>OY783205.1:5100868-6540618 GCA_963678705.1 Panorpa germanica
CGCACGTGGAATTACTGGCAATGTTTGCCTGAAATCACCAGACAGTAGCAGTAGAGCACCACCGAAAAGCCTAGTATTATCTTTGATATCCTTCAGGGACCTGTCGAGAGCTTCAAGCGAATGCTTGTGGGCCATTGTACATTCATCCCAAATAATAATTTTGCATTTTCTCAAAACTTCAGCCATGCCGGAATGCTTCTTTATGTTACACATTGCTTCGGGATTTGTATGAACATTCAAAGGTAACTTAAGTGCTGAATGCGCAGTCCGTCCACCATCAAGTAACGTCGCTGCAATGCCTGATGAAGCAATGGCCAATGCAATATGATTTTGTGATCGAATGCGCGCAAGTATCAGTGAGATGAGAAAGGTTTTACCAGTGCCACCTGGTGCATCCAAAAAAAAGAATCCACCTTGTTGTGCTGCAATTGATACGTTAATTTGATCATATACATTTCGTTGTTCAGCTGTAAGCAATTGTTCATTATTAGCAACAAAAGTAGCCAACGAAGTCTTATCAAACTGGTGTTCACGTTGAACATCACTGTTGATGATATCTACTGCTGGGCGGTTCGGCGCCGGCATGCCAAAATGGATGAGTGGCATGTTTGAAATAAGAATACAAATATCCTCAATCATAATTAAAGCCTCATTGTATATTTCTGCGGAGAATTGAATATCAGGATTTTGATTAGTAATTCTAATCCGATGCAAAATATCTTCACTCATTGAGTCTTTATATTTGTTCCAGAGAGCAGATGCTTCAGACGGAAAACACGTTGTTAATATTATTGAAAATAATTGACGAATTTGTTGTGGAGAAGAGCTCAGTGCTGCATCTGCAAGTGTGAGATCCCAATGGTTATCATCCTCCAATAAATGTAACTCACGACACGCATCGAAGAAAGTGTCGTATAAAATACCATTGACTTTTCGTAAATATTGGAAGGATGTCGGTCCAAGAACATTAACCAATAACAAACGCAAAAAAAAACATTCGCGTTGCTTAGGATGAACTGTATATAGTCGACCTAAAGTATTTGTCATAAATATGTCGGCGAATCCTGGGACTGGAATCCCTCGTTTTCGTGGTTCCCAATTTTTTGATTGCTTATTCCATGTAAAAAATTTAGGAACATCAGTATACATTAATGTTTTTGCGAATTGACCAACAACATCTTGTCGATTACAAAGATTGAAAAATTCAGTAAGAGTTGTTTTTGGAGCCGTTAATGCTTGTTGTAGTGCAGTCTGTTCTGTAAAATAAACACGCTGTCCGTTTTCAAGATGCACAGCCAAATGTATAACTGCAGGATCCCTTTTATGTATAGGAAACGTAAAAATGCGCCAGACAGCTTCATTGCTACTTATGTATCGACCCATTTGATAACGTGTTATTTCGTCATTGTCATTTACATTTTGAACAGCAAATATAGCTTTATCACTGCCCTTGTGAACGTACTTACAAATGTATTTGATAGATTTCACCGAACTGCACAGTTCAACGTTTATGTGCGCTTTATAGGTTTTGCATAGTAATGGCGAATATGGAACCACCCACCGATTATCAATATCTACTCTTACACCGTTTGACAGTCGCAATTCATACGATTGACCGCCATTATCTACGTCTCTGCGCCGGTAAGATGGATAACCGTCAATATTGGTGATAGTATCAGTTTGACATGGTTTTGGAAAACGTTTCGTACATTTTCCATCATTCATGCATGGTGACATCATGTTTAGAGTACCGCATGGACCATGAATCATATTAGTAGTAACAATGTTAAACAGTTCTTGATCAACATTCGGATCTGGAATTTCCGCTGAAATAATTTTGTCAATTTCTTCTGGGCGTACTTTATCCACCAACCAAATCAAAATATGCGCATGAGGTAAACCTCGTTTTTGCCACTCAACAGAGTAAAGCCAACAACGTGTTTCACCAAAAACCGAGTAATGTGTGATCAAATTCATCAAAGATTTTAATTTTTGTTTAAAGACACGCGCAGTGATATCGTGGCGATGCATCGATGTTTGACCTGACAACAGCAAGTTTTTGATTTCATCCCAATTTGGATTACATGTAAATGTGAGAAAAAGATCTGGTCGACCGTATGCACGTACGTATGTCATAGCGTCTTGAATATATTCTTGCATATGACGCGGACTACCAATATATGATGATGGGAGAATATATGTGGTACCGATGTTGTTAACGACGTTTGTTGCATCTACATTACCGATTACTGCATCACGCAAATGAATATACTCTTCAGCTCGAAGTTTTGCTTGATTGAATTTTATATACCTTAATCTTTCACTTTCAATTTTTACATAAATATCGACGATGTACTGATGAAATAGCTGTCTACAGCGGAGAATATTATTATCTTCATTAGCACGAATCATTAACCGATATGCGTAGAAATTCATGGCACTAACTTTCTTGGTCAGTTCTTCACCTGTAAATAAATATAATTATGAGATAAACAAAAATTATTTATTCAAAAAAAAAATTGTAAGATAATCTATAAGTTGTACCTGTAGTTGGATTCCGTTGTTTAATATTTAAATGATATCCGTCTTCTCCTTCCCAAAATATTAACGGATACTGCAAAGCATCGTAAGAACGATGATTGTCTTGAATTATTTGCATCGTATTATCTCTGCGTTGTATGCGAATGTCTCTACGTTCACATGGGTCACCAGCCATAACAACTGCCACTTCATTAATGGTTGGAACATTATATGTGCCTGCGTGCTCTCCATAGGGTACTTTGTCTGCTTTAATAACAATGACATAGTTATCGTTTTGCAGTCTGTTAGAAAGAGTCTTGAACAATTGTACTAATTGGTTATGGTTTTGCAAAAACCTTTCCAAAATGTCCACAATTTCTCGTTCCTCCATCTGTTCTATATGGTTGTAAACGCAGCGTGTATGTGATTGTTGCTCTTCATTCCCCATAAAATAAATTTGTAAAAATTTTGGATCGGCATCAGGCATTGGAAGTAACGAACCAATTTGGTGATATACTTGGCCTTGAATTTTGAATGTGGATTCAAAATTACGGCCATCTTCATTATGAATAATTTTTGTTGCTGCAAATGATGTCATTTGGAAGCATGAATTTAATTTACGAATTTTCCGTAAAAATAATTTCGATTGAGATGTGATTCCAGCTAAAAGCGTTTTTAAAGGTTCTGGTGGTGGTTTTAGCGGTGGCAGTGATATTTTTCCAGATGCGCAACATAAACCAGCTGATTCACCTTTGTACTTGAAAGCATGACAATGTTGACACTCTTTGTCCATACTACCAATCGTGATCAATGCATGTGATGAATAATCTATTTCAGGATCATATTCAAACGCGAGACGATTAAGTGATGCTCGTGCCAATGCTCGATTATCTTGTACTCGCTGTTGGTTACGTTCTCTATGTGCGTTGGTCGCTCGTTGACGTGCCTCTCGTTGTCTTAATGTATTAGCACGAAGACGTTGAGCACGTTGCTCTAAATTTTCATTTGCACGTGTACATGCAGCTCGATCTCTTAAATTTACATTATCCATAGAATGTTCTTCTACTGTTCTATTCAATCGATGATAATAAACTAATTGCGCGTGCTGAGTACGTCGACCAATATTTCTTGCTCTTCCACGAAGACGTGGCATTTTTCTACAAAAATAAAATATTGCAAAATAATATACAATTAATATGAGTTACTTATTGATAATGAATTTTTAATTAATTGTAAAACATTCCAAAATCAAAAACTCCTTACAAATAAAAATTAATTAAAAAAACATCTGAATTCACAAAATTATTTATACACACTTCAAAACTCTTTAAAAAATAATTACATTTAATATTTTAATCAGCACATGAATTGAATAACAAAATTTTTTTCAAATTAATCGTAGCACCATCTGTCGGGACAAACTAAAATTGAAATAGAATAATATTGAATGCGATGATAGCGCCGTCCGCCGGATCTAATGTAAAACATTCCAAAATCAACAACTCCTTATAAATAAGAAATTAATTGAAAAAACATTTTCCAGTAGACCAAACTGTAAATCTAAACCATTCTCGAATCTCCACGAACACACACAAAAAATTTCATCAAAATTGGTCCAGTCGTTTAGGAGGAGTTCAGTCACATACACACGCACACAAGAAATATATATATTAAGATATATATACTAGCGGACCCGACAGACGTTGTCCTGTACACACGTCTTTAATTTCATACTTTTTTTAATGAGCTGAAACAATCTGGACCGCTTTGATGAAAATTATTATTGAAAAGTTATTACTTTGTTAAATAAATAACAGCATCGTAAATGAAAACTTTAACTCATTTTAATGAAAGGTGAAAAAGCTTGCACTCAAAACATTTTATAACATATATATTTATTTATTTTTAATTTACAAAAACTTAATTTAGCGTAATGCCATTGGATGTACAATATTTTTAGTTAGTCCATGAGGAGTATAAACAAACAAACTCGATGGTTTTCCAACTCTGGAACACGCAACGTACAATTGGCCGTGAGAAAAACACGGATTTTCTAAATCTAAGCCACAAAATGTCATCGTTTGACCTTGTGACTTATTAATAGTCATAGCATATGCCAAACGGATCGGAAATTGTAAGCGTTTAAATGGTATAGGTGAATCTGAAGGAATCATTGGGATCCGCGGTAAAAGTACAATTTCACCTTGGAATTTTCCAGATAAAATATTCGCTTCAATAATGTTGCCCATGATTTTTTTTATAACTAATCGCGTGCCATTACACAATCTCGGGGCATTTAAATTACGAAGCAAAATTATAGGTGAGCCAATCTTCAGTCGCAAATTATGTGGTGGCATTCCAGGTAAATCTAAAGAATTCAAAAATTCTACTGGATAGTTGACCACTTCGTCAGGATCAACAACGGTGTCAATTGATTTAAATGTAATTTCATTACCAGGCAATGACTGTTGTATTTTAAAATTGATGGCGTCTACATCTAAATTTCTTGCAGCTAAAATAGCTCGCTCTCGTAGCCATTCATGATTAGTATAGTTATATCTTAAATCTGGAAAGATACTATTTATTAATTTATCTTTGGTAGCCACCATGTTGCAAAAGTTCTCTGGAAATTTAATAAATTGGGTATCTTCATACAGTTGAATTTTACCGTTGCCAATGTCTAACAATTGTTCAGAGAATCCTGACGCTAATGGATCATTTTGTAGTTGAACGCGCATATTGATAGTAAGGCTCAATTTACTGACACTCCGCCATAGATAAGATTCCTTCAAACATGCGTTTACTTCGTCTGCATATGTCGCACGTGGAATTACTGGCAATGTTTGCCTGAAATCACCAGACAGTAGCAGTAGAGCACCACCGAAAAGCCTAGTATTATCTTTGATATCCTTCAGGGACCTGTCGAGAGCTTCAAGCGAATGCTTGTGGGCCATTGTACATTCATCCCAAATAATAATTTTGCATTTTCTCAAAACTTCAGCCATGCCGGAATGCTTCTTTATGTTACACATTGCTTCGGGATTTGTATGAACATTCAAAGGTAACTTAAGTGCTGAATGCGCAGTCCGTCCACCATCAAGTAACGTCGCTGCAATGCCTGATGAAGCAATGGCCAATGCAATATGATTTTGTGATCGAATGCGCGCAAGTATCAGTGAGATGAGAAAGGTTTTACCAGTGCCACCTGGTGCATCCAAAAAAAAGAATCCACCTTGTTGTGCTGCAATTGATACGTTAATTTGATCATATACATTTCGTTGTTCAGCTGTAAGCAATTGTTCATTATTAGCAACAAAAGTAGCCAACGAAGTCTTATCAAACTGGTGTTCACGTTGAACATCACTGTTGATGATATCTACTGCTGGGCGGTTCGGCGCCGGCATGCCAAAATGGATGAGTGGCATGTTTGAAATAAGAATACAAATATCCTCAATCATAATTAAAGCCTCATTGTATATTTCTGCGGAGAATTGAATATCAGGATTTTGATTAGTAATTCTAATCCGATGCAAAATATCTTCACTCATTGAGTCTTTATATTTGTTCCAGAGAGCAGATGCTTCAGACGGAAAACACGTTGTTAATATTATTGAAAATAATTGACGAATTTGTTGTGGAGAAGAGCTCAGTGCTGCATCTGCAAGTGTGAGATCCCAATGGTTATCATCCTCCAATAAATGTAACTCACGACACGCATCGAAGAAAGTGTCGTATAAAATACCATTGACTTTTCGTAAATATTGGAAGGATGTCGGTCCAAGAACATTAACCAATAACAAACGCAAAAAAAAACATTCGCGTTGCTTAGGATGAACTGTATATAGTCGACCTAAAGTATTTGTCATAAATATGTCGGCGAATCCTGGGACTGGAATCCCTCGTTTTCGTGGTTCCCAATTTTTTGATTGCTTATTCCATGTAAAAAATTTAGGAACATCAGTATACATTAATGTTTTTGCGAATTGACCAACAACATCTTGTCGATTACAAAGATTGAAAAATTCAGTAAGAGTTGTTTTTGGAGCCGTTAATGCTTGTTGTAGTGCAGTCTGTTCTGTAAAATAAACACGCTGTCCGTTTTCAAGATGCACAGCCAAATGTATAACTGCAGGATCCCTTTTATGTATAGGAAACGTAAAAATGCGCCAGACAGCTTCATTGCTACTTATGTATCGACCCATTTGATAACGTGTTATTTCGTCATTGTCATTTACATTTTGAACAGCAAATATAGCTTTATCACTGCCCTTGTGAACGTACTTACAAATGTATTTGATAGATTTCACCGAACTGCACAGTTCAACGTTTATGTGCGCTTTATAGGTTTTGCATAGTAATGGCGAATATGGAACCACCCACCGATTATCAATATCTACTCTTACACCGTTTGACAGTCGCAATTCATACGATTGACCGCCATTATCTACGTCTCTGCGCCGGTAAGATGGATAACCGTCAATATTGGTGATAGTATCAGTTTGACATGGTTTTGGAAAACGTTTCGTACATTTTCCATCATTCATGCATGGTGACATCATGTTTAGAGTACCGCATGGACCATGAATCATATTAGTAGTAACAATGTTAAACAGTTCTTGATCAACATTCGGATCTGGAATTTCCGCTGAAATAATTTTGTCAATTTCTTCTGGGCGTACTTTATCCACCAACCAAATCAAAATATGCGCATGAGGTAAACCTCGTTTTTGCCACTCAACAGAGTAAAGCCAACAACGTGTTTCACCAAAAACCGAGTAATGTGTGATCAAATTCATCAAAGATTTTAATTTTTGTTTAAAGACACGCGCAGTGATATCGTGGCGATGCATCGATGTTTGACCTGACAACAGCAAGTTTTTGATTTCATCCCAATTTGGATTACATGTAAATGTGAGAAAAAGATCTGGTCGACCGTATGCACGTACGTATGTCATAGCGTCTTGAATATATTCTTGCATATGACGCGGACTACCAATATATGATGATGGGAGAATATATGTGGTACCGATGTTGTTAATGACGTTTGTTGCATCTACATTACCGATTACTGCATCACGCAAATGAATATACTCTTCAGCTCGAAGTTTTGCTTGATTGAATTTTATATACCTTAATCTTTCACTTTCAATTTTTACATAAATATCGACGATGTACTGATGAAATAGCTGTCTACAGCGGAGAATATTATTATCTTCATTAGCACGAATCATTAACCGATATGCGTAGAAATTCATGGCACTAACTTTCTTGGTCAGTTCTTCACCTGTAAATAAATATAATTATGAGATAAACAAAAATTATTTATTCAAAAAAAAAATTGTAAGATAATCTATAAGTTGTACCTGTAGTTGGATTCCGTTGTTTAATATTTAAATGATATCCGTCTTCTCCTTCCCAAAATATTAACGGATACTGCAAAGCATCGTAAGAACGATGATTGTCTTGAATTATTTGCATCGTATTATCTCTGCGTTGTATGCGAATGTCTCTACGTTCACATGGGTCACCAGCCATAACAACTGCCACTTCATTAATGGTTGGAACATTATATGTGCCTGCGTGCTCTCCATAGGGTACTTTGTCTGCTTTAATAACAATGACATAGTTATCGTTTTGCAGTCTGTTAGAAAGAGTCTTGAACAATTGTACTAATTGGTTATGGTTTTGCAAAAACCTTTCCAAAATGTCCACAATTTCTCGTTCCTCCATCTGTTCTATATGGTTGTAAACGCAGCGTGTATGTGATTGTTGCTCTTCATTCCCCATAAAATAAATTTGTAAAAATTTTGGATCGGCATCAGGCATTGGAAGTAACGAACCAATTTGGTGATATACTTGGCCTTGAATTTTGAATGTGGATTCAAAATTACGGCCATCTTCATTATGAATAATTTTTGTTGCTGCAAATGATGTCATTTGGAAGCATGAATTTAATTTACGAATTTTCCGTAAAAATAATTTCGATTGAGATGTGATTCCAGCTAAAAGCGTTTTTAAAGGTTCTGGTGGTGGTTTTAGCGGTGGCAGTGATATTTTTCCAGATGCGCAACATAAACCAGCTGATTCACCTTTGTACTTGAAAGCATGACAATGTTGACACTCTTTGTCCATACTACCAATCGTGATCAATGCATGTGATGAATAATCTATTTCAGGATCATATTCAAACGCGAGACGATTAAGTGATGCTCGTGCCAATGCTCGATTATCTTGTACTCGCTGTTGGTTACGTTCTCTATGTGCGTTGGTCGCTCGTTGACGTGCCTCTCGTTGTCTTAATGTATTAGCACGAAGACGTTGAGCACGTTGCTCTAAATTTTCATTTGCACGTGTACATGCAGCTCGATCTCTTAAATTTACATTATCCATAGAATGTTCTTCTACTGTTCTATTCAATCGATGATAATAAACTAATTGCGCGTGCTGAGTACGTCGACCAATATTTCTTGCTCTTCCACGAAGACGTGGCATTTTTCTACAAAAATAAAATATTGCAAAATAATATACAATTAATATGAGTTACTTATTGATAATGAATTTTTAATTAATTGTAAAACATTCCAAAATCAAAAACTCCTTACAAATAAAAATTAATTAAAAAAACATCTGAATTCACAAAATTATTTATACACACTTCAAAACTCTTTAAAAAATAATTACATTTAATATTTTAATCAGCACATGAATTGAATAACAAAATTTTTTTCAAATTAATCGTAGCACCATCTGTCGGGACAAACTAAAATTGAAATAGAATAATATTGAATGCGATGATAGCGCCGTCCGCCGGATCTAATGTAAAACATTCCAAAATCAACAACTCCTTATAAATAAGAAATTAATTGAAAAAACATTTTCCAGTAGACCAAACTGTAAATCTAAACCATTCTCGAATCTCCACGAACACACACAAAAAATTTCATCAAAATTGGTCCAGTCGTTTAGGAGGAGTTCAGTCACATACACACGCACACAAGAAATATATATATTAAGATATATATACTAGCGGACCCGACAGACGTTGTCCTGTACACACGTCTTTAATTTCATACTTTTTTTAATGAGCTGAAACAATCTGGACCGCTTTGATGAAAATTATTATTGAAAAGTTATTACTTTGTTAAATAAATAACAGCATCGTAAATGAAAACTTTAACTCATTTTAATGAAAGGTGAAAAAGCTTGCACTCAAAACATTTTATAACATATATATTTATTTATTTTTAATTTACAAAAACTTAATTTAGCGTAATGCCATTGGATGTACAATATTTTTAGTTAGTCCATGAGGAGTATAAACAAACAAACTCGATGGTTTTCCAACTCTGGAACACGCAACGTACAATTGGCCGTGAGAAAAACACGGATTTTCTAAATCTAAGCCACAAAATGTCATCGTTTGACCTTGTGACTTATTAATAGTCATAGCATATGCCAAACGGATCGGAAATTGTAAGCGTTTAAATGGTATAGGTGAATCTGAAGGAATCATTGGGATCCGCGGTAAAAGTACAATTTCACCTTGGAATTTTCCAGATAAAATATTCGCTTCAATAATGTTGCCCATGATTTTTTTTATAACTAATCGCGTGCCATTACACAATCTCGGGGCATTTAAATTACGAAGCAAAATTATAGGTGAGCCAATCTTCAGTCGCAAATTATGTGGTGGCATTCCAGGTAAATCTAAAGAATTCAAAAATTCTACTGGATAGTTGACCACTTCGTCAGGATCAACAACGGTGTCAATTGATTTAAATGTAATTTCATTACCAGGCAATGACTGTTGTATTTTAAAATTGATGGCGTCTACATCTAAATTTCTTGCAGCTAAAATAGCTCGCTCTCGTAGCCATTCATGATTAGTATAGTTATATCTTAAATCTGGAAAGATACTATTTATTAATTTATCTTTGGTAGCCACCATGTTGCAAAAGTTCTCTGGAAATTTAATAAATTGGGTATCTTCATACAGTTGAATTTTACCGTTGCCAATGTCTAACAATTGTTCAGAGAATCCTGACGCTAATGGATCATTTTGTAGTTGAACGCGCATATTGATAGTAAGGCTCAATTTACTGACACTCCGCCATAGATAAGATTCCTTCAAACATGCGTTTACTTCGTCTGCATATGTCGCACGTGGAATTACTGGCAATGTTTGCCTGAAATCACCAGACAGTAGCAGTAGAGCACCACCGAAAAGCCTAGTATTATCTTTGATATCCTTCAGGGACCTGTCGAGAGCTTCAAGCGAATGCTTGTGGGCCATTGTACATTCATCCCAAATAATAATTTTGCATTTTCTCAAAACTTCAGCCATGCCGGAATGCTTCTTTATGTTACACATTGCTTCGGGATTTGTATGAACATTCAAAGGTAACTTAAGTGCTGAATGCGCAGTCCGTCCACCATCAAGTAACGTCGCTGCAATGCCTGATGAAGCAATGGCCAATGCAATATGATTTTGTGATCGAATGCGCGCAAGTATCAGTGAGATGAGAAAGGTTTTACCAGTGCCACCTGGTGCATCCAAAAAAAAGAATCCACCTTGTTGTGCTGCAATTGATACGTTAATTTGATCATATACATTTCGTTGTTCAGCTGTAAGCAATTGTTCATTATTAGCAACAAAAGTAGCCAACGAAGTCTTATCAAACTGGTGTTCACGTTGAACATCACTGTTGATGATATCTACTGCTGGGCGGTTCGGCGCCGGCATGCCAAAATGGATGAGTGGCATGTTTGAAATAAGAATACAAATATCCTCAATCATAATTAAAGCCTCATTGTATATTTCTGCGGAGAATTGAATATCAGGATTTTGATTAGTAATTCTAATCCGATGCAAAATATCTTCACTCATTGAGTCTTTATATTTGTTCCAGAGAGCAGATGCTTCAGACGGAAAACACGTTGTTAATATTATTGAAAATAATTGACGAATTTGTTGTGGAGAAGAGCTCAGTGCTGCATCTGCAAGTGTGAGATCCCAATGGTTATCATCCTCCAATAAATGTAACTCACGACACGCATCGAAGAAAGTGTCGTATAAAATACCATTGACTTTTCGTAAATATTGGAAGGATGTCGGTCCAAGAACATTAACCAATAACAAACGCAAAAAAAAACATTCGCGTTGCTTAGGATGAACTGTATATAGTCGACCTAAAGTATTTGTCATAAATATGTCGGCGAATCCTGGGACTGGAATCCCTCGTTTTCGTGGTTCCCAATTTTTTGATTGCTTATTCCATGTAAAAAATTTAGGAACATCAGTATACATTAATGTTTTTGCGAATTGACCAACAACATCTTGTCGATTACAAAGATTGAAAAATTCAGTAAGAGTTGTTTTTGGAGCCGTTAATGCTTGTTGTAGTGCAGTCTGTTCTGTAAAATAAACACGCTGTCCGTTTTCAAGATGCACAGCCAAATGTATAACTGCAGGATCCCTTTTATGTATAGGAAACGTAAAAATGCGCCAGACAGCTTCATTGCTACTTATGTATCGACCCATTTGATAACGTGTTATTTCGTCATTGTCATTTACATTTTGAACAGCAAATATAGCTTTATCACTGCCCTTGTGAACGTACTTACAAATGTATTTGATAGATTTCACCGAACTGCACAGTTCAACGTTTATGTGCGCTTTATAGGTTTTGCATAGTAATGGCGAATATGGAACCACCCACCGATTATCAATATCTACTCTTACACCGTTTGACAGTCGCAATTCATACGATTGACCGCCATTATTTACGTCTCTGCGCCGGTAAGATGGATAACCGTCAATATTGGTGATAGTATCAGTTTGACATGGTTTTGGAAAACGTTTCGTACATTTTCCATCATTCATGCATGGTGACATCATGTTTAGAGTACCGCATGGACCATGAATCATATTAGTAGTAACAATGTTAAACAGTTCTTGATCAACATTCGGATCTGGAATTTCCGCTGAAATAATTTTGTCAATTTCTTCTGGGCGTACTTTATCCACCAACCAAATCAAAATATGCGCATGAGGTAAACCTCGTTTTTGCCACTCAACAGAGTAAAGCCAACAACGTGTTTCACCAAAAACCGAGTAATGTGTGATCAAATTCATCAAAGATTTTAATTTTTGTTTAAAGACACGCGCAGTGATATCGTGGCGATGCATCGATGTTTGACCTGACAACAGCAAGTTTTTGATTTCATCCCAATTTGGATTACATGTAAATGTGAGAAAAAGATCTGGTCGACCGTATGCACGTACGTATGTCATAGCGTCTTGAATATATTCTTGCATATGACGCGGACTACCAATATATGATGATGGGAGAATATATGTGGTACCGATGTTGTTAATGACGTTTGTTGCATCTACATTACCGATTACTGCATCACGCAAATGAATATACTCTTCAGCTCGAAGTTTTGCTTGATTGAATTTTATATACCTTAATCTTTCACTTTCAATTTTTACATAAATATCGACGATGTACTGATGAAATAGCTGTCTACAGCGGAGAATATTATTATCTTCATTAGCACGAATCATTAACCGATATGCGTAGAAATTCATGGCACTAACTTTCTTGGTCAGTTCTTCACCTGTAAATAAATATAATTATGAGATAAACAAAAATTATTTATTCAAAAAAAAAATTGTAAGATAATCTATAAGTTGTACCTGTAGTTGGATTCCGTTGTTTAATATTTAAATGATATCCGTCTTCTCCTTCCCAAAATATTAACGGATACTGCAAAGCATCGTAAGAACGATGATTGTCTTGAATTATTTGCATCGTATTATCTCTGCGTTGTATGCGAATGTCTCTACGTTCACATGGGTCACCAGCCATAACAACTGCCACTTCATTAATGGTTGGAACATTATATGTGCCTGCGTGCTCTCCATAGGGTACTTTGTCTGCTTTAATAACAATGACATAGTTATCGTTTTGCAGTCTGTTAGAAAGAGTCTTGAACAATTGTACTAATTGGTTATGGTTTTGCAAAAACCTTTCCAAAATGTCCACAATTTCTCGTTCCTCCATCTGTTCTATATGGTTGTAAACGCAGCGTGTATGTGATTGTTGCTCTTCATTCCCCATAAAATAAATTTGTAAAAATTTTGGATCGGCATCAGGCATTGGAAGTAACGAACCAATTTGGTGATATACTTGGCCTTGAATTTTGAATGTGGATTCAAAATTACGGCCATCTTCATTATGAATAATTTTTGTTGCTGCAAATGATGTCATTTGGAAGCATGAATTTAATTTACGAATTTTCCGTAAAAATAATTTCGATTGAGATGTGATTCCAGCTAAAAGCGTTTTTAAAGGTTCTGGTGGTGGTTTTAGCGGTGGCAGTGATATTTTTCCAGATGCGCAACATAAACCAGCTGATTCACCTTTGTACTTGAAAGCATGACAATGTTGACACTCTTTGTCCATACTACCAATCGTGATCAATGCATGTGATGAATAATCTATTTCAGGATCATATTCAAACGCGAGACGATTAAGTGATGCTCGTGCCAATGCTCGATTATCTTGTACTCGCTGTTGGTTACGTTCTCTATGTGCGTTGGTCGCTCGTTGACGTGCCTCTCGTTGTCTTAATGTATTAGCACGAAGACGTTGAGCACGTTGCTCTAAATTTTCATTTGCACGTGTACATGCAGCTCGATCTCTTAAATTTACATTATCCATAGAATGTTCTTCTACTGTTCTATTCAATCGATGATAATAAACTAATTGCGCGTGCTGAGTACGTCGACCAATATTTCTTGCTCTTCCACGAAGACGTGGCATTTTTCTACAAAAATAAAATATTGCAAAATAATATACAATTAATATGAGTTACTTATTGATAATGAATTTTTAATTAATTGTAAAACATTCCAAAATCAAAAACTCCTTACAAATAAAAATTAATTAAAAAAACATCTGAATTCACAAAATTATTTATACACACTTCAAAACTCTTTAAAAAATAATTACATTTAATATTTTAATCAGCACATGAATTGAATAACAAAATTTTTTTCAAATTAATCGTAGCACCATCTGTCGGGACAAACTAAAATTGAAATAGAATAATATTGAATGCGATGATAGCGCCGTCCGCCGGATCTAATGTAAAACATTCCAAAATCAACAACTCCTTATAAATAAGAAATTAATTGAAAAAACATTTTCCAGTAGACCAAACTGTAAATCTAAACCATTCTCGAATCTCCACGAACACACACAAAAAATTTCATCAAAATTGGTCCAGTCGTTTAGGAGGAGTTCAGTCACATACACACGCACACAAGAAATATATATATTAAGATATATATACTAGCGGACCCGACAGACGTTGTCCTGTACACACGTCTTTAATTTCATACTTTTTTTAATGAGCTGAAACAATCTGGACCGCTTTGATGAAAATTATTATTGAAAAGTTATTACTTTGTTAAATTTTTCAGCTCATTAAAAAAAGTATGAAATTAAAGACGTGTGTACAGGACAACGTCTGTCGGGTCCGCTAGTATATATATATATATATATATATATATATATATATATATATATACTAGCGGACCCGACAGACGTTGTCCTGTACACACGTCTTTAATTTCATACTTTTTTTAATGAGCTGAAACAATCTGGACCGCTTTGATGAAAATTATTATTGAAAAGTTATTACTTTGTTAAATAAATAACAGCATCGTAAATGAAAACTTTAACTCATTTTAATGAAAGGTGAAAAAGCTTGCACTCAAAACATTTTATAACATATATATTTATTTATTTTTAATTTACAAAAACTTAATTTAGCGTAATGCCATTGGATGTACAATATTTTTAGTTAGTCCATGAGGAGTATAAACAAACAAACTCGATGGTTTTCCAACTCTGGAACACGCAACGTACAATTGGCCGTGAGAAAAACACGGATTTTCTAAATCTAAGCCACAAAATGTCATCGTTTGACCTTGTGACTTATTAATAGTCATAGCATATGCCAAACGGATCGGAAATTGTAAGCGTTTAAATGGTATAGGTGAATCTGAAGGAATCATTGGGATCCGCGGTAAAAGTACAATTTCACCTTGGAATTTTCCAGATAAAATATTCGCTTCAATAATGTTGCCCATGATTTTTTTTATAACTAATCGCGTGCCATTACACAATCTCGGGGCATTTAAATTACGAAGCAAAATTATAGGTGAGCCAATCTTCAGTCGCAAATTATGTGGTGGCATTCCAGGTAAATCTAAAGAATTCAAAAATTCTACTGGATAGTTGACCACTTCGTCAGGATCAACAACGGTGTCAATTGATTTAAATGTAATTTCATTACCAGGCAATGACTGTTGTATTTTAAAATTGATGGCGTCTACATCTAAATTTCTTGCAGCTAAAATAGCTCGCTCTCGTAGCCATTCATGATTAGTATAGTTATATCTTAAATCTGGAAAGATACTATTTATTAATTTATCTTTGGTAGCCACCATGTTGCAAAAGTTCTCTGGAAATTTAATAAATTGGGTATCTTCATACAGTTGAATTTTACCGTTGCCAATGTCTAACAATTGTTCAGAGAATCCTGACGCTAATGGATCATTTTGTAGTTGAACGCGCATATTGATAGTAAGGCTCAATTTACTGACACTCCGCCATAGATAAGATTCCTTCAAACATGCGTTTACTTCGTCTGCATATGTCGCACGTGGAATTACTGGCAATGTTTGCCTGAAATCACCAGACAGTAGCAGTAGAGCACCACCGAAAAGCCTAGTATTATCTTTGATATCCTTCAGGGACCTGTCGAGAGCTTCAAGCGAATGCTTGTGGGCCATTGTACATTCATCCCAAATAATAATTTTGCATTTTCTCAAAACTTCAGCCATGCCGGAATGCTTCTTTATGTTACACATTGCTTCGGGATTTGTATGAACATTCAAAGGTAACTTAAGTGCTGAATGCGCAGTCCGTCCACCATCAAGTAACGTCGCTGCAATGCCTGATGAAGCAATGGCCAATGCAATATGATTTTGTGATCGAATGCGCGCAAGTATCAGTGAGATGAGAAAGGTTTTACCAGTGCCACCTGGTGCATCCAAAAAAAAGAATCCACCTTGTTGTGCTGCAATTGATACGTTAATTTGATCATATACATTTCGTTGTTCAGCTGTAAGCAATTGTTCATTATTAGCAACAAAAGTAGCCAACGAAGTCTTATCAAACTGGTGTTCACGTTGAACATCACTGTTGATGATATCTACTGCTGGGCGGTTCGGCGCCGGCATGCCAAAATGGATGAGTGGCATGTTTGAAATAAGAATACAAATATCCTCAATCATAATTAAAGCCTCATTGTATATTTCTGCGGAGAATTGAATATCAGGATTTTGATTAGTAATTCTAATCCGATGCAAAATATCTTCACTCATTGAGTCTTTATATTTGTTCCAGAGAGCAGATGCTTCAGACGGAAAACACGTTGTTAATATTATTGAAAATAATTGACGAATTTGTTGTGGAGAAGAGCTCAGTGCTGCATCTGCAAGTGTGAGATCCCAATGGTTATCATCCTCCAATAAATGTAACTCACGACACGCATCGAAGAAAGTGTCGTATAAAATACCATTGACTTTTCGTAAATATTGGAAGGATGTCGGTCCAAGAACATTAACCAATAACAAACGCAAAAAAAAACATTCGCGTTGCTTAGGATGAACTGTATATAGTCGACCTAAAGTATTTGTCATAAATATGTCGGCGAATCCTGGGACTGGAATCCCTCGTTTTCGTGGTTCCCAATTTTTTGATTGCTTATTCCATGTAAAAAATTTAGGAACATCAGTATACATTAATGTTTTTGCGAATTGACCAACAACATCTTGTCGATTACAAAGATTGAAAAATTCAGTAAGAGTTGTTTTTGGAGCCGTTAATGCTTGTTGTAGTGCAGTCTGTTCTGTAAAATAAACACGCTGTCCGTTTTCAAGATGCACAGCCAAATGTATAACTGCAGGATCCCTTTTATGTATAGGAAACGTAAAAATGCGCCAGACAGCTTCATTGCTACTTATGTATCGACCCATTTGATAACGTGTTATTTCGTCATTGTCATTTACATTTTGAACAGCAAATATAGCTTTATCACTGCCCTTGTGAACGTACTTACAAATGTATTTGATAGATTTCACCGAACTGCACAGTTCAACGTTTATGTGCGCTTTATAGGTTTTGCATAGTAATGGCGAATATGGAACCACCCACCGATTATCAATATCTACTCTTACACCGTTTGACAGTCGCAATTCATACGATTGACCGCCATTATCTACGTCTCTGCGCCGGTAAGATGGATAACCGTCAATATTGGTGATAGTATCAGTTTGACATGGTTTTGGAAAACGTTTCGTACATTTTCCATCATTCATGCATGGTGACATCATGTTTAGAGTACCGCATGGACCATGAATCATATTAGTAGTAACAATGTTAAACAGTTCTTGATCAACATTCGGATCTGGAATTTCCGCTGAAATATTTTGTCAATTTCTTCTGGGCGTACTTTATCCACCAACCAAATCAAAATATGCGCATGAGGTAAACCTCGTTTTTGCCACTCAACAGAGTAAAGCCAACAACGTGTTTCACCAAAAACCGAGTAATGTGTGATCAAATTCATCAAAGATTTTAATTTTTGTTTAAAGACACGCGCAGTGATATCGTGGCGATGCATCGATGTTTGACCTGACAACAGCAAGTTTTTGATTTCATCCCAATTTGGATTACATGTAAATGTGAGAAAAAGATCTGGTCGACCGTATGCACGTACGTATGTCATAGCGTCTTGAATATATTCTTGCATATGACGCGGACTACCAATATATGATGATGGGAGAATATATGTGGTACCGATGTTGTTAATGACGTTTGTTGCATCTACATTACCGATTACTGCATCACGCAAATGAATATACTCTTCAGCTCGAAGTTTTGCTTGATTGAATTTTATATACCTTAATCTTTCACTTTCAATTTTTACATAAATATCGACGATGTACTGATGAAATAGCTGTCTACAGCGGAGAATATTATTATCTTCATTAGCACGAATCATTAACCGATATGCGTAGAAATTCATGGCACTAACTTTCTTGGTCAGTTCTTCACCTGTAAATAAATATAATTATGAGATAAACAAAAATTATTTATTCAAAAAAAAAATTGTAAGATAATCTATAAGTTGTACCTGTAGTTGGATTCCGTTGTTTAATATTTAAATGATATCCGTCTTCTCCTTCCCAAAATATTAACGGATACTGCAAAGCATCGTAAGAACGATGATTGTCTTGAATTATTTGCATCGTATTATCTCTGCGTTGTATGCGAATGTCTCTACGTTCACATGGGTCACCAGCCATAACAACTGCCACTTCATTAATGGTTGGAACATTATATGTGCCTGCGTGCTCTCCATAGGGTACTTTGTCTGCTTTAATAACAATGACATAGTTATCGTTTTGCAGTCTGTTAGAAAGAGTCTTGAACAATTGTACTAATTGGTTATGGTTTTGCAAAAACCTTTCCAAAATGTCCACAATTTCTCGTTCCTCCATCTGTTCTATATGGTTGTAAACGCAGCGTGTATGTGATTGTTGCTCTTCATTCCCCATAAAATAAATTTGTAAAAATTTTGGATCGGCATCAGGCATTGGAAGTAACGAACCAATTTGGTGATATACTTGGCCTTGAATTTTGAATGTGGATTCAAAATTACGGCCATCTTCATTATGAATAATTTTTGTTGCTGCAAATGATGTCATTTGGAAGCATGAATTTAATTTACGAATTTTCCGTAAAAATAATTTCGATTGAGATGTGATTCCAGCTAAAAGCGTTTTTAAAGGTTCTGGTGGTGGTTTTAGCGGTGGCAGTGATATTTTTCCAGATGCGCAACATAAACCAGCTGATTCACCTTTGTACTTGAAAGCATGACAATGTTGACACTCTTTGTCCATACTACCAATCGTGATCAATGCATGTGATGAATAATCTATTTCAGGATCATATTCAAACGCGAGACGATTAAGTGATGCTCGTGCCAATGCTCGATTATCTTGTACTCGCTGTTGGTTACGTTCTCTATGTGCGTTGGTCGCTCGTTGACGTGCCTCTCGTTGTCTTAATGTATTAGCACGAAGACGTTGAGCACGTTGCTCTAAATTTTCATTTGCACGTGTACATGCAGCTCGATCTCTTAAATTTACATTATCCATAGAATGTTCTTCTACTGTTCTATTCAATCGATGATAATAAACTAATTGCGCGTGCTGAGTACGTCGACCAATATTTCTTGCTCTTCCACGAAGACGTGGCATTTTTCTACAAAAATAAAATATTGCAAAATAATATACAATTAATATGAGTTACTTATTGATAATGAATTTTTAATTAATTGTAAAACATTCCAAAATCAAAAACTCCTTACAAATAAAAATTAATTAAAAAAACATCTGAATTCACAAAATTATTTATACACACTTCAAAACTCTTTAAAAAATAATTACATTTAATATTTTAATCAGCACATGAATTGAATAACAAAATTTTTTTCAAATTAATCGTAGCACCATCTGTCGGGACAAACTAAAATTGAAATAGAATAATATTGAATGCGATGATAGCGCCGTCCGCCGGATCTAATGTAAAACATTCCAAAATCAACAACTCCTTATAAATAAGAAATTAATTGAAAAAACATTTTCCAGTAGACCAAACTGTAAATCTAAACCATTCTCGAATCTCCACGAACACACACAAAAAATTTCATCAAAATTGGTCCAGTCGTTTAGGAGGAGTTCAGTCACATACACACGCACACAAGAAATATATATATTAAGATATATATACTAGCGGACCCGACAGACGTTGTCCTGTACACACGTCTTTAATTTCATACTTTTTTTAATGAGCTGAAACAATCTGGACCGCTTTGATGAAAATTATTATTGAAAAGTTATTACTTTGTTAAATAAATAACAGCATCGTAAATGAAAACTTTAACTCATTTTAATGAAAGGTGAAAAAGCTTGCACTCAAAACATTTTATAACATATATATTTATTTATTTTTAATTTACAAAAACTTAATTTAGCGTAATGCCATTGGATGTACAATATTTTTAGTTAGTCCATGAGGAGTATAAACAAACAAACTCGATGGTTTTCCAACTCTGGAACACGCAACGTACAATTGGCCGTGAGAAAAA
Source organism: Panorpa germanica (assembly GCA_963678705.1). Taxonomy (NCBI): domain Eukaryota; kingdom Metazoa; phylum Arthropoda; class Insecta; order Mecoptera; family Panorpidae; genus Panorpa; species Panorpa germanica. Next base: position 5,121,686 of record OY783205.1, read on the forward strand.
CACGGATTTTCTAAATCTAAGCCACAAAATGTCATCGTTTGACCTTGTGACTTATTAATAGTCATAGCATATGCCAAACGGATCGGAAATTGTAAGCGTTTAAATGGTATAGGTGAATCTGAAGGAATCATTGGGATCCGCGGTAAAAGTACAATTTCACCTTGGAATTTTCCAGATAAAATATTCGCTTCAATAATGTTGCCCATGATTTTTTTTATAACTAATCGCGTGCCATTACACAATCTCGGGGCATTTAAATTACGAAGCAAAATTATAGGTGAGCCAATCTTCAGTCGCAAATTATGTGGTGGCATTCCAGGTAAATCTAAAGAATTCAAAAATTCTACTGGATAGTTGACCACTTCGTCAGGATCAACAACGGTGTCAATTGATTTAAATGTAATTTCATTACCAGGCAATGACTGTTGTATTTTAAAATTGATGGCGTCTACATCTAAATTTCTTGCAGCTAAAATAGCTCGCTCTCGTAGCCATTCATGATTAGTATAGTTATATCTTAAATCTGGAAAGATACTATTTATTAATTTATCTTTGGTAGCCACCATGTTGCAAAAGTTCTCTGGAAATTTAATAAATTGGGTATCTTCATACAGTTGAATTTTACCGTTGCCAATGTCTAACAATTGTTCAGAGAATCCTGACGCTAATGGATCATTTTGTAGTTGAACGCGCATATTGATAGTAAGGCTCAATTTACTGACACTCCGCCATAGATAAGATTCCTTCAAACATGCGTTTACTTCGTCTGCATATGTCGCACGTGGAATTACTGGCAATGTTTGCCTGAAATCACCAGACAGTAGCAGTAGAGCACCACCGAAAAGCCTAGTATTATCTTTGATATCCTTCAGGGACCTGTCGAGAGCTTCAAGCGAATGCTTGTGGGTCATTGTACATTCATCCCAAATAATAATTTTGCATTTTCTCAAAACTTCAGCCATGCCGGAATGCTTCTTTATGTTACACATTGCTTCGGGATTTGTATGAACATTCAAAGGTAACTTAAGTGCTGAATGCGCAGTCCGTCCACCATCAAGTAACGTCGCTGCAATGCCTGATGAAGCAATGGCCAATGCAATATGATTTTGTGATCGAATGCGCGCAAGTATCAGTGAGATGAGAAAGGTTTTACCAGTGCCACCTGGTGCATCCAAAAAAAAGAATCCACCTTGTTGTGCTGCAATTGATACGTTAATTTGATCATATACATTTCGTTGTTCAGCTGTAAGCAATTGTTCATTATTAGCAACAAAAGTAGCCAACGAAGTCTTATCAAACTGGTGTTCACGTTGAACATCACTGTTGATGATATCTACTGCTGGGCGGTTCGGCGCCGGCATGCCAAAATGGATGAGTGGCATGTTTGAAATAAGAATACAAATATCCTCAATCATAATTAAAGCCTCATTGTATATTTCTGCGGAGAATTGAATATCAGGATTTTGATTAGTAATTCTAATCCGATGCAAAATATCTTCACTCATTGAGTCTTTATATTTGTTCCAGAGAGCAGATGCTTCAGACGGAAAACACGTTGTTAATATTATTGAAAATAATTGACGAATTTGTTGTGGAGAAGAGCTCAGTGCTGCATCTGCAAGTGTGAGATCCCAATGGTTATCATCCTCCAATAAATGTAACTCACGACACGCATCGAAGAAAGTGTCGTATAAAATACCATTGACTTTTCGTAAATATTGGAAGGATGTCGGTCCAAGAACATTAACCAATAACAAACGCAAAAAAAAACATTCGCGTTGCTTAGGATGAACTGTATATAGTCGACCTAAAGTATTTGTCATAAATATGTCGGCGAATCCTGGGACTGGAATCCCTCGTTTTCGTGGTTCCCAATTTTTTGATTGCTTATTCCATGTAAAAAATTTAGGAACATCAGTATACATTAATGTTTTTGCGAATTGACCAACAACATCTTGTCGATTACAAAGATTGAAAAATTCAGTAAGAGTTGTTTTTGGAGCCGTTAATGCTTGTTGTAGTGCAGTCTGTTCTGTAAAATAAACACGCTGTCCGTTTTCAAGATGCACAGCCAAATGTATAACTGCAGGATCCCTTTTATGTATAGGAAACGTAAAAATGCGCCAGACAGCTTCATTGCTACTTATGTATCGACCCATTTGATAACGTGTTATTTCGTCATTGTCATTTACATTTTGAACAGCAAATATAGCTTTATCACTGCCCTTGTGAACGTACTTACAAATGTATTTGATAGATTTCACCGAACTGCACAGTTCAACGTTTATGTGCGCTTTATAGGTTTTGCATAGTAATGGCGAATATGGAACCACCCACCGATTATCAATATCTACTCTTACACCGTTTGACAGTCGCAATTCATACGATTGACCGCCATTATCTACGTCTCTGCGCCGGTAAGATGGATAACCGTCAATATTGGTGATAGTATCAGTTTGACATGGTTTTGGAAAACGTTTCGTACATTTTCCATCATTCATGCATGGTGACATCATGTTTAGAGTACCGCATGGACCATGAATCATATTAGTAGTAACAATGTTAAACAGTTCTTGATCAACATTCGGATCTGGAATTTCCGCTGAAATAATTTTGTCAATTTCTTCTGGGCGTACTTTATCCACCAACCAAATCAAAATATGCGCATGAGGTAAACCTCGTTTTTGCCACTCAACAGAGTAAAGCCAACAACGTGTTTCACTAAAAACCGAGTAATGTGTGATCAAATTCATCAAAGATTTTAATTTTTGTTTAAAGACACGCGCAGTGATATCGTGGCGATGCATCGATGTTTGACCTGACAACAGCAAGTTTTTGATTTCATCCCAATTTGGATTACATGTAAATGTGAGAAAAAGATCTGGTCGACCGTATGCACGTACGTATGTCATAGCGTCTTGAATATATTCTTGCATATGACGCGGACTACCAATATATGATGATGGGAGAATATATGTGGTACCGATGTTGTTAATGACGTTTGTTGCATCTACATTACCGATTACTGCATCACGCAAATGAATATACTCTTCAGCTCGAAGTTTTGCTTGATTGAATTTTATATACCTTAATCTTTCACTTTCAATTTTTACATAAATATCGACGATGTACTGATGAAATAGCTGTCTACAGCGGAGAATATTATTATCTTCATTAGCACGAATCATTAACCGATATGCGTAGAAATTCATGGCACTAACTTTCTTGGTCAGTTCTTCACCTGTAAATAAATATAATTATGAGATAAACAAAAATTATTTATTCAAAAAAAAAATTGTAAGATAATCTATAAGTTGTACCTGTAGTTGGATTCCGTTGTTTAATATTTAAATGATATCCGTCTTCTCCTTCCCAAAATATTAACGGATACTGCAAAGCATCGTAAGAACGATGATTGTCTTGAATTATTTGCATCGTATTATCTCTGCGTTGTATGCGAATGTCTCTACGTTCACATGGGTCACCAGCCATAACAACTGCCACTTCATTAATGGTTGGAACATTATATGTGCCTGCGTGCTCTCCATAGGGTACTTTGTCTGCTTTAATAACAATGACATAGTTATCGTTTTGCAGTCTGTTAGAAAGAGTCTTGAACAATTGTACTAATTGGTTATGGTTTTGCAAAAACCTTTCCAAAATGTCCACAATTTCTCGTTCCTCCATCTGTTCTATATGGTTGTAAACGCAGCGTGTATGTGATTGTTGCTCTTCATTCCCCATAAAATAAATTTGTAAAAATTTTGGATCGGCATCAGGCATTGGAAGTAACGAACCAATTTGGTGATATACTTGGCCTTGAATTTTGAATGTGGATTCAAAATTACGGCCATCTTCATTATGAATAATTTTTGTTGCTGCAAATGATGTCATTTGGAAGCATGAATTTAATTTACGAATTTTCCGTAAAAATAATTTCGATTGAGATGTGATTCCAGCTAAAAGCGTTTTTAAAGGTTCTGGTGGTGGTTTTAGCGGTGGCAGTGATATTTTTCCAGATGCGCAACATAAACCAGCTGATTCACCTTTGTACTTGAAAGCATGACAATGTTGACACTCTTTGTCCATACTACCAATCGTGATCAATGCATGTGATGAATAATCTATTTCAGGATCATATTCAAACGCGAGACGATTAAGTGATGCTCGTGCCAATGCTCGATTATCTTGTACTCGCTGTTGGTTACGTTCTCTATGTGCGTTGGTCGCTCGTTGACGTGCCTCTCGTTGTCTTAATGTATTAGCACGAAGACGTTGAGCACGTTGCTCTAAATTTTCATTTGCACGTGTACATGCAGCTCGATCTCTTAAATTTACATTATCCATAGAATGTTCTTCTACTGTTCTATTCAATCGATGATAATAAACTAATTGCGCGTGCTGAGTACGTCGACCAATATTTCTTGCTCTTCCACGAAGACGTGGCATTTTTCTACAAAAATAAAATATTGCAAAATAATATACAATTAATATGAGTTACTTATTGATAATGAATTTTTAATTAATTGTAAAACATTCCAAAATCAAAAACTCCTTACAAATAAAAATTAATTAAAAAAACATCTGAATTCACAAAATTATTTATACACACTTCAAAACTCTTTAAAAAATAATTACATTTAATATTTTAATCAGCACATGAATTGAATAACAAAATTTTTTTCAAATTAATCGTAGCACCATCTGTCGGGACAAACTAAAATTGAAATAGAATAATATTGAATGCGATGATAGCGCCGTCCGCCGGATCTAATGTAAAACATTCCAAAATCAACAACTCCTTATAAATAAGAAATTAATTGAAAAAACATTTTCCAGTAGACCAAACTGTAAATCTAAACCATTCTCGAATCTCCACGAACACACACAAAAAATTTCATCAAAATTGGTCCAGTCGTTTAGGAGGAGTTCAGTCACATACACACGCACACAAGAAATATATATATTAAGATATATATACTAGCGGACCCGACAGACGTTGTCCTGTACACACGTCTTTAATTTCATACTTTTTTTAATGAGCTGAAACAATCTGGACCGCTTTGATGAAAATTATTATTGAAAAGTTATTACTTTGTTAAATAAATAACAGCATCGTAAATGAAAACTTTAACTCATTTTAATGAAAGGTGAAAAAGCTTGCACTCAAAACATTTTATAACATATATATTTATTTATTTTTAATTTACAAAAACTTAATTTAGCGTAATGCCATTGGATGTACAATATTTTTAGTTAGTCCATGAGGAGTATAAACAAACAAACTCGATGGTTTTCCAACTCTGGAACACGCAACGTACAATTGGCCGTGAGAAAAACACGGATTTTCTAAATCTAAGCCACAAAATGTCATCGTTTGACCTTGTGACTTATTAATAGTCATAGCATATGCCAAACGGATCGGAAATTGTAAGCGTTTAAATGGTATAGGTGAATCTGAAGGAATCATTGGGATCCGCGGTAAAAGTACAATTTCACCTTGGAATTTTCCAGATAAAATATTCGCTTCAATAATGTTGCCCATGATTTTTTTTATAACTAATCGCGTGCCATTACACAATCTCGGGGCATTTAAATTACGAAGCAAAATTATAGGTGAGCCAATCTTCAGTCGCAAATTATGTGGTGGCATTCCAGGTAAATCTAAAGAATTCAAAAATTCTACTGGATAGTTGACCACTTCGTCAGGATCAACAACGGTGTCAATTGATTTAAATGTAATTTCATTACCAGGCAATGACTGTTGTATTTTAAAATTGATGGCGTCTACATCTAAATTTCTTGCAGCTAAAATAGCTCGCTCTCGTAGCCATTCATGATTAGTATAGTTATATCTTAAATCTGGAAAGATACTATTTATTAATTTATCTTTGGTAGCCACCATGTTGCAAAAGTTCTCTGGAAATTTAATAAATTGGGTATCTTCATACAGTTGAATTTTACCGTTGCCAATGTCTAACAATTGTTCAGAGAATCCTGACGCTAATGGATCATTTTGTAGTTGAACGCGCATATTGATAGTAAGGCTCAATTTACTGACACTCCGCCATAGATAAGATTCCTTCAAACATGCGTTTACTTCGTCTGCATATGTCGCACGTGGAATTACTGGCAATGTTTGCCTGAAATCACCAGACAGTAGCAGTAGAGCACCACCGAAAAGCCTAGTATTATCTTTGATATCCTTCAGGGACCTGTCGAGAGCTTCAAGCGAATGCTTGTGGGCCATTGTACATTCATCCCAAATAATAATTTTGCATTTTCTCAAAACTTCAGCCATGCCGGAATGCTTCTTTATGTTACACATTGCTTCGGGATTTGTATGAACATTCAAAGGTAACTTAAGTGCTGAATGCGCAGTCCGTCCACCATCAAGTAACGTCGCTGCAATGCCTGATGAAGCAATGGCCAATGCAATATGATTTTGTGATCGAATGCGCGCAAGTATCAGTGAGATGAGAAAGGTTTTACCAGTGCCACCTGGTGCATCCAAAAAAAAGAATCCACCTTGTTGTGCTGCAATTGATACGTTAATTTGATCATATACATTTCGTTGTTCAGCTGTAAGCAATTGTTCATTATTAGCAACAAAAGTAGCCAACGAAGTCTTATCAAACTGGTGTTCACGTTGAACATCACTGTTGATGATATCTACTGCTGGGCGGTTCGGCGCCGGCATGCCAAAATGGATGAGTGGCATGTTTGAAATAAGAATACAAATATCCTCAATCATAATTAAAGCCTCATTGTATATTTCTGCGGAGAATTGAATATCAGGATTTTGATTAGTAATTCTAATCCGATGCAAAATATCTTCACTCATTGAGTCTTTATATTTGTTCCAGAGAGCAGATGCTTCAGACGGAAAACACGTTGTTAATATTATTGAAAATAATTGACGAATTTGTTGTGGAGAAGAGCTCAGTGCTGCATCTGCAAGTGTGAGATCCCAATGGTTATCATCCTCCAATAAATGTAACTCACGACACGCATCGAAGAAAGTGTCGTATAAAATACCATTGACTTTTCGTAAATATTGGAAGGATGTCGGTCCAAGAACATTAACCAATAACAAACGCAAAAAAAAACATTCGCGTTGCTTAGGATGAACTGTATATAGTCGACCTAAAGTATTTGTCATAAATATGTCGGCGAATCCTGGGACTGGAATCCCTCGTTTTCGTGGTTCCCAATTTTTTGATTGCTTATTCCATGTAAAAAATTTAGGAACATCAGTATACATTAATGTTTTTGCGAATTGACCAACAACATCTTGTCGATTACAAAGATTGAAAAATTCAGTAAGAGTTGTTTTTGGAGCCGTTAATGCTTGTTGTAGTGCAGTCTGTTCTGTAAAATAAACACGCTGTCCGTTTTCAAGATGCACAGCCAAATGTATAACTGCAGGATCCCTTTTATGTATAGGAAACGTAAAAATGCGCCAGACAGCTTCATTGCTACTTATGTATCGACCCATTTGATAACGTGTTATTTCGTCATTGTCATTTACATTTTGAACAGCAAATATAGCTTTATCACTGCCCTTGTGAACGTACTTACAAATGTATTTGATAGATTTCACCGAACTGCACAGTTCAACGTTTATGTGCGCTTTATAGGTTTTGCATAGTAATGGCGAATATGGAACCACCCACCGATTATCAATATCTACTCTTACACCGTTTGACAGTCGCAATTCATACGATTGACCGCCATTATTTACGTCTCTGCGCCGGTAAGATGGATAACCGTCAATATTGGTGATAGTATCAGTTTGACATGGTTTTGGAAAACGTTTCGTACATTTTCCATCATTCATGCATGGTGACATCATGTTTAGAGTACCGCATGGACCATGAATCATATTAGTAGTAACAATGTTAAACAGTTCTTGATCAACATTCGGATCTGGAATTTCCGCTGAAATAATTTTGTCAATTTCTTCTGGGCGTACTTTATCCACCAACCAAATCAAAATATGCGCATGAGGTAAACCTCGTTTTTGCCACTCAACAGAGTAAAGCCAACAACGTGTTTCACCAAAAACCGAGTAATGTGTGATCAAATTCATCAAAGATTTTAATTTTTGTTTAAAGACACGCGCAGTGATATCGTGGCGATGCATCGATGTTTGACCTGACAACAGCAAGTTTTTGATTTCATCCCAATTTGGATTACATGTAAATGTGAGAAAAAGATCTGGTCGACCGTATGCACGTACGTATGTCATAGCGTCTTGAATATATTCTTGCATATGACGCGGACTACCAATATATGATGATGGGAGAATATATGTGGTACCGATGTTGTTAATGACGTTTGTTGCATCTACATTACCGATTACTGCATCACGCAAATGAATATACTCTTCAGCTCGAAGTTTTGCTTGATTGAATTTTATATACCTTAATCTTTCACTTTCAATTTTTACATAAATATCGACGATGTACTGATGAAATAGCTGTCTACAGCGGAGAATATTATTATCTTCATTAGCACGAATCATTAACCGATATGCGTAGAAATTCATGGCACTAACTTTCTTGGTCAGTTCTTCACCTGTAAATAAATATAATTATGAGATAAACAAAAATTATTTATTCAAAAAAAAAATTGTAAGATAATCTATAAGTTGTACCTGTAGTTGGATTCCGTTGTTTAATATTTAAATGATATCCGTCTTCTCCTTCCCAAAATATTAACGGATACTGCAAAGCATCGTAAGAACGATGATTGTCTTGAATTATTTGCATCGTATTATCTCTGCGTTGTATGCGAATGTCTCTACGTTCACATGGGTCACCAGCCATAACAACTGCCACTTCATTAATGGTTGGAACATTATATGTGCCTGCGTGCTCTCCATAGGGTACTTTGTCTGCTTTAATAACAATGACATAGTTATCGTTTTGCAGTCTGTTAGAAAGAGTCTTGAACAATTGTACTAATTGGTTATGGTTTTGCAAAAACCTTTCCAAAATGTCCACAATTTCTCGTTCCTCCATCTGTTCTATATGGTTGTAAACGCAGCGTGTATGTGATTGTTGCTCTTCATTCCCCATAAAATAAATTTGTAAAAATTTTGGATCGGCATCAGGCATTGGAAGTAACGAACCAATTTGGTGATATACTTGGCCTTGAATTTTGAATGTGGATTCAAAATTACGGCCATCTTCATTATGAATAATTTTTGTTGCTGCAAATGATGTCATTTGGAAGCATGAATTTAATTTACGAATTTTCCGTAAAAATAATTTCGATTGAGATGTGATTCCAGCTAAAAGCGTTTTTAAAGGTTCTGGTGGTGGTTTTAGCGGTGGCAGTGATATTTTTCCAGATGCGCAACATAAACCAGCTGATTCACCTTTGTACTTGAAAGCATGACAATGTTGACACTCTTTGTCCATACTACCAATCGTGATCAATGCATGTGATGAATAATCTATTTCAGGATCATATTCAAACGCGAGACGATTAAGTGATGCTCGTGCCAATGCTCGATTATCTTGTACTCGCTGTTGGTTACGTTCTCTATGTGCGTTGGTCGCTCGTTGACGTGCCTCTCGTTGTCTTAATGTATTAGCACGAAGACGTTGAGCACGTTGCTCTAAATTTTCATTTGCACGTGTACATGCAGCTCGATCTCTTAAATTTACATTATCCATAGAATGTTCTTCTACTGTTCTATTCAATCGATGATAATAAACTAATTGCGCGTGCTGAGTACGTCGACCAATATTTCTTGCTCTTCCACGAAGACGTGGCATTTTTCTACAAAAATAAAATATTGCAAAATAATATACAATTAATATGAGTTACTTATTGATAATGAATTTTTAATTAATTGTAAAACATTCCAAAATCAAAAACTCCTTACAAATAAAAATTAATTAAAAAAACATCTGAATTCACAAAATTATTTATACACACTTCAAAACTCTTTAAAAAATAATTACATTTAATATTTTAATCAGCACATGAATTGAATAACAAAATTTTTTTCAAATTAATCGTAGCACCATCTGTCGGGACAAACTAAAATTGAAATAGAATAATATTGAATGCGATGATAGCGCCGTCCGCCGGATCTAATGTAAAACATTCCAAAATCAACAACTCCTTATAAATAAGAAATTAATTGAAAAAACATTTTCCAGTAGACCAAACTGTAAATCTAAACCATTCTCGAATCTCCACGAACACACACAAAAAATTTCATCAAAATTGGTCCAGTCGTTTAGGAGGAGTTCAGTCACATACACACGCACACAAGAAATATATATATTAAGATATATATATATGTGGGATAAAATTTAGGATTAGATATAATTAGTTTGTAAGAAATAGTAATTATATAGTAAAGAACTCTATAAAATAGGTTAGGAACATTGCTAATATTAAGTTATATTCAAATGTTACTAGCTCTGCTTTGGAAATGATTTGTGAACCCCGTTCACTCGACAAGTCGCTTGCTACGACATGCCATGAGGCATGGTCAACGCGGTGATTGTTAAAAATGGCTGATACGTAGAATTACACAGTGTGTATGGCGAGAAATATAATCAGTTTAACTATATTGCTAGGTGTAATATTAGTTATTGTTTAGGCGTAAATAGTGTAGTTTGTGCATAAAAGTATAGTGTTAAATGTTAGGTTATTTTTATCATTATAAACGTTGTGAATGAAAACTATGTACTATTTATGCAATCATTGAAAGGTATTCAAACCTAAGCATTGCATATAATCTAGTGATAATATTATTGTGAACTATTTTGATATATTAACATTTTTGTAATATAATTGTTTTCTTTGAGAAATAATTAAATGAACTATTATTAAACAAAAGTTATGTGTTAACTTTATTTTCAATAAGCTAAATTGTAATGGGGGCTCAACTTAAGGATTGAAATAAGATCAAAACGGCTAAAACCACAGCTGGTAACCTATCTAACACACACTAAGGTGTAAGGTAGACCCACAATTGGAAACGTAAACAAGGATAGAATTATTCTCACCCCACACTTGGGGGCTCAACCGGGATAAAGGAAAAACCAAGTTTATTCAGTCAAGAATATTCTTAACCTTTGAACCAGAACTATTGACCGACAGATAAAGGAAAAACCAAGTTTATTCAGTCAAGAATATTCTTAACCTTTGAACCAGAACTATCAACCGGGATAAAGGAAAAACCAAGTTTATTCAGTCAAGAATATTCTTAACCTTTGAAACAGAACTATTGACCGACAGATAAGGAAACCCAGTTTATTCAGTCAAGAATACTCTTAACTTCCAGGTGCGTACAGTTTACTCGTTAAAGTAATTGCACTTCAATCTGTTAGCAGTGAAAATTATAACAATGATGGAGGAATTAAACAACTTGTCAGTAGCAGAATTACGTCAAGAACTTAGCTTCGTTGGATTAAGTCAGCGTGGAAATCGTGCTGAATTATTAACGAGAATGAACTCGTATAATAGCAAAGTTGGAGAACAGAATAGTAGGTCTGTAAACAATGAAACAGTCAATAAAACTAATTATACGTTTTTAGATTTAGAATTGGCTTTACCTAAATATGATGGACTTAAAAATGTCAAATTATGGATCAAACAATTTGATGATTTCTGTGACCATGCGGAAATAGATACAAATTACAGATATTTGTATGCCAGGAGATTGTTAACTGATACCGCAAAACAATTTGTCAATTTTGAAACTAGGATAATAAACTGGGATACATTTAAATCGTATTTGATCAATGAGTTTGATACGAGTTTAAATAGTGCTCAGGTGCACAAAATGCTTCAACAAAGGTTAAAGAAACCAGAGGAAACTTTTCGTCAATATGTTTATGATATTTTAGACATAGCCCGACAAGCAGATGTCGAAGAAGCAGCTATTATAGATTATATCATAGCAGGTATTCGTGACAGTACAGCTAATAAAGTAATATTGTATGGAGCTGAAAATATTGCACAACTTAGACGTAAGCTGGAACAATATGAAAAAATGAAAATGGATAGTCAGGACTATGATAGGAGATCAAGGTCAGGTACCAAAACGAAAACTGAGACAACAGGTGAGAAGATTAAATGTTTTAATTGTGGTTCGTTATCACACTCATCTAAATTGTGTCCAGATAAAGACAAAGGCTATAAATATAAATGTTTTACTTGTGGTAATTATGGTCATGTTAGTCGAAACTGTGAAACTAAAATAAAAACTGTTAAATCGGAGCATAATGTTATGAAAGTGGAAATGATAAAATCAATTTGTGTTAATAAAAGCAGTTATGTAAACGCTTTAATAGATACTGGTAGTGATTTATCAGCAGTGCGCGAAGACTATTTTAAAACATTAAAGAATGTTAAATTATATGACTCTGTTATAACAATGCGCGGTTTGTCAAACTCTCGAGTAAATTCTTTAGGTAGAATAAGATTGGACGTTGAATTTGATTCAGAACATTACGCTAGTTATTTTGAAGTGTTACCATCACAGGCGATGCATATGAACATGGTGATAGGATTGGACATTATAGCTAAAGCTAGAGTGATTATTGATAACACAGGTGTTAAATTTCATATACTTTATAACGATAAAGATGAAAATGAAAGTGAAGTTAAACAATTAATGACATTAAAAATAGACAATGGTGATAAAGAAAGTGATCTAGACTTATCTCATATAAATGATAAAAATGTTGTTAATAAAATACACGAGTTAGTGGACAATGACAAACGAAAAGAGTTACTCAACTTTGAAAGTGAAAAGACAATTAAATTGAAAAATGATACTCCCATATTTTCTAGGCCTCTTAAACTACCACCTGCAGATCGATTAGATGTTCAAGAGCAGCTGGATGAAGGGTTAGAAAAGGATGTCATACAGGCAGCCCAGGAAATGAACGACCTAGGTTATGTAATTAAACAAGGCAATGTTCGTCCCTCTAAGGATAAGGTCAAAGCCGTCAAGCATTTGCCGAAGCCGAAGAAGGCGATACAAGCAAAGAATTATGCAGGAAAGTATTTAATAGAAAATGAATTATTATACAGGTTAAAAGACGATCAAAACCTGTTAGTAGTACCAAGTAACATACAATCAGAAATAATACGTAAAGCACACGACATAGGACATTGTGGATTGCATAAATGTCAAGAAATAATTAACAGAGAATTTTGGATCAATGATTTAGCTGAAAAAATTAAAAGCTGTATAGATAATTGCATAGACTGTATACTAGCAAGTAGAAAAGTAGGTAAAGTAGAAGGATACTTAAACTCCATACCTAAGGTAGGTTTACCTTTAGACACATGGCATATAGATCATTTAGGACCTTTACAAACAACAAGCAAAAAGTATAAACATATTCTCGTTATAGTAGATGCTTTTACAAAATTTGTTTGGTTGTTTCCTACTAAATCATCAGGCACTGATGAAGTATTACAAAAATTGAAAGTGATAGCAGAAGTATTCGGAAACCCAAGAACGTAAATTTCTGACAGGGGTACAGCTTTTACTTCAAAAGATTTCAAAGATTATTGTACTGCAGAAAACATTGAACATGTGTTAATAACTACAGGAGTACCAAGGGGTAATGGCCAGGTGGAACGAATAAATGGAATTATTGTACCTGTGTTAACGAAGTTAGCCCTAACGGATCCTAGTAACTGATATTTACATGTAAGTAAACTACAGTTAATGCTAAACAGTACTTATCAAAGAGGTATTAAAATGACACCATTTGAATTGATGATTGGGGTTAAAATGAAAACCAAACAAGACATGAAAATAATAGATTTGATTACAGAAGAAATACAAAATGAGTTTGTAGATAAACGTGAGAAGCTGAGAGAAGAGGCTAAAGAAAATATTCTAAAAATTCAGCAAGAAAACAGGACTAGCTACAATAGAAAATGTAAAGCACCAAGAAAGTATACACTGAACTGTTAAGTGGCTATACAACGTACACAATTTGCAACAGGAGCTAAAGTTAAAGCTAAATTCTTAGGACCATACAAAATAACGAAAATTAAAGGAAATGATCGTTATGACGTGGAGAAAGCAGGGGAGTGTGAAGGACCAATAAGGACTTCTACATCAGCAGATATGATGAAACCATGGGCAGGATGATTGTAGCAACTGAGGACAGTTACTAGTCAGGATAGGCCGAATGTGGGATATAATTTAGGATTAGATATAATTAGTTTGTAAGAAATAGTAATTATATAGTAAAGAACTCTATAAAATAGGGTAGAAACATTGCTAATATTAAGTTATATTCAAATGTTACTAGCTCTGCTTTGAAAATGATTTGTGAACCCCGTTCACTCGACAAGTCGCTTGCTACGACATGCCAAGAGGCATGGTCAACGCGGTGATTGTTAAAAATGGCTGATACGTAGAATTACACAGTGTGTATGGCGTCATTGGTAAATTCAGAAAATTGTTGTGTTAACATTACTTTGTGATATGCAATCATTGAAAGGTATTCAAACCTAAGCATTGCATATAATCTAGTGATAATATTATTGTGAACTATTTTGATATATGAATTAACATTTTTGTAATATAATTGTTTTCTTTGAGAAATAATTAAATGAACTATTATTAAACAAAAGTTATGTGTTAACTTTATTTTCAATAAGCTAAATTGTAATGGGGGCTCAACTTAAGGATTGAAATAAGATCAAAACGGCTAAAACCACAGCTGGTAACCTATCTAACACACACTAAGGTGTAAGGTAGACCCACAATTGGAAACGTAAACAAGGATAGAATTATTCTCACCCCACATATATATATATAGCGCAAACTAAGTATTTTAAATTTTGATATTTTGTAGAACTCAAAATTCTAAGACTTTATGCGTCTCTGAAATTTTCCCTGAATTTCGTTGGAAAAACTGAAAATTTTCAAAATATTCCTTTGCAAATATCTCAAGAACTAGAAAAGATAGAAAACTGAAAATAGGGGTCTGTATTGAAATCATAATTGTGCACATTTTGCAATAATTGTATATCCAAAATTTAAGTTCAGTAGTGGCGCGAATTTCTGAAGACAGTGTTAGAATGGAGTTAGAACGTTGAAATTTGGAAAGTAGCATAGGCTGGCTGTAGAGAGTAATTAAGAAAAAAAAATTAACGAAAAACCCAAATTTCCTGTGGCAGCAGATAATGAGACGGTAAAAGCCTGAAATATTGAACAAAGAAAATTTAAACTTTGGGTATGTATTGAGATACTTAATTGTGCATATTTGCTCATAACTGGAACATTCAAGTTTTTATTCAGTAGTGGCGATAATTTTTAGGGGCAATGTAGCAAAAAAGCTATAACCTTGAAATTAGGAACGTGGGGTGTCTATAGACAGTCCTTATATATAGGCTATAGAAAACTGCAAATTTCCAGAGGCGGCAGACGCGGAGGGCAAAGCCGGAGATATCAAATATATAAAGATGAAAAGCTATAATTGGTAAAATGTTATAATCAGATACAAACAAAATAGTTACCCGTGCCTAAAATTTAACAAATGTAGTTGGTAGTGCATGATTGTGGTTGGGGGGAAGGTCAGTACGATAATAGACGGTGATACTCGGAGTAGCACGTTTGGGGCAGGGTCACTGTGTGATAGAGGCGCTGCAGAGCAAGTTGAAGTGGCGGTGCGGTGAAAATAAATTAAATGTGCGAGAACGGAGAATTTTTAACAAGCTATTGATATCGGTTGTGTCTTTTCCGGGTTTTAGAACAGGTAATACATTTGTTTTTTGCCATTGTGTTGGAAATAAGTCGATCATCCAGATATAATTAAAGAATTTAAGGATTATTTTTTTCGTTTCGGTAGAAAGATATTTAATAAGTAGTTTTGAATGTTTTGAATGTTATGAATTGTTTGAAAAACAACTTGAATTTATATTAGTTATGAAGTTACTAGTGTTGCGTGCTTATATTGGAAGGCGTATATGTTATGATTTAAGTTATTGCATTTATACTTTGCCAAGCCGTCTTCGGATAATGATTTATTGTTAATTGTTTTTCTTTTTAAGTTTTCAATGTCCAGAATTTTCCAAATTGTTTCACGTTTTTAAGTGTTTTAAGATGTTTTGTTTGAGATGATTCTGGTTCAAACATTAGGTTAGAACTTTAAAATGGAACTTGAAATTAATTTTGTAATTAATGAAAATATGAACAATAATAAAATTATAATAACAACGGATTCTTTAAGTGTTTAAATCTTGTAAGTAAATTTAATTCTAATGATAACATATCAAATAATGATATTTTGACATGCAAAATTAAGGATAATATATAAAAAATATAATAAATAAAAATAATACCATAAAATTTATGTGGATACCGAAATATTGTGGAATAAGAGGAAATGAAATTGCGGACAAATTGGCCAAGGAATTAATAAATTTGGAAATTGAGATGAAAGTGAAATTACCTTCATATGAAATTTTTAATATAATCAAAAAATTAAACTTTAATTTGAGAAACCAAGATTTCATTACCAAAAGTCAGTTAAAAGGAAGGGATTATTATATAAGTAAGTAACAAATTTAAGTAAGAAAAGATGGTTTAAAAATGAGTCCCACAATATTATATCAACTATAATCAGAATCAAAAGTAATCATTGTAAAACTCCAGCTCACCTGTACAAAATTAATATTAAATCCGACGATAGATGCCAATGTGGTGAAGAAGGAACTTTGGATCATATTATATTTGAATGCATAGATTATAGTTTAGAAAGATCAAAATTCAATAGTAAAATATTAGATGTGGCTAAAACTCTTCCTGTTAATACTAAATTTTTGTTAAGTGATTCAAAATTAATTAGAGAATTATTTAAATATTTATAAATTTGTAAAATAGAATTATAAAATGTGAAATATGTAAAAAAAATGTTTGATGGTGGCTATGACGAATAAAAGAAATAATAAATAAATATAAAAATATATTAAGTAAGTCATATTTGAACATAACTAAAATTATTGTAATTCCATTCAAATCATCTGAACATTGTGATTGACATTACGTAACATTGTATAGTAGTTACAGAAGCTTTTAAGGTCAACTTCTAATTTTGAGTTCCAACGCACATGTAATTCGTTTTAGAAATGTTTCAGGACGACCACATTTAAGGAGGTATAGGACGTTAACGTAAATGATGAAAACGTTGTGAAATTTGAAAAATGCCAATTTAAGCGGGAAATTCAAAATCGGAATAAATATTATATAAAATAAAATTTATTTGTCAATAAACCAAATCACGCATGCGTCAACACACGTAAATTTACAGCGTTGCCAAATTTATTATTCCTTTTTCAAAATATTTAATTTGAAGTTATATTGAATTATTATAAATTTGATATTAATTATAGGTAATTTTTCATTTATTAAACTATTATAATCATAAAAAAATCATTTTAACAAGCAAAAGCACTTTAATAGGGAATTGAAAAATTCATTATCAAAAGTACAGTCCCAATATTTGCTCGACCCTCATATACTTCGTATTTTGCATTTCGTATTGCCGAGAGATAAACTTTTAGTATTGACGGGCCGTCCTGTACCTCCTTAATCGAATACGATTAGGTGGTATAATATTGTACGTGGTTGTGTCGCTATTATGTTTTAATAAATGACGTGATTTTTGTTAAAACTGTCATTGAAATGTTACATTCCTTATGTCTTGTTTTCAGATGTCGATTAGTTGTATTCATAGAGGAGTCCCATCGCGATCCTCTTTTTATATGTGGAATTATTTAGGTCAGGAGAAGAAGTTCAATAACATCAAGACAAAATGTAATTGAGTTATTCCTTCCACAAACGGTCCTTCCCATGTGCCATGGCCCTCTTAACGGAGTCCCCGGGACGTGGGAACAGCACTGTCGCAATTTTATGTTTTTTGTTTATTTCTTCATCTGTTTTTAATATCTTTACTGTCATCTAATAGTCATCTTGTACTGTCTTTACTGTCTACATTGTTATAATTGTTTGTTTATTATTTTTTGAGCACAAGGGCTCTGGCTGGCTGTTTATTTCTGTGATGGCACTAGTTTTAATTGTTTTAGAATTTTTAAAATTTGTTGTATTTTTTAGTTTCTGTTAAAGCATGTAGTTCCTTTCAATATTTGAGATGCGCGTTACCTCGTAAATATTCTCCTTGCTGGTTACGCGTCTTCTCTTGTTTTGTTCTACGTCCCATCCGGGTTAAAACACATTACGTGTGTAGCAGGCTTTACTGTTTGTTGATTTTTTATTACCACGTCTTGTTAGTGGGTTTGGATTTTATATTGGGATTAAATTAGTATTATCTGCTCAGCCTACCACAGCTGGGAAGACCTCATTATAGTTTCGGGGTAAGTGGAATCAATTTTGTTTGTGTACTGAAAACAGATGGTCACTGTTTTCCCTTCCCGCTTCTTCGCCGCGAACCTCAGGATAGCTTCAATTGTAATTTTATTTTGTACAAATCTCTCACGAGAGTCTTTATCTATTGCTTGGTGGTTTTCGTTATAATTTGTGCATATTGCAGTTGTAGCTGTGCAAGTTGACACTGTGCGTTCGAGACTTTTGTAGGCTTGACGAGGTATTGCCATACTTTAGACATTTGTAGCATTGTGCAGTTGGTTAGATGTATAGTTCAACGGCTCGGCGTACACTCCATAAGAAAACATAATCAGGTAAATTCATTCCTTTAAAAAACAGTTTAAAAGTTGTCGATGATTCGTACTTAACAACATTTTCAGTAATTATTTTTTATTTTAAGTCTCTGGACTTTAGTTGTTTTAAAGTTATTGCACTCAATGTTATTAAGTAATGTTTAATAAAAGCAGTTTTTGTAGTTCTAAAGTATGGGATGTATGCATCAAATATATTATGCTTAAAATCGAATCCGACACAATCTTATTTGCGATTTCTGCTGTTGAACGTTGTACAATGGCCTTATTTTTATTTCTATGATATTATTTTTGTCTTTTTCTTTACAAATTATTTTCGCTAGATTTAGTTAGCGGAAGAAATTTTGTTGACCTTGCTGTGTTGTTATCATTTCCCTGTAGGTGTTGTAAATATTCTTTCTATTGTATTTTTTCCAATTCACTATCACACTATCATCATCCATATGTAACACAATATCATTTGAAGGATCAGAAAAATGCGTTCATTACATCATCATCCATTACACACAATGAAAAATGAACACAAACCAAAAAAATAATATTAAGCAAATTCACTTAATCAATACGAAAGTAAAACAAACTAAATCACTATTTTTGAAACGAAAAATAAAATATATAATAAAGTATATCTTCTAATATATAAAATTCTCGTGTCGCGGTGTTTGTTCCCAAACTCCTCCGAAACGGCTGAACCGATTTTGATAAAATTTTGTTATTTGCTTATCGGGTAGGTCTGAAAATCGGCCAAAATCTATTTTTCATACCCCTAAATGTTAAGGGTGATCCACCCCAAAATTTCTTTTTTTATTTTTTGGACAAAATTATTTGTTTTTATTCTTTCATGATTCAGCAATAAAAAATACATTTAATTCTAACTTTTCACCCTTATACGATTAACCCCTGATTTTTAATCGCGATTTTTATATTACTCTGTTCCATCCACAGATCCACAAGATGGCAATCGAATATAATAATTGTAGTATATTAAAATTTTCATGTATAGTTCTATCAACCAATCAGTTATCCGCACCAGGTGTCTCCCGTTGTCACTTTTTAACCAGCAAACATCATGGAATAAGGGTGAGAACAAAGCCGGCTTCCTTTCTCTCACTCACTATACAGTTTTCGTCCATTTTTTTTTTGCTTTTATTTGTGTCTCGATCGTAGCAAATTGCAATAATTAGTAGTAGAAGTATGAATTATTTTCGATGTATAGATAGCTATCAATAATTGTAATTTAATATATATTTGTTACTTTAATAAAGAATAATTTATTAACTTAAATATAGTATACTTTAATTGTCTACAACGCTTCATTCCTCTTTGAATTATAATGACATCCCCACACACTTATAGTGTAAGCTATTTTTAAAAATATTTCTTAAAAAAAAATATTTCCTAAAAAGATATTTCCTAGAAATAACGTATATGGCAAAACAACGTTTGCCGGGTCAGCTAGTATTTTTATATATTTCTTTGTTTATGAATTCCAATATAATGCTACATCCTAAAAAAAACTTTCAATGATATTTTGTTATTTTATTTTAAAAGTTATAAATAACAGTCGGTGTCGAATTTACTCTTTTGTAGACCTGTAACAATAGCAAAAAAACAATAGTACTTTGGTAAAATCAATAGTATTCAGTCATAGTTGCCCTCCGCCAAAATCAATTATGTATACCCAGAAACAATTTTCTTTCATTTCAATATCCATGATCCCTCTTTTAACCCTTCTAATAAAAATTAATTTTATCCAGTCACAAAACTTTACCCGAAATCACTTATATCCGGTAACAATTGCCTTCAATTGAAGGTCTAATTCAAACTAGGATTAGTCTCTGTTAATCCGGCACTGCAATATTTTAAAACATAGTGAAAGCGTCAATATAACTAAATAGTGTAACTGATATTTTAATAGATAAAATATTGAAGATAATTTATATTGTTCGTTATAATTATTTTTGAGTTTTAAGAAACCTTTTTACGACTTAAGAAGTTAGCATATCTAAAATAACAATTTATTTATGTCGACAGATACAAGACATATTGCGAAACATTGCTGAGGTAATCTAAATATATGTGAAAATGAATCTGCATCAAGTAAGCATTGATTTGCAAAATGGCATTAAAGCAATATTTAACCAAGAAGGCTGCACAAGACGACAGTTCTTAAAGTTAAATGAACTTGTGTATAAATACTGTACTTTACCTAGATGCAATGAATGGGGTGAAGTTAGGCATGAATATGTTGCACCTTGTCTTCAGCTTTACCACAGATTGCAACAAGTAATGATTCAATTTTTGATTCAAAACTTTCAAGGACATTCAGAGTTGATGGATGAAGAACTTCTACTTTGGTATACAAAACTATGGGGGTACTACCGATGTTCCACAAAAGTTTTAGATGGAGTGTGCCTTTTTCTCAACACCTTCTGGCTAAATAGAGAACGTGAAGATGGTAATAAAGACAAATATTGTATTTCTGATCTAGCTATGATAATTTGGAAAGAATACCTGTTAACTTCTGTTAATAAGGATGTTACTAACGCAGCACTTAGACTTATTGAAAAGGACAGAAATGGGGAGACCATCAACAAGACACTAATTTCTGTGGTTGTGCAATCGTATCTGGAGATTGGAATGGCTGACAACGCAGACCAAACATTGAGTTTATATAAATCAGCATTTGAAGAACCATTCCTGATTGATTGTACAACATACTATACCAAGGAAAGTGCAAAGTTCTTAGAAAGAAATTCTGTTGCAGAATATTTAAAGAAAGTTGAGATAAGATTACAAGAAGAGAAACGACGTGTTGCTATGTGGTTGCATGAAACATCCTCGGTTGCGGTATTCAAAACGTTGAATGAAGTGTTAATAGGAAACCATAGGCCCATATTAATGAATGAATTCCAAATTTTACTTAATTATGAAAGGGAAACTGTGCTAGACAGAATGTACAAATTAGTGGCAAGGGTTCCAGATGTCTTTGCTGAATTAAAAGATATATTTCTAAAGCACATAATATTGCAAGGACACTTTTCAATAGAGAAATGTGTTGATGTTGCTGAGAGTGATCCCCAAATTTACGCTACGGCAATACTAGCCGTCCACAAAAAGTACAGCAACATCGTCAAACATTCGTTCAACAATGACGAAACAGTAGAGCTAGTATTTGACAGAGCGTGTGCAACATTTATAAATTCAAATGCAGTCACGAAAGCTGCTAACGGTCCTGGTAAATGCGCAGAGCTTCTTGCAAAATATTCCAACACTTTATTAAGGAAAAGTAGAAACAATCCGGATGAATCCATATTAGAAGAAAAGATCGATCAACTTGTCATGATAGTTTTTAGATACTTAGAAGATAAAGATGTCTTCGAGAAATTCTATAAAAATGCTTTTGGTAGACGATTAATACAAGACATGTCCATATCTGAAGATCTCGCGATGTATACGATAAGAAAACTAAAGGAGAAATGTGGCGTTAACTTCACCAAAAAGATAAATACAATGTATGTAGACATTAGTATGTCTAAAGAGATTACAGAACAATTTAAAGCCACTAAGTCCACTGATGCGCTAGAGATTGACTTTAGTATAAAGGTGTTGACGTCTGTGTTTTGGGCTTTACCCCAGTCATATAAATTTGTGCTTCCAAGCGAATTGGAGAAGTGTGTCGATCATTTTGGTAATTATTATGCCGGACGACATTCAGGGCGTAAATTGCAGTGGCAATTGTCATTGTCGAAAGGAGAGTTGGTGGCAAATTGTTTCACAAAGCGACATATACTGAAAGCCAGAACCGTACAAATGGCTATTTTGTTACAATTCAATGAAAACACCTCGTTTACAGTCAGACAATTGTGTGACAATATTGACCTAGAAGAAGATGTTGCATTACAAGTTATTGCTAGTTTAGTAAGAGCAAAACTATTGACATCTAGTGACACACACGTAAACTTAAACATTAATTCTCAAGTGGATTTATCTACTCAGTATACTTATAAGAAACTAAAAGTTAATATAAATAGTCGTATAATAATCGAGACAAAAAAAGAAGATGAACAACTTCACAATAAAGTTAAAGAGGATCGTAGATATTTAATTCAATCTACAGCAGTTCGAATATTGAAAATGCGGAAAATGTTGAAACATAAGGAATTAATAGCGGAAGTAATTTCAAAATTAAGTAATCGTTTTAAACCAACTGTATCGTTAATAAAAGTTTTCTTAGATGAACTAGTTACTAGGTTCTATATGAAAAAAACAGAAGACAGCTATATTTATATCGCCTAAATGCAAGATGCAAGGACAAGCACAATCTAATTTTATAAATGAATTTATTATTTCTTATTTGTTTTATGTTTTGTGTTTTGTATTTATTGAAATAAATCAATAGCCAAAAGAATGAACTGACTTTTCAATAAGTTTTGATATTTTTTAAATTTATTCGACAGAATTTGGTTGGAAATTATAATAATTAGGATTATGAGTTGTAAATGGATGCACTTGTATCAGTTTCCCGGTGCTAAGAGCCAGTGTCAACTTAAACTAAATTGTAAAGGGTAAATTGCCTTAAAAGTTTTCATCAATTCTACTTTGACTCAAACATAGGTGTGTTTCTATGAAACGAGTAAATGAATTTCGTGTTTTTAAATTAATTAATATTCAAAAAAAGAAATTGACAGCGGCCACTCTTGCATTAGACATAGACATTAGCGGTATTTAAAACCAGAATATTTTTATTATTTTATTATTATTATTATTATATTATTATTTTATTTTTATTATTATATTATTAGTTTAGAGTGGCGATAGAAGAGGCAAAGAGAAGGAGAGAAAATATTAAAAGTGTGGAAGAGCAGCTTAAGAGCAGAGACAGAGAGAAATAGTACTATTAAAGCTAGAACAAGATTTGCGAGAGAGAGAGAGTGTAAACTCATCACATCTACGAATAATACTGAAATTTTGCACATTTGTTCCACAAAGCGTAGGTTTCAGCTTTTCTGTAGTAACAACCTCTATTATTCGATAGTTCCCGCCTCTCCACAAACACAGTTGGGGGACTGTAACATGTTAATATTCAACAGGTGGGAAGAACATCTACAATGTGCTGGACAGATTGTAGCTATAAACCTTCTGCACAAATCTTTCTAAGCCACATAGAGTTTGTAACAAATTTATTATACGAATAAAATAATTTTCCAACGGTTTTGCTTACTTCATTTAATTTTTCTGCCAGTTCAAATATGCGTTTTCCTTGAAAATAATTATCATATTATTCAAGCTAAATTCCAGGTCAATCTGTGCTTCCATTACTACTTTATCTGCCATTTTATTTTCACTAATTCCCGAGAATCCTGATATCCTAATTTTGTGTTGCCACCTTTACTTATAGAGTGAGATCACAGGGCCGCCAGACATAACTTATTTTCTGATGAACAAAATGTGTATGATTGAGTAGTGTTAGTATGTACAATGATCGTACACCTACCTGCTAACTTGACCAGGCTACCATTTTCCAGGTATCAGGTAATGAAGGTTTATGACTCACTCACTCTCATGCGCACAGATAATGCCCTCTCGCTCTTACTCATAGCGGAATTAAAATTAAGTCATGGGGATGTCTGGCAACTTGGATCGGTCTATCCTCTTGTAAAACGTTTTAAAACAGATGTCTCGCGAACATATATAAAAATGGATCATCAGAAAATAAGTAAGTTTGAGTATTTTTTTGTCTTTAAATCGTTTGCAAGGTAATACAAAGTATTACAAGACAACTGTTTCAAAACAATTTACAAGAGGACAGATTAATCCGAGGGGCCAAACATTCCTTAGACCCAATTTTAATTCCGCTATGAGTAAGAGCGAGAGGGCATTATCTGTGCGCATGAGAGTGAGTGAGACATATACCTTGATTGTCTGATACCTGCAAAATGGCCGCCTAGTCAAGTTTACAGGAAGGCATACGATCATTGTACATACTAAAACTAATCAATCTTACACGTTCTTTTTTTTTTTTTTTTTTCATTAATACATCACGGGCTTCTTAGGACCGCGGTCCTTTTTTCGCCCTTCTTACTTTAGTTTATTTACATTTTATCTATTTACATTTCATTATTATTATTACTACCTAAACATTTAACCCCGCTTTATGCCATAACCTGTCTATTACTAGGCACACTGGCCACCTCCGATATTTTAGTATTTCCTTCATACTCGTAGGCAACTCCACTCCATTTTTCACCAAAATTATATACAAATTATTTCTGCAGGCCTCCGTTTCTGTACATTGGAAGATCAAATGTTCTGGATCTGCTATCTCTTCTCCACAATTGCACATATCTTCTTGTACCAAGTGATTTCTTTTCAGATGTGCCAATGCCCCTGTATGGTATACCCTCAGTCTCGAGATAAGTGATAACACTCTTCTCGGACCTTGGGCTTTCCACCACCAACGGCGTCCGCACACCGAAGACTGTAAACTGAAAAATTTTCTTCCTTTCTCTAAATTATTCCACATACCCTGCCATTTCTCTTTCACTTCATTTTTGATCTTTGCCACTTCACATTGAATTTCTCCACTTGCTACTGTTCTAGCTGCTTGTTGTGCGGCGTCGTTTTTTCATTTCCTGTGATTCCTTTGTGAGCAGGAATCCACACTAACGGTACATCGAATCCTTTCATCTTTATTCTATTTAGATTTCTTCTTACTGTATAAAATATATTTCCCGCTTTTCTGATAATCCCATTCTTTCCCAATTCTTTCACCACTGCTTTTGAATCGTTTACAGCACCATAAATTGAAATGAAATGAAATCTCCAGGTAAAGTTATTATCTGTATAGTAGACTCCGTTACTACTCTCTTACACATTTTATTCATTAGAAAATAAGTGATGTGTGCTGGTCCTGGGATCTTGTAATATTTATAATTTAATAATTTGGTGAACTGTCCTGTAACAGTTTTCTCTGTTTTCTTGTTCGGTCTTTATGAGACACATATATATATATATATATATATATATATATATATATATATCTATATATATAAAAGAAAGACGGGTTTGTTGCAACACTTATAACTCGAGATCTGCTGAACCAATATTCATGGTTATTGATTCGTTGGATTTGTCTCCGCCCCGAATAGCATAATACATCTTAAAAACAATGAAAACTTTGCTATTGACCGAAGATATGTGTTCTTTAAATCCTGTTTGTATTGTTGCCTACTAATCAGGCGTTGAATGGATATTACAAAAATTTAAAATTATGAACTGCTTGCGGCAGTTTGCGGCAGTTTGTTAGTTAGGTTAGGAATGCCAGCGCCAGATCGCGGAATGAATGACGCATTTAATAGAGAATTGGAACGTGAACGTGAATATGATCCACATGAACTAATCCAATCAGTCCAAACGAATGTACCTCTGTTGAATCCTAAGCAGAGGGAATTCAATGGCGCACAAACGCGCATTGGAAGCACTAGACCGAACATTAAAAGATCTGCGCAATGACTCGAGATGTTTTGGTGGTGCAATGATTTTATTATCTGGCGATTTCCGACAAACACTACCAGTCATTCCAAGATCTACTGCTGCCGACGAAATAAACGATTGTCTCAAAGCATCAAATCTGTGGCGATATATAAAGAAACTTCAACTGTCTGTAAATATGAGAGTTGCATTGTTGAACGATCTATCTGCTGATGATTTCTCGAAGCAATTGCTGACTATCGGTAATGGCCGTGTTCCTGTTGACAAATCGAGCGGTTTGATTTCATTTCCTCCAAATGTTTGCAATTTTGTATCATCAAAAGACGAGCTTATCAACAAAGTATTCCCGGATATCATTGCTAACCACAAAAATACTAAATGGTTAAGTGAGCGAGCAATTTTGGCCGCTGAAAATAAAAATGTAGATGACCTCAATTTTATAATTCAAAATCAAATCGTAGGTACTCTGTATTCATTCAAATCTATCGACTGTGTAACAAACGAAGAAGAAGCCACTAATTATCCAAGTGAATTTTTAAACTCCTTGGATGTGCCTGGTTTATTACCGCACAATTTAAAACTTTAGGTTGGCTCGGTAGTCATCATGCTTAGAAATTTAAACCAACCAAAACTGTGCAATGGAACGCGTTTGGTGATAAAAAAAACTGATGAGCAATGTGATTCACGCGTCGATACTTAAAGGAAAATTCAAAGATGAGGAAGTTCTTATTCCAAGGATTCCGATGATCCCAACGGATATGCCATTTGAGTTTAAACGAATTCAATTCCCGATTCGTCTTGCCTTCGCCATGACGATCAACAAATCACAGGGCCAATCCTTGACTATTTGTGGCCTTAATCTAGAAAATGCATTTTTTTCTCATGGTCAATTGTACGTGGCATGCTCACGTGTCGGCAAACCATCCGCTTTATTTGTTCTTGCGCCTGACCAAAAAACAAAGAATGTCGTTTACCACAAGGTGCTTGAATGAAAATCCCATTAATGAATTAATCCGAGTGTATTCCAATCTGCACAACATAGTTTTCAATCATTTTTTTCTGACATGAGTTTGAATTACTTAATTATTATTATTTTTTTAATTTTCATTCTCATTCTGTATGTTTTCATCATCATTCATCATAATAAAATACTTTTATGTTTCTATCTATATTAATATTATTTTGTATCATTGTATTACGTTCATCAAAGCCTAAATTAGTTCAGCTAAAAGGTAACACGACATTCATTGACTGTTAGGCGGTACGAAGTTCGCCGGGTCAGCTAGTATATATATATTTATATCTAACACGACACATATATA
Organism: Panorpa germanica; assembly: GCA_963678705.1. Classification (NCBI taxonomy): domain Eukaryota; kingdom Metazoa; phylum Arthropoda; class Insecta; order Mecoptera; family Panorpidae; genus Panorpa; species Panorpa germanica. The sequence goes on from OY783205.1 coordinate 5,149,204, forward strand.
TATATATATATATATATATATATATATATATATATATATATATATATGTGTGAAGTCATGAAAATAAATCAAGCATACAAAGAAATCATAACTATAACACCCGATCTAGAAAAGTCGTAAAAGAATGTGATTAATAAGTGTATATTGTGAACGGAAACCAAGTCAAAGGTTAAAGCAATTAAAATGTGTGAATCTTTAAACCACTGATTGAATACGTGAAGGAATGTGCTAACCGAAATTAACTAAACGCATTCTTAAAAGTAATAAAAATGAACCAATTAAATCTAGCTGAAAACTAGCTGAAATTTAAGGTGGTTCATTCATTTATTGTTCTGTATTTGTAAAATAAATTCCAACGTTTATATTGTAACCTTGTTGTATTATTATTGTTATTATTTTAGTAAATAAATGTATTAAACAAATTATGTGATTCTTTATCGTCCTGACAAGAAACTAAGATAGTAGATGAGTAGGGCTGGTTCTGGCTTAAATTTGAAATTGAGTTGGAAATTATTGGTGGTGGGGATGCATTTAGGTCACGATATGCAGAGGGGGCGTGGCTAGACTTGGAAGAATGTAAAAGGGGGTAAGGGTGGGGTGGGGAGTGAGGTGGCGTGGCTAGACAATGTTGGGGTAATAGTGGGGTAATATGAAAGAGTGAGATAGCGATATTAATTATTACGTGTGTAATAATTAATATCTAATGGTAAAGAGTGAGATACCGATATTAATTCTTATGTTTGATTTGTTATTGGTTATAAGATTATGACAGTGTCAAATTATTTATAACAGTGTATTTATAACGCATTCCTTCGAATTCACCGGAAATTTGAAGCACACGTGTTAGCTGGCGTTAGCACATCTTATCATGAGAACTTCATATATAAATCATTCTTATGGGAACATGTTGAATACAAGCGAATATTTTCCAAACGTAGACAAATTTTTTGTTATACATTAGTTCGAATGTAACTTGAATGTAACTTGAAGCACACGTGTTAGCTGGCGTTAGCACATCTTATCATGAGAACTTCGTATATAAATCATTCTTATGGGAACGTGTTGAATACAAGCGAATATTTTCCAAACGTAGACAAATTTTTTTGTATATAAATTATTCTTATGCAATAGTGAAGTTATTAAAATATTAGACTCGGACGATGAAACTGTACAAGTGTTAGACTCTGATGACGAAATTGTAAAAGTATAACATAGTGATTAATGCATATTTTTTATGTAAAACTATATAAATAAATGAACTTTTAAAAACAATTGTGATTTATATTTTGATTTTCAAACTGAAATATATAATTTACAATGGATAACGGTTGTAAGATTATTAAGCATATGAGAACAATTATTGAACATTTGAATAGTTCAAATTATTCAAGTATTCAGTGGAAAAAGTGGTCTGATTATAATAAAATAAATATAAAGTTGTTAAATAAGTTATTAAAAAATAATAAAAATACCTATTCAATTGAATATAAGCGAAGCATTGAAAGCAATATAAGTGTCTTAAAATATTTTCAAACATTGTTAGAAAATAAACAAAAAGTTGGAGGAGGAACTATAAATAGTTTAAAACTGGATAACGGTTGTAAGATTATTAAGCATATGAGAACAATTATTGAACATTTGAATAGTTCAAATTATTCAAGTATTCAGTGGAAAAAGTGGTCTGATTATAATAAAATAAATATAAAGTTGTTAAATAAGTTATTAAAAAATAATAAAAATACCTATTCAATTGGATATAAGCGAAGCATTGAAAGCAATATAAGTGTCTTAAAATATTTTCAAACATTGTTAGAAAATAAACAAAAAGTTGGAGGAGGAACTATAAATAGTTTAAAACGTAGTAATCGAATTAAATGGCAGGAAATAAATTCATCATTTAAAGGACGTGTTAGAACAGGAGTGTTAATTAATTTAAGTCACATTGATCCATTACAATTTTTGAACGATGCATTTTATATGTTTGCATCTAGAATTAAAAATGCTTTAAAAAAATATAGTGCTTTAAAAGTTAACGTAATATTTTGTGGTGAATTTGTTTTACCATCAGCTAAAGAAGAAGAACATATATTTGAATACAAATATTTTAATACTAAAAATAATGAAATTTTTGTATCAACAGATTTAAAACATTGGTATAAGGAAAATGTTATTGATGTTGTATTAAAAGATTTAGAAACTTTTCAAGAAAATCAAAGTGGATGGGCTCTATATAAAATAGTGAATATGATAGTAAATATAAATCAATTTATTCCATTTTATGGTTCATCATTTATTGACTTACCAGTTGAAATAAAACGAAAAAAGGCTGTAATAAATGTTCAGAATGAGGATGATAAATGTTTTGTATGGGCAGTATTATCAGCGCTTTATCCAGCAAAATATAATGCTGAAAAAGTATCGTCTTATAAGAGATATGTAAATTGTCCTAATTTAAATGGTATTAAATTTCCAATGACGTTATCACAAGTTTCAAAATTTGAAAAACTAAATAATATAACAATAAATGTGTATATTTTAAAAAAGAACAAGAAAACATTTGTAACTATTCCTGTATATGTAAGTAAAATATATGAAAGTAAACATATACATTTATTAATGATTCAAAGTGATTATGAAGTAGAAGATGAAGAAGAAGAAGAAGAAGAAGAAGAAGAAGATGTTGTTGAAAGTAATAATGAGGAATGTGACAATAAAATAAAATTTCATTTTTGTTGGATAAAGAATTTATCAAGACTTGTTAGTAATCAACTTTCAAAAACAAATTGTAAGAAATTTATATGTGATCGATGTTTACATTTCTTTAGATATGAGTACAAGTTTAAGGAACATTTACAAGACTGTGTTGGATTAGGACTGAGACCAGTTAAACCGATAATGCCAGATGAAAATTCTAATATACTTGAGTTTAAAAACTTTAAGAGAAAAATTAGAAATGCATGTGTTATTTATGCAGACTTTGAAAGTATATTGGATAGTAATGTGACAAATATTGAAACCAAGGGGGTATATCAAACACATATTGCACATAGCGTTGGATATTATGTAAAATATTCATATGATGACTCTAAATCTTATTATAATAGTTATCGTGGTGAAGATTGCGTTCAGTGGTTTGTAAATGAATTAAAAGAGATTGCTTATAATGTTGAGGATATAATAAAAAATGTATTACCAATGAAAACATTGACGGCTCAACAAAAGATTGAATATTTAAATGCAATAAATTGTCATATATGTGAAAAACCGTTGCAACAAGACCGTGTTCGAGATCATTGTCATTTAACAGGAAATTATAGAGGACCAGCTCATAATGAATGTAATTTAAATTATAATGAAAGTTATGTGATTCCAATAATTTTTCACAATTTATCATCTTATGATGCACATTTTATAATAATTGATTTAGCTACCGGAATAAGTGGAAGAACCTCTGTGCTACCAATTAATAAAGAAAAATATATTTCATTTACGAAATATGTGTATGGAACTAATATTTCATTAAGATTTATTGATTCATATCGATTTATGGCTAGTTCTTTAAGTAATTTAGCATCTTATTTACCAAATAATAAACTAAAAAATTTAAAATCAGAATTTAACAATTTAAGCAATGAAGAATTTACTTTGTTAAGTAAAAAAGGTGTATTTCCTTATGATTATATAAATTCCTGGGAAAAGTTAAATGAGACAGCTTTACCACCTCAGGATAATTTTTTTAATTTATTAAATGATAGTAACTTATCAGATACAGATTACAAACATGCACAAGACATATGGAATACATTTCATATTAAAACACTTGGTGAATATTCAGATTTGTACTTAAAAACCGTTGTGTTATTACTTTGTGACATATTTGAAAATTTTCGAGATAATTGTTTAGAGACGTATAAATTAGATCCAGTGCATTATGTTTCTGCCCCAGGCTTAGCATGGGATTCTATGTTAAAAATTACAAAAATTAAACTTGAATTGTTTACTGATATAAATATGTGGCTATTTATAGAGAAGGGTATCAGAGGTGGTATAAGTCAATGTTCAAACAGATATGCAGAGGCCAATAACAAATACATGAATGAAAAGTATAAACCTGAATTACCTTCTAAATATCTAATGTATTTCGATGTTAATAACTTATACGGTCATGCAATGTCTCAATTCCTACCATATGGAAATTTTAAATGGTTAAACAACCAGGAAATATTGGAAATAAGTAATACTATATGCAATTTGTCAGAAACTAGCAATACTGGTTACATTTTAGAAGTAGATTTAACTTATCCTCAAAGTTTACATAATCTCCATAAAGATTTACCGCTTTGTCCTGAGCATTGTATTGCACCAGGAAGTAAACATAAAAAACTTTTAACTACTTTATATGATAAGGAGAAATATATAATTCATTATAGTAATTTAAAGCAATGTATACATTTAGGAATGCAAGTATCAAAAATACATCGAGTTTTAAAATTTAGTCAATCACCGTGGCTAAAAAACTATATCGATTTAAATACAGAAAAAAGAAAAATGGCTACCAATGATTTTGAAAAAAACTTGTATAAATTAATGAATAATAGTGTATTTGGTAAGACAATGGAAAATGTTAGAAAACATCGTGATATAAAATTAAAAACAAAATGGGGTGGTCGTTATGGAGTAAAAAGTTTAATAGCACGACCTAATTTTCATAGCCGAACAATTTTTAATAAAAATGTTGTGGCTATTGAACTTTTAAAACCTAATATTACATTTAATAAACCTATATATGTTGGCTTTTCAATATTAGATTTATCTAAAACAGTAATGTATGATTTTCATTATAATTATATGCAAAAAGAATTTTTTAATAATAATTTAAAGTTATTATATATTGATACTGACTCGTTAATATATGAAATTATCACATCAGATATTTATGAAACTATAAAACGCGATATAAGTAAGTTTGATACAAGTGATTATAAAGAAAACAATCAATATAATATTCCCCGTGTAAATAAAAAGGTATTAGGTTTAATGAAGGATGAAAATAACGGTAAAATTATGACTCACTTTATAGGACTAAGATCAAAAATGTATACAATAAAAGTTAATAATAATGATATTATAAAAAAAATAAAAGGAGTAAAGACAAGTGTAGTAAAAAACCATATTTCTTTTGAAGATTATGAAAATTGTTTAAGAACTTTAAATGAAAAAAAATGTACTCAAAGAGGAATAGTTTTAAAATTGCATAATGTGTACTCTATTAAGCAAACAAAAATTGCTTTAAGTCCTTTTGATGATAAACGGTGTATTATAAAAAATAGTACTGATACTTTGCCTTGGGGTTTTGATAGTTTTAGTGAGAGCGATTTATTGTTATAAGTATATTTTTAATGTAAAAATAAATACATATTTATAATAACCAATAGTTTTATTTATTTAAAATGTTATACAATATTTTTAGCATCTATCCAACTGTTATGATAGTTTTAGTGAGAGCGATTTATTGTTATAAGTATATTTTTAATGTAAAAATAAATACATATTTATAATAACCAATAGTTTTATTTATTTAAAATGTTATACAATATTTTTAGCATCTATCCAACTGTTATGAGATTTATCTAAACCTAACCACTTTACAAAAACTCTTTTTCCTTTTTTCTGTAAAACTTTCTCAACTAGATATATATCTGGATATTTTGTTTTTTGTAGTTCTTGTTCGTAAAACGCGCCTGCAATTGATTGGCCAAGAGAATCATTAAGTAAATATGTGACTGGATTAGTTAGTTGTACTTTTGATATAGTAAATATTTCGGTACTCCAGTTAGGAGTATACCCTTTTGCAAATAATGATTTGGTTTTGCTTAAACGAACATAATCTCCAACTTTATATCGACTTAAACCGACCCTTTTTATTCTATTGTATACATTTCCTAATAATTTTTTTTCATTTTTTATTGATACTTGAGATGGCTTCATATTAATTGTTGAATGATGAGAATTATTATATTTCTTAACAAGTGCATCAATGTTTTTATTCCAATTATAGTTGCCTTTTATACTAAAATCTTTCCACATGGCATTTTTTAGAGTTCTATTAAATCTTTCAACAATCGATGCTTTCATATTACTAAATGTACTATAATGGTTTATATCATACGAATCTATAACTTTTTTAAATTCAGTGTTATAAAATTCCTTTCCGTTATCTGTTTGTAAGTTTTTCGGAACCTTATTCTTATTTTTTAATAAAATATTTTCAAATGCAACAGTAACGTCTTTTGCAGATTTTGATTTTACTGGAACTGCCCATGCATATTTAGAAAATATATCAATTACTGTGAGTAAATACTTGTAACCTTTGTTTTCTTTTGCATACGGAATCATTTCTACTAAATCAGCTTGCCAAGAATCATTTAGACCTTTTATGATTACATGTCTACGCTTATAGTTTTTAAGTGCAGGTTTATGTAACTCATTAATTATACCTATTTTTGTTTTGCTCATACTTATTATTACACAAAATTTATCAAGAACTAATATCTAAACTATGTTTTGTTTTTAATTCTGTAATTAATGTTGCAATTTTTTTATTTACTTCAATAAAGTTATTAATATAAGCATCATGAATATCTTTCTCTACAGCTTTTAAACATCTATCTATAATAATTAAATCATTTTTTGATACTGTTTCGTGCCGAGTAATTTTTTTCTTATGTATATGTACTCCAAATTTGTTAATAGTCATGTTACTTACATGAGTAGTTATAAATTAATGAAAAGAAGGGAATGTGTTTAAGTATTTATATAATAATATTAGCTTCTTTTAATTCTTCAACTATTGAAATAATTTCATTGTCATGTGATGTATTACCCGCCATTTTTGAACTAATAAGTAGTTGTAATCTTTCAACTAATTCATTTGGGTCATCCCAGTAAATGAAATCCTTTTGATTATTGTTTAAAGTCATAAAGTTTGGTATTAAATTGCCACCTCCTAAACGTTTATTATTTTGTAAACCAACTGAAGTCATAAAGTTTGGTATTAAATTGCTACCTCCTAAACGTTTATTATTTTGTAAACCAACTGATGACTTACGCTGCAAAAGTCTTGATCGAACGTTTTGTAATCTTTCTGAAGAATATGGTGTTGAAGACGCTGTTGCACTTAATTTTGTTTGAGGAGGAAATAATAGCGATATAATTTTTTTATATTTTATACCTTTGTTAGATTTAATTTTACCATTAGGTGAATATAATGTTCTATGTGCATTTGTATCAGTTAAAATTGTTTTATAATCCTCTAAATCTTCCTCACTATAAATATTTGCGCTTGGATCTATTTTAAAAAGCAATTCATATAATCCGGGGGATGACTTATATTTTTTATTTCCTATTATAATACCCTCTTTATCAAACGTAACCAGTGTTTTTCCTAATATTAAATTACCATCTTCTAAATTTATACCAAATGTATGATCAAATATACTTGGATCACCTTCTCGTCTATTAAAATCAATTAAATATTGAAAGGCGTATTTATCAACTTGTTTTTTAAGATTTTCTTCAACTTCAGACAGTTTTATAGATGTCTTAAATAAGTTTGGATCATGTACTCTACTATATTCTAAGGGTTCATTTGATTCAAAAACTTCATCATCTAACTGACTAAGTTCCATTGTTGGTTCTTTAGCTAATGTTAAATCATTTTGCTGTTCTGGTATAAATGTAGTGTCTAGGGGTTCTTTTAACATGTTATTTAACTTAGATTTAATTGTTTTAACCTTGAAATCATACGGTTTTGTATCAATATCTTGTTTGATTGGTTGCGCTAATTTAATATTGGAAGTACTTTTATTAGCTAGTATATTTAGTGGTGTAGTTATTGGTTCAAGCTGTTTGTCAAAGTACCTTTGTGCCTCAGATTCTCCTAGTTTTAATGCGAGATACTTTTGTCTTATAGAATCGCTTGATTTAATAATATCGCATGTTAATTTTTTATCTTCATCATTAGTAGTATTGCTTATTATTTTACGTTTACTATTCCTTTTTTTAAATCTGGTAGGAGGAGTCTTTATATTAACCACAGTATTTTTTGCACGCTTCTTTGATTTAAACATGGTTACATGTAAACTTTATGCAACTTGAACGTAATTTGAACGTAAATTCAACGTAATGGGAACGTAAATTCAACGTAATGGGAACGTAATCAATGTAATTTGAACGTAAATTCAACGTAAATAAACGTAATGGGAACGTAATCACTGTAATTTGAACGTAAATTCAACGTAATGGGAACGTAAATTCAACGTAATGGGAACGTAATTAATGTAATTTGAACGTAATCAATGTTTATTAAGATAATAAATGCATGTTATTATGAAGATGGTTACCTCAACACTGATTATTATTGTAAAGGTTACTTGGTTATATCTAAAAACATATCAAATCCTTTTCTGTATCGCCCTTTATTTAAGTCACTATTTTTATCTATTACCATAAAGGAATATTTATTTGAATCCCAACATAAATTACAAACTTGTTTAAACTCTAGAAAACTTGGAAAGTCAAAGTTAACATGATCATCATATATATGCTTTAAATTTAAGTCATCTTGCTTGAATAATATAATAAAATTAGTATTATCCCGTATTAATTGCTTTGGAATTTTGCTGTAAGTCTGACATAAATAGAAAGAGTCTATCAAATTATGACGGCCCATGCTAAAAAAATTTCGAATATTATTTTGTTTATCGCAAGCAACATCATCAAATATGAATATAGAATTTAGGCTAGCATCTTCAGGTCTAATAATCTCTTCATTGTCAGTGTATGTATAGTATCCCATACCATTAATATTCTTCATAATTTGTTGTAATATTTTATATTTTGGTTGATATAAAGATTTTGAATAAATTTATATATTTTTAAATCGCAACCCATTTGGATGTTCAATTAGATTAAACATAACATTAGTTTTTCCACAGTTTGAAGGTCCACAAATAATGCATCTAATGTCGTTTGGTAAAAGTAATCCATGTTTTGAATTATTAGTGTAATTATTACTTTGATTATCTACATTCTTTACAGAAAGAGTTTGTTTTTGCTTTACAAACTTCATTGTTTAACCAGGCATGTGTTATAAACTAATGGAATACATTTTAAATGTTTAATCTTTATATATATGAAAATATTATAAAGTATAAAATTGGATGATAGCACATACTTTGGTCAGTATGATAAAAGTAATAAACTAATAGAATACATTTTAAATGTTTAATCTTTATATATGAAAATATTATAAAGTATAAAATTGGATGATAGCACATACTTTGGTCAGTATGATAAAAGTAAAGAAAGGTGATGGTCTTATTGATAAACTAATCAATAAATTACCTTTTGAGTTGCACTTGCCTGGATACAACTATTGCGGTCCTGGAACACGTTTAATAGAACGTTTAAACCGAGGAGATCAAGGAGTTAATGCATTGGACTCAGCTTGCAAAGAACATGACATTGCATATCACCGCTATAAAGATTTAAGTAAAAGACACGTAGTTGATAAAATACTGATTGAGAAAGCTTGGAAGCAATATTTTTCTAAAGATTCAAAGTTAAGTGAACGTTTAGCATCATTACTTGTTGCTAATATCATGAATATAAAAACCAAACTTGGAATGGGGTTGAAACGAAATAAAAAAATTAAAAAGAAGAAAATAAAGGGTAACGGAAAGGTCAAGCATAGTATGGCAGCATTAAAGAAAGCTATTCTTAATGCTCGTGGTGCACTAAAAAATACTTTAATTAACCCTGATAATCCTAAGAGTGTGTCAAAAGCTATTAAAATTGCATCACAAGCCGCAAAACAATCAATTAATAAAAAGTCAAAATTTAAAGTTAATAAACTAAGAATAATTCCTATACCAAAAGTAGGTGGTTTTCTACCATTTCTAATTCCATTATTTGCGGGATTATCAGCACTAGGTGGATTGGCAGGTGGTGTTGCAGGTGTTGTAAAAGCAATAAATGAGGCAAAGGATGCAAAAAAAATGTTAGCAGAAACTCAAAAACATAACCAAACTATGGAGGAAATTGCTATTGGAAAATCTGGCAAAGGAATTTATTTAAAACCTTATAAAAAAGGGTTAGGATTATATATTAATCCGTATCCAAAAAACTTTCGTTGAAGCTACCTAAACGAGCCCTTACTGATGTTGATTTAAGAAAATATGCCAAGAAATTTAATATCCCTCACTTTAGAGGGGTATTCATGAGAAATGATTTGCCTAAAAAAATGTATATAAATGAATGTGGTATAATAAATTTAGATGATAAAACATCAGTAGGAACACATTGGGTAGCTTACATAAAAAGAAATAAAAATATTTTATATTTTGATAGTTTTGGTAACCTTCAACCTCCAATAGAAGCAATTGAATACTTTAAAAATAATACTATTCAATATAACTATGATAGATTTCAAAAATTTAATACTGTAAATTGTGGACATTTATGCTTACACTTTTTGTATTCAAATTCTTATATTTATAATAAATAATATATTGCTATAAATACCTGAGTTTTATTTTTAATTTGTTATTACTATAACTAAGCTTATCGTGAAAGGATTTTTAAATAAAAAATAATGTCTATGACATTTACAATTATTGGAAATAAATCCGTATTAAGCGCCGATATTTTCCCTCCTATAGATTTGTACGATGAACAGTTTGAATTGGGAATAGTCGACTTTCAGACATTTAATTCAATACCAAACATTGACGACACTAACAATAAATTTTATTATGGAGATGGTAAAGTTATTTCAATACCAGTGGGTTCATATGAATTGGAAGATATTCAGGAATATTTAAGGTTAAACATGGGTGATTCTAGAGCGATAAAACACAACAGCGAATTTAAAAAAAAAATATCTGATAAACAAATAAAAGAAGTATTTTTAAATTTAACTGCAAATACAAATACCCTTCAAAGTGAGATAATATGTACTGAAAAAATAGATTTTTCGAAAGAAAATTGTATTGGTTCATTACTAGGATTTAATAAGCAAGTATTAGAACCTAATATATTACATGTATCTAACTTACCGGTAAACATTATTAAAGTAAATAATATACGTATTGAATGCAATATTACATCCGGTTCCTATCTAAACGGACGTTTAGTACACACAATTCATGAGTTTTCACCTGCAGTTCCACCAGGATATAAGATAATAGAAATTCCAAAGCAAATCATTTATCTTCCAATCGTTGTACAGAAAATAGATAATATTTCTATAAAAATTGTTAATGAAGAAGGTGAACTTATCAATTTTAGAAAAGAAAAAATTTCCTGCCGATTGCACATACGAAAGATTCAATAATGGGTATATGTCATAATTTAAAAACAATATATAATTCGTCGTTTAATCAAACTCAGCGTAGTCCAACAAAGCCTTTTAAGAGGTTAACATTAAAAAATAAACAGTTTCTCAAGTCATTAGGGTTTAAATTAAATACTCTACAATGACCGCTCTTATGCTTAATGTTAAAGATAAAAATTTTTTTGACGAATCTATAAGTCAATATGAGATACATACATATAACCCATATTCTACTACTACTTTTGAAAATAACGATGAAATACGAATCCCAATAAATCAACATAATGTATATACATTACCCTCGGAATCTTACTTATACATTGAAGGAAAAATACAGGACACTTCAGAAACAACCCCAGTATTCATATTAAATGGTGTTTTACACCTATTTGAAAGTATAAGATATGAAATAAATTCAGTTGAAATTGATTCAAATAGAAACCCTGGTGTAACATCTACTATGAAAGGCTATGTTTCACATAATAATAATGATATTCATATTCAAAATTTTGGATGGTGCGATAAAGATACTAATATAATAGATAAAAATGGAAACTTCAGTGTATGTATTCCTCTTAAAACGATATTTGGTTTTTGTGAAGATTTCGAAAAAATTATTTTACCAGTAAAGCATGAATTAATATTAATTCGATCAAAAAACGATAATAACGCACTTTGGATAGCAGCAGCTAAAGATGTATTACCAAAAGTAGTCATTGACAAAATACAATGGCGAATGCCTCATATTAATGTATCAGACAAAGAAAAATTGAAATTATTGCAAACAATAGAACGTGATAGATCATTATATATTGGTTTTCGAGCTTGGGAATTATACGAATACCCTGCTTTATCAAGTTCAACTAATCAAGTTTGGTCAATAAAAACAACAACTTCACTTGAAAAACCACGTTACGTTATATTAGGACTACAAAGGGAATCAAAAAATGATATGACTAAGGACATCAGTAAATTTTATACATGTTATTTGAGAAACGTAAAATTATACTTAAATTCTGAAATGTATCCATATGATAATCTAAACTTAGATTATAATAATAATAAATATTCGGTAGCCTATGAAATGTATGCAAATTTTCAAAAATCATACTATGATAAGAATCCAAACCCTGTTTTGAATTTAAAAGATTTTAAAGAAAAAGCGCCCTTAATAGTAATAGATTGTTCAAAACAGAAAGAATTTTTAAAATCTGCCCCAGTGGATATTAGACTTGAATTAGAAACATCAGAAATGATTGTTGGTTTGGTTCGCGCCTTTGCTCTAATTATTCATGACCGGATTGTTGAGTATAAACCATTATCTGGAATTGTTAATAAAATTACATAAATAATGTTTATAAGAACTAGTATATGTAAAACCATCAAAGAATCACCTGCAAACGCAAGAATGAATTCAAATTTTTTAAATAAATATGAAGAAGTTGCTCAAACACTTTTAAAAGTTGGAGCTGTATTAAGAAAATATAAAGAAAATGAGTGTTTACTAGAAAATCTTACTGATGAAGAATTACATTATTTACCGACAGAGTTCTTTTTGCATTATATAATGTTTTCCACCGATATTGAACAAAACTGGAACCGGCTTCCAATACATTTAAAAGAAGATCACTATATGCAGGGGCGTCGATTATGCTACAAACATTATAACAAAGGAAGAATACAAAGAGATGGACCTCCATGTCAAATAAGAAACTGTTGTGATTGTAATTTTAATTTATATTATGATTCTAATGGAAATAGTTTTACCTTAATAAATAAATAAATATACCTCAATAAATAAAATACATGTTCTTTCATTTATAAAATTTTATTTATATACACTCTATACATATTTACAATTATACATATTTATTAGCTTTTTCTTGTATTTGAGTCTTAAGTAAGTCTATACAAAGCGCCTTAATTTCTAAGCTTAGTAACTTTACATTCATATTTGATGATATATTAGTAAACAATTTATAGTAATTTAATTCTATGTTATTAATGTTATTTAAAACGAAATTTTCATAAAAGTATTTGTTATGGTTTTTATAATTTATTTCATTACTTTCTATTAGTAAAGAAAACAACTTATTCTCCACTTCATTAAAAATATTCAATGCAGACTTTGACCATGCCGTAAGTTGATTTAAAGAAAACGTAATGCACTCTGCTAACTGCATAAGTTTCTGCCAAGACTCTATTTGCATGTATACAGATGATCTTGGACCATTATCTGCCAAAATTGATTTAAGGTGATAATTTTGCTCGATAACCATAGTCGGTTTTTCATACAAAGTTTGAAAATGAATTGTACATTTTGACAATACAATACATGGTTGCTCCAGATATGTTATTATTCCATTAAAATAATTGGAAATACTGGCTTTGTTATTTAAAATAATTTCCCAGTCATTTTGTGATAAATTTACATACAGCCCGTTAAACTTTTCAATCACACAAACACTCTCACAAAAATTATTTGCATCTAGAGCAACTGTAATTTGCTTAGTTTTACTTGTATTTAAAAAATATGAGCACTTAAGCAAATATATTGGATTTATGAAATCAACTTTATTTAATGACTCCATTGCATAAAAAATATATATGATCAATTACGCTACAATTTTAAATTGTAACTAAATAAAATTAAAATTGTCATGACTTTTATATGCTTTCGAAATTACTCTTTTACCTACCCCTCCTACTTCTAAATTATAAATATTAGTAACTCTATTAAATCTATTTTTTCGTTCCTGTAATTTTTTAAAATATGAACTAGTTTTGTTATCTTTTTTTCTAATTCTTTCTGATTTTAATTCATTTTTAAATATATTTAAATTTAAACGTTTAACTACTTTTAAAATATAATCCTGATTGACCGGTGAATGTAATTTTAAATTTTGTAAAATTTCCAAATATAAAATAGAATTTATATTAAAATCAATAATTTCATTGAAAGGTAATTTTTTTAATTTTTGAGTGGTACAATGATCATAAGAACTATTATATTTACCAGTACTTAAAACTTTTAAAATATTTTTCCAACATGTATGACCTACATCACTCTTTATATAAAACTGATACTTAAATTCAAAATTTTCTCTAAGGATTAATTCAGTTGAAGCCAATTGGCTAATTGTATATCCTATACTTAAAAAATCTTTATAATTATCTATTAAGTGATATTCCTCGCTTTCCCTTAAGTATTGAATCCAATGTTTATGGCAAAACTATAAAAAAAGAAAAAGAAAATTTGCAATAGTTATATACATTAATGCGGATATCACATACACAGAAGAAAAACTCACCGATTTTCCCGAAACTGTTACAATGTTTACACATGTATATAAAATATTTTGATCAAAATTAACTACTGCAATACAATAGTTCTCAAAGTCACTCATTGTTTTACAATGTTTACACGTACAATTACTGTATAAAATAAGTATTTTTTAAACGTAATTTATATATATATATATATATATATATATATATATATATATATATATATATAATAGTCCCCACTATAAATATAGCTTAAAAAAAAAAAAAATAAATAAAAATTTTGTGCCCATATTTGGTTAAGTCATGCAATTTTGTATTCATATTGTTCAAGTCATGTAAATTCAATGGATGAATTAGCACCCTTATACTTTATGAATTATCCTTATTTGGATATATTTTCTATGTACAACAAAATTTACAATCTATTAGTAAATAGTGCAATAAAATTAATCATTAAGAATCCAATCAAGTGAGTCTTGGCTCTCATATCCAGGGTCTCCAAATTCAGATATAAAAAGTAACCCGGCTCTAAAAGTTTCACAGAAATTATTCTGATTGATTATAATTTCATCAAAGAATTTAAATTGATTAAACATATTTAAATCTATTA
Source organism: Panorpa germanica (assembly GCA_963678705.1). Taxonomy (NCBI): domain Eukaryota; kingdom Metazoa; phylum Arthropoda; class Insecta; order Mecoptera; family Panorpidae; genus Panorpa; species Panorpa germanica. The sequence goes on from OY783205.1 coordinate 5,164,497, forward strand.
ACAAATGACACTGTAATCCACAATTTAACTTTAAATCAATGCCTAAATTAAATTTATTTGGTATATATATTATGTTTAAAATATTTATTAAAATTAAAACTTATTTCAAAACCCAACCTTAAATGCATTACTTTTCAGTTCAATAATTGTTCTCATATGCTTAATAATCTTACAACCGTTATCCATTTTAAATTATATATTTCAGTTTCAAAATCAAAATATAAATAACAATTGCTTTTAAAAGTTCATTTATTTATATAATTTTACATAAAAAATATACATTAATCACTATGTTATACTTTTACAATTTCGTCATCAGAGTCTAACACCTCTACAATTTCATCGTCAGAGTCTAATATTTCAATAACTTCACTAGCACTCTCTAATAATTCTATCATTTCCACACCAATAGCATTAATATAATCATTTAAGGATAAGAAATGTATTAAATCAAAAATATTTAAAAATACTGATATTTGAGTTTTACAATTTGAAATAATTGCAACACTATTTGGATTAAAGATATTTATTTTATAGTTTGTTCCTATTAATATATTCGATGGTATTACCAATTGACCATTAAACATATTAATCAATTGCTTAATATGCTCTATAAGCTCAAAATAATCACATAAACTTAACTTTAGTCCAAAATTATATTTATTATATATGTAAATTTCTGGTTCAAACTGATTAATACAATTTAAACCTATTTTGATAAAATACATATCTTTTTTTAATAACATAGGTGCTTCATTAAATAAAAATGGAACTGCAGTCAATTTAGAAGGAGTCAAATTTGTATTAAAATCCTCCTCATTGTTTAAAGAAGTTGTAATTTCAGACATATTCTGTATCTCAATATCTGAATTAAATAACTCAGGTAATGAAAAATCTTCATCAAAAAGCGAAGGATCAATATCTAAATTTAATAGCTCGCTATCATCAATATGAATATCTGAATTTAATAACTCAGGTATTGAAAAATCTTCATCAAAAAGCGAAGGATCAATATCTAAATTTAATAGCTCGCTATCATCAATATGAATATCTGAATTTAATAACTCAGGTAATGAAAAATCTTCATCAAAAAGCGAAGCGTTAATATCTAAATTTAATAGCTCGCTATCATCAATATGAATATTTTTTACAAATAATAAATCTTCCAAATCAAAAATCGATTCCATTTTGATAAGTTATATTTATATATATATATATATATATATATATATATATATATATATATTCTTGAGCGTTATTGTATAATTTAATTTTAAAAAAGTCTATGCACAAAATTTTTATTTCTTGTTCCAACAGTTCCAAGTTTATTTTTGATGATATATGACTAAAATTATTATTTAAATCAATATGGTTATTTATATTATTTTTAATAAAACACTCATAAAAATTATTGTCCCAAGATTCTTTCTTCAAGGTTATAGTTGTTATAATCAATCGCACAAAGAAGTAGAACTTACTTGTACTCCAGGATGAACTATTGTTGGACACGTATAATCCAATGTATCATCGGAATACAGATATGCACAGCAATATTCTGTTGACATTTAAAACTGTTATTATTATAACTAAATTAAAATTATCTAAAAAGTATTAAAAATTAACTTACCTAACTGTTTGCTCATAAGTATGAAAGTCTAAAAGGGTTCAAACGGTAAAAACTCAAGATTAGGTTGAAACTGCTATAGACACCTGTAAATATTTGAAAACTACTATTAAATTTATTGTAAACATACAAAATCTTATACAAAATTTACTTACCGCATAATTATCCACTTCCAAACTGAAAAGTCTAACACTTGTACAGTTTCATCGTCCGAGTCTAATATTTTAATAACTTCACTATTGCATAAGAATAATTTATATACAAAAAAATTTGTCTACGTTTGGAAAATATTCGCTTGTATTCAACACGTTCCCATAAGAATGATTTATATACGAAGTTCTCATGATAAGATGTGCTAACGCCAGCTAACACGTGTGCTTCAAGTTACATTCAAGTTACATTCGAACTAATGTATAACAAAAAATTTGTCTACGTTTGGAAAATATTCGCTTGTATTCAACATGTTCCCATAAGAATGATTTATATATGAAGTTCTCATGATAAGATGTGCTAACGCCAGCTAACACGTGTGCTTCAAATTTCCGGTGAATTCGAAGGAATGCGTTATAAATACACTGTTATAAATAATTTAACACTGTCATAATCTTATAACCAATAACAAATCAAACATAAGAATTAATATCGGTATCTCACTCTTTACCATTAGATATTAATTATTACACACGTAATAATTAATATCGCTATCTCACTCTTTCATATTACCCCACTATTACCCCAACATTGTCTAGCCACGCCACCTCACTCCCCACCCCACCCTTACCCCCTTTTACATTCTTCCAAGTCTAGCCACGCCCCCTCTGCATATCGTGACCTAAATGCATCCCCACCACCAATAATTTCCAACTCAATTTCAAATTTAAGCCAGAACCAGCCCTACTCATCTACTTAAGATATTACATAGTAATATTATAATAAACATATTATTATAAACATAATATTTATATATATACATAAATATATAATAATATTGTAGTTTTATTTTGTGTTATGCTTTGTATCACTGTGTATACAATTATTTGCATTTGTTTAGTACTATACAAAAATATTATGTTTTAATATGTGGTATCACTGAACTGCACTGAACTTTAGCTCAGTGCACTCCCTTCACCCTTCATTCCCTTCAAATGTTGAGTCGCCGAGCATCTTAGTTCACTATTCCAAAAATGGCGACTTATGGCGCCTAAAGCGACATTAAGTCGCCGAGCATCTTAGTTCACTATTCCAATAATGGCGGATCGAGGGCGCCATAAGCGACGTTGAATAATTGTACACTGAGTGAGGGTACCCTGTGCGTAGTCCTGTAATTTTGTCAATCGGTTGTTATCTTCCGCATACATTCCATAAGTTGTTTGCGTCTTGTAAACTGTTGGAGACTGTGGAACTTGCTAGTAACGCAGCTTCTCTATTTCTGATGCAGGTTATGATATTGTCAGCATATTTTGAAACTGACCCAGTTGTACGCACTGCTTTAATTTAGCGCTTTTTCTAGGCTAAATCTTCTAGATATATTTGACGTTCATGGAGAAGTTCTGGCAGCACCTGTACTGTAGTTTGTGCATCTGCAATGACACAAACTCCTGCAGATTCAATAACCCGCGAAACTTCTTCGTCCTGTTGCAAAACCTGTAACCTCGACTGTCTCATTGTGCAGGCGAAAAAATTGCTTCGCAGCTCATTGCAATTATTCCAGATATAAGAATCATGCGTCCTTCCTAGAAATTTCGCATTAAGACTTTTTTCGATAATCCTTTATACACACATCGCGTCACAAATCTAGAATTTATTATAATTGGTAAATACGTTCAATATTCAATAATAGCATTACTGTAAGACCTTAAATTCTACCAATTGTACATTGATTGAATGGTTTTCCTTTCTGTTCACAAATATATGGTCAGAGTGCAATCGATGCAGCTTATAACTCCTGAAAATCCATACTTGTCGTAAAATCTGTAGAATGCTATTTGAACCATAGACATCATCAGATTTAAGTGCTAACTAACAAATTAAATGACAAAATTAAAACAACTCACTTGTTATATTGGTTATTATTTAATATTTCTAATGTGTTCGGAAATGGAATATATTCTTGTAGCATTCCACTATCGTGAACGGCATTTACCACTATCGCTCCGGCTTGCAGAGAACCCATGAAGATATATTTATTCTCTTCCATGTCTTGTTGATAGCTTCCAGCACAAAGTAGCATCTGTCAACAAAATAGTCATGATCAATAAAGAGAAGTTTGTCTAAAATTAGCAGTTAAAGTAAAATGTGTTTTACCTTTATTTCCGGGTCAATCAGTATATCAATTTCTGGTTTAAGTTTTTCACAACATCTGTGGTGAGGCGAAACATCCTTACAAATTTCCAGTCATTTGAAAAGCATCTTGTTAGTCGTTGTATTTTCGAAATTGCATTACATCCTCAATATAATTTATCTGTGCTTCTTCAAGAAAAACTAAATTATTTAGAGTCCTTCTTTTTAGAGTAGTCATTTTATTAAGAAATAATATAGAACACATTAAAACGTTATAATAGAAATATTAGGTTAACTTCAATAAATGTTTATTTATTTCACATTTCTGGAAAAATAAAGCAACCAACAATCATTTTACTAAATACGAAAGCGGGATAACTATTAAAAGCTTAAAAATTTACTGTTCGATTTTACAGTTGCAAGCTAAAATTGTCGACGAGCAAATGTTCACTTTTGTGCTCTCAAATTTTCGTAAAATTTTCAGGAATAGCACTTTTGAGAAAATCGTGTGATTTTTCGAAAAGAAGAAGAGTTTACGATTCGATTGAACACAGGAATTGGGCCTAGAAAGTTTTCGTTAATAATATTTGGGTACACATTTACACATTGGTATATACCCAGTAAACAATTTGGTGAAGTGCCCTATTTGGTGAAGTTCGAGTCACTCGTACAATTCTATTCTAACGCTTTACAAGTTCTCTACCTGTCACAGATTTTATAATAGTTAGTTTTTCATAATAATATTCTTTCTTTTTCCAACATCATTCATTAAGTATTTCTGTTTCTTTCCCACGTGGATATATTTTTTTTAAATTCACATTCATTTCATTTATTCCAAAGTGAGAGAAAAACGAGATGCGTTAGACAAGTAAAATATATTTTTCACCGTTACACTTGTATACTTGTATAATATTTCGTTCTGTACAGATGTTTAAAGTATATGCTATCCTTTTTCAACAAATATTTCTTTAACGGTAATAGACAGACGCTATCTCCCTCAATCCCCGAATAGAATGTATATAATCGAAGATAGTACCTAGCGATGGTAAGACAGAGGTTTTAAACCTAACGCAGACCTGCTGATCGTGGATTTTTGAATCACCACAACAATGTAAAAAACTAATATAACGAGTATTGTTGAAGATGAATAATATTCATTAAAAAAATCACGATCCGTACTAAAGATTACATCTATTTATTTCTTCATTTAAATATTTATATTTTGCAGATTTTAAAAAGCAAAATTCCATTAAGTTTTATACCCCTGCCATCCTTGCTAGTGTAAAGTTTATGACTTATACGATGCTTAGACAGAGGTTTTAAACCTAACGCAGACCTGCCGATCGTGGATTTTTGAATCACCACAACAATGTAAAAAACTAATATAACGAGTATTGTTGAAGATGAATAATATTCATTAAAAAAATCACGATCCGTACTAAAGATTACATCTATTTATTTCTTCATTTAAATATTTATATTTTGCAGACATTAAAATGTAGAATTCAATTAAGTTTTATACCCCTGCTAGTTTTAAGTTTATAACTCCGGTCATAAATCATAAACCTACTCCGCTTTTAATTCAGCAGTGAACCGTCGTTGCAATGTCTGTAGCTCATAAAAAGGACCTTTCCTATGAACGACTGAATAGAAAACGAACACGTTCCAGACAAAAAATTCATGATATGTAATAGAAATTAAGTAGAATTTACTCCAAAATGTTTACTGGGTACTTCCCGAATTCAATTCTAATAAATCTAATAAACCAAATTATGTCGCAGTTTAAAAATCATGAAATTCCAGATGTCTTTGATGAATTAAAAGACATATTTCTAAAGCACGTAATATTGCAAGGACACTCTTCAATAGAGAAATGTGTTGATGTTGCTGAGAGTGATCCGAAAATTTACGTTATGGCAATACTAGCCGTCCACAACAAGTACAGCAACATCGTCAAACATTCGTTCAACAATGACGAAAGGGTAAAGGTAGTATTTAACAGAGCCTGTGCAACATTTGTTAATTCAAATGCAGTCACGAAAGCTGCTAACGGTCCCGGTAAATGCGAAGAGCTTCTTGCAATATATTCCAACACTTTATTACGGAAAAGTATAAACAATCTGGATGAATCCATAATAAAAGAGAAGATTAATCAACTTGTCATGATAGTTTATAGATATTTAGAAGATAAAGATGTCTTCGAGAAATTCTATAATAATGCTTTTGGTAGTCGATTAATACAAGATATATCCGTATCTGAAGATCTCGAGATGTATACGATATCAAAACTAAAGGAGAAATGTGGCGTTCCCTTCACCAAAAAGATAAATACAATGTATGTAGACATTAGCATGTCTAAAGAGATTACAGAACAATTTAAAGCCACTAAGTCCACTGATGCGCTAGAGATTGACTTTAGTATAAAGGTGTTGACGTCTGTGTTTTGGGCTCTATCCCAGTCATATAAATTTGTGCTCCTAAGCGAATTGGCAAAGTGTGTCGACCATTTTGGTAATTATTATGTCGGACGACACTCAGGGCGTAAATTGCAGTGGCAATTGTCATTGTCGAAAGGAGAGTTGGTGGCAAATTGTTTCACAAATCGACATATACTGAAAGCCAGTACCGTACAAATGGCTATTTTGTTACAATTCAATGAAAGCACCTCGTTTACAGTCAGACAATTGTGTGACAATATTGACCTAGAAGAAGATTGTAATCCGCGGGACTTCATTACGCGGATTTATTGCAATTTCTTTCAATGTGGTTCCTCAAAGCTAATAGTATTAGATATATATAAATATGCGAGTTCATTATTTAAGTAACAAGCAAACACCCCTAACAACTTACGTAATGAACTCGCCCTAATCTTAAGACATACATGCGTTAATGAGATGGCATTACTAATTTCATAAGACAGAGTGAGAGGCATAACTGTACCCTAAAAGAGTCTAATTCCGCGAATCAACATATGAGTTTTTCTGAGCACAGAACACAGGAGATAGCGATATAGCGTCTCTTGCGGATTCACTCACACTAATTAGGAACGATATATGTCGCCAAATTAGATTTTGGCGGCAGTCTAATTACGTTTCTCAGCGAAGGTAGAAGCTTGTCGGTTCTCAGGTCCAGAATACTTGAGCAATCGCGCGGCTCCCTACCACGTTCTCTTATTAGATCAAATTAGCGATTGGTTATTATACCAACAATTTCGATTCGCGACAATTATATAATTAGTGCCATCTCGCTGACCTGTAATCAATAGTTCCTTATAAAATTGTGCATGAAAACCTACGTGTTGTAGTTAAATTTATGAAGTGAGTACTAATCCAAAGTGTATATATTGTTAAATGTGTTGTTATCGCTTTAAATACACGTAATTTAAAACCAAGTGTGTGTGGTTCCTGCATCGTCCCATATCCGCTTCCTTCCAACCCCAACGACTCCACGTGTTCCAATCGACCCTCATCTAAGTATTTGAGTAGATCGCGAAACTAAGAATTGTAAAGTACTTGATTATATACGTTACGGCTTTTATATAAATATACGTACATACGCCTTTATACACAGACGTGTCCCAATTTCGCTCGTGCATTAACTACCCCACTGTGTTAGCTTCTCGTTATGCTCGCGGAACCTCTATTCGTTCATTTGAGAGAATCCGCGGTTCAATTAGTTCGTGATTAATCAGTTCCATAAATAGCGTTGGTTCAAGCTCCTGAGTTTTGGCGCGTGGTGTTAGTATCGCCCTAGCGGGACGCGCATGTAAGTACAGACGCTTCGACTTTTAGTATTACCCGGGATTCACTTTTTTGTCACTCCCTGTTTTGTTACCCGAGGTGCTCTGGCTGATATTATATTTTGACAGCTCGATATAACCTAAAAAGAACTAAACCCTGTATTGATGTTTTGTTATGCTAATGCCACATTTTAGACTTACGTGATTGTACCGATTAGTCGAAATCGTCAAACACACAATTATACCTAGATACGCACGGTCCACACCTTTAGAGCGAGATCCGTGCTATTAATTTATCACCCCATTTTCGAAATACTCGTATCCAGTCGCCGCCCATATTATCTGACCTAACCGCTACCACCCCCCCGCCTCTTTTACCTACCCCTGATAAGTGCTACATACTATTTGCCCGGTTGATTTAAATTTCCCGTGGAATGCCCTTGGACATAAACCCGCTAAAGATTTGATTGTTTTAAGTGCTAAAATTATCTTTCCAACTGATTTAATTGACAATAACCGAGCGCCAGTTACATTAAGTGGCGGCTAGAGGGTTACAAGATGTTGCCTTACAAGTTATTGCTAGTTTAGTAAGAGCAAAACTATTGACATCTAGTGACACACACGTAAACTTAAACATTAATTCTCAAGTGGATTTATCTACTCAGTATACTAATAAGAAACTAAAAATTAATATAAATAGTCGTATAATAATCGAGACAAAAAAAGAAGAAGAACAAGTTCACAATAAAGTTAAAGACGAACGTAGATACTTAATTCTATCTACAGCAGTTCGAATATTGAAAATGCGGAAAATGTTGAAACATAAGGAATTAATAGCGGAAGTAATTTCAAAATTAAGTAATCGTTTTAAACCAACTGTATCGCTAATAAAAGTTTTCTTAGATGAACTAGTTACTAGGTCCTATATGAAAGAAACAGAAGACAGCTATATTTATATCGCCTAATTAGATGCAAGGACAAGCACAATCTAATTTTATAAATGAATTTATTATTTCTTATTTGTTTTATGTTTTGTGTTTTGTATTTCTTGAAATAAATCAATAGCCAAAAGAATGAACTGACTTTTCAATAAGTGTTGTTATTTTTTAAATTTATTTTACAGAATTTGGTTGGAAACCCTATTTGATTTCATTACGACATAAATGTGGTACACATTTTATTATGATTAGGATTATGAGTTTTAGATGCACTTACATCAGTTTTCCAGAACCATTGTCAACATTTAACACTTGAGTTAATCGATTTGAAATTTTCATCAAAACTTCTTTTAATTTTACTTTGACTCAAACATAGAATGTTATTTGCGATGATGCTTTTGTATAATATAACGATCTGCAAACCTTGTATATTCTCTTCTCTTTTAACTTTATCTTTTGTCTCGTACAACAGAGTGGTTTTTAGTCTTTACAGCTAAATTTACAGCTACAGTTAATCTTAATTGCAAGTTAATGTGTATACGTTCTGGAAGCCGAAAGTAATTAACAAATTTTTATTTGCGAGTTTAATTTGCTATTATTTTATAATTCGTGCTTTTCGAAAAAAACATTTATTTAATAAAATGTAATTTATTAAATTTATATTTTTTATGTTTCACTTAATTTTTATACAAATACTATTTATTATTATTATTAATTATTACAATATTATTTTAGTATGGTTTTGTTTCGTTTCTTTTGCACTTCATGCTTTTGTGTCTTTTTCGACTTTTATGTCTCAACAATTTTGTTAACGTCAATAACATTCGATAAAAATTGACTATTACTGAAACAAAATAACACGTACAGCTATTGTAGAGATTTTTTAGAGCAAGTCGAAGTAAAACGATCTCGATTAATGCTTGCACTTTTACAGACTAAGTTAAAGTATCACCAAGAACTGTATATATAGATACTATTTTATAATATTGTCTAATGGTACTGAGTCACGTGGTTATTCGGTCTTAACGTGGGAATTCGTCAGTACAAAGGTGTCACAGTCCTTATCTTAAGTTGTTTATATTTGATATCATAGATATTTGCAAGTTGAAACTTTTAGAAACTTGAGAGTTTTGGAATAGTGTGAGATATTGTTACCATTTACTTAACATAAAACAACTCTTGTGTTATGTGATATATTAGTTAATTGTTGAATGAATTTATGAGTGCAGAATGCAGATAAAACATCTTTAGGTCGTAATCTCAAGTTAACTTGCATTTTTATACTGTAGAATGTAAAATAGATGCACTAGAAGAAACCTCAGTTATTACTTACAGCAATCACCACCAGTGTTGGCAATCGTACCAAAATGGAGGTAGATGTAGCATAATTTTGGCGTTTGTACAATCTACCATCCTTGTTGTACCTTAATGAGGCAATCTACCATAATTTTGAAGAATCAAAAATTTATGAATTATGAATTTTGTTCCGTCCTATATAAACAATAATAAGCATGTCTAAACTATTTAGATATTTAAGCCAGTATTTTAATTTGTGCACCAGACACTTTCTTAGGATTTTAGCAATATAATAATGTACAATAAGTAATGATAATCCATTAGAGTGAGTTATAAAAATTGTAAACTCATGGTGTCACCATGTTTAAATTATTTTATTGGGGTACAATAATAATATTTATGATCAGTTAACGGATTTTCATCGGTTTTGTAATTTGTGTTTTTAAGTACTTATATTACTAGTTGTTGTGATATATATCGACATCCTGTCACCTACCTAATGAATTGTTAACGGACACTTGTTTGTTTCTTAAACACACCCACATTCTGGTTTCCCTTTCCATTAATTTTAGTTACTATTTAGAAATGTATCAATTTATATACACAATTTATATTATTCTTATTTTAAATCTTGTACGAACAATATCTTAGTTTTAGATTCCTACTGTTTACATGTATTTAGATCAAGTTTCATACAACTATTATAGTTGCCGTCTGTTCTGATGCAACAGACAACATAAACATTCTACCAATGTATAGTTGCTCATAGTTTTAATAAACCAACCATTAAACAAAAACATTCACGGGGATTTTGTTATAAACAATCAACTGTTCATCATTGCAGTATTGCCATTCAGCGCGATACTATCAAGCATTTGTGCAAAATGGTCGCGGTAAAATAACCGCGGCTCGAACAAATTTCATTTTTTATAAATAATACTTATTTATTATTATATTACTTTTATAAATTTGAATTTAAGCGCAAAAATTGAATTTAATACTATATTCTATATTATACATGAGATGGCGCTGACGTCTTAAATGACGACTGGATATTTTCTGATTCATGTCCGCACTCGCCCCACATGTCCTTTTAACTGTTCAAATTTTACCATTACATTAAATCCTTTCAACGGACAATATTCCAAAACAATCCTAATCCAATTCAGACGACAATGATGAAGTTTTTTTGCCAAATATTTAGTAAATATAATTTTTAAATATAAAAGTATTTGTAAAGCGCTACCAATTTATATTCATACCAATAAAATATATTAAAAATATGAGTATTTTATTCGTTACTTAAAAAAAGGATATTGTATTTAATTATTATTTAATAATTATGTTAAAACTGACTTCTTTAATAAAGATAACAACTAATATGATATCACTTAAATTAAAGAAAATACATCTAATCCTACTTTTATTTCAATGAAATTTGAATTTGGCGCTATGAAGCATCGAAATATATGTATTCATTTAATATACCATATTTTTTGCAAATGTACCATAATTTTACAGTCTTCGTTATTACTGTTATTATTTGAACATCACCTTGACCTTTTACTTGTATTTTAGATTTGTTCGCAATAACAATTTCTTCAACATCATTTTGTTTCGATGACTTTACTAATCAGTCTTTATTGGTTGTCGTATGTATGGTAGCTCCCGAATCTATATACCAATCTGAATTTCTAAAATTTCCACTGAGAAATTTTACACTGAAAGCAACTGATGGTTTCTCTTTACCTAAACTTTCACATTGACTCTTATAGTGGCCATGTTGTTTACATTTATAACATTCAATGTACGGTTTGGCTTTTGAAGTATTAACGTTTGAACTATTTCAGCTAGTTGATGATTGCATCTTGGTAGCCTTGTCATTTCAGTGTTGCCAGGCTTTTGATGTAAATGCACTATGTGAATTATATCCTTCACATCCGTCTTCCATGTCGATTAAATTGATCTTTATGGCGTCTATGCCCAAATGTTCTAACCATGATCATCAGTGCAAACTTTCGGGCAAAGCAGCTGACAATAATGAGCCGACCCACTTGTCATTTATCTTGAATCCTGTATTATTCAATCTCTGACTCGCTTCAACTATCGTTTCAAAGTCACATACTCAGACATAGAATCACAGTATTCACGACGAACCAAAATAAGATTACAAAGTAGCCCAATTCTTCTAGTAAAACCGCTGTATTCAAATAATATTTTCAATTTTAACCACAATGAATTAGCACTATTTTCTGTTTTAATATGCACGTATAGGCTTGGGTCAATGGTTAAACTAATCTTTGCCTTTGCCTTGGCTTCATTCGCGTCTTCTGGTGCCGTAATACAATCTTGCATTCCCTCCAAAATCAAAAAACTTTCAACCGCAAACGCACAGCCTTAACAATTTTCTCGATTTTTTACCTTCGGTATACACCAGGGTACCCTCACTTAGTGTACAATTCATCAATGTCGCTTTAGGCGCCATTTTTGGAATAGTAAACTAAGATGCTCGGCGACTCAACATTTGAAGGGAATGAAGGGTGAAGGGAGTGCACTGAGCTAAAGTTCAGTGCAGTTCAGTGATACCACATATTAAAACATAACATTTTTGTATAGTACTAAACAAATGCAAATAATTGTATACACAGTAATACAAAGCATAACACAAAATAAAACTACAATATTAATATATATTTATGTATATATATAAATATTATGTTTTAATATGTGGTTTCACTGAACTGCACTGAACTTTAGTTCAGTGCACTCCCTTCACCCTTCATTCCCTTAAAATGTTGAGTCGCCGAGCATCTTAGTTCACCATTCCAAAAATGGCGACTTATGGCGCCTCAAGCGACATTGAGTCGCCGAGCATCTTAGTTCACTATTCCAAAAATGGCGCCTAAAGCGACATTGATGAATTGTACACTAAGTGAGGGTACCCTGGTATACACGAAATGATTAATTTCACAAATCACAATTTTATTACACTTGCTGGCACATAACCTATAAGATAAACGCTTGAATACTTGACAGCCACTGATTTTTTTTTTTTATTATTTATCAAATAGACAATGATAGTACACAGTTCATAAACAATAACTAGATGGCGTTAAGAATCTTAAAATCTCCTACATACCTTAGTTACCAACCTTTAAACTACTTTCACTTCGAACACGAGCCCCGCGATTTTGAAACCAAATGTTTACCTAAAATAAAAAGGAAAGTTAATAGCAGTATGTTAGATAAGATGTAATGGAACGCGAACTCTACTACGAAATGTGAATGGGCTTGTGTCCTCATTTTTTAGTGGTCGATTTTTCAATTGTTGATTGAAATTGATGTTTAAATGTGTATTGGCATGTCTATTTTATTAAATATCTAAATGTTGACGGAGATATAGCAATTAAAAAATTGAATTGTACTTTTAGAGCTAGAAATGGTCGTCCATATTTGTATTACGTGAAATGCATTTTAACGTCAGTTTGCGTCAGCAATTTGTTGAGTATGTCAGTGCTGTGGTAATTAATGTTTTGTACCTGTTGCTAGTCGAAATAATCAAGTCAAGTCAAAGAATAATAAGTTTTTATTTTATTTAACCCTGTTACGGCAGACATAATATTGAAATGTTATTGTTTCTTGAAATAACTGTAAATTATATTTAATATATAAATACATATAGCAGAAATTTATGAGCTGTAAGGTTGGCAGCGGATGTAATGTCACATAAATTTGGAATGTGTACAACTTTGAATCCTTTTAATAGTTAAAGGGAAAAAAATGACTTTTTTAATTGTTAATATCTCCTAACATATAAGGAATTATTAAAAAATAATAGGACATTTGAGGTTCTAGTAACCCACTTTATCAATATATAGTACAGTTTTATAGAAATTAAGTCATAGGACACAAGCCCATTCATAATAACATAGATTACCTTCTTATGTTGAGAGTCACCGTATAATATTAGTTCATAGAAGATACATCAATATAGAATGTCGCTAAAAGCGGTTTTTTTCAGTATTAAAAGTTTTTACCATGGTGTAGGAACTCATATAGGGACAACTGTTACTTTCATAACTTCATGTCGAATTGAGATTTGCCCTGTATTTTATAAGAAAGTTTATAGGCTTGACTGTACATATTTTAGACATACGCCATTTAATCCAGGTACCACTTCAGAAAGAGTTATTTAAGTGCCCTAGAATATTAAAAAAATTAAATTATCTTATTTAAAAGGAAAGAAAAATGAACAGACATACAAAATCAAAGAACCAAATATTTATATTTGCCTTTAATGTTGATTTTAGTTATAATTATTTCGAATAAGTACTTTAGGGTCACCATTAGAAGAATTGGATCTTTTATATTAAGTATAGACGTAATTAATTACATTTTTTTACAGATAAAATCAGGAAATGTTGTAATGTACAAATAATAATAGGTTTTTGAGTCTTTGCTTTAGATTACTTTGAGTATTTTAACAACACAACTGTGCTTTTAAAGAACGCCTTCAATGAAACTTCTAAATACGCCTCTTACTAATATACAAATTTATCTTAGTCCTCTGACGTCATATTTCCGAGCATCTCCGACAATCTCCGAGTTTTATGCATATGGCTGCCGTATTGTTATATTTCTAAGTAATTACTGTTTTACTTTCAATTAAAAGTAATAAATAGTTTAAAAGTGCAAATTTAATTGAAGTGTCTCGTATATTATACAAATAGCGATAAGAAAAATAATAGTTGGCAGGTAAAATATTAATAGTTGTTATTATCTTAAAGCAAATACACTAACTCTAACAGTGGCGTCATTGTTAATTATATATAACATATTATTATTTTATTAGACTTTATGATACTTTTCAGGACTGCATATTGGGGCCAAAGCACTATATATTGGGAGCTGCCAAAGAAATGTAAGAGGCAATTGGGCAGCAGATGAATTAACTAGCTAGCTAAACAACTACATCATCAAAAATCAAGAAGGACTTTGGTTTATATGCAATTACATTAATTAAATAATTTAATATTTTTGTTTTTTTAGGAAGAATTTTTATGTATATACAAATACATTAATTACAATAAACATTGTTAACTAAAAATTGCGGTTTTTTTTTTATTTATAAAATTTTTGATATTTATAATAATTCAAACATCTACTCATTCCCGCTTTTTTTGTGTCTTGCAAGAACTTCATGTCGAACGCAGGCAAAAGTCCTTGGCAAATACCATGAATATATCAAAGTACCAAAGCTTAACATGGGAGTTACCGATCTATAGTATATATCATCTTTGGTTTTTACACTAAGTCACATTAAGTGAAAAACCTGAGCAGCATACTGACCAATACTGACAGCAAATCAAGGTAACTCTTACATGTATAATCAATTTTATAATAAAATTATTAGAATTTTTTAGTCTGTACAATAATAATCAAAAGCATAATGTAATATTTAATTAATATTCAATTTTCATATATTTAATCAAGACATATTACATTCGCAACTTTATGAAAATATTTCTTTTCTATAACGGAAAAATAATTTACAATTTTCTTTAAATTTAGTTAGCTACACAACACTAGTTATGGGAAATATATTTCACATTAAATTAGTTTTCATTAAAAATTTAACCTGCAAATTGATTTAAAGTTAAAACACATTTCAATATTATAATAGGAAAAGTCATATGAAAAAAGTGAGGTTAGAGATACAATACCACATGTTTTGTACATAACCACGAACTTGTGACTAACCAAAGCCAGTGTATTAAGAAGGACTGATTTGAAGACTGAATTCTGCCCGAAGTAAACTGTGTACAGATTTAAACCAATAATAAAATCACGGTAAGTCCAATTCTCTATGTTATTAAATTTAACCTTATTTACAATTCTTACCAAATAATTTCTATTAAATATTTGTAATAATTTTCTTAATATATTACTTCTCTCTCTCTCTCTCTCTATGTAAGAACCAAAAACTTTAAAATGACCTTTCTACATATTTACATATCAATCTATTTTACAACCTGAATACGCGTAATGTGATTTAAATGTGCCGAAGTGTCTTTAGTTTATTTTGTTGTTTTTGAAGAATTGTAGATAGCAAATTTTCTTATTTTGTTTCGTATTACTAATTAACATTTTTCCTTCAGCCATGTGGCACTGCATCAGGCAACGCATGTTTGCTGAATGTAATAGTTTTTTTAATTTATTGACCTTATTTTGTTATGCACTCTTTCACAAAATCCATTTTGGCATATTATGAATAAAATAGTCCGGCAATGATGCAAATACATCTTTATATCGATATAAATATTAGATTCACATAATGACATTTCAAATAACAAGCGGTTTTAGCCAAGAGTAAAAATTGTGCTAGAAAGTTGAAATTTTGTACGTTGGCTAACTTTGGTACCTAATTTATAAATCAAAAAAAATTCCCATTTGGAAAAAATATATTTATTTATCAGTTTATATGAATATATTTGTTATATGTAAAATAAATATGGAACGAGTTTAATATTTCAATTTAAAAATGAAATTAAAATATGAAATGAAATTCAATTCACACACAAAAGACAGTCGTCGGTTGCGACAGGGGGAAACTCTAGTTATAAATAAAATCTATTAAATAAGTCTTTTGGCTACGTCTATTTTCTGATAATAGTGCATTATTATTGCTTCTATTTGTCATTTCAAATTGGTTTATAAATAGCTCTTCCATGGGATCATCGTCTGACGACAACTTCTATATATATATTTTTTTATTATTTATTTGAGCAATAACTTTCAACAGTTATTAGCACATAAAACAATATATACATTTTTAACCATTTACAATACATAATTTACAACTTATAGAAACGAGTATGGGTATTTAAAATAAAGAGATTAAATTAGCTTTATTTTTAAAGTCAATAAGATTTCTTAAATTTTCCAAGCTTTCAAATAGCTGTGCCTTGTCTGTGCGACGAATATCTTTACTGTTAGTGGGCTGCTACATTGTTCACATATTAATTGTGGTTTTCTTTTGAATAAGTAGGTATGAGTGAGATTTGTATGACATGTTATGATAACATATTACTACTTTCATCCTTTTATTTAGTCCGACTGGTAACTCTTGTTTGCAAATTCATGGCTTCACTGCCCTTAATTTGTGTTCCTTATTTTTCCCTTATATCAGTTTCTTCGTTCCATTCTTCCTGCCATGAACAATTTATTACATTTATGATTTTGTTCTTTAAGTCTGAATGCTAATTTAAGTCTATATTATAATTACTTCTTCTAGAATTGCTTCCCCTGAATGAATTGCTTCTTTTGCGTAATTATCAACCTGTTCATTTAGTGAAATACCGGTGTGGGAGGGAATCTATAAAAATTAAGAGCTTCTATGTTATTGTTAATGCATATATTTTGTAAAATTCAGCTGGTATTTATTATTTTTGAAGCTGTTAACAGATGATAGTGCAATTTGCGGTGTTTCAAGCACATCTTTTATATGACGTTTACCTGCTCGATTATTCTACGTGTTGATACATGCTTTGCATTGTATCGAGCCTCAGGAGAATCTGAATCAGCAATTAAAAGTAGTGTCCTCATCCATGGTCACAATGCATATCCAAAATCACTTATCAACAAAGTTATTTCTTAGTACAATTCTTCATTGTTTGTATTTATTGTAACAGTACAAAGTATAAAGTAATTATGAGGTTTGTGCTGATGAAGTTGTTCCATTGAAGGCAGCTCGTTGCAATTATTCCATATATAAGAATCATGCGTACTTCCTAGAAATTTCGAATTAAGTTTTTTTTCGATAATCCGTTATACACACATCGCGTCACAAATCTAGAATTTATTATAATTGGTAAATACGTTCAATATTCAATAATAGCACTACTGTAAGACCTTAAATACTACCAATTGTACATTGATTGTATGATATCTCTTTCTGTTCACAAATATATGGTCAGAGTGCAATCGATGCAGCTTATAACTTCCGAAAATCCATACTTGTCGTAAAATCTGTGGAATGCTATTTGAACCATAGACATCATCAGATTTTAGTGCTAACTAACAAATTAAATGACAAAATTAAAACAACTCACTTTTTATGTTGGTTCTAATTTTTATTTATTTAAATTTAATATTTCTATTTTGTTCGGAAATGGAATATATTCTTGTAGCATTCCACTATCGTGGCTTTTAGTGAGCTCTTTAATTATCACAAGTCTAAATTTCAAAATAAATTCAAAAGCAAAATGCTGATCAAATTATCACCTTGCTATCTATTGCGGATAATAGATTAAATATTTCTTTAGGTTTTTCCTAATTTGTTACAATATTTGTTATTTTATTTTAAAAACTATAATGTATACTCAGTGCCGAATTTACCCTTTTGTGGACCTGAAACAACAGTAAGAAGAACAACAATAATATTTAATCTTAAGTACTTTTAACAATTGTCTTCAACGGTAAAACTAATTCAAAATAGGACTAGGCACTTTTAATTCGGCACTGCATTAATTTTAATCATAGTGTAACGTCAATTTAACTAATTAGTAATAAGTAACTCATTATTACTTTTGAGTTTTAAGAAATCTCTTCACGACCTAAGGGCTTTAGATATCTAAAATAATAATTTTTTTATGTTCACAGATACAAGGCATATTTCGAAACATTGCTGAATTATTTTATACATATATGAAAATGAGTCTGGATCAAATCAGCACTGTTTTGCATGATGGCATTCTAGCAATATTTAACCAAGAAGGCTGCACAAGAGGACAGTACATGAATTTACATGCAATTGTACATGATCACTGTCTAATACCTGCATTCGAAGCTACGCATGGACATGTTTCTTCTTGTCTTCAGCTGTACCAAAGATTGCAAGAGTTCTTGAGTCAATTTCTAAAACAAAAACTAGAAGAGTATTCAGAGTTGATCTATAAAGACCCTCTACTTTGGTATACAACACAATGGAAGGAGTATCGATGTTCCGCAAAAGTACTACATGGAGTGTGCCAATTTCTCAACACCTTCTGGCTAAATAGAGAACGTGAAAAAGGTATTAAAGACAAATATTGTATTTTTGATCTAGCTATGATAATTTGGAAAGAATACCTGTTGACTTCTGTTAATAAGGATGTTACTAACGCAGCACTTAGACTTATTGAAAAGGACAGAAATGGGGAGACCATCAACAAGACACTAATTTCTGTGGTTGTGCAATCGTATGTGGAGATTGGAATGGCTGACAACGCAGACGAAACATAAATTTTATATAAATCAGCATTTAAAGGACCATTCCTGACTGCTTGTACAACATACTATACCAAGGAAAGTGCAAAGTTCTTAGAAAGAAATTCTGTTGCAGAATATTTAAAGAAAGTTGAGATAAGATTACAAGAAGAGAAACGACGTGTTGCTATGTGGTTGCATGAAACATCCGCGGCTGCGGTATTCAAAACGTTGAATGAAGTGTTAATAGGAAATCATAGAGCCATATTAATGAATGAATTCCAAATTTTACTTAATGATGAAAGGGAAACTGAGCTAGAAAGAATGTACAAATTAGTGGCAAGTATTCCAGATGTCTTTGATGAATTAAAAGACATATTTCTAAAGCACGTAATATTGCAAGGACACTCTTCAATAGAGAAATGTGTTGATGTTGCTGAGAGTGATCCGAAAATTTACGTTATGGCAATACTAGCCGTCCACAACAAGTACAGCAACATCGTCAAACATTCGTTCAACAATGACGAAAGGGTAAAGGTAGTATTTAACAGAGCCTGTGCAACATTTGTTAATTCAAATGCAGTCACGAAAGCTGCTAACGGTCCCGGTAAATGCGAAGAGCTTCTTGCAATATATTCCAACACTTTATTACGGAAAAGTATAAACAATCTGGATGAATCCATAATAAAAGAGAAGATTGATCAACTTGTCATGATAGTTTATAGATACTTAGAAGATAAAGATGTCTTCGAGAAATTCTATAATAAAGATTTTGGTAGTCGATTAATACAAGATATATCCATATCCGACGATCTCGAGATGTATACGATATCAAAACTAAAGGAGAAATGTGGCGTTAACCTCACCAAAAAGTTAAATAAAATGTATGTAGACATTAGTATGTCTAAAGAGATTACAGAACAATTTAAAGCCACTAAGTCCACTGATGCGCTAGAGATTGACTTAAGTATAAAGGTGTTGACGTCTGGGTTTTGGGCTCTACCCCAGTCATATAAATTTGTGCTTCCAAGCGAATTGGCAAAGTGTGTCGACCATTTTGGTAATTATTATGCCGGACGACACTCAGGGCGTAAATTGCAGTGGCAATTGTCATTGTCGAAAGGAGAGTTGGTGGCAAATTGTTTCACAAATCGACATATACTGAAAGCCAGTACCGTACAAATGGCTATTTTGTTACAATTCAATGAAAGCACCTCGTTTACAGTCAGACAATTGTGTGACAATATTGACCTAGAAGAAGATGTTGCATTACAAGTTATTGCTAGTTTAGTAAGAGCAAAACTATTGACATCTAGTGACACACACGTGAACATAAACATTAATTCTCAAGTGGATTTATCTACTCAGTATACTAATAAGAAACTAAAAATTAATATAAATAGTCGTATAATAATCGAGACAAAAAAAGAAGATGAACAAGTTCACAATAAAGTTAAAGAGGATCGTAGATATTTAATTCAATCTACAGCAGTTCGAATATTGAAAATGCGGAAAATGTTGAAACATAAGGAATTATTAGCGGAAGTTATTTCAAAATTAAGTAATCGTTTTAAACTAACTGTATCGTTAATAAAAGTTTTCTTAGATGATCTAATTACTAGGTCCTATATAGAAAAAACGGACGACAGCTATATTTATATCGCCTAAATAGATGCAAGGACAAGCACAATCTAATTTTATAAATGAATTTATTATATCTTATTTGTTTTATGTTTTGTATTTATTGAAATAAATCAATAGCCAAAAGAATGAACTGACTTTTCAATAAGTGTTGATATTTTTTAAATTTATTCGACAGAATTTGGTTGGAAACCCTATTTGATTTTATTACGACATAAATGTGGTACACATCTTATGATTAGGATTATAAGTTTTATATGCACTTACATCAGTTTACCGGTGGTAAGAACCATTGTCAACATTTAACATTTGAGTTAATCGATTTGAAATTTTCATCAAAACTTCTTTTAATTTTACTTTGACTTAAACATAGAATATTATTTACGATGATGCTTTTGTATAATATAACGATCTGCAAACTTCGTATATTCTCTTCTCTTTTAACTTTATCTTTTATCTCGTACAACAGAGTGGTTTTTAGTCTTTACAGCTGGCAACGAGCCGGAGATATTTTATAAAACTCAGCGAATAAAAAACTCCAATTTTGTTGCAAGTTAATCTTAATTGCAAGTTAATGTGTATATGTTCTAGGAGCCAAAAGTAAAAAACAAATTTATATTTGCGAGTTTAATTTGCTATTATTTTATAATTCGTGGTTTTGGAAATAAAACATTTATTTAATGAAATGTATTTTATCATCTTACTATTATAATGTTCGTAATGTTCCAATTTAACATGGGAAACTCATAAGAACTCATAGATATTTATATATATATATATATATATTTCCGGTAATAAAATCTGTATGGTATCTTCTAAACGGCGCCTACAAAGTTTTTTAAATTTTGATATTATGTAAAGGACGAATTTCTAAGACTTTCTACGTCCCTGAATTTTTCCCTGAATTTCCCTGGAAAAAATTATTCTAGAAAAACTGGAAAATTTGAAAAAATACTTTTGCAAATATCTGACGAACTAGAAAAGATAGGAAACTGAAATTTGGTATGTGTATTGAGATCATAATTGTGCACATTTGCCAATAGTTAGACATTTAAAATTTAGGTTCAGTAGCGGCGCGAATTTCCGGGGGCAATGGTAGAATAGAGTTAGGACGTTCAAAATTAATATGTAGGCTCGCTCTAGAGTGTTATTAATGAAAAAAAATAAAGAGCCCCAAATTTCCAGTGGCGGCGGGAGTTGAGTTAGTAAAAGCCAGAAATATTGAAAAAGTAGTATTAAAACTTAGGGCATGTATTGAGACACTAATTGCGAATGTTGCCAATAATTGGATTACCAAAATATTAATTCAGTAGCGGCGTGATTTTTTAGGGGCAATGTTGCAACAGAGCAAGAACGTTGATATTTGGAACGTGGGCTCTATATAGAGTGTCATTAAAGACAAACTATAGAAAACTGCAACTTTCCAGAGGCGGCGGGCGCTGTGGGCCAAAAACCAGAAATATGAAATATATAGAAATAAAAGGCTATAGTTTAGATTATATGTTCTTAGATATAAATAAAATAGATCCCTGTGTTAAAATTTGACAAACTTGTTCAGTAGCGCAGGTATGTGGGGGGGTAATAATGCTAAAATATAAATACAAAGCTAAAATTTAGTATGCAGATATAGATTGACAAATTAATAACGAAAATATAAAAAAAAAATCCTTTTCTTAAGTGTAACACTAGAGTGGGGAGTGATAAACCGAGTATAAGAACAAAATAGAGGTACAACGATAATATTTTGCATGTAGAATATTAAATAGAAGCACAATAGTTCTCTATAAGTTAGATAGTCAAATTACATTCAATAGTAGAATTGAATTGATTTTTGGTGCGTTCGTTGTGCTGTGAAATCGAACAGGAGTGAGAGGTATAGGGGGGAAATAGTTAACAGCCCCAAATATCAAATTAAAAAAATAGAAACTACGCATGTGCATATTTGCGAAAAATAAATTTAACCTTAGTAGCGGCGTGAAATTGGGGAAGTGGGTGCGGGAAAGGCTTTGCCAAAGAGCTCAATTTTAAATTTCGATCATTTATAAAAGTAGATAGTAGTAATAAAGGTTATAAAAGTAGAGAGAATTGTTATGAGCAAAATAGATTGTTATGCCTAAAATTTGTCAATTTTATTTCAGGAGCGGGAATTAATGGGGAGGACAATATTATATCGTAAATATAAATACAAAAATTAGAACGTAAGATTACAGTGCAGTTTTAACTATGTAAATGAATTGCTGTAATATTGAATTGGTAGTGCCTGATTGGAGGAGAGGGTGGCGCCGGGGTTCAGGACACCAAGTAACGGTGGTCTTAGAAGAAGTAGCGATAGATTATAATGGCTCTGGAAGATAACCGTGTTGTAGAATATGTGCTTTGGTGCTGGAAATGTGGGCGGCGGTTCAGGGGATTAAATTGAAAGTACAATAACGGGAAGGATAAGGGCTAGAGATGAGATGATTAGGAGCGAACCGCTAGGCTTTCTTAAAAACATAAATGAATTGATGTAATTAGTAGGTTTACATTGAAATGAGTGAAAATTAATTTTATCAAGCATTTATCTTATCGAATAATTATTAAAAAATAATATACTTCTAAGGATGAAATTTAGTGTGTAGGTTGCCAGTAAAGTATTAATTATGAAAACTAATTGTTAAGAGTATTAGTACGCAGGAGGTAAAAGCGCAAGATTGTTTAATGATTGCGGTAAAAGGGGCGATAGAACAGTGCCGTTATGTGCGATGATTCTCAGGTTGGCTGTGGTGTTGCAAGTGGGCGCATTGTGGCAGAGGTGCAGAGGAATACAATTGAAAGTGCGAGAACGATACAGAGCATGGAGCCAAGAGGTGATGATTAGTATTACGGGGCGGGGCAGTGGACACTTTTCAATACTGCGCTTTATTAGGGTAAATAATAATTTTACACAGAGAGGAGGAAACGAAGGATTATTTAATTATAGTGCTAAAGCGGGTGCGCTGTGAATGTACTCTAAGGACCGACGATGCTCAGGAAAGAAGCGATACAGAGTGCTGAAGGAAAAAGGCGCTCCATGGCGGAAGTTTAGAGGAATCAAATTAAAAGTTCGGTAATGTAAGAGAGCATGGAGCCAAAAGGTCATGATTGCGGCTTATGGGCGGGGGCACTGGAGACTGGTCAATACAGTGCTTTATTACTGTAAATGAAAGAATTATAACAAAATAAAAAAAAAAGTTTAAAAAAGGATATATTATAACGAAAATTACTTAAAAATAATATTTTGCATTATTTTCAATTTAGCAAACAAGTTTATTTATTCACAAATATTAAATACACGTCGCTTTGCGACGGGGCGAAGCGCTAGTCATATATTATAATGTCCCAGGTGTATATTTGTTTTCTTATATTCTTATATGTTTGGTTCAAATTTTGTATGGCATCTCGAAAACGGCTCCATGGAAGTTTTTAAAAATTTCCTATTTCGTAGAGAAAAAAATTCTAAGACTTTTGGCGTCCCCGGATTTTTCTCTGAATTTCCTGGAAACCCGTAATTTTGGAAAAACTGGAAAAAAAGTGATTCCTTTTTTGCTCTATAACTTTTAATTAGTAAAAGATAGAAAGTTGAAAATTTGCATGTGTATTAAGGTATTCAATGCTGACATTTCTCAAAAATTAAAAATTCAAAAATTGAAAAAGGAGGGGTTCAAGAAATTCAGGGGCCCGGTAGGGAAATTTAGAGAAAGTTCATATTCTGTATTCTAGAATAATTAAGTATATTATTAATAAAAAAAAATTCACAATTCCAAAATTTTATTTGGGGGCACGGGGGCAGTATTTGCCGAGAGTAAAAATTGTGCTAGAAAGTTGAAATTTTGTATATAGGCTAATCTTGGTAACTTATTTACGATTCGAAAAAAAAATCCCAAATTTTGAAAAAAAGTTGGTCAAATAACGCATAAATTGAAAATATTTTTTATTTTGATAAAAAAATAATATTTTTTTAGTCAATTTATATGTGTGTATATGTGCGCGAGTTTATTTATTATTTCAATTTAAAAATAGAACAGTTAAATATGAAATTTAATTACGAATTATTTTATTGGATTCAAATGATACACGCCAAAAAGACGTCGCATTGCGACGGGGGTAAACTCAAGTATATTATAATGTCCCAAGTGTATATTATATTCTTATATGTTTATGTGTTTATATGTTTGGTTCGAATTTTGTTTGGCATCTCGAAAACGGCTCCAGGGAAGTTTTTAAAAATTTCCTATTTCGCAGAGAAAAAAATTCTAAGACTTTTGGCGTCCCCGAATTTTTCCCTAAATTTCCTGGAAACCCGTAATTTTGGAAAAACTGGAAAAAAAGTGATCCCTTTTTTGCTGTATTACTTTCAAGTCGTAAAAGATAGAAAGTTGAAATTTTGCATGTGTATTAAGCTATTTAATGCTGACATTTCTCAAAAATTAGAATTTCAAAAATAGAAAAAGGGGGGGTTGAAGAAATTCGGGGGCCCGGTAGGGAACTTTGGAGAAAGTTCACATTCTGGATTGTAGAATAATTAAGTATATTATTAATAAAAAAAAATTCAAAATTTCAAAATTTTATTTGGGGGCACAAGGGCAGTATTTTCCGAGAGTAAAAATTGTGCTAGAAAGTTGAAATTTTGTATATAGGCTAACCTTGGTAACTTATTTACGAATCGAAAAAAAAAATCCCAAATTTTGAAAAAAAGTTGGTCAAATAACGCATAAATTGAAAATATTTTTTATTTTGATAAAAAAATAATATTTTTTTAGTCAATTTATATGTGTGTATATGTGCGCGAGTTTATTTATTATTTCAATTTAAAAATAGAACAGTTAAATATGAAATTTAATTACGAATTATTTTATTGGATTCAAATGATACACGCCAAAAAGACGTCGCATTGCGACGGGGGTAAACTCAAGTATATTATAATGTCCCAAGTGTATATAATATTCTTATATGTTTATGTGTTTATTTGTTTGGTTCGAATTTTGTATGGCATCTCGAAAACGGCTCCAGGGAAGTTTTTAAAAATTTCCTATTTCGTAGAGAAAAAAATTCTAAGACTTTTGGCGTCCCCGGATTTTTCCATGAATTTCCTGGAAACCCGTAATTTTGGAAAAACTGGAAAAAAAGTGATCCTTTTTTGCTGTATTACTTTTAATTCGTATAAGATAGAAAGTTGAAATTTTGCATGTGTATTAAGGTATTCAATGCTGACATTTCTCAAAAATTAGAAATTCAAAAATTGAAAAAGGGCGGGTTAAAGAAATTCGGGGGCCCGGTAGGGAACTTTGGAGAAAATTCATTTTCTGGATTCTAGAATAATTAAGTATATTATTCATAAAAAAAAAATTTTAAATTTTAAAATTTTATTGGGGGGCACGGGGGCAGTATTTGCCGAGAGTAAAAATTGTGCTAGAAAGTTGAAATTTTGTATATAGGCTAACCTTGGCAACTTATTTACGAATCGAAAAAAAAATCCTAAATTTTGAAAAAAAGTTGTTCAAATATCGCATAAATTCAAAATATTTTTTATTTTGATATAAAAAATGTATTTTCTTAGTCAGTTTGTATGAAAAATTAATTGTTATTAAATGTTAAATCAATATAGGACGAGTTTATTTATTATTTCAATTTAAAAATTAAATTTTGACTTGAAATTCAAGCCACTCACAAAAAACAATCGTCGCTTGCGACGGGGGTAAAAGCTAGTATATTATAATGTCCCAGGTGTATATTTATATGTTTATATGTTTGTTTGTTGCTGAAATTCGTATGGTAGAATGAAAACGGCTCCGTCAATGTTTTTGAGAGTTTGCTATTTCGTAGAGAAAAAAATTCTAAGACTTTTGGCGTCCCCGGATTTTTCCCTGAATTTCCTGGAAACCCGTAATTTTGGAAAAACTGGAAAATTTGAAAAAATACTTTTGCAAATATCTGACGAACTAGAAAAGATGAAAAACTGAAATTTAGTATGTGTATTGAGATCATAATTGTGCACATTTGCCGATAGTTGGAAATTTGAAATTTGAGTTCAGTAGCGGCGCAAATTTCCGGGGGCAATGTTAGAATAGAGTTAGGATGTTCAAATTTAATATGTAGGCTCGCTGTAGACAGTAATTAATGAAAAAAAATAAACAGCCCTAAATTTCCAGTGGCGGCGGGAGTTGAGATAGTAAAAGCTGGAAATTTTGAAAAAGTAGTTTTTAAACTTAGGGTATGTATTAAAACACTAATTGCGCATGTTTGCCAATAATTGGATTACCAAAATTTTAATTCAGTAGCGGCGTGATTTTTTGGGGGCAATGTCGCAATAGAGCTAGAACGTTGAAATTTAGAACATGGGCCCTATATAGATAGTAATTAAAGGGAAATTAAACAAAATTGCAAATTTCCAGTGGCGGCGGGCGCTGGGGGCCAAAAACCAGAAATATAAAATATATAGAGATGAAAGGCTATAGTTTAGAATATTTGTTCTTAGATACAAACAAAATAGATCCCCGTGCTAAAATTTGACAAACTCGTTCAGTAGCGGAGGTTTGTGGGGGGTACTAATGCTAAAATATAAATAAAAACCTGAAATTTAGTATGCAGATATCTGCATCTGCGTCAATCTGCAGATTGACATATTTATTACAATTATATAAGAAAAAATACATTTTCTTAAGTGCAACATTAGAGTGGGGGTGATAAACCGAGTATAAGAACAATATAGAGGTACAACGATTGAAAAAAAGTTGGTCCAATAACGAATAAATTGAAAATTTCTTATTATAATGTTCCAACTGTTTGTTTATATTCTTATATTCTTATCCTATATTATAATGTTCCAACTGTATGTTTATTTTCTTATATTCTTATATTCTTATATTCTTATATTCTTATATTCTTATATTCTTATATTCTTATATTCTTATGATCTTATATGTTTGGTACTGAATTTTGTATGGCAGCGCGAAAACGGCTCCAGGGAAGTTTTTAAAAATTTCCTATTTCGTAGAGAAAAAAATTCTAAGACTTTTGGCGTCCTCGGATTTTTCCCTGAATTTCCTGGAAACCCGTAATTTTGGAAAAACTGGAAAAAAAGTGAACCCTTTTTTGCTGTATTACTTTTAATTCGTAAAAGATAGAAAGTTGAAATTTTGCATGTGCATTAAGGTATTCAATTCTGACATTTCTCAAAATTTAGAAATTCAAAAAGTAAAAAAGGGGTGGTTGAAGAAATTCGGGGGCCCGGTAGAAAACTTTGGAGAAAGTTCATATTCTAGATTCTAGAATAATTAAGTGTATTATTAATAAAAGAAAAATTCAAAATTTCAAAATTTTATTTGGGGGCACGGAGGGCAGTAATTTCCGAGTGTAAAAATTGTGTTAGAAAGTTGAAATTTTGTATATAGGCTAACCGTGGTAACTTATTTACTAATCGAAAAAAAATCCCAAATTTTGAAAAAAAGTTGGTCAAATAACGCATGAATTGAAAATATTTTTTATTTTGATATAAAAAATATATTTCCTTAGTCAGTTTGAATGAAAAATTAATTGTTATAATATGTAAAATTAATATAGGACGAATTTATTTATTATTTAAGTTTAAAAATGGAATTAAATTTTGACACGAAATTCAAGCCACACACAAAAAACAGACGTCGCTTGCGACGGGGGTAAAAGCTAGTTAAATTTATATTTTTGGTGTTTCACTTAATTTTTACACCAATACTATTTATTATTATTATTAATTATTAGAATATTATCTTAGTATGGTTTTGTTTCGTTTTCTTTGTTTAAATCGAATATATGGTGTTCAGTACAAAATTAGTACAGAACATAAGAAGATGTCTCTGTTGGCATTCCAACATTATAATGTATTGTTGTCTCTAATAGAAGTAATGCGCATGACTACAATACGACGACTGCTGTACGCTACAGCGATATGGCATTCGTGTCAGTTGTGTTTTGGGCTTCTACACTGTCAAGATCATAATTCCCAACCATCTTGTTATTATAAGAATGTTGGTTCAAAGTTATTAAAAAGTGTAAAATTATTTTATCATTAAACAATTGAATAATTATTCAATCTACAAATACTCGCATGGTTTTATTTCGTACATGCGAAGCTGGTCCTTCGAGTCTTACAAAGCCGATCCTTCGAGTTTATTAACCGCGTGTGTTTTTCATTGTATTTTTGGCGTTTTATTACATTTGCCCCTTGGCGATTGCCATTGATTGGGTAAATGGGACGCTCTATTTTGGCGGATTCACGGAGGATTTGGATATTTTACAATTACATTTCCAGAAGCCTTACAAGCGAAGCTGGATATTTTACAATTACATTTCAAGAAGGTTTTAAATCCTACAAAAAAAAAAAAACTGGCCTTACAAGCCATTGGTACCCGCGTGTGATTTCGTGGTGTTTTGAGGTTACATCTGTATAGTAACCAGCACAAGTGCAAGCTATTTTGTTACATTTACCCTATGGCGGCCTGGCAAGTCATCAATTGCCATTGATTGGGTAATGCAACGTTTGATTTAAGCGGATTCGCATATAATTTGGATTACTACACGTTTATATTTTAAGAAAAATTATTCATTACGGAAGAGGATACATGGATGCTGGAGGAGAGTAAAATACTTCTTTACTCATGAAGGTACAAAGTTATTATTACTATCTGCAAGTACCAATCTATTAAAAACTTCTCATGTTGCTGGATTAACCTGGATTAGTTTGTCATCCACGTTTCATCTATCATATAAGTACGAATCTATCACCTAAGCAAGATGGAGGGATTGAAAAGGCTTAGATCGGCGCGGACGGCTGCAAAAAGTGCAATATCACGGATGGACAATTACGTCAGCGACCCAAGGGCTCTCGACTCCGCTACAGTGGAGGTGCTGCAGGTGAAAAAAGAAAAGATGATGACTACATTCCAATCGTACGAGCTCACGCAGTACAGCATTTTAGAAATTGATGATCAAGATGAGGAAGACATTGAAGAAGTTGAAGAGAAGTATTTTAACATTATTGCAAAATTAAATGCTAGCATCAATAAGTTAAAAGAAGTTAATAGGCCTGAATTAGTTCCATTGAAGCTCCCAGCGGTGGAAATTCCAACCTTCGATGGCAAGGATATAACCAGGTTTAAGCCCTTTTATGAGCTCTTCCAAGCAGTGGTTCACAATAATGCATCATTGTCCGATGTTCAAAGACTTTTTTATTTGAGAAAGTATCTCGTTGATGAGGCTCTCTCAATAATTATAAATCTGCCGCTTGTGAACAGTTCATACAAAGAGGCTATTGATTTATTGTTAGCGCGGTATGAAAATAAGGCAAGATTAATCTTTTATCACATTAATATAATACTTGATATTCCCAACATGCAGAAAGGTACTGCAGTCGATATAAGGGCTTTTTTATGTCAAGTAAAACAGCAATTACAAGCGTTAAAAAATCTTGATGAGCCTGTAGACAAGTGGGATATGATTTTAATCTCGGCCTTAAGTAGAAAATTAGATATCGTTACTAACCGCACTTTCCACATGGAAAGAAATTTAGAAGAACTGCCTACTATGGCAGAATTTATTTCATTTTTAGAAAGACGTGCAATTGCAATTGAGTATAGTTTAGATTATAAAAATATGTCACATGACAATAATAATAATAAAGGAAATGTGGTTCCAAGAAAATTGTATAATAAAAATAAGTATTCACATAATAATATTGTATGTAATCTTGCTATTTGTGAATATACAAACCTTGAGAATGTTATGAAACAATCTTGGACAACTGAGAAAGTCCCAGAGGAATCAGATAAGTTTTCTGAGGATTACTTAAAGGCTGAACATAAATTTCAAAATTCAGTAGCACTTAAAAATAATTTAACTGTTGATTTGCCATTACTCAGCCTAGTAAATAAAATAGAATTGGAGGATTCTTTCTCAGTTGCCCCGCAAAGATTTAATGTGTTGGAAAAAAGATTTAGACACAATCCTTCATTATTGGAGGTTTATAAAACATTATTAAACAGATCAACCAGTATTATGACATTAGGTTTAAAACACAATATTATTTTTATAAATATTAAAATAAAAACAAATTTAATTTGCTACAAGTCCAGTGTAGCTCCATCAAGTAAGGTACTTACAATACCCCAGCTTGAGATTATTAGCGCAGTGTTGCTGGTGCGAATCAAACAAGCAACAAATAAAATTTTTGATTCAAATACAATACTTCCATCAGATATTAATTGCAATGTTTACAACATTGATGTAAAACAAACATCTGTACTGTTGGAATTGTTAAAAGATAATTGTTTCAATAACATTGTAACTATTGAGTTGATGATTGTTGTGTACATTATGCAATTGATAATGTATGCTACATTGATAATTATGGTTTCTGTTATATTTAGGATAGTAATTAATTTGTTTTATATTATTTTCACAAAATTATGTAGACTACCATAGAGTTAAGAAGTTTATGTTATTTTGTGTAATTTTGTTTATAATAGTTTTAAGAAGTTCACATTATTTTTTGTAAATTGGTTTATAATAATTTTATGTAACATTGTATAATTTGATATTGGTTGTGAGCTTATCTACTTCTGCTGGCTGGCAATTTATGTTCAGTACAAAATTAGTACAGAACATAAGAAGATGTCTCTGTTGGCATTCCAACATTATAATGTATTGTTGTCTCTAATAGAAGTAATGCGCATGACTACAATACGACGACTGCTGTACGCTACAGCGATATGGCATTCGTGTCAGTTGTGTTTTGGGCTTCTACACTGTCAAGATCATAATTCCCAACCATCTTGTTATTATAAGAATGTTGGTTCAAAGTTATTAAAAAGTGTAAAATTATTTATTATATTTATTTTAAAATGTCAATAATATTTGATAAAAATTGACTATTACTGAAAGAAAATAACACGTACAGCTATTGTAGAGAATCTTTAGAGCAAGTCGAAGTAAAACGACCTCGATTAATGCTTGTACTTTTACAGACTAACTTAAAGTATCACCAAGAACTGTATATATAGGTACTATTTAAACATTATCGATATCCTGTCCCCTACTTAATGAATTGTTAATGAACACTTGTTTGTTTCTTAAACACACCCACATCCTGGTTTCCCTTTCCATTAATTTTAGTTACTATTTAGAAATGTTTCAATTTAAATACACAGTTTATATTATTCTTACTTTAAATCTTGTACGAACAACATCTTAGTTTTAGATTTCTACTTTTTTACATGTATTTAGATTAAGTCTCATACAACTATTATAGTTGCCGTCTGTTCTGATGCAACAGACAACATAAACATTCTATCACTGTATAGTTGCTCATAGTTTTAAAAAAACCAAGCATTAAACAAAAACATTCACGGGGACTTTGTTATAAACAATCAACCGTTCATCATTGCAGTATTGCCATTCAGCGCGATACTATCAAGCATTTGTGCAAAATGGTCGCAGTAAAATAACCGTTGCTCGAACAAATTTCATTTTTTATTAATAATTCTTATTTATTATTATATTAATTTTTATAAATATTTCTAACCAATTATCTTTTATAAATTTGAATTTAGGCGCAAAAATTGAATTTAATACTATATTCTATATTATACATGAGATGGCGCTGACGTCTTAAATGACGACTGGATATTTTCTGATTCATGTCCGCACTCGCCCCACATGTCCTTTTAACTGTTTAAATTTTACCATTACATTAAATCCTTTCAACGGACAATATTCCAAAACAATCCTAATCCAATTCAGACGACAATGATGAAGTCTTTTTGCCAAATATTTAGTAAATATAATTTTTAAATATAAAAGTATTTGTAAAGCGCTCCAATTTATATTCATACCAATACAATATATTAAAAATATGAGTATTTTATTCGTTACTTAAAAAAAGGATATTGTATTTAATTATTATTTAATAATTATGTTAAAACTAACTTCTTTAATAAAGATAACAACTAATATGATATCACTTAAATTAAAGAAAATACATCTAATCCTACTTTTATTTCAATGAAATTTGAATTTGGCGCTATGATGCATCAAAATATATGTATTCATTTTATCTACCATATTTTTTGCAAATGTACCATAATTTTACGGTCTTGGTACCATCACTTTTTTTCAGAGCTGCCAACCCTGCTTGCAGACTCGAGCAACACATGTTGTTTTACACATTAACGTTGTGAACAACTTTATCCAGATCCAAAGATCTATAGACACAACTTCTTTAAATTTTTATTCAGACTTTAGCTTATCCAGGATCAAAAATACAAATATTACATTATAAAACAAAATAACTATTTATCTACTTATTCAAAAGAGAACCACAACCGCAATGCAACAACCCACTAACGGTAAAGCATATCATTTTCCAATGCTCAAAATACTCGTCGCTCAGACAAGAATGTAATATGCCTCAGGAGGATAGGCTGACATATAATTGCAGAGAAAATCTGGATAACCTTATTAAATGTATAAACTTTAATTTCTTTACTTTTAATATATTTAATAGTTGTAAATTATGAATTATGTATTGGAAATATTTGTGTATATGTTTTTTAAGTGCTAATAACTTTTAAAAGTTGATGCACTAAAAATAAATATTAAAAAGAATAATAACTATTTGGAATATAAAAACAATTAATAAATACTTAAGCTTACATACATATTAAATATAAACGCTAATGAGCATTTAACGCACCATAAATATATAAAAACTATGTATTAATATTGGTGTTGTTGATAAATTCCACTACGACTTCCGCCACATCACAAATTATGTTGTCGCCTTATATAAATTCCATTTATCGTTGATATATTATCGCCTTATCGTATGCATTTTAGAAGTTTTGATTTCAAAGGGGAATTGCGCATAAATTAAGAGGATTCTATAGCACCATAACACAGAAATTCATTCAACTTTTGTTAATTTAAAGATAAGATTTGGATATTTAAGGAGGTACTGAACAAACTGTGAATATAAAAAGTTTATATCTGGGGTACGAACAAATATGAAGACTGTCTCGACACCTTCAAAAATGAATTTTTCAATTACCAAATAAATAGTTTTTTGCCTGTTAAAATTATTTGTTGATGCATATAATAGTTTAATACCTAAAAAAATTCCTATAATTGATGTTAAATTTATATTAATTCAATTCTAATTAAGTATTTTAAAAAATTAAAATAAATTGACAATATTTAATATGTTTCTTACTGCTTTTATTTAATTATTTTGGAAAATAGGCATCTCAGTGAAAATATTCTATTTTCAATGATTTCAAAAGAGTTTTTTTTATATACACGTATAGTTTTAAAAGTTATAATATATGATGAAATTGCGCTAAAACTTATAATATATATGGAAATTGGCTTTTATTAATTATTTCTAAAAAGAAAATTATGAACCCTGGGTCATCATAATTTTGAGACAGCATATATTTTATCTAACTACACCCCTTTTTGCACAAACGGTCATGCCTTTGAAAAGGTTAGCGAATTCAAATACCTCGGAACAATTATTCACGATCAAAACAAGCTGAATGCCAAAATTAACAGCTGAATCAAATCAGCTAATAAATGTTTCTTGGGACTAAAAAAACAATTAAGGTTCAAATTTATTAGCAGAAAATCTAAACTGAGGCTATACAAGACTCTTATACTACCTGTGCTGCTGTATGCTAGCGAAACCTGGACATTAAACCTAGACATCTGCGAGCTCTGGAAACTTTTGAAAGAAAAGTATTAAGAACTGTATTCAGGTCTGTTAAAGAACAAGGGTGCTGGCGAACCAGATAAAATTTTGAATTATATGGACTTTATAAACAACCTCAAGTTACACAGGTCATCCGAAGCAACAGACTGAGATGGCTCGCCTACGTCTGGAGATCCCCTGAAGACAATGTTACTGACTAGATTATACACTTTTAACAATCCTACAGGATCCCGTACCCGAGAACGACCACCAACAAGATGGCTGGACGACTCAGTAGAGGATGTCAAAACTTTGAAAGTAAGAAACTGGCAAAGAGCTTTGGACCGATTGAGTTGGAAGAAGCGTGCTGTTGAGTCAGCTAAGACCTGCATTAAGTTGTTATGCTCTTGAAGAAGAAGATATATTTTATCGATCTTCTAAATTTGACGACATTTTCATCATTTACGCAAAGGTCTTATACCTCCCAGTAAATATTTGGTGAAGTGCCCTATTTAGTGACGTTTCTATCACTATTTCACTTCAATTATAGTTCGCATTAACTTTATCTTCATTTGTATTCCGACAGGTGGAGTGGTTCCGTCATCTGTAGCCGAAAAAACAGACATTTCATATGAACGATTGTGAGAAACTGAACTATAAGTGAACTCTTTCATGACAAAAAAATCATACGCATCTTCAATATGATATCAAAGTGACTCCAAAATGCTCCAAAATATTTACTGGGTCTTTACAACATATTAGCATATATTTTAATTTAAATAATCCTACCACAAGAAAGGTAAACATAACTCCTCTCTTGGTATTAAGTGAAAACGACATGTTTTTTGGCAAAGAGAATAGGATTTTGCGTTTAACTATAAACATAGGGTCTATGTCTTCGGGTTCCATTCCCATAATCGTAAACTTATTAGGTAGCGGTGTAATTAATATATATGTGGCCACGACATCATAAATACTGCCAACATAGTAAGATGTCGTCAGTGAGAGGACTATGCATCGGAAATAGGGCAACGTTAAATTAAATTTAAGAAAAACTATAAATACATTTTCTAAAAATATACTTTTATTTGATTTGTAAACTACGTGATCTCTTTAACTTTGGTAGGAAGGCACGAGCCGCCACTGTTGATAACTAGTCTATACTTTCAGTTTATTTACTCAATATTTACAATTAAAATTATTATTTACATTTTTACAAAAAGACACTGAACTAAAATACTTTTATCTGAACATTCTAAATTTTAACTCAGTGGTTCCGTTAGTCACGGATGCTTTCGTAAGGTCTAGTCTCACATCTTCTTGTTGTTTGCTGCTTCTTTGTTTGTCTTTGTCTTCTACAACTTGTGTTAGACTACTTTCTCTACGGACACGAGCCCTACGATTTTGAAACCAAATTTTTACCTAAAATAAAAAAGAAAATTAATAACAGTATCTGAGATAAGGGGTAATGTAACGGGGTCATATACTTAATATGATTATTTTAATTCGTTGTAAATCACAAGCTGCAACTTACATTTAAGGTTATAATATAAAATTAAAACTGAAATGTGTTAAATATATATACTCGTATGTATAAAATAAAGTTGGATATCAACTCATCAAATATCCAATTATTTTTATTCAGTTCGAAATATTAAAGAAGTTATTAACGATTGATTTTTTTTTATTTAATTTATTTAACGTCGGCCTATTACCGATGCTGAGTCTTATCATGGACGATTTAACGATAGAAATAGTCATGTTTTTTCTTTAATATGTAAAGTGGTAAAAATTTACAAAAAATGATCGGGTACGCGACATCATTTGCCTACCTTTACCAGAACTGTTAAAAAAGAGAAGATGAAGAGAGATGCAGATTTAAATGTCTGTACGAAATAAAACCATGCGAGTATTTGTAGATTGAATAATTATTCAATTGTTTAATGATAAAATAATTTTACACTTTTTAATAACTTTGAACCAACATTCTTATAATAACAAGATGGTTGGGAATTATGATCTTGACAGTGTAGAAGCCCAAAACACAACTGACACGAATGCCATATCGCTGTAGCGTACAGCAGTCGTCGTATTGTAGTCATGCGCATTACTTCTATTAGAGACAACAATACATTATAATGTTGGAATGCCAACAGAGACATCTTCTTATGTTCTGTACTAATTTTGTACTGAACATAAATTGCCAGCCAGCAGAAGTAGATAAGCTCACAACCAATATCAAATTATACAATGTTACATAAAATTATTATAAACCAATTTACAAAAAATAATGTGAACTTCTTAAAACTATTATAAACAAAATTACACAAAATAACATAAACTTCTTAACTCTATGGTAGTCTACATAATTTTGTGAAAATAATATAAAACAAATTAATTACTATCCTAAATATAACAGAAACCATAATTATCAATGTAGCATACATTATCAATTGCATAATGTACACAACAATCATCAACTCAATAGTTACAATGTTATTGAAACAATTATCTTTTAACAATTCCAACAGTACAGATGTTTGTTTTACATCAATGTTGTAAACATTGCAATTAATATCTGATGGAAGTATTGTATTTGAATCAAAAATTTTATTTGTTGCTTGTTTGATTCGCACCAGCAACACTGCGCTAATAATCTCAAGCTGGGGTATTGTAAGTACCTTACTTGATGGAGCTACACTGGACTTGTAGCAAATTAAATTTGTTTTTATTTTAATATTTATAAAAATAATATTGTGTTTTAAACCTAATGTCATAATACTGGTTGATCTGTTTAATAATGTTTTATAAACCTCCAATAATGAAGGATTGTGTCTAAATCTTTTTTCCAACACATTAAATCTTTGCGGGGCAACTGAGAAAGAATCCTCCAATTCTATTTTATTTACTAGGCTGAGTAATGGCAAATCAACAGTTAAATTATTTTTAAGTGCTACTGAATTTTGAAATTTATGTTCAGCCTTTAAGTAATCCTCAGAAAACTTATCTGATTCCTCTGGGACTTTCTCAGTTGTCCAAGATTGTTTCATAACATTCTCAAGGTTTGTATATTCACAAATAGCAAGATTACATACAATATTATTATGTGAATACTTATTTTTATTATACAATTTTCTTGGAACCACATTTCCTTTATTATTATTATTGTCATGTGACATATTTTTATAATCTAAACTATACTCAATTGCAATTGCACGTCTTTCTAAAAATGAAATAAATTCTGCCATAGTAGGCAGTTCTTCTAAATTTCTTTCCATGTGGAAAGTGCGGTTAGTAACGATATCTAATTTTCTACTTAAGGCCGAGATTAAAATCATATCCCACTTGTCTACAGGCTCATCAAGATTTTTTAATGCTTGTAATTGCTGTTTTACTTGACATAAAAAAGCCCTTATATCGACTGCAGTACCTTTCTGCATGTTGGGAATATCAAGTATTATATTAATGTGATAAAAGATTAATCTTGCCTTATTTTCATACCGCGCTAACAATAAATCAATAGCCTCTTTGTATGAACTGTTCACAAGCGGCAGATTTATAATTATTGAGAGAGCCTCATCAACGAGATACTTTCTCAAATAAAAAAGTCTTTGAACATCGGACAATGATGCATTATTGTGAACCACTGCTTGGAAGAGCTCATAAAAGGGCTTAAACCTGGTTATATCCTTGCCATCGAAGGTTGGAATTTCCACCGCTGGGAGCTTCAATGGAACTAATTCAGGCCTATTAACTTCTTTTAACTTATTGATGCTAGCATTTAATTTTGCAATAATGTTAAAATACTTCTCTTCAACTTCTTCAATGTCTTCCTCATCTTGATCATCAATTTCTAAAATGCTGTACTGCGTGAGCTCGTACGATTGGAATGTAGTCATCATCTTTTCTTTTTTCACCTGCAGCACCTCCACTGTAGCGGAGTCGAGAGCCCTTGGGTCGCTGACGTAATTGTCCATCCGTGATATTGCACTTTTTGCAGCCGTCCGCGCCGATCTAAGCCTTTTCAATCCCTCCATCTTGCTTAGGTGATAGATTCGTACTTATAT
The DNA here is from genome assembly GCA_963678705.1 of Panorpa germanica. Lineage (NCBI taxonomy): Eukaryota > Metazoa > Arthropoda > Insecta > Mecoptera > Panorpidae > Panorpa > Panorpa germanica. The sequence continues at coordinate 5,203,063 of OY783205.1, forward strand.
GATAGATGAAACGTGGATGACAAACTAATCCAGGTTAATCCAGCAACATGAGAAGTTTTTAATAGATTGGTACTTGCAGATAGTAATAATAACTTTGTACCTTCATGAGTAAAGAAGTATTTTACTCTCCTCCAGCATCCATGTATCCTCTTCCGTAATGAATAATTTTTCTTAAAATATAAACGTGTAGTAATCCAAATTATATGCGAATCCGCTTAAATCAAACGTTGCATTACCCAATCAATGGCAATTGATGACTTGCCAGGCCGCCATAGGGTAAATGTAACAAAATAGCTTGCACTTGTGCTGGTTACTATACAGATGTAACCTCAAAACACCACGAAATCACACGCGGGTACCAATGGCTTGTAAGGCCAGTTTTTTTTTTTGTAGGATTTAAAACCTTCTTGAAATGTAATTGTAAAATATCCAGCTTCGCTTGTAAGGCTTCTGGAAATGTAATTGTAAAATATCCAAATCCTCCGTGAATCCGCCAAAATAGAGCGTCCCATTTACCCAATCAATGGCAATCGCCAAGGGGCAAATGTAATAAAACGCCAAAAATACAATGAAAAACACACGCGGTTAACAAACTCGAAGGATCGGCTTTGTAAGACTCGAAGGACCAGCTTCGCATGTACGAAATAAAACCATGCGAGTATTTGTAGATTGAATAATTATTCAATTGTTTAATGATAAAATAATTTTACACTTTTTAATAACTTTGAACCAACATTCTTATAATAACAAGATGGTTGGGAATTATGATCTTGACAGTGTAGAAGCCCAAAACACAACTGACACGAATGCCATATCGCTGTAGCGTACAGCAGTCGTCGTATTGTAGTCATGCGCATTACTTCTATTAGAGACAACAATACATTATAATGTTGGAATGCCAACAGAGACATCTTCTTATGTTCTGTACTAATTTTGTACTGAACAATGTCAAAGCTAACGAAAATAAATAGCATTACTTATTATATTCTAACGAGTACGTGAAGTCATCAACTACTAGGATAACAACTCAAGATTATCTTCTTATCAAAATCATCTGAGTTTGCTGTAGTAATATGAATTGCATAGTATTCAGGCGTACTTACTCTTGTATCAGATAAATGTAACGTGTTGGCTAAGACTGATGCTTGCTGGCTTGATAAATACGGCGTTACCAGGAAACTGTCTTCTAAAATCCTTAATTGTGCAGGACTGAATGGTATCCTGGGAAGACGTCCTGGAGTCCTTCGCATCGGAGCTGCTCTACCATTTCGCGGCAGCTTTGGAGGCTGATACCTGGTGCAGTGGAGCCATTGAAAGTCAGCAAGATGTTTTTCATTTCTTCTGAGACTGTGATCATTTACTTCATGTGTATAGTTTGATGTGTTATTAGTATTGCAGCGTGCAGGCGTTGTTCCTGCTTTATTTAAAATGTGTTCAATACTAAAATCGGAACGTTGCATTTCATTGTTTTCTTGGTGCTGAAATTTATTTAATTAATTAATTTTGTTTAAAATTAAAAATTAATTCTTTTAATTGAAGAAAGAAAGAGTGTTTGGGGAATTAGAAAAATTGGAAGTATTATTCCAGAGATATTCATTGACCTATTTAGAAAACAGTTGCCGAAGAATCAAATGGCAAAAGTGTATATTTTAAATATTTTATTAGTTTTAATATAAGTACTTCAAACATTGTACATCTGTCAAACCGAATTCTATGATTTATTTTTAAATGTTGATAATTTATAATACTAAAACTTTTATATATACTACTAGCTTTTAGTTATTATTATTATTATTTCTAGGAAATATTTTTTTAGGAAATATTTAAAAAAATAGCTAACACTATAAGTGTGTATAAGGATATCATTATAATTCAAAGATGAATGAAGCGTTGTAGACAATTAAAGTGTACTTTATTTTAGTTAATAAATTATTCTTTAGGAAGCCGGCTTCGTTCTCACCCCTACTCCATGATGTTTGCTGGTTGAAAAGTGACAACGGGAGACACCTGTCGCGGATAACTGATTGGTTGATAAAACTATACGTGAAAATTATAGTATACTACAATTATTATATTCGATTGCCATCTTGTGAATCTTGTGGATGGAACAGAATAATATAAAAATCGCGATTATAAATCAGGGGTTGATCGTATAAGGGTGAAAATTTAGAATTAAATGTATTTTTCAATGCTGAATCATGAAAGAATAACAACAAATAATTTTGTCCAAAAAATAAAAAAAAAATGTTGGGGTGGACCACCCTTAACATTTAGGGGTATGAAAAATAGATGTTGGCCGATTCTCAGACCTACCCGATAAGCACACCAAATTTTATCAAAATCGGTTCAGCCGTTTCGAAGGAGTTTGGGAACAAACGCCGCGACACGAGAATTTTATATATTAGATATATTAGATATATTAGATAGATTATATTAAAAAAAATATAATTTAAAGAAAAGAAATTGTTTACGTCATGATGACACCGGGGGTAGACCTGCCTCAGTCGCATTGAAAGTCGCATAGTTTTCGAGATATCATCGGCTTAAAGTTTTTTTGAAATTCTACATGTTTTTATATTGTTAGTGCAACCGTTTTCTCGGATTTAATGCTCTCTATTTTAATGTTTTTTCATTCTACGCTATCGTGCATAGTTACTTGAGACGACACAAGCGTTATTTTGCCGATGACTTATGTAAAGTACGAAAAATTTCTCGTTTAATCTTGACTTAAATCTTTAGCAAAAACATGAACTTCGTCTTTAACCAGCTGCCGTGGAAAAAAAATAGTAGTTAAGAAATGAGCAAATCGCTTTAAAACTTTCTTATGTTATGCCGACAATTGGAGCTGGCAGTTGGCTAACCTGCATGAAAGAAGAGAAGACCGGTCAACACCAATTTAAAATTAATTTAAGGACGGAAAATTTTAACAGCCAAATAATAGGACTATTCAAATTGCTGGCGTTTCTTGGTCAATGGTCAATGTTACCTAATACCTTCTTTTATTAGTTCAGTTTTTCAAAATAATGGAAATCGTACAAATTTTCGGTATTTCTGGTATCAGTATTTTACTGCATTTTAAGTTATACTCTACGTAACAGTAAATTGTGTTTACTTCTTTATTTTTGAAAATCTGACATTAAACTTCTTTTAAAAATAAATCCTACCGCATTTTGACAGATTGTCACATTTTGGAGGTTATAACGAAAACCTTAAATGAACACTATAACTCTGGGACCTAATATATGTAATATAGGTTATAATTAATTTAAAAACATTGGACCTACATTGGACCTCAAAAAAAACGTAAATTAAATTCTAAATTCTAATTTAAAGCAGTGAGAGGGAATGATATTTAATTGATAAATTGATGCTAAAAGTAAAGCGAATAAAGTTCCGATTTAGTTTGTTTTTATTCCAAAAAAAAGGTATTTATATTATTATAAGCAAGGATAACGAATAGTGAACAGTGAACACTTATGAGAATGTTGTTAATTTTAATAAAACTTTAATAGACAATTGCGTATTAAAATTAAGAACCGGTAATTTTTGTATTTTCACACTGAACAGACTGGATTTGTTTTTAGTGTTTTTCTGTGTGTCCCATAAATATTATAAACATGATAAACAACAACTGACAAGCGCAAATGTTCTCAAATAACAAAACTGCGTGTTCAAACCAAGCAGACTAAAAAACAACAACAAACGTGTTTTCCTTTGATCTTACCGACTCCAGGTGGAAATGTGGTTTGTTTACTAAAACAGCAACAAAACATATAAACATTGGTGTTTTTGTTCGTGTTTTATTGATTACTTCTCTGGTGTGAAACCGGCATAAGGAATGTAAGGAAATAACATTGAAAATTAAGCAATATTAAATGACAATTGTATTAATTATGTAATTTGAAACTTATTTATATAATAATATTTGAGTTTAAATTCATTGAACTGTTAGAAACAAAAGTATTTAGTAAACCATGAATATAAAAAATAGTTTATGGTTAATATTCTATATTATTTCTTATTTATGTCATATGCCTCACTTTTTTGGTCAATCAGTCAGTATAGCCAGTGCCGTACCTACAGTTTTTCGGTGGATGCCGTCCGCACCGGGCGACACATATTTTGGGGCAATATTTCTTATATTAGGTTTAAGTGTCAAAAATCACCTTGTTTATTTCATAAGTTTACTATTAGATCAATGCCATACAAAACTAAATTCTTTGCAAACCCATTTCATGGAACAAAGAGATGCGCTAATCAGTGGCGTAGCTAAGTAACCAAAGGCCCTGGTGCAAAAAAAGCTGGAGCCCTACTAACCTAATGGAACAGTAACATTGCTATGAATACTTCTGTTAGGTCGCATTCTAGCAGTCCATATTTTCTCATTATTTTTTTACATAATTGGTGAATAGTCCATTCCTTAGTTAGAAATGGAAGAAAAGATTGAGGCTCCAACTTTTAAGTTCTGTTCGAAACTTGTGGGGAATTACTCTGTATTCTTTCAAACGAGTTGTCATGATTAAAGTAGTACTGTCGATACTGCAAGAGTCAAATGTAGAAAAAACCGTCTTATTTGAATGGCGTTGTACTTAGTATAAGCGAAATCGCGTTGGAGGGTGAATAGAGAGTATCTTTGAGAGTTATTTATTAATTATTACTACCACATTACTAAAATGCTTTATACATTATTTTCTCTCATGTTCTCAATTTTCAATGGAATTTAAACGGCACTGTTTAAAAAATGAAATAAAAACTGTGATTTATCACAAGCCTCAATGTTAATTGCAAAAAAAATTCAAAATTCAATATCTTTTTACTGGTTCTCTGTAGTTTTTTTAAAATTAAACGAGATCATTATCTTATTATAATCTACTAATATGCTAAGTTTTAGAAAATTTTAAACGGTAACTCTCTGACCGACAGTACTACCTTAAAGTCGTGTTGTAGCCTATTTTATTTACATTCCAAAGGTGGAAGAATTTTTAGCTAGTTCAATAGGTTCAAGAGGTTTGCTGGTCAGGGTACGAGGGCCCCTGAGCTTGGGGGCTCCGGTGCACAGCACTGTCTGGCCCATACGTAGCTAAGCCACTGGCGCTAATACAAAACGCTGTTATAGCAGCCAAAACAATTTGTGTTGGAGATATCGACTGAAACACGAGTTAGAAGGAGAGAGAAAAATATGAGTGATATGGAAAATTCACGAGACGTGGGGCTATCATTAGAACAAGAAGTACGAAGAGAAATGTTTTTATCTATGGATAGAATTATAAAGGAAATAAAAGAATGCTTTGATCAGTGTATAATACCATGTAACCTACTAAATCAAGAATTTGATTGTCAAATAAATGGCTTTATTGACATTGATAAAGAACAGTTCCACATTGAAAGAAAAAGAATTCAGGTTTTTACCTGCACTACAAGAAAAGGCAAATTGTTTTAAAAAAAGGCGGAAGGCACTCTTGATCTACTAAAATTTATTCATCAGTATAGAATGGAAAATTCTGAACCCAACATTGCATACATTGTAATTTTGCGAAGAATTCTTTAAAAAATGGCTATCAATATCGCTAGTTGCGAAAGCTTCTGCAAATTGAAGTTGATTAAAAATTATCTTCGTTTCACAATGAGTGATTTAAGACTACAAAATCTTGCAATATTGTCTATAGAACAAGAAATTACAAATAATATAAATTTTGAGAGCATTACACACGATTTTTCTACTATGAAAGTTAGAAGAGTAAATATATAAATATGTTTACATACACATGTGTTAATAAATGCATGTAATATTCATATTTGTATATCAATATTTTGCTTTTATTTTTAATAAATGTTAGATTTAAGATTTCTTTGTCTTAGTTCATTTCTATTTTATACCTAGTTGTTTCATATACACTGCTCTGTATGGGCAAACAATAATACTTCTTATATAAACATCTTTTGTTAATATGAGTCACTTCTCTAGAGTTCGACACTACATATTTGGTCCTAATTCGTTCTTATCGCTTCAACACTCAAACCTACAGCACGCTTAACCTTTAGGTGCATAAACATAAAATAATAAATATACATATTTTTGTTTATAACTTAAACCGCGAGTTACATTTACCTAGTGTCGTAACTACTATTCTTATTAACTAAAATATTTAATTCAGTAGTGTAGTTTAAAATAAATGTAATCTAAAAAAGTTCTGATGTTTTGCTGTGTCTTTTGATATAAATAGAAAATTGCTGTTAATTAGTTAATAGCTAAAAGGTCCTTTATAATCAAATTGTGCGCCCACTAAGCTATTGAAAGGAACTGAGCGACATTTGCCGTTCAAGAACTTGGATACCGCCGACAGATCGCAGATACGCCTTAGCAGCTTATAGATCTCTATAACGTCCAAACTCCACAAACAACATGTGTGTACAATTTGTTTCTTTATCCAAATGAAATTATTTATTTATTAATATAAAATAAAAAATATTTAATGGATTTTTTTTTATAAATTAGGTATATGTTTTGCCTTTGGGGAAACCTGCAACCTTCGTAAGTTTCTTGTGGCCTTTAAAAAAGAATCTCGTATTTTTATAAAAGTTGTATTTATAGGTATATCAACTTATGCGGCCTCCTTTATTACTACCTAATTTAAATGTAGTATCCATTGGCAAAAAGTTCCCCATCCATTTAACAATTACAATTATTTATTTATGTTTATTAATTTATAGTAACCATCATTTGATTGACTTAGCAGAGTAACAAACGCGTAAAATGAAATTGCGCCTGGACCTATAAACTGGTAATTCCGCCACTGAATAAGTCACCGCCTTTGATAAGTCACTTTCAAACGCAATTATCTTAGCTAATTATACGGAAGCATACCTGTTTATTATTCCCAATAAATTTTTCAATTTCCGTCGGAATGAAATCCATTTTATCCAATGTTTAACTGTTTCACTGATTGCACGAGATTTCAACAATGAAAATAAAAAACTCAAAACAAGTCTTTTATAACATTGCGTTTCCCATTTTAACGGTAGCACCCAAAATGAGATGTTACCAGAAATCAGCTCGTAATTGGCTGCGTGCTGTCGATTGGAATTGCACCCCTTGTGTTTGGGGTGCAAGCCCCGCCCCTCATTCAAGACTCTAATTGAATTCACACAAAGGGGCCCAGGAATCATGAATGAAGTACTAGAAATATGACTACGAGTTTGAGTTTGATTTAAAAATAATTGAATTGAATAACAAATCAGCGGGCGATGGACTTGTAATTGATACGTTGTGGGAATTGTGGTCGAGTCCAGAGGTTCTGAAACGCAGAACCGTACACAAACGAATATAAATTTGTTTTTAATTTACTGAATTCTATTTCCAAACCAATCAATATCGGTAAATCGTACAGACCAACAGAAAATGTAACCACGTGATTTCTAATGATTTGCGTCCAAAGTAGGGATGGCGATTCTTCTTAAAAAAGATCGATTTTTTAATCGATTCGAATCGAAGACTAATCGATTCAGAAAATCAGAGTCTAGAAAAACGATTTCTCAAAAATTTCTATAATAAAGAATACTGTAAGTATGTACTGATAAATAATTAAATAATTATTAAATTATTATAATGTAAAATGTAATTTCTTATACAAAACGAAAGAGACGGGTATTGAAACCCCGGGTTCTCGACACTCATTGTCACTCGCTTGAAAAGAATTTCTTTTTTAAGTCTTATTTTGTCTTTTTGGTGTTAATTTTTAGATGTGACATCACGAAGCTTATTACTCCTCCCCGTCTCTTGACACGTCTTGTCACACTTTTTGGTGTGACATAATTAAAATACAATAAACAGAGAATATGCATATAATATGCAATAGTTGAAATTGCAATAAAAAAAAGGAGAAAAACTTTGTCTGTATTTCATTGCAAAATCGATGCTTTAAAATGGCTACTTATTAATAAGTGAAAAATCGAAGAAATGTACAAATTTTATAAACAACAAATATCGCAAAAAAATTTCGGAAATGCAACAATCCAAAACATGAATGGAAAAAATAACTGCACAGCTAGTGGTGTAATGCATTCAATATTAGATTAAGAAATGTTAAGAGAGCAGCTGATTAAGATGCAAACAAAAATTAATTTCTATACGTAATCTGTATTATGCGTCTACCATCTCGATTTACAAACGACGCCGAAAACAAGTTACCCAATAGATCAATTTATGATGTTGAAGATTCACAACCCCATGCTGGGAAAGATGCCAAATGCACAAAATAAATAAATAATTATTTACGTAGTTCAGTAGCTTAGTAGATGGTTGGTAGAACGTGTAATGAACCTATGAACGGTATTACGGGCTTAGCAGTTAACATAAAGGCAAACCCCAAACCTAATCTAAAGTAGCATCCACATGAACCGACAATAGCGTGAAGTGAGCCGTGTAATGCAAAGTAAAAATGACCAACTGCTACAATACAAATGCATATTTAATTTGGTAACATTGTAACCTGATCTGCACTACTGTAACAAGGTAAACGATACAATCCTCTGTTGGATAAACAGCACCAGGACCGCACTAAGGGGGGAAGTAATGTACGATAAACAAATTAATTTACTTTGAGGTTATAAAATAGTTCACGAATATAAAAGATCGTAGCCACAAATAATAAGATAGGATCCGGAATAAAAATGGGCCCATCCTAGCTACAAGTACTCTACATAAATAAAATCTGTTACAAATTTACGATAGATAGAATGATCTAATTTGGAAATATTTTCAAAATTTTGTTTAAGTAAGAGGGTTCCTAAAATACTGGTCTAGTAATGGAAGAATCTCTGATAATTATTTGAGAACCGGTCAATTCTACTCTAATTGCGATAATGTTTTTTTTATTGTTGATAATTAAAAATATTAAAACCTTTACAACTCAAAAATTGGCCCTCTAATCAGAAAATTATTGAAAACTCGAAAAACTTAAAAATATATACATACCTTGCTTGTTCTTACGCTAAGTTTAATACTTAATACTTAATAATTCAATACAGAAAAATATTATTTGAAAAATAGTTATACCACCTATCATAATAAAGACATTTTGTAAATTTTCAAATTAAAAGCATCATAAGAAATATGGCTTATGCGAATGTTCGTCCAAAATTTGTCTGATTTTTTTTTAGACTTTCTTACATATACCTCAAAAATTGGCACATTGATGCACATTATTTTTATATGTATTGACATACAGAGATATTATCAAACCTCACCGAAAATCATTGCTCTGAGTTGCATAATTCAAGAGTAATTGTAGTTTGAATATGACCCTTACGTAGGCCTAGATGTTAATTTTCTACTTGTAATGAATTTTTAATTATATTAGGTATATTTATTTCCTTGTCTTATTACAAGACATATATGTACATTATTTAATTTTTAGAGTTTTCACTAATTTTCTGATCAGAAGGACAATTTTTTACTTGTAAAGGTTTTAATATTTTAAATTTAGCAACATTAAAAAAAATCATCGTAATCAGAGTAAGATTTTTAAGTTCTCACCAATTTCATAATTACAAAGTATCTGCAGACCAAGCAGCATATGTTTCCATAAATAATACATGCAACATACAAAAGTAAGAATCGACCATTGACATCTTCGTAATTACATTATTTATGAATTTTAGTCTACTTTAATGATTATCTCTGTAGTTCAAACGGTTTCATCTTCTTAAGTCTTCTAGTTAATGCATGGTCGTATAGCAATTGGAAGCACATTTTTTATTTCTTCAGCTCTGAAGATTCCTCTCGAGGTCGCTGTTTTGAACGTACCAAGGGGCGTTTACTACAGCTCAAAGTAGTTTATTTAGAAATAGTATATTAACTTCTAATTAAGTTCTACTTGTATGTACTCTGTATTGTTATACAAGGTGTACTCGTATATACAAGTAGTTGGACACCGTAAACCAAAGTAGTTTGCTGAGAAAACCAATTGCGAACAACCCATTAATTACGTCACATGCCAATAGGAAGAAGGAAGTCCACAATATGTTACAAAAAGTGGCGAATGTGGAGGGAGGGGATATAAATTAATAGCATCTAATCTTAAATTCAGCTTCCAAAAAAAACAAGACCAAAAAACAAAATAAGACATTTTTATAAGCATTTTTATAAAATTTGTACTACTAGGGAGTCTACAATGTATGACAAGATGTGACAATTAAACGTAAGTATTAAATAGCCATAATATTTGCGTAACGTTATTTATGAATGGCCCTTTTTGAATAAACTTGATTTATCATAACAAAAAAAATATTTATATTTTGCGTGTCATTATTTCTTATTTTTGGGTTCTGATTGATAAAAACATGTTTAGGTTAAACTTCAGTTAAGTCACAACTGATGTTTAATTAAAACAAAACTGTTGCAGATTCCTCACCTAGAGTTTCTTATAGTAAACCCAGTTTTGATCTGCTTTTACTAATGGAAAATTTTGTCGCTTTTTTACAAATTTCAAATGCGCAATAAAAATCATTTCAAGAACTTACTTATAAATCACTTTGAATATTTTGAATACGTCGCTGGTGCGACCCTAATTGTGTGCTCAAGCCTAATAACGGGATTAGTATTATGATATATTTGTAAATATTTTGAGATCCAACTGTGTGATTGTATTATGTGTGCATATGGGGAGGGGATAGATATGAGGAGATACAGCGTAGCAGTTCGTTCAATAAGCTAAGCGTCTGCATTAAATGCAGTAATTCTGTAATGCAGTAATTCGGATATGGGTTTAATGCAATAATAGCCCCGTGTTATTCCGAAGTTAAACGAAGTTATTTTTATAGAGTTACAGACTGATGGACATGATGTTTTGTTAATGTAAGTAACACTGGACAATAATCTGGACAACGCATTGTTTGCGGTATCAACTTAAGCATAGTTATTAAAGAAATGTCTCACAATGATGTATTGAATATTAATCCAGTCTGATCTTGAAGGAAAACCTTTCAGACGTTATGTACGTTAGTGAAGTGCGCAGGCGATTTGATAGGGAACGACACACGCTAAGACTGTCCTGAATTAATTCGTATAGGATACCTTTTAATGCACAGCAGTTAATTTGAAGTAGTATTCAAATGACGTCTGTTGCAGTATTTATGAAAGTACGATATAGTAGCCAAAAAAATCTACGATACGTTGGTGAATTATAATTATCTTATTCGTTCCTATATATATATTATAAAGAAATTAGCTAGATAGTGCTTTTTCATTGTATCGTAGATTTATTTTGACATAAATTGGTTTAAGCATGAGTTACCACCGAACTCTCGTTACTTGTACTATATTTAGGTTACTAAATACTGTAACAGACGGTATTATATTACATTTAAATTGTAACCATTTGTGTTCTATATTTAAGTATATATATCGGCGAATTAAAATATTAATTAAAGTAGGGCTGTGTGGAGTCGTAGTTAGTATCGGTTCATTTTCTGGTCAGAGGAGTCGAAGTTGGTAAAAATGTACCGACTCCGAATTCGTCTTGAACTACGTACAGTAACAAAATGAAATTTCTATTCATTTTATTCAAGACGTTATATATTTCTGTAATGTTTTAAAGAGTTTTGCCTCTTTAATTATGAATTTCCTTAGTTATTTAATTTTTTTTTTTTTAAATTTAATACATAATTTACAATCTGTCTTATCCTTCCTTCAGTCCTATGTTATAATGTTTCAAGTGTATATTTATATGTTTAAATGTGTGTTTTATGCTGAAAATCGTATTGTAGAATGAAAACGTTTTTTAAACATTTGCTATTTCGTGGAGAAAAATATTCTAACACTTTTGGCTTCCTCGGATTTTTCCCTGAATTTCCAGGAAACCCGTAAATTTGCAAAAACTGTAAAAAAAAATATTCACTTTTTCCCGTACAACTTATAATTCGTAAAAGATACAAAGTTGAAATTTTGCATGTATATTAAGGTATTTAATACCAATATATTTCGAACTATAGAAATTAAAAAATTGATAAAAGGGCCTGGTAGGTTACTTTGGAGAAATTTCAAATTTTGGATTGTGTAATAATTGAGTATCCAATTAATAAAAAAAATTCAAAATTTTATTTAGGGCCACGGGATCAGTTTTTGCTCAGGGTAAAAATTGCACTAGAAAGTTAAGATTAAAAATACATATGGGCTAACGTTGGTACCTAATTTACAAAATTACCTAATCTAAAATAAAAATCTCAAATTTTGAAAAAAAGTTGATCAAATAACAAATAAATTGAAAATATTTTATATTTTGTTGAAAAAAATTAATTCTTTGCTATATGTAAAAATAATATAGAACAAGTTAAACATTTTAATTTAAAAATAAAATTAAAATTTGAAATAAAATTCAATTCACACACAAAAGACGCTAGTATTATTTAATGTACAATATATCAAATTTTGTTGATACGTGAAGATGACATTTTAACATGTTATCCACCGATGACGCACTCTTTAGCTTAATCTATTATACCAATACAAGTATTATGCAACTAAACAAATTAATTCTATTCTGTTGTTGATAAATTATTGGTTTTTGGTGGTAGATTTGTGCAGCTGGTTCTTTTGGATGATCTCGCAATCTGTGTAGATAGTTCTTGCTGATAACATGGTTCCCTAAATTATGTTTTAATTGTTTGTATGTTCAAAAATATTAAAATTTTTATAAAATCACATTTGTGATACTGATAGTTAAATTTATCAATACGTACACAGCCCAAATTGATGTGTGTTACCAATGAAAAAAACGGACAATTGTATATACCCACTTAAAAAAGTGACCACAACCCAATCTTTGCCAGATTTATATTGGACTTATAATAGATGTACACTGAATTGAATGGGGTCTAAGAATTTGCACTGGATACAATGAAATCAGTCGCATATTTATACTAAAACTTTAAAATAAATAACATTTACAAATACAAATAATTTTGTATTATTTAAACTCAATTCCGCTAAACAAAATGATTAACTTAAATAAATGAAATTTATTTGTACTAGTTAAGTTAATAAATATACCTTCTCCTAAATAATAATTAAATTTCTGCTATAATGTATTTTTATTTTATTCAAAAAAGTAAATTTGTTGTTTTAATCATTATAAGTTTTATATAATATTTCCCCAGGGAATAAGGTTTTAGCCATGTCTAAATCTCTATAAAACTGTATGAGGATGGATCAATAAGAATCCGTATTTAAAAACAGGAGACTTTGGCAGTGCCATCGTATACTACCACCTTTCAAACGACGCCATACAACATTTCAGATTGATTCATAGGTTAGTTATATATTTGTTTTAATCGTGCTTGGCGTAAAGTAATTTGATGTGAAGAAATAAAAGTTGGATGCTATTTACGAGGAGTCTTCAACATCTATAACAACCATGAGTTATTGGATCTACGAATTTAAGTACATCAGTTTTTGAGGAGGAGCGCTCATGGCTTACTTAAAAGGGTTTAACTAAATCAACAATTGAAAAATCGACCACTAAAAAATGAGGACACAAGGCCCTTTCACCCTGTTGCAAAGAGAAAAAGAGCCAGAAGGACATGAAAATGACCGGTATTTTTTTAGTTTTTTACTTCACTAAGGAAATATCAAATAAAACCTATCGTACCATTAAATGAACAAATTTAATTTTTTGAATAAAGTAAAAATATTTTATCGCAAGACACTAAACACTAAACTACTAAGCTATGAAACAAACTGAAAAGTTGTATGGTGTCGTTTGAAAGATGATTTAAAATATACGAGTATATCTATATACAATTGCATAAGATCAAAGTCGTAGAGAATGTTGTCATCTATAAGATTCATAATAATCTCTAATGACAAAGAAACGTATATTTTTGACCTTTGACCTCGAATATCGTACGACAAGTACTCAAGATTATATGATGCCTCCTAACAATCCATCAGAACGTCAAAACAAATGTGTTCAGTATTGCGTGGATCGAAGCAAACATGTTGGATGCATTTTTATATAGTTTTTGATTTAAATGTTTTTTCATTGAGTGTGTCCGCAAATTCAACACCGGTTTTATTGAATCGACACTGTTTACATAATATTTTTGTTCATTGTTATATTGAACCTTCTCTGCCTAAGAGAAAAGAATTTCTTGTCATTGTTATCTACGGCCTCTTATTTTGTAAATTGTTTTAAAGTTAAAATAATTGTTTGTTTTAAGTTTCTAAATTATGGAGATGTAATTGTTCGTTCAAACAATAACGTCTAGAATATAAGTATTAAACTCAGTTCCGTTATTTTATTCATAAATAAATCCCTACCCCCAGTTAGAAATTTATAAAATAAAAATATATAATTAAAATAAATAAAAAATTAATCAATAAATTCGCGCTCGATTAATTTCTAACGCGACGTCCCTTATAGAAAACTAAATAGGTTTTTTATAAAACTTAACGAAAAGTCTATGCAAAATTACAGCTTACTATCTTTCATTCCTTATATCACCGGGTTCACTTGGTGGTAATGAAGACTAAACGTTATACAGGGTGTTTGGTAGCAAAGTGCAAAGGCTTACGGCTTAAGGATGATACTTGACACCATTTAGAACATTATGAGCCATACATGTCTTAGGCGAAGTCTGATTTTTATTTTTAACTGGTATTTTTATGTTATTTTTATATAAACCTAATTTCTGACAGTTAAATGCCAACAGTGACCCAGTGAATTTAAGTTGGTATGTTAATTGTTTAATTTTTTGGGGTTTGTCAGATGTGTACCTAATCTAATATACCATGTCCCAAGCATCTGTGTTATTTAAGAAAAATACTGAACGCTTTTGAATTCGTAAAAACTTTTGAAATTTAAAAAAATCGGCCTTGATCGTTCAAACCTTTCTAAAAACATGCTTGATTATTGGTATTTCATTGAAGGTATCATTTAAACTGATATCTTACCAATTATCAGAATTAGAGCTAGAACTAGAACTGGTGACCTTACAGTACTTGATTATTGTACTTGTAGAAAACAGTGCTTCTAGATGGAAAATATCTTTTTTATGGCATAAGGTTTAGATAAAAGAGATCCCATGAACTGTTTTGAATTTAAATGATTTTTTACCTCAGATTCTATTAAATTAGCATTAACGTTATTATATGCACACATTATATATTTTTGAGGTAATGTCATTTAAAATGCATATACCATCCGACAACACAAAACATGGATATTACCCGGCATTTATGTAATACTTGACTCAAGCAAAATCTAATAATATTTAATCTTAGCGTCTACAATTATAAATTTTTGAAAAAGACATATTATGATGTAAAAATCCTTAAAAAGGTGTCCTTTAGAAGTTTTATGAGTATGCTAATCCGAATATTAACTTTTTAAGAAAGATTAAAATAGATCACATAGCTTTGCAAATTAGGTAACATTGTGGAAGTAAAAAGTAACTTTTGCTATATTAGATAAACCTTAAATACACGTAACTGTCTTTAGTGAGTAGTATTTCAGGTAATCTAGGTTAAGCCTTCTTTGTGGATAGATTTTTTAAGATATAAAACGATGAAATAAACCAAATATTGATGACGTATACATATTATACTGTCAATGCAAAAAGTTTTAGTCCAAGAGGCAGTAACCGCCAGACCTACGTCATTTTATAATGGCTGAAAACTTTTCAGCGCAAGTACACTACTACAGGTAAAAACAATTGGCTACTTTGAACCTTAAGTTGCGCTGGTTTTGCCAGGTAACAAGTAGCAAAGATTTATAAATTGGTGAAAAATACGTCATAAAATAAAGGATCATTTTTTGATACTTTCTACCCGGGACTATTATAAATCACGTCCGTCGATTTCGAGAAACTTTTTTTAACTATTTAATTATTTAAAAAAAATTGTTTAACTATTTTTATCGATCCTCTAATTTTCACGGTATTTTCATCATTTCCGTAAAGGTTTTCTACACCCCTAAACAAATCGGGATGAGAATATATTTAGATCCAGCGTGCTTGTGTAGCAAATCGAGATTATTAGATCATTAAATAATTTGTTAACCGAATAACAAAAATATACGTTGTAAACTGTCCACTTCATGCAGTGACAGGAATAGCGATGATAGATTAGCATTAGATAACGCGGTCCTCTTCAGTGCGGTTGGTAGGTTGGTACGCATGAGTGTTTCATGAAGTGTGCTTCAAGTAGAGATTATTATCTGCAACAGATTGTCACAAAAGTTCGTTGAAGAGTCTACCCTGCCTATCCTATACAGCATGCAGCTTTACTCCTGCATACACAAACAACATCTTCCACAACAACAAATATAACGAATAATATCCTAATTATTCAAGTTGTTTTAAGTGTAATTAAATTGTTGATTAAATGGTTAGATGTCATGGGCGTAACCTAGCTATCCAGTCGTGCGAAACCGTTCGAACTAGTTACGATTTCGTCTAGAGTGTTACGGCTCGCTCACATTACCATCGTTTTCATGTAACTTCTGATTATTCAGAGAGATGTAGTCGCATTAGCGCTGAATATCATGAGAGGTGATTTCTATTTCAATTTTTATTTAGTATTATTTTTATTATTTATATATTAATTGTGTATGCCTTTCGGCTTTACAATCTACAGTATTATATTTCTAATACATTTCATTCCTATATACATTCCAAACTTAAAAACTAAACTTAAAATAAACTTAAAATCTTCTCGACTTTTACTACTTCCAAAAGTGCTTTCTGCTTCTTCTTCTTTTGACCCTCTCTATTATTCTCCACCAGATTATTTATTCTCCTGTTTTTCCTTTTCTTCTTACTATTTCCGCCATCCACCTCTTTCCTTCACTGCCTCCCTTTAATAGCTGTCCAATATTCCTTTCGCTTGCTACTTTTTCCTTACACTCAAACTTAATGTGCTCCAGTGTTTCGTCCTCCGCTCCACACATTCTACACTTTCTTTCCTCACTCTTTTCCCAGTATCTGTTTCCTTTTTCCTCATTTCCCAATCTAAACCTTGCTGTTCTTCTTATGTGTTTTATGTCCTTTTCTATAAGGTACTGAGGCACATTATTTTCCCATAACCTCTTATATCTTTTATTGTAGTTACTTTTTTTTTATTTAGTAATACACCACTGTATGCATCGAGTATCGCATACGTCCGGAAGTTGAGATAGCAGTAGGCCCGTCGCACACTTCAAGCGTATTTAAGCTAATTTTGACTGGATGTATATTGGTTGTGGAGTTTGGACCTTATAGAGATCTATAAGCTGCAACGACGTATCTGCGATCTGTCGGCGGTATCCAAGTTCTCGAACAGCAAATGTCGCTCAGTTCCTTTCAATAGCTTAGTGGGTGCACAATTTTGTTATGAAGGACCTTTTAGCAATTAAGTAATTAATAGCAATTTTTTATTTAAATCAAAATACACAGCAAAACATCAGAACCTTTTTAGATTACATTTATTTTAAACTACACTATTGAATTACATATAAATTGATTAAATATTTTAGTTAATAAGAATACTAGTTACGACACTAGGTAGATGTAACTCGTGGTTTAAGTTATAGATAAAAATATGTGTATTTATTATTTTATGTATATGCATCAAAAGGTTAAGCGTGCTGTAGGTTTGAGTGTTGAAGCAATAAGAACGAATTAGGACCAAATACGTAGTGTCGAACTCTAGAGACCCAGTAAACAATTTGGTGAAGTGCCCTATTTAGTGACGTTTCTATCACTATTTCACTTCAATTATAGATAGCATCAACTTTATCTTCATTTGTATTCCGACAGGTGGAGTAATTTCGCCATCTGTAACCGATAAAGTAGACATTTTATATGAAAAAATGTGAGAAACTGAACTATAAATGAACTCTTTTATGACAAAAAAATCATGACGCATCTTCAATATGATGTCAAAGTGACTCCAAAATGTTTACTGGGGAAGTGAATAAGCAAAGGATGTTTACATAAGAAATATTATAGTTTGCCCACAGAGAGCCGTGTATAAGAAACAACTAGGTATAAAATATAAATGAATTGAGGCAAAGTCGTCCGAATACAAACGTTACGTAGGCCTCATACTGGAACCGTATATCAGCGATTTTTAATCAAACGAATCAACTGAAAGTGATATGAAAGAGAATGCAATAGTCTCTTTCATAATAGTGCTGTATCGATAAAAATTAAAGTAAAAGTAAAAGCTCTCATGATAAATTTTGTTAGTGCAAAACAACTTCAATACACCCCCCACAGTACAGAAGTTTGACTTGGAGTACTGTCGTATCGGTAAGGAGTATGCATATATTGTGACATAACAGATGCAAAGAAGACAGGAGCCGGCTTGCTTTGAGAGTTCCATCCGTTCAACCAAGCCGCCGACTTACGTCCTAATTCCCCGTCGCTTATTAAATACGCTTGCAGTGCGCAAAAGGCCTTATACACTATGAACACTATGACCCCGCGATCTAGGCTGGATTTCAATACTCGTCGGGTCCGGGTCCAATATTTTGTAAACCCAACGAATCCGGGTCGGGTCCAAAATCAGAAAAATATTAAAAGCATCTAATTTTTTAAGTTATAGTTATCGCAATACATTTATTATTTCAGTTATTACAAAATAATTTTACAACCTATGTTTTACCAGCTCTAATATAGTGATATTTAAGATACATTAAAGGATTAAGGGACTAATCCCCCAATGCCGATTTAAGTTTGGTGTAAAAATTAACTTTAATTATATTCGCTAAAGAAGTCCAACATGTTTTACAGTTTCAAATTAGCTCTTTGGTGTAACCGAGTTCTGAATTTATTCAAACAAATTTTACAAAACAATTGTATTAAATGTCGGGCACGAGATCTGAATTATTTTTAACAATCATGCTAACAATCTTAATTTCTTTACTGTTACCCCTTTTCTTCCACTTCTTTCTTTCTTTTCTGTACTCTATTCTTCGTTGCCTCCTCTCATAAGCTCCTCTATCTACTTTTCACCGTTTATTTTACTCTCGCAGGACTCTATTATTTGCACAACGTCTCTGTCTCACTCTCTTGCACATTCGACATAACCTTTTCTCTCTTTTTTCCCATTACCTACTGCCTTTCTCTTCATTTCCCATTCTGAATCTTATGATTCTCCTTACAATCATTTCTATGTATTTCAATATAATTTCTAACTGATACTACAAATTATTTTACTGTAATTGTTTTATATATATTTTCCTAAAATATATTGCCTTAAAATAATGATAATGGTTGACGAATGTTTTTCTAAACCAAGTCTTATTTGATATCTGGAATCGTTTAGTTCTGACTATTTTTTTCTTATTTTCAAGGTTAACTTCTGTTGTTTAGCGTAAAATATACATTGCAGTGCTAACCAACCATATCATTACGTTTTCAATTTTCAGGTCACTGCATACAAATTCAAAATTTATCAGTGAGTCTGTTTTAGTATTTGGTCTAATCGTATTTATGTTTTTTTATCAGTTCTCAGTTGTCAATAATTAATTCTTAGTTGACATTTTAACGCATATGTTGCATTTACTATTCCATGTCTTTTCTTGTTTCCATTTGTGGTCATTCATAAACTACGTGGTCCCATTTTTTCCATTTTTGAACCCCTCCCCTCTTTTAGTTTAGCGTAGTCTAAATGTAATGTAGTCAGTTTAATCTACACTTCGCCTCGAAAAGGGTTTTTTTGTCAGTTTTCCTTACACAAATACACAAGCCAACCAAAAGCCAACATCGATTGACAATGCCTACAATAAAGCTAAAAGCACCAGCTAGGCACCGTAAATTAAAACAAAAAGATAAATGAAATTGTAGTATAACATTAATAAATACTGAAAATTGTAAACTGAAGTTGCATTGGGATGAATTTTTTATAGTGAATTTATTAATATTTACTGGAAATTTTGACACTATTTCACGTCAGAAGTCACTGTGCTGTTAGAAGTTATTAATACCAAAACAGTTTCTCTTTTCAACATCGTACATAGATTCTCTCTCTTTCACTTCTTTTTTGACATCACTAAGAGATTTCTACAACTCAGACATATTAAGGTCGATAAAAAAAGCATATTTTCGATAGTGTTTTTTGACGACAAAGTTTATATATAATTATTTCTATAATTACTACATGATAAAATAACATTCGAAGAATACTTTGTGAAATTTTCATAAATAGATATCAAGAAATGAGTCATTGGCAAAGAATCTTCGCAGACAAAGAAAGTAACATTGCGGTGTCCCTCATACAGAAGCGGCTTTAGGGGGTGGCAAGCAGGGTAACCACCCAGAGCCTCGCTCTTGTAGGGGCCTCGCATTCTCGCGCAATCACTCAAATAAAAAAATTCATTACTATATATCTGAATCTCGCGCCTCGCTCTTTAGAAATCCCACTTCAATCACTGCGTCTTCTTTTAAGGCATTCATGTGTCTTAGTTTATCATCATTAATATTTGTTATCTTTGTGCTTGTTAACTTTTATAAAACTTCTAATATAAAATTTTATTTCTCGCCAATTACCATCAAAAATACCTCGCAAAGACTTAACACCCCAGGGCCTAGCAAAGAACTGCCGCCCAGGGGCCTCGCAAAGATCTAACACCCCAGGGCCTAGCAAAGTTCTGCCGCCCGGGGCCTCGCAAAGATCTGCTGCCCGGGGCCTCGCAATGGCTAAAGCCGCCACTGCCTTCATAACTCATCACTGGATTTTCTAAAATCGAAAAACCAAAATGATTTCAATAGTTGATAAATTTGTAAGTTCTCTTTATTGATTTCTTAATTTTTTACAGCACTTAGAAGTCAAAATACCGATGTTTCATGAAAAAAATCAAAAACTTTGTTATACCTCGGCACTTATGTAATAAGAGAGTGTGCAAGGATCGGTCCAGTAGATTTTTGTCCTAGGGAAGGGACCAACTCTGAAATAGGTAAGTGTGAGAAAAACTTGTTTAAAAGTTTCAATGAAAGACGAAACCAGACCAGAGAGGTGAAGACTTAAAACTCTATATCTCCGACAGTTTTACTCCAATCGACTTCAAATTTTCACAAAATAAACTTAATATGTTGTACATTCATATTAATAAATGTAAAAAAAAAAAGTTAAACCATTAATCCACTCTCCCCCCACCATTAAACTTCTTTGAAGACCCAAATCTGAAATTGCCATATTTTAGCTCACACACATGATCAATTGAATAGTCCCAATTATATTGCTGCAAAAAAGAATAAACAAAAAGTGACACTCTAAATCTAATATAACCTTTTTTCAAATCGTAACAATGTAAATAAATTACAATTACAAACACCAGTACAATTACAATTACTCCATGCTTTCAATGCCCTTGAGATTTCTATTACATAAAGAACTTGTTAAATTACTCATAAATAAAATTAATTAACGATGTTGTTTTGTTTTTGCAACAAAGTCACCTTGTTCAGTTTTTTTTAACGTCAGTAGAGCAAACTGACTTAGATTGAATCTACTTATTGCAGAGTTAGCTATGTAAGAGTATTTATGAAATTGATCGATCAGGGCCGGTGTAGTAAATCTGTGCTTAGGGTTAAAAAATTATCAATAATTTTATATAAAAATAATTGTGGCATTAGTAATAGACCTATGAATCTTATATAATTATAAATGTTTCTGTAATTATATTTTTATTATTATATTTTAATGTTTTTGCCATTTGGTACTACATTCTTGTGCCTTAACTCATTTATTTACAAATCATTGTGCATTCAATTTTGATCCTTATTAATTGAGATACTTTATCTAAACATTCTCACTCCTTCCAAAAGAAAAAAGAAATATCCAAAGGAAAATAAAAGCAAAACTGTTACTGCTATTGCATCACTCATCTTGATACTCTCCTTCCTGTTTCTACTCTGCCATTCCTTCACTTTCTTCATTTCTTTTCTCTATCTCCACCATCCATCTCTTCCCTTCACTACCTCCCTTTAATCACTGCCCACTATTCTTTTCGTTCTTTATCTTTTTCTCACTTGAAAACTTAATGTGCTCAAATGTTTCTATCTCCGTTCCGCACATCCTGCACATCCTTTTTCGCTATTTGCCCAGTATATGTATCTTTTCTCCTCCTTTCCCAATCTGAATCTGGCAATCCTTCTCATGCTGTTATTATATTGTATGATATAAAAGTAACATGATATGCCTTAATATAAGCAGATATTTGAAAGCATGAAAATTCTAAAAAACCTTATTGACTTTATCAATAAAACTAATTTAATCTCTTTATTTTAGGTACGCATACTCTTGTCCATAAGTTGTAAATGATGTATTGTAAATATTTAAAAATGTATATATTGTTTTAAGTGCAAGTAACTGTTGAAAGTTACACTTAAAATTATTATGAAAAAAAAAAGTAGCATTGCAATTTAAGAAAAAAGTAAAAGATAGGTTTCATTATATGGTTGTGTTACCATGGTCACTGGCTGTCGAAGAGTCCAAGTCATCCACCAACATATAATAAGATTCGTTGTTTCCTTTTTCTTATTAGTTGTATTACATACAGTTTTCACATCTTCTTGTTTTATTTTCCGTACTTCAGAGACTAACTAACAATTCTTTTACGTATTCCTTGTTTGGCTTCGCCACCCATTTAAGTTTAAAAAATTGATAATGGATAACTTAAGTATAGGTAGGTAGTTTTAACAGGAATTATTTTTATTTTGTAGAAGGATAAAAAATTTATATTTAGTTGGGGTAGTTTAGGGATTAATATAGCGGAGAAGTGTTAAGGTTAGTAGGTAAAATAATATATATTGATGTATATACGTATATTCGTATATTTCAGTAAAGAATGTAGTAGAGTGATTGGCTTGTAGTAACACAAATAATGAAAGAGACAATATGATACAGAAATTTAGGTAAACGAAAATCAAATGTCTTATGGTGGGGGTAACACAAAAGATAATAAAATAATAAGCACATCTATCATTTTAGAATTCTAAGACATTTGTGCAGTTACTTTTAGATCATATATGGTGCTAATGTTGGTAGGGTTTTAAGTTTATATTAAAAAAATAATATTTGCTGATTAACACTATGAAGTAACAAAAATAAAAAAAGTATTTGGTATTTTCCAAATAGGAAACAGGTTGGTAAAAGTTTTCAAATAAAATATAAAATTCTATACTCTAAAAGATATTTAAATACAAAATAGAAAATAGGTATTTACTCTTTTGTATTTGCATTTTGATTATATGTATTTGAAAAAAGCACATCTTTACGGATTATAATGCTTCGACCCAATTGGTAGAAAAGGGTTTCTAGATTTTAAAAGCGCCCGTACAAACATCGATGATGATGAACGCTTTAGTGCCGCCCAATTTTAGCAGTTGTTCCAGAAAAGATTTAAAAGTAAAAAAAAACATTTTGAAAGACCGTGAAGTCTAGTTCCGTGAGATAAGATCTGACTTAAGATCTTAGAAGGCAGTGTATTCACTATTCTGCATCAACATTTGTCCATGAGAAAGTTCTCTTTGAAGTTCACCCACTGATGACCAAAAATAACAACGTGTTGTTAATTCAAAATTGCATTGGTTCAGTTTCAACGTTTAAGTAGCAACGACCAACATGGTTGACAATCTTGTTGTCAACCGTGTTAGAGAAGAGTTGGTATGAATATATCAATCTTAAAGAAGACTTCATATTGATGAATAAAGTCAAATTGTGCCTAAAAGTTGTTGTTTTCTTAGTCATCCTACGAACTTATTGAGTCAAGTCATATTTATTTGCTCGTATGATTAGGCCGGTAACGGGCTTGTGTCCTCATTTTTTAGTGGTCGATTTTTCAATTGTGTAATAAATATGTACTGGCGTGTCTATTTTATTAAATATCTAAATGTTGACGGAGATATAGCAATTAAATATTTGAACTGTAGTTTTAGCGCTATAAATGGTCGGCCATATTTGTATGACGAGAAATGCTTTTTAACGTCAGTTATTGAGTAGGTCAGTGCTGTGGTAATGTTTTGTAGCTGTTGGTAGTCGAAATAATCAAGTCAAGTCAAAGAATAATAAGTTTTTATTTTATTTAACCCTGCTAAGGCAGACATAATATTGTAAGTTGGTTGTTCCTTGAAATAGCAGTAAATAATATATGATATTTTCATATATAAATACATATAGCTGAGATTTATGAGCTATAAGGTTGGCAGCGGTTGTGATGTACATGCAATTGGAATGTGTACAAGTCGAATCTCTTTAATAATTAAAGTGACAAAATGACTTTTTTAATTGTTAATATCTCTTAACATATAAGAAGTTTTTAAAAAATAATTAAACATTTGAGGTTCTGGTAACCCACTTTACACTTTCATAGAAATTAAGACATAGCCCACTATATTTTATCCGACTGCGACTGTCCGCCGAGGGCTATCGCGGACCACCGAGGACCGCAACCACAAACCTAATGTTGTATCTGACTTCCTAATTCCCCCGACCCCACCCCCCTCTTCACCGCTCGGTTCAGAATACCTACAGTGACTGTGGTCCTACATTACTCGCGGCAACGACTGGACCTGGTTCCAGTTGTGTTTTGACAGCAGTTCATAACAGTCGGTTATTAACCTGCGCGATTCTAATACAAGTGTTTTCTGAATAAAATCTAACGGTAAGTCATCTTAACAAAAGTTAATACGTGAAATATATTTTAACTATGTCAAAAGTAATACAATTTGTTACTTGTTCATTTTATTTCTTGAACAACATTTCTTGAAGAAAAAAAAGAATAGTTGAACAGGAAGTCTTAATTCCACAAGTTTTATTGTTGTTTTTATCAAGCTTTGACTTATTCAACATTTTATAAAAACTTAACAAACCAAAATAAAAACATTGTAGCCCGATTAATCAAAACGAAAAAAGGGGTAAATCTCGAAATGAGAGGTAGTAAACTGAAAACTTGTAAGAATCTTTGCTTTGGTATTTTATAAGTGGTCAGAAATATCTCATACTGTAGCGTGTACGTGTTTTTAGAAGGTCAAAGGTCACAAAAATCGTTTTTTTGCCGATTTCTTTTGTTTTTTTTTAATATTCATTTTAGTGCATCAACTTTCAATAGTTATTAGCACTTTAATAAATATACATTATACATTTCTGTTCAGTACAAAATTAGTACAGAACATAAGAGATGTCTCTGTTGACATTCCAACATTATAATGTATTGTTGTCTCTGATAGAAGTAATGCGCATGGCAACAATACGACGACTGCTCTGTACGCTACGGCCATAGGGCAATCGAGTCAGTCGTGTTTTGGCTTTTACACTGTCGAGCATCTGATTCACAACCATTTTATATTATTAGAATTGTGGTTAAATTTATATTATAAAAGTGTAAATTAATTTTATCATTAAACAATTGAATAAATTATTCAATCTACAAATGCTGGTCCTTCGAGCCTTACAAAGCCGATCCTTCGAGTTTATTATCCGCGTGTGTTTTTCATTGTGTTTTTGGCGTTTTTTTACATTTGCCCCTTGGCGATTGCCATTGATTGGGTAATGCTACGCTCTATTTTGGCGGATTCACGGAGGATTTGGATTTTACAATTACATTTCAAGAAGGTTTTAATTCCTACAAAAAAAACTGGTCTTACAAGCCATTGGTACCCGCGTGTGGTCTCGTTGTGTTTTGAGGTTACATCTGTATAGTAACCGGCACATGTGCAAGCTATTTTTTTACATTTTCCCTATGGCGGCCTGGCAAGTCATCAATTGCCATTGATTGGGTAATGCAACGCTTGATTTAGACGGATTCACAGACGGTTTGATTACTACACATTTATTGTTCAAGAAAAATTATTCATTACGGAAGAGGATACATGGATGCTGGAAGAGAGTAAAATACTTCTTTACTCATGAAGGTACAAAGCTATTATTACTATCTACAAGTACCGATTTATTAAAAACTTCTTATGTTGCTGGATTAACCTGGATTAGTTTTGTCATCCACGTTTCATCTATCATACAAGTACGAATTTATCACCTAAGCAAGATGGAGGAATTGAAAAGGCTTAGAACGGCGCGGACGACTGCAAAAAGTTCAATATCAAGGATGGACAATTACGTCAGCGACCCAAGGGCTCTCGACTCCGCTACAGTGGAGGTGCTGCAGGTGAAAAAAGAAAAGATGATGACTACATTCCAATCGTACGAGCTCACGCAGTACAGCATTTTAGAAATTGATGATCAAGATGAGGAAGACATAGAAGAAGTTGAAGAAAAGTATTTTAATATTCTAGCAAAATTAAATGCTAGCATCAATAGATTAAAAGAAGTTAATAGGCCTGAATTAGTTCCATTGAAGCTCCCAGCGGTGGAAATTCCAACCTTCGATGGCAAGGATATAACCAGGTTTAAGCCCTTTTATGAGCTCTTCCAAGCAGTTGTTCATAATAATACCTCATTGTCCGATGTACAAAGACTTTTTTATTTGAGAAAGTATCTCGTTGATGAGGCTCTCTCAATAATTATAAATCTGCCGCTTGTGAACAGCTCATACAAAGAGGCTGTTGATTTATTGTTAGCGCGGTATGAAAATAAGGCGAGATTAATTTTTTATCACATTAATATACTACTTGATATTCCCAACATGCAGAAAGGTACTGCAGTCGCTATAAGGGCTTTTTTATGTCAAGTAAAACAGCAATTACAAGCGTTAAAAAATCTTGATGAGCCTGTAGACAAATGGGATATGATTTTAATCTCGGCCTTAAGTAGAAAATTAGATATCGTTACTAACCGCACTTTCCACATGGAAAGAAATTTAGAAGAACTGCCTACTATGGCAGAATTTATTTCATTTTTAGAAAGACGTGCAATTGCACTTGAGTATAGTTTAGATTATAAAAATATGTCACATGACAATAATAATAAAGAAAAATTTATTGATCCAAGAAAATTGCATAATCAAAATAAGTATTCACATAATAATATTGTATGTAATCTTGCTATTTGTGAATATACAAACCTTGAGAATGTTATGGAACAATCTTGGACGACTGAGAAAGTTCCAGAGGAATCAGATAAGTTTTCTGAGGATTACTTAAAGGCTGAACATAATTTTCAAAATTCAGTAGCACTTAAAAATAATTTAAATGTTGATTTGCCATTACTCAGCCTAGTAAATAAAATAGAATTGGGGGATTCTTTCTCAGTCGCCCCGCAAAGATTTAATGTGTTAGAAAAAAGATTTAGACGCAATCCTTCATTATTGGAGGTCTATAAAACATTATTAAACAGATCAACCAGTATTATGACATTAGGTTTGAAAAACAATATTATTTTTATAAATAGTAAGATAAAAACAAATTTAATTTGCTACAAGTCTAGTGTGGCTCCATCAAGTAAGGTACTTACAATACCCCAGCTTGAGATTATTAGCGCAGTGTTGCTGGCGCGAATAAAACAAGCAACAAATAAAATTTTTGATACAAATACAACACTTCCATCAGAAGGTGAAGATACTAATTGCAATGCTTACAACATTGAAGTAAAACAAACACCTGTTCTGTTGGAATTGTTAACAATATTGTATGCTACATTGATAATTATGGTTTCTGTTATATTTAGGATAGTTATTAATTTGTTTTATATTATTTTCACAAAATTATGTAGACTACCATAGAATTAAGAAGTTTATATTATTTTGTGTAATTTTGTTTATAATAGTTTTAAGAAGAATTAGAATTAAGAAGTTTACATTATTTTTTGTAATTTGGTTTATAATAATTTTATGTAACATTGTATAATTTGATATTGGTTGTGAGCTTATCTATTTATCCTGGCCGCCCAATTTATGTTCAGTACAAAATTAGTACAGAACATAAGAGATGTCTCTGTTGACATTCCAACATTATAATGTATTGTTGTCTCTGATAGAAGTAATGCGCATGGCAACAATACGACGACTGCTCTGTACGCTACGGCCATAGGGCAATCGAGTCAGTCGTGTTTTGGCTTTTACACTGTCGAGCATCTGATTCACAATCATTTTATATTATTAGAATTGTGGTTAAATTTATATTATAAAAGTGTAAATTAATTTTATCAATAAACAATTGAATAAATTATTCAATCTACAAATACTCGCATGGTTTTATTTCGTATAATTTCATTTTAACATTTTAATTTAATTATATATATTTTGGACAAAAACATACATCAAAATACAATTATAATATAACTTAATTTTACATGTTTTTAAGGCAAAAGTGTAAATGTACTTTAGTGAGTGCCGCCTGTACATTTTAATGTGTGATGTGTAAAACCAGACTTACATTCTTGTTGTTACCAATAATTTTATTACCTATTTCCGTTCAACTATGTCCGACAAATTGTATTATGGGTGCATCCCCACTCTTTTCTATTTTAAGTGTTAAATGTATTATACTAAAATCATCCCTTTTTTGAACCAGCTCTTGACGAGACAACAAGTATTAAGTAACAGTACAATTTAATATTAAAATATATACATTAAGACATTCATATACATTTATATACATTCATTATTATTAATTATTAGGATAAGTGTTTGGGATAAGGATTGTGTAATTCTATTGGGATTTACGACCCCAATGTGTAATTTTGTATGAAATAAATATACGTTTAAATTCATATTGAGTTCACGAACTTCAAAGACTTCCTGACTACTTTTGGTGAAATACCCGGGCATCACATTCGCCCAAACATATTTCTTTTATAAATTCTTATTTTTCTTTTCCGTTGCTCTAGTAACTCTTTCTGTTTTCGAAGATATCTTGTTTCCTATGCTACAAATGACATTTGAAGTTATTAGTAAAGTTGTAGAGCATGAAATTCTCTACAAATTTTATTTTGTGCATTTTTTCGTGTGATCAAACCTACCCGAGATAGAGCGCGCAGAGTAGGAGCCTCGCATCCATGTACTAGAGAGACAATCCAAGTTAATACTGCACTTTCCGATAGAAGTGTGAAGAAATTATCTTAGCATTATGCACAATTTTACTTATAATTTTTTCACAAATTTTGCACACGAAATATGCATACACTAATTGACACTAGAATCTCTAACACTACATTATAATTTGACATAAAATTCCTAATATTATTTATTAATGGTATTTCTTATTCTCTCATATGAATAAGGATAAATTAAGGATGAATTATATTATCTACATTTGTAGCTTTACCGTGTATTTAGTTTTCCACAAAATACACGCTTTTTAAATGCAGTGCATATATCTTTGTACTTAACCATGTCTATTTTAATGTTTTTAAATGTTCCCCATTTAAATCAAAATGTTATTGACCAACAATGATATATTTGTATGGTCTACACTATTCTAATCAACAGAAAATAAACCGCAAAACTATATATGCGATAGTAATTGGATTATTCAGTAACTATATTTCCCGCGCAGCTCCTGTCACCTGCCATCTATTAATAGACTATCGTCCAATTTTGGTTCGTGTTTGACAGTCATTGAAGGCAGTCTACGCGATGGATGCCGCGATTGCGATTGGGTGCGTCCGGTGCGGACATGGCAAAAATTCATAAATTTGACGACCAACTACGTTATCCAGCATATTCCCTAGATTTAGCCCCCTGCGACTATTTCTTGTTGCAAGACGATACCAGGGGCGCTATTCCTGAGTTCAATCGAATCGTAAACTCTCCTTCTTTCCGTAAAAATCACTCGATTTACTCAAAAGTGCTATTCCTGAAAATTTTACGAAAATTTAAGAGTAGAGAAATCGAGCAAAAAAGTGAACATTTGCACGTCGACTATTCAGCTTGCGAATGTACGATCGAACAGTAAATTTTAGTGATTTTTATTAGTTATCACTGTTTCAGGCAAGAGTATTTAGTAAAATTTGTGTTGCTTGTTCTATTTTTCTGATGTTAATTTTTTTATTTTTTGAAATGTCAAAAAAATAAATATTTGTTGAAGTTAACCTAAAATTTTTCTATTACTTTTTATTGCACTTTATATTAATTTAATAAAAATGACATCTCTAAGAAGTATGGCTTTAAATAATTTAGCTACGCTTGAAGAAACGGAGTTAAATTATATGAAAAATTAAATATAGTTAAGAAAATACAACCATTAGAATCAGAAACTAGACGTAGCCAAAACACTTAATTAATAGATCTTTTTTATAATAGAATATACTGGTTATTTATTAATAAAATTAGAAATAGTATATTGTGTTTATTCTTAAATATACTTATTAAAATAAGTGCTGTTTTTTTAATCTATCATATTTTAACAAATATAATGTATTCTAATATTCGATTAATACATATAGTTTTTAAAATTCAATTGTTAAATGATTAAAAGTTCTATAAAATGAATAAATAGGAGAATATATAAATTATTATGCAAACTCTGTATTCAATATTAAATTTGAACTATACTAAGATAAATGCTTCTTTTAAAATCCAGAAAAAAGGGTAGAAATAATAGTTTAACCAGATAATGATATCTAACTTACAAAAAATATTTAAATTAATTTAAATTTCCCGCATTTTGCTGGTCTACAAAACGTTCTACACAATATATTCAATCGAATGGAGAATGTTAGTTTCGATTGTATTCAGGAATAGTGTTTTCAATTGTGATCGAATCTGTTCGATTGTGAACATTACTCGATAAATTCAGGAATAGGGCCCCAGATTTGGGTCAAACAAAGAGGACATCACTGAAACCAACAAATATTTTAAGTGCCTAGAGAAAACCTATTATTGGGAGGGAATAAAAAAATTGGAAATATGCTGGACTAAATATGTGTACGCACTTAAGGAGACTATGTTGAGAAATAAAGCGCTCTTGCAAAAAAAGAAATTAATTATCAAACTACCCTAAAGTTCACCTTCAAGTTCTCCACTTTTCTACTCCACTACTTCTCTATGTCCAACACAATTGAATTCTTTTTAAACTCGTAATTCTATTCAAGATCTTTTAGACAGTAGAAGAGAATCTAAATAGGACTTCAAGACAACTGGGTTTGGCAAATTATAAAGAAATTTAAATTCAGTTCTTCAATGAATATACTAATTGTTTTAAGTCTATAGCTTGGTGCTTGGTGTACATGAAAAATGCATGATCTAACCGATAAGAAAAAGGAAAAGAACAAATCTTACTATATGTTTATGGAAGACTCAGACTCTTCGGCAGCCAGTAACCATGCTAACACAACCATAGCTATAAAAACGTTGTAATATTTAAAAGATAATGATACTAGTTTCCTTAATTCCTTAAATAAATATCCATCCGTAAAGAAAGTATTTTTAAAATAGAGCTTGTTTTCCAAGTTTTACTTCGTCTTATTTTGTAAATTATTTAGCATAAATGTGCGAACATATGGTGCCTAATAACGCCCATTGACATTGTTTCTTTTTTTATCATAAATTTAGCAATTTTTTTAATCCAAACTTGATTTTCTAATAGAAATATATATGCTTTATTAAAAATATTCATAGTTTTCATTAGACTGGTAACCTTTGTTGAAATATTAAATGAAAACCCTTAGCTGTGCGTTATTTGGTTAACCTTCCTTAATGTTTATTAACTTTATGTCGAATATTCGGATCCAAACACGTACATGTGGTCCTTACATTATAGCAGGATTTGCACTCGAATACTTTGTACCCCGGTCCTTTGTAACATAATTCGTCCGGCGCGATATCTATCGGCGCGGTATCTGTCACCATGGCAACCAAACAACAACACTTCACGATCAAATATTTATGTAATTGATTTAAATTGATAATGTATGCATATCTTATGTGTTGTATTTATATCTGTACCGGCTATAATTATTGCAAATCGAATTATATCGAAAATTTGAAAATCAGTACTTGTAATACTAATTAAATAGATACCTCAGTGTCATTGTCTATATTTAAACCAAGGATTCCCAACCAGTGAGGCGCGTCCCACAAAAGGAGTGGCAAGCAGCTCCAGATTTAAAGTGTATATAGGTATAGCTCGCGCGGCACGAATGGTGCCATCAATGCGAAGTGCATCTACTAATGATACACTCAAGTGGCATTGAAAAAATACGTATTGCGATAGTTGATTAAAATAGCTCTGTAGTAAAAGCTATATCTACAAACAAAATAAATTTTTCATTAAAAGAATATATTCTAAATGATGATATGGTATGAGGAAAAATGTATAAATGGTCAAATAAGAATTAAATTATATTTTATTAAGCTTGTTTAACATAATTATATAATATAATAAAATCCAATAAAATAAAATCCTCTTTCCGAATAAAATAAAGTAAATTTTTCTGTCATCGTTATCTTTAAGGGGGCTATTAACTCTTTGACGATGAAAGCAGACTACTTATGCCACTTTCAAGGTATAAGATCCATTTTGCTCTTTATTTAAGATCTTCTGATAGTTTTGTGTAAGTTTCCATATCTTAGTTTAAAAAATATAGACCTTTGAAAAATTGTCAAAAGTTAACAGACGTCACGAATTGCTGAACAACGACCACTAAGACCCAACTCATCAAATGGGTCGTAATGAGCTTGGTGAGAGCGAAATTAATAACGCTGAAATAATATATTTTGGGAATTAGTGGATCGCACTCTATATCATACAAAGGTGAGATGGTTGTCAAAGGAAATATGCTCACACGATTATTCAAGTTCAAGGTTGAGGTAAAACTTTTTCTTCAACAACAAGGTAATACAGACCTACATAATTCTTTCTCAAATGAAATATTTCAATTGCGGATATTTTTGAATCGTTGAATAGCTTAAATTTGAAGCTCAAGGAAACATGAAATCAAATATCACGGCTCATCACGATGTTATCAAAGCCTTTGTTGAAAAACTGCAACTGTTGAAATATGGAATGCAAGCTCAAAATTACTTAGCATTTTTGGAATTTTGTTTGTACACATAGTGAGTCATTTGGAAGGCCTGGCTGTTGAATTTTGTAAATATTTTCCAAAATGCTTTTCGTATAACCATATGGCAATGAATTAATAAGAAATCCATTTATGGTTGATGTCGATCAACTACTCGAAATAATGCATGAAGAAGCTTTGGACTTGAAAAGAAATTCATCTGCTCGCGATAACTTCAGCCACATGGATTTGATTGAAATTTGGATAAAATGTTATGTCGTTTATCCTATTGTCGGAAAGGAAGCACTGCGTATTCTTTTACCATTGTCAACTACCTATTTTTGGGAACGTGGTTTTTCAACGCTGTTGAGAATAAAAACGAAACGAAGAAATAGACTATATGTTGAAAATGATCTCCACTGTGCACTGACTAATATGAAGCCAAGGATCCACCAATTGGTTAATAAAGTGCTCTCACTTATTGCATGGTTTACTTTTGTTAGTTCCTAGTAAACAATTAAGTGAATCTCGGTTTCTATCACTATTGCAATTCAATTATAGTTAGCAAAAAAATTTTCTTCATTTGTATTCAGACAGGTGGAATGGTTTCGCCATTTGTAGCCGATAAAATAGACATTTCATATGAACGACTATGAGAAACTGAACTGTAAATGCACTCTTTCATGACAACAAATTATACGTATTTTCAATATGATGTCAGAGTGACTCCAAAATGTTTACTAGGTTGATTACCTACTTGCCATTTGAATATAAATAAACACGCCCATTTCTATTTCCATCGTTCATAGAATTTTCTTATTTCAGCCTTCTAGGATAGAAAATAAAAATATATATTTAGCAGTTGGGTGTGCGCATATGGTAAAAGGTTGGGAACCACTAATTTCGGACGTTCACAAGACAACATCTCCAGTTTTATTAGAAATTATATTACCTATCATACCTGACATTTAAAGAAACGCTATTTAAAGTTTATTATTTACCATAAATTATCAATAACTTTCTATTTTATTGTAACCTCACAATATGCACTTAACTAACTCACTAAAAACGTGAGTTCCGTCGACTCCAAATATCAACTGTGTTGGCCGTTATTTATACAGGGCATCAGGGCGTTTATCAGTATATGTTTTCACTGAACAGTCACTGTTTTACCGACAGACGAGCTTTGTACTAACTAAAGAAATATAATTTCTTTAGTTATATATTATTATCCTTTACGTTGAAAAATTTTCAAAACTCGTTGCTTAAAATATGCATTCTTTCGATTGTTTTAAACAACTTAGGAATTATTAATTAAGAATATGACAAATAATGTCTAGTAGACAAAATTACAAGAAGTGTTATTCGTTTTTTATAAAAGAAAATGGGCTACTTTTGATCGTTTTCGACTAGAAGATCGCCACTTGACAACGTCACACTACAAAAGAAGTCAAAACACGAAAACCTAATGTAAAAAAAGTCGTGTCAAAGAAAAAATAAGACTTTGCTAGATCTGAAATTTTTTTTTTATCTTTCCACGCATATGAATAGAGCGAAAGAGAGTACTGCACATCTACTATTTTTTAAAGTCATGAACATTTTAGTTTACATAGGGGGATCTTTCAATAGGTTGAGCACAACTGCTCTTTGAAAACATTCATTAATCCACAAAACCACAAATTAAATTAAGTTTTTTGGTTATAACTTAAGAATTGATTGCGGAACTCATAGTTATCGCAAAAGTTAATCAACATGGTCTGTTAGAGAGAGTTACCTAGTTTGGATACTAATTCGGATTTTGAGGAACGACAAAACTTATGATTTTATTATATCCAGAGGCGGCTTTATGGGGTGTCAAGCAGGGTAACCGCCGGGAACCTCGCTCTTGTAGGGGCCTCGCATTCTCGTGCAACAACCCAATTAGAAAAATTCATTACTATATATGTATTTGAATGTCGTGCCTCGCTCTTTGGAAATCCCACTTGAATCTCTGCGTATATCTTTTAAGGCTCTCATATACATTCATTTTCCATTATTAATGTTTGTCGTCTTTATGCTTGTTAACTTTAATAAATCTTACAATATTAAATTTCAAAACACTACATTTATTTATTTATAACTTTTGCATTTCCCGTCAATCATCATCAAAAATACTTACAATTTACATAAATTATTAAATTATTAATTTATAATTAGAAGTATTCAATGTGCGGAGTGGACGAGTGGTCCAGTGGACCTTACTTGGCAACGACCATGGTTACAATTACAATGTAAATACAAATTGTTACTTTCTCGAGTTGCCTGCTCGTATTATTAATGTGTTTTACACGCTTCATACGATTACAAGAAAAATCATTCAGCCGCAGTACAGCAATTACTGATGAAGGTCATTTTGGAAAGTTGGTTGGATGTCAATGTCATTACTACTTGGTTACGTAATATTTAACCAATCATCGTGCTGCGTTTGTCCACTGCTATTCAATCACAGTCAATTGAACATAACCTAAAATCCAACCACGTTGAATATCTGATGAACTGTGTCTTTCTTAATTTCTATAAAACTGTACTATACGAGTATTAGGGCGACGAGACATTTCTGAAAACTATTGAAACGGTACCGAGACCACATACGGCGTGACCCGATAGTCTCGTTGATGTTATTTCAATATTATTTTATTACAAAAAAGGTTAGGTCGTAGATTTACGAAATTTAAAATATGGTAACCCAGTAAACATTTTGGAGTAAATTCTACTTAATTTCTATTACATATCATGAATTTTTATCTGGAACGTGTTCGTTTTCTATTCAGTCGTTCATAGGAAAGGCCCTTTTTATGAGCTACAGACATTGCAACGACGGTTCACTGCTGAATTAAAAGCGGAGTCGGTTTATGATTTATGACCGGAGTTATAAACTTGATACTAGCAAAGACAGTCATTTGTTTTTTCGTGGAATAAACATCCTTTCCGCGCATTTAAAAATAAATGTATTTAAAAAATTATTTAAATAATTTAAATAAATTATCATAAATTAATAAATAGGTGTAAGAATTTGATTTGATTAAAAAAAATGGAAAATAATAATAGGAAAAACACCTTAAGTGTAGACTTCGTCGAAGTGATTTATAGAATGACGTTTACCGAGTTACACTTATTTTTAAAAAACGATTTAAAATTATCAGTGGAAGATGTGATGGCAATTCAAGTGAATGGAAACAAGATGATTGTGAAAATTGCAGAACATTTATTAATTGATAACATTATTGAAATGACAAATGGGAAAATAATTTACAAAGGTACGGATGACAATAATTATAATGTGTATATAGAAAGAGCCGATAAATTCACAATTGTAAGAATGCACAATATAGAATATGAAATTCAAGATATAACGATACAACACGCACTACAAGGATATGGTACAGTTATTAGCATTAAAAAAGAAACATGGGGTAGAGATATGCCTTTCCCAGTTTATAACGGAACAAGAGCAATAAAGATGATTTTAAAGAAAGAAATCCCGTCGTATATACCAATGATTGGCAGAAAGGTTGGGGTTAGCTATGCTACCCAAAAGAAAACTTGTAGGTTTTGTGATAGAGAAGACCATTTAGGACAAGATTGCCCTACTAAAATTAGCAACAGAATAAATTCAAATGGTTTCGCACGCAGCTATGCAGCCATTGCGGGGAATACAATGAATGACAAAGCGGTAACTGATTGTGTTGTTCCAACTGAATCAAAAAATGAAGAATTAAGTTTTGTCAATAATTCAATTTTTCCACCCTTAATGCCAAAGAATACGCAAAATGAAACAAAAATTATTTCAACAGCTATTAATGATGATACTATTGCGATTGTAAATAATAATGATAATTTGTCCAAAATTCCTACAGCACACAAAGAAATTAAGAGAAAAATTGTAGAATCATCGTCAAATGAAGATACTTTGGCAAATTCTGAAATTGAAGATTGCTCAGATAATTCCGCTGCATCCAAAATGGATATAGGATTGGAAAAAAAAGATAAGAAAAATAACAAAAGACCAAAGAAACAAAAAAAAGTGACAGGAAAAGCAATGGATATAAAAGATAAAACAATTGAATAACCTTAATTTATTCAATATCTTATTAATATGGTACTAAGAACATTTGCAACATTTAATATCAATGGATTATCCTCTGTAACATCTAAAATTATGCTGAAACAATTTATTATAGACCACGATTTGGACATAATTTTATTACAAGAAGTTAATATAGAGAATTTAAGTTTCTTTAAACCTTATTCCTATATCTCGAACATTGGCATAAATAATAGAGGAACTGCAATTTTGTTAAGGCCTGGAATAGAAGCTACAGATTGCATATGTGAAGATGATGGACGTATCCTATCGATAACTGTTGAAGATTAACTTTAGACTACCTCTAATCATTGCTGGCGATTTTAACTGTGTGCTGAACCAGAGAGACCAACTTGGGAATCTAAACTTCTGTTCTGGATTAAATAGGTTAATAACTGAACGAATTCTATCTGATATTTGGATCCTCAAGAATAAAACTCAACAGGGCTTCACTTACTTTAGGGGAATGAACATAGCATCAAGAATTGATAGAGAGGTTATGTTTCTGAAGATAGCCCTCACTGTAGAATACTCCTACTATAAAATGTTTTACTAAGATCCTTGTTTTGTAGTTGTAATATTAAGAAATAAATGAATATCAATATAAAAAAAAGCAGGGGTATAAAACTTAATGGAATTCTACTTTTTAGGCTCTGCAAAATATAAATATTTAAATGAAGAAATAAATAGATGTAATCTTTAGTACGGATCGTGATTTTTTTAATGAATATTATTCATCTTCAATAATACTCGTTATATTAGTTTTTTACATTGTTTTGGTGATTCAAAAATCCACGATCGGCAGGTCTGCGTTAGGTTTAAAACCTCTGTCTTACCATCGCTAGGTACTATCTTCGTTTATATACATTCTATATACATATACGTTTATATACATTTGTTGAAAAAGGATAGCATATACTTTAAATATCTGTACTGAACGAAATATTATACAAGTATACAAGTGTAACGGTGAAAAATACATTTTACTTGTCTAACGCATCTCGTTTCTCTCTCACTTTGGAATAAATGAAATGAAAGTGAAGTTAAAAAAAATATATCCATGTGGGAAAGAAACAGAAATACTTAATGAATGTTGTTGGAAAATGAAAGAATACTAGAAAGAATAACTAACACAAAATCTGTGACAGGTAGGGAACTTGTAAAGCGTTAGAATAGAATTGTACGAGTGACTCGAACTTCACCAAATAGGGCACTTCACCAAATTGTTTACTGGGAAACAACCATCTGTTAAATATTTTATTTTATAATTTTGCTTTTACAACATTTTGTAGCCGAACGGAAACGAATGTTTTAAGGGAAAATAAATGTGAATATAAATTATTTACAATGCGATTGTTTGAAGACATTTTAGGTTTTAGTTGCCGTAAAAAGTCGTTGAGTGTAGGTGTTAGTAGTGTCAATCTGAAAAAAAGCCGAAAAAATTTGGGACACTTTGTGGACCCACTGCTTCCTCACTTTGCGCGTGATGTAATTAATGGATGGCCCCTTCTGTAAATTAGCAACTCTTTTATACAAGAAAATATAAAAGAAATACATGTCATTTTTAATTTGATACGTCAGTTGCTACTTTCAGGTGGGTTCGCGACCCATAAAATTTTATATTATTACTATTGTGAAAAAAGAAAAAAATCATGAATAATTATATCTTCTGTGACATCATATGCGGAACTAACACAAGCGGCAAAAGAGAAATTCAAATTTTATACAGCTATATCTCCAAATATTTAAAAAAATGAAAACAGTGATTATCAAAAATTTTAAAAAATTATTCGCTTATACACGAATACATACTTACTATTTATATAGCAAATACATTTAACATAAAATATATGCAAATGTTACATAACTGTATTTAATTCAGTATGCAAGGGAAATCTATAAAATTAATTAACATTGTTTTTGTTTTTGATTAATAATTAATTATTTATAAAAGTTGTAACAGTTTAAACAACAATAAAAACATGAAGTGAACTTTGACAGTACTACAAAGTACAGTATTACAAAACCAACCTTATACTTGTTCTTTTCATCAATAGATGGCGAGTAAAATAAGCATCGCGTTACGAGGAATTTCCAAGAAGATGCCGGCTCTTGGGTTTGGAACATGGCAGGTTTGTTTCTAAAGTCGTTCTATTTCAATTACTTAAACTATACTTAAACAATAATTGTGCACATTTATATCACACATATCATGCACATTAATAAATTACGAAAATGTGAAGATTATGTACAAATAAATTAACTTTCCTCAAATCTATTTTTGTAAGTGCAAATTTTATTATCACAGTTTCGTGCTGATGTAAACCAGTATATAATAATATATGTAATAATAGTTTTTAAATAATGTTTTAAAACCAAGATTGAAGCCTAGCTTCTAAGTGGTTCAACACT
Source organism: Panorpa germanica (assembly GCA_963678705.1). NCBI lineage: Eukaryota > Metazoa > Arthropoda > Insecta > Mecoptera > Panorpidae > Panorpa > Panorpa germanica. The sequence continues at coordinate 5,242,473 of OY783205.1, forward strand.
TAACTAATCTTCCTCAGGTTTGAGACTTTGCTTTTTTTGTGTTATTGTATTATGCCATTTTTCAGGCTCCAGATGATGAAGTTAAACGAGCCCTAGAGCAGGCTCTAGATGCAGGATACCGCCACATTGACTGTGCCCCTGTTTACCTCAACGAAAAGGCTATAGGTGACGTCCTATCCGCCTGGTTGGCCAAGGGAAACAAACGCGAAGATTTATTCATTGTTACTAAACTTCCACCAGTCGGTAATACTATTTTTCTTCAAATGGGCTTGTGTCTTATGTCATAATTTCTATAAAAGTGTACTATACATTGATAAAGTTGGTTACTAGACCCTCAAATGTCACACCTGGTCACACCGCTATGTACAACATCACAACCGCTAATTACTATCTCTTTTATACAACAGAGCGTAAAAGAGATATATTCTTGACAGAACTCTGACAAGTTTACAGATTACCAACTTTACAGCTCATAAATCTCTGCTATATGTATTTATATATCAAAATATCAAATATTATTTACAGCTATTTCAAAGAACAACAAAATTTCAATATTATGCCTGCCGTAACAGGATTAAATAAAATAGAAACTTATTATTCTTTGACTTTACTTGATTATTTCGACTTCCAACAGCAACAGAACATTACCACAGCACTGACCTATTCAACAAATAATTGACGTATATAATGTATTTCTGACAAATAATTGACGTCTATAATGTATTCGTATATAATGCGTTAAAACTACAATTCAAATTCTTAATTACTATATCGCCGTCAACATTTAGATATTTAATAAAATAGACATGCCAATATACATTTATTAATATGAAAAATCTACCACTGAAAAATGAGGACACAAGCCCATTATATTTAAATATAAATTTAAATTATCCAACCATACAAAGGTCATTTACACACAACCCAATACAAAATGAAACATTTATTTAAGAAATGCAATATTGAATTGCAGCACTCCGGCCCGAATCAGTGGACAAGTTTATCAATAGATCTCTCGCCGACCTGCAGTTGGACTTCATTGACCTCTACCTCATGCACACGCCATTCGGGTTACAGGATGACGGCACATACTTTCCTGTGACAGAGGCGGGAGACATCCTGCTCGACCTGGACACAGACCTGATTGCAGTATGGAAGGTAAGGCCTGTCGCACACTGTATTTTTAAGCGAAGCGTATTGAAGCGAATTTTGACCGGACGTATACACGCTACTATCTATCCAAACCCTGTAAATGTAATGAACCCTAACCCGTCCGAATACGGTGTTACGTAGGTCTCACACTGGAAGCGTATATCAGCGAATTTTAACTAAGGTAGGTTAACCAAATAACGCCCACCTTAAGGTTTTTTAATTTAATATTTCAACAAAGGTTACCAGTTGAATGAAAACTATGAATATTTTTAATAAATCGTATATATTTCTATTAGAGAATTGAGTTTGGATTAACAAAATTGCTAAATTTACTAATTTATGATAAAAAAAACTATGTCAATTGGCGTTATTAGGCATCATTGATCCAAATATCGCTCTGACTAAAATAATCCAAGACAAATCTAAGTCGATCTAAGTCTCTAATTTCTAACAATTTGTCATAAATAAAGGTTATAATATGTATGACAAACACTTAAAAATGTTACCAGTCATATAAAAATTGGAATTCAACTAGAAAATATAGCAATATTAATTTTCAAAACTTATTTTTGCGGTTCCAACTCGTTAAAAGTCAGTGGAAGAAAGCTTAAAATGTAGATACGTTATTCATCTAACTAATTGCAGCTTTAGATTTTGATTCGCGTTTATAGTTACTTACATATGCATTACATTACAACTTACGGCGGCGACTTATACTTAAAAGAGGTTATAAGAGCGGTACAAATCTATAATACGATAACGAATTTTATCTTATACGTTTCTATATACATTATAGATAAGTAAGTGAGTCAGTGCTTTTTAGTTATATCGATAGTTTATACCCCACAACTTGTTTTAAGTATGAGTCGCCGCCGAACTTTCGTAATTTGAACTATACACTGAAATTGAGAGAGATCCTTGCTTAAAAATCAAGTAAAGTATATTGAATACCTCAATTTAGAAATTGGAGGAATTTGTGGACGCTGACGTGACGAAATCAATCGGAGTGTCGAATTTCAACGAAGAGCAAATCTCGAGGATCATAGCAGCCGCCAGGATTCAGCCGTCCAATCTGCAGGTTTGTTTTCTTGTTCACAATATTCACGAGGCAAATCGGTAATGAACCTTGCCAATAACTCTAATGTCTTTCGCAGATTGAGAACCACATTTATCTGCAACAAAAGAAGTTCGTAGATTTCGCCAAGAAGAACAACATCGCCGTCACGGCTTACTCTCCATTGGGATAACGTGGTCTCATCGAGATGTACAAGAGCATGGGCATCATGTAAGTCTACAGGAACATAGACCTGACAATGGTCGTGATCGAACAGATCTGGCATCTGGGGCCTTATTCCTGAATTTTGCGAGCAATGTTCGCAATCGAACAGATTCGATCGAAACGAGTGAAGTAAGATTCGATCACAATTGAAAACACTATTCCTGAATACGATCGAAACTAACATTCTCCATTCGTATAAATATATTGTGTAGAACGTTTTGTAGACCAGCAAAATGCGGGAAATTTAAATTAATTTAAATATTTTTTGTAAGTTGGATATGATTATCTGGTTACGTCGCTGAAGTTAGCGAAAATTTTCAGCGAATATATAAAAAATGAGCAGTACTAGTGGTGTCCAACTGACATTCGCGCAAAAGACTATATACTTGTTGGATTTGATATTTGCAAGTGAATTATGTTTTCTATTTAAATAAATAGTTAACAATGCGTACGCAAAAAATAAAAAAAACATAATAAATAATAATAATATGGTATAAATACCATATATTTGAATCGGTCAAAAAGTGTTTATAACACACATGGCAAATGTCAATTTTCTCCAAAACAAGGAAAAATAAACGGTTTAAATTTTGCAGGCAGCTTATTAACATTACAACTAATTAAATAAATACAATTTTATTGACGCTTCTATATTATTTAAAAAACTACAGACATCAGAATTCCCTCAACTCAAATTCATTCCTTGCATTTAAACAGTGTTTGTTGTAACGTCGAAAATGTCAATTTTCTCCAAAACAAGGAAAAATAAACTGTTTAAATTTTGCAGGCAGCTTATTAACATTACAACTAATTAAATAAATACAATTTTATTGACGCTTCTATATTATTTAAAAAACTACAGACATCAGAATTCCCTCAACTCAAATTCATTCCTTGCATATAAACAGTGTTTCTTGCATATAAACAGATGTTTACAATTCAAATAGTCATTTTGCCCTTTTGACCGTTAAAGGAATCAAAAAAATATAATTTTGTGAGATCATATTCGTTTCCTTCCCTATTTATGAATAGTCGTCCAATATATTTGGTGCATCTTTTGTTGCTTCGAATGTAATTGGGCAACACGGAAAACCATTTATTGTTGGCGAATACCAATTTTGTTTGAACATTTTAAAAACAATGAAAACACACCAAAAGAATGAAAGATATGCGTTTGGCTAGAAACGCTGTGAAAGACAGAATCTTGGAAATGGCTACAAATATAAGTCTCCAGCAAAAATGGGCATAAATTCTTCCGGTATATTTTCTCTCTGTCTTGATGAGAACATTGTCATAACTGGATCAGCGCGTTTAGCAATTTTTATTCATTACGCAGTTGGAAATAATATCAAAGAAGAAATGGTTAGTCTTACATTATTAGCAACAACAACAAAAGGAATAGATAGGATGAAAAAGAAATTGATCCTTCCAGAATTGTTTCTGTAACGACTGATGGTGCCCGCAATGTATTCTAGGTTTCCATTGTATTATACACCAACAGGCTTTGTCTGCAAAGGCCGGTTTAAAGTCACTGAACGGTATTATGATTCTTGTTACACAACTAGTCAATTTAATATCTGCACACGATGTTTTACTGATGTAACATACAACAACGTCCGATGGTTAAGTTGTGGAAGAGTTCTTCAGAGACTCTTTGATTGTTTAGATGAAATTAGACTTCTTTTAAATTAAGAGAAAATAATTGAAAAATATAACCCATTAATGGACATTGAATGGATTTCAAAACTCATGTTCTTTATCGACGTGTGCTCGCACTTAAATGAATTAAATATGAAGCTGAAAGGTGGTACTAAGACAAATATTATAATGTTTGATATTAATAAAGGTTTGGAAACTAAATTAGAAATTTAACTAAATTAGACATTATTTGAATTATATATAAACTACAGTTTACAGTGAATTGAATTTCATTTCAAATTTTAATTCCATTTTTAAATTAAAATATTTAAATCGTTCTATATAAATTTGACATATAAAAACAAATAATTTTTCGTAAAAATTTACAAAAAAATAATTTTTTTTCAACAAAATATAAAATATTTTCAATTTGTTCATTATTTTACCAACTTTTTTCAAAATTAACTTTTTCGATTTCTAAATAAGGTGCCAAAGTTCATATATAAAATTTCAACTATCTTGCACAGTTTTTACTCTAAGCAAAAACTGCCCCCGTGCCCACAAATAAAATTTTGAAGTTTAGAATTTTTTTTTATGAATTATGAACTTTCTCCAAAGTTCCCTAAGGGGCCCCGAATTTTTTCAACGCCCCATTTTAAATTTTTGAATTTCTAATTCTTGAAAAATATCAGCATTGAACACTGTAATACACATGCAAAATTTCACCTTTCTATCTTTTACGAATAAAAAGGTGTACAAGAAAAAGTGCACACATTTTCAGTTTATCAAAAACTACGGGTTTCCAGGAAATTCAAGTAAAATCCGAGAACGCCAAAAGGCTTAGAATTATTTTCTCTACATAATATGCAATTTTCAAAAACATTGACGTTTGAGCCACCATACAAAATTCTCTACCAAACATATAAGAATATAAGATCATAAGAATAAAAGATTATAAGAATATAAGATCATAAATATACACCTGGAACATTATAATATACTACAGTATACTCCGGTCGCGAAGCGACGTCTTTTTAGTGTGTACTATATATTTGAATCCCACAAAATAATTCATAATTTCGTTTAAAATTTTAATTCTATTTTCAAATTGAAATATTTAACTCGTTCAATTATAAAATAATATTTCATACAACTTGACTAAAAAAATATAAAATATTTTCAATTTATTCGATACTAGCTGACCCGGCAAACTTCGTACCGCCTAACAGTCAATGAATGTCGTGTTACCTTTTAGCTGAACTAATTTAGGCTTTGATGAACGTAATTCAATGATACAAAATAATATTTATTAATATAGATAGAAACATAAAAGTATTTTATTATGATGAATGATGATGAAAACATACAAAATGAGAATAGTAGAACGCATATCTGGATAACCAGGAACTGCATCGCCTTGCTTCCGACGTTGAAATTTCTTCGATGTAGCGTTCCAAGTGTAATAACGTGGCATTTCTGAGTAAAGCAAAGTTCGTGCGAACGGATCGCTTTGACAAATCGCAAAAAAACTGGTCAGTGTTGTCGCTGAAGGTGTTTCGGCACGTTGAGCAGCATTCGACGCTGTGAAATATACTCTCTGACCGTTCTCTAGATGCACCCCCAAATGTACAACAGTGGGATGACGTTCGTGAATAGGGAATGAAAATATACGCCAAATTGCTTCATTGCAGGTCACATATCTACCGACTTGATAGCGCGTGATTTCATCGTTGATATTGGATGTTTGGATACCAAAAACCGCCATGTCGCTCCCTTTCGTGACATATTTGCAAATGTATTTAATTGACTTGACCGAATTGCAATACTCAACATTACAATGTGCCTTGAATGTTTTGGAAAGAAGTGGTGAATATGGAACAATCCAACTGTTGTCAACTACTAAATCGTTTCCTTTCACTTTAGTTGTGATAGTTCTACCATTATCATCGGGCGATCGACGCCGATACAATGGATAACCATCGTTGCCTGTAATGGTCTCTGCCGTCAATTTTCGTGGATACCGTTTGGAACACTTGCCGTCGACCATGCACGGTGATTGGCGGTTGATAGTGCCACACGGTCCATGAATCATATTCGTGATTACAACATCATGTAGGTCTGGATCGGTTTCAGGAGCAGGAATCTCCGCACATATGATGTCATCTATTTGATCTGGCCGAATTCTTTCGACTAACCAAATTATAATGTGAGCATGCGGTAGGCCTCGTCTTTGCCATTCGATTGAATACATCCTGCATCGAGTATTCCCAAAGACGTGTTGCTTAACAATGTAATTCATTAGTGACCGAATTTTTTGCCTGAAAACACGTGCGGTGATGTCGTGTCGATCACTTGATGTTTGTCCGGGAAGCAGCAATTGAATAATTTCTTTCCATTTCGGATTACATGTAAATGTAATGAATAGATCTGGCCGACCATAATGACGAACATATGTCATTGCATCTTGCGCATATTCATGCAAATGACGCGGGCTACATGTGTATGTCGCCGGTAAAATAGTCAATCGACCAACATTTTCTGAATCTCCTTCTGTGCTAATTGCATGGCGAAAATAAATATACTCTTCTGAACGCAATTTAACTTGATTCAACCGAATGAAAGTCAGGCGCTCCGTTTCGATTTTAACGTACATGTCAACGCAATATTGTTGAAGCAGTCGACGAAATCGCAACAAATAATTGTCAGAATTTTCACGAATCATCAAACGATATGCGTAATAATTCATTGAACTAACCTTCTTGGTAGTTTCCTCACCTGGAACAAATGCAGTAAAAATTGTATTTTAGAACCCCTAATAGGTTAACGACTCTTACAGCTACTTTCTACTAAATTAGAAATTACAACTTTTTTTGGGTACTAAAAGCAAACAGAATAAAATGTATATCAAGTTTAAATGAAAACAACAATATTGATCTTACCATTCAATGGATTAATCATTTTGATATGAAAGTGATATCCATCGTCTCCTTGCCAAAACATCAGCGGGTATTGTAACGCGTCATATGAACGGTGTGTTTCATATATTCTTTAAAAGTGAGTACAATATCACGTGTTTCCAAGTTTTCACCAACAATCAGGATTGCCACTTCATCGATTGTTGGAGCATTAAATGTGCGTTCATGTGTTCCAGCTGGTCTTTTATCTGCTCTGATCACAACTTTATAGTCATCACTTGGCATGCGCTCTAAAGCAGTCTTGAACAGCCTGACCAATGCATAATGTTCATGAAGCATTTGCTGCAGATCTTTGAGAATTGCTCTTTTTGTAGCTGTGTTGATCCCTTGACGCCGGTCAAGTTGTTCTTCCATATTGCCCATGAAGTATATTTGCAAGAATTTATGCTGTATCTTCTATAGGTTGCAATGATCCAATGCGATGGCAAATCTGGCCTTGAATCTGTAAAGTCAAAGCCATAGTTATAGTTAGATTTACAAACACTTTTTTTACAAACACTTTTTTTTTTCAAATAATAACATGCCATTTTTATTTCAGAGACAAATACAGAAATCTAACAAACTACATTCCAGATTTTTTTTACAATCATAGAAAATATAGTTTTTAACGTAAATTACCTTAAATGTCGGATTATATCCGTGTTCTTCGATAATTTCCGCCCCAAATGAAGTCATTTGGAAACAGACATTGTATTTTTGAGTGTTCGCTAGAAAATGTCGTGATTCTAGTGCTTCGCCATAAAGCAGGGAGCACAATGGCTCTGGTGGCGGGACCAATGATGGCAATTTCACTTTACCACTAAGGCAGCACAAACCAGGCGTTTCACCAGCAAACCTCAATGCTCCACAATGCCGGCAAACAACGTCCATTGGACCAATGCAAACTAAACGATGCAAGCTGTAGTCGATGGTGCAATCATATAGAAACGTTGCTCGATTTAAATCAATACTTGAACCATTTCTTCTTGCACTTCGAAGATTATTCCTCTGTTCATCTGTACGATAAGCTCGACGATTTCTCGTTTCTAACCTAGCCGTTTCACGGGCTACCTCTCTTTGCTCTTGTGTTTGAGAAGCACGAATTAAGGCCCTTCTTTGCTCCATACTAACGCGGTGCTCTTCTCGTGCAATTTCTCGTTCTTCATCAGATAATTGACTCGCGATATTCCGTTGCCTAATTGCATTATGGCTCCGCTGCGAAAGATTAGATCTTCTAGGACGCGGCATAGTTATTAATATTAATACTGAATGTGCACTCGCATAAAACCACAAAAAACCACTTTCGAGACATAGACAATAGCTCAAAGAGTATATAAGCACTACATATGAATAGCTTATCAAGAAAAATTATAGTTATAGATAACCTATAAAAAGACATTTACACTTTTGTTAACCTGTACAATAAATCTTAGGTATTATTTTCTGAAATTAAAAATTAAATAATTAATAAATAATTTACACAAATTAATGTCTAAAACAAACAAATATAACAGTACCTGAACTTTCGAGACATTTTACAAAAAATAAATTTCTGAACGCACACATGAATAGTTGTTACAACATGTTGTCATGACAACAAATGTTTGACATGAAATAAACAAATCAGCATTTATTGAAATGATTAAGTATCGAGTTTTCATTGTCGAGTTTTTTAAATTTCGAATTTTCATTGTTTTTAAGATGTATTATGCTATTGTAAGTGTTGTAACAAACCCGTCTTTGTTTTATATATTTTCATTGTTTTAAAGATGTATTATGCTATTCGGCGCGAAGACAAATCCAACGAATCAATAACCATGAATATTGGTTCAGCAGATCTCGAGTTATAAGTGTTGCAACAAACCCGTCTTTGTTTTATATATATAGATTTCACCGATTTTTTTTCAAATTTTTTTTTTCGATTTATAAATTACTTACGAAAGTAGCCCATATATAAAATTTCAACTTCCTAGCACAACCCCCGGGCCCCTAAATCAAACTTTGAAATTATTAATTGATTATTAGTTTACCAGCCTTTTGCTAACACATTTAAAAAAGCTTATTGCAAACCCATTGCAATTGGACAAAAATCAACATTAGCACCATCTATGGTTCAAAACCATAGTACAATTGTTGTTTATTTCTTATTGGAAATGATAGATGTACCTGCTAGTTAGACCCCTGCTATTACCCCCACCCTAAATTATTCTGATTCTCCTTTACCTAAACGTGTTTATGGCTTAAGCTGGTTCATTATTTTCTATACTCAAGTGAGTTCGTACCAACACAAACCTTTTGAATCCTACTCAAATGCACATGCATAAATACTTTCTTTACCTATTTCAACTACCTAAAAATAATAATTGTGAAACCAGTTCTTCGACATTATATATATCACAATACCGCTGTACTATCGAAGAAGAAACGTTACACTGAAGACTAGCTTGCTGCCATCCGAATCTTCAATCTAGACAATCAGGTACGTGTCCAGCTTATTTTATTCAACATCCTTTCTTTAATTTAATATCCACATGCATCATATAATACTTACATCATACATCTTGATCCTTTCCTTACAAAATCTCGCAACTTCGCATCTTACATGTTAGACATATTTAAGGGTGGACTAGAATTTTCAAAAAAACGATTTTTTTAATTATTGATATTTCGAAAGTATTGTTTGTTAAGAATATAATTTTATTTTTTTTAAGAATATTGCCGATAGCTTCGTTTCCACAGCCGTTTAAGCATATATCTATAGCCATATAGCCATAGCATATTTAAAACTTTGTTCTTATTTATTTCAAAAGTACTTTTTTCAGAATGGTGTTGTAGGAAAAAATGAAACTATTCAACCGAATTGTAGTAAATTTTAATATGTTATTCACAACATCAGTAGCTATCATTGAAACTAGAATCATTTCTTTATTTTAATAATTTGGTGTCTTTTTCGTTAAGCAACTGGTCAAAAAACACCGTTTATAGAATTCCTATTTCAAAAGAGTGCCATTTTGTCAATTTTTAATATTTCTTTTTTCTCTTGTTCCGACCATAACTATACTAATACTAATTAATAATAGTCTTGGTATTTATTTCTCAGATAAATAGAAGAGTCAAAATCGGCAACACCGCCCAGGTCTAATTTTTTGACAGGATCTACATTATTTAGGGTCTCAATATTTTTGAATTTCAAAACTTTTGTTCAAACAAATGTTTGTATGTAGAATAAGTGTAATAATAAGTCTAAAATGTTAAAGTATCGTTTTTCGTTAATCTACTATATAAAAATAAGTCGGGTTTTCCTTCCTGACGTTATAACTCCAGAACGCACGAACCGATTTCCACGGTTTTGCATTCGTTGGAAAGGTCTCGGGCTCCGTGAGGTTTATAGCAAAAATTCAGGAATTCAGGAAAAATTTCAACAGAAAAGCGGGAAAATCTTTTTTCACATACAGCGCCTACTCTGATACATAGCATATATACAAACCAATATTTTAAGTAGACCGGTGTTTTAAGTAGTAGGCGCCGGTGCGTGATACATTGTTTGACAGCTACTCATTATTCTCTGCTCAGTTAATTAATTTCATGTGACAAACCGGTATTGTGTTCATTGTGAAATTGTGAAAAAAAAATTAAAAAAGTGAGTTATTCGTTACCTAACATTTCAATTGGAAACCATCAAATCAATCACGTGTATTGTGCAAATTTTTATTCAATTTCAACAGCAGGCATTTGTCTTTAAGGTGGTAAGTTGAACTGTGTAAATTATGTGGATCGTGTATTTAAGGTTACATTCACCACTCTGTCCATAGTCCAAAATGCCTAGAGGACGACGTGCGAACATCGGCCGCCGCGCAAGACATGCAAGCCAGCAACAACTGTATTCACAGAATTTAAGCGAAGAAAGACAAAATATAATAACAGAAAATGCCCGATTGAGACAACGCGTGAGCACACGAAGATCATTGGCATCATACAATCGCTTGGCATTCCAATATGATCCCACTGCGAACTACAGTGATGATGAAAATTTAGATATTGGACGAACGACGACTATATGCCGATATTGCAATGCGTTAAAGTTCAAAAGAGAAACGGCTGGATTGTGCTGCGCAAGTGGAAAAGTCAAACTGGATCCATTACTTACACCACCACAGCCACTGAAACCATTGTTCGATGGAAGTGATCCCGATTCCAGCCATTTTCTTCAACACATCCTTGAATACAATAACTGCTTTCGCATGACTTTCTTTGGAGCTAATATCATTCGAGAAGGCGGCTTCATGCCGACTTGCAAGGTAAATGATACAACACAAATAACCAATCACTCACACCAACACAATGAATTGCAACACATAACAACTACATATACACCACATACTACACCATCACACGATCAAAAGTTACACCGTATTCTTCAACAAATGATTGTTTGCAATTACAGATACAAGGACAAATATATCATTTGCATGGTTCAATGGTGCCAACACCAGATGAACCGCATCAATTTCTGCAAATATATTTCATTTAGTCGATGGTGGATCAACTGAATGTGCGGTGCAATATACAGGGAACACAACAGTTCAAGAGACGAATTATTGAACAGTTGCAAGCATTTTTTCACGCTAATAATGCTGTGGTTAATATGTTCAAAAGAGCATTGGAACGAATGCCATCGGATACGCACAAATTTGTCATAAGAGCGGATTGTACCCCAACAGGTGAACATGTGCGAAGATTCAATGCACCCACCGTTAATGATGTTGCTGCAATTATTGTTGGCGATCCAACTAAATCGCGAGACATTGTCGTTTAGCGAAGAAGCAATATCATGCATCGTGTAAACGAGACACATCGTTTGTACGATGCGTTACAATATCCAATCATTTATTGGCAAGGGCAAGACGGAAACGACATCACGTTGAAGATGGTCGATCCAATTACACAATTGATACTCCAACATGCAATATTTCCCGATCCAGTGCAATGGAAAAATTGTTGATGCAATGCAACCTCATTGTTTGGGATGAGTGCACAATGGCACATAAGAAATCACTTGAAGCACTTAACTTCACACTGAAGGATCTTCGGTGAAATAACAACATCTTTGGCGGCTTGATGATATTGTTGGCAGGCGATTTCAGGCAGACGTTGCCAGTAATTCTCCGTGGAACGCCTGCAGATGAATTGAATGCTTGCCTGAAGGCATCACCTTTATGGAATAACGTAAAAACATTATCGCTAACCACTAATATGAGAGTTCAACTTCAAAACGATCAAAGTGCTGTACAATTTTTCAAACAATTGTTAGCTGTTGGAAATGGAAAAGTCCCAGTTGATGCGACATCTGGATTAATTACTCTTACCAACGACTTTTGCCGATTTGTAGACTCTCAATTAGCTCTTATTGAAAATGTTTTCCCAAACATTAGTGAGAATTATCAGAATTATGCTTGGTTAAGTCAACGAGCAATTCTTGCCGCAAAGAATAATGATGTACACGCACTGAATTTCACCATTCAATCAAAAATTGCTGGCGATTTGGTGACATACAAATCCGTTGATTCCATAACAAATCCCGATTATGTAGTAAATTATCCAACGGAGTTTTTGAACTCTCTGGAGTTACCAGGATTTCCACCACATAACTTGCAACTCAAAGTTGGTACAGTTATTATGATAATGCGTAATTTGAATCCACCGCGACTTTGCAACGGTACTCGACTTTCGATAAAAAGACTTATGCCGAATTTGATTGAGGCAACCATTATTAACGGAAAGTACGCAGGTGAAAATGTATGTATTCCTCGAATACCAATGATTTCGACTGATCTTCCGTTTGACTTCAAACGATTGCAATTTCCAGTTCGCCTTGCGTTCGCAATGACAATTAACAAGTCGCAAGGCCAATCGCTTAGTGTTTGCGGGATAAATTTAGAAAATCATTGTTTTTCACATGGGCAGTTATACGTTGCGTGTTCACGAGTTGGGAAACCATCCGCTTTGTTTGTGTTAACGTCAGACCAAAAAACAAAAAATGTGGTTTACCAAAGAGCACTTCAATGAAACGGATAATTTGCGGACACGTATAACGCTTCGATTCAGTATTTACTTTGGATTCACTTTCATTTACTTAGAGAAGTTCAACTAAATAACACTAATCGAAATGAATTCATTACTGTTGTGAAATGAAATAAAATTTTTCCTTTTCAAATATAAAACAAAAAAAAAAAATTTCTTCATCTTTTAATCACCAAACGAAATGTTACATAAAACGAAGCCATCTGATGGCGAAACGGAGTTCGCCGGGTTTGCTAGTTTTATTATAGAAATACAATCCTCACCGTCTCTCCTTAAGTACCAGACGATAAATACCTCAACACAATCCTTTGACCGGATGGCGCCACTTTTATTAAACTTAAGGGATCAGTTAGGAACCCTTAATAAATACCCTATTTAAAATCAATTTATTACTACACTTAAACATTTTTAAAAACTGCCATATTAAAGTCCATTCATTTCATTCTCTAATGAACTATTCCATCATGCCAGCACTAAAAAAATTAAAAAGTAAGAGCGCTGCATTAAAGGAAGACTTATTGCCACATGGTACGTATTGTGAAACCTCTGACATACATAAACGCAATAACTACGATCTTTGTGTGATTAAGATAAAAAAGGCCTATCTTGTTCCGCTCTTAGAGCAATTTAAGCACATGAAAATAAACAGTTCTTTTACTGAAAGTGACAAAAAACAAAGTAGGGTTATAGGTTTTCAAGAAAATTACTTCAAAATAGTAGCCAAATATGATAAACTAATTGCACTTGAATAATAATCCTCATCCTTTAAGTTCAATAGTCAATCAGATGTTTTCTTGCCAAATATAGAGATATTATCCCCCCACGGGAATATAGGCCAATGGGAGTCCTTTAAAGAAACCGTCACGAGTTTGGTACTAACACCAACAAAGAAATTAAACATACCATTTAATAAGGGAGATGTATAAGTTCTGGGTCTAAGCGCTACAAGAACTCAAATAACTAATTCAATAACAACAGATATAATATCTACACAAAACCCCTTTCACAGCAAAATTTGAATGCCCTGTTTTGAAAAAAGTCACAGGTAATATTTCTGTCTCTGGTCAAGAAAATATCAACTTAGTCGATCCACTGTTTAACAAGTCAGAAGGGATACATTCCTTACATTCTTTGCAAACCTGTCACTCACAATAGAACTACCTAGCACAAACATTTTTTCCAATACCTATAAACGACACTGTTGTATCAGGTATATTAAAGTGAATATTAAATTGTTTAAATGTTTTGTTTCTGTACACGGTCCAAACTGATTTCCAACCAGTTAAGGAATACGAGATCACCAACGCGTCGATCATATCAGTAAAAAAGTACATTTCACCGGTTTCGCATATTAGTTAAAATAATTTTTATATATTTGTGAAAATATTATGCAATAATATTTTGTTTCAATTTAAGGTTGATTGTTATTATTAAATCTATGAAAAGGACAACCCTCTCATTTTGTATGCTTGTTGCTGTACTATTTGCATCATACGTATCAAAGTTGCCTTTTTTCCCTATACAGGCTTGCCGTTTTATTATACATGTACATATATGTTGATGCTCGGCTCATGTTGGCTGTGGTACTGTGACGGGTGAAACGACACAGGGTGTTTAACCGAATCGACCTTGAAATTTTTATTAAATATTACGCTGAGGAACAAATATCTAACTGTAGTAAACTCGATACACTCTGGTCAAAAAATTAAAGAAGCTTATATTAACGCCTAATATATTTATACATTTTCATTTAAAGGTTAATATTAGTTATACATGAGTGTACTAAATGTGTTGCACTTTTAACGTACATACTAGTGTGACATAAACATGCGACACTAATAAAACCCTTGCTTATACTATTTTAAAAAGTTTTAGGTAGTATTATTAGGAAACAAGAATGTTGCAATCCTAAGTCGGAACTTCTAAAGAAATTACGGTTTTAAATGTAATCTCGAACAAAATGGTCAAGTACCTACTCTGCAAAATAATCTCATTGTGCATTGACGTTCTTTTTATTTGTGTTTAGTAAATAAATAAAAATAGTTCAAAATGGTGTTGAAATCGACAAATGAAATAGATCTGAACAATAAACCCTGGTCAAACCCTGTTTGACAAACGGACAAACAAAGTTGATTTAATTGTTACATCTTAAACAGCAGATTGTTGTAGCAAGCAGCATGTGTAGGCTAAGATTGAATGGTTTGTTCTTGAATCCATTTATTAACGTAGTCATTATCCTAAACAGTTTACATTTTACGAGTACAAATGGTGTTATATTTTAAGAATTATAATATAATAAGACAATTAATTTCACGTCCAGATAACTATTGCTGTAATGACCATTACAATTACAATGAAAGGGCCACCCCGCCCCGGCAAATTTTAAAATGTAGTACATAAGCTAACTGTTCTGTTAAAATTTTTCTAGCGACAAATATAATTTTAAATTCACATTTACATTTTTATAGGTGTAATCAAGATCTCCTTAACGCAATCGTCATGGAAACGTCCATGGAAACTTTAGATACTTATAGTGTGTTGCTGATACTGTCACATCTACAGTACAACGGCGTACTTAATTTTAATACAGTGTTTCGTGGACAATTCGAAACTGTGGATAAACATTGGCAGAGTCTTCGAGTGCTCGATGTTGACGAATTTCTAGATAACCAAATCTCTACAATTGATTTATCATTGATTAAGAATTTACGGACTCTGAAGTTAACTAGAAGGCGATATTTGGAGTTTGAAGTGGAGTTTGATGAACTTCCTATTTCCATCAGCACACATTGTCATCAAATAGAAGTTTTGAATATACCCGGGATACCATTAATAAATGAAGATGTGGTAGCATTAGGCAGTCTGACCACGTTGAAGTCACTTTCAATTACCTGCGGAGACGTTGATGATAATGTGTTGGAACAGTTATTTCAAAGCAATCCCGGGCTTCAGGAAGTGACCATTCACGATTTTAATGACACACCTGTTAATGGAATGTGTTTTGAGAAATTAGGAAGCTCACTTAAGTCACTAAGATTGATTGATTTCGGAGAACTAAATCTTAACATACTTTTAAGGAGCATGGAAAATTGGCAGTTGGAATTACTGTATTTAGATACCGGATCAGAACTAAAACCAGATCAGATGCGCATGTTAAGTAGATATACCAGTTTCAAATAGTGCGTATTGCATTGACAGATGACTCAATGTTACCAATATTATTACAAAATAATCCTCAACTTGTCGAGTTACATGTTGAATTTGAGAACGGTGAATGGAGTCACTTCTTTAGATATTTGCCTCTAAAATTAAAAAAACTTAGTGTCAAAGGAAATTTTTTATTTTATACTAATATCTTATTTGAGCGTTTGAAAATCTTGGATCTGGATTCGTTGGAGATAGGTAACAATGTAGTCCTTTTACACGAACACCACACCTCACCACTTGAATACAACTTGGGTAGAAGTTTAGTGGAACTATTACCTAACTTACGGACACTTACGCTTCCTGTGTTTCAATCGATGTCATTCCAGTCACTCAGAGAATTAACAAAACTAACGATTTTTCGATTGCATGTACCGGTTATAGAAATTGACAACATATTAAAAGTGATTTCCGAAAATTGTCTAAATTTAAAAGATATTAGTTTATACGAACCGATAAATCTTTCAAATGAAGGAGTAGAGCATCTTATTAAATTACCAAAATTAAAGAAATTTAGCATATCTGAGGCAGAAAACTTATTTAACGCGGACTGTCTGACCATTTTAAGTGGATGCAAAACTTTGGAAACTGTTAGAATAATGTATTGTACCGGTATTGATCAAAGCTTTTCATTACCGCTGCTGGTGAATGACACACTAAAAGTAAGTATCAACAATGACTAATTTCTTTTGTCAACAATTTAAAATTTAATTGGGTAGATTCCTATTATTTAATTTAAATATGTTAAAGCTTTAATGAATGTTTCAATTGAAAACGGTTTTTACGCTACAGACCATCGTCTGCTAGTTTAAATATTATCAGTGCGACGTAAGCGCATTTGATAGAAACCTTTTTATTTATATTAGTTTAACTTATATACAACTAAAACAGAAATGTGAATCAAAAGATTTGAACGATGCAGTTTTCTTTTATAAATTTCTATATAATAAAATAGGATTCTACCAAATAATCTGTTCTGATTTGTTTGTTCACAGTTTATTGAATTCATGAACGTTGGAACTGAATACTCCAATGACGATTTTACTCAGATTGTTGAAAGAATAGTGGATAAAATCAATCAACAGACTGACCGGAAGCAGATTTTAACAGTGACTTTGCCATTTTATTTTCAGCTACTAAATGGGGTATGTACAAATTTAGCAGATATTTTAAACGATTTGCAATTATTTAAATATTGAACTACATATACATGGTTCTTAATCCAATTGATCGGGAATTCTTGTTAATGAAATCTGGCAAGCTGTAAGCAGCGTCAGTGTTAGTCGATATAAATTCAGAGCACCCATGACAACGAAATGGCAACATATTGCTGGTAGCATAAACGAGGCACTTTTAAATATTAAAAATATACGACTGCATTTATTGTATGGTTATCGAGATAGAAACCGTAAAATTTAAATAATACATTATCTGCTAGTTCAACAGTTACAGTTACAACATAAAAAAGTTTACCTGTTACATAACATTGTTTGGGTAATAAAATGTCTGGTTCAAAAGACGTCTTGTGATATTTCCGCTTTTTTTTTGTTATGCTTTATAATAGTTTAAAGCAATAAAGGTGAATTAATTAGACCCTGGTTGGAAAGACAAAATACGTTGATTGTAGATTTTGAATCGAAGGGTAAGCAACCTTCGCACTGGAAGTGTACTAGTGGAAGAGGTAAGTGTTGATGAAGAAAGAAGTAGGAACATGATCGGAAAAAACATGACATATGAGCAGTTATTTGTGAAATTTAAAAGTGAGGACAGCCAATTAGCAATAGAAACGGAATGCAGAAAGGAAAGTAAGGCTAGATTGAAGTCATATAATGATGGAAGTAGAAGAAGTAGAGGTGAAAAGTATAATATATGTTGTGAACGAGGTTAGAAACAAACATATAAGAAAATGTTTAAGACGATCCTGCAAAGACGATGAAAATTAATGGTATTGTAATTTACAGAGCGAAAAAAAACGTGGCTTTAAAAGAAGTTCATCAAATTATAATAACATAAATTAAAAAATGTAAGGTTACGTAATATAAGATATATATATATTTTTTTATTTTTTTTTATTTTACAACATACATAACAATACATACATTTACAATCTGTCTTCAAAGGACATTAATCAAATTTTTAGAATATATATAAATATGACATGCGAGCTTGCCATCCATCGATGACTCACCCTTTGACTTAACCTATTACATTAATATTTAGTGCATATGGAACCTATTCTACACCATATTTGGTAGGTCCATTGGGTTTTTACGTTTCAGTCGTCTAATCGGCTTATGCTGGAAAAGTTGTACAGCTGTTTCATTTGGATGAACTTCTAATCTTTGAACGTACTTCTTGCTGATATCCTTAATTTCACTTCTTATGTATGGAACCCCAAGATCTTGATGTATAAGATAAATTTGACATAAATTAATAAAGATTTTTGTGTAAGATTATATATTGATAAATTAGTTATTGGTAAATGACATGAATATATGACATAAATATATCTTTTGTATTTTGTGTAACGGTAATATGCTGAATGCTAACTTACCATATGCGTAATTTCGATAAATAACAAAACGTAACATTAGGTAAAAAACAATACTTTAAATAATAAGTTGAAACAAGAGTATTTCAAGAGTTTTGTCCAACCACTTTTACCGATTTCGATTTTACAGCTTTTTGTCATTTTTATAATAATCTAACAAATTTTATTTTTCAGATTATTCGAATGCCACGGTTACCTCGTTAACTGCAGTTGAGAGATTTCATAAACAACGATGGTTATTTAAATGAAACATATTCTATTGGAAGCATTTTTTAATTCTTTAAACACAGCACGCAAATATTACATGCAATAATTTGAAGAAGCTTGCGTTTGTTCATGGTAAAAGTTAAATATTATTAATGTGCAATAACAGCTGTTTATCATTTCTTCTTATAATAAAATAAAATGTATAAATAATTATATTATTGGTTTTTAATCATTAGTTAATAAGAAAAGTTACATTTTCTGATATTCAGTATTATAAAGATATATACCAAATAGCTGAATATTTTCGAAAAAAAATTAAACGTTGTTTTTCAAAAAATTTGAAAATTAAGCGTTAGATTTGATTTTCTTAGAGATTTCTTAGAAGTCTGCCGAAAATTCGATGGACACCGGGGTTACGGGACTTGTAAAACTGCTGCATATCATAAACGCTTCTCTTCGATTGAAATATGTCTTTACGAATTGGAAAGTGACTGAAGTAATCAGGATACTGAAACCGAGCGAGGATCCAAATGTCCTTACCGTCCTATATCACTGTTGCCAATAATATCTAAGATCTTTAAGAAACTATTGCTAAAGCGCCTGAAGCCTATAATAAAAGAGAGAGACTTAATCTCAAACTACTAATTTGGCTTTAGGGACAATCACTCAACTATCGACCAGATGCACAGAATAGTTGACATAATTGAAAAAAACCGAATCAAAATTTTAGATCTATCGTGACCCTAAAAGAGATCTATACTTCTCTTTTCATACTAAATAAAGTAGTTAGATGAAGACGATGACGAAGAAGATAACAAGAATGACACAACAATGAATTAGTTTAATCAAAATATATAAAATATCTTTGCATATTAATTTTATAATTAATTTATTATTAAAGTTTTAAACTGAAAATATAAATTAATTTTTATATATATTAAATATATTGTTACGAATTTGCGGGCGTCTGAAGATACAAAAATTATAATTATGAAATATTAACCGGAATTAGCATGAAGGGTTGCACTTCCCAGTATTAATATCTCGGCGACATGATATAAACTAACGGATGTTTACGCTGCATAACTTGTTACGCGCAGTTCTGGAATAAAACACAATAAAGAGTGCATAAACAAATAGATACCGCGTAGATTTGTTATTGTTTATTTGTGATCTTTCCAGAACCAAATACTACGCGTGTTAAGTGGAACGTCATAGAAATAGTCAGAAGATCAAACAGCATACTACATAATTGCATATAGAATTACTCTCGAAAGTCAAAGATGTCAAGAGAAGCGATATGCTTCTTCGTCACGCCAGGGTATAAAAGAATCAGTCAGTCCGTAAGTAAGAAGCAGTAACACAAGTCAGTCCGCGAAAGTCAGTCTGTAATAGCCGTCTCCGCGCACAGTAAAATTGTAACAATACTCGTATATATATATATATACAGGGTGTCCCAATATTCAACGATAAGCGGGCACCAGAGGGTGGTTCTGCTTATGACTACACAAGAAAAAAAGAAAAAAAAAACATTTATCTCATTTTATTTAGGAATTAGAAAAAAAAATAAAATATTTTCGAAAATTGAAACAGCTTAAGATGTTTTTAACTACCATGACCACAATTTTTCAAATATTTCTGATTTTTTTTTTGTATCGGCAACCTAAATAGCACTGCTACCCATCACAATCATTAAAACTCCCAGAATGCTAGTAGTTTTTACACAAAGTTTATTCGAAATTATTTTTTTGCCTAAAATGTTTAAAGATTTTTACTTTCAGTCAACTTTAACTCATCGTGGTCTAAAAAAAGTATGAACACTACTATGGCAAGTTTTTTGAAAAATTGGCGCAACTCTTTAGGATTCCAAAATAGTATAATACTCCAGGAAAACTAGCAATAAACAAAAATTAAGCATACTATTTCTAAACAAGAACCATATTTCATAAATTTTAGGACACCCTGTATATATAATATCAGTATATACAGGGTGTTCCAATATTCAACGATAAGCGGGCACCAGAGGGTGGTTCTGCTCATGACTACACAAGAAAAAAAGAAAGAAAAACATTTATCTCATTTTATTTAGGAATTAGAAAAAAGAAAAAATATTTTCGAAAATTGAGAAACCTTATGATAACTACCTTGGCCACAATTTTTTAAATATTTCTGATTTTTTTTTGTATCGGCAACCTTAATAGCACTGCTATCCACCACAACCATTAAAAATTCCAGAATACTAGTAGTTTTTACATAAAAATCAATCGAAATTATTTTTTTCCCTAAAATGTTTAAAGATTTTTACTTTCTGTCCATTTTGACTCATCATGTTAAAAAAAAAAGTATGAACACTACTATGGCAAGTTTTTTTAAAAATTGGCGCAACTCTTCAGGATTCCAAAATGGTATAATACTCCAGGAAAAGTAGCAATAAAAAAAAATTATGCATACTATTTTTTAACAAAAACCATATTTCATAAATTGTTGTTGTTGATAGTTATCAGTTTTACAATACCCAAAATAGGTTTTTTATTGTTGAAAGAATTAAAACAAATGGTACAAACAATTTTTCATTTACTTCATATTTTATTCCATACGTCATTAATATGGCGCATGCCATAATTGAGACTATGGAGTACATAAACAAAAATCACCATTAAATGTTTAACCCAACCTAGGTGTCCAAATGCAGACAATGCTAGACCGCGGCGATCTAACGGATAGACGCCGTTGCAATTCATTTAATGATTTCTTATCACTTACGAAAGTAAGTAATAGAAATCAAGATGTTAAGGACAATGAAAAGAAATAAGAAACCATCAGCATAAAGAAAAGAGCAGGTAACAGCACGGACTTAGATAGAAAACAAAAGCACACAAAACTGGATGAATACTGGTTAAGCAAACCACCAGTGCCTACGTCAAATAGCTTCGCATGCCTTGATCGAGGTGAACAACAAGAATAAAATGTTGAGATCAGAAAGAAAACGACCAAACCACCACCCATCTTTGTTGACAAAGTCAGCAGCATCCAGTCTCTAATTAAATTACTTACCGAGAAGGCAAATGGTAATTATTAAATTAAGGTTCTACGCAATGAACAAGTAAAAATGCAACCAAAAACAGCAGACACTTATAAAACAATCACCGAACAATTATAACAGAGGAAAACAGAGTTCTATTCATATAAACCAAATCAAGAACGAAACTTTAAAGTAATAAACTTTAAATAATTAAATACAACTATTGATAAGCCATATGGGCTAATCAACCCCGCCTTTCGGTTCGATCTAAGACAGTTTTGCGATTTATATAAAGCGTACAAGTATTTCCAAATCATTAATAAAAATATGGTTAAAACAATGCCGGAATCCGACACTACGCGATGCACATTGGATATGGGAAAATTAGGGTATATTACTTACATGTTAAAATAAACAAAACACACATATTCCAAACAGTATAATATAATTTATACAAAAAAATATAAATCTCAACTTTACATAAAAAAAGAGAATTATAAAACAATCGTGAAATTATATTTTTATTTTTTTAATTACTCATTATAAAACTCTTACAAAACCCAATTCATTAATTACAAACTAATTAATAATTTAAAAATAATAACCTTAATGATTTTTTAACCAGAATCCTTTTTCAATATCCAATACGATACTAACATTTTCAAATAAACTATATTATACCGATAGTAGAACTCAGCAGCATATGACTTTAAGTGATGACGTCACATACCATTGACTGAAACGCTGTTAGGCTTTGTATGTTTAGGAGGTGTTGCCCGTGTCCCCAAATAAACAACACATTTTTCTGGTAGAGTTATCTCAGCGAGATCTCGGACATTCTGAGTTGTGCTGAATGTCTCCGATTTATTGGTTTGGGAGCAGAATCTACTTCTTCTTTTGCCTTTTTTTTTCAGTTCTATGACAATTAAAAATAAACTTTTTGTTTTCCTGTTTTTCTAAGTGAATAATAGATAATATCTTTTAAAATCTAATTAATTTTTTAAATTCATGTGTTATGTTTGAGGTGGTAAACATTTTATGTCTTTCTGACCTTAAAAAAGAATTAAATTTGTCTTCCCCGTGAAGTGCTTCATATAGGGCTGCAGCTGTCAGCCATATTTTAGCAAAGTGCACGGGGTCACATTTGCTTGTCGGTACCATTTCAAGAATATTTATAGCGGTGGTGATACTCTTCGGTAGTTGTAACATCAGGCGCAAATTATTAAGTGTCTTTTTCCAAATTAACCTTGACTTCCCATACTAATAAATACGACGATCGAGCGTATCCACATTTAAGCATTTCTCACATAATATATTATCCGCTATATTTTGTCTTGATCTTACTCGTACATGTAGTTTTTTTTTAATTACTTCAAAATAATAAAATATAATGCTGTATAATAAAGCTGTATAATAAAAGAAATGCGTTGTTCAAATCTTATCAAATCCAGGGATTCCCTAGCTATACGTCACTGCCAAAGTTTCGTAATTTTGACTATAAATTATAACTAAATTTATTATTTATTCATCGTTGCTATTAAAATGTTGAACCTGAATAAAATGTCCTTTGTGTTCCTGGAAATTGCCAGGCGTTCTTGCAGAGCGGCCTCGTTTGGTGATGTAACTCTTTGCCAGTTTTAATGGTGCAAAACAGGACTATTTTCATCTACAAAAGCATCTGATATGGAAAATCAATTCAATACCCCCCTTTCCTAAATAACATCCATTTACATTTTTATTTTTATAATTTTTTTTATATTTTTCAGTTATAGAAAAAGAAAATGGCGAA
Source organism: Panorpa germanica (assembly GCA_963678705.1). Taxonomy (NCBI): domain Eukaryota; kingdom Metazoa; phylum Arthropoda; class Insecta; order Mecoptera; family Panorpidae; genus Panorpa; species Panorpa germanica. The sequence goes on from OY783205.1 coordinate 5,266,350, forward strand.
TAGCGAGCATACACAGTTTGTATGGAGGTCATTTGTGAATTCAGGAAATATATTAAGTAGTTCTTAATAGTATTTAGTGTACGAAATAAAACCATGCGAGTAAAATAAATTGAATATTTTATTTAAATATTCAAACATAAAATTAAATTACACTTTTCTTAAATAACTTTAATCAATTTCTTATTATACAAAATGATTGTGAATCGTGGCATCTGCCAGTGTAAAAGCCAGAACACGACTAACTGCCGCGCTATATGCCCGTGGCGTACACTGCAATACTCGTAATGTTGCCCTGTGTGTAAATTCTACCAGAGACAACAATACTTCACAATATTGAAATGTCACCAGAGACATATCTTATGTTTTGTACTGAACATAAATTGCGGGCCCAGGAAAAATAGATGAGCTCACAACCAATTACAAATTATACAATATTACATAAAATTATTATAAACAAAATTACACAAAATAATATAAACTTCTTAATTCTATGGTAGTCTACATAATTTTGTGAAAATAATATAAAACAAATTAATAACTATCCTAAATATAACAGAAACCGTAATTATCATATAGCATACAATATCATCAACATAATGGACACAACTATCATCAATTAGTTACAATAATAGTAATGAGCCAAAAATGTTTCAGTTTAATGATGTTAGAAAATTCTTTAAACAAATCCAACAGTAAAGGTGCTTGTTGTACTTCAATGTTGTAAGCATTACTGTTAGTATCTTCACCTTCTGATGGAAGTATTGTATTTGAATCAGAAATTTTATCTGTAAGTTGTTTTATTTGCGCCAGCAAGACTGCGCTATTTAGCTCAAGTTGGGGTATTGTAAGTACCTTACTTAATGGAGCCACACTAGACTTGCAGCAAATTAAATTTGTTTTTATCTTGCTATTTGAGTTAGGACACTTAAAGGTAAATGTGTCCAAAATAATATTGTGTTTTAAACCTAATGTCATAATAATGGTTGATTTGTTTAATAATGTTTTATAGACCTCCTATAGTGAAGGATTGCGTCTAAATCTTTTTTCTAACCCATTAAGTCTTTGCAGGGCGACTGAGAAAGAATCCCCCAATTCTATTTTATTTACTGGGCTGAGTAATGGCAAATCAACAGTTAAAGTATTATTTTTAAGTGCTACTGAATTTTGAAAATTATGTTCAGCCTTTAAGTATTCCTCAGAAAACTTATCTGATTCCTCTGGGACTTTCTCAGTCGTCCAAGATTGTTCCATAACATTCTCAAGGTTTGTATGGTCACAAATAGCAAGATTACATACAATATTATTATATGAATACTTATTTTGATTATGCAATTTTCTTGCAACCACATTTCCAAATGTGTTTTGTTGATCAATAAATTTTTCTTTATAATTTTTGTCATGTGACATATTTTTATAATTTGAACTATCCTCAAGTGCAATTGCACGTCTTTCTAAAAAGGAAATAAATTCTGCCATAGTAGGCAGTTTTTCTAAATTTCTTTCCATGTGGAAAGTGCGGTTAGTAAAGATATCTAATTTCCTACTTAAGGTTGAGATTAAAATCATATCCCATTTGTCTACAGGCTCATCAAGATTTTTTAACGCTTGTAATTGCTGTTTGACTTGACATAAAAAAACCCTTATAGCGACTGCAGTACCTTTCTGCATGTTTGGAATATCAAGTAGTATACTAATATGATTAGAGATTAATCGCGCCTTATTATCATACCGCGCTAACAATAAATCAAGAGCCTCTTTATATGAGCTGTTCACAAGCGGCAGATTTATGATTATTGAAAGAGCCTCATCAAGGAGATACTTTCTCAAATAAAAAAGCCTTTGTACATCGGACAATGAGGTATTATTATGAACAAATGCTTGGAAGAGCTCAAAAAAGGGCTTAAACCTGGTTATATCCTTGCCATCGAAGTTTGGAATTTCCACCGCTGGAAGCTTCGATGCAACTAAGTTAGGCCTATTAACTTCTTTTAATCTATTGATACTAGCATTTAATTTTGCTAGAATATTAAAGTACTTTTCTTCAACTTCCTCTATGTCTTCATCATCCTGTTCATCAATCTCTAGAATACTGTACTGCGTGAGCTCGTACGATTGAAATGTAGTCATCAACTTTTCTTTTTTCACCTCGAGCAACTCCACTGTACCGGATTCGAGAGCCCTTGGGTCGCTGACGTAATTGTCCATCCTTGATATTGAACTTTTTGCAGTCGTCCGCGCCGTTCTAAGCCTTTTCAATCCCTCCATATTGCTTAGGTGATAAAATCGTACTTTTACGATAGACGAAACGTGGATGACAAAACGAATCCAGCTTAATCCAGCAACTTAAGAAGTTGTTAATATTTTGGTACTTGTAGATAGTAATAAAAGATTTGTACCTTGATGAGTAAAAAAGTATTTTAGTCTCTTCCAGCATCCATGTATCCCTTTTCGTAATGATAACTTTCTTGAATAATTTTTCTTGAAATATAAGTATGTAGTAACCAAATCGTCTGTGAATCCGTCTAAATCAAGCGTTGCATTACCCAATCAATGGCAATTGATGACTTCCCGGGCCGCCATAGGGTAAATGTAAAAAATAGCTTGTACACGTGTCGGGTATTATATAGATGTAACCTCAAAACACAACGAAATCACACGCGGTTACCAATGTTTCGAAAGACCAGCTTCGTTTGTAGGAATTAAAACCTTCTTGAAATGTAATTGTAATATCCAAATCGTCTGTGAATCCGTTAAAATAGAGCGTAGCATTACCCAATCAATGGCAATTGTGACTTCTAGAGTCGCCAAGGGGTAAATGTAAAAAAACGCCTCAAAACACAACGAAAACACACGCGGTTAGTAAACTCGAAGGACCATCTTCGCATGTACGAAATAAAACCATGCGAGTAAAATGGATTGAATATTTTATTTAAATATTCAAACATAAAATTAAATTACACTTTTCTTAAATAACTTTAATCAATTTCTTATTATACAAAATGATTGTGAATCGTGGCATCTGCCAGTGTAAAAGCCAGAACACGACTAACTGCCTCGCTATATGCCCGTGGCGTACACTGCAATACTCGTAATGTTGCCCTGTGTGTAAATTCTACCAGAGACAACAATACTTCACAATATTGAAATGTCACCAGAGACATATCTTATGTTTTGTACTGAACATTTAGAAATGTGTTAACGAGTAGTTAATATCATTTAAAAGTGCAATCAGTATTACTAGTTGTAATAGTTGATATTGTTATAAACATAGTACGGCAGAATAATAAAAAAAAGAATGGCTGATACACAGAGTGTTATATGGCGTCTTTTTGTGAATTTAAGAAATGTGTTAACGAGTGGTTAATATCATATAAAATTGTAATCAGTATTACTAGGTGTAATATTTGATATTGTTATAGGCATAAATAGTGGAGTGTTTGCACAGAACTATAGTGTTGAATGTTAGGTTATTTTCATCATTGTAAATGTGTGAATGTACTATGTTAATGCGCATTATTTTGTTATAAGCAATCATTGTAATAAGGTCTTCAAACCTAAGTATTGTTTGTTAACAAGTGTTATTATTATTGTGGACTCTCTTTTGAAAGATTAACTTTATTGTGATGTAATTATTTTCTATGTGGAATGATTAAATGAACTATTATTAACTTTAATTAGGTGTTACTTATTTGTAATGAACTATATGATGCTGGGGGCTCAACTTTAGGATTGTTATCATTAAACTGCTAAATTGAAACATAAATAAGGATAGGATTATTGTTACCCACAATTGGAGGCATCAACCGGGATGGTTGTAGATTTCTACCCCACAATTGGAGGCATCAACCTGGATAGATTTATATTTCTACCCCACAAATTGGAGTCTAAACCGGGATGGTTTTTAGATTCTACCCCACATATATATATATATATATATATATATATATATATATATATATATATATATATATATATATATATTTCCTTCTACCGGAACCAAAAACAAAAACCTTAGTTCTCCTAATATCTAAAAGAAAATAAATGGTTTTGCACATTTTAAAAAAATTTAAATAGCTTCAGCCTTCCTTCTTCTACTTATTTCTGCCATCCATCTGTTCCCTTCTTTGCCCCCTTTTAAGAGCTGCCCAATATTCATCTTACTCCTTACCTTACCTTTCCTTACAATCAAACTTAATGTGCTCCAGTGTTTCGTACTCCGTTCCGCACACTCTACACATTCTTTCCTCTCTACTTTCACAGTATTTGTTTCCTTTTTCCTTATTTCTCAATCTAAACCTTGCTGTCCTTCTTATGCTTTTTATGTCTTTTTCTATAAGGTACTGAGGTACTTTACTTTCCCAAGGCTTCTTGGTTAAAGAAGCAAAACAAATTATCTAGCGTTACCATAGAAAAACACGCAGTAACTGCGTTAACAAATTGCAATGCATAACTTATCTCAAAATCAGGCGATTCCTTGTCAGATAAAAATAATAGTTAGATAATAATAATAATAGAAGTAGAAAAGGAAATGAAAATGTCACAATCACATCAATTGTATAAACCATAGCTATTCCCGAAACGATAATGCTAGTTGTCTTAGTATATCTCTTAACGATCTCGGCTTCTTCGGACGTTTTTATAAAATTATCGCGGAAATATTTCGCACTCTTAAACAAATTAGAAACCTCGCCACGTTTTCTATTTAATATAACTATAAAGATAGCAATTCTCGAGAAAGAGACCAGAAAACTATTACCGCATGCAAGATCTACAATATTAGAAGTTTTGGCAACAAGTAAATTCGCACTAGATGTAACCATGAGAAGAATTAATGCAAATCCAATAAGCCTGTTTAATTTGTAGGCCCACACACGAAGAAACTCGTCTTTCAGAACAATCCCACTAAACTTACTGGCACAAATTATAAACGCCACAATGGCGTCAAAGTTGGATTCAAGTGGAAACATGTTGACACCAGCACGCACAAATATCACTTACTGTTCTTGTGTGAGCTGACTTGTATTTAAGTTTATTGTTTCGTTATATTGATTTCCACAGTGATTGCTTTTGCCAGAGTCGAATCGGGTTGGACCGTTCTTTAGGATAGAATCTCAATGATAGAAAATGCGTATTTGTTTTTTATAGAATTAATAAACATTTTAATTTTTGTCAGAGTTTGCTTTTACAAAAGTCTGATTAACCTACTATAACTTTATGAAAACAATGTAACTACATACCTCTGAAGCGTTGTTCACATCGACCTCACCGGCACTATACAGTTATTGGAGCAACTACCATACATTTCAATTTAAAAACATTATTTTATTTTTACGTTCCAAGTTCCATTTCGAAACATCTTACTTGAATATTTTACTTGTAAATAATTAAGTGGAAATATTTGTACGCCTGATATTTATATCTTGCCACAGCGGGTGTTATTTTAGGGTGGTCGTTATTTACAACATCGTTTTTTTAGGATTCAGTTTCTTTGAAGTTTTTGAACATTGTACGTCTACTATAGTTGACATATAAATGTATTTTTTATACTAGTTTTGAAATTCCTTTTTCAATAAATTTGAAATTATTAATTGCTCAACAATTTCAGTGAAGTGAAATGCATTTAGAGGCATAAAAAAATTAATATTTTTAATAATTTTTTTTATTATTAATTAGATATATTTTATAAAACTGATTACACAGAGTGTTTGTAATATGTTTTATCATGACGTCCACTAAATTAAAAAAATATATTAATTATTTTTAGAAATATCGCCATTTTTATTGAACCCCTTCCACAAGTAGTGCTTCGCGGTGACCATCAGAACATTCATTGGATCATTAAAATCAATAAAATCAATAAAACAAACAAAAATCATTAGTGAATCTAGTCTTTAATCGCAGGTTTTTTCTCGTTTTTGAAAATTAACAGAATGGTGGCTTTTAACAGTTTACGGATTTGCGACAAAAAGGTACTAGTTTATTGTTAAAAAAAAAATCAAAATTTTTAACAAAAATAAAATTCCTTCGGTTAAGGACTAGCTTTTATTGCTATTAATAAGCTGTAACAATTTCATCAAAATCCATCCAGTGGTTCTTTAATTATAGTGGTCACCCACTTGAAAACATAGTTTCAAGAAAAACGTGTTTAAAGTTTTTCGATGTAGATATTTTAATTAATATTTTTTTTATGTATTTTGATCCGTTGAATCCGAATAGCATTATTTTTCTGAAAAGTCAAACATTCAGATGTTTATAGCCAATTGTTTAAACAATTTTTAAGATACATTTAGTTTTTCGGCTTTCGCGTCAGTCTCCTTCACACGCTCAGAAGCTATTTTTTCGATGTATCGGTGAAAAGTGGGTCCACAATTAATCGCAAGTGTATTCATGATATATAATAATGAATGTGAACCTTCATTAAATATACAAGTACTGCTACTACTCACTGTTCTTGGGTACATTTTCCATACTAGCTGATTGAAGCTTTCATAATTGTTTTCTTTTGAGGTGTAGGGCGATAATCTTGCTTGTAAGAATCAAGCACTCTGGACTTCACCCTTTACGCACATCTCGTGATGTGGTTCTGCATTAGTAGGATATGTCAGAAACTATTCATCGGATTGACTTGAAATTTCAGAAAATATGTTCAAAATATCATACTTCAAGAAAATGCAACAAAATAAAATTTGATTTTTTGAATAATCTAACTCCACCTCACTCCTTAACGATAAATAATTTAAATTAAAATAATTACACTTCTCTCTAAATTAAATCTATTCCCACTCACGAGTTTTAGTGTTTAAGGTTTTATTTTAATTTTTGAAACGACTATAAACGTGTTTCTGGAAGAGTAGTATTCTTTTGCATTTTGGAATACCACATGAAACGTGGCTACAAAATGTTGTAAAAGACAAAATTCTAAAATAAAATATTTAACAACTGTTCAAACAACAGATGTTTGTTTATCAGATTTTATATTTCGTAAATGTACGACCTAACCTTTTTTGTAATAAGAAAAGGTTGAACGTTTATGATGCTGTTAGTTTATTTTTCTTGAAATTTTTTTTTTGAAATAGAGTCAACAAAACCAGAAACGAGACTCTCGGGTCTCGTCGGCTCTGGTCTCCGTATAGTCTCAATATTTTTCAGAAAGATCTTGTCTCGTATCGTCTCGCTTTTACGGGGTACTTATACTTTTAGCAAATGTTACTGGATACAATGAATTTCGCCGGAAAAAATGTGATTGAATACAATTGATATTAGAGAATCTATAATAACTAGACACGATTGAATTGAATTACCACTTGCGCAAGATCTACAAAATATTATTCAGATCAATATAAATAAAATAGATTTCTCTTCCAATATAACAGAATGGATTATTTATAATTTCTATCAATGCAGGAGCATGCTATCACCCCTGTGAAGTATATATTAAATAAATTAATAAAATGTAACGTCTGTATTAATGTATCAAAGACTGTAACACTAAGTAAACAAATGTAGGAGCTTGTACAGTGCCGGAATAAGTCAACGCGGGATCTGTAAATAATATTAGCATAACTTTTATAAACAATCTATTCTCAAAGAAAAATCATAATTTTTAGCCTCGATTTCTACAGAAGTAATTATATCAGATGTTGCTAAGTTCGGATAATAATGGGGAACAAATTCTCTTATAGGGTTTAATGTCTTGGATATTATATGTGGATAAATCATTTACGTTAACTTGCTCTACTAATTTAGAATACATTTCTAGAGTTCGACAAAAACGTAACATGTCATTCACCTTTTTAAGATTAACTATAATTGCAATAATTGGAAATACTAATAAAATTATTCAGATAAGTTAAATTATGTTATCAAGTAATAAATAAATTTTAGAACTTAAGGAGGTACAGGACGTACCGTCAATGCAAAGAGTTTATCTCTCGGTAATACGAAATGCAAAATACGAAGTACATGAGGGATGAGCAAATATTGGGACTGTATCTTTGAAAATGAATTTTTCAATTTCCTATTAAACTGCTTTTTGCTTGTTAAAATGATTTTTTTTGTGCATATCATAGTTTAAAAAAAGAAAAATTACCTATAATTAATATCAAATTTATATTAATTCAATTTAAATTCAAATTAAATATTTTGAAAAAGGAATAATAAATTTGGCAAGACTGTAAATTTACGTGTGTTGACAAATGCGTGATTTGGTTTTTTGACAAATAAATTGTTATATTTTATATAATATTTATTCCGATTTGAATTTCCCGCTCAAATTGGCATTTGCAACGTTGCCATCTTATAACCTACATTTACTGCTTCTTACTGGTTTTATTTAAATATTTTCGTATATAGGTATTCTTTTGATAATTTTCTTTTTGCAATAGTTACAGAAAAGATTCTTTTATTTACACTTAATTTTTGAAAGCCGTGTCTCCATTTTTAATAGTTAAAAGTTATATTATGTGGTGAAATTGAGCTAAAAATTATGATTTGTATGGAAAATGACTATTTTTAATCATGTATAAAAAGAAAACTATGAACCCTAGGTCTTTAAAATTTTAAGACACCATGTATTTTAACTATTTGTATCGGCCCTCCAAATTTCACAACGTTTCCATCATTTATGTTAACGTCCTGTACCTCCTTAACCAACAAGCAAAGTTATTGAATGAAAAATTCTACAAATTTCACAAACAACTGTTGACAATAGAACGACCGAAGTTCACAAATTCAATGTTATAAAACCAGTAAATATTCTAATAAAAATAATACAATGCTGTAAGCATCAATAATGTTATACTCAAGGTTACGATACAATACTTTCAAGAAACAATTGTATAGGCGTGCCAGTGCTGAACTGGAAAGTTTACCAATTTTTCAAACAAATAAAGATAATATTATATATCTTATGTTCAAGTAAATTTAAATAGTTAACGAATTTAACCATATATATAATTGCCTAAAATTGAGGAAAATACACTGGTGATGCTTTCGTACAAATTATTACATATTAAGCATATGCATACGATGCTTAAAGTACTCTAAACGAAGTAATATATTTACGAATAGTCGATGTGAAACTGATCGCACTTAGAGCGTACAGTGAAATCGAAAGTACAACAACTGAAACTTTTGACTTTTGTATATAAAACACGTAACGTGACGATTACAAAATTTTATCGTATGTTCCAAAGAAATACCTGTAAGATTGACATGGGAACTATCGAATAAATGCTTAATAAGTATGATTGTAATAGTAAAAAACCGCTACTCGAATCTACAATATACATGCTTAGATTTATTGTTCAAAAATGGTGGTTTTGTGAAATAACCTGAGTCTTATTTAACAAATTAACAACCTCTAATGCTGACCTAAACAATTTACCAATTATCTTAAGAAAAAAGGGCCCCTTGAAAGAATATCAGACGGGACAAGGTATAAAAGAAAGAATAAGATAGGATTAATCGCATTCGTCGCCACTACGTGCCTAAGGGATGGAAGACTCAGCAGCTGTGGTGGCTTCTCAGATGGTTTCTACGCGACCTTTTCAGTAAACGATCGATCTTGTTGTGACTGCTTTTCTTTTACTTGCGACCTATGATGTCTCTTAAACTAAAACTAGACCGACCTAGTACAGTTGTTTGTCCTGCAGAGTTCTTGTACGATGATGCGCTGGTCTTAAATCAATTGCATGTTGATTGAAAATCTAGCATCCAACTCGAGCTGAACTAAATGTGGATGGATATTGATGAGCTGGTTCAGGATAAATTTATTTACAATTTTCAGCTTCAGTATAAGTTTCGAACGAACCAAATGCTAGAATAGAAAGATTGTTCTTATTTTTAGCACAGTGCTACTGATGTGAAGTCGTTCAAACTTAGAACAGTCAACATATCTTTCAAATAACTGCCGCTTATTAATCAAGCAATTATTATCTATAGAATACAGTCATATCCACTGGCGTAGCTAGGCGTAGCACCGACACTGACCAGCGAACCTCGTATTGTACTAGCTAAAAATTCTCCCACTTTTGTAATGTACATAAAATAGGTTGCAACACGATTTTAAGGTAGTATTGTCGGTCAGAGAGTTACCGTTTAATATTTTCTAAAATTTGGCGTATTAGTAGATTATAATAAGATAATGATCTCGATAAATTTTAGAAAAACTGCAGAGAACCAGTAAAAATATATTGAACTTTGAATTTTTTAATTTAACATTGAGGCTTATGAGAAATCACAGTTTTTATTTAATTTTATAAAAAGAACACTTTAGATTTAGATTTATCGAAGATGTTACTTGATTTTGATATATTTGAAAATGCTATTTATCGTCGTTATTTTTAAACTTATGTTATTGATCTTTTAATGAATAAACAAGTAATTTATTACAATAAAATTATTTGAAGATCTTTTTATTCCTGTGCATCTGTCTTAAGACTTCACAACCGTAGCGCAATCCTGTTTATCTATTGGTCTCCTAACAATATGTTGAAGCCGACATATTAAAATACTTATTAAATTTGTACAAACTATTTTCTATTAAGTCATTTTTGACACAATTTATATCAGAACTACATGTTTGATTAATATAGTGATTCATAGCAAGATCTATAATCATTAGCTTACTTGATTCGATGGTTCCTGGTGCTCCACGGTATAACGCTGATTATTACGGAAGTCATCCATATTTCGATCACGTCTCTGAAGAGGATTATGAAGTACAATTTTTTAAACAATTTCATTATTTTACTCTGATCTTCATTGTCATTATCCGGTTCATTGTTACTAAAGTCATCACACAGAAAGTCATTTTTATTGCGCAGAATAGCGCCTATCATAATATTATTTTCAATCTGATCATCAATATCCGAAACGCTATTACTAAAATACAATAAATCATTACTCAAATATATAAACATCAATCAAATAAAAACATGAATCAAATCTGTAATTTATTATTAAATATAATCAAAAAAATCTACTAACGGTATTAAATTTTTGTTCTCCTGTTGATTTGGTACACCATGGATTTTTTCACTTTGAATCTTTCGAGATACATCGGCTAATGCAAAATACTTTCAAAATTTGATAAAAAAAGATTTTCTTTCTTTAATTTCTAGTTTTAGGAACTGGCACTTATAATTGCCAGTGCCTTATGAATAAACGAAATGCATACAATAATGCTTGAGCTATTTAACTAATTATTTGTGTTGAGGTTGTTAATGGGTTACCAAGTAGTATAGTTTGAATAGTGAGAGATTGGAGTTTCTCCTGCTACCTCTTGCTTATTTTATACACAGTAGTAATTTAAGTGAGTGAGACAAGATATTTTTCCGATCAATGGCGATCTCTCAATATTTGAACTACATCAATAACACTAAAATCTACACATGGTGGCGCTTGTTTATTTTACAAGAAAGGTTTGTAAAGTGAATTTTTTTTAAATACATACTAGAACAGAAAATATCAGTGTGTATCTACTCATACTTGAGATTTTGTAACAAGGTTTTTTTTCACGGGGTGAAGTTGTAAGCACCACGCCCAACCCCAGCCTGAAGCACCAGTCCCCTGATATAATCCCCAGGGGCAGGGTGCCCGGCTATACCCCCAGGCACTGGTTACCCATTTTAGTCGCCTCTTACGACATGCATGGGCAACATTGGGACTATTCTTTCACACCCGGTCACCACTCGGGAAAACTCACATGTTACGATTTGAACATTGAGCAAAACCTATCCTTGAGGTAATCATTAGCGCATCTAGTATTCCAATGATTTAGCTCTAATGATTTTATGATAATTTTGTTGACCTTAACTTCGACTCGGGCAGTTAAATCAGCATTACTTTGCAAAAAAGGAAATTGTCCAAAATTTAAAAAAATTTCTTGCAAGTGTCATACCATTTTGGAATACTTATTAAATGCACCCACTTTTAATGTTACTTGCCAAACTTCCATAGTACTTTTTTTTTTCATTACTTGGGCGAAGAATTAATTTTGAATATTTGGTTGAACAAAAAGTAACAATTTTTTTCAAGCTGGAGCAGTTGGTTTTTCATTTTAGGCAATAGTTTACAGAAACATTATTCTGGATCACATAACAAAAAAATATTATGAAAAAGTTAAGATTTGTAGCAACAAGAGTGAAAAGACTGTCACAGGGAGCAGATTTTCTCGCTTTTTTTAAAATGCCAATGATTTTTAAAATATTCAACTTAGATGTTAAGCTTTGCCGAATAGAATTATTGAATTTTCTAAAAGTTTGGTATGTCGTTTAGAGCTTGTAAGTTAGTTTAGTTTTTCTATTGCAGGATAATAAAACAAATATTATTAATATACTTTAACTTTATTGATATATAAAAGTTCTTCCAGAATTAGTGATTCACATTGAGTTATAATAAGTAATTTAACCAACAATTAGTCTGTTAGTTATTCAGTGTTAATAGTTTGAAGGATAGACTGTGAATGATCTTCAGTACAAGATTCTCTTATTAGGTAACTTTAGTGCGTGAGACAAAACATGTCCTGACTTGTTACATCTAGCTTTTGTTATCTAAAGTTCCAAGGGTTGATTTAAAAAATACAGGCCCACACAACTAGCTGGGAATGTTTACATAAGTCAGCTTTCATATATGAAATTAATAGAGTGATTTGAACATTTGACTTATCAGTAGATAAGTGCCTTGGGAACTTAAACCTAGACGTAATACTTTGCAGGTTTATTAGTATGCTCATAACATTGCAGATTTATTAGTATACTGATGTGAAAATCATACTCTTCTAGCTTTAAATATATCCAGGATATAACATAGATTTTTTAAAATATTTTTCTAATAACTGTTATGACTTGACCTATAGTACTTCTGGCTTGACGTCGACTTCTGGGACACCCTGTATAACTAAACAAAAATGAAATGAATGCTTACTTGTCGAATACCGCTGAATTATAAGCTGAATTACTTGTAACTCGCATATTGCTCTCGTTGTTATCTCGAAACTCAATACAAAAACAAATATGAGTATCGATATTTAAAATATAGAGATTAAATTAGTATCAATGAAAAAGTCAATGAGGCTTTTTGGACTTTCTCTGCTTTTAAATATCTGCTTACAGCCCTCAAGCATATTACAGTAAAAAAATTACTAAATTTCAATTTAATTTAAAAATCCGACTTAAAAATGAGTTCACTGGCCCATTGAACCATTGAAAGGGACCATAGAAAACACAACGTAAGCCAAGTGTGAGCAAATACGAGTGAAGCTATTGTAAGAATCCGAGACGTGCCATAGATATAAATAGCATACACCAAGCTAGCTTTGCTATTAATATAATTCTGAATTTCAAAGAGAGAACAGCAAGTCATGTTGTTGGAGAAGAGTCTACTGATTTGTTGGGTGTAGTAAACAAGGTAAAATAACAACAAAATGTTCAAATTCATTCGCAGAACCACTTCACAAGAATCGCCATCGCCACAGCAAACGGTAAGTAGACTTCTTTTTAAATAAATACGTTATTAACTCATTGTGATCTTATTGATTTTACTCATCTATTGGCATTTTATTATTTTCTAGAATACGAATGAAGAAATAAATAAGCAGGAAAAGTCAACGTCCACAGCTGTTCAGGAAACCCCGAATAAGAAAGAAGATGTTAAGACAGCTGGAGATCAAATAAAAGTTAAAAACAATGGTCCGCAATGGCAGGAGGGAAAATACCATCGTCTGCATTGGATCCTGATTGATTGATATGATCATTTATTTTCTTGAATATTGATTTATGTGTTCCTTAAGTTATAAATTTATTAAGTCTTTATGTACTAGTATCTATTCTAAATGTGAATTAAAATAAATTACCATTTTACCAATGTAATGTCGCAGTTTTCAATTTAAGTTGGCCGCCCACGTGGGACACCTCTGTCCTAAGACGAAATAATTAGCGTTACAGTAGTTTGTTCAATGTGTTCTTCAATGATGAACACCTAGCCAGAAAAAAACGTGGAGTACGGTACAAACTAGTGAGGTCTTTCATACAAGAAAATTGAAAATGTTATTTGGTATTCGAAACCAAAACTGTTCTTAAATAACGCTACTTATTAAATAAAGAGATTCTTGTAACAAAATAATGTTTGCCAATGTGTTATTAAAGTGTTGCCAATAAATATTTTGGCCAATAATATTGTCCGATTTGAATAGGCAACGGCATTGTAAATATTTAACATAACATAAATAACATAGTTTAAGTATTAAAATTAAACATAATATTATTTTTATTATTACTAGAGTTTACCCCCGTCTTGCGACGTCTCTTTGGCGTGTATGATTTGAATCCAATCTAAACTTTTTTTCAAAATTTGGGATTTTTTTTTCGATTCGTAAATAAGTTACCAAGGTTAGCTTATATACAAAATTTCAACTTTCTAGCACAATTTTTACTCCCGGCAAATACTGCCCCCGTGCCCCCAAATAAAATTTTGAATTTTTTTTATTAATAATATCCTTAATTATTCTAGAATCCAGAATATGAACTTTCTCCAAAGTTCCCTACCGGGCCCCCGAATTTCTTCAACCCCCCTTTTTCAATTTTTGAACTTCTAATTTTTGAGAAATGTCAACATTGAATACTTTAATACACATGCAAAATTTCAACTGTCTATCTTTTATGAATTAAAAGTAATACAGCAAAAAGACTCCCTTTTTTCCAAAATTACGGGTTTCCAGGAAATTCAGGGAAAAATCCGGGGACGCAAAAATTTTTTTTCTCTACGAAATAGGCAATGTTCAAAAACATTGACGAAGCCGTTTTCGCGCTGTTATACAAAATTCACTAACAAACATATAAGAATATAAGATCATAAATATACACCTGGGACATTATTTTTATTATTAATATTAAAATTGTGCGTCAATTGTTAACTGATAATCTTTAAATTTATACGAAATCAATCAGCGGCGAAATCGTCAGTGGGCCTAGAGCTGTCGCATTCCTCTAACTCGACTAGCAGCCGGCTCTGGTGGCTGGCTTTCAGTGATAAAGTACATAATTGCAATATTTACAAAGTTAGCAAACGTTTACTAAAAATAAATATTTATGACACATAAATGCATTTACCAACCCTATTTAAATTTATTTATTATGAAAATAAAGCCTAACATTTTTAGTAGACTGAAAAGGCAGGTATAAATACTACCTGTCATTAGTCATTCAAAGTAAATAACAAGTATATCAAACAATGCCTAAGCGGCTTAAGTTATCGTCCCCAGTTCAGCACGGAAAACATTTTGTTTATTTTTGGTTTGACCCGAACCTGCACAGTTTTTGCTATCTGGCGTAAACACGTAAATATGCTTGCTGGCAAAGAGGGATAAGTGCTATGTTATATTTTTTTATTGGGCTTTGGCTTATTCAGCCTTCTTGCCATTCTAAAATACAAATAAATATTACATTCTATAATATATAAAAATTACCTAAAACTATACATATATAACTACTATATATAAACTACTAGCAAACCCGGCGAACTCCGTTTCGCCATCAGATGGCTTCGTTTTATGTAACATTTCGTTTGGTGATTAAAAGATGAAGAAAAATTTTTTGTTTGTTTTATATTTGAAAATGAAATATTTTATTTCATTTCACAACAGTAATGAATTCATTTCGATTAGTGTTATTTAGTTGAACTTCTTTAAGTAAATGAAAGTGAATCTAAAGTAAATACTGAATCGAACCGTTATACGTGTCCGCAAATTATCCGTTTCATTGAAGTGCTCTTTGGTAAACCACATTTTTTGTTTTTTGGTCTGACGTTAACACAAACAAAGCGGATGGTTTCCCAACTCGTGAACACGCAACGTATAACTGCCCATGTGAAAAACAATGATTTTCTAAATTTATCCCGCAAACACTAAGCGATTGGCCTTGCGACTTGTTAATTGTCATGGCGAACTGGAAATTGCAATCGTTTGAAGTCAAACGGAAGATCAGTCGGAATCATTGGTATTCGAGGAATACATACATTTTCACCTGCGTACTTTCCGTTAATAATGGTTGCCTCAATCAAATTCGGCATAAGTCTTTTTATCGAAAGTCGAGTACCGTTGCAAAGTCGCGGTGGATTCAAATTACGCAATATCGTAATAACTGTACCAACTTTAAGTTGCAAGTTATGTGGTGGAAATCCTGGTAACTCCAGAGAGTTCAAAAACTCCGTTGGATAATTTATTACATCATCGGGATTTGTTATGGAATCAACGGATTTGTATGTCACCAAATCGCCAGCAATTTTTGATTGAATGGTGAAATTCAGTGCGTGTTCATCATTATTCTTTGCGGCAAGAATTGCTCGTTGACTTAACCAAGCATAATTCTGATAATTCTCACTAATGTTTGGGAAAACATTTTCAATAAGAGCTAATTGAGAGTCTACAAATCGGCAAAAGTCGTTGGTAAGAGTAATTAATCCAGATGTCGCATCAACTGGGACTTTTCCATTTCCAACAGCTAACAATTGTTTGAAAAATTGTACAGCACTTTGATCGTTTTGAAGTTGAACTCTCATATTAGTGGTTAGCGATAATGTTTTTACGTTATTCCATAAAGGTGATGCCTTCAGGCAAGCATTCAATTCATCTGCAGGCGTTCCACGGAGAATTACTGGCAACGTCTGCCTGAAATCGCCTGCCAACAATATCATCAAGCCGCCAAAGATGTTGTTATTTCACCGAAGATCCTTCAGTGTGAAGTTAAGTGCTTCAAGTGATTTCTTATGTGCCATTGTGCACTCATCCCAAACAATGAGGTTGCATTGCATCAACAATTTTTCCATTGCACTGGATCGGGAAATATTGCATGTTGGAGTATCAATTGTGTAATTGGATCGACCATCTTCAACGTGATGTCGTTTCCGTCTTGCCCTTGCCAATAAATGATTGGATATTGTAACGCATCGTACAAACGATGTGTCTCGTTTACACGATGCATGATATTGCTTCTTCGCTAAACGACAATGTCTCGCGATTTAGTTGGATCGCCAACAATAATTGCAGCAACATCATTAACGGTGGGTGCATTGAATCTTCGCACATGTTCACCTGTTGGGGTACAATCCGCTCTTATGACAAATTTGTGCGTATCCGATGGCATTCGTTCCAATGCTCTTTTGAACATATTAACCACAGCATTATTAGCGTGAAAAAATGCTTGCAACTGTTCAATAATTCGTCTCTTGAACTGTTGTGTTCCCTGTATATTGCACCGCACATTCAGTTGATCCACCATCGACTAAATGAAATATATTTGCAGAAATTGATGCGGTTCATCTGGTGTTGGCACCATTGAACCATGCAAATGATATATTTGTCCTTGTATCTGTAATTGCAAACAATCATTTGTTGAAGAATACGGTGTAACTTTTGATCGTGTGATGGTGTAGTATGTGGTGTATATGTAGTTGTTATGTGTTGCAATTCATTGTGTTGGTGTGAGTGATTGGTTATTTGTGTTGTATCATTTACCTTGCAAGTCGGCATGAAGCCGCCTTCTCGAATGATATTAGCTCCAAAGAAAGTCATGCGAAAGCAGTTATTGTATTCAAGGATGTGTTGAAGAAAATGGCTGGAATCGGGATCACTTCCATCGAACAATGGTTTCAGTGGCTGTGGTGGTGTAAGTAATGGATCCAGTTTGACTTTTCCACTTGCGCAGCACAATCCAGCCGTTTCTCTTTTGAACTTTAACGCATTGCAATATCGGCATATAGTCGTCGTTCGTCCAATATCTAAATTTTCATCATCACTGTAGTTCGCAGTGGGATCATATTGGAATGCCAAGCGATTGTATGATGCCAATGATCTTCGTGTGCTCACGCGTTGTCTCAATCGGGCATTTTCTGTTATTATATTTTGTCTTTCTTCGCTTAAATTCTGTGAATACAGTTGTTGCTGGCTTGCATGTCTTGCGCGGCGGCCGATGTTCGCACGTCGTCCTCTAGGCATTTTGGACTATGGACAGAGTGGTGAATGTAACCTTAAATACACGATCCACATAATTTACACAGTTCAACTTACCACCTTAAAGACAAATGCCTGCTGTTGAAATTGAATAAAAATTTGCACAATACACGTGATTGATTTGATGGTTTCCAATTGAAATGTTAGGTAACGAATAACTCACTTTTTTAATTTTTTTTTCACAATTTCACAATGAACACAATACCGGTTTGTCACATGAAATTAATTAACTGAGCAGAGAATAATGAGTAGCTGTCAAACAATGTATCACGCACCGGCGCCTACTACTTAAAACACCGGTCTACTTAAAATATTGGTTTGTATATATGCTATGTATCAGAGTAGGCGCTGTATGTGAAAAAAGATTTTCCCGCTTTTCTGTTGAAATTTTTCCTAAATTCCTGAATTTTCTTTGCTATAAACCTCACGGAGCCCGAGACCTTTCCAACGAATGCAAAACAGGAAGTCAGGAAGGAAAACCCGACTTATTTTTATATAGTAGATTATATTTCCATCACCATTTGTTTAATCTAAGTTAAAGTTCTTTGAAGATTCTCTATACATGTTATATGTCAATTTTATTGTCAAATATAAACTCAATCACACATTTTGCAGAGGCACTATTTACATCGGAGATCAAACTTATCACGTTCACTGGCATCATGGTAGACTTGCATAAATTACTCCATAAGTAGTCGACTGCCTGCTTTTTAAGTTTACATCTTTGTATCATGTGGTATATAGTACCTTCCTCTCCACATATGCAAGAATATTGTATTATTTTTATTTTCGCTAGGAGTGATGGGACTTTACAATGACCTGATCTTAATCGGCACATTGTAGAAATGAATTTTCTAGATACACATATTATCTTTAATTTTATTGTTGAGAAGGTAAAATGTTTTTCCTGTGGTTTGTCTTGCCTCCGTATACATTATTTGCCAATCCATATATGCCTTTTCCTTAATGAGCTATGTTATTCTTATATATATGTTATAGAAGTGAATCTTATATTCACGAGAAAATAAGAATTATCCTCTTAAAAATGAAAATCAAACTAAGACTAAATACTATTATCTTTTAATGTTTTACTGCTCTTATGTAGGACAAACTGGTGAGAATTATTATGATTAGATACTGCTAAATAGGTATTCCATATTGCTGGATCACTAGTTGATTTTTCTTCATACAATTTTATTATTAGCATAATAAGAATTATTTATTTTAAGTTTTCATAGACGACACTGATGAAGATGTGAATATTAAACCAGAAAATGTGTAAACATCATCATTATCTCACAAAGAGGAAGATACACGTAAAATAACGAGGAAGTTGTTAAGTTGTAGTGAAAGTAATTGAAAAAGGAAAAGAGCAAAAGGATTGCGTGATGCAAGCAAAAAATAACTGAAGACGTCGATAAATGAAGACCTGGTGCTTAATCCTGATTAGAACAGTCATGGATGAGATGTACAATGGTGAAAATTGTAATTTACATAGTATTACATAGGAACTTATAAGTAACTGGAATGTTGTTTATTTTTTGTCGGATTCGCTCCTTCTACTCATTACGTGTTCTTTGAGGGTTTTCCTGAAACACCTTAAACTTTAGATAACCCCAAAGGAAAAAGACAAATCAACAGAATATGAACATTTCGGCTGATGAGATAAAATTTTCCTAAATTTTATATGTAATTGGGTTAAACGAAAATATATTTTCATTAAACTTATAAAAAGCAATATTGTAAGAATATATCTTATTAACTTAGTGGAAAAGGGAAGTAAGTTACTTAGATGAAAGCAAAAGCGTGTAATATAAGGGTTGCTTTAATAAAAAAAGTTCCTGTGTAAAAGTTGATTATTTAAATTTCTTCATATTTCTCTTACAAACTAAGCCATATATATATATAGATGTCAGTTGTAATAAAGAAATTGTTATAAATGACCTCTAGAATTTTCTATACGATATTAACTTTACACTCTTGTTCTGAAGAATTTTACTTTTGTCACATCTCTTTGCTTCAAGATACCTCATTTATGGTTTTCTGTAAGTTGGGAAGTTGTTGCCCCCCTTACACATCATGTATCATCACATTATCATCATCATCGGTACAACTTGGTTTACAACAGCTTTGTGAACTGAACTTATTTTATAGGAACAAAAGGGCTTGTATACTTATTTTTTAGTGGTCGAATTTTCAATTGTTGATTGAACTTGATATTAATAAATGCATATTGGCGTTTTTATTTGATCAAATATCTAATTGTTGACGGAGATATATCCAATAGACATTTGAATTTCAGTTTTTGCGCTACAATTATCGTCCATATTTATGACGTAATATTCGCATTAAAAGACACCATACCTAACACAGAACTCTTATTTATACTATGTATAATTACTTACAGCTTATATGTAAATATCTAAATATAAAAAATAAGTATACAAGCCCATTAAAGCAAAAAACTATTAATATCTCGTAAAATATAGCGAGCTATGATTAAATAATTGGACATTTGAGGTCCTGGGAGCCAACTTTATCAGATAATTACACAGTTTTATAGAAATTGAACATGGTTCACAAGCTTATTGCAAGATAATTGTAAACTATCACAGCAAAATAAGAGACAAAAATATAAAAATTGCACGTAATAACATCTAGTACGAAAAAAACATTTACATTCTTCCCTTTTTGCACCAACGCATCGTCCTTCAATAATAAAATTAATATTGCCTCAAGTCTGTGATAATTTGATGATGACAAAGTCATTGTAACATGCAACTCTATCCAGCCAATCAAATCTGTTGGAATGACAGGTTGGATCGTATATAGACTAACACCCAACCTACCCGCCCCCTTATTCATCAAACACAGGTCGGTTCGTGATTGGGGGGTTTTATACCTTGCAAATATCTTTCTTGTATCTTCTGTGAATCGTCTATGGCTTATCCACACCCCCTACTCTAGTATTTGTCCTTCATGACGGAGCTTCCTAAAAGTAAACACCTTTACCTGAGGTTCAAACATTTACCACTATCTCCTTCAAGCGCTTTATACGCACTGTACAGGGGTATAAATTTACAATAACAGTGGTTCGGTGCTTTATAATTTGAACTTCAAACAGGCATCATCAAGTTAACTCGCTAAAATGGATCTCTCATTTGAAAAACTGTTTAAATTATTCAGCAATGGGTCATCTGAACAACTACCGAAGGAGTTCGAGATGGTAAGTTATCAAGCTCTACTATTTTTTGATATCATTTGTTTAGCAACGAATAACTTTACATGTAAATCATAAATTAGGAGTCTGCTGTATTATTGACATACTAAATACGATCAATTTTTGAGGCGGTTTAAAAATATATTACAACCATAAGTGAACTCGTATTATCTATTGGTGTACGTATAATTTAATTTTAGTCTAAAAATGATGAATTGTTTGGAAATTCACTGATGCCACTATATCCAGTGTAAATTTCTACACATTCACATCTAGAATGACCAAAGTGTGTGCTTGTGTTTTACAATTATTAGCTATTTATCATTAATCTCAAATCAAAAATGCTTAAGTATTAATGCTTATTTAAATTTTTATTATTAGTCTAAATAACGAAAACAAATAGTTTCATCCCAAATCAGCAGGCTTCTTATTTATTTGCACCATGAGTCATCTTTATTTTCGTAAGTGAATGTTTTTGAAAGTTGTTGTTTATTTTGGGGGCTGTAATTTATAAACTACAACGTCTAAAACAATAATGGCGGTATCCGAACTCACAGTTATAGTGAAAGTTAGTTAACGTAGTTAAACAGAAATAACTGTAAATCGATCGCCAACTGTAATCGAACGATTTACTGTTATTTTGCCTTCGCTTGCCATTTTAAATAACTTTCGCGATAACCAAGAGTTCAGCAACCAGCTCTTACAGTTTAAGATGCTGTAATTCATAAGTTACAGCATTCCGAAATCACCGATTAAACGACAACTTTCTAAAACTTGTCAATTAAGAAAATAAAGAAAACTTAAGGTGTAAATTAAAAAATGGCTGCGGGTTTTCTTTTTCAATGATCCTATTCGTTATTATTATGACATGTATTAAACCTTTAAAATATCAATTAAAGAATTTTTAATTGTTAATATCACCATAACATTTCATTATTAAAATAAAAATTAAACATTTAAAAGCCTTTGAAGTTGTTTCAACAAGACTGCCACATTTAGGATCATCTCATATAAAACAAACACCTGTAGATATCCATATAAGTTGTATCAAGATGTTTTAAATGAGATGATACTAAATCTGGCACTCTTATTAAAATACTGCTAAATTAACGTTTGCTCTATCACTAAATGCTTTATAAAATTTTATTAAAACATAATAAAGTTAATCGTAATTTTATTTCAAATTTTGATGTCCAAGTTTATAACTTTTTCTTTGACGTTATGCGTCATAATTTCAAATTGTGTGATATTGATTTGTTTGCTAATAATATTCATTTGTTTGTTAATATTGGCAAATAAAAGCTTAACCACAAATTGCATTTGCACAATTCTTTTATTTGCTAACTACTAATCAAATAAATAAATATCACATTAGTCCATTTCAAGACGCATGACGTCAGAGAATTACAAAATTAGACCCCAAGTTTAGTTTTTGAAGTAATATGTTTAACTTGAATATTTGAATTGTACTTTAAAAAATATTTCATTTGAAAAAAGGTATATTTTTAAATTGTATGCAGAATTTAGTCAATTCTTTTTAAAAATTTGTTATTTTTTATTTCAATTTGTAAAGTAGGAACTAAAAGTGGTCGATGTTAAAAATTTGAACTTTTTATCACAATTTTAACTTTGTTCAAATCCTAACATTGGCATCTGTATCAAATTTTTCGAATTTAAATTTCTTTTATTATTTGCATACTTATTATTATACAATCTAAATTTTAAATTTTCTCTAAATTTTCCACTAACTATTTTAATGAGCCTTTTCCAACTTTTTAAATTGCAAAATATTTTCAAAATCATTAGCGAAATTCATTTGCAAAATTTCTATTGCGTATCTATTACGAGTCTTTCTATATTCGACTACGACAGAAGTCTTAGAATTTTTTTCTGTAGGAAATGGAACACCTCTGAAATTTTTGATCAGACCGTTTTTGATCAATTGTAAAAATTAAATGATACAATCCCAGATTGTAAAAATTACAAAATACTTTCAGAAGGGGAAAGCTGTCGTCGGACCGTGTATTTCAGGTAGACAACAATTTTTTATTTTGATCATGTTTTCGATTCTGGATTTTAATTTAAATTTTCGAATTGAAAAGCGCCCCATTCGAACTCATCTTGAAAATAACACTGTAGACAAATAATGTTGCCATTTAAAGATTTTTGGGTATATTAGGCACGGTAAAACTTTGTAGAGTAGTTCCGTTAAAAAGTAGAATAGGAATGCAACACGTGCCTGTGCGCTAACGGTTATTTTGTTACTGCGCAGTTTTAAAATCTGTGTCAAAATTATTTCCAAAGTATATTTTATCTGGAACTAAGAAAGATAGAAAATTTAAATATTGGTGTATTGAGATTTTTTCTCTTAAATCTTAAACTGGGATTCAGTAGCGGCGGGTTTTTCTGTGACTTTTGAATTATATTTCATGAATTAGAGACTTTCATGAAAGGGGAAAAAATGGAAGCTACAAATTTACAAAGGCAATAATTTTAGCACAATTTAAACAACGTTGTACCAAAATAAGCGCAAATACCTACTTAGGTGTTCCATATAGCTGTTAGGTGTTCTGCTGTAAGAAAATGCTGTAATGCCTACTCAAAATTCGTTAACAGTTATTGAACCTAATATCATTATCTACAAAAAAGTATTATAAACGTACTGATTTCATCCTTATTTTTAATATGGTGCCATAATAAGTGGGGGCCCACTATGAAAATTAATGTTTGATCTCTCTACATAATAAAACAATAAATTGCTGCGTTCCGAAAATGTGTGGTTGGCATTTTTTAACGACTGATTTCCTCCGCTAATTTGTGAACAAACATTTTAATGTTTATCATATAAATTACTGATTACAAATTTATTGAATTTTAAAAGAAGTAGTTTACCATGGGCAGATGATAGTACAGCTTTTATTTATTTATTTTATCAAATTTATTTATTTAGCGTTGGTCTAATTCCGATTTTGTGTCATATCACTGTTGACCGCGTACTATGTTGGCAGTTTATATGGTATCGTTGTCTCATATACGTGTGCTGCACTGCTGCGTAATAAGTTTATGATTATGTATTAACACAATCAATTTAACTTTATAAATTTAAATTAATAACTTTAATTAAACCCGGGGATCGAACCCGAAAACACAGCAGTAAGCAACAAAAATCAATGCTCTCGCCCACTGTATCATCATGGTACAGTTTTTAATTTCTTTATTTTTGTATACTGTAAGTAAAATGGCATGGGAGCAAAAAATTGCGTTTAATGGGCCATAGTTTAAATTAATTATTCAGAATTCGTTGTAATTACGTTTTAATTGGTATCTTTTAAGACTTCATTTGAAGGTATAAAACTGCGTAGTCCAACTCCACAGTTGACCCCTGTTGTTCAGGACAAGAAAGTTAAGAAGACTTCACTTGCTCCTGGAATGAGACCTGGTTTGCATGCGGTAACAGCCGGACGATACATGAGAGTCTGTATGCAGGTCCATTATGAAGGAGAGATGCTGTCCCCTAAAGACAACACCACAGCTGCTATAGAAAAGAAAGTTAAGAAAACTGCAACGACTCCTGACACAGTGCGTCCACGAAGCACCGGAATGAGACCTGGCCTACATGCAGTTACAGCCAGTCGATTCATGAGGGTATATATGCACGCTCACCAGGGAGAGATGCAACCAGCAAGGGAGGAACCTGCTGGGGACACAGAAATGAAAAACAATTATTTAGTATAAAAAAAATCTTTATAATAAATTTCCCGTCTTTTAAAAAATAATTGTTTACTTTATTTGCCGACATAATTTTATTTAAATCTAGGATGAGGCTGAATTACTGTGTTCAACTAATTTATTTTTATTTTTTTTTAATTTGGTCTTGTCGTTTATTCATCATAGCCACCATCAAACATTTTTAATGTATATATTAACATGAAATTTAATATTTTATTTTAGTATTGTCTAAATATTTATAAAATTTTAGACTAAATAATCCTGAATCACTTTAAGAATTTATTATTTACAAAGAAAGTTTTAATTACTTCTAATATTTCAATTGCATCAATTTATGCATTTATATATATATATATAATATATATATATATATATATATATATATATATATATATATATATATATATATAAATTCATATAATACAATAAAGAGTTCCTAATTCGCCACATTGACGCCCATCAACAGATTTAATATTTATTTTATACAGGTGAGCTGCAATTTAGCAATGATTACTTTAGAGTCTCATTAAAATAAATTTGGATGTAGAAAATAACAATCCTCTTATTCCATAATGTCCTGGTATCCACATACATTTTATGCTAGTACTTTTGTTATTAAAATAAAAAACAGTTCCTTAATTTTAAATATCAAAATTTTATTTGTAATCATTGCAATTTTAATTTTTAAAACACTTAAGGAATCTGTTATTATTATAATTTTGGTATTATTCATATTTTCATTTATTTCCAATTCCTTTCCTTTTAATATTGCTAATTTTTCACCAGTGTTTAATTTAAATATATATATATATATATATATATATATATATATATATATATATATAACAAATTTATTTGATCATATGTAGCAAATTCTACTTAACTATTTTTTATCTATATTTAAATTTGATGCGATTTCAACGACAAGATCATATTCTCCTGATGTTGTTACATTTTTGTTCGTTGAGTTTGATATTGTGGGCAGGTTACTAGTAAATAATGGACTGTTATTTGTGTCTGACAGTTGCTGCACTGCGGAGCTGTTGTTTTACTCATTAAGTGTTGATACGTTAATCTCGTATGTCCTTTTCGTAGTCTGGAGATGGCTTTTTCGAGTTGTCTATTGCTCTGATAAGAAGTTCTCCATTTTTTTGTATTTTCCTTAATCAATCTCAAATTGTTGGTACTTATATGCGACCAGCACTGATTTTGAATTTGCCTCATACCCCTTTATACCATTCTATTAAGGGGTTATATAAAGTTACGAGGCCCAAAAAAACGTTTTTTTAAGATTTTTGAGAAGACTTTTAGATGTATTGATGTAAAAGTTTGTACACATATTATGGTAACTATTAACTGTAACTTAACATTTTTGTATTTGTAAAAATAATAATTTTAAACCTAATATAGCTGATCTCCTGGAGCTTCTCTCAAAAAAGACATCTTGCGGTGACCACGATATCTCTGTACATATTTCTAATAAAAGTAATGTATAACATAGTAATTAATCGAACGCATAAGTAAAATATCTTTTTTAACAAAATAGTGGCTTCTCAAAAAAAAAAAATTGATTTTTGACCAAAATTTTGGCCTTAAATTATTATAAAAAAAAAATATTTATCAATCTCAATGTGATGCTACTTATTTGCGTCCATTTGAACTTGTCTCAAACACTTTTTATATCATTCTTTTAAGTCTAACTGTAATATATCAGAGACTGGAGTTCCTTCCATAGCAGTCAACTTGGCGGCTTCTTCCGCAGACTCATTTCCCGATATAAGACAATGGCATAAGTTAAATGATGTTTTCCTTTAAAATGTATAAATTATATTGTATATTTGTAACGATAGGCTTTATTTTTTCCTTAATCATGAACCTAAATGATGCATTAGATTTTAAAAAAAAAAATCATTATTTACCATATTATTATATTTTTTTGATAATAACTGTGTGTTTATATCTCCATATTAGTATAACCGTGGATTTAACCAATGATGCAAAAGCAAGAGAGTAAAAAAGAGATTTGAAATTTCTTTGTATATTTAGATCCTTAATTTTGTATAACTATTTATCAAAATAAGTTTATTCCATTTAATCCGTATCCATTTATTGACGTAGTTAATAATTTAATTTTATCAAAAATTTGGAATTTCGGTAATGATTCTCGTTAAACATAAATTTATTAGGTTTTAAAACGTAATGGAGCTATATTGGATCCAGTTTGAAGTATGTGATTTCAAATTAAATTAGTTTTATTACACTGTATTTTTTTTTTATTTTTGTTTAATTACACGAAGTGATTTAATAGTAAAAAATAGGTTGTAGTATTCTTTAATATTTGATATTATTAAGTCATTAATGTCTGCCATCAGAAAACGCCTTTTCGCATTTTGATATTTTCAATATCGTGTGAAAAGTATAAGTATAGTATAGTCAAATCATTTTTAAATAGTCATGTTTTGGGTTTCCATAAAAATCAGTAAAAATTCGAGGACGCTAAAAATGTTATAAATTCCTTCTGTACTCCTATTCATATTAATATATAAAACAGAAAAACTAATAAACATGGAATTTGATTGATCGTTAGCTGCTAAACACGGTTACGTGTTTGTAACATAACAAAAGTTGCCTGTTACATAAAAATTTTGCATAACATACTGTTAATAAATGCATACAATATTCATATTTGTATATCAATATCTTGCTTTTATTTTTAATTAATGTTAGAATTAAGATTTCTTTGTCTCAATTCATTTATATTTTATACCAAGTTGTTTTATATACACTGCTTTCTATGGGCAAACCATAATATTTCTTATGTAAACATCCGTTGTTTTACGATTCACTTCTCTAGGGTTCGACACTACGCATTTGGTCCTAATTCGTTCTTATTGCTTCAACACTCAAACCTACAACACGCTTAACCTTTTGGTGCATAAACATAAAATAATAATTACACACATTTTTATTTATAACTTAAACCGCGAGTTACATTTATCTAGTGTCGTAACTAGTTTTTTTATTAACTAAAATATTTAATCAATTTATATGTAATTCAATAGTGTAGTTTAAAATAAATGTAATCTAAAAAAGTTCTGATGTTTTGCTGTGTCTTTTGATATAAATAAAAAATTGCTATTAATTAGTTAATAGCTAAAAGGTCCTTCATAACAAATTGTGCGCCCACTAAGCTATTGAACGGAACTGAGCGACATTTGCCGTTCGAGAACTTGGATACCGCCGACAGATCGCAGATACGCCCTGGCCAGCCTATAGATCTCTATAAGGTCCAAACTCCACAAACACATACAACGTTTTGTGATCTAATTTACTGTTTTCCTAATAAGAGTCTGCTTTTTTCTCCATTAACACCTCTATAAATCTTCTGAAAAGGACTCTTTTAAAGACCAAAAGCATTTATAACAGTTACAAAATTAAAAAAGCCGCCTTAATTTATTATTACTAGGTTTTGTTTAAAAGTAGAGACAATACGTTATTTAGTAGACATAATACGTGATAATCCAACAGTTTCTTTTAACATTTTCGAAAGGACATTGTGATGTTTAAACACGAAAAGTATTGTTTGTATATTAACGACATTAAACATGAAATACGAGCTGTAAAATCGAATGCAAAGTTTTGACCGCAGCGACTTTAACACCATCAGCGTGTTAAATAAAAAGTAATAGTTATCAACATGGAATTAAATACACGTAACTTTCTTAAAGGACAATTTGGTATTAACAACAAATTAAATAAATTTAATGAGCGACTTTATTCTTCATTTTTAATTAAAATTTAAATTCATTATCACAAGTTGTATTATTAAAAGAAAGTGTAAAAATGTCACATTTTAAAAATTGCAGTTACGCTGAGGTTAGCATTAAATATTCCTCCTATTATTTGTAAGATCCATCCGCGTTGAGAAATCTCTCCTTGAATATCCTGTTCCTGTGCCGTGGCGATAAAACCAGGAGAAGTTCCTGTTCAATGAGTCTACAGCGCATCCAGAATTCGAATTTTCCCAGCTCCTTCTTTGCAACAGGGATGTCCTTGTTGGCCTGGACCGCTTGTTGATGAGCGTACAGCCAGACTCTCATAGCACGGGTCGCTGAGCTGGAAACTAGTGACCTAGTTATCCTCCCATTTCTGTAGAGGCTTTCGCCGTGACTGACAACAGGTTTCTTGGAATGCTTTTCTTGAGCAGCTAGGCCTAAGACCGGCTTCTTGGTTCTCTTAATACGACGGCCCTGGAGTGCTCGTTCAGTCAAATTCTGGAATAAGGAAACTTGTTGAAGTAACTTGTTTTACAAAAACACTACACATCTACATGACTTTAAATGAAGGTTGCAAAATTATTTGATTGTATTTTGTAACTTTTTCTCTGATGTCTTGCGTCATAAATTGTACTAGTATGGTATTGCATTTATTGCATTTGTTGCATTAAATAAATTCAACAGACAGTAAAAGTCTTTAACTATTATGTATATTAATTTAATACGAGTATGTACTATTACAGATGTCATGTTACATAAAAAGTCTTATTGAAATCAGAAATACATTTATGTTAAAAAAATAACTTTTGCTATGTAATCTTACATGTAAGATTGTAAAAATGTATGTAAAAGGTAAACTAATTTATGTTACATAATATTATATATAAGTAATTCTGCGTATACGTATACAAGTACGTATGCATATACTAGATGTGCACAAATAGTTTTCAAAAGTATTTAAATACTAAATAGACCAGGCTCCCAGACGATTTTCTTTGCGAAATATGCATATCGTAAACTGTTTGCAAACGAAACTCCTCTGGGAGTCTGGTTTATTTAGTATTTAAATACTTTCTGAAAACTATTTGTGCACATTTCTACGTATGCGTAACTATGTTTAATGGAAATATGAAAAACAGTATAAATTAAGTTACCAGGATCTCTAATGTCCAATTAATTTTGTATTAGTCCTATTATTATAGGACTAATACAAAATATATTATATATTATTATATTAACACAATATTATTTATTACTATTATTTTATATATTATACATTTATTATTTTAATCGTCATTTAGTTTTTGATTAAAATAATTTAACATGTACATTCATGCTTTTATTTTTTAAATATCAAAAAGTTGGCGGAGTTATACCTATGTAAAATTTGAATTTCAGTATTAGCGCTTGTTTTAGCTCTGCCTAAAACGACACAAAGTAAACCATATTATTATTCCTTTTTCACAGCCATTGTAATATAGAACTTGATAGTTATTATTAGCATTTACCATATTATTATTCCTATCTACTATCTACGGTGATTATATAGTTGGCGCACAGCATTTGTACCATGCAGAATGTCATTCTCGCTTAGCACTTAGTTACGATAGCGCTAGGAAGTGGATTAGGATGTTCGAATATTCGATGAACAGTATATATTCTACTAGAGTTTACCCCCGTCGCAATGCAACGTCTTTTTGGTCTGTATGATTTGAATCCAATAAAATAATTCGTAATTACATTTCATAATTAATTCTATTTTGAAATTGAAATAATAAACTTGCACAATAATAAAATAATTTTTGAATTTATCAAAATAAAAAATATTTTCAATTTATGCGTTATTTGACCAACTTTTTTCTAAATTTGGGATTTTTTTTTCAATTCATAAATAAGTTACCAAGGTTAGCCTATATAAAAAATTTCAACTTTCTAGCACAATTTTTACTCTCGGCAAATACTGCCCCCGTGCCCCTAAATAAAGTTTTGAAATTTTGAATTTTTTTTTATTAATAATATACATAATTATTCTAGAATCCAGAATATGAACTTTTTCCAAAGTTCCCTACCGGGACTCCGAATTTCTTCAACCCCCCCTTTTGCAATTTTTGAGCTTCTAATTTTTGAAAAATGTCAGCATTAAAATACCTTAATACACATGCAAAATTTCAACTTTCTATCTTTTACGAATTAAAAGTAATACAGCAAAAAAGGACTCACTTTTTTTTTCAGTTTTTCCAAAATTACGGATTTCCTGGAAATTCAGGGAAAAATCCCGGGACGCCAAAAGTCTTAGAATTTTCTTCTCTACGAAATAGGAAATTTTAAAACATTGACTGAGTCGTTTTCGCGCTGCCATACAAAATTCACTACCAATCATATAAGATCATAAGAATATAAGATCATAAATATACACCTGGGACATGGTGATATAGGATTATAAAGGTATGTGACATCTGAAGAAACGATTGAAAACGTACGCGTTCCAACGTTATCCATTCGCAAACGTAGAATCACGTATTATTTGGAAATCGTCTTCGTCTTATAAATTGGTGCGGTAAAAGAATTTCACCCGAACAAATTGATGGATGAGACGCCATTATCTGGCATTCTAGAACCGCTGATCTCAGCTCTGTGGATTATTTTCTGTATGTATGTCTTAAAAGTAAGGTATACCAGAACAAACCAACGAATTTTACAATCTTCGTTCGAGATTAGAGGAGAGCAAGCAGCGTGAAGGACGTCATTTAGACAATATTGCTTTTTCAAAATGATTTTCCAGTTCATTTAATAAATAATAAATAAACCTTCTATTTGAATATCTATATTTGTTATTTCATTCAGCTTTCAAATACCCGATACCCTTCCTGGGCATCTTGTATAAAGTCCTGTTCGCCCACAGCAGTGCCGTGCCCGATTGACAAGTCAAGTAATAGACAACAAAGTGCGAAAGAGACGCTAGATGAATTTGTCCTTTTTTATTTTATGAAATTGATAAACAACGTCAAATTAAATTGATCACCAATACGCCCCGTGCCGGTTGACGTAACAAATTAATTACAAATTCTACATTTTAAACAGCTATATCTACGTTAACTATTTGATTTTGAAGATGTCCACTAAATAATTCAGAAACATTGCACGAGACGCAAGTAGTTCACGACGTAACGAGCAAATAATGAATGCATTTGACAACTCACCGCATGCACAGGCACTTGTTGCATAGTCAGATTGGGGAACGTTCTGTACATTTTGCTGTTTTTTATATTCCACAGGAGGCGACAAATCACAACACTCTTCCTACTTGGAAGTTATCTTCTGGAGTTTAGAAATATGCTAAAGAATGTTGACGTCTTCGGCTGATGGTTTTACGACAATTATTTAAATAAATCTCCGTCTAACATGGCTGAACCAAACTCCACTTTCTACTAACTGCTGCTGCGTGCACCAAACTAACAAGTGACAGTTGTCAATGATTGTGCGCGCGCTTGATGTTGTTTTCTGTCGTAAGGCCATTTACGATTCAAAATTGTTGTTCACTTAATGTATTCAATGCAGATACGATGAACTAGTTTACTGATAAACTATTTATTTAAAATAAATAAATAAATATTCTATAATA
Source organism: Panorpa germanica (assembly GCA_963678705.1). NCBI lineage: Eukaryota > Metazoa > Arthropoda > Insecta > Mecoptera > Panorpidae > Panorpa > Panorpa germanica. The sequence continues at coordinate 5,298,704 of OY783205.1, forward strand.
TCTAAATTAAATTTATTTCTTAAAAAACCAGATATATTTAAGAACAAATAACGTTTCATTTCAAATAATATATTTTTAATTATTATAAAACGTAAACTAAAATATATTATTAGCTCTCTTAAAATCGGGAAACATAATTATATTTATATTTTAATTTATAAACCCTGATACACAAGGTACAATATACAAAATTTACTTTTAAATTAATTTATTTTCTATCCTACTATCATTTAAATTATTTTTTTTATATCCAACCCAGTAAACATTTTGGAACATTTTGGAGTAACTTTGACATTATATTGAAGATGCGTATTATTTTTTTGTCATGAAAGAGTTCGTTTATAGTTCAGTTTCTCACAATCGTTCATATGAAATGTCTGTTTTATCGGCTACAGATGACGGAATCACTCCACCTGTTGGAATACAAATGAAGATAAAGTTAGATAAAATAAATTTTTTTACCAAATCAAATTAATAGTTTTTTATTTTCAAATTAAACCGAATTGCACGATAACTTTTCAATGTAAATGAAATGCTTAACTAATCAAACTCTAATTTTTCTTTCTAGATACACCTTCCGGTACATCTAATATGTTACGACTTATCTCATTTAATCTTCAATACAAATATAAATCATATGAGCGTAATTATTTTATAATTGACCACGCAAATATATTTGAAAAATAAATAAATGCAAATATACATTTAACATAACATTTCAAATGCTTTACTGCTAATAACATTTCGAATATTTCGAGCAGCTGCGATGCTAAATAATTATAATTAAAGTGCGCAATCCAACAAGCGGAACAACTACAAAGTATAGATTTAACGTAATCTTGAAAACATTTATTATATTACATATTATACTTAAATGAAACCAATAAAATTGTAGAGGACTAAATAAAGAAAGTTTTAACTATTTTTTATTAAGATTCTTTGATCAGTTAGTAAAAAGGATGTAAAATGTATGATATTTTTTTAAAACAGCATACGCCTAATGTGGACCGTTTTCGTAACTTTGAAAATGTTGGTGAAGAGCGCAGTCGATTTGATTGCAGTCGAATTCGACTAGTGCGTCAATTTAAATTAATTTAGTATTAAATCGAAGTGTAAATTACATGACTAAGCAGCACATTTGAACTAGTATTCAAATGACGTTAGATTAAAAAAGTATCTAGCAGCTTAAATATTATTATATAATATAGAAATGTATTAATTAGTGACTTATATTGAAATTTTAATATCGGCAAATTAAAAGGCAAACGAAACATTTTTCGAAAACATTTAGTCAAAATTTATTTTAACAAATAGATCAACTAACGTGTTCAGACATAACAAATACTTGTTTAATACAGAAATTACAATTTTTATATACCATGTACATAACCTCAACTCTCATTCAGGTGCAAGCATCTGACATATTAAATGCCTATAAGTAGTATGTGCGATAGCACGCAATGTTTTCACTAACGAACACTCGTTTTCATAATAAAATCGTATTATTTGGACGTGCTGCTCAATCGTGTAACTTATCATAGAGGTTTGGCATCAGTGATTAAATAATAAACAACAGATCGGACAGATACCGTCAATACAACATCCAAAGCCAAAGTTGTAAACATTGAATCGCCCCTAATGGAAAACACTATATATTCCAAACATGTCGTTATGTAAACATATTCCTGAATAAAACAAGAACACATAGCAGTTTACCGTCACGCATAAATGCCACTCATCAAGGTCACTGTAATTAATCTGCACTCTATTTACATCCAGTTTTAAATTTTATACTGGTTCATGTTTCTACATAACAACGTTCTGAATCTCAGCCTTATCTTTTGTTACTTTAATAAACTCATTGAGTGTTTTCCTATATTTAATTAAAGAAGACTCTTTCAAAAAGTGTAAATTAGAGAATATGAAATCAGATGATATAATGCTAACAAAGCCATCGTTCGTTATTTAATTTCTTGAATATCTTTAATTTCTGAATTTGAGAAGAAACTGACATAAGCAAAATGTTACTGGTTGCAATTTTTAAGGATATACAAATTATGGTTTATAGTCCAGCAAAATAAGATGATTTAAATGCTAAATCTCGGAATAAAAGTGGCAATACATAAACCTTTCAGTGAATATTCAGGGTATAAGATCAGAAGAATGCGTTTTTCTAGTAATATCTCGTTATCTACGTTTTATGCATCGTATGTCATTAGAGTATATTATAAAACTTGTAGACCATGAAATTATTTACAAATTTTAGCTTGTGCACTTTTTTATATGATGAACCGTTCCTAAGATAAAGTGCGTACAGTTAGTTGAAGACGCGCAAAAAATCATTTTCTTTTTAAACCGCTTATAACTTTTAAGCAATTAGTTTGTTTTAATGTTGCTTCTTATAAATTTTGCGTAATTTAATCAGCTTTCATTTACCGTAAACTAATTTAAATATGATAACCGGTTACTAAGATGTCGCACGACTGTGGTGACGGTCATTTTGAATCCACCATAAAGCAGAGAAGATAGAGGAGCTTAAGTGGCTTAACATCTAAACATAATCTTCTCATTAAACTCTTTCTTTATACTAAATTTCACATTAATATCAGAAACTATGGAATTAACTTGTACACTTGTCTGTCTACTAATAAATCTCGTGATAGCATTATCCTATGAGCAGTTGATCATCCACAAAAATAAATAAAAATAAAATGTGTAGAGAATTTTATGATCTAAAAGTTTCGTAATTAAACTCTAACGACATGAAACACCGGAAACGAAATATTTGCAAGAAACTAATTTTTATGACCTTTGCCCTCGAACAGATTGATTCGTGGATATGTAATTGCATGAGACATTTGAGCCAGTTTTCAGAACGTTATAACAAAGGTCTTTGCAAAAATTTAGCTCTGTAATTTTAATATTGAGGTTATTTGCTTACTTTACTGGGCTATCAATAAAACATTTGGTGCAACCGAATTCATTAGATATTTTGACAACTCGTATTTAAACAAAAAGATTGGGATTTGTTTACCTTATAAAATAAATGCTTAGAAGAAAGGAAAGACACACGTCAAAGGATTTTGAATGGAAATTTACAGAACCTAGAAGCGACGTCCGTGATTTAGTAGTCGTTATGTTAGTTGTGCAATAGACTCCATCGGAGGTATCAACAACTATTTAGTTATCCAAAATGCCGAAATGGAAAAAAAAAACAAAAACAACCGGAACCAGAAAATTCAGATGTCACGCCTGGTGCAGCTGCTGAATCTGAACCTGTGGTGGGAATAACAGCTGCGTTGGCCGCCATGACAGCGAGCGCACCTGCTGCAGATGATCCCTCTTAGAAAGCAGTGAACGAGGAACTGGAAAAATTCTTCGGAAATATGGTGGATAGTCTTAAATGCAAGCGATGCAATACTTACATAAATGGTAGGATATTCTCGTGCATTATCTCTCAGAAGCGCTTCAACATCTGCGGGATATGCTATATGGTTAATAAAAACTGCACCAACTGCTACGAAGGGAAACTGACAGTTAGGCATATTCGATTGGAGCAAATCTATAGACTCTGTTTTGAAGAAGTCACGGATCATATCCTTAAGAAGAACACTGCACAGCAACTATCAACATCAAAATAAATATGGCGGCCATTTGATGATTCTCCTGATCATGTTTGTTTATGTTATAGTGCATTTGAAGTGGAATGAAGAGTATCAAGTCCTATGTTATTAACTACTTATTCGTTTTATTATTTACTGTGTGGAATTACTTTTTAATGAATCGTTCTTTGTTGTCACGGTTGTACTTTAACGTATATTAAGTAAACATTCCAATAAACTAATGACGATATTATTTTCATATTTCTTTCTTAATTGTATCTCGAATAGAGTTTCTCTAATGTATGCTACAATATTTAAAAATGCATGGCTACTCGTTAAAAAGTTAAGGAGATTTAGCTATTTAAAATTTGCTTCCGATTTCTAAAATCACATGACTCAGAGAGTAATGATTTGTTTTGTGCAATGTTGCTTATTACTTTCATACTGTCAGTATATAAGTACTAGTATACTTGATTTGTTGTACAAAAGGCGATGGCAATCGGTTAAAAGGGTACAGAGGCAAATAAAATTTTTTGGAGGTCTTGCTAAAGTAGTCAATTATATCAAGTCACAATTGCTTTCCGGCTAAATGTATTTAGTTACATTCAAATAATAGTATAGATATAATAAAGGGGTCGGCGCTAATTTCACGCTGCTGCACGCAACCAAACGACTGGCTAATTTTATGCATGCTCATTTTATAAGCATATCGTTTTACGACGCTGTTAAAAATTGTTCTCAAAATGGAATTGAAACACAACAGTGTTAATACTTTGTATTTGGCTGGAAAATCGGAACCAGCCATTATTAATGAGCTCTGACATTTACATGTAAACAAAATGTTTGTGTATTGAACCATAACATGTTACAATGACACTGTTACCATCAAAAAACGCCATAGAGGTGGACATCGAAGAACATCAATATCGCCAGAAATGATTCAAAAGGAGAAAGCCAGAATTCATCGTAATTTATAACAAAGCGCAGTTCGAATGGCGAAAAATCGCAATGTGTCTGCTCGCATTGGTTTTTCCATATGGTCCAATCTGAAGGCAAAAGTATCATCTGTAACAGTCCCATATAGATTCATTAATTATTGATAATATATTTTAACTAACTATTTAGGAACCATTGGAAGGTTCACATACAAAGTATTTTTAATAGTTTTAGGCGTCTAAATGTCGTGAACATTATTTACATTAAGTATTGCTTTATCGAGAGAACCATGTCCGTATGTTAATATTATACTCAAAACTGCTGACGCAGTATTTACAATAACTTTTAAGAGAAATATTAACTAACTTCTTTTGTGCGTATGGCACGTGTACTTTTAAATAATGTTTATATTAAAACCAAACTCAAAACCAAAGCCATGATGACGGAATAAGTTTAAATGAGGTCATCTTTTGAAACAAAGACCTTTAAGCTATATAAGCCTAGTTTAAGGGAGGAGAGGGGTCAGACCATCTTGATCACGAGTCAGAGTCAGTACATTGAGACCCAGTTGAAAGGTCTTTCTAGACAGACTCCGTCAAAGAGGAAGTAGCGCCCCTCAGACGGTTGGTCCGGTTTAGTCAGTCGCTTTGATATATTAATGATAAAGTTACTAAGATTTGTATTAATTAAGGTTTTGAATAATAAAAGAAAATAGTGTTAATGAATCCCTTGTTTTAATATTGTAAAGTACTTAGAGTTAACGGTCGTGTCGCGTTAAATTAAAGTGATTGTCAAAAGCAGAGGAAGCTGCCTGCAGAGAAAGTACAAAAAGTAAGTAAAACCTAATATATTTATGTAATATAATTAGATGAGGTAATAAGTCCTGATAGATATATAAGTCTCCACAAGTAGCTTGGTCATCCGACTCAAGGGGAACCAGATCCCCATAAAGAACTTTTCGCTTGAGAAGATTGTAGAATCCTTCTCATAAAATAAGTAACTACCTCCATATATAGATAGTAGATATAAGGGGGTAGGGTTACAATTTTGGTGTCAGGTGTGGGGTCAATTAAAAGAAAAAGAAAGGTGTATTGAAAAGAGGTGTATTAAAAGAGAAATATGTTAAAAGAGAGGTATTGAATTTGTGGGGTCATTTAAAAGAAAAAGGGAATAGAAATTGTAAGGTATTTTAAAAGAGAGATATTTAAAATTGTGAGATGTTAAAAAAAAAAGGCAGAACTTTGAGTAATTGGGAAAAAAGGCATTAAGTGGAAAATTTAATTTGAGAAAATAAAGGGAAATCTTAGTAACTGGGAAAAACAAATAAGAATAAGTTTTATTAATTGTGAAAAAAGGAATAAATTGTAGTAACTGGGAAAAAAGGATAAAATTGTATTAACTGGGAAAAAGAAATATAGGTTATTAATTGCAACTAGCAACTGCATTTAATAATTAGAAAAGAACAGATATAAGAATAATTGTGACGATACAGTACTGTAGCTGGTTTCTGTGTCTTCAGGTTCGATCCCTGAATCAGTTTATATTCATGTGTAATATATAGGGGTTTGGTAATTATTAGCTTATATTGTTTATGGACATATATGTAGTGAACGTATGCCTCATATATGTAATAGAAATAGCATGCCTATAGAAAAAGAATAATTGGAAAAGAAAAAGTTTAAATAAGTGAGAATTGAAATAATTTAACAAGGGTCTAAGAGATTTGTACAAGTTTATTTAAGAAAAAGGAAAGATTTTAAAATGTCAAATAGTACTGCAGTTATGTATTTAAATTTCGGAGAAATGTATCAGTGTTGTATAACATTTAAGAGAGTAATAAATGCGAGTGATTTATTAGGGTCAAATAGTAAAGGATCGGTAAAGTTGGTTATAGCTACAGAAATACGAGTATATACCGCATCGACAATAAAAATTATGAATACTACGAGTATGTAACAGTAACAGATTTTGACAACGATGTTTATATAAAGACTTGGAACGTAAATAAAGTAATTAATGAGTATTGATTGAATTTAACATGATTATTAGAAAAAAAAGGGGAATATTTTGAAATGATTTTTGTAGAATGGTAATTAAATATAATGAGAAATAATAGATTGATTTACGGGTATTAAAAATGGATAATTTAATAGATAGATTTAAAAAGTTGGAAGAAGGTTTACAGTTTTTACAGGTATTTGAAGAAAAAGATAGTATTACGTTATTTTTGAATCAGTTAGAGGGAATATCAGATGCTTTTAGTTGGAATAATAAAGAAAGGGTTTTTGCATTATCTGTAAAGTTGAACGCAAGGGTTCTAGAATTTCTACATATTGTTTTAACTCGAACAGAATTAAAAGATTATGAAAAAATTAAGATAGAATTACTTAACAAATACAATTGTCGAAGACCTGCAGAGTTAATGAAAGCAGAATTTGATTTTAATTCTTGTAAACAAAACCATGGAGAGTCTGTTTTTACATTTTCAGAAAGAGTAGCAGAATTAGCTAGAAAAACAATTAATATCAGTTTTGAACAAAGTAAACGGGATTTACAATTAATGGAATTACAGCATAAGATTTTAAACAGATTTATATTGGGCTTACGTAACAGCTATTCTAGATTTGTTGATTACGAAAATCCAAAAACATTGGTCGAAGCCTTAGCTTTAGCAGAATATATAGAATTAAAAGAAAACCAAAGTACTTTAACGCTAGATAACAAATATGTACAAGACAGCGTAAATTTTGATAGATTTGATAATATTGAAAACGACTATACAATTTCCAATAAGTATAATATAGCAGTAGACGAACTAAATGAAAGTTCAAAAGTAGTTAAAATTGATAGAGATAACGTAAATACATCGATAGAATTATACAGTGACAGGACAGATTTAGTCCATAGAAAGGGTACGAACGAATTAGTTACCGAAGAAAATAATTTACATGCAAATAATGATATTAAAGTAGAATTTGAACAAGATAGCATTGTTAACGGGTTAGAAGAAACATGTTGGGATAGTAATGGCTTAAATAAGGATACGATAAAAGTAGATAAACTATGTGAGAATATACATGAAAGTATAATTGATAAAGAGATAGAAAAAATAAATTCTAGCCGTGATGATAAAGTTTTATTAAGTGAGGGCACTATAAACGAAATAATTATTGATGAAAAGAGAATTGCAAAAAATGTAAAAGATGTAAGGGAATCTGTAACAGATAGAATAGTTGCGAACACTATGAGCTTAAGCCTAGAAGAAAATATACATGTTGAGAGAGAAAATATTGCTATTGATTTATTAATGATGAGTAATTTTAAAAGATTAATTTTAGGAATTTTCGCACTTATTAAGTTAAGCATTTATTTCATGATTCTAATTAAGACGATGTTTAAGGAAACATTAGTAGTAAGCGTTAAACAGATTAATTTGCCGTTAGACATTAGAGAATAACAGAGAGTATTTTAACTAGAAAAATCGGATAAAGATAATTTTTAATTGAACTAAAGTTGCATAGAATAAGAACATTAAGATGTTAGAACAGATCATAAGTATAATTTTTTAAAGTAACAATAAGAGATGTTGGAAATAGGAAGGATAATTTTAACAGTAAACGTATTCTAGAGTGTCAAGATAGTTTTGTTGAAGAGTTACACAGTTGAGCTATTAAAATGATTTTTTTTTCTGAACATAAAGTATTGTAGCATTGTTGTTATAGACGTATGATTTTATAAAGATTTGATATGAGTGCTAGCTACAAATTAAAGAGAATCTATTGTATTCGTGATTTGCTATGAGTTATTTATTGACTATGAGATATTTAAATACTGAAATAATGATGAAAATAAAGTATATGGAACTATTGAGTTATCGCCGAAAATGGAAATCGGTATGAACGGTTTAAAGGAAACCAAGAAATTGATGAAAATAAAGTATATGGAACTATTGAGTTATCGCCGAAAATGGAAATCGGTATGAACGGTTTAAAGGAAACCAAGAAGTATGGAACTATTGAGTTATCGCCGAAAATGGAAATCGGTATGAACGGTTTATAGGAAACCCAGATGAACGGTTTAAAGGAAACCAGGAAATTGAATAAGAAAAAGTTATGAAGTACTAAAACGTGTACAATACAGCTACGGATAAGTAGATATTTATTGAATATGTAATAATGATTAGTTGCAAATCGACGTTGATGAAATAAAGTACACTCAAAATTTGAAAGAAGTAAAACAATTCGAAAAGTAATAAAACATACGCTCAGGAAAACAAACATTAACATAATGAGTATAGATACAAGTAAAAGTAGACATTCTTCACACACTCTAGTAATATATTATGATACATTAAGATAAAGGATTAACAATTAATTAATTATCATGGTTAAATATATAATTAGGATTTTGATTTTAAGAGATTTTTAAAATAGAAAAGTAAATAATGGGATAAAGTTAAAAGAAAACTTGAGATTTAAATAGAACGGTAGAAAGCGATATCAAAGGGTTAAGAAACATAATAAATGAACAGCGTAATTTGAATAATGTGTAAGAGTATAGAATTTGAATAAAAATATAAACTTTTGTTACAAACATAAACTAGGTTAAGGTCAATTTAAAAAAGGGATTATTTAATCGTTAAAATAGTTAAATGAGGACTAATATGGTACTTTAATATTTTACGAGTAAAGTAAACATAAAAACAGAAAGGTCATGAGTTGAGAAAATAAACACAGAATTAGGCACTAAAGTTATTTGTAACAGATGTATTGAAATTCGAGTCAGAAAGGTCATAAAAGAAATTAACACTTGAATATATAAGTGATAATAAATTTGATTTTTAACAGGGGGTTTGAGAACATAAATTAGATAAGGGTACTTAATAATAAACAAACTAGACCAGAAGTTACAGATGTACGAAACATGAGTAACAACAATTTTAAAGAATAATTATTTTTATGTTTTTATTGAGATATACTAATGCTATATAATTTCAGATGACAGGATATATGATGAATGCAGCAAATAGGATGAGATGACTTAATTGAAGATTTTATATAATAAATATTGAATAAATTAAAATGTTTTTCTGTTCACAGATCGTTTTGAAAATTTTAATAAGGAAAGAAGAAGATTTGAAAATTGATAAGAGGTATTCATTGAAAATTTGAACACTTGTATTGTTAAATTGCATTGAGATATAATATAATATAGAGGAAAAAGAAATTTTATTTTGTGGAACACATGTATTACTACATGCGAATATAAAAAGTTGTTTTAAATTCAAGTAACAAGTGTTGAAGTTTAATAATTATGTTTACCTTGACTATATTATTTGAGTAGATACATCCATCAAGTTAAGATTTTGTTGTTTAAAAATAATAAAAAGATTTAAGAATAATTTTTGATATAACCATGTTTAGAATAATGTTTTGATTTGAAAAAATAAATATAATAAATTTGTTAAATGGAAAAAATACAGTAAATAAGAATAAGTTCATTAAAATATTCGTTAATAAAAGTATAAATTAAAGTATGGAATATTGATTCTAAATTTAAGAGAAAAGTTAAATTTGTATTTTAATTAAAGAAAAAATATGTTTACATTAAATTTCATTATTGTGTAGAATTAACAAGTAGTTTGTAAAAGATGTGAAAATAATTTATGGCATAAATATTGCAAAGTTGGAAAACATATATAGAACAATCAAAGAAAAAAAAAAAGTAATAAGAAGAGATTGATGATATTTAAAAAAGAAACACATGCCGTAAGATATTTACATGTTATGTTTAAAATATAATTAAAATAACTAGAAATTAAGATATGCTATGAATTAAATTCATATTTTGTAATGACTATAACTTCTAAGTAAAGTTAATCGAATTATTAGTAAAAGAGCTATATAAGAGCCAAATTTGTTATGTCAATTGTAAGAAATTATAGAAAAGAAGACAGAAAATGAATTTATAATTAAGATAATTACGTAAGGGTATAAATTGCAGCATTTACAACAACGAGGAACTGAAGGATGAGACCAGTAGTTGATTTTCATAATGCGTAAGACTAAGGTAATAAGTGTGAATACTTGAACGAGTCAATGATCGAATGTACGAGAGAAACTACCAGAATGCAAGTCGTTATGAGATGAAGATTCCGATGAAATCGATGCAAATTGAAAGATGAAGAAAACAATACGAAATGACGAAGTCCGTGAATAATCGAGAAGAAATTAAGGGTCTAAGTGAAGCAGTAATCACTTAAGAAGCACAAGAAACATATATCATGTGTGTACTACAAGTATTGTAAACAGAAGAAGAATTTACAAATACTATGGACATTAAAAACTATCAGTATTGTTTATACGGAAATATGAAGCCAGATGCAAAGCAGTAGGGAAGGACGCATTCGAAAACAAACTGAGGCAGAGCGTATTCGAAACGAAGAAAGTATTCACTTATTTATCAAAGTTACTCGCATATTGTTATGAAACTATGAGAATGAAATCTACCTACATACAGCAGATAAAGAAGAATTATTTTAATTATCAACGACTATATATTATTGATTTATTGATTTAAAATTTAAATTACATTTATTTTATTAAGGTTTCAATTATGAATGAATCTAGAAATACGGGAAAGACTAATAAAATTATAATCATTGGATTATAGATTTTAATTTAAAAATGGGGAGTAATGTAACAGTCCCATATAGATTCATTAATTATTGATAATATATTTTAACTAACTATTTAGGAACCATTGGAAGGTTCACATACAAAGTATTTTTAATAGTTTTAGGCGTCTAAATGTCGTGAACATTATTTACATTAAGTATTGCTTTATCGAGAGAACCATGTCCGTATGTTAATATTATACTCAAAACTGCTGACGCAGTATTTACAATAACTTTTAAGAGAAATATTAACTAACTTCTTTTGTGCGTATGGCACGTGTACTTTTAAATAATGTTTATATTAAAACCAAACTCAAAACCAAAGCCATGATGACGGAATAAGTTTAAATGAGGTCATCTTTTGAAACAAAGACCTTTAAGCTATATAAGCCTAGTTTAAGGGAGGAGAGGGGTCAGACCATCTTGATCACGAGTCAGAGTCAGTACATTGAGACCCAGTTGAAAGGTCTTTCTAGACAGACTCCGTCAAAGAGGAAGTAGCGCCCCTCAGACGGTTGGTCCGGTTTAGTCAGTCGCTTTGATATATTAATGATAAAGTTACTAAGATTTGTATTAATTAAGGTTTTGAATAATAAAAGAAAATAGTGTTAATGAATCCCTTGTTTTAATATTGTAAAGTACTTAGAGTTAACGGTCGTGTCGCGTTAAATTAAAGTGATTGTCAAAAGCAGAGGAAGCTGCCTGCAGAGAAAGTACAAAAAGTAAGTAAAACCTAATATATTTATGTAATATAATTAGATGAGGTAATAAGTCCTGATAGATATATAAGTCTCCACAAGTAGCTTGGTCATCCGACTCAAGGGGAACCAGATCCCCATAAAGAACTTTTCGCTTGAGAAGATTGTAGAATCCTTCTCATAAAATAATTAACTACCTCCATATATAGATAGTAGATATAAGGGGGTAGGGTTACACATCTAAAAATATACGACGGTTGACATTAGGGGAATTTCACTGAAATGTCTGTAATCATGATGTTGGTCTCAAACCAACATTTTGCACCAGCTGAGAGAGTTGCCAGAACCAACAAAACATTAACAAAAGATAACCTGTTTATTTTTATTGTTTTATTCTGTCAGTTTGTACTAATATAATATACAAGTAAACAAAATTTAATAGTAAAGATCACACATTATTTAATGACACATTAAAGGCGAACTTTGATTTAAATTTGTGTCCTGAACATTCTTTTATTGTAAATGAAATAATTTTTTTTTTTATTTAACGTCGGCCTATTTCCGATGCTGAGTCCTATCACCGACGACCTCCTTCAATGTTTGCAGTATTTATGGTGTCGTGGCCTCATATATGTGGGCTACTCCACTGCCTAATAACTGTATGATTATGTATGACCATAATCAATATAAGTTCATAATAATTAAACCCAGAAAATATATATCTGGTCCGGGGATCGAACCCGAAGACACAGCAGTCGGCGTCAAGCATCAATGCTCTCGCCCACTGTGTCGTCTGAAATAATTAATCAGGGTACGACTATAATAATTAATAAATTTTGTAACAAGTAGACTAAGAAAAAAAAATAATATAGGTAACAAATAATATTTTTTGTATTTTTAAATATTTATTACGATGGTATATCTGTCTTTCCAATAATTTCTATTTTAAATTTATATCATGCTAATTATTTTTGCTAAATATTTATTTATTTATTGACAAGATATTACTATATAAATATGCTATGCCAAACCACCAGAGAATATTTATTTATTTGTAATAAATTAGGATTTTCATAAAAGCGTTTTGCTGTGATATTCTTAAAAGGCTGATGTCAAATGTAATATTTAAGTTAAGTATGTAATAGTTTTCACTTTTACTTGATGACGGTTTTTTGGTGATAATACTCCTTATAATAATGATATCACACTATGTGGTATGTGATAATATGTAAATAATTTAACATTAACAAAGATGCAGATAAAAATTATTATTTGCTCGATTTTGCTAGTTAAGGATATATTTCAAAATACAATTTAGTAAACAGAATTTAAAAAAATATTAATTATTCACTTGTTGTAAATTTAAAAAACATTGCTCCATTATGTATGTCCATCAAAAGAAACCATTTTTTTATTCTTTTAAATTGTTTATTTATTATCATTATTGAAAACTGTTTATTTTTTGTTTTTATTGAATTTTAAAGTTCTCTTTCTTTGTATAGCGTTATTTAATTTTGTTTTTCTTTATTTGTTATTTGTATCGCAGTAAGTTTAAATATATTTTTGAAAAATATACAATAATAATCAAAGTAAAATATTATATATTTTATGGATTTGAATTGAGTTTCCTATCGCTGTTAATCTAGTTGCATACTGTCTGGGCGCAATGAAATGACTATTTAAATAAATGACGACCATAAATATATTTAATTAGTCTCTAATAATGTGATCTCATATGCGTGTTCGATTAATCGTGCTGCTTGCCGATTCAAAATGGGCGTGCAGAAATCACTGTACTGTCTGCACTTGTTCTTTAAATATGGTAAATATTCAACACGCCTTCAAATTTATGACAAATTTATGACAAAATAATATAGAAGTAAAGTTACGACCTTAATGCAGTTGTAAATCAGATCTACATCGATGATAACTTCAGGCAGCGCCAAGACCAAACCCAAGACAAAATGTATCATGCGCTAATAACAAGCCTTAAGAATAGTTTCACTCAATGGTAGTTAGCGTATCAATAGCGTTTCAGCTATCTTTATAATATGAATTTGAAACGCTATTGAGATGCAATTTATAATATATTAGCATATCAGTTGCGTTTCAAAACCATCACATAAGGCGAAACGATACTTAGTCACTTTTTCTCGCGAAATATAGATGGCGGTACTATACAGCAAGTTGAATATTATAAAAAAATATTTTATAAAATATATTTTTTTATGTTTAAATCGTTGTATGTAAGTAAGTATAAACGCGATTCACAATCTTTAATATCTTTAATGAGTTGGAACCGTAAAAATAAGTATTGAAAATAAATATTGCTATATTTTCTAGTTAAATTCCAATTTTTATATGACTGGTAACATTTCTAAGGGTTTGTCATAAATTTTATAACCTTTATTTATTTGCGTTTAAAAAAACGTAGTTTTTTGGATAATATTTAACCTGCTGTATAGTATCGCCATCTATATTTCGCGAGAAAAAATGGCCAAGTAATGTTTCACTTTAAATAATAACATTAATAATACAGGTTTGGTTTTATGATTATTTTTATTATTGTGAGCGCATGCACTCGATGTTAAATGAGATTAGTTTGTTTGAATCATTAACAAGTTTCGAAGAAATGCTCTAATTTACAGCGGTGTAGCATATCAATCAGATATACAAACAAATGTTGTATGAAATTTGGTCCTGTATCTCATTGATAATAACTATTTTTAACTTGGCTGGCTTCTTTTTAAATATAGGTTACGAAATCTTTAAAATTAATCAGCACATTTATATTAGTCAATTAGAGAAAAAAGTTTATTTTCCGACTTTTCAGTTTGATCCATACATTTTGGAACAATGGTCTTTATTTACCTGGTTCTTCTATGTCCATTTTTCACTAACATTTCAATCTCTTTTACATTTTTTATACGTTTTAGGTTTTTATGACTATTTCTTCTTTTCCCCAAAATTTTTCTAATATTGAAAGAAATGTTATATTTTTATTTATATGACACATTCGCCACATGACAATTTCCCCACTAGATCTGAGACAGCTCGAATCGTAGCGACGCGAATCGAAGGAAAGCACTGTGAGCACGAAGCAATGTGAGAGGGTACGTAACGCCCATGTTCGGACGGCTTCCTCGCTAACGTTATGAGGTTACGCATGGTAGTGCGTATACGTCCGGTAAAAAATCGCTGAAATACAATTAACTACACGGTGACGTCACATCCTTTAACATCCTCAACATTTAATAGCATCAATCTAAATTAATTACGGTGTATTAGTAGCCAAAGTTGCTATCAACTTGGATCAGCATATTCAGTTACAAATTATGTCTAATTATGAATGATTAAAACATCCTATGTCGACTTCAAGAAGGTTAATCCACTGTATTTAATAATTTGGTGACATGAACACGCCCACTGTTACAAAAACTAAACTCGCGTTGTACAAGTGATAAAAGTTTTTGTTTAATTATTTACTGAAAGAAATTGATATAAGTGGTTTTGTATTGAAAGTTGGACCTTGGAAAGCAAAATAGTGTTTAAATTGTAATGTAATTATATGTACACAGAGCAGTACCGGAGTTGTACTCAATAACTTTTGTGTCAATAACTTTTTAGTGGTTAAATTCCATTGAATATTTTTAAAAAAATAAAAATTATGATTTGAATAAATTTCTGAATTTTTGAACAATAGAATCTCGATATAATGAACTAATTGGCTAGAAGAATGATAAAAAGAAATCAATATTAATAAAGGGTTAGAAATAGGTATTATCCATAAATTTAAGGTATAAGCCTATAAGGGAGATTCCTCTTGGGAATCGGTGCACTGTTATATTTAACATTGTTCGTTTTATCCATATTCTATATGTATTCGTATAGAACGCCGTTCTAACAAGAGTAGATGAGTAGGGCCGTTTCTAGGACAGTTTAGAAGTTGAGTTGGAAATTATTGGTGGTGGGGATGCATTTAGGTCACGATATGCAGAGGGGGCGTGGCTAGACTTGGAAGAATGTAAAAGGGGGGTAAGGGTGGGGTAAGGAGTGAGGTGGCGTGGCTAGACAATGGGGGGTAATAGTTGGGATAATATGAAAGAGTGAGATAGCGATATTATATATTACGTGTGTAATAATTAATATCTAATGGTAAAGAGTGAGATACCGATATTAATTCTTATGTTTGATTTGTTATTGGTTATAAGATTATGACAGTGTTAAATTATTTATAACAGTGTATTTATAACGCATTCCTTCGAATTCAGAAATTTGCAAACAGCGCATGTTCTCATGAGAACTATGTATATAAATTATTCTTATGCAATATGATAAAACAATATTTTCCAAACGTAGACAAATTTGAACGTAGTAACTTGAACGTAACTTGAAGCACACGTGTTAGCCGGCGTCAGCACATGTTCTCATGAGAAAATAATATAAATATTGTGTGAGCGTAAGACCTATGTAACGGGATTCTGTTGGTGGAGGTGGTAAATTCATGTATAAATGTTACTTAAATAGAGATGATGTTGAGCTGTAATTACAGAGTAATATTTTCTTAGTGCAAGCTAAAGTTTAATAGTATGAACGGATTTAAGAATATTCCAGGCGTAACATGGTTATTGGATTCGGGGTATATACGCGTCGGCATTGACAGTGAAGATAGATATTATGTGCAGGATATAACTGACGATTTTGATATAGATGATTGTGATTCAGATGATATGACGGATAAAGAAGAAAAGAAGACATACGAAAAAAATTATAGAGAGTTATGCTGATGAAATAATAATAGGTCACGAAGAAATTGAAATACAGGAAGAAGATTCTGATGTGGAGATCATAGAATTATTAGAGAGTGATAGTGAAGTTATTGAAATATTAGACTCTGACGATGAAATTGTAGAGGTGTTAGACTCTGATGACGAAATTGTAGAGGTGTTAGACTCTGATGACGAAATTGTAAAAGTATAACATAGTGATTAATGTATATTTTTTATGTAAAATTATATAAATAAATGAACTTTTAAAAACAATTGTGAAATGAAGTACCTATATTATTAAAGGAAGATATGTATTCAATCAAAATAGGATTAAATTGTACTAAAATGATATATTATTAAAAATGATAATAATTTCAAACATGTCGTATATATTAGAAGAAATATCAAAACTATTGTAATTACTTAATTTATAATATATAAAAATTTAAAATGTATATAATTCTTTTATTTATTTAGTTATTATTGATATTAATTGATAATATAAGTAAGATATATTTAAACATAATATATATACCAAATAAATTTAATTTAGGCATTGATTTAAAGTTAAATTGTGGATGAAATTATAATCAATCAGAATAATTTCTGTGAAACTTTTAGAGCCGGGTTACTTTTTATATCTGAATTTGGAGACCCTGGATATGAGAGCCAAGACTCACTTGATTGGATTCTTAATGATTAATTTTATTGCACTAATTACTAATAGATTGTAAATTTTGTTGTACATAGAAAATATATCCAAATAAGGATAATTCATAAAGTATAAGGGTGCTAATTCATCCATTGAATTTACATGACTTGAACAATATGAATACAAAATTGCATGACTTAACCAAATATGGGCACAAAATTTTTATAGTACACTTTTATAGAAATTAAGACATAGTACATAAACCCATTACCAAACAGTTTAACTCGGTCTCGGTTTGATTCGGTCAAGTTCGTCGATTCTCGCCATTTGCTATTTCATTTGACAGTTGTTACATTGTTTCGTTCCATACACTTATAAAAAATAGTTTTAGATACATTCTTTTATCTCAAGTTATATTTAAATAATAAATATATATAATAAAATATTATATTCTTGTCTGAGCGACGAGTATTTTGAGCAATACCGTTAGTAGGTTAAAGCATATTATGATTTCTTAGCTATATTTAAAAACTTAAAAAGGCTCTACATTACGCCTGATATAATGCAGCACTTTATACAGCTTCATACATGTTTCTCATACGCACTCAAATAATACATTTTAGGGTATCAATAACTAACCCTATATATTCACAGGATGTTCTTATAAAACTGTCTTATTTATATAATAAACTGTATTGTATCACTTAAACCTTTGTTTGTAATTATTATTAACTATAAACCACGTTACACTTTTTGTTTCTAATACATTACTCTACATCATATACAATGTTGAGATGTCAATATTCTATAGATTCTCTGCATAGTGTACTGTAGTGTACAATCTTTTGCTTTAGACACTTATATAAAAGAGATAGTAAAATAACAAATATATAATGAATTTTTATAAATTATTGAAATAGTTACGATAGATGTGTAAATATCTCTTATTGTATTGCAATATATTAAAAAATAACTAAATATTTGAGGTTCTGGTAGCCAACTTTATAAACATACTTTTACAGAAATGAGGCTCCTATTTTCTAACTGTTTACCGGACGTCTATATATTTTCTAAATTAAGCTATGTAAGTTAAGACAAAACTATCAGAAGACATTAAATAAAAAGCAACACGGATCCTATACCTTGGAACTGGTATGAGTAGCGTAATTTGTAAAATATAGGCCTTTGAAAAATTGTCAGAAGTTATCAGCTGTCAGGTAAGCAGTTACAAAATAGGAGCCTTTTAAGTCATGGTTATCAAATATAACCTTTAGTGTCAGCAAGTGAGATGACATCCTGCAGAAATAATAAAATCCACTATACATTGTTAATGAACGCAGTCTTTAAAGTGTTTCTAGTTTAGATAAAAAGAAAATCGAAATATTATTTTGTGTAATTGTTTATTTTTGAAATTCATGTTCATATACAGCAAAAGTATAATAATACCTAATAATTAACATTCTTTTGTCAGTTAAAGATAAAAAGGCTATAGTAAATGTAGTAAATAATGATCAAGCTTGCTTTATGTGGGCTATAACTTCAGCATTGTATCCAGCATCAAAAAGTATGGATAGAGTTACATCATATCCACATTATTCAAAAGTACTTAATTCAAATGGTATAGAATTACCGATGAAATTAAAAGATATTAGAACATTTGAGAAGAATAATGATATAAGTGTGAATGTTTATGGACTTGAAAATAATTTCATTGTGGGACCGTTGCATTATACATCTAAAAAGAAGAAACAACATGTTAATTTATTGTATATTGAAGATTTGAGTAATGGACATTATTGTTGGATTAAAAATATATCAAGATTAATAAGAAGTCAATTTACTAAGCATACTAGTAAACAATTTTTGTGTGATGGATGCTTTTCATTTTTTAACACAGAAGATCAGTTAAATAGACATTTAGAATATGATTGCAATAAGATATATACAATCCTTCCTTCTAAGTATAACGCTAAAGATAAATTGGGTAATATGATATCTCAAAACATTTTAAAATTCGATAATCATAAGAATCAATTACGCGTTCCATTTGTGATATATGGAGATTTTGAAACATTATTAAAACCCATTAGTACTTGTTATCCTGAAACTAATACATCATTTTCAAATAATATTCAAATTCATGAACCATATTCTTTTGCTTATTATATTAAATGTTCCTTTAATGATTCCTAAAGTAAGTTTGTTACGTACAGAGGTATTAATTGCGTTAAAGTATTTATTGAAACAATAACTGAAGACGCTAAACAAATTTATAAAGTCTTAAATAAAGTGAAGCCTTTAAATAAATTATCTGATTGGCAAAAACAGGAATATGATGAAGCTTCTATTTGCCATATTTGTGAAGGTATCCTCAATGGTGATAAAGTGTTAGATCATTGTCATTTAACTGGTAATTACCGAGGAGCTGCTCATAATCATTGCAATTTAAAATTTACAATTCCAAAGTTTATACCTGTCATATTCCATAACTTAAGTAATTACGATAGCCATATAATTGTAAAAGAATTAGGTAATGATAGTGAAAAAATTGAAGTTATTCCAGAAAATAAGGAAAAGTATATATCTTTTACGAAACATATTTTGGTGGAATCAAAAGTCGATAAAAATGATAAAGTTCATAACTGCTATATTAAACTTAGATTTATTGATTCTTTACGATTTATGCATTCTAGTTTAGAAACACTTGCAAAAAATTTATTATCAGAACAATTTTTCGAATTAAAAAAATTCTATCCGAATGAAAATCATTTCAATTTATTAAAACGTAAAGGTGTATTTCCTTATGAATATGTAAATAGTAGGGATATGCTTAATGAATCTGACTTGCCATCTCAAAATAATTTTTATAGCTCACTTAATGGCTGTAATATATCTGACGATGATTACAATCATGCCAAAATGGTTTGGTATGCATTTGAAATGAAAACATTAGGGGAATATTCAGACTTATATTTAAAGATCGATGTTCTGTTGTTAACAGATATTTTTGAAAATTTTCGAGATGTGTGCTATAAAACATATAATATACATCATTTTCAAATAATATTCAAATTCATGAACCATATTCTTTTGCTTATTATATTAAATGTTCCTTTAATGATTCCTTAAGTAAGTTTGTTACGTACAGAGGTATTAATTGCGTTAAAGTATTTATTGAAACAATAACTGATACGTACAGAGGTATTAATTGCGTTAAAGTATTTATTGAAACAATAACTGAAGACGCTAAACAAATTTATAAAGTCTTAAATAAAGTGAAGCCTTTAAATAAATTATCTGATTGGCAAAAACAGGAATATGATGAAGCTTCTATTTGCCATATTTGTGAAGTATCCTCAATGGTGATAAAGTGTTAGATCATTGTCATTTAACTGGTAATTACCGAGGAGCTGCTCATAATCATTGCAATTTAAAATTTACAATTCCAAAGTTTATACCTGTCATATTCCATAACTTAAGTAATTACGATAGCCATATAATTGTAAAAGAATTAGGTAATGATAGTGAAAAAATTGAAGTTATTCCAGAAAATAAGGAAAAGTATATATCTTTTACGAAACATATTTTGGTGGAATCAAAAGTCGATAAAAATGATAAAGTTCATAACTGCTATATTAAACTTAGATTTATTGATTCTTTACGATTTATGCATTCTAGTTTAGAAACACTTGCAAAAAATTTATTATCAGAACAATTTTTCGAATTAAAAAATTCTATCCGAATGAAAATCATTTCAATTTATTAAAACGTAAAGGTGTATTTCCTTATGAATATGTAAATAGTAGGGATATGCTTAATGAATCTGACTTGCCATCTCAAAATAATTTTTATAGCTCACTTAATGGCTGTAATATATCTGACGATGATTACAATCATGCCAAAATGGTTTGGTATGCATTTGAAATGAAAACATTGGGGGAATATTCAGACTTATATTTAAAGATCGATGTTCTGTTGTTAACAGATATTTTGCTATAAAACATATAATTTAGATCCCTGTCAATATTATACAGCACCAGGACTTTCTTGGGATGCTATGTTAAATTATACAAGTATTGAATTAGAACTTTTAACAGATATTGATATGTTACATTTTATTAAAAAAGGTATAAGAGGTGGAATATCACAATGCTCTCACAGACATGGAATTGCAAATAATAAATATATGTCCAATTATGATTCAAATAAAGATTCTCAATATTTAATGTATTGGGATGCAAATAACTAAAGCTATTGAAGATAACTCAGATGTTGGTTATATATTAGAAGTCGATTTAAGATATCCTAATTATTTGCACGATGAACACAATGATCTACCTTTCTGTGCCGAAAATATTAAACCACCTTGCATTAAAACAAATGACGTTAAATTAATACCAAATCTAAATAACAAGTATAATTATGTGCTTCACAATAGATCGTTAAAGCAATGTCTTAAAAATAATCTGAAAATAGATAAAATTCATAGAATTTTGGAATTTAAACAGTCTGATTGGTTAAAAAGTTATATTGATCTAAATACATTAAAAAGAAAGAACTCTGCAAATACATTTGAGAAAAAACTTTTTTAAATTAATGAATAATTCAGTTTATGGTAAAACAATGGAAAATGTAGATAAACGTGTTGATGTAAAGTTAATAACTCATTGGGATAATATAGGAAAAACAATGGGTGCTAATACACTTATAAGTAAACCAAACTATCATAGTTGTTCTATATTTCATGAAAACTTAGTTGCTATTCAAATGCAAAAACTTAAAGTTTTTTATAATAAACCATTGTATTTAGGATTAAGTGTACTTGATATATCAAAAAACTTTAATATACGATTTTCATTATGATTTCATCAAAAAAAATCTATAAAGGTAATGCTAAATTGTTGTATACAGATACAGATTCATTAATATATCAAATTAAAACAGATGATATATATGACGATATTAAGTGTAATCTAGATAAATTTGATACATCTAATTATCCATTTAATAATGAATTTTCATTACCTTTAATGAACAAAGCTAAATTAGGCTTAATGAAAGATGAATGCGCGAGTAGTATAATTTGGGAGTTTGTTAGGTTAAGGTCAAAAATGTATGCAATTGATATTGAGGGTTCATGCACAGCTAAAGCAAAAGGAATTAAGAAAAATATTGTAAACAAATTCAATATTAAAGATTATGTAAATTGTTTATCTCAGGATAACATATTATTGATCACAATGAATACCTTTAAATCTATTAAGCATACAATTTATACTCAAATGATAAGTAAAGTAGGTCTTAGTGGAAATGATAATAAAAGTTATGTATTAACTGATGGTATAAGTACTTTAGCACATGGACATTATAAAATTTAGTACTAATTTTAAGTTAAGTTTAAGTTTTGTATAAATTTATATCTGTTTTAGTTAAGATAATTAAAATGTATATTTATATAACAATTGAAAAATAGCATATTTATAAATAAATAATAATATATAAACACAAACCATTGAGTTTTATTATTATAAGATTTAATGTTTTAATACATCCATATAAAATAAGATACACATATTTTATTAGTAATGTTTTGTTATATATAATCTTAATATATATAAATTACGTGTCACTGTGTTGTCCCCTATGGACTCCTAAACTACTTAACCGATTTTAATGAAATTTGTACACCGTGTGCAGTTTGACCCAACTTGAAAGATAGGATAGCTTACATCTCAATTTATTTATCTTATTGCTAATTATTTGTCTATTAATTATCTGTATATGACATATGACATCGGGCGACGATGATGGCGACATCTGTTGACTAGATTGAGTAAATATTCTGTTGAGTAAATCGAAATCTGTTGACTAGATTGAGTAAATATTCAATAGATGGCGCTATGTAATGTAATATGACAAAAACGTTAGGCACAGCAACGCGTGGCCGGGACAGCTAGTTCTTATATAATTAACACTGGTCATAAGAGCTCTAATATATATATATGCATAGACATATTAATGTATGAGTATGCATACATAAAGTGGATGACAATTGTATACGTTATATGCAGGAGCAGTACCCAACTTGAACGTACTGGGAACGTAACTTGAACGTACTAGGAACGTAACTTGCATGAACGTACTGGGAACTACGTTCCCATTACGTTTAAGTTACGTTCCCAGTACGTTCAAAAATGCTTGATGACAATTGTATACGTTATATGCAGGAGCAGTACCCAACTTGAACGTACTGGGAACGTAACTTGAACGTACTGGGAACGTAACTTAAACGTAATGGGAACGTAACTTGAACGTAATGGGAACGTAACTTGGAACGTAATTCAACGTAAGCTTACGTTGTAGTTACGTGTACAGTACGTTCAAGTTACGTTCCCAGTACGTTCAAGTTGGGTACTGCTCCTGCATGTAACGTATACAATTGTCATCAAGCATTTTTGAACGTACTGGGAACGTAACTTAAACGTAATGGGAACGTAGTTCCCAGTACGTTCATGCAAGTTACGTTCCTAGTACGTTCAAGTTACGTTCCCAGTACGTTCAAGTTGGGTACTGCTCCTGCATATAACGTATACAATTGTCATCCACTTTATGTATGCATACTCATACATTAATATGTCTATGCATATATATATATATTAGAGCTCTTATGACCAGTGTTAATTATATAAGAACTAGCTGTCCCGGCCACGCGTTGCTGTGCCTAACGTTTTTGTCATATTACATTACATAGCGCCATCTATTGAATATTTACTCAATCTAGTCAACAGATTTCGATTTACTCAACAGAATATTTACTCAATCTAGTCAACAGATGTCGCCATCATCGTCGCCCGATGTCATATGTCATATACAGATAATTAATAGACAAATAATTAGCAATAAGATAAATAAATTGAGATGTAAGCTATCCTATCTTTCAAGTTGGGTCAAACTGCACACGGTGTACAAATTTCATTAAAATCGGTTAAGTAGTTTAGGAGTCCATAGGGGACAACACAGGACACGTAATTTATATATATTAAGATTATATATAACAAAACATTACTAATAAAATATGTGTATCTTATTTTATATGGATGTATTAAAACATTAAATCTTATAATAATAAAACTCAATGGTTTGTGTTTATATATTATTATTTATTTATAAATATGCTATTTTTCAATTGTTATATAAATATACATTTTAATTATCTTAACTAAAAATGATATAAATTTATACAAAACTTAAACTTAACTTAAAATTAGTACTAAATTTTATAATGTCCATGTGCTAAAGTACTTATACCATCAGTTAATACATAACTTTTATTATCATTTCCACTAAGACCTACTTTACTTATCATTTGAGTATAAATTGTATGCTTAATAGATTTAAAGGTATTCATTGTGATCAATAATATGTTATCCTGAGATAAACAATTTACATAATCTTTAATATTGAATTTGTTTACAATATTTTTCTTAATTCCTTTTGCTTTAGCTGTGCATGAACCCTCAATATCAATTGCATACATTTTTGACCTTAACCTAACAAACTCCCAAATTATACTATTCGCGCATTCATCTTTCATTAAGCCTAATTTAGCTTTGTTCATTAAAGGTAATGAAAATTCATTATTAAATGGATAATTAGATGTATCAAATTTATCTAGATTACACTTAATATCGTCATATATATCATCTGTTTTAATTTGATATATTAATGAATCTGTATCTGTATACAACAATTTAGCATTACCTTTATAGATTTTTTTGATGAAATCATAATGAAAATCGTATATTAAAGTTTTTTGATATATCAAGTACACTTAATCCTAAATACAATGGTTTATTATAAAAAACTTTAAGTTTTTGCATTTGAATAGCAACTAAGTTTTCATGAAATATAGAACAACTATGATAGTTTGGTTTACTTATAAGTGTATTAGCACCCATTGTTTTTCCTATATTATCCCAATGAGTTATTAACTTTACATCAACACGTTTATCTACATTTTCCATTGTTTTACCATAAACTGAATTATTCTTTAATTTAATAAAGTTTTTTCTCAAATGTATTTGCAGAGTTCTTTCTTTTTAATGTATTTAGATCAATATAACTTTTTAACCAATCAGACTGTTTAAATTCCAAAATTCTATGAATTTTATCTATTTTCAGATTATTTTTAAGACATTGCTTTAACGATCTATTGTGAAGCACATAATTATACTTGTTATTTAGATTTGGTATTAATTTAACGTCATTTGTTTTAATGCAAGGTGGTTTAATATTTTCGGCACAGAAAGGTAGATCATTGTGTTCATCGTGCAAATAATTAGGATATCTTAAATCGACTTCTAATATATAACCAACATCTGAGTTATCTTCAATAGCTTTAGTTATTTGCATCCCAATACATTAAATATTGAGAATCTTTATTTGAATCATAATTGGACATATATTTATTATTTGCAATTCCATGTCTGTGAGAGCATTGTGATATTCCACCTCTTATACCTTTTTTAATAAAATGTAACATATCAATATCTGTTAAAAGTTCTAATTCAATACTTGTATAATTTAACATAGCATCCCAAGAAAGTCCTGGTGCTGTATAATATTGACAGGGATCTAAATTATATGTTTTATAGCAAAATATCTGTTAACAACAGAACATCGATCTTTAAATATAAGTCTGAATATTCCCCCAATGTTTTCATTTCAAATGCATACCAAACCATTTTGGCATGATTGTAATCATCGTCAGATATATTACAGCCATTAAGTGAGCTATAAAAATTATTTTGAGATGGCAAGTCAGATTCATTAAGCATATCCCTACTATTTACATATTCATAAGGAAATACACCTTTACGTTTTAATAAATTGAAATGATTTTCATTCGGATAGAATTTTTTAATTCGAAAAATTGTTCTGATAATAAATTTTTTGCAAGTGTTTCTAAACTAGAATGCATAAATCGTAAAGAATCAATAAATCTAAGTTTAATATAGCAGTTATGAACTTTATCATTTTTATCGACTTTTGATTCCACCAAAATATGTTTCGTAAAAGATATATACTTTTCCTTATTTTCTGGAATAACTTCAATTTTTTCACTATCATTACCTAATTCTTTTACAATTATATGGCTATCGTAATTACTTAAGTTATGGAATATGACAGGTATAAACTTTGGAATTGTAAATTTTAAATTGCAATGATTATGAGCAGCTCCTCGGTAATTACCAGTTAAATGACAATGATCTAACACTTTATCACCATTGAGGATACCTTCACAAATATGGCAAATAGAAGCTTCATCATATTCCTGTTTTTGCCAATCAGATAATTTATTTAAAGGCTTCACTTTATTTAAGACTTTATAAATTTGTTTAGCGTCTTCAGTTATTGTTTCAATAAATACTTTAACGCAATTAATACCTCTGTACGTAACAAACTTACTTTAGGAATCATTAAAGGAACATTTAATATAATAAGCAAAAGAATATGGTTCATGAATTTGAATATTATTTGAAAATGATGTATTAGTTTCAGGATAACAAGTACTAATGGGTTTTAATAATGTTTCAAAATCTCCATATATCACAAATGGAACGCGTAATTGATTCTTATGATTATCGAATTTTAAAATGTTTTGAGATATCATATTACCCAATTTATCTTTAGCGTTATACTTAGAAGGAAGGATTGTATATATCTTATTGCAATCATATTCTAAATGTCTATTTAACTGATCTTCTGTGTTAAAAAATGAAAAGCATCCATCACACAAAAATTGTTTACTAGTATGCTTAGTAAATTGACTTCTTATTAATCTTGATATATTTTTAATCCAACAATAATGTCCATTACTCAAATCTTCAATATACAATAAATTAACATGTTGTTTCTTCTTTTTAGATGTATAATGCAACGGTCCCACAATGAAATTATTTTCAAGTCCATAAACATTCACACTTATATCATTATTCTTCTCAAATGTTCTAATATCTTTTAATTTCATCGGTAATTCTATACCATTTGAATTAAGTACTTTTGAATAATGTGGATATGATGTAACTCTATCCATACTTTTTGATGCTGGATACAATGCTGAAGTTATAGCCCACATAAAGCAAGCTTGATCATTATTTACTACATTTACTATAGCCTTTTTATCTTTAACTGACAAAAGAATGTTAATTATTAGGTATTATTATACTTTTGCTGTATATGAACATGAATTTCAAAAATAAACAATTACACAAAATAATATTTCGATTTTCTTTTTATCTAAACTAGAAACACTTTAAAGACTGCGTTCATTAACAATGTATAGTGGATTTTATTATTTCTGCAGGATGTCATCTCACTTGCTGACACTAAAGGTTATATTTGATAACCATGACTTAAAAGGCTCCTATTTTGTAACTGCTTACCTGACAGCTGATAACTTCTGACAATTTTTCAAAGGCCTATATTTTACAAATTACGCTACTCATACCAGTTCCAAGGTATAGGATCCGTGTTGCTTTTTATTTAATGTCTTCTGATAGTTTTGTCTTAACTTACATAGCTTAATTTAGAAAATATATAGACGTCCGGTAAACAGTTAGAAAATAGGAGCCTCATTTCTGTAAAAGTATGTTTATAAAGTTGGCTACCAGAACCTCAAATATTTAGTTATTTTTTAATATATTGCAATACAATAAGAGATATTTACACATCTATCGTAACTATTTCAATAATTTATAAAAATTCATTATATATTTGTTATTTTACTATCTCTTTTATATAAGTGTCTAAAGCAAAAGATTGTACACTACAGTACACTATGCAGAGAATCTATAGAATATTGACATCTCAACATTGTATATGATGTAGAGTAATGTATTAGAAACAAAAAGTGTAACGTGGTTTATAGTTAATAATAATTACAAACAAAGGTTTAAGTGATACAATACAGTTTATTATATAAATAAGACAGTTTTATAAGAACATCCTGTGAATATATAGGGTTAGTTATTGATACCCTAAAATGTATTATTTGAGTGCGTATGAGAAACATGTATGAAGCTGTATAAAGTGCTGCATTATATCAGGCGTAATGTAGAGCCTTTTTAAGTTTTTAAATATAGCTAAGAAATCATAATATGCTTTAACCTACTAACGGTATTGCTCAAAATACTCGTCGCTCAGACAAGAATATAATATTTTATTATATATATTTATTATTTAAATATAACTTGAGATAAAAGAATGTATCTAAAACTATTTTTTATAAGTGTATGGAACGAAACAATGTAACAACTGTCAAATGAAATAGCAAATGGCGAGAATCGACGAACTTGACCGAATCAAACCGAGACCGAGTTAAACTGTTTGGTAATGGGTTTATGTACTATGTCTTAATTTCTATAAAAGTGTACTATAAAAATTTTGTGCCCATATTTGGTTAAGTCATGCAATTTTGTATTCATATTGTTCAAGTCATGTAAATTCAATGGATGAATTAGCACCCTTATACTTTATGAATTATCCTTATTTGGATATATTTTCTATGTACAACAAAATTTACAATCTATTAGTAATTAGTGCAATAAAATTAATCATTAAGAATCCAATCAAGTGAGTCTTGGCTCTCATATCCAGGGTCTCCAAATTCAGATATAAAAAGTAACCCGGCTCTAAAAGTTTCACAGAAATTATTCTGATTGATTATAATTTCATCCACAATTTAACTTTAAATCAATGCCTAAATTAAATTTATTTGGTATATATATTATGTTTAAATATATCTTACTTATATTATCAATTAATATCAATAATAACTAAATAAATAAAAGAATTATATACATTTTAAATTTTTATATATTATAAATTAAGTAATTACAATAGTTTTGATATTTCTTCTAATATATACGACATGTTTGAAATTATTATCATTTTTAATAATATATCATTTTAGTACAATTTAATCCTATTTTGATTGAATACATATCTTCCTTTAATAATATAGGTACTTCATTTCACAATTGTTTTTAAAAGTTCATTTATTTATATAATTTTACATAAAAAATATACATTAATCACTATGTTATACTTTTACAATTTCGTCATCAGAGTCTAACACCTCTACAATTTCGTCATCAGAGTCTAACACCTCTACAATTTCATCGTCAGAGTCTAATATTTCAATAACTTCACTATCACTCTCTAATAATTCTATGATCTCCACATCAGAATCTTCTTCCTGTATTTCAATTTCTTCGTGACCTATTATTATTTCATCAGCATAACTCTCTATAATTTTTTTCGTATGTCTTCTTTTCTTCTTTATCCGTCATATCATCTGAATCACAATCATCTATATCAAAATCGTCAGTTATATCCTGCACATAATATCTATCTTCACTGTCAATGCCGACGCGTATATACCCCGAATCCAATAACCATGTTACGCCTGGAATATTCTTAAATCCGTTCATACTATTAAACTTTAGCTTGCACTAAGAAAATATTACTCTGTAATTACAGCTCAACATCATCTCTATTTAAGTAACATTTATACATGAATTTACCACCTCCACCAACAGAATCCCGTTACATAGGTCTTACGCTCACACAATATTTATATTATTTTCTCATGAGAACATGTGCTGACGCCGGCTAACACGTGTGCTTCAAGTTACGTTCAAGTTACTACGTTCAAATTTGTCTACGTTTGGAAAATATTGTTTTATCATATTGCATAAGAATAATTTATATACATAGTTCTCATGAGAACATGCGCTGTTTGCAAATTTCTGAATTCGAAGGAATGCGTTATAAATACACTGTTATAAATAATTTAACACTGTCATAATCTTATAACCAATAACAAATCAAACATAAGAATTAATATCGGTATCTCACTCTTTACCATTAGATATTAATTATTACACACGTAATATATAATATCGCTATCTCACTCTTTCATATTATCCCAACTATTACCCCCCATTGTCTAGCCACGCCACCTCACTCCTTACCCCACCCTTACCCCCCTTTTACATTCTTCCAAGTCTAGCCACGCCCCCTCTGCATATCGTGACCTAAATGCATCCCCACCACCAATAATTTCCAACTCAACTTCTAAACTGTCCTAGAAACGGCCCTACTCATCTACTAACAAGGTATTGTTGCATTTCAAAATTGCAATTCTTGGTTTTTGTGCTTGCAAATTCACATATTAATTCATCATTGTTACATCATTGTTTGCAGCTTCTTTATGTTCAATGGTTACAAACAAATCAAGGTACAAACACAATTTCTGAAAAGAACTGTGAACCCTCGGTGTGTAATATACTTTTAATATTTTATGTACAATAAAGTGGAAAATTTTATGTACAACAGGAAAGAATGGGAAAAATCGAAAAAAGCAACTACAATACAAGATATAAAAGGATTTGGGAAAGTAATGTACCTCAGTACCTTATAGAAAAAGATATAAAAAATATAAGTAGGACAGCAAGGTTTAGATTGGGAAATGAGGTAAAAGGAAACAGATACTGGGAAAGTAGTGAGGAAAGAAAGTGTAGAGTGTGCGGAACGGAGGACGAAACACTGGAGCACATTACGTTTGAGTGTAAGGAAAAAATAGTGAGCGAAATGAATATTGTCTAGCTATTAAAGGGAGGCAGTGAAGGAAAGAGGTGGATGGCGGAAATAGTAAAAAGGAAAGAAAAAACAGGACAATAAATAAGCTTGTGGCTGGGTTGCATAAGGAACATGAAGAGAGAGGAAGTACTAAAAGAGGCAGTGAAGGGAAGTAGGAGAAAGAAAAAAGTAGCGAGGAAATAGTTAAACTTGAGTCCAGAAAAATAGAGAATAGAGAAATAGATTTTCGGAAAGGAGATAAGGACAAGAGGTAGATGACGGAGATAGTGACAATAATAACATAATAAAGGTAGAGAGTCAAGAAGAAAGAGTGAAGTAAGAGAGTCAAGAGAAAATAGTAAAGATAGAGCGTTTATGTCTGCAATAGACATAAGTAGAGAAGTGAAAACGAAGAGAGAAGGCAGGAAGGATAGTGAAAAGATAATAGAGGTTTGTCGCGAGGAGACATGGAAGGGAAGAGGTGATAGATGAAAATACAGGCAATAAGGAAGGAGAAGCTGGAAACGGTGAGAATAAAGGAGGAGTAGAGGACATGAAGAGAGAGAATCAAGAACACAGAAAGTACTATTTGAAGTAGTAATAGTCTTGAATAGTTTAAGTTTAGTTTTTTAACTTTGAATAAATATGATATGCATTAAGAAGTATAATAATGTAGATTGTAAAGCCGAAAGGCACACAATTAATATAATATAATATAATGTAAAATAAAGTGTTTTACATACATACATGCATAAACCTTGTGATTCACTTTGTTTTATTGCTTAATACCAATATTATTAATCCAAGTATACGTTCCTAAACTCTTCACCTGTAAAACCTAGGCGATCACTAAAGATCACACAAGAAACTCATGCACATAAATGTAGTAAGTAGTTTTGCTGTGACATGCAGTGCACGATAAAGAGCTGATAATAAACTAGTAGTTCTGTACTTTTAACGTATTTATATTTATATATATGTATATATTTTGACTTGATAAAACCTAAACAGATTAGTTAGGGCCCTAGTTTCTTTTTCCACCGGGGTCCTTCGTTACCTAGCTACGCCACTGATTCATTGGTATATTGTGCATTGTACTATAATGTGCACTGTGCACACATGTGTCAAACTATAAACATGAGTTAGATATACTAACTTCATTTTGAATAATGTTTTCTCGCTCCTTCAAAGGTTACTTATTTAATATAAAATAAAATTAGGTTAGTATCCCAATGGCAGTCTTCTATTATTTAGACATGTTTTTTTTACATAATCATTCTACGCGAATTCACTTCTCCGATATCTGCGCAGTTATATTTCCATAATTTTGATGAGTAACTCCTTTTCTTCCTTAGTTTAGTTTGTTACAAATACTAATCCTATCCTAAATGAGTCAACATTAATTTATCTGTGTTTAATTTGCTTTAGGTGGCAGTAAGACATCTGTGGTACAAGGATAATCTTGCCAAGGCCATAGAAGCTAAACGCATTCATCATCAACTGTTCCCAATGACATTCTACAATAACCACGGATTAAATAAAGTATTGCCAATAAGTTATATCGCAATTTATTTCTTTATCGCATTTGTAATTCATTCCAATCTATTTTTTCTGCAGCAAATACGTATTGGACTCCAAAAGAAGGGGCACCAAAGAGTTCCATGTAGTAGGTATTCCATGTGATGGCCATAGCACATGAGGATGGCAAAATCATTGCAGCTACCGACCCATAAAGAAGAGGAAGCATTGTGGCATTTTAGTTAACTTATTTTTATTTTGAGATTGATAAGCATAACTGGTAGATTCCTAAATAAAAGTTTTTTGCTAAATTGAACTTACTGCAAAATATTATTTTTGAGAAATTGTCGCTAAAATATATGTTTTTTTAAGTTAATGTTCCACTATTTTGTTCTAAAATTATAATTTCTCCTAATTAAACACTGTATTAAACAATGTCCAGTTTCCCACCCCTAAACACCAATCATCACCTCTTAGCCCAATGCCCTCCTTAGAGCACTTTCTCAGCGCCTCCGCTTTAGCGCTATAATTAAATAATACTGCTCTTATAATTAAAAAATCCTGCCCCCAATTCTTTTATTCTTATTCTTTTTTCTTTCCGCAAATATGCGCTTGCACATACGTAGTACATTTTCATTACATTTCTCTAGACTATCTCCTCGTACCACCACCCTCCCTCCCGATTTCGTAACACTATGCCTGTAAAAGTACCAAATATCAATCCAATTCTACTACTGGATGTAATTTGAATGTGTAACATATAGAGAACTATTTTGCTTCTATGTAATACTCTACATGCTAAATATCTTCGTTCTACCTCTATATTGTTCTTATACTCGGTATATCACCCCCCGCCTGAATTATTATTTTGATTCAATATTTTTAGATTTTTCGGTCTAAACACTTGCCACCACTAGGTTTTCAAATTTATTTTCTTAATTACTGTCTACAGCGAGCCTAAAAATCAAATTTCAACGTTCTAACTAAATTTAAATAGCGCCCCTAACCCAGAAAATATAACTCTGGTGCGGCGATCGAACCCAAAGAGACAGCAGTCCAGCTTGAAGCATCAATGGTCTTGCCCACTGTGTTGCTCACCGTAAAAATAATAGACATATCCAAATGATTTAGATTTATGGTGCAATACTAAGCAACGCAACGAATAATGTTTTATTCAAAAATGAAAAGTTATAAAGTAAATATTTTGCCAACTCGGTTCATTTTTCCTAATTTCCAGTATAACATTTTAGTCAAGAGTGCTAATAAGGGATGCTAATAAACTCACATAAACAAAATAGTTATTTTAAACAACGATTTAAAGGACTTGTTGTTGTAAGCGAAATGTAAACGTTACGTAAAACAACTAAATTTCGCCAAAAATAATTTATTTGTTATTTGCACAGCTTCAACTCAACGTTCAACTCAAATAAATGGGTTGCTTAATTATTAATCAACGTACGTCTTAAAATTATCCACGTCTACAAAATATAATTGTTTCCCACTCGTCCTTCGCTTGGTAACCTATATGACTTTCGTGGTTTCACAATTTCGGAATTTGAAATATTTCTAAAACTCTTTGACGATAAAATGATTATCTCACGTCTGTTCTTGCACTTAACCATAATATCTATCTTGATTAATCTGAATAATCTGACTTGCAGACGCATTCTCCATCAACACAAGTTTGTGTGCCG
Organism: Panorpa germanica; assembly: GCA_963678705.1. Lineage (NCBI taxonomy): Eukaryota > Metazoa > Arthropoda > Insecta > Mecoptera > Panorpidae > Panorpa > Panorpa germanica. Next base: position 5,332,893 of record OY783205.1, read on the forward strand.
GTAAGAAGACATTGAAAAAGACATAGCAGTTCCTCCAATATTCCGCATTCACTCTCTGAAATGTAATTAAAAAGATTTTAAATAATTAAAAACTTATTGTAATAAGCAACTGCTGTATATACAATTATATCCAATACCCTGAAGATCAGAAATGGGTAGGTTAGCAAACTTAAAGAATATAAATCAACTATTATTGCATCTTACGGTAGATGAATTTTGAATAAAGCGAAAAACGACAAGAACACAATGAAGCACGACTTTGGCAAGACATTAAAAATATTAAAGCATGCGGTTCAAAATACGGATTTCAATTACTCGGAAGAAGAAAATGTTCGTAGTCAATACGCAGTAAAACTTACAATGTGATATAGTACCAAGATGCTACAATGGTTTAATGACAAGAAGTACCATCGCATTTACTTCATACATACATACTTAATACATAAAAATAACAGAGTGCGGTTTTACGCACGGATGAAATTTACTATGAATTATTATCAAGGAAAATATATATTTGAATTGGAAGTAAAATTATAGCAAAATCACTGGAAAATTATTTAATTTATACAATAAATTTATTACAAATTTTACATTGTTTAAAAAAAAAAATATCTAGAAAATTTATAACCACATTTGTTGATTAAGGTGTTTGGTCACTGCAAAATTGTGATTGTGATGAAGATGCCATTCTGAATCATGTTATCCTAGGACGCAAAAATAGAAATGGTCAGATGGATGCACTACTCAAAATTATGACTAAATTCACCAATATGCAGATGTTTTGTAAAACAACTGCGTTTGGCCAAAAATAATTGATTTTTTATTTGCACAGCTTCAACTCAACGTTGGACTCAATAATTTGTTGCTCTAATTATTAAATAATATACGTCTTAAAATTATCCACGTCTGCAAAATAAAATAAATCTTTCACACTCGCACTTTGATTGTTAAACCACATGACCTTTATGGTTTCACAATTTTGGAATTTAAAAATATTTCTAAAACCTTCTGACGATAAAATGGTTACCCCATCATTCCGGGTTTAATTTAAGTTTTAAGAAGATGCACAAATGTTATCCATGATCGACAGCGAAATAATTCAATAACTCGTAAATAAGTTTTTTAACTAACAAATTCCCAAAAGACACAATTGCTATATTTAAATTAATGCGAGATAAGACCTCGTCCTTATTGCATCGTTATATAATGAATTTTATATATTTATAAATGAGGTTATTATGTTAACTACGGAAACTTTTAACACCACATAGGTTCACAACAATTTTGTATTAAGACAGAGTTGTCGCAATTCTATTTTCAATAGAATTTGTATATAAAAACTTAATTTATACATTATAGTAATTTGAAAAGTCGTCTTAACTTGAAGGATATCGTTAAGAACTTACAAAAGTGTTAAGGGAAACATAGACATTTCAAATTGTTTTGAAATTATACTGCTTAAAGTGAAAGTAAAAAGATTTTGTGTAAAGTATCAACAAACCTCCAGATGTTAAGAATATTTTTGGGTGTTAGGATATTAAGTATTTATGTGATCTTGACTGTGTAATTATAGAATAACCTTAACTTTGAAGAGTTCCTTTCCAAAATATCTAACTAATAGTAATTTAAAAAGAGTAACTTTGCCAGAGAACAGCTTATACAGTATGCAAATAGTTGTATCAATAATTTGTCGTTTGTATTGAGCTCTATTTTGGTGTCATCAAGCATTTTACCTTGGAAATAACAGAAGTTTACTTTTGCAGAATAAATAGCATGCAATATACACATGGGCTGAAAAGTCCCGGCCTAACAAAGAAACCACAGTTCTTTTGGTTCAAATTAGCTTTATTCATCAACGTAATCTCCATCAAGAGCAACGCAATCTTTCTAGCGCCGCTCTAACCTTTCAATACCACTTTTGTAGAACGATTTATCTTTTGACTCAAAATAGGCTTCAGTTTCAGCGATAACCTCTTCATTCGTGCGAAATTTCTTACCGGCGAGCATTTTTTTCAGGTATGCGAACAGGCTGTAGTCGCTGGGAGCCAAATCTGGCGAATATGTTGGATGTGGGACCAATTCGAAGTTCAATTCATGTAGTTTTGCCATTGTTTTGATTGACTTGTGACACGGTGCGTTGTCTTGATGAAACAAATTTTTTTTCTTTGCCATATGCGTTCGTTTCTTTGCAATTTCGGCCTTCAAACGCTTCAGTAACGCTATAAAATATTCACTGTTAATGGTATTTCCTTTCTCAAGATAGTCGATGAATATTACACCACGCACATCCCAAAATACCGAGGCCATAACCTTTCTATTGTTCTGAAAGACAAGTACTTAGATGTTTGGGCTTACAAATTAAACAGGCTTATTGGATTTGCAATTCTTCTTCTAATGGTTGTATCCAATGCAAATTTCATCGTTGTTATGTCTGCAATGTTTATAATTATTATACCAATTTATTTGTAAATTACTTGCTATTTATCTTTTTGTCGACAATCGACTTGATGAAATATGATGTACATGCTTAAACGACAAATTCTTATAGTATATTTTAAATGCAGAATTACAATTTATTTAATATATATATATATATATATATATATATATATATATATATTTTTATTTATTAGGCTTTTGCTTATTCAGCCTTCTTGCCATTCTAAATTACAACTAAATATTATATTCTATAAGACATAAAATTACTTAAAACTATACATCATATTTTTTTTTTATTTTTTTTTGTGGTGAGGAGGAGAAATCTTCCACAAGACTTACTCCTGCAATCCCTTAGCAGGAAGTGTTGGATTCAATCTCTTGTGAGGGCGCCTACCAACTAAAACTCCCCCTCTCTTCTTCTAGACCACAGTCTGGGACCGCATAGCATTACTTCAAACTGGGTCTTGCTCTTACTCTATTTTTTATTACTGATGTAGCAAAGTCGCGGATGGCATTCCAGTGTTCTTCGTTGGACAGCATTACGTATACAATATTGTCCACTGTGAGAGTCGCTTGAGTGATGCGCTGCGCCCGTTCTCTTTCCATTGTCCATTGCTTACACTTAAAGAACGTATGGTCTGGTGTATCCGTATCACCGCAATACCAGCATTCTGCAGTATCCCTTATGTGGAATCTATTTAGATAGGCTCCATAACAGCCATGCCCTCCTAGAAGTTGGGTGATGTAGTAGTCTACTTCCCCATGCTTCCGGTTATTCCACTTTTCCACGTTTTTAATAAGTTTTTTAGTCCATTTTGCCTTTCCGTTGTCTGTTTCCCACTCTTTTTGCCACTTGTTCACCGTTTGCTTTTTTGCCTCTTTTCTTTGGGCCTCTCCTTCTGAGAAGGTTTTTCCCCGTTCTGCTACCATTAGCTCTAGAGGTTCTATCCCGGTTATCACCTGAATCGCCTCCGCCGAAATAGTTCTATAAGCGCTGCCCACCCGAATTGCCAGCCTTCTCTGCACTCCACTTAGGATGTTCCTGTACTTCTGTTTGTCCATTATCTCTCCCCATATTGGTGCCGCGTACAACATTATTGAGTGGACCACCGCCCTTAGGATCCTCCTTTTGCTGGCTTTAGGTCCACTTAGATTTGGCATTAACCTGCTGAGTGCCATTATTGTTTGCTCAGCTTTCCGCGCCATTTCGGTGACGTGCTTCCTCATGTCATTGTTTCTACTAAGGTACTTACTGACATTGAGTTGCTCTAACGCTTCCATGATGCCTTCCCATGGCGCAGTGTTAAAAGCGTTTTTGATATCAAGTGTGACCAGCACAGCGTATTTCCTATTTCGATGGGCCCTTTTTTTAATGTTTTGTACCACCTCCTTTATTTTCTTCATTGCGTCAATGGTGGACTTCCTTTATCTGAAACCGAATTGGTTTCCCGACAGTTTGTCGTCGACTTCCTCATTCAGTCTTTCGCTATTAGCTGTTCGAGTAGTTTTCCCATCGAGTCTAAGAGGCATATCGGTCTGTACTTCTCTTCCACGTCTCCTGGTTTTTTGGGTTTTTGTATGAGTACTAGCTTTGCAGTTTTCCATACTTTGGGGAAAACCCCCTCTTCCAGTTGATCATTTACCACCTTAAGGAACATATTCGGAACTTTGGTAATCGCCGCTTTGATTAGCTGTGGTGGGATTTGGTCCGGTCCTGGAGTCTTTCCACTTTTCATACGTTCTACTGCTGTACCGAGCTCCTCTTCCGAAAAATACGGAATAGCACTTATTTTGGGACTTTTCTCTGCCCAATGTCTCTCCCTGCGTGTTGGAAATAGTTCGCTAACGACTGCTTTTAGCTTTTCTTTCCCAATCTTAATCTGTGGCATTGTACTGAACTTTTTGCACACTATTTTGTATCCCATGCCCCAGATGTCTCGGTCAACTTCTTCACAGATTTGTTTCCATGACTCCTGCTTTGCTGCGATGATTTCATTTTTTAGCGCCTTCCTCGTTTCCCTGTAGGTGTTCCTTAGGCTTTCCTTTTCTTTCTCTGTGCAGACCCTACTTTTGTTTCCTCTGGTTAACTTCCGTCTCGCTGTGAGACATTCCTTTCTGAGAAGCGCCACTTTGTTGTTCCACCAGTAGACTGGGCTCCGTTTACCTCCCGGACCATTTTTTGTAAACGTCTGACCTGCCGCCCTCCTAATCATTTCTATGCAGGTGTTTGCATTTATTATTGGAGCTCTTCCAAATTCCTCTTCCAAAATCGCAGCGAAGACGGGTAGCCTTTCCTTCTGTACTCTTCACTTCATTACCGTCGTTTGTTTCCTCTCAGTGTTCCCCATAGTCCAAAATGCCTAGAGGACGACGTGCGAACATCGGCCGCCGCACAAGACATGCAAGCCAGCAACAAGTGTATTCACAGAACTTAAGCGAAGAAAGACAACATATAATAAGAGAAAATGCCCGATTGAGACAACGCGTGAGCACACGAAGATCATTGGCATCATACAATCGCTTGGCATTCCAATATGATCCCACTGCGAACTACAGTGATGATGAAAATTTAGATATTGGACCAACGACGACTATATGCCGATATTGCAATGCGTTAAAGTTCAGAAGAGAAACGGCTAGATTGTGCTGCGCAAGTGGAAAAGTCAAACTGGATCCATTACTTACACCACCACAGCCTGAGCCAAACCATTGTTCGATGGAAGTGATCCCGATTCCAGCCATTTTCTTCAACACATCCTTGAATACAATAACTGCTTTCGCATGACTTCCTTAGGTGCTAACATCATTCGAGAAGGCGGCTTCATGCCGACTTGCAAAGTAAAAGATACAACACACATAACCAATCACTCACACCAGCACAATGAATTGCAACACATAACAACTACATATACACCACACACTACACCATCACACGATCAGAAGTTACACCGTATTCTTCAAGAAATGATTGTTTGCAATTACAGATACAAGGACAAATATATCATTTGCATGGTTCAATGGTGCCAACACCAGATGAACCGCATCAATTTCTGCAAATATATTTCATTTCGTCGATGGTGGATCAGCTGAAGTGCGGTGCAAAATACAGGGAACACAACAGTTAAAGAGACGAATTATTGAACAGTTGCAAGCATTTTTTCACGCTAATAATGCTGTGGGTAATATGTTCAAAACAGCATTGGAACGAATGCCATCGGATACGCACAAATTTGTCATAAAAGCGGATTGTACCCCAACAGGTGAACATGTGCGAAGATTCAATGCACCCACCGTTAATGATGTTGCTGCAATTATTGTTGGCGATCCAACTAAATTGCGAGACATTGTCGTTCAGCGAAGAAGCAATATCATGCATCGTGTAAACGAGACGCATCGTACAAACGATGTGTGTTCACGAGTTGGGAAACCATCCGCTTTGTTTGTGTTAACGTCAGACCAAAAAACAAAAAATGTGGTTTACCAAAGAGCACTTCAATGAAACGGATAATTTGCGGACACGTATAACGCTTCGATTCAGTATTTACTTTGGATTCACTTTCATTTACTTAGAGAAGTTCAACTAAATAACACTAATCGAAATGAATTCATTACTGTTGTGAAATGAAATAAAATTTTTCCTTTTCAAATATAAAACAAAAAAAAAATTTTCTTCATCTTTTAATCACCAAACGAAATGTTACATAAAACGAAGCCATCTGATGGCGAAACGGAGTTCGCCGGGTTTGCTAGTATATATATATATATATATATATATATATATATATATATATATATATATATATATATATATGTAGGTTTTACCCTACATTAGTAGTTTTTGAATCTAATACCATCCCGGTTCAGACTACACTTTGCAGATTAGAATATACAACCACCTGTTGAGATCCTAATTTGCAGCATAGAACTATTCAATCCCATATGAGCCTCCAATTTGTAGGTAATTTCTACAACTATCCGTTGAGACGATCAATTTGCAGTATAACATAACAATATAGTTTCTTTTATACGAGCAAACATATGATTTGAATATTGATAGTTCATTTATTATTTACACAAAATTATACAATTACATCTAAATAAAGCGAATTAATCGTAATTAACTTCACTAAGAAAAATACACTTGATTAAAATACAATACTTAGATTATAGTGTCTCTTCGCAGTGTTTTGCGTGTTAACACGTAATACGCAATTTCAATTGTTGTTATAATGATAATACAACCTAGTATTTAACATTACATTTGCTGCATAACTCTAACATATGTTACAACTAATAACAATGTCCACACTTAAATTATATTAACACCCGTTAATAATATTTAAACTAACAAAATAACAACATCGCACAACCTATGTACATCTTTGTCGCCATTTTTATCTAACTCTGACTACAACTGTTGCTTGTACCAACATGTGCCCGTAATGACTCGTCAGCATACACTATAGCGAGTGTCTGTGTTTGAGAGTTTCGGGGCTCACATACCTCATTAGATGGTATGTTAAGCATCTGGTGTCGAGAGTACATTATAATATTACCCTAATATTATTCAAGTTCTTAACCTAATTTACAGGTTACTTTATATTTCTATTTCTTAAAACTAATTATATTTACACTTAAAACTAATCTTAAAAAATAATCCCACATCTCGGCCTCTCCTGACTAGTAACTATAATCAGTTGCTATAATCATCCTTGCCCATGATGTCATCTTGTCTGCTGATGTAGAAGTCCTGTCTGGCCCTTCACACTCTCCTGCTTTCTCCACGTCATAACGATCATTTCCTTTAATTTTCGTTATTTTGTATGGTCCTTTGGCCTCTTCTGCTCCTGTTGCTTTAGTAGGTAACAACCAAACAAACTTTGTAAAAGCATTTACTTTAACGAGAATATGTTTACACATTTTGCTTGTCGTTTTACATTTTCTACCGTAGCTAGTCCTGTTTTCTTGCTGAACTCTTAGAATAATTCCTTTATCCTCTTCTCTCAGCTTCTCGCGTTTTTCTACAAACTCATTTTGTATTTCTTCTGCTTGTATCGTCTCCTTCGGCTTTAGAAAATGCTTAACGGCTTTGTCCTTATCCTTCGAGGAACGAACAGTGTCTTGTTTGGTTTTCATTTTAACCCCAATCTTCAATTCATTTTCTATTATACACTTCCTTGTATAATTCTTTGCTTGTTGCGTCTTCTTCGGCTTCGGAAAATGCTTAGCTGCGTTGACCTTATCTTTAGAGGGACGAACATTGCCTTGTTTCCTCATCTTCGGCTTCGGAAAATGCTTGGCTGCTTTTACCTTATCCTTAGATAGACGAACAATGTCTTGTTTCACTGCACAACCTAGGTCGTTCATTTCCTGGGCTGCCTGTATGACATCCTTTTCTAACCCTTCACCCAGATGCTCTCCAACAACTAGTCGATCTGCAGGTGGTAGTTTAAGCGGTCTAGAAAATATGGAAGTATCATCTTTCAATGTAATTGTCATTTGAATTTCAGAGTTATAATACTCTTTTGGTTTGTAATTGTCCACCAACTCGTGTATTTTATTAACAACATTTTATCGTTTATATGAGATAAGTCTAGATCACTTTCTTTATCACCGTAGTCTATTTTCATTGTCATTAATTGTTTAACCTCACTTTCATTTTCATCTTTATCGTTATAAAGTTTATGAAATTTAACACCTGTTTTATCAATAACTACTTTAGCTTTAGCTATAATGTCCAAACCTATTACCATGTTCATATGCATTGCATGAGATGGTAACACTTCAAAATAACCTACGTAATGTTCTGAATCAATTTCAATGTCCAATTCAATCCTACCTAAAGAATTTACTCTAGAGTTTGACAAACCACGTATTGTTATTTCAGAGTTATTTAATTTAACATTCTTTAATGTTTTAAAATAATCTTCGCGCACTGCTGATAAATCACTACCAGTATCTATTAAAGCATTTACATTACTCCTGTTATTAACACAAATTGATTTTATCATTTCTACTTTCATAACATTATGCTCCGCTTTAACAGTTTTTATTTTAGTATTACAGTTTCGGCTAACATGTCCATAATTACCACAATTAAAACATTTATAACCCTTGTCTTTATCAAGACACACTTTAGATGAGTGTGATAACGAACCACAATTAAAACATTTAATCTTCTCACCTGTTGTCTCAATTTTAGTTTTCGTACCTGACCTAGATCTCCTATCATAGTCCTGGGTATCCATTTTCATTTTTTCATATTGTTCCAGCTTACGTCTAAGTTGTCCAATATTCTCAGCTCCATAAAGTATTACTTTGTTAACTGAACTGTCGCGAATGCCTGCTATGATATAATCCATAATAGCTGCTTCTTCGACGTCTGCTTGTCGAGCTATATCTAAAATATCATACACATATTGACGAATACTTTCACCTGATTTCTTCACCCTTTGTTGAAGCATTTTGTGAACCTGTGCGCTATTTAAACTCGTATCGAATTCATCAATCAAATACGATTTAAATGTATCCCAATTTATTATCCTGGTTTCGAAATTAACAAATTGTTTTGCTGTATCAGTCAACAATCTCCTGGCATACAAATATCTGTATTTTGTATCTATTTCTGCCTGGTCACAGAAATCATCAAATTGTTTAATCCATAATCTAACATTTTTAAGCCCATCATATTTAGGTAAAGCCAATTCTAAATCTAAAAATGTATAATTAGTTTTATTGACTGTTTCATTGTTTACAGACCTATTATTCTGTTCACCGACTCGGCTATTAAACGAGTTCATTCTTAAAAATAATTCAGCACGATTCCCACGCTGACTAAGTCCAACAAAATTAAGTTCCTGTCGTAGCTCTGCCACTGACAAATTGTCTAATTCTTGTGTCATTGTTATAATTTTCAATACTGTACAATTACTTTAATGAGCAAACTGTACACTAAGTTTTCCTCTTGATTCCGCTGGTCAACTGTTCTGGTTCTAAGGTTAAGAATATTCTTGACTGAATATACTTGGTTTTACCTTAATCCCGGTTGATCAATTAGTCTGGTTCTAAGGTTAAAAATAATCTTAACTGAATATTTTTGATTTCGCCCTTATCCCGGTTGAGCCCCCAATTTGTAGGTTTTACCCTACATTAGTAGTTTTTGAATCTAATACCATCCCGGTTCAGACTACACTTTGCAGATTAGAATATACAACCACCTGTTGAGATCCTAATTTGCAGCATAGAACTATTCAATCCCATATGAGCCTCCAATTTGTAGGTAATTTCTACAACTATCCGTTGAGACGATCAATTTGCAGTATAACATAACAATATAGTTTCTTTTATACGAGCAAACATATGATTTGAATATTGATAGTTCATTTATTATTTACACAAAATTATACAATTACATCTAAATAAAGCGAATTAATCGTAATTAACTTCACTAAGAAAAATACACTTGATTAAAATACAATACTTAGATTATAGTGTCTCTTCGCAGTGTTTTGCGTGTTAACACGTAATACGCAATTTCAATTGTTGTTATAATGATAATACAACCTAGTATTTAACATTACATTTGCTGCATAACTCTAACATATGTTACAACTAATAACAATGTCCACACTTAAATTATATTAACACCCGTTAATAATATTTAAACTAACAAAATAACAACATCGCACAACCTATGTACATCTTTGTCGCCATTTTTATCTAACTCTGACTACAACTGTTGCTTGTACCAACATGTGCCCGTAATGACTCGTCAGCATACACTATAGCGAGTGTCTGTGTTTGAGAGTTTCGGGGCTCACATACCTCATTAGATGGTATGTTAAGCATCTGGTGTCGAGAGTACATTATAATATTACCCTAATATTATTCAAGTTCTTAACCTAATTTACAGGTTACTTTATATTTCTATTTCTTAAAACTAATTATATTTACACTTAAAACTAATCTTAAAAAATAATCCCACATCTCGGCCTCTCCTGACTAGTAACTATAATCAGTTGCTATAATCATCCTTGCCCATGATGTCATCTTGTCTGCTGATGTAGAAGTCCTGTCTGGCCCTTCACACTCTCCTGCTTTCTCCACGTCATAACGATCATTTCCTTTAATTTTCGTTATTTTGTATGGTCCTTTGGCCTCTTCTGCTCCTGTTGCTTTAGTAGGTAACAACCAAACAAACTTTGTAAAAGCATTTACTTTAACGAGAATATGTTTACACATTTTGCTTGTCGTTTTACATTTTCTACCGTAGCTAGTCCTGTTTTCTTGCTGAACTCTTAGAATAATTCCTTTATCCTCTTCTCTCAGCTTCTCGCGTTTTTCTACAAACTCATTTTGTATTTCTTCTGCTTGTATCGTCTCCTTCGGCTTTAGAAAATGCTTAACGGCTTTGTCCTTATCCTTCGAGGAACGAACAGTGTCTTGTTTGGTTTTCATTTTAACCCCAATCTTCAATTCATTTTCTATTATACACTTCCTTGTATAATTCTTTGCTTGTTGCGTCTTCTTCGGCTTCGGAAAATGCTTAGCTGCGTTGACCTTATCTTTAGAGGGACGAACATTGCCTTGTTTCCTCATCTTCGGCTTCGGAAAATGCTTGGCTGCTTTTACCTTATCCTTAGATAGACGAACAATGTCTTGTTTCACTGCACAACCTAGGTCGTTCATTTCCTGGGCTGCCTGTATGACATCCTTTTCTAACCCTTCACCCAGATGCTCTCCAACAACTAGTCGATCTGCAGGTGGTAGTTTAAGCGGTCTAGAAAATATGGAAGTATCATCTTTCAATGTAATTGTCATTTGAATTTCAGAGTTATAATACTCTTTTGGTTTGTAATTGTCCACCAACTCGTGTATTTTATTAACAACATTTTATCGTTTATATGAGATAAGTCTAGATCACTTTCTTTATCACCGTAGTCTATTTTCATTGTCATTAATTGTTTAACCTCACTTTCATTTTCATCTTTATCATTATAAAGTTTATGAAATTTAACACCTGTTTTATCAATAACTACTTTAGCTTTAGCTATAATGTCCAAACCTATTACCATGTTCATATGCATTGCATGAGATGGTAACACTTCAAAATAACCTACGTAATGTTCTGAATCAATTTCAATGTCCAATTCAATCCTACCTAAAGAATTTACTCTAGAGTTTGACAAACCACGTATTGTTATTTCAGAGTTATTTAATTTAACATTCTTTAATGTTTTAAAATAATCTTCGCGCACTGCTGATAAATCACTACCAGTATCTATTAAAGCATTTACATTACTCCTGTTATTAACACAAATTGATTTTATCATTTCTACTTTCATAACATTATGCTCCGCTTTAACAGTTTTTATTTTAGTATTACAGTTTCGGCTAACATGTCCATAATTACCACAATTAAAACATTTATAACCCTTGTCTTTATCAAGACACACTTTAGATGAGTGTGATAACGAACCACAATTAAAACATTTAATCTTCTCACCTGTTGTCTCAATTTTAGTTTTCGTACCTGACCTAGATCTCCTATCATAGTCCTGGGTATCCATTTTCATTTTTTCATATTGTTCCAGCTTACGTCTAAGTTGTCCAATATTCTCAGCTCCATAAAGTATTACTTTGTTAACTGAACTGTCGCGAATGCCTGCTATGATATAATCCATAATAGCTGCTTCTTCGACGTCTGCTTGTCGAGCTATATCTAAAATATCATACACATATTGACGAATACTTTCACCTGATTTCTTCACCCTTTGTTGAAGCATTTTGTGAACCTGTGCGCTATTTAAACTCGTATCGAATTCATCAATCAAATACGATTTAAATGTATCCCAATTTATTATCCTGGTTTCGAAATTAACAAATTGTTTTGCTGTATCAGTCAACAATCTCCTGGCATACAAATATCTGTATTTTGTATCTATTTCTGCCTGGTCACAGAAATCATCAAATTGTTTAATCCATAATCTAACATTCAGTTTACATCGAGTCTTCTTGGTGAGCGCACGTATTTACAATAAACAAAACAATAAAATAAATAGTTATCTTTTTTTTTTTGCAAATTATAATATTTTTTTTCGTTTTTATTTTTTTTTAAATTATAATTTATATTATTATTAAGTGTTATTAATTAGAAGTGAAGTAACTTCTATTTAATTATCACTGGTTAATTAACAATATGGATATGGAGGTTGAACCTCCCGATAAAAATCCGATCAATAAAAACAACTCTGTGACTAACAAATCAATTCCTACAGATAAAACATCCAGTGATATAACAGAAAACTTAAATAACAATAGTGACAATGTTAAAAAAATATTTAATAATTTATACAACACAGAAACAAAATATGACTCGTATAAAGTAATGATAGTTAAAAATAATAGTGATGGAAATACATTTTTTAGTTCTCTTAAATTAGCAGAAATAATATGTAAAATTAGCAATAAATCTAATATAATAGAAATTAAAAAAGTGGGAAGAAATAGAGTAATCGTTCAATGTGCTAATGCAGTACTAGCTAACGAAATTACCAAATCAACATTGCTGAAAAACAATGGGTATGAAGCGTTTATCCCATTTTACTGGTGCACAAAAGTTGCTATTATAAAAGGTGTTGATATTGAATATTCGGAAGATACAATTTTAAATAATATAGAGTGTCCACCTTTTAAAGTAACGAGAGTGCAAAGGTTAAATCGAAAACTAAGAGTTGACGGAGCTATTAAATATGAACCCAGTACAACAGTGAAATTATTCTTTGAAGGACTTGCTATTCCTGCTTATGTTTACATGTGGAGAGTGAGACGAGCATGTGAACCATTTGTACAACAGACGATACAATGTTATAATTGTTTTAAATTTGGACATGCAGCCACAAAATGTAGAGCAAAAGTAGCAAAATGTAAATTCTGCGGAAGTGAAGATCATTTACGTACTGCATGCACATCTCCTAATCCGACATGCATAAATTGTAAACTTAACCACGAGGCTACAGACAATGAATGTCCTGAAAAAAAAAGACAAATCAAGATAAAAGATCTCATGGCCCAACACAATCTCAGTTTTTATGAAGCAAAATTAGAATTAACAGAAAAAAATACAGACTATTTATACTCAGTAAGAACTCAAAACTCTTTCGAAGCTCTAAACTACAATGAGACTTTTCCCAATATCACTAATAAATACAATAGTATCAACATAATTCCAACATACAAACCAAACCCTTTAACCAGAAGAACTAATACCAGAGTGAATAAATCAAATACAGGTAACTCGTTACAAAGATCTTACAGTCAACCACAACCTACGACATCCACTAAAGAACCAATTCCAAAAAGAAGAAGAGAAGAAAAGAAACCTAACAATGAAGAAAGCGACACATACCTTAAGATAACTAATCAAGGAAAAAACAGAAAGCAAATCAACCAAGAGACACCTGATATTACAATGGAAAACAATGATAATGATACCTGCTATACATCAATATATAATAAAAATAATGATGACAAAATTAAAAATACAAACAAAGACCCAAATATTACATCCCAATCCCTTAGAAGCTACAAGAAACAAATATCTAGTGTACAATGGCCAAACTCGTAAGAAAACATCGATATATAAATTAAGTTTATTTTTAAAAAAATCTATTCACATCACTAAACCTAATCGTTTAATAAATTTACTAAAATATTAAATCAACAATAATTATATAAACGGAGAGAAAATAAAATAAAATAAAATATATAAATAAATCTAACAACAAGACCAAGGACAGATATAAAAATCAATAATTAATTAAAACAGTTAAAATGATAAATTTTATTCAATGGAATTGCAGAGGAGTCAGATATATTAAAGAGGAACTACAACATATGTTACAGAAGCATAACATACATATATGCATAATATCAGAAACGTTTTTAACAAAAAATATCAATTTCAACATCAAAGGTTATTTTATTGAAAGAGAAGATAGGATACAGAATACAAACTATAATCCCCACGGGGGTGTTGCTATCTTGATTCATAAATCTATAAAATATAAACGAGTAATGCTAAATAACCCATTTAATTCGGTCGAAATAGTTGGAATAATTTTAACACATAACGAAACTGATGTAATATGTATTTTATCAATCTATGCTAAACCGAATCATAAACTATCTAATTCTAATTGGTCACAGATAAAACAACAAATAGATGTTCCTGTTATACTTGCTGGAGATTTTAACGCGACTAATCTTGCTTGGGATATAAATTGTCCAGGTAGTCAGTATGAAGGTAACGAATTGTTAGATTTCATAGAAAACGAAAATCTAAATATTATCAACGATGATAAACCAACTAGAGTAAGCAATCTCAGTACAAGGGACAGTATATTGGATCTCACATTGGTATCAATGACGTTAACACAACAAATTACTTCGTGGCAAGTTCTTGCAGATAGCTTAGGTAGTGATCACTACCCAATTTTTTTCTGTTTGAATGACTATAATAAAGACCGTTACCGTACATCTGAATATTTAACGAGGAGAAATTTCCGAAAAGCAGATTGGGAGAAATATAGCCTTGAAATAGAAAGCAGAATTTCAAACCTTAGCACAAATGGAATCACAAGTAATCCCCAAGATGTTGAAAACAAATACAACCAATTTAGAGATGTTATTAATAATTCGGCAGACATACATATCCCATCTACCAGATTGTATAATATAACTCCTAATAAAATAAAACCGTCTTGGTGGGACACTGAGTGCAATAAAATGATAGCTCAAAGAAAATTAGCACTAACTATTTTTAATAAAAACATGACAATGGCGAATTATTTAAATTATAAAAAACATCAAGCTAAAACCAGACGATATTTTAGAGCCAGAAAAAAAATAGAATGGCAAAATTTCTGCGAGAATTTAAACCCAAACACAACAACCAACATTGTCTGGAATAATATAAGAAAAATTAACAATAAAAGCTATAGTACTAAAAGGATAAGTGATAATGAAAATTTAATAGAAGAATTCATTAAAAAAAAATTTCCACAGAACAACAATTTAAATATTACTACCACCACCATCGTAAAAGATAATTTTCTAGATAATAACATAAATAAAAATGAAGTAAAATTCGCGTTAAATCATAATAAAAACAGTAGCACAGGATTTGATAGAATAAATTACAAAATGATACAAAACTTACCTGACAATGCAATAAATCATCTTACACAAATATACAATCTGTCATTAAACACTGCTGATATACCATTAGACTGGAAAAAACATATCGTTGTTCCTATATTAAAAACAGGAAAAGATCCAAACAAAGAAGAATCATTCAGACCAATTACTTTACTATCATGTATGGGCAAAACTATGGAATCCATCATCAAAAACAGACTGGAGTGGTATCTCGAACATCATAAAAGATTACCTGAGTTACAATTTGCGTTTAGAAAAACAAGAAGTACACAGCATAACTTAAACATATTGAATATCGATATTCAAAGAACATACAGTAAAAATCATTATATGATAGCTGCTTTCATTGACATTGAAGCTGCTTATGACAATGTTAATCTAAAAATATTAAAAGAAAAAGTAGAAAACATAGGTATATCTTCCAAAATATCCAACTGGATTATAAACTACTTCCAAAATAGAGAAATAACAGTTAGATACAATAATAAGTTAACTGGTCCTATACTATGTAATCACGGAATTCCACAAGGCTCAATATTATCTCCCTTATTATTCAACATATACACAGAAAAGTTAACAACATTATCAGATAACAACACAACAGTACTGATGTATGCAGATGACATGGTTATTTATAGTATGGGTCATACACAAGATATAGCTCAAAACAGATTACAATCGAAATTAAGAAAACTAGATATTTTATTAAAGGAAATCAAATTAAATATATCGTCAGAAAAAAGTAAAATAGTTATATTTACAAGGCATAGAATAAACTGCAGTCCAAAAATAACCATCAGAAATAAAAATATAACTGTTACTTCAAATACCAAATTTCTGGGTATATTCTTTGATACGAAAAGCACTTGGGCGAAAGAAATTGCACATATTATTAACAAATGTCAAAAAGGCTTAAATTTGATGCGATGTATAGCAGGATACAAATGGGGCGCACACCCAACAACCTTAATAAAAATATATAAAGCTATTGTTAGACCGCATATTGACTATTCTAGTACTATGATCTGCACCGCAAATAACTCAAGATTAAAAAAAATTGAAATTATACAAAACAAATGTTTAAGAATAATATTAGGTGCAATGGTTTCAACACCAATCCAAATCCTCAACTATCAAACTAATATTCCTCCGGTAAATATCAGAATACAACAAATATCAGACAGTTTCTTTTGTAAAAACAGACATAACTCATGTGGCCCCTTAAATACAAGATTATCTAAACTATATGTTCTTTATAATAAACCATATTGGACAACTCATAAAAAACCGGCACTTTTAACTAGTTTTGATAGATATAATAACTTGAACTTAGAGGTACACAACATTATACCTTTTTTCAAATTTCCATTAGAAATAAGCATGACAACAATACATACAGAAATAAATTTGTTCAAGAAGAATGACAGTAAGGAAATAACTTATCAAAAATATATGGAATATATAACAAAAGATGATATAAACTGGAGTATATGGTTTACCGATGGTTCATTCGAAAAAAACTCTAAAACTGGAGGAATTGGCATTTTCAATTATAATACAGATCAACAGTACAAATACAAACTTAACAACATCACAAATTCTTATAATACAGAAATAACAGCAATTATGAAATTACTAGAAATAATACAAAAAACTGACAATAAAAATATATTAATCTTCACAGATTCTCGTAGTGTTTGTGTATCTTTAAATAACAATAAATTCAAAAACAATAATAATAACAAAATATGTTCAATTAAAGAATATCTTTTAAAAATGGAAAAAAATGATATCAATGTTAAACTTATTTGGATTCCTGGACATGTAGGCATAAAAGGAAACGAAATGGCTGACAAACTGGCCAAAGAAGCTTGTGTAGATGGGGAAATAATCGAAATAAATTGGTCAATAAATGATTCCAAAAAAATAATTAAAGAAAATTGTATGGCAGAATGGCAGAATATATATAATGAGAAAAGTCAAAGTACTGGAAAATTTTTTTTTGCAGCGAATCAAAAAATTCCAACAACCACATGGTTTAATAAAAATCATTCACGGAGATATATTTCAACAAATTGTCGAATGAAATCTGGGCATTCTAGATGTCCAGCTCATCTATACAAAATAAATATAAAAGACACACCAAATTGTAGATGTGGAGAAGAAGGGTCTTTGGACCATATAATTCTAGGGTGTCATCTTTTAACATCAAAAATTGATAGACTTTTAAATGATTTATGTAATGTAACACAGTTCCCAGTCAATATGTCCTGTTTAATGACAAGTGAAGCAACGGCGGAAATATTAACAAACTTTGTGATAGAAAATAATATAGAAGTGTAATTTAAGTTAAAATATTTTATTTAGTATGTATTTAATTTTAAGTTTAATTTTTTAAAAGAATCATTTTGTTTTGTATTTATTAGAACAATTATAATTTATATGTAAATTTTTATATAATTTTACAAATAAAAGCAATGGCAAGAAGGCTGAATAAGCCAAAGCCTAAATAAATAAAAAAAAAAAAAAATAATCTAACATTTTTAAGCCCATCATATTTAGGTAAAGCCAATTCTAAATCTAAAAATGTATAATTAGTTTTATTGACTGTTTCATTGTTTACAGACCTATTATTCTGTTCACCGACTCGGCTATTAAACGAGTTCATTCTTAAAAATAATTCAGCACGATTCCCACGCTGACTAAGTCCAACAAAATTAAGTTCCTGTCGTAGCTCTGCCACTGACAAATTGTCTAATTCTTGTGTCATTGTTATAATTTTCAATACTGTACAATTACTTTAATGAGCAAACTGTACACTAAGTTTTCCTCTTGATTCCGCTGGTCAACTGTTCTGGTTCTAAGGTTAAGAATATTCTTGACTGAATATACTTGGTTTTACCTTAATCCCGGTTGATCAATTAGTCTGGTTCTAAGGTTAAAAATAATCTTAACTGAATATTTTTGATTTCGCCCTTATCCCGGTTGAGCCCCCAATTTGTAGGTTTTACCCTACATTAGTAGTTTTTGAATCTAATACCATCCCGGTTCAGACTACACTTTGCAGATTAGAATATACAACCACCTGTTGAGATCCTAATTTGCAGCATAGAACTATTCAATCCCATATGAGCCTCCAATTTGTAGGTAATTTCTACAACTATCCGTTGAGACGATCAATTTGCAGTATAACATAACAATATAGTTTCTTTTATACGAGCAAACATATGATTTGAATATTGATAGTTCATTTATTATTTACACAAAATTATACAATTACATCTAAATAAAGCGAATTAATCGTAATTAACTTCACTAAGAAAAATACACTTGATTAAAATACAATACTTAGATTATAGTGTCTCTTCGCAGTGTTTTGCGTGTTAACACGTAATACGCAATTTCAATTGTTGTTATAATGATAATACAACCTAGTATTTAACATTACATTTGCTGCATAACTCTAACATATGTTACAACTAATAACAATGTCCACACTTAAATTATATTAACACCCGTTAATAATATTTAAACTAACAAAATAACAACATCGCACAACCTATGTACATCTTTGTCGCCATTTTTATCTAACTCTGACTACAACTGTTGCTTGTACCAACATGTGCCCGTAATGACTCGTCAGCATACACTATAGCGAGTGTCTGTGTTTGAGAGTTTCGGGGCTCACATACCTCATTAGATGGTATGTTAAGCATCTGGTGTCGAGAGTACATTATAATATTACCCTAATATTATTCAAGTTCTTAACCTAATTTACAGGTTACTTTATATTTCTATTTCTTAAAACTAATTATATTTACACTTAAAACTAATCTTAAAAAATAATCCCACATCTCGGCCTCTCCTGACTAGTAACTATAATCAGTTGCTATAATCATCCTTGCCCATGATGTCATCTTGTCTGCTGATGTAGAAGTCCTGTCTGGCCCTTCACACTCTCCTGCTTTCTCCACGTCATAACGATCATTTCCTTTAATTTTCGTTATTTTGTATGGTCCTTTGGCCTCTTCTGCTCCTGTTGCTTTAGTAGGTAACAACCAAACAAACTTTGTAAAAGCATTTACTTTAACGAGAATATGTTTACACATTTTGCTTGTCGTTTTACATTTTCTACCGTAGCTAGTCCTGTTTTCTTGCTGAACTCTTAGAATAATTCCTTTATCCTCTTCTCTCAGCTTCTCGCGTTTTTCTACAAACTCATTTTGTATTTCTTCTGCTTGTATCGTCTCCTTCGGCTTTAGAAAATGCTTAACGGCTTTGTCCTTATCCTTCGAGGAACGAACAGTGTCTTGTTTGGTTTTCATTTTAACCCCAATCTTCAATTCATTTTCTATTATACACTTCCTTGTATAATTCTTTGCTTGTTGCGTCTTCTTCGGCTTCGGAAAATGCTTAGCTGCGTTGACCTTATCTTTAGAGGGACGAACATTGCCTTGTTTCCTCATCTTCGGCTTCGGAAAATGCTTGGCTGCTTTTACCTTATCCTTAGATAGACGAACAATGTCTTGTTTCACTGCACAACCTAGGTCGTTCATTTCCTGGGCTGCCTGTATGACATCCTTTTCTAACCCTTCACCCAGATGCTCTCCAACAACTAGTCGATCTGCAGGTGGTAGTTTAAGCGGTCTAGAAAATATGGAAGTATCATCTTTCAATGTAATTGTCATTTGAATTTCAGAGTTATAATACTCTTTTGGTTTGTAATTGTCCACCAACTCGTGTATTTTATTAACAACATTTTATCGTTTATATGAGATAAGTCTAGATCACTTTCTTTATCACCGTAGTCTATTTTCATTGTCATTAATTGTTTAACCTCACTTTCATTTTCATCTTTATCGTTATAAAGTTTATGAAATTTAACACCTGTTTTATCAATAACTACTTTAGCTTTAGCTATAATGTCCAAACCTATTACCATGTTCATATGCATTGCATGAGATGGTAACACTTCAAAATAACCTACGTAATGTTCTGAATCAATTTCAATGTCCAATTCAATCCTACCTAAAGAATTTACTCTAGAGTTTGACAAACCACGTATTGTTATTTCAGAGTTATTTAATTTAACATTCTTTAATGTTTTAAAATAATCTTCGCGCACTGCTGATAAATCACTACCAGTATCTATTAAAGCATTTACATTACTCCTGTTATTAACACAAATTGATTTTATCATTTCTACTTTCATAACATTATGCTCCGCTTTAACAGTTTTTATTTTAGTATTACAGTTTCGGCTAACATGTCCATAATTACCACAATTAAAACATTTATAACCCTTGTCTTTATCAAGACACACTTTAGATGAGTGTGATAACGAACCACAATTAAAACATTTAATCTTCTCACCTGTTGTCTCAATTTTAGTTTTCGTACCTGACCTAGATCTCCTATCATAGTCCTGGGTATCCATTTTCATTTTTTCATATTGTTCCAGCTTACGTCTAAGTTGTCCAATATTCTCAGCTCCATA
The DNA here is from genome assembly GCA_963678705.1 of Panorpa germanica. NCBI lineage: Eukaryota > Metazoa > Arthropoda > Insecta > Mecoptera > Panorpidae > Panorpa > Panorpa germanica. Next base: position 5,354,047 of record OY783205.1, read on the forward strand.
AAGTATTACTTTGTTAACTGAACTGTCGCGAATGCCTGCTATGATATAATCCATAATAGCTGCTTCTTCGACGTCTGCTTGTCGAGCTATATCTAAAATATCATACACATATTGACGAATACTTTCACCTGATTTCTTCACCCTTTGTTGAAGCATTTTGTGAACCTGTGCGCTATTTAAACTCGTATCGAATTCATCAATCAAATACGATTTAAATGTATCCCAATTTATTATCCTGGTTTCGAAATTAACAAATTGTTTTGCTGTATCAGTCAACAATCTCCTGGCATACAAATATCTGTATTTTGTATCTATTTCTGCCTGGTCACAGAAATCATCAAATTGTTTAATCCATAATCTAACATTTTTAAGCCCATCATATTTAGGTAAAGCCAATTCTAAATCTAAAAATGTATAATTAGTTTTATTGACTGTTTCATTGTTTACAGACCTATTATTCTGTTCACCGACTCGGCTATTAAACGAGTTCATTCTTAAAAATAATTCAGCACGATTCCCACGCTGACTAAGTCCAACAAAATTAAGTTCCTGTCGTAGCTCTGCCACTGACAAATTGTCTAATTCTTGTGTCATTGTTATAATTTTCAATACTGTACAATTACTTTAATGAGCAAACTGTACACTAAGTTTTCCTCTTGATTCCGCTGGTCAACTGTTCTGGTTCTAAGGTTAAGAATATTCTTGACTGAATATACTTGGTTTTACCTTAATCCCGGTTGATCAATTAGTCTGGTTCTAAGGTTAAAAATAATCTTAACTGAATATTTTTGATTTCGCCCTTATCCCGGTTGAGCCCCCAATTTGTAGGTTTTACCCTACATTAGTAGTTTTTGAATCTAATACCATCCCGGTTCAGACTACACTTTGCAGATTAGAATATACAACCACCTGTTGAGATCCTAATTTGCAGCATAGAACTATTCAATCCCATATGAGCCTCCAATTTGTAGGTAATTTCTACAACTATCCGTTGAGACGATCAATTTGCAGTATAACATAACAATATAGTTTCTTTTATACGAGCAAACATATGATTTGAATATTGATAGTTCATTTATTATTTACACAAAATTATACAATTACATCTAAATAAAGCGAATTAATCGTAATTAACTTCACTAAGAAAAATACACTTGATTAAAATACAATACTTAGATTATAGTGTCTCTTCGCAGTGTTTTGCGTGTTAACACGTAATACGCAATTTCAATTGTTCATAGTTAACAACACAATGATTTTATAATGATAATACAACCTAGTATTTAACATTACATTTGCTGCATAACTCTAACATATGTTACAACTAATAACAATGTCCACACTTAAATTATATTAACACCCGTTAATAATATTTAAACTAACAAAATAACAACATCGCACAACCTATGTACATCTTTGTCGCCATTTTTATCTAACTCTGACTACAACTGTTGCTTGTACCAACATGTGCCCGTAATGACTCGTCAGCATACACTATAGCGAGTGTCTGTGTTTGAGAGTTTCGGGGTTCACATACCTCATCAGATGTTATGTTAAGCATCTGGTGTCGAGAGTACATTATAATATTACCCTAATATTATTCAAGTTCTTAACCTAATTTACAGGTTACTTTATATTTCTATTTTTTAAAACTAATTAGATTTACACTTAAAACTAATCTTAAAAAATAATTTCACATATATATATATATATATGTAGGTTTTTAATCTACATTAGTAGTTTTTGAATCCATTCCCATCTCGGTACAGACTCCGCTTTGCAGGTTAGAATTAACAACCACGTGTTGCGATTCTATTATGCAGCCTATAACTATTCAATCACTATTGATAGCTCACAATTTGTAGACATTATCTCTAACCATCTGTTGAGATCATAATCTGTAGGTTTTGACTCTGCACACATCCCGGTTCGAGTCCCAATTTGTAGGTACTTTCCCACAATTATAAGTTACAAATAACATCAGCCTCCAGTTGATGTACAATACAACAATATAGTTTCTTATGAACGAATAAACACATAATTTGGCTATTACTAGTTTAATCACTTATCAAAGTCACAATATTACATCTACATAAAGTTAATTAATCTTAATGATATTTACGACAAAATACACTAGATTAAATACAATATAGTTCTTTACAATGTTTTACTTGTCTTTGCATTACACGCGTAATACGCAGTACAATTGTCCAATAGTTAACAACACAATATTCCTAATGAAAATACACCTTAGTACTAAACATTAAATTTGCTGTCCAACTCTATTGTTTACGCTAATCGCAATATCAATTATATTACACCTAGTAATTAATTCAACTATGATTTTAACACACAATAACGACCAAATGCAACCTAGCATTCTTCTATCGCCATTTTGTAATTCTCTATGCATTACACCCGTAATACGTAGTACAATTGTCCATAGTTATCAGCACAATATTCCTTAATGAAAATACACCTTAGTACTAAACATTACATTTGCTGTCTAACTAACATTGTTCACAATAATCACAATATCAATTATATTACACCTAGTAATTAATTTAACTATGATTTTAACACAAAAGTATGGACCCTGATACAACCTATGTATTCAACTGGTAGCCATCTTTCTTTTCTCAATGCTTTTGCACACGACACTATGCGTATGTATCAGCCAACGCCTTGATGTCGTCATCTTTTACAGCTAGCTAGTGAACGGCGTCCTGACCAGTTCGCTTTGGCGTTCTGCCTTGCGTTCACTTGCTTGTCTCAGCAAAGATTTACACCTAGGTTACAGTTTTCTTATTGCTATTTCTTAAAACTAAATATAATCTAACTTAAAATTAATCTATCTTAAAAAATAACCCCACATCTCGGCCCATTCCTGACTAGTAACTGTCCTCAGTTGCTACATCATTCTTGCCCCGTGATGTCATCTTGTCTGCAGATGTAGAAGTCCTGTCTGGCCCTTCACACCCTCCTGCTTCCCCCACGTCATAACGATAATTTCCTTTAATTCTCGTTATTTTGTATGGTCCTTTGGTTTTAGCTTTAGCTCCTGTTGCTTTAGTAGGTAACAACCAAACAAACTTTGTAAAAGCATTTACTTTAACGAGAATATGTTTATACTTTTTGCTTGTTGTCTTACACCTTCTACTGTAGCTAATTCTGTTTTCTTGCTGAATTTCTAGAATAATTCCTTTATCCTCTTCTCTCAGCTTCTTGCGTTTTACTACAAACTCATTTTGTATTTCTGCTGCTTGTACCCTCTCCTTCGGCTTCGGAAAATGCTTAATGGCTTCATCCTTGTCCTTCGAGAAACGAACAGTGTCTTGATTGGTTTTCATTTTAACTCCAATCTTCAATTCATTTTCTATTATACACTCCCTGGTATAATTCTTTGCTTGTTGCGTCTTCTTCGGCTTCGGAAAATGCTTGTCTGCGTTTACCTTATCCTTAGAGGGACGAACAATGTCTTGTTTCACGGCACAACCTAGGTCGTTCATTTCCTGGGCTGCCTGTATGACATCCTTTTCTGACCCTTCACCCCGCTGCTCCTCAACAACTAGTCGATCTGCAGGTGGTAGTCTAAGCGATCTAGAAAATATAGGAGTATCATTTTTCAATACAATTGTCTTTACACTTTCAGAAATGCGTAACTCTTTACGTTTGTCATTGTCCAATGACTCAGGTATTTTATTAACAACAATTTTATCGTTTATATGAGATAAGTCTAGTTCACTTTCTTTATCACCATAGTCTATTTTCATTGTCATTAATTGTTTAACCTCACTTTCATCTACATCTTTATCACTATAAAGTTTATGAAATTTTACACCTGTGTAATTACTTTAACGAGTAAATTGTACACTATGTTTTCCTCTTGATTCCGCTGGAGAACAATTTCCGCAGAACAGTTGACCGTTCTGGTTCTTATCCCGTTGGTCACTAAGTCTGGTTCTAAGGTTAAGTATATTTTTTGACTAAATACACTTGGTTTTGCCTTATCCTGGTTCTGAGCTCCAATTTGTAGGTGGACCCCCTAACCATCCACGGATATCCCGGTTGAGCCCCCAAAATTGTAGGTTTTTAATCTACATTAGTAGTTTTTGAATCCATTCCCATCTCGGTACAGACTCCGCTTTGCAGGTTAGAATTAACAACCACGTGTTGCGATTCTATTATGCAGCCTATAACTATTCAATCACTATTGATAGCTCACAATTTGTAGACATTATCTCTAACCATCTGTTGAGATCATAATCTGTAGGTTTTGACTCTGCACACATCCCGGTTCGAGTCCCAATTTGTAGGTACTTTCCCACAATTATAAGTTACAAATAACATCAGCCTCCAGTTGATGTACAATACAACAATATAGTTTCTTATGAACGAATAAACACATAATTTGGCTATTACTAGTTTAATCACTTATCAAAGTCACAATATTACATCTACATAAAGTTAATTAATCTTAATGATATTTACGACAAAATACACTAGATTAAATACAATATAGTTCTTTACAATGTTTTACTTGTCTTTGCATTACACGCGTAATACGCAGTACAATTGTCCAATAGTTAACAACACAATAAACCTAATGAAAATACACCTTAGTACTAAACATTAAATTTGCTGTCCAACTCTATTGTTTACGCTAATCACAATATCAATTATATTACACCTAGTAATTAATTCAACTATGATTTTAACACACAATAACGACCAAATGCAACCTAGCATTCTTCTATCGCCATTTTGTAATTCTCTATGCATTACACCCGTAATACGTAGTACAATTGTCCATAGTTATCAGCACAATATTCCTTAATGAAAATACACCTTAGTACTAAACATTACATTTGCTGTCTAACTAACATTGTTCACAATAATCACAATATCAATTATATTACACCTAGTAATTAATTTAACTATGATTTTAACACAAAAGTATGGACCCTGATACAACCTATGTATTCAACTGGTAGCCATCTTTTTTTTCTCAATGCTTTTGCACACGACACTATGCGTATGTATCAGCCAACGCCTTGATGTCGTCATCTTTTACAGCTAGCTAGTGAACGGCGTCCTGACCAGTTCGCTTTGGCGTTCTGCCTCGCGTTCACTTGCTTGTCTTAGCAAAGATTTACACCTAGGTTACAGTTTTCTTATTGCTATTTCTTAAAACTAAATATAATCTAACTTAAAATTAATCTATCTTAAAAAATAACCCCACATATATATATATATATATATATATATATATATATATATATATATATAAATTAAACAATTATATTTACATCACCATTTGCTTAATCTAAGTAATAGATTACAATTTTTAATTAGTATGAATTTTATTGTTTAATAAAAATAATATATAACAATATCCTATGTTACAGTTATTTGAAGATTCTCTATAAATGTTATATATCAATTCCATTGTCAAATATGAACTCAATTACACCCTTTGCAGAGGTAATTTTATTTAATATAGATGACGAAAATATATTACTGTATGTAAGTTTGGAGTCCTATAGATATGCGTAGTTAAAATATTAGGCTGAAACGACCAAAACGGAGTATGCGTAACAAATATTATCCCCGGTTTAAAGTTGCCTGGTGTTCTGGATGGCTAGTTTCTTCGTTAGTTGATTGCTAAACAGTTGCAGTAGTCTGTTTGGAATTATAAAACAAATAATTATATAAAATATGACAAAGTGACAAACGGTGAAACCCGATTTGACTCTGGCAAAGGCAATCACTGTGGAAATCAATATCACGAAACAATAAAGTTAAATGAAACTGAGCACTCAAACGAAGAACCAGTGATATTTGTGCGTGCTCGTGTCAACATGTTTCCACTTGAACCCAACTTTGACGCCATTGTGGCGTTTATAATTCATGTCAGTAAGTTCAGTGGAATTGTTCTGAAAGACGAGTACTTAGATGTGTGGGCTTACAAATTGAACAGGCTTATTGGATATGCAATTTTTCTTCTAATGGTTGCATCCAATGCGATTTTCATCGTTGCCAACACTTCTAATATAGTAGCTCTCGCAATCGGTAATAGTTTTCTTGTTGCTTTCGCGAGAGTTCTTGTCTATGTAGTTATATTAAACAGAAAACGTCGCGATGTTTCCAATTTGTTCAAAAGTGCAAAATATTTCCGTGATAATTATATAAAAACGTCCGAAGAAACCGAGATCGTAAACAGATCTACTAAGACAACTAGCATTATCGTTTCGGGAATGACAGTGTGTTACATAACTGATGTTGTTATGGCATTTTTATATCCTTTCCTACTTCGATCGAGGGTTTTGCCTTATGGTGTAAAACTGCTATTTCTATCTGACAAGGAATCGCCTGATTTTGAGATAAGTTATGCATTGCAAATTATTATGGCCATTATTGCTGTTTTTTCTATGATAACGCTAGATAATTTGTTTTGCTTCTTTAACCAAGAAGCTTGTCTTCAGTTGGACATCCTAAACTTGAAGGTTTCACATCTCGCAGAGGATGACGATGCTAACAAGAACAAATCCTATTTACGTGATATTCACCTGCTCTACAAATCCGTTACCAAGTAAGTTATTTTATTCTATTATTGGGCATAAATAGCATTAAATGGAAGTAACGGAAGTTACCTATTACATAAACAATGTTAAGGTACTTTAGCGAAATATGGATGGCGATACTATAAAGTAGGTTAAATAATATAAAAAAAAACATGTTTTCAAAAATATTATCAAAAACACGCGAATCAAAATCTAAAGCTGCAATTAGTTAGATGAATAACGTATCTACATTTTAAGCTTTCTCCCACTGACTTTTAATGAGTTGGAACCGCAAAATTTACTTTTGAAAATTAATATTTTCTAGTTAAATTCCAATTTTTATATGACTGGTAATATTTCTAAGGGTTTGTCATAAATTTTATAACCTTTATTATGGTTCTGAAACTTACGCTTAAGACTTAAAAATATATAGAGTATAAAAATATAAAAATTGCAATTTAACTAGAAAATATAGCAATATTCATTTTGAAAACTTACACATCTTATAGCCTGAAGGGGTGATGGGAACTTTGGTGACAATGCTCTTCCATGATTAGAATCTATTTCTTGAAATAAGTGTCGTTTGTTGCTAAGCTATTGGCGTAGGTTGGTTACACACTCTAGTTAAGATTTGATAATATTTAGGGTTCGGCCACATAAGGGTATTGCTGATAAATTTAACGAAATATTATTTGTCAATGTTTTCGGTGAATTTAAATTAAATATATTTTGGCTCACACTTTTAATTAGATTTGTCTGTTGTATTTTGTGGTTATTTTAGTGGGGACGGTGGTCTAGAGCTCGAAAATTTAAGATATTTTGAGGATTGTTTTTTTACAATAAAAGTAATGAAAAACGATAATTTAAGTATTTAGGATTATTATTACACTTATTATACATAGAAAAGTATCTTTTTTAAAATTTAAAAAGATTGTTAAATGCGTTAAAAATGACGCTGAAGTAGAACCGTTAGTGAGTATTCCTGCTCACAACAGAATCACAGGAAACGAAAAAGCAAACGACACCGCACAACAAGCAGCTAGAACAGTAGCAAGTGGAGAAATTCAATATGAAGTGAACTTATTGGAAAAGAGCAAAAATGAAGTGAAAGAGAAGTGGCGGGGTATGTGGAACAATTCAGAGAAAGGAAGAAATTTTTTTTAGTTTATAGTCTTCGGTGTGCGGACGTCGTTGGTGGTGAAAAGCCCAAGGTTCGAGAAGAATGTTACTAATCTCGAGACTGAGGGTGGACCATGCAGGGGCATTGGCACATGCTAAAAGAAATCAATTGGTGTAAGAAGACACGTGCAATTGTGGAGAAGGAGTAGCAGATCCAGAACATTTTATTTTCCAATGTACAGTAATGGAGGCCTGCAGTAATAATTTGTAGAGTTTTGGTAAAAAATGGAGTGGTATTACCAACGAGTATGCAGGAACTACTAAAATATCCGAGAAGGCCAGTGTACTTAGTGATAGACAGGATATGGCATATAGCGGGTATTATATAGTATTTAAAAGTTTAGGTGTAATAATAAATAAAATGTAAAATGTAAATGAAATGAACTAGCAAGGGCGAAAAAGGGACCGCGATCCTATGAAGCCCATAAATTATTAATAAAAAATATATATATATATTAATCAAGTTGGCTGCCGACGAGAGAAACGCTAGTTAATTTAATTATAAAAAGTATTCATAGTTTATTTTGCATTTATTTAGTGACATTGTAAAATAAGTTACTTAAAACCTAAATACATAATAAAACGAACTCATTATCACTCAAAACAAATTTCGTGAATATACATTTTGTATTTATACATTAAATCACTTTTTACTTTTTTTTTTTACTTTACTTTGATTGATTTTTTCAGGCTCGTTTATCAAATGAACGACAGCTTTTCTCTGATCATCTTCATTGTGATTATTGTGACGAACACATATTCTTTTGCATTTTCACTAGTCGCCATTCAAATAGTAAGTATTATTTAATAAACAAAGTTAGAAAATTTAGGTTAAAAGAATTGTTGTTTAAATTGAATATAATTACTGCTTCATTATTACATCCAACAATTCTAACTTTAAATTATGTTTTATTTAACTACACAAATTTACACGCTATTAACTTAATGATCACCTTAAGGGGGGAGCTTTCAAAAAATCGATTTTTTCGAGGATTTTTTTGGGAAGGACAAAAATAATTGATTGAAATGAAACTTTCAGGTTTTATTGTTATGTATTTCAACAGTCTTCTCAAATTTTTTCATTAAAATACACGGTGTCCAGAAAGGGTATCGGGTATTTGTAAGTTCAATGAAACAAAAATTATTTGTATGCAATAAAAAAGTTTATTGTTTATTATTAGCATATGAATTGGAGAATTATTTGGAAAAGATGACGTTATCTAAATGATGACCGTTACGTTGCTGGCACTCTTCTAAACGGAAACGAAGATTGGCGATAACACGTTGACACATAGCTATCGATATTGCTGCCATTTCTGACCTGATGTTTTGCTTTAACTGGGTTAGATTCGTCGGATTGTTTTGATAAACCTTACTTTTAAGGTATCCCCATGCAAAATAGTCAAGCGGGCTAAGGTCGGGGCTTCTGGGAGGCCAGTTGATGTTACCCCTTCGCGAAATGACTTTATTAGGGAATAACTCGTTAACAACTTCCATTGAGTTATTTGAGGTATGGCAAGTGGCCCCATCTTGCTGGAACCACGTTCTTGAGTTGAAACCTGCAAACTCCTGCAACTCTGGGACCAAAAAATTTCGCCTCCTAGGTCTTTAGTTAACGTTGTAAGCATGCTATGTCATTGTTGAATGTAACTTATCTTCTGCAACCCATTGAATGCATGGCTCTAGTGTGGCCCCCTTAAGGCTCCTAATAAAAACGTTATATAAATTTTATAAAGGAGTGTCTAGACTATCTCATATTAAAATTTGAGCCTCCTCGGTCTTTATTGTACCTTACAGTTAACGTTGTAAGCATGCTATGTCATTGTTGAATGTAACTTATCTTCTGCAACCCATTGAATGCATGGCTCTAGTGTGGCCCCCTTAAGGCTCCTAATAAAAACGTTATATAAATTTTATAAAGGAGTGTCTAGACTATCTCATATTAAAATTTGAGCCTCCTAGGTCTTTATTGTACCTTACAGTTAACGTTGTTAACTTTGAATCACCATTACGATAATACGCTCGTACGCAAAATGTGCGATGCATCCCCGAGTACTGTTCCATCGTGACTAAAACTCCACAGAATGGCGGACGCCACGAACCCCTCCCCGCACCCTTTAGACGCCCCGTTTCGAATATGGCGCGAAAACAAATACCCGATACCCTTTCTGGACACCCTGTACATGTCATATTATGCGGGAAAGATGCAGGTCGCAATTTTCATCTGAAACAAAAAAACCCAAAAAAATTTTCATTTTCAATAGTATAGCTTCTAGTTTAACCAAGAAAATTCAAAAAAAAGTGAGAAATTCAACAATTTTTCGCAAATTAAAAAAAAAATTCATTTTTTTGGATAAAAAAAATTACTTTAGATTGTTTAAAAAGTGGGTCAATCATAACTTTTTTAAGGTTTTTTAGGTTCAACTAGAAGAGAATTTAATCCCGATTACAATCAATTTTGTCTCGTTTGGATAGGACGTTTCGTTTCTTTCCTATCTTTCCCGCCAATTAGGAAAAATCGTAAAAATGAAAAACCGAGAAATCGCGCGTCAAAGTTTACCGCAATAATATGCTAATCAGCGATTCTTGGTCCATACAGTTGCCCTTCAAACTCTTCAAAAAACTGGTTTTCGCCCTGATGTTTGAGTCTGCGGGCTGTTCTGGCCTCTTTACTTTCAAATGAATCGCGCCTGTTTTGTTGGGTGACGCGCTCCTTGTCGACTCCCTTGGCGAAATTGTTGCATTGCTGTCCAATTTTGAAATCTAGCAATTGCATGGTTTTCAATGCTGCACTGTAGCCTTCATTGAAAATTCCTCCAGCGATGTAAGCAGCAATCTCGACGATTTTAAAGCCTGAGTTAAGGTGTTTAGGTACGATGCGCCACACCGTGGAGTCGTTCGCATTTTGTGTGTGTCCACCTAAACATCTCGTTAGCAGATCGTCCTTAGATAATTCCTCGTACACAGGACGAATGTGCTTCTCGACATGTTCGTCAATTACACGTGGTGGATGATTAAAAGCAGCCAGGGTGTTTGACGCTTCAGCTTTGCGCCACTCACACCAGCTTTCAACGCCTTCCGGGCATTTATCGTGGCAAGGTAATTTATCTGTAGAGCAATAATGATCAAGTGTCGCCATTATTGCATTTTTCATATCTTCTACAGAATTCAAGTTTCTTCGAATCGCCAGACCGTAATAAATTGGTAATTTTTTTATCAAAGCCTCGGTGAGCCGCTTCTTTCCACCGAGCTTCTCTTCTTTTCTCTTGTTACGGAGACGAGTACCCATGCGCTTTTGTATATGTCCCACGCACTCGTTTTTGGTCACTGTGCACTCGTCGCCGTATGGATCACTGTTCAAATGTTTTGGTGTCGCCGTCGCCAATGTAATTACTATACATTACTCCAAATTTCTCTATGGACCTTGAGAACATTTCCACAATCGAATCAACTTCCATTTTCCCGGCCGAACCTGCGTGATTCGAAGAACTTTTCTCTATGGCTTTCATACCAATCTTCAAACTCGTCGTCGTTCAATGTATTTTTCTTGATGGTACAGGTATGACAATATCCGCTTTTAACGTTGAGATCGATCACTTTGCCACTGTAGTACCCAATAAGTGTAGTTACACCGTACAATGAAGTATATCCACGTTTCTTCCACGATCCATCGCCCGAAACTTTGAAACGGTCAGCTGGTCTTTTATTTTGTATGTTGAGTTCTTTTTCCTCTTCGACGGCTTTTTTGCAGACGCTCTCAAACATTGTTTTCGACGCTGTATACAGGTGTTGCACGATTTGGTTATACGTCGATTTTGCTAAGCCCTGAGATATATCCATAAGGCCACAAAAAATGTTAATGCCTTCTCGTGCGACACCCAAAAGCCTCATGACGAACACAATTCTTCTGTTGATTTCGTAGCCGGTGTGAATGAGCGGTCCGGATTGAATTTCTCGTTTACCGCATTTACACGACAAAACGATTTTGAATCCTAGACCTCGATGGCCGCTTTCGGCAAACGTTATTCTCTGCTTACACGAATTGCAAATAACTAACTCAGAAATGGATAAAAACACAGAGACAAACTCGATTATCCGATAGCAATGAGACGGATAAATTATAACATCGTCCGCAGTTGCTGACGCCAATTTTTTTTCACTACGGCTAGTATTAGCCTCTCCATCGTCCGATGACGAAACATTAAGAAACTGATTGCCGTGGAATTTGCGCTTCCGTGGCTTTCCTGTCCGTTCACTTGAAGATTTTGTCACTTTTGGATAGCTCTGCATGATTTCGAGATGTTCACGTGCCGAAAAACAAATCAAAACTGAACTTAAATGCTAAATATAGCTTTGCTCAAGCCAACGCAGCCAGCTAATATATATAGTTATAATACATACTTTTATCCCTACCATAGCTCCACAATGGCCTTCTATGAATAGTCAGTAGAGCCTCGAAGGACTTTTAGTCCCTTTGAATACTTAGAATGGTTACAATGGGTACAATACATACAATAGATCGAGGGACGGAGCGCGGGGACTTCGAGCGATACGGCCGCTCGTATACCTGCTCGACGCTTGCTTACTATTTCTTCTGTAACTCCAAATATAATTTGAATTTGCTTTTGAAATTTTAGGGACACATTCTTGGATAGTTTGGGAGGACATTTATGCAAAAAAAAAATCGATTTTTTGAAGCCTCTAAAGCAGGCTCCCCCCTTAAAGTAAATAGTTTTGTTTTGTTTTCAGCGTGGCCTACAAGCAACACAATTACTGTTAGTGTTAGTGTCAATCAGCATTCAGACGTTCATGTGGTGTTGGCTTGGCGAACGGGTGCGAAACAAGGTGAGTACAGAGTAGATATTAAAAATATGCGATGTAAAAAAATTTGTTGAAAACAATTCTTTAGACGCTTTATTCTTAGGCTAAGGCTGCACTGTTAAAAAAAATAACGTGGAAAGAAATCCATAACTCTGTTATAAATTACATCATCATATACACGCACTCCGCTGACTCAAAAGCCGCACAAGTATTATTTGTATTTTTGTTATTAATATTTTATGGGCTATCCTTTTACGCAGTGCTGTATTAGCCTAAGAATGAAGCGTCTAAAGAATTGTTTTTACATTGCATATATTCTAGTTTGGCAATTAATTCTTTAAACTCTTAATACTGGAGCCTTCTCTAAGTATGCAACTTTACCACTATAATTCCTTTTCATTATGTCAAATACTGGACATATCTATAGACCTGCATCGAGTTACACTTATTGCCAGTATTGATTGCTTTTCTGGTGACTAAATTGTTTCTTAAACCTTGAACTTAATAGTGTTTTAATGTTTTTTAGTTGTTGTTGGCAATTAATTTATTAAATATATCTTAAATGTTAAAAAGTCAGAACTAGAAAATCAAAAATAAGAATACTTGAAATCCATAGACGAATTTCATTTTCTAACAAGGGTGATACCCTACTTAAAACTATTTAACTTTATTTGTACGTAAAACACAACAGTAGAGAAGTAAAATTAATATCTTAATATCCAATATGGACTTTATGAGAGATTCATGCTGATACGATGATGGTATGAGAAATTTCGTAACCACACTTAAATCGCAGATTTACTCACATGTTTCTCTTTCGTCCTGTTAATACAACATTTAGAAGAGACCAAGTCGAGTAAGACACTATGTAAGCAGTTGCGGCACATGCATGAACTGGAAAGAACCGAATACCGTGCCGTGTAAAATGTCTTCGTAAAAGAATGTTTAACACTGTCTGAAATTAATTCGTTAATCCTAAGCACGAAATAGGCGGAGGACTTAAAACTTGGCCATGAAGGCCAAGTCCAAGATGATCGAATAGTAAAGGGGCACAATATTGATCTACAATAGCTAAAAATTTAGGGATAAAAAAAAAATGCGCGTGTTATATTTTCATGCGGAATTGGACATAAAAAAGCTTTTCACTAAATAACTAGGTCGCAGCAAAATAAAAAAAAGTCGTATAAGGCTTTTGTAGAGTTTTGTTTCGATTTATCACCGTCGGTCAATCACTTTACATCTGAGATGAAGGAGTCGTGCTCCAAAGAAGAAGAAGACAGCTCCATACGCAAGAAAGGCATTTCGTAAGATGTGTAAGAATTTCCTGATCACTTATTTGGTTCAACAATATATGCCACTATCAACCCACAGACTTAAAGATAAGTAAGCACTAGTATTGAAAAAAAAACAACCTTTTCAGACATATTGTAGCCTTTTGACCAAGTCTGGCATGAATGATTTCTGTATAAGATCATCACATGTTTCTATCAGCTATAACATTTTCGCTAGATGTTGTTTAAGTGATCTTAACTTTTTTGCGAAACAGAAGAAGAAACAACAAAACTTTATAAATCCCGTAAACTGGCCTTTATGCTGACGACTTAGTTATTTACTGCAGCAACAAGGATATACAAATAGCTCAAAGATAACTTCAATTAGCTTTAAACTGCCTAGAAGACTGGTCTAATAAAACAGTATATACATTTTCTACCACCAAAAGTAAATGAAATCACCGAAGCTTATTTCTCCTACTAGACTGACAATATATAACGAAGAACTTTCATATTCACGCCGAGTTGCATATTTGGGAATGATTTTTGATGAAAAATTATCCTGGGTTGATCATATTTAAAAACAAAATGTAAATGTGAATACAAAACAAATGCCATAAACGTTGTGAAAGTTACATCATTCAATAATTGGGACCAGAAAACACTAATGCATATTTTTCAAACTTTTATCGGCTCTAAAATAGAGCACGGTCTAATTATATATCAAACTGCAAATAAAAACATTCTCAAACTCATTAACAGCACTTATATTGCAGGTTTAAGATTAGCCACTGATAAATTTAGAACGTCTCCTGTAAAAAGCCTATATGCCATAACTGAATAACCATCGACTTCACTTAGACGAGACCAACTATCTCTAAATTATTATGCATTAGTCATATCGAATCCCAGAAACATAAATTTCATAATTATAATAGCCCCAATCGTCAACAGCATCGCATCATGGATCATAAGACTACCATCTATAGACTTAACTCTTTAGTCAAAAATGACTAAAAGTAATACCAATCCTACCATTTACACGTCGGCACTAAATAGTATTTTGGAAAATTACCACGATTCCATTTAAATTTATACAGATGAGACCAAAATACAGGATGAGACGGCTTGCGCCTATATAATTAAAAATTCAATTGAAAAAATCAAACTAGACACAATCAGCAGTGTTTTTTACGTCTAAATTAAATGCTATAAAAGAAAGTTTGCAAGACAATGCAACAATAAACAATAAAAGGAATATATAAATTTTATCTGACTCTCTGAGTGCCCTATTGGCCATAGAAACCCTATATACTAATCACCCAATAGTTCAAACCATCCACCGTCTCATTCACAACCTCCACATCAAGCAAATAGAAACTCAATTTTATGGATACCCTCACTCACACCGGTATCACACGAAATGAGCAAGTTGATAATTATGCTAAAGAAGCAATTTATTCAGGATGCATTCCAAAAGAAACAACAATAACTTGTTCAGATCTAAAGAACAAAATCAAAAATATAATAAACTTTGTTCATGGCAAAAAGAATGGAGTGAAGAAAGTGATAACAAATTAAGAGAAGTGAAACCATTAATTTGCAAACTCATTGTAGACTCATGATAGGTCATACAAACTACACTCATACCTACTTATTCAAAAAAGAACCAGAACTAATATGTGAACAATGTAACAGACAACTAACGGTAAAGCATATCATTTTTCAATGCTTAAAATACTCGTCGCTCAGACAAGAATGGAATGGAAGTATAAGCTGATATATAAAAGCAGAGAAAACCATATTGAGTTTATAAACAAAACAAATTTAATTTCTTTACTTTAAATATATTTATAAGATGTAAATTTTGAATTATGAATTACGAATTATGTATTGTAAATGTTTTAAGTGCTAATAACTTTTAATAGTTGATGCACTAAAAATATTATTAAAAAAAGAAGATACGTAGGTATAAGATAAAAAGTTATAATATGTAATATAAAACGATTTTTATTTATTATAATTAATTGCACTACATTTCTAGCTTTATTTAAACATTGACCCCAGAAATTCACTCCGCTACTGAACTTAAATTTCGAATTTTCAACTATTGACAAATATGCACAATTATGATCTGAATACACATCCCAAATTTAATTTTTCTATCTTTTCCAGTTGGTCAGATATTTGCTAAAGTACTTATTGAAATTCAGGGCATATTTCAGGATCGTTGAAAGTCTTAGAAATATGTTCTGTACAAAATATCAAAATTTGAAAAACTTTGTGTTTTGATACCAGATAAATATCAATCTGTCTATCGTTCTATATAAACACGTGTTTTTAAGGGTTTTTCATCCAAACGGTGGAACATGTTACCACAATAAACATTATAGTAGCAAGACTAGTGCTTCGCTTTATCGCAAAGCGATATGTTTATAACATTAAGTAAATTTAAAGTTAGCTGTTGAATTATTTTTATTATAAAATATTACTTTTAAGTAAAATTTGTTAAAGTATATGTTTTTTAAAATTCATCATCACCCATATCCCTTTAAACCTATCACTTACTTTCATTAGGCCCTGTTCGCTAAAGAAAATGCTTTTCAAAATTTATTTTTACCCATTTCACTTTGAATTTCAATTAATTTCTGTGTTAAACATGCTACTAATCACTCTTTAGCATTTAAGACCATATCGTTCCTCTTATTGCATTTTTAATTTAATTCCATTGCACCGCTGCCCCACTTTCAGCATCATGGTTCATGATCTGCTGTGTCTCTACTTCATATAGGTTCTGTCTTCCATCAACCATACTCCGAGCGCCGCTGCCTATTAGCGTACTGACCCTTACACACTGTATTGCACAATTTTTAATAAAAGCAATCTGTCTTGCTCGTACCTAATATATTAAAAGAACGTTTATCACTCTTCATATACTGAATTTAAAAATTGTATATACAGGGTGTCCCAAAATTCAACGATAAGCCGGCACCAGAATGTGGTCCTGCCCATGACTACACAAGAAAAAAAGAAAAAAAAAATTTATCTCATTTTGTTTAGGAATTAGAAAAAAAAAAATTTTTTTTTCGAAAATTGAAACACCTTAAGATCTTTTTAACTACCATGACCACAATTTTCCAAATATTTCTGATTTTTTTTTTGTATCGGCAACCTAAATAGCACTTCTTTCCACCACAACCATTAAAACTCCAAGAATGCTAGTAGTTTTTGCACAAAATTCAATCAAAATTATTTTTTTCCCTAAAATTTTTAAAGATTTTTACTTTCACTCAACTTTAACTCATCGTGGTGTAAAAAAAAAGTATGGCAAAGTACTACTATGGCAAGTTTTTTTAAAAATTGGCGCAACTCTTTAGGATTTTAAAATGGTATAATACTCTAGGAAAACTAGCAATAAAAAAAAATTATGCATACTATTTCTAAACAAGAACCATATTTCATAAATTGTTGTTGTTGATAGTTATCACTTTTACAATACCCAAAAGAGGTTTTTTATTGTTGAATGAATTAAAAAAAATGGTACAAACAATTTCACCATTACTTGTCCATAGTCTTGCTTATATCTCCGAAACTAATTGTCGGATCGATTTAAATTTTTTAGAGAATATTCTTGAATATATGTACATTCAAAAAATGAAAAGAAAAAAAAAACGATTTTTTGAAAATCACAAGTGGATATAACCCCTTAATTTCTGCCGGTAATGATAGTACAGATCACAAACAGCAACTATTCTGTAATATAGGAGACTTGATTAATTTTTATTGCAGTAGATTAACTAACAATATTGATTTCGATTATTTATAAAACTGACACCAATTTGTGTCGAATTTTAAATTTTCTGCTAATCCATGTATTTATGTAAATCTTGAATTATTCGAATTATATTTCCAACTCGCGTTTAGACTTTAATATAAGTCCCTATACCTTCTTTTAAATCCTTAAATGTGGTCTGCTTCATGCTTTAACTTTTCTCCCTTTCAGGTCATGAAGACGGCGTACTCGTACTACACGGTGATGCGCGACTCCAACAACAAATAATTTGGTGGAGAATTTTATGATTTTCTATTTCGATTGGTTATTGTTTAAAATATTTAAAACCGGTTTCCAAATAATCATGTTTACCGAAATTTATTCAATAATTTCATGAATATCACCATAAACAGGATCAAAATGATTTTGTTTTGTATTTTAAAAATCGATATTTACATAATTGGAGCAAAATTTTTTTTTTTTTTAAATAATATTCTATGCTTGGTGGTAAAGATCGACACTCAGTACACGTGATATATAGTTATCCCTTTCTGTTTTGAAAAACATGGTTAGTGTCTAGTTTAATTAGTCTAACAATTTAACCACAGCTGAGTACTGGGAAACGTCACATTCTGCACAACGTTCAGAACAACGCTCAATAAAGGTCACATTTACAACGTACCAGTTTGTTTTATTTTATTCTAATTATATGTTACTTTTATTATTAATTATGTTGTAGCGATGCTTTTCCCTTAGCCATGAGCCTCCGTTAAGAGTGCCATGGGCACTTGTGAAAAGATCGCGTGTGACGAGAAAACATTAAAAATATTTGCCGGCCCTGGTTTTACTGAAAATATTCCAGATCTATATATTCGAAAAAACAAAAGGCGCTCCTAAAGGATGCTCTTCTTTTAATTACATTTAATCTTAATCTGAAAACAAATAAACTCAAAGGATTGTAACAACACAAAATCCAGCATTTACAATTCACGGCACAAACACTTACAAAATACAAAGAACGTCCAAGTGTGAGTCATAAGACATAAATTTAATTTCAAAAGGGTGCTCATGAGTGCATTCCAATCAAACAGGCTTTAAGCAACTATAACACAATGTTAACAATCCATGTAATAATATATATCAAATAATTTAAGACTCCAGATCGTTTAGGATGGTAAATCTGGAATGTTCTACATACAAAATATTCTACATGTTGAAATACAATATCAACTTAGTCACACTAAATAGCAAAAAGTCAGGATAGTAATAATATGATCACTAAATAACTTTTGCTGTTAATACTAAATTTTTGTTAAGTGATTATGTTAATTAATTAGTGAATTATTTAAAAATATAGAAATTTGTAAAATTAATTGTAAAATGTTAAATATATATAAAACATGTTTGACGGCTATGACGAATAAAGTCCAGGTAAATAAATAAAGAAATTAGATAAAAAAAATAATAATAACTAGATATAAAAAAAAGGTTATCAATTTCACCGGAGGAAATGAGGCCATACCCTTTCCGAGAACCAAATAGATTCTTCCGGTAACGCCTAAATATCTGTTGAGTCGATTAATTCTCTTCAATGGACAAATTTGCTACATAATTTAAATATACATATAAATTGAATGATTTGAAATATAACAAAATAAAGAAAATACCTTCCAAATGTTTCATTCCAATCATTGTAAAAACTTCCAAAATTAGTAAAATTAATTCGCACATTATGTAAAATATTCGATTGAACTTTGACTTGGATATAATCGTACACATTTTAGGCAGTGGTTAGTGTACATACGTGAAGCCACGAGACTACAAATCCTGACAACATTGAAAGAGGTTGTCGGTGTAGAACTCAGCATCGAAATAGGCCGGCGTTAAATAAATTAAATTTAAAAAATGGTAATGAAATATATAGTTTTTACTAAAGTAATTAATTTTCCTGTTTTGATGGTTTACCTTTACTGTGGGCACAAATATTATTCAACGTTATATTGGTTGATATCCACATTACCATTTTACTTATATTAAAATAACCATGTCAACGGCCTCTTTTATCTGCGAAGAGCATTTCTCTTTCTTCTAGTACTTTTATTGTTTGATTTGAATTATATGTATTGTTTTTCGTTCAAGTTAAGTTAAAAAGTAAAGTAATGTATAATCTAGTAATTAATCATTAATTAAATCAAGTCTCAATTGCCTGCCAACATAGGGTGCATCGATTCTAATCTGCAACGAGCGCGTGAGCTAAATGAGAACTAGATATGTTATCTACTTCTCAATGCATTAGGAAGAAGTTTGCAAAGTTACACTAATTGCAAGATGTGCTGTGTATAAGTAACCAAAAATGTAATGATAAGCCTGATTATGAATGTTGAAAACAACCTTTATCGACTTCAAGAAGTGTAAGTCATTGTATTTAATAACATGGTAACATGAACACGCCCACTGTTACAAGAAATAAATATGCGTGGTACCAGTATTCAAAGTTTTTCGTTTAATTATTTACAAGAAAGAAATTGATATAAATGGTTTTGTATTGAAAGTTGGACCTTGGAAAGGAAATGGTGTTTAAATTGTAATGTAATTGATATGTTCACAGTACAGTACCGGCGTTTTAAGCAAAACATTTTAGGACGTGCGTTACAACGTGGGCCAACAAATTGAACAGGCTTATTGGATTTTCATTTCTTTTTTTCATAATTGCATCGAGCATGAATGTAATTATTGTCAACACTACTAACATAGTTGATCTCGCATGCGGTAATACTTTTCTTGTTTCTTTTGCAAGAACTGCTATTTTTATAGTTATATTAAACAGAAAACGAGCCGAAGTATCCAATTTGTTCAATAGTGCGAAATATTTCCGCGATAATTTCATTAAAACGGCGGAAGAAGCCGAGATTGTTAAGAGAAGCACTAAGACGACTGCTATTATCGTTTTGGGACTGACAGTCGGTTATATAATAGACTTAATTTTGGTATTTTCGTTTCCTTTTTTACTTAGATTGAAAATTTTACCCCTTGGTGTGAAACTGCTATTTCTGCCTGTCAAGGAATCGCCTGATTTTGAGTTTAGTTACGCACTGCAATTCTTTCTTACCACTGATATTGCTTTTACTATGATAACGCAGGATAATTTGTTTTGCTTCTTTAACCAAGAAGCCTGTCTTCAGTTGGACATCCTAAACGTGAAGCTTTCTCACCTCGCAGAGGATGACGATGCTGACAAGAACAAATCTGATTTACGTGATATTCACCTTTTACACAAGTTTGTTACCACGTAAGTTGTTTTATTCTATGCTTGGTCGTAAATACCATCCTGCAATATCAAATGTAATTTATTCACTTAAAAGTGTCAAAGTATGGAGACATCTGGTTTCTAATAATGAGAGTTGTAAGTTGTAAAATTATATTACTGAGAAAATGGCTGATTTAAACGATTTAAACTATACACCGAAAAGTGATTATGTATTCAGCAGGATTATTGCAACAGGACTTTGTTATATGGGTCTTAGTTGGCTGATCTTGTAACACTAATGTATTTATCTAAATCTTCTTGGTTGGTTGAATAGTAACACTAATCGTATTTAATTATTGGTTATAGAAAATAACGTTTTACCGCAATTGATAATGTATAATTCATTTTGTATTTTATTACTTGACTATTGCCTTGTTTAAGTCTTTCGATTGATGCTAGTGCCTGTATTGTAATGAGGGGTGTTGAGAGTAGTGTAGGTGGGTCTATAAGATATCAGTAAGACGAGGTGGGGACTGAGAGCCGAAAATAATAACAAATTTATATTTTGGTAGATTAATTTGGTCGTCCTTGTTTATAGGTTGTTGGAATTTGTTGACATTAGTATTAGAATAAAAACATATATTTAAAAAAACTATATTATATTTAATAAATTCAAATGCTAAGTTGCACTTGTTTCTTGTTAGTTTTGATTATTATATATTTATGTATGACGTTAATATTATTTGTTAGTTGGTTGATTATTTTAATACACTGATTTCTAATTTATTTGTTAATCTTTACTTTTACTAGTTTGTTTGTTTTTGATTCGTTTTTGAATCTTTCTTGTTTTGTGAATCAACACTTTTGTTTGTTTCTTTTGCACTTTGTGCTTTTGTGTCTTGTTCGACTTTTGTTTCTTAAATCTAATTTGTGGCAATGTCAATAGATGCGATAAAAATTGACTATTACTGAATCAAAATAACACGTACAGCTATTGTGGTGTTATTCTAGAGATTGACTGGAATCGTCTCAAACAAATGTAATTTTACTGGCTTTTTTGTTTAGGCAATCATTTTTTAAAATAGGTCACAATGGTCGCGAGGAAATGTTTATATTTCTGAGAAACACTTAAGGTTTTAATTTATAGTTATTTTTAATTGTCCTATTTTGTTTATGATGAAATGCGTTGCAAGTTATTTGTTATTTGAGTCAACACAATATTAGAATTATTTAATATTTCAATTCACCATTCATAGTAGATGTAAATAATGAGTTCATTTCCTTTATATTAAGTAAATTTAACAAAGATATAAAGTATTACGTAATCGTATGTTAACTTGCACATGAAACTTTAACCAATTTGGTGTAAGTGGAGAGGTCTCTGTTGGTAGAAGAACTAAATATTATAAATAATTAACAAATGGTATTGTATTAGATGTATGTACCATATGTTACCAAATTAAAACTTTGTGCTCATAACTTTACCAAATGAAATCAATATTTTGGTGTCCGTGAGTCTGGATCTAGGAGTCAGGTGGTTACTCGATTATGCACAACTGATAATTTTACATTATAATTTTTTACCAATTAAACAATTCATGTCAACAAAACTAAGTAGCTCAAGATTTACGTATCATTAAGGGGTCAGGCGTTTAATTACATTAAATTGAATTAAATTAAATAAAATATATTAAATAAATTTTCTCTCATAAGAGAGCAAACGTCAGTTAAACGTATATACATAAGTATGTTATGTAATTATTTAAAATATGTATCGTATGTATTTTTTATAAATGTTGTCTTTCAGCATTAAAATCTTCTTTACATTTCATTTAATCTTATTTACAGTAAACCTAACAAAATTCACCATTCCATTTATTAACAATTCTTTCACACTCCTTCTTCTTTCGCTTTCCGTTTTGCCTTTCTAAACCTTTTCTTAGACTTTGGTTTTTCGTCCGCTAGGAAAACCTTGCCTTTTTTATCTATTTACTTCCTTTATATTTTTACTTCCTTTTTATCCTTTCCCTTTGGTTTTCTTTATTCCTCTTCTTAGAGACTTGATAATCTTTATAATTTCTTGCTGCGCATTTTTTTTATGCTCAGTATACCCTTTCACGCTCTTTTTTTATCTTTAGTTCTCTTATCTTAAGTTCTCTTACCCTTTCTTACATGCTCCAGTTTTCTCTCGATTACCTACTAATTGGTTATGTTAGAAGTCAGTAAATAAATAAACGTGCCATTTCTCAAATCATGATACATGCATTAACGTTTTAAACGTTTACGTTATTTGTGGTTAGCGAGACATGATACAAGTTCAATCACCTTTACGTTGATCGATATTTTCAGGTTCGTTTATCAATTGAACCATTACTTTTCACTAATCATCTTCACGATTATTATGACCAACACATACTTGCTTGCATTTTCACTTATCGCTGTTAAAAAAGTAAGTATTTGTATTATTAAACGAAGCTAAAAAGTAGTTTAAATTGAATAAAACTCGTGCTGTATTTATAACATCACGACAATTATAATCTGAAGGTAAACGGTTTTGTTTGGTTTCTAGGTTGGCCTGCAAGTGACACAATTATTTTTGTTGTTTTTCTCTTTCTCTACTCAAACCTTCGCTTGGTGTTGGCTTGGCGAATGCGTACGATACAAGGTGAGCAGATGTTAATTATATGTAAGGGTACTGCAGTGGCGTAGTGTGCCTCAGACGGGCCCTGTGTCAAAATTTGTTCGAGGGCCTAAATTATGGGAAAAAAATTTTTACAAAAGGAACAAAAACGCTCGCATTGAGATAAATTAATTATATAATGATTATAAGCAGTTCAAATCATAGCATGGCATGGTAGCGCGTATAGGTCCAGCAAAAAATCGCTGAAATACATTAACTACACGGTGACGTCACAGTCTTGTTATTTCCTTTCAGTTAATAACTCAATATTTAATAGCATCAATCTAAATTACTTACATGATGCGCGGTGTATTAGTAGCCAAAGTCGTAACCACCGTGGATGCTTGCTTGGAATGTTATATCAGCATAGTCAGTTACAAGCCTAACTATGAATATTTAAAACAACCTATGTGTACCAAGTGTAAGTCATTAAATTTAATATCGTGGTGACATGTACACGCCCACTGTTACAAAGAATAAACTCTCGTTGTACAAGTATTATACGTTGTACAAGTTTTTTCTTTAATTATTTACAAGAAAGAAATTATATAAGTGGTTTTGTATTGGTTTTGTAAGTTAAACCTTGGAAAGGAAATAAATGGTGTTTAAATTGTAACGTAATTGATATGTTCACAGTACAGTATCGGTTGTACATAAGGCCACCAGGATGTCAATAACTTTTTAGTGGTTAAAGTTTATTGAATATTTTTTTAAAATAAAAATGAAAGTTGTAATAAATTTTATAGAAAGTTAGTGTTAAGTGGCAAATACAGTCTCGTAGCTTGAAATATCTAGTTGCTATACAAGATAGTGGGAGGACTTAAAGCAGTATTTTAATAGAATAAATAAACAGATTTTTGCAAATTAATAAGTAAAGAAGAGAAAATAAAAACATATTGCACATTACATTAATATTTACCGTAAAAGAAACACGGATCGCAGCACAATAGAATCTCGATTTAAAGAACTAATTGGCTAGAAGGATGATAAAAAGAAATCAATAATAATAAAGGGTTAGAAATAGGTATCATATAGCTTATCATCAAAATGATAAAAAAAGAAGCATATTTTCAATAATGTTTTTTGACGACACAGTTAATATATAATTATTTATATAATTACTACATGATAAAATGACATTTTAAGAATACTTTGCAAACTTTTTATAAATAAATATCAAGAAATGAGGCATTGACAGCGAATCTCCGTAGACGTCACAAAAAAAAGTAACATTGCGTTGCCACTCATAACTCATCACTGGATTTTCTGAAATCGAAAAACCAAAATGATTTCATTAGTTTATAAGTTTCTGCAGGTAACGCTGTTCTGTTTTTTTTCCTTTTTATTGATTTTTCAATTTTTTATAGCATTTCAAAATGTCAAAAATGTCAATAGTCAAAATGTCGATTTTTCATGAAAAGAAATTAGAAACTTTATTATCTTAAAATACCTTTAAATAAAAAAAATAAAAAAACTGGACAGCGTTACTTTGGCATTTATGTAAAGAAAGTGAAATTTTCGAAAGTGAAATCAAGAAATTTTTAATGTAAGAATATATTTAGATGTATGCACTTAAAAAATATTTTGAAATATTAATTATTTGCGAACTAATTTCAGTGAAGAATGCGTCACTTATATTTTCAACAAAGTGTCTGATATTGGATTACCATGATATGAACGCGGAATTGTCCAAGAAATGGCTTAAAGAACAGCTTATTTCCAACTTACAAGAGCCATTCTTAATGATCATGGATAACGCAACATACATTCCAAATAATATTGGAACCTCTACCTAACACAACATGGAAAAAAACGATTTGCTTATTTATCTTCAAAAAAATAATATCTCAACCACACCAGAAATGCTAAATAGCGAACTTTCGTTTCTTGCTAAAGAAAACCGTCTATCAAAAGTATATGAAATTCACTGCATCACAAAGAAACATGGTATTAAAGAATGCTATTGACTTAGTACAGGCCAACTGTAAAGAATTTAATATCAAAAACATTGACACAGATAAACTGAAAAATGAAAATGTTTTATCTATGTGGCAAGAATCGTTAAACAGTGTGGATGCGGCATATTGTACAAATTGCATAAAGACTGTGGAAAAAAAGATGTTGCAATGCTGGGATATTATGAAGAAGCACGACCGATGATTTTTTTCTTATACAGATAGGAGATCCTGGCAAGGATAGTGATAGTAATTAAAGAGGACTTGTTAATAATTGAATGTTTTAATTAGAATGTTTACAGTATCTATAGTGCCGTCACCTTACATATATGAACGACACCCACTCACTCCTTCCAAAAGGAAAAAATTGAAATTAAAACAAAACATGTAAATTTTAACTCCTTCTGCTTCACTCTTTCTACTACTTTCTCTACTGTTTCTACTTTACCATTCCTTCTCCTTCTTCGCTCCTTTTCTCTATCTCCGCCACCTACTTTTTCTCTTCACTGCCTCCCTTTAATACTACACAATATTCTTTTCACTTTTTACCTTTTTCTTACATCCGTCTCTTCCTGTCATGGTTAGATATAATAAGAATCACAAATGTAATTAGGCACAATGACATGTAATTTAATGAGTTAAGGCAGAAAAATATAGTGCTTAATAGCAAAAACATTAAAATAATATAGAAAAATAAAACTAAATAATGTTTTAAGGAGTGATGTGCACTTAGATGCATGAAAATAAGTAATTTTAACATTTCTTTTTATATAATAATTAAACTTATTTTATAAAACTGAATTAACAGAGTTATTATATCTTGTTTCATCTTGGCTTCCACAAAATTTCGAAGAAAAATATTAATTAGTTTAAAAAATATCGCTATCTTTGTTGGACCCTTTTCACAGGTAGTGCTTCGCGGTGACCATCAGAACATTCCATTGAATCATCTAAAATCAATAAAACAAATGAAAATCGTATGGCTCCACAACAATTGGAGGTGAAGGGCGATAATCCTGCTGTCTATCTAGTCTAGTTTCCCATTAGCTTCATCGCTGATACGAGCACTAGAATGCCGCGATGTGGTTCTTCATCAGTACGATATCTCAGAAATTATTCATTGGATTGACTTAAAATTTGCAGAGAATATTTTCGAAACATCATACTTCAAAAAAATGCAAGAAAATAAAAATAGATTTTTGGAAAAAATCTAACTGCACCTCACCCCTTAAAGTAACTGGAAATTGAGTGAGAAAATATACTTTATGGACAGAATTTCATTCAAGCAAGTCACTGTCGAGCCGTGTTTCTTGACTCTATAGAAATTTAGAATTTATAGAATAGAGGATTTTATTTGTATGTATGTACGTATTTAAATACTTTTAAATAGTATTTGTGCACATCTCTGTTCATGATATCACCATCAAAAGCATGCAAACAAGGATGCCTTGCGACCAAGAAACGGTGTCGCTGAAAACGTACTCAAAACCAGTTTAGTTTCGTTCGTGCCGTGTGTTTTCTCTCACTCGTATTCACGTTCGTTCTCTCACTAACGACACAGTTCCCTTCTCATTCGGTTCGGGGTTAAGGTTTGCAATCAGTCGTCTCATGTGCGGAGGCCCTTAGGCCCTTCGCATACGAGTCGTCTGATTGTAAACTAGTCGAGCCGTGTTTGTGACTCTACAGAATTTTTAGGAATAGCATAATAGAGGATTTTATTG
Organism: Panorpa germanica; assembly: GCA_963678705.1. Classification (NCBI taxonomy): domain Eukaryota; kingdom Metazoa; phylum Arthropoda; class Insecta; order Mecoptera; family Panorpidae; genus Panorpa; species Panorpa germanica. The sequence continues at coordinate 5,381,256 of OY783205.1, forward strand.
TGTCGTGTTTGTATGTTTGTTTGTATGTATGTATGTATTTAAACACTTTTGAATAGTATTTGTGCCCATCTCTGCTTATGATGACACCATCAAAATGTAAGCTGAAAATTTCAAATCAGACTCTGGAGTTTCTCACACTGCAATCGTTTTCTTGCTACTTGTGACCTTCTCAGAAAGATGTAGTCGCATTAGCACACATAAGAGGAAGTTTTATCATAAGAGGAAGCTTCTGTTTTAATGTTCATTAATACACCACGTCATTTTACACGTCCTTATTCATAATATGGTAACCACATCTTGACATCAAAGTGCCGAACCGATCTACTCAGATTCGTATACTTCCGGATTATACAGTGATACATGCATATTGGTAAATAGCGTGAACTGTACTAAGTGCTGCCCTTTGTGTAAAATGAGACAATGAAAAGTGACAGTGAAATGTGACAGATATACCTTGTGATATACCATCAAGTCTAAATCATGTACTGCATTTAATATAGTGAGACATGTCCACTAGTGTCGTCCTTAGCATATACTAAAAGAAATTATTGTTGTATTTTGTTAATTCTAGCCATTATTTCTTTACCTTTTGGGTTAATATGAAACCGCAAAAGTTTAAAAGTTTTACTGAAATTCAGTGCGTGGAAACAATTAATACATTTAAATATAATGAAAAAAAAAATTAAAATTTGTATAAAAGATACATTTGATGTAAACTATGGTAGACCTAGAACGTTAAAAAGCTTAAAGAAACTTGAATTTAAAAAGACGATGTTGTAAATAACGACCACCCTAAAATAACACCCGCTGTTGCAACATCTAAAAACCAGGAGTACAAATATAAAAAGTTTTCTATTTAATTATTAACAAGTGAAAATATTCAAGGAAGATGTTTCGTAATAGAAGTTGAACGTGAAAACGAAATAGTGTTTCTAAATTGAAATGTAGCTACTACAATGACTGTACAGTGCCGGAGATGTCGATGTGAGTTACTTTCAAATACTTTTCATAAAATAACAATTATTTGCATTGATGAACGCATCTTTATCCTGATCATTACATCGAGAAGATAGAAAATTCTATTAAATTTAAGTTGATACTTAATTGTAAGTATGTTGGCTTTCAAAAACGAACTCTGTAAAAATGTTAAGACAAAAATGAAAAAAAAAACCTAAAAGCTATAAAGAGCAACGCACGCAATAACTAAAATTGGTCCTAACGAACGGTCAAACCCGATTCGACTCTGACAAAACCAATCACTATGAAAATCAATACCACAAAATAATAAACTTAAATATAACTCAGCTCTCACAAGAACAACAAGTAATATTTGTGCGTGCTCTTGTCAACATGTTCCAACTTGAGTCCAACTTTGACGCCATTGTGGCTTTCATAATTTATGTCAGTAAGTTCAGTGGTTTTGTTCTCAAAGAAGAAATTTTACGTGTGTGGGCTTTCAAGTTAAACAGGATTATTGGATTTGAATTTCTTCTTTTCATAGCTACATCCAGTGCGAATTTCATTGTTCGTAACACTTCTAATATAGTTGATCTCGCATGCGGTAATACTATACTTGTTTCTTACGTGAGAACTGCGCTCTTCATAGTTATATTAAACAGAAAACGTGGCGACGTTTCCAATTTGTTCAAGAGTGCGAAATATTTCCGCGATAATTTTATAAAAACGTCCGAAGAAGCCGAAATCGTTAAGAGATATACCAAGACAACTAGCGTTATCGTTTCGGGAATGACAGTGTGTTACATAACTTATGTTTTCCTGGTATTTTCGTATCCTATTCTACTTCGCGTGAGGATTTTGCCATTTGGTGTACAAATGCTATTTCTATCTGACAAGGAATCGCCCGAGTTTGAGATAAGTTATGCATTGCAATTTATTATGGCTATTACTGCTGCTTTTTCTATGGTAACGCTAGATAATTTGTTTTGCTTCTTTAACCAAGAAGCCTGTCTTCAGTTGGACATCCTAAACGTGAAGCTTTCGCACCTCGCAGAGGATGACGATGCTGACCAGAACAAATCCGATCTACGTGAAATTCACCTTCTTCACAAGACCGTTAACAAGTAAGGTATTTTCAATTTTTGATCATAAATACAATTTGCACATAATCACCCTAATTGTTTTTTTTTTATATTTATTTATTGAGCTTTGGCTTATTCAGCCTTCTTGCCATTCTAAAGTACAAATAAATATTACAATTTATAATATATAAAAATTATTTATAACTATACATATATATCTACTATATTTATTACTATATATAAACTACCTGTTATATGTTAATTTTATTGTCAGATATGAACTCAATCAAACACTTTGCCGAGGCACTATTTATATCGGATATCAGACTTAACACGTTCACTGGCATCATGGTAGACTTGCATAAATTACTCCATAAGTGATCGACTGCCTGCTTTTTGAGTTTACATCCTAGTATCATTTGGTCTATAGTACCCTCCTCTCCACAGATGCAATTATAAGATTGTATTATTTTTATTTTTGCTAGATGTGATGGTACTTTACAATGACCTGATCTTAGTCGGCATATTGTAGAAATGAATTTTCTAGATACATTTTTATTGATCCACATGTTATCTTTAATTTTATTGTTGAAAAGAAAAATATAAGAAAAGGTAAAAACAAAAACTACAGCACCAAACAATGTTGGGATAATGACAATTGGTTGGATGATTTCGTTAAAAACAAATTTCCTCAGAACAATGTTAATCACTCTACTGACAATACAAACATTCCAAACAGTAACATTCCAATTTTGGACAATCCTATACTTATAGACGAACTTCACTACTCTCTAAATCATAACAAAAATACAACTTCGACAGATATAACTACAAACTGATACAATTATTACCTCCAATAGCTAAATCACTCCTAATACAAATCTTTAATAGTATATTCAACACTCAAATTATACCCGAGGATTGGAAAAAACATATTATCGTACCAATATTAAAATCGAATAAAGATCCAAACTCAGCAGAATCATACAGGCCTATCACTCTACTTTCATGCATAGGGAAATATATGGAATCCATTATCAAAAACAGATTAGAATGGTATTTGGAACATCACCCTAATTGTATAGGGTTTAAACTGTACACATTTTACAAGCACGGACTCCCTTTAAACTAATAGGTCTAATAAATTTGTAAGGAAAAGGTGTGAAATATTTACACAAATGTAATTTTTAAGTTTACCTATCATAGCACAAGTTATTACCTGTTACGTAACCTAATATACATCATCTTTTTACCTATATTACGTTCTTGTAAGTATCCATCTGCCCATTTGCAAGTTATATATTTTCTGAGAGCCGAAAATATTAACAAATTTATACTTTAGTAGATTAATTTACTTTATAAATTTATTGAGTCGTAGTTTGAAGAACGTTGTGCTAGTTCATATATCGTGGTCGTCCTTGTTCATAGGTTGTTAATATTTGTTGACATTAATATTAGAATGAAAACATATATTTAAAAAACTGTATTTTATTTAATAAAATTCAAATGCTAAGTTACACTTGTTTCTGGTTAGTTTTGATTATATATATTTATGTAAGACGTTAATATTAATTGTTAGTTGGTTGATTATTTTAATACACTAATTTCTAATTTATTTGTTAATCTTTATATTTTTACTTGTTTCGTTGGTTTTTGATTCGTTTTTGAATCTTTCTTGTTTTGTGAATTTACACTTTTGTTTGTTTCTTTTGCAATTTGTGCTTTTGTGTCTTTTTCGACTTTTGTTTCTTAAATCTAATTGGCAATGTCAATAGTATGCGATAAAAATTGACTATTACTGAATCAAAATAACACGTACAGCTATTGTGGTGTTACTCTAAAGATTGACTGGAATGGTCTCAAACAAATGTATTTATGCTGACTTTTTTGTTTAGGTAATCATTTTTTAAATAGGTCACAATGGTCGCGAGGAAATGTTTATATTTCTGAGAAACACTTAAGGTTTTAATTTATAGTTATTTTTAATGGTCCTATTTTGATTATGTTCAAATTCAAATACGTTAAAAGTTATTTGTTATTTAAGTCATCATAATATTATAAATATTTAATATTTCAATTCTCCATTCATAGTAGATGTAAATATTGAGTTCATTTCCTATATATTAAGTAAATATAACAAAGATATAATGTATTACGTAATCGTATGTTAACTTGCATTTGAAAGTATCTTTATATCGTAATAAAGTATCTTTATATTCCGATCAAATTTGTTTTAGATTAAACATTACATGGATGTAAGGTGACTGCGTTAACATTTAAACTACTGTTAGAACCCTTATACACTACACTACTGCACTGCATTACTGAGAACTAAGATAAGCTAACAATCTTAAGTGGGGCTGTATGGTTCACACCCCTCTCAACCCGTTGAGCATGACGTGGCCCTGGGCACGTCGCATTATGCATTATGAATTGGAACAGAGCAGTAGATTAACATATTGGTGTATCGGTCCTAATATTTATGAATAAAGATATTTGTATCAAACCTTAAGTTCGACTTATAATTATTAATTAGTACACCGTATTGTTTGTAACATATCAGAAGTGGGATACACCGTGCAAAATTGTGATATTTGTTCATTTTTTTTTGTACAAATAAACCCGAAAAGACAATTATTCTGTGCAGTGACGCTGTTTTTATTGTGTTAAATTTATTGTTGTGCAGTAAATTTTAAGTTATTAACATTAAGTGAAGTGAACTTGCTACGTGAATACGTGAATAATTGCAAATTATTGAGAAATTCATTATTTATTGGGTAATAATGAGTTCACCACGTGATTCACCATTTTCACGACGCCGTGATTGTTCTGAATGTTCCGCGACAATGGAAGACATGCAGGCAAAGATAATGCGGTTAGAGACAGCTCTCATGATGAAAAATGATAGGAATTTTGTGTCAACAAATGACTTATCTATCCCTACGTTCGATCCACAAGGGGAACAGTTAATTGAAGAGTGGTTCACCAAAATTGACAAGCTAAAAAAAAACCTTAATGAGTGGTCTGAAGCGACTACTATTCAGGTTGGCAGCAAGTCGGCTGAAGGGTTCGGCGCGCTCATGGTTCTTGGCGTTGGCAAGACGTAAGGGCCATACTCACCAGACAGTACGACCGACCAAAGCCCTACACACGCTGGATAACGGACGCCCACAACCTCAAGACAAAGCCCGGACAAAATTTGGGTGATTATTATCTATTAATGTTTGTTAGACACGGGTAGTAGTAACACATATCAGACAATCAATGGCAGTGCTGTTGAGGCTGGCAGTTGATAAAAGTGTGCCGTTACTGCAGAGTTTTTCAGGCATGTTGAGTTCTGGCATTGGGTATACGACTGCAACTGTTCGAGTCAGTGAAGTTGTAACCACCCTAAAAATAATCGTAATTCAAGACGATCAGTTAACACAAGTATTGCTAGTCGGTCGTGATTTCATAGATCAGCCGGAAGTGATGTTAATAAAATTATCTAATAGCGTGACAATAGGGCGGCTACCTACTTTAAGGGTACCCCAAATAATGTCGGTCACAGCTACTGTTAGCGATAAGCAGATACGTCAATTTATTGGGTTGGCTAGTTATTTTCGGAAGTTCATACGCAACTTCGCCAGTTTAGTCGAACCTTTGACAAAGTTGACTAAAAATAATAATAAATGTGAATGGTCAATGAGTCAAGAGGCGGCATTCACGTCAGTTAAGAAACTGCTGAGTGAAAAGCCCGTACTTGCTGTATTTGACCCATCTTTAGAAACCCAATTGCACACAGACGCCAGCTGTTTAGGTGTGGGTGCAATTCTGTTTCAGAAGCATGGTAAAGACCTTCGAGTGGTCTCATACTTTAGCAAACAAACAACTGTTGATCAGACACAGTATCATTCATACGAGTTAGAAACGATGGCCGTTGTGTTAGCGTTGAAACACTTTCGGGTCTATCTAATTGGGTTAGAATTTAAAGTTGTCACTGACTGTAATGCTTTGAGGAAAACATTGACAAAAAAAGATCTCATTCCTCGTATTGGCCGCTGGTGGCTTGACATACAGGAATTCTCTTTTAATATTGAGTATAGGCCAGGGCCTAAAATGTTGCATGTGGACGCGTTGAGCCGAAATGCTGTCTTTTCGGTGGAAACGCTTCACTTTAATCTGACTGAAAGCGACTGGGTGGTATCAGCCCAGTTGCAAGATGAACAATTAGCGAGGATCAGGCAAATCCTTCTGGCTAAAGAAGTTAATAATGAGACTAAACAATACTTTGCACAATGTACGATTGTCAAAGGCAGATTGTATCGCAAATTGGATAACGGCAGCAAACGTTGGGTTGTACCACGCTCAGCTGCGTTCCAGATTTGTAAGTTATGTCATGATGACACTGGTCATTTTGGTATCGACAAAACACTCGCTAAGATTCGCTCAAACTATTGCTTTGCTGGAATGAGGCGTTTTGTGATAAAATACATAGCTGCATGCTTGAGTTGCAACTATTACAAGAGTAAATCAGGTAAACGTGAGGGAAGATTGCATAGTATTGAGAAAGTAACTGTACCTTTCCATACTATACACATCGACCACGTAGGACCTTTTGAGACTAGTAAAAGGCGGACCAAATACCTGTTTGTACTTTGGAAGCTTTTACTAATACACGTTGTAAAGGCATTGTTAAACCTTGTACATCTGTTTCGGCACTGGTAAATTCGGTGATTGACAACACTCGTACATATTACGAGTCGGCTTGTAATCAAAATTATAAAGCAAATGTAGCGCGTTCTGCGTTTTAAATTTGACGAGGACTCTGGTCACAAAGTAACACAGGTTGGCAACCACTCATACAGATGTGCACAAACTTTTGCTTTGCTCGCATGTGAGTCGGTTTGTAACCGAGTGTACAAACGTAAAGTTGCGAATGGTGGTAAGCGCTGAGCAGTACGGTGCTATACTACGTTTCAACCCTGTAAACTGTAAAAGAACGAAATCAAACAGTACTTTGTACAGTGACAGTACAGTTGTAATAGTCAGACTACATCGTTAATTGAGAAAGGGTAACAAATACTGAGCTGTATCAGATTCTGTTACATCTCAAAGCTGTAAATGTTGCCACGTTGGTTTCGAAGTGCGTTTGCGACCCAAACGTTCTCTCGATACAACGACCATGCATATTGTTATCATTTGTACGCTAAACAGTAAACGGCGCTATAAATATAACAATTAGTAACAATACAAGTCACAGGAGATACAGCCGCATGCTAGAGTCGTAAGCTACATCATAAGCTCAAAGGACCTTATCGTGTGGTCAGGACTTAGCCGAACGACAAATACGAATTGCAAGATCTGCGAGAAGGGTCACGCAGAAACACAGCCACAGTACCGGCCGACAAAATGAAACCTTGGATTGCAGTCATCTAACAAACATGGGCCGATTCAACATATCATCAACTGATAGGAATTAACATGATGCATTTTTTTTCAGAAAAACATCAGACTAATGTTTTGCATTAATTTCATGTTTGCACTTCATGCAATTTAAATCGGAGTTGCTGATAGTTTACCATTATTATTATAATTAAATTTTCACAATTGCTCAATCTTTTCACTTGTTCTTCTAAGTTTCTTAGGAATTGGTATTTTCTACCTTTATCTCGTAATTTCAAAAATGTTACAAAACTGCTGGCTCACTGGTGCTAGTGAGAGCGTAGGTCGTTCTTTTCAAGGGGGTATTTAACAACCCTTCTAATTTCATCACATAGAATATACAGCGGTCGGCGCTCCGCATTACTTACAACACATTTCATCAATTTACGTTTTGAATTTAGCGCGGTATGGTACACGATATGAGCTTTACTTTGATTGATATTTTTAGGTTTGTTTATCAAATGAACGATTACTTTTCACCGGTAATCTTCACGATTTTTATGGCTAACACCTATTGTCTTGCGTTCGCACTTGTCGCCGTTAAAATGGTAGGTATGTTTTATTAAGCTGGGTTAAAATAATTGTTGAAATTTTAATTGATTAAAACTGTTGGTTTTATTACATCCAACAATTCTAATCTTGAAGTATATCATTTTGTTTTCAGGTTGGCCTGCATGTGACACATTTGCTCGTATTATTTTTCGCGTTCGCCGTTCAGACGTTCATGTGGTGTTGGCTTGGCGAACGGGTGCGTTACAAGGTGAAGAAATTTTAATTAACCTAAGCAGAAAATGTAACGCGTTCATTAACCAGTACTTTACGTGTTGAATATTCCGGAGAAACACCTATGAAGAAAAACTACTCTTATTATATAATATGATGTCGAGAAACAAAAAGTTTTTGAAAACATAGATAGTCATTTGCACTATCAAGCCAAGAACAGGCACTATCAGACTGGCTCCCCCGTGTGTGCTCTAGCAAATACTTATTTTCGTTATTGCCATTTGTCATTTTCTTACACCTAGTGCGTTGTAGCTTTTCTTATCCTAAATCGTTGGAACATTCTTTCCTGCCCTAAACATAAAAATCGTGATTTGTTCATTTTGCGAGTATATTAAAATAGATCTTAACATTTCATAAATAAACCTACGTTTCTAGATAAACTCCAAGGTCCAGGCTATGTACAACAACAGCTGGTACAACCTTGACGTGTCCTCCAGGAAGTCTCTATTCATCATGATGAGCTGCAGCCAGAAGGAATACAGCCTGAGTGGAGCTGGATGGGTGGACTTGTCCTTGCCGACATTCGTTGCGGTAAATTCTTATTAACTTTATCATTGTTCTTCATTAAACTTCCATCCCCATCAGACACTGTATGCCACGGGAACCAACATTCCCAGTTTATTAAATGATAACTTGAAATCACGCAAAATCTTTTATATGAAATAGATTTCTGCTCATCGATTGTTCATCCTTCTTTCTGTCATAACTCGCACTTGATGGAATATAGGAAATACTTTGTTTATTGGTAGTTTTGTTTGTTAATTTCTGTAGTTCATCTAGCAAGAAACAAAATCATTCCAAACTCTAAATGCGAATGTGGTGAAGAGGAGGCAGGCCCTGACCACATTCTGTGGCAATGTAAAAATACAGCAATGGCAAGAAATGGATTCCAACGGGCGGTGCTACAGACTTCGCAGACGCTTCCTGTTAACACCGCCTTTTTGATTGAGAAACCGAAATTTATAACTGCAGTAGCCATGAATAGATCATTCTTGTTGTCTGGATATAAAGTATAAGAAGAAGCAGAACAATATTAGGGACGATCAAAGGCTACGTGCCTAGGAAGCCCAGGAAACTATATATAAAAAAAAAAAAATTCTGTAGTAATCATAGATCATAGATCAGATTACAAACAAACAACATTTCTGTAACATAGGCGAAGTGATTGATTATGATGGCAGTAAATGGTTAACAATATTGATTTATACTTTTAAAACTTCGACCAACTTATGTGAAATTTGTAATCACGTGCTAATTAATGTATTATTTTAATAAATTAAGTTTAATCTGCTTTTATGTGATATATATATCCTTAAATATGGCAAAAGTAGATCACTTAAAAATTAGAGTAGAAATTTCATCAGTCTGATTGTGATTCACTGAAAAATGCGTGTTTTTTCCTTCTAAATCTATTCTTTTCAGGTCATGAAGACGGCGTACTCGTACTACACGATGATGAGTGACTCCAACATCGAATAATTTTGTAGTAGGATTTTATGTTTCTCTAGTTCACTTGATTATTGATCATACTATTTACTTATACGAGCAATAGAATACTAATATACACTGAGATGTGCACAAACACTTTTCAAAAGTATTTAAATATAAAATACAAATACCTCGTTATTTTTCTAGTTCGAATACAAAATTCAAAATAAATTTCATGTTAGTACGAGTATTTAAATAGAAAATACGTAAATGTTATTTTTTGTTAATTATGAAAAATTACATAAAACATAAATGTTATTTATGTCACATATTTTAATACTACTATTTGTTCAAATAATTTATCTTTCATTTTTCGTCGACGATTGTTGTACCACATGTCTAATTTTTCTAGCAAACAAAAAATAAGTTTTTATACTATGAAGTAATTTTTCACCAATTTATACACCTTTGCTACCTGTTACTTGGCAAAGCCCTTATTGGCAACTGGCAAAATTTTTACCTGCTATAGTGTATTGCGCTAAAAAAATTTCAGCCTTTATAAAATGATGAAGGTCTCGCGGGCCTTGGCTCCTAATATATATAGTTCATAGATCATGGTTTATGGTTTTGAGACAACTTTAGGGTGTCAATGTACAAGTATTTACAGACTTACAGCTGGGTATCTCGAATTCCGAGGTGAACTTACTATAATGACTGGGCTATGAACAAAATTTAATTAAATCATGAAAAGAGAAATTGCCTTCATTGATAATATACATATAAATAATAATTTTATAATGGACTCTTAATTTAAAGAACATTACATGCATCAATACACAACACAACATATCATTGAGCATAAAATTCAATATATATATGAATGCAAGCTATTTCAGATCCTTGGTTTTAATGGATATCTTTTGGTCTTATCTAGGATTGCAATTTTTTTTTTTGCAATGGGCTTGTAAGCTATGTCTTAATTTCTATAAAAGTGTACTACATATTGATAAAGTGGGTTACTAGAACCTCAAATGTCCAATTATTTTTTAATAACTCCTCATATGATAGGAGATATAACCAAATAAAAAAGTCATTTTGTCTCTTTAATTATTAAAAGGATTTAACGTTGTACAACATTCCAAATGCAGGTGACCTCACAACCGCTAGTTGCTATCTCTTTTACACAACAGAGCGTAAAACAGATAAATTCCTAACAGAACTTTAACAAATTTACAGGTTACCAACCTCACAGCTCATAAATCTTTGCTGTATGTAATTATATATCAAAATATCAAATATTATTTACAGCTATTTCAAGGGACAACAAAATTTCAATATTATGTGTGCCGTAACATGGTTAAATAAAATAAAAATAAAATAAATATTATTCTTTGACTTAACTTGATTATTTTGACTACCAACAGCTATAAAACATTACCACAGCACTGACCTACTCAACAAATAACTGACGTATAAAATGTATTTCACGTCATACAAATGGCCAACCATCTTTAGCGCTAAAAATACAATTTAAATTTTTAATTGATATATCTCCGTCAATATTTAGATATTTAATGAAATAGACACGCCAATATACATTTATTAACATCAATTTCAATCAACAATTGAAAAATCGACCACTGAAAAATGAGTACACAAACCTATTAAAGCACATTGATGATTATAAGTAAAAAAAAGTACATAATGTCTAAATAAAGTATCAATTATTTTTCTTTAGCATTATATTTAAAAAAATATTTTTTATTGCTTTTCGCAAGTTTTATCAAATTATTATCATTGCTAAACAATTGCACAGCATCTATACAGGCTATATTTAAGTTAAAAACTCTCTGTGCGAATGCTGATGTCGCAGGAATAGACATTATAAATAAAATTACTTTATACAAGTTTGAAAAATTATCATCAGTCTTATTAAATACTTGCTGCAATTTTTGTGCAATAGATAATTCCGAAAATCACTTAGAATTATATATCTGATCATAAAGTTTGTTCAATAAATTAATTTCTTCAAAAAAATAATCCATATCAATATTAAGTTTTTGTAATTAATTCCAATATTAAGTTCCAACTGTATATTTATATGTTTATCTACTATATAAAAATAAGTCGGGTTTTCCTTCCTGACGTTATAACTCCAGAACGCACGAACCGATTTCCACGGTTTTGCATTCGTTGGAAAGGTCTCGGGCTCCGTGAGGTTTATAGCAAAGAAAATTCAGGAATTCAGGAAAAATTTCAACAGAAAAGCGGGAAAATCTTTTTTCACATACAGCGCCTACTCTGATACATAGCATATATACAAACCAATATTTTAAGTAGACCGGTGTTTTAAGTAGTAGGCGCCGGTGCGTGATACATTGTTTGACAGCTACTCATTATTCTCTGCTCAGTTAATTAATTTCATGTGACAAACCGGTATTGTGTTCATTGTGAAATTGTGGAGAAAAAGTTAAAAAAATAAGTTATTCATTTCCTAACATTTAAATTGGAAACCATCAAATCAATCACGTGTATTGTGCAAATTTTTATTCAATTTCAACAGCAGGCATTTGTCTTTAAGGTGGTAAGTTGAACTGTGTAAATTATGTGGATCGTGCATTTAAGGTTACATTCACCACTGTCCATAGTCCAAAATGCCTAGAGGACGACGTGCGAACATCGGCCGCCGCGCAAGACATGCAAGCCAGCAACAACTGTATTCACAGAACTTAAGCGAAGAAACACAAAATATAATAACAGAAAATCCTCGATTGAGACAACGCGTGAGCACACGAAGATCATTGGCATCATACAATCGCTTGGCATTCCAATATGATCCCACTGCGAACTACAGTGATGATGAAAATTTAAATATTGGACGAACGACGACTATATGCCGATATTGCAATGCGTTAAAGTTCAAAAGAGAAACGGCTGGATTGTGCTGCGCAAGTGGAAAAGTCAAACTGGATCCATTACTTACACCACCACAGCCACTGAAACCATTGTTCGATGGAAGTGATTCCGATTCCAGCCATTTTCTTCAACACATCCTTGAATACAATAACTGCTTTCGCATGACTTTCTTTGGAGCTAATATCATTCGAGAAGGCGGCTTCATGCCGACTTGCAAGGTAAAAGATACAACACAAATAACCAATCACTCACACCAACACAATGAATTGCAACACATAACAACTACATATACACCACATACTACACCATCACACGATCAGAAGTTACACCGTATTCTTCAACAAATAATTGTTTGCAATTACAGATACAAGGACAAATATATCATTTGCATGGATCAATGGTGCCAACATCAGATGAACCGCATCAATTTCTGCAAATATATTTCATTTCGTCGATGGTGGATCAGCTGAATGTGCGGTGCAATATACAGGGAACACAACAATTAAAGAGACGAATTATTGAACAGTTGCATGCATTTTTTCACGCTAATTATGCTGTGGTTAATATGTTCAAAACAGCATTGGAACGAATGCCATCGGATACGCACAAATTTGTCATAAGAGCGAATTGTACCCCAACAGGTAAACATGTGCGAAGATTCAATGCACCCACCGTTAATGATGTTGCTGCAATTATTGTTGGCGATCCAACTAAATCGCGAGACATTGTCGTTCAGCGAAGAAGCAATATCATGCATCGTGTAAACGAGACACATCGTTTGTACGATGCGTTACAATATCCAATCATTTATTGGCAAGGGCAAGACAGATACGACATCACGTTGAAGATGGTCGATCCAATTACACAATTTAAACTCCAACATGCAATATTTCCCGATCCAGTGCAATGGAAAAATTGTTGATGCAATGCAACCTCATTGTTTGGGATGAGTGCACAATGGCACATAAGAAATCACTTGAAGCACTTAACTTCACACTGAAGGATCTTCGGTGAAATAACAACATCTTTGGCGGCTTGATGATATTGTTGGCAGGCGATTTCAGGCAGACGTTGCCAGTAATTCTCCGTGGAACGCCTGCAGATGAATTGAATGCTTGCCTGAAGGCATCACCTTTATGGAATAACGTAAAAACATTATCGCTACCACATCAAAGTGCTGTACAATTTTTCAAACAATTGTTAGCTGTTGGAAATGGAAAAGTCCCAGTTGATGCGACATCTGGATTAATTACTCTTACCAACGACTTTTGCCGATTTGTAGACTCTCAATTAGCTCTTATTGAAAATGTTTTCCCAAACATTAGTGAGAATTATCAGAATTATGCTTGGTTAAGTCAACGAGCAATTCTTGCCGCAAAGAATAATGATGAACACGCACTGAATTTCACCATTCAATCAAAAATTGCTGGCGATTTGGTGACATACAAATCCGTTGATTCCATAACAAATCCCGATGATGTAGTAAATTATCCAACGGAGTTTTTGAACTCTCTGGAGTTACCAGGATTTCCACCACATAACTTGCAACTTAAAGTTGGTACAGTTATTACGATATTGCGTAATTTGAATCCACCGCGACTTTGCAACGGTACTCGACTTTCAATAAAAAGACTTATGCCGAATTTGATTGAGGCAACCATTATTAACGGAAAGTACGCAGGTGAAAATGTATGTATTCCTCGAATACCAATGATTCCGACTGATCTTCCGTTTGACTTCAAACGATTGCAATTTCCAGTTCGCCTTGCGTTCGCAATGACAATTAACAAGTCGCAAGGCCAATCGCTTAGTGTTTGCGGGATAAATTTAGAAAATCATTGTTTTTCACATGGGCAGTTATACGTTGCGTGTTCACGAGTTGGGAAACCATCCGCTTTGTTTGTGTTAACGTCAGACCAAAAAACAAAAAATGTGGTTTACCAAAGAGCACTTCAATGAAACGGATAATTTGCGGACACGTATAACGGTTCGATTCAGTATTTACTTTAGATTCACTTTCATTTACTTAAAGAAGTTCAACTAAATAACACTAATCGAAATGAATTCATTACTGTTGTGAAATGAAATAAAATATTTCATTTTCAAATATAAAACAAACAAAAAATTTTTCTTCATCTTTTAATCACCAAACGAAATGTTACATAAAACGAAGCCATCTGATGGCGAAACGGAGTTCGCCGGGTTTGCTAGTATGTTTATATGTTTATATGTTTGTTGCTGAAATTCGTATGGTAGAATGAAAACGGCTCCGTCAATGTTTTTGAAAGTTTGCTATTTCGTAGAGAAAAAAATTCTAAGACTTTTGGCGTCCCCGGATTTTTTCTTGAATTTCCTGGAAACCCGTAATTTTGTAAAAACTGGAAAAAAAGAGAACCCTTTTTTGCTGTATTACTTTTAATTCGTAAAAGATAGAAAGTTGAAATTTTGCATGTGTATTAAGGTATTCAATGCCGACATTTCTCAAAAATTAGAAATTTAAAAATTGAAAAAGGGGGGGTTGAAGAAATTCGGGGGCCCGGCAGGGAACTTTGGAGAAAGTTCATATTCTGGATTCTAAAATAATTAAGTATATTATTAATAAAAAAAAATTCAAAATTTCAAAATTTTATTTGGGGGCACGGGGGCAGTTTTTGCCGAAAGTAAAAATTGTGCAAGAAACTTGAAATTTTGTATATAGGCTAACCTTGGTAACTTATTTACGAATCGAACAAAAAAATCCCAAATTTGAAAAAATGTTAGTCAACTAACGCATAAATTGAAAATATTTTTTATTTTGTTAAAAAAAATATATTTTCTTAGTCAGTTTATATGAAAAATTATTTATTTTTGTATGTAAAATTTATATAGCACAAGTTAAATATTTGAATTTTAAAATGGAAATTAAATTTGACATGAAATTAAAGCCATACACAAAAGACAGACGTCGCTTGCGACGGGGGTAAAAGCTAGTATATTATAATGTTCCAAGTGTATACTTATATGTTTATATGTTTGTTGCTGAAATTCGTATGGTAGAATGGAAACGGCTCCGTCAATGTTTTTGAAAGTTTGCTATTTCGTAGAGAAAAAAATTCTAAGACTTTTGGCGTCCCCGGATTTTTCCTTGAATTTCCTGGAAACCCGTAATTTTGTAAAAACTGGAAAAAAAGAGAACCCTTTTTTGCTGTATTACTTTTAATTCGTAAAAGATAGAAAGTTGAAATTTTGCATGTGTATTAAGGTATTCAATGCCGACATTTCTCAAAAATTAGAAATTTAAAAATTGAAAAAGGGGGGGTTGAAGAAATTCGGGGGCCCGGCAGGGAACTTTGGAGAAAGTTCATATTCTGGATTCTAAAATAATTAAGTATATTATTAATAAAAAAAAATTCAAAATTTCAAAATTTTATTTGGGGGCACGGGGGCAGTTTTTGCCGAAAGTAAAAATTGTGCAAGAAACTTGAAATTTTGTATATAGGCTAACCTTGGTAACTTATTTACGAATCGAACAAAAAAATCCCAAATTTGAAAAAATGTTAGTCAACTAACGCATAAATTGAAAATATTTTTTATTTTGTTAAAAAAAATATATTTTCTTAGTCAGTTTATATGAAAAATTATTTATTTTTGTATGTAAAATTTATATAGCACAAGTTAAATATTTGAATTTTAAAATGGAAATTAAATTTGACATGAAATTAAAGCCATACACAAAAGACAGACGTCGCTTGCGACGGGGGTAAAAGCTAGTATATTATAATGTTCCAAGTGTATACTTATATGTTTATATGTTTGTTGCTGAAATTCGTATGGTAGAATGGAAACGGCTCCGTCAATGTTTTTGAAAGTTTGCTATTTCGTAGAGAAAAAAATTCTAAGACTTTTGGCGTCCCCGGATTTTTCCTTGAATTTCCTGGAAACCCGTAATTTTGTAAAAACTGGAAAAAAAGAGAACCCTTTTTTGCTGTATTACTTTTAATTCGTAAAAGATAGAAAGTTGAAATTTTGCATGTGTATTAAGGTATTCAATGCCGACATTTCTCAAAAATTAGAAATTCAAAAATTGAAAAAGGGGGGGTTGAAGAAATTCGGGGGCCCGGCAGGGAACTTTGGAGAAAGTTCATATTCTGGATTCTAGAATAATTAAGTATATTATTAATAAAAAAAAATTCAAAATTTCAAAATTTTATTTGGGGGCACGGGGGCAGTTTTTGCCGAAAGTAAAAATTGTGCAAGAAACTTGAAATTTTGTATATAGGCTAACCTTGGTAACTTATTTACGAATCGAACAAAAAAATCCCAAATTTGAAAAAATGTTAGTCAACTAACGCATAAATTGAAAATATTTTTTATTTTGTTAAAAAAAATATATTTTCTTAGTCAGTTTATATGAAAAATTATTTATTTTTGTATGTAAAATTTATATAGCACAAGTTAAATATTTGAATTTTAAAATGAAAATTAAATTTGACATGAAATTAAAGCCATACACAAAAGACAGACGTCGCTTGCGACGGGGGTAAAAGCTAGTATATTATAATGTTCCAAGTGTATACTTTTATGTTTATATGTTTGTTGCTGAAATTCGTATGGTAGAATGGAAACGGCTCCGTCAATGTTTTTGAAAGTTTGCTATTTCGTAGAGAAAAAAATTCTAAGACTTTTGGCCCCGAATTTTTCCCTGAATTTCCTGGAAATCCGTAATTTTGGAAAAACTAAAAAAAAAATTTTTGCTCTATAACTTTTAATTCGTAAAATATAGAAAGTTGAAATTTTGCATGTGTATTAAGGTATTCAATGCTGACATTTCCCAAAAATTAGAAATTTAAAAATTGAAAAAGGGGGCGTTGAAGAAATTCGGGGCCCCTGTATGGAACTTTGAAGAAAGCTCATATTCTGGATTCTAAAATAATTAAGTATATTATTAATAAAAAAAAATTCAAAATTTCAAAATTTTATTAGGGGGCACGGGGGCAGTATTTACCGAGAGTAAAAATTGTGCTAGAAAATTGAAATTTTGTATGTAGGCTAACCTTGGTAACTTATTTACGAATCTTCACAGTCATTTGTTTTTTCGTGGAATAAACATCCTTTCCGCGCATTTAAAAATAAATGTATTTAAAAAATTATTTAAATAATTTAAATAAATTATCATAAATTAATAAATAGGTGTAAGAATTTGATTTGATTAAAAAAAATGGAAAATAATAATAGGAAAAACACCTTAAGTGTAGACTTCGTCGAAGTGATTTATAGAATGACGTTTACCGAATTACACTTATTTTTAAAAAACGATTTAAAATTATCAGTGGAAGATGTGATGGCAATTCAAGTGAATGGAAACAAGATGATTGTGAAAATTGCAGAACATTTATTAATTGATAACATTATTGAAATGACAAATGGGAAAATAATTTACAAAGGTACGGATGACAATAATTATAATGTGTATATAGAAAGAGCCGATAAATTCACAATTGTAAGAATGCACAATATAGAATATGAAATTCAAGATATAACGATACAACACGCACTACAAGGATATGGTACAGTTATTAGCATTAAAAAAGAAACATGGGGTAGAGATATGCCTTTCCCAGTTTATAACGGAACAAGAGCAATAAAGATGATTTTAAAGAAAGAAATCCCGTCGTATATACCAATGATTGGCAGAAAGGTTTGGGTTAGCTATGCTACCCAAAAGAAAACTTGTAGGTTTTGTGATAGAGAAGACCATTTAGGACAAGATTGCCCTACTAAAATTAGCAACAGAATAAATTCAAATGGTTTCGCACGCAGCTATGCAGCCATTGCGGGGAATACAATGAATGACAGAGCGGTAACTGATTGTGTTGTTCCAACTGAATCAAAAAATGAAGAATTAAGTTTTGTCAATAATTCAATTTTTCCACCCTTAATGCCAAAGAATACGCAAAATGAAACAAAAATCATTTCAACAGCTACTAATGATGATACTATTGCGATTGTAAATAATAATGATAATTTGTCCAAAATTCCTACAGCACACAAAGAAATTAAGAGAAAAATTGTAGAATCATCGTCAAATGAAGATACTTTGGCAAATTCTGAAATTGAAGATTGCTCAGATAATTCCGCTGCATCCAAAATGGATATAGGATTGGAAAAAAAAGATAAGAAAAATAACAAAAGACCAAAGAAACAAAAAAAAGTGACAGGAAAAGCAATGGATATAAAAGATAAAACAATTGAATAACCTTAATTTATTCAATATCTTATTAATATGGTACTAAGAACATTTGCAACATTTAATATCAATGGATTATCCTTTGTAACATCTAAAATTATGCTGAAACAATTTATTATAGACCACGATTTGGACATAATTTTATTACAAGAAGTTAATATAGAAAATTTAAGTTTCTTTAAACCTTATTCCTATATCTCGAACATTGGCATAAATAATAGAGGAACTGCAATTTTGTTAAGGCCTGGAATAGAAGCTACAGATTGCATATGTGAAGAAGATGGACGTATCCTATCGATAACTGTTGAAGATTAACTTTAGACTACCTCTAATCATTGCTGGCGATTTTAACTGTGTGCTGAACCAGAGAGACCAACTTGGGAATCTAAACTTCTGTTCTGGATTAAATAGGTTAATAACTGAACGAATTCTATCTGATATTTGGATCCTCAAGAATAAAACTCAACAGGGCTTCACTTACTTTAGGGGAATGAACATAGCATCAAGAATTGATAGAGTTTATGTTTCTGAAGATAGCCCTCACTGTAAAATACTCCTACTATAAAATGTTTTACTAAGATCCTTGTTTTGTAGTTGTAATATTAAGAAATAAATGAATATCAATATAAAAAAAAAAAAATCAAAAAAAAATCCCAAATTTTGAAAAAAAATTGGTCAAATAACGCATAAATTGAAAATATTTTTTATTTTGATAAAAAAAATATATTTTTTTAGTCAATTTATATGTGTGGCGAGTTTATTTTTTATTTCAATTTAAAAATAGAATTAAACTAGCAAACCCGGCGAACTCCGTTTCGCCATCAGATGGCTTCGTTTTATGTAACATTTCGTTTGGTGATTAAAAGATGAAGAAAAATTTTTTGTTTGTTTTATATTTGAAAATGAAATATTTTATTTCATTTCACAACAGTAATGAATTCATTTCGATTAGTGTTATTTAGTTGAACTTCTTTAAGTAAATGAAAGTGAATCTAAAGTAAATACTGAATCGAACCGTTATACGTGTCCGCAAATTATCCGTTTCATTGAAGTGCTCTTTGGTAAACCACATTTTTTGTTTTTTGGTCTGACGTTAACACAAACAAAGCGGATGGTTTCCCAACTCGTGAACACGCAACGTATAACTGCCCATGTGAAAAACAATGATTTTCTAAATTTATCCCGCAAACACTAAGCGATTGGCCTTGCGACTTGTTAATTGTCATTGCGAACGCAAGGCGAACTGGAAATTGCAATCGTTTGAAGTCAAACGGAAGATCAGTCGGAATCATTGGTATTCGAGGAATACATACATTTTCACCTGCGTACTTTCCGTTAATAATGGTTGCCTCAATCAAATTCGGCATAAGTCTTTTTATCGAAAGTCGAGTACCGTTGCAAAGTCGCGGTGGATTCAAATTACGCAATATCGTAATAACTGTACCAACTTTAAGTTGCAAGTTATGTGGTGGAAATCCTGGTAACTCCAGAGAGTTCAAAAATTCCGTTGGATAATTTACTACATCATCGGGATTTGTTATGGAATCAACGGATTTGTATGTCACCAAATCGCCAGCAATTTTTGATTGAATGGTGAAATTCAGTGCGTGTTCATCATTATTCTTTGCGGCAAGAATTGCTCGTTGACTTAACCAAGCATAATTCTGATAATTCTCACTAATGTTTGGGAAAACATTTTCAATAAGAGCTAATTGAGAGTCTACAAATCGGCAAAAGTCGTTGGTAAGAGTAATTAATCCAGATGTCGCATCAACTGGGACTTTTCCATTTCCAACAGCTAACAATTGTTTGAAAAATTGTACAGCACTTTGATCGTTTTGAAGTTGAACTCTCATATTAGTGGTTAGCGATAATGTTTTTACGTTAAAGGTGATGCCTTCAGGCAAGCATTCAATTCATCTGCAGGCGTTCCACGGAGAATTACTGGCAACGTCTGCCTGAAATCGCCTGCCAACAATATCATCAAGCCGCCAAAGATGTTGTTATTTCACCGAAGATCCTTCAGTGTGAAGTTAAGTGCTTCAAGTGATTTCTTATGTGCCATTGTGCACTCATCCCAAACAATGAGGTTGCATTGCATCAACAATTTTTCCATTGTACTGGATCGGGAAATATTGCATGTTGGAGTTTAAATTGTGTAATTGGATCGACCATCTTCAACGTGATGTCGTATCTGTCTTGCCCTTGCCAATAAATGATTGGATATTGTAACGCATCGTACAAACGATGTGTCTCGTTTACACGATGCATGATATTGCTTCTTCGCTGAACGACAATGTCTCGCGATTTAGTTGGATCGCCAACAATAATTGCAGCAACATCATTAACGGTGGGTGCATTGAATCTTCGCACATGTTCACCTGTTGGGGTACAATCCGCTCTTATGACAAATTTGTGCGTATCCGATGGCATTCGTTCCAATGCTGTTTTGAACATATTAACCACAGCATAATTAGCGTGAAAAAATGCATGCAACTGTTCAATAATTCGTCTCTTTAATTGTTGTGTTCCCTGTATATTGCACCGCACATTCAGCTGATCCACCATCGACGAAATGAAATATATTTGCAGAAATTGATGCGGTTCATCTGATGTTGGCACCATTGATCCATGCAAATGATATATTTGTCCTTGTATCTGTAATTGCAAACAATTATTTGTTGAAGAATACGGTGTAACTTCTGATCGTGTGATGGTGTAGTATGTGGTGTATATGTAGTTGTTATGTGTTGCAATTCATTGTGTTGGTGTGAGTGATTGGTTATGTGTGTTGTATCTTTTACCTTGCAAGTCGGCATGAAGCCGCCTTCTCAAATGATATTAGCTCCAAAGAAAGTCATGCGAAAGCAGTTATTGTATTCAAGGATGTGTTGAAGAAAATGGCTGGAATCGGGATCACTTCCATCGAACAATGGTTTCAGTGGCTGTGGTGGTGTAAGTAATGGATCCAGTTTGACTTTTCCACTTGCGCAGCACAATCCAGCCGTTTCTCTTTTGAACTTTAACGCATTGCAATATCGGCATATAGTCGTCGTTCGTCCAATATTTAAATTTTCATCATCACTGTAGTTCGCAGTGGGATCATATTGGAATGCCAAGCGATTGTATGATGCCAATGATCTTCGTGTGCTCACGCGTTGTCTCAATCGAGGATTTTCTGTTATTATATTTTGTGTTTCTTCGCTTAAGTTCTGTGAATACAGTTGTTGCTGGCTTGCATGTCTTGCGCGGCGGCCGATGTTCGCACGTCGTCCTCTAGGCATTTTGGACTATGGACAGAGTGGTGAATGTAACCTTAAATGCACGATCCACATAATTTACACAGTTCAACTTACCACCTTAAAGACAAATGCCTGCTGTTGAAATTGAATAAAAATTTGCACAATACACGTGATTGATTTGATGGTTTCCAATTTAAATGTTAGGAAATGAATAACTTATTTTTTTAACTTTTTCTCCACAATTTCACAATGAACACAATACCGGTTTGTCACATGAAATTAATTAACTGAGCAGAGAATAATGAGTAGCTGTCAAACAATGTATCACGCACCGGCGCCTACTACTTAAAACACCGGTCTACTTAAAATATTGGTTTGTATATATGCTATGTATCAGAGTAGGCGCTGTATGTGAAAAAAGATTTTCCCGCTTTTCTGTTGAAATTTTTCCTGAATTCCTGAATTTTCTTTGCTATAAACCTCACGGAGCCCGAGACCTTTCCAACGAATGCAAAACCGTGGAAATCGGTTCGTGCGTTCTGGAGTTATAACGTCAGGAAGGAAAACCCGACTTATTTTTATATAGTAGATATGAAATGTAATTACGAATTATTTTATTGTATTCAAATCATACACGACAAAAGGACGTCGCATTGCGACGGGAGTAAACTCTAGGGATCTTATATTCTTATATGTTTGGTAGTAAATTTTGTATGGCAGCGCAAAAACGGCTTCGTCAATGTTTTTGAAAATTGCCTGTTTCGTAGAGAAAGAAATTTTAAGACTTTTGGCGTCCCCGGATTTTTCCCTGAATTTCCTGGAAACCCGTAATTTTGGAAAAACTGGAAAAAAAGTGAACCTTTTTTTGTGAAAGAATATATTTTTTTAGTCAATTTATTATTGAGCGAGTTTATTATTTCAATTTAAAAATAGAGTTAAATATGAAATGGAATTACGAATTATTTTATTGGATTCAAATGATACACGCCAAAAAGACGCTTTGCGACGGGGGTAAACGTTACTGGAATTTAAATTTTTACATGAAGTTCAAGCCACATACAAAAGACAGACGTCGCTTGCGACGGGGGTAAAAGCTAGTATTAACTATAATGTCAAATGCAAACATGGCTCTTTAAATTTATATTGTCAAGTAAAATATCAAAAACGAGCGTTAAAGTGGCGCTGGCGTCCTATCGATTCGGCACCAATCGTTAACGTTCGATTTTACGCAAAAATGCCCAAAAAAATTAAATCACACTGTTGTTCTCTCTTAAGGTAAGATTTCACCTTTTTTTTTCATTTTCCTTTTATTTATTTATATTAATGTACAACATATTAAGTTTAATGTGTGAAAATTTAAAATCAATTGGAATAAAACTGTTGGAGGTATATAGTTTTACGTCTTCACCTCTGGTTTTGTCTTACTTTGAAAATTTTAATTTCCGTTTTCTCATACTTAGTTTTTTCAACGTCGGTGCCATCTCTAGCTCAAAATCTACCGGATCGGTTCTTTAAAATTTTGCACACTCTTTCTTTACATAAATGCCGAAGTAACGCTGTCGAGTTTTTTAAAAAAAAAATTATAATTTTAACGTATTTTAAAACAACAAATTTTCTGATTTTCTTTATGAAAAATCGGTACTTTAACTTTTAAGTGCTGTAAAAACTTGAAAATTCAATTCAAATACCAAATATACAAATTCAAAAAACTCGACAGCGTTACCTGCACAATTTTATCAACTAACGAAATCATTTAGGATTTTCGACTCCAGTGGTGACACAATGTTACTTTTTTTTGTGACGCCGCAATGCCGCATTTCTTGCCGCAAAATTTCACAAAGTATTCTTCAAATGTTAGTTTATCATGTAGTAATTACAGAAATAATTATATATCAACTATGTCGTCAAAAAACATTATCGAAAATATGCTTTGTTTTTATCGTTTTGACCATACTCCCCCCTTAAATTATAGAGTATAATTACTTGAAATAACGTACAAACCTTATTATGAAGTGTGGGTGGCAACCCTAGTCTTATCAGGTAGCTAAGACCAACGGAGAGTTGTTTACATTGTGCCTGACATAACTAGTTTTGGGTTGCTCTGACGTCACGTTAGAATGTATTTTTCAAAACTTGTTATAATGGCCACACCGGTTGCCCTGTCGTCATCACTGGAATGTGTTTGCCACAAAAGATATACCAAATTAAACCCCAAAGCAGGTATAGCGCCAATATAATGTTGTGATATATAGGAAAACGAAAAATAAATAAAATTACATATCGGGTGTGATCCCCGGACCAGTCCCAGTAAACATTTGGTGAAGTGTCCCTTTTTGTGACGTTTCTATCACTATTTCACTTCAATTATACTTCGCATCAACATTATCTACATTTGTATTCCGACAAGTGGAGTGGTTCCGTCATCTGTAGCCGATAAAACAGACATTTCATATGAACGATTGTTAGAAACTGAACTATAAATGAACTCTTTCGTGACAAAAAAATCATACGCATCTCCAATATGATGTCAAAATGATTCCAAAATGTTCCAAAATGTTTACTGGGGTATTATATTTCTGTTATTATAGTTATAATAGTATAGGTTTAGTTATAAAGAAATGGATATAATAAATAAATAAAAGTTATGCCGTGAAAGACTTAATTAACAGTAGACAATTAGAAGACATATGGAAAATAATATACAATAAAGAAAGTACAGGTCCCCTTGAATAGAAGATATCCTTTCTCTAGGATAGACAGAATATACATTTCAAAACAAGCAAGAAATCCGCATTTCAGATCATAATGCATTTATCCTACAAACAATTTGTCGTATCTTAGCAAGATACAATTTTGATCAGGTACTTCTGGTCGTAGGTATTTGCTTTGCTATCAGTATAGTTTTGAAGTCCAAGCAGTCAACAAGCCGACTTGCAAAAAAAGTCAACTGTTTTGTGCTCCAGTTTTAAAGAAAAAGACAACAAAATGTTCAGAACTTTTCCAAATTTAAACGTGGATCAAATTCCGGAACACGTGGTAAGTTGTTAAACACAATAAAAATGTAATTTTCGTTTATTTTTTAAGAACCCCAAAAATTGTCACAAGATTTAATACATTTTGATTGTATTAAATTTATTGTTTGGTTTTTATTTTATATTTATATTTACCATAGATTTTACTATTTTATTGATTGATTCTATTGGTTAATATTTTTTTGGTTTTGTTGCCTTCATTTTAAATTTTATAAAATTGTATTATTAATGGTCATTAAATGATAAATATTTAAAAACAAAGGGTATCGAATGTCAGGCAGATCTTTAATTGGGTTTTTTAAATTATGAAATTGAAAAAATGTTACTTCATAAAATACTAAACTTTAAAGAAATCGATGTTTAGTTCATATTTGTAGTCCTAATATTTGTACTAAGTTGTGTACATACATAAAATTATTTAACAATATGATAGAAGATATTAGTCATCACCGTTGCAGTTTAAAGGGAACAGCAATTCGTCATCTTGTAACGTATGTGGACCTTTATTTTTATCGTACCAATACCACAGTTAATACCACATTGATTTGAGCAGGGACAGCTGTAGGGGACAGACGCCATTAACATTAATTTATTAATATAATCCGGCCCTTTTATACAAATTCTATCAAAAAAGTTTTTTTTTTTGTTTACTTAGTAATCCATTGCTTCGCCTACGTTTCCACTTTTCAAGTTATTATTAATAAGACAAACTGGTTTTTATCTTTCATACGCGTGGTTTGGAAGATTTTTACACGAATATTCAGAATTGCTTTGTAAACAATCTTAATTCAATTAATTTATTATTAATACTTAAAAATTCGTTTCATATAGCTTTATATATTTTTCTTTTCTTTAAGGATCAAAGAAGTCCACCCTTGGCACGGCCTCCTGTTGCCACTACGCAGAATGAAGTTAAACAGGTTGCAGCTGTAGCAGGAGGCAGTACTAAATGTTCTAAAAATGTACTAAATGTCATACGACAAGCTACTCAACAGGCGCAAAATAAAGATAGAGGAATCTATTTCTGGAGATCACAATTTTTATTGTAATTTAGACAACTAATTTATTTTTCAAATAAATGATTTATGAATAACAAGATTCTTTTGTTAATAATTGTAAAAAATATTTATTTATTTTATTGAGCCGGTATAGTTGATCTGGCAGTAAATGCAGTCATAGGCGTCATATACTCATTCTTCCAGGATTTTAGCAATATAATAATGTACAATAACTAATGAAAATCCCTTAGACTGTGAGTTATAAAAATTGTAAACCCATGGTTTCACCATGTTTAAAATGTTTTATTGGGGTACAATAACAATATTTATGATCAGCTAATGGATTCTCATCGGTTCTGTAATTTGTGTTTTAAGTACTTATAATAACTAGTGGTTGTGATATATCTCGACATTCTGTCACCTACTTTGGAACTGTTAACGGGCACTTGTTTGTTTCTTAAACACACCCATATACTGATTCCTCCTTTCATTAATTTTAGTTACTATTTAGAAATGTCAATTCATGTAAACAATTTATATTATTCTTATTTTAA
Organism: Panorpa germanica; assembly: GCA_963678705.1. NCBI lineage: Eukaryota > Metazoa > Arthropoda > Insecta > Mecoptera > Panorpidae > Panorpa > Panorpa germanica. Next base: position 5,407,898 of record OY783205.1, read on the forward strand.
ATCTTGTACGAACAACATCTTAGTTTTAGATTCCAACTGTTTACATGTATTTAGATTAAGTCTTATACAACTATATATTTTTTTTTTTTTAATATAGTTTCTCGGGCATTATACAACTATTATAGTTGCCGTCTGTTCTGATGCAACAGACAATATAATCATTGTACCACTGTATACTTGCTCATACTCAGTAAGCAATTTGGTGAAGTGCCCTATTTAGTGACGTTCGAGTCACTCGTACAATTCTATTCTAACGCTTTACAAGTTCTCTACCTGTCACAGATTTTGTGTTAGTTGTTAGAATTTTCTCATAATAATATTCTTTCTTTTTTTAACATCATTCATTAAGTAGCAGTTGTTTCTTTCACATTAAGATATATATTTGTTTAGTTCATTTTCATTCCAAAGTGAGAGAGAAACGAGATGCGGTTAGACAAGTAAAATATATTTTTCACCGTTACACTTGTATACTTGTATAGTATTTCGTTGAGTACAGTATGTTTAAAGTATATGCTATCCTTTTTCAACAAATATTTCTTTAATGGTAATAGGCACACGCTGTCTCCCTCAATCTCCGAATATAATGTGTTTAAACGAATACTCTAAGCAGCGATGCTAAGACAGAGGTTTTAAACCTAACGCAGACCTGCCGATCATGGATTTTTGAATCACCAAAACAATGTAAAAAACTAATATAACGAGTATTGTTGAAGATGAATAATATTCATTAAAAAAATCACGATCCGTACTAAAGATAACATCTATTTATTTCTTCATTTAAATATTTATATTTTGCAGACTCTAAAAAGTAGAATTCCATTAGGTTTTGTACCCCTGCCATTGCTGACGAAGACAACAGGCTTTTAACTGTGTCAAGTTTATAACTCCGGTCATAAATCATAAACTGGAGTCGCTTTTAATTCAGCAGTGAACCGTCGTTGCGATGTCTGTAACTCATAAAAGGGCCTTTCCTATGAACGACTGAATAGAAAACGAACACGTTCCAGACAAAAAACTCATGATATGTAATAGAAATTAAGTAGAATTTACTGCAAAATGTTTACTGTGTAGTTTTAATAAATCAATAATTAAACAAAAACATTCACGTGGACTCTTTCATATAATTTTCAACATACAACATTGCAGTATTGTCATGCAGCGCGATACTATAAAGTATCGTATAAAATAATCGCGGTTCGAACACATATTATTATAATTGTGTGAATATAATTGTGCTAGATGCAATAATAGAAAAGTACTTATAAAAATGTTTTTTTTAATATAATATACTTAACGTCGGGCTGCGTGTGATACTACGTCTTATCACCGACAACCTGCTACTATGTTGATAGTATTTATGATGTCGTGGCCTCATATGTGTGAACTAAGCCGCTGCCTAATAAGTTTACAGTTATATATGTATATAATCAATTTAATGTGATGACAATCAAAACCAGAAAATATTACTCTCGTCTGGAAGTCAATTCAGAACACACAGTATTTGCGAGGCCCCGGGCTGCAGAACGAGGCCCTGGCAGTAGAACTTTGCGAGGCTCTTGTTCTTTGTGTATTTTATGTAAATTTTAAGAATGTACTTTTGAAGATAATTGACGAGAAATGCAAAAACTATAAATAAATAAATGTATAAACAGTTATAAAATTTTATATTGAAAGATTTATAAAAGTTAACAAACACAATGACAACAAATATTAATAATGATAAACTAAAGTACATGAGGGTCTTTTAAAACGCGAGGCATGAGATTCAAGTACATATATAGTAATGAATTGTTCTACTTGGCTTGTTCCGCGAGGGTGCGAGCCCCTACAAGAGCGAGGCTCCGTGGGGTTGCCCTGCTTGCCAACCCATAAGGCCGCCTCTGTCTAATAGTGCATAATTACACCTATCTTATTTTATTATTACTCGTCTTTTATTTTTAAGTGCAAATAAAGCAGTAATTATTAAACCAATTGTCAAAAAGGATCACAACTAGAAATAAATGAATGAAACAGACTTCTACATAAGAATAATCTACAATCTTACGACAAGTTTAGCAATAAAAATTTATTCCACTGTGCAAACATAGAATCTTAGCAGTTTGGTTCTACACCAAAACTACTAGCCAGTAAACATTTTGGAGTAAATTGTACTTAATTTCTATTACATATCATGAGTTTTTTGTCTGGAACGTGTTCGTTTTCTATTCAGTCGTTCATAGGAAAGGCCCTTTTTATGACCTACAGAGATCGCAACGACGGTTCACTGCTGAATTAAAAGCGGAGTCGGTTTATGATTTATGACCGGAGTTATAAACTTGACACTAGCAGGGATAGCAGGGGTATAAAACTTAATGGAATTCTACTTTTTAAATGAAGAAATAAATAGATGTAATCTTTAGTACGGATCGTGATTTTTTTAATGAATATTATTCATCTCCAACAATACTCGTTATATTAGTTTTTTACATTGTTTTGGTGATTCAAAAATCCACGATCGGCAGGTCTGCGTTAGGTTTAAAACCTCTGTCTTAGCATCGCTGCTTAGAGTATTCGTTTAAACACATTATATTCGGAGATTGAGGGAGACAGCGTGTGCCTATTACCATTAAAGAAATATTTGTTGAAAAAGGATAGCATATACTTTAAACATACTGTACTCAACGAAATACTATACAAGTATACAAGTGTAACGGTGAAAAATATATTTTACTTGTCTAACCGCATCTCGTTTCTCTCTCACTTTGGAATGAAAATGAACTAAACAAATATATATCTTAATGTGAAAGAAACAACTGCTACTTAATGAATGATGTTGGAAAAAGAAAGAATATTATTATGAAAAACTTCTAACAACTAACACAAAATCTTTGACAGGTAGAGAACTTGTAAAGCGTTAGAATTGAATTGTACGAGTGACTCGAACGTCACTAAATAGGGCACTTCATCAAATTGTTTACTGGGTTGGGGAAAAGAAACAAATTGAATAATTTCTAAAAAATTTCGTTTGGAAAAACAGCAGAAAACAAACAGTTACCGTAACAAATATCACATATATCTTTATAGGTAATAAACGTATGTTTTAGTTAGAAAGGTGTTCATATTTATTGTTAAATAAAATTGACAGGAAAACTATTGTTTAACTATAGCACATTGGACATGTTTTATTATCGAAACAATTAAATAACAAAATTAAATACATTTTTTAAAACCAATTATTTTTGCTTACCATTTCTCTTAGTAGAGACAGATATACTCAGAAATAATAAAAACATTTATAAATGTCTTACAATTTACGTAATATTAGTGAACAGAAAGTTTGATCACAGCACACAAGGGAATACTTTACCTCGCTCTCTGTGTTACTTAATGCTTGGCAACAATGCCGCGAACAAGGTTTTGTTCGAAGTTATTTTTACAATTAAAAAAATACTACCACCTGCACTTTTCAGACAGTTGCTCTCGTAGGAGCATATTAAAAAGTACATGTATTAGTTTTTCATCTTTATTGAACACAATCTTATATTAAAATATATCAACACTTATAAAATATGTAACGAAACAATACAAAACAAACACATTAAAATTGAAATGAATTTAAAATAACATAACAGTTACCGAACAAAGATTCATTAAACTTCACAACCCGCACCATTCGATTTCATTACGAATTTGTTGTTCTTCGGCTGGGCTAAGATCATTCTGGATGTTGAATGTATCACGCATTTCCTTTGCAGTTTTACCAACCATCAGAAGGGCTGTAGCCTTACACGTGATCAATAATAACCCTTTTATATCCAAATAATTTGCAGCCATTATTAAATCAAATAGAGTTCCCTGATCCACTTTAAAAAAATTTTCATCCCAAGCTGACATATCATCGAGTCGCTTTTCCACTTTGTCGTCGTTCTCTGGTAGAGGAGGGTCATCCTTATGGTGAACAACCCATTCAAGTACCTGTTGAAGAAATAGATCACAGAATTTTATATGATGTAAGTACCGTAATTTATAATCTCTGTATATTTATTACCATCTTCAAAACAGGCGAATTTACTTTTAGAAGAGGGAGAGGTTCTTGATCATCTTCATCCACTCCCAAAGTTTTTAACAAATGATTGATTAAACCAAAGCATTTCGCGATCGCTACATCAACTTCAAATATGACGTCATCAGAAGATTTTAGCTTAATGTTGACCATCTTTAACACAATGTTAAGAACAATCAATAAATTGTAAAACCTGTGTTATACTCGAGATATATTGCAGCTCGAAGACTATGATTTTCAAATTGCCTGATGCCTCAGGTAGAAAATTGTCTTGGAGTGCAGGTTTCAAACTTGAAAGTAGCGTTAATTAGGCTTGGTGTACAAGCTAACTGCAAGGTTGCTACTAGAATACAACACAACTCTAAACGAATAATTAAGCATTAAAATTAGCTGTCTAGTAGCATATTTTCCAAGCATTCTGTGAAAATTTATTATGCTCATTTTATAAGCGTAGCGCAAACTTGCTGAAAGAGTAAAATACATGCGTTTTCAGCTTGGTTACATTTAATTTTGCACCAACCTAAATTAATAACTTTAAAACTAGCTAATGCCTTAAAGATAGCTTTATGAAATCTAATTTCAAGATTCATTTCTACCTGGGGCATTTATCTTGTTTTCTAGTATTTAAGATAACTATCCAAGTTAGGGTAGTTATCCCATATGTGAGAATTACTCAACATGAACATTCCCAATGACACAGTACCCTGTTGACTACTCCTTATGACATTTTCCAGATCTTCAGTCTTAACGTGAAGGTTAACTTTGAACCTTCTCACGGTCAAAGGACATTCTGTCTCATATTTTAATGAGAGGTACTGTTATATCTTTATATATCTTTGACAGTCATATACAAAGAAGATTTGTATTTAATCTATTGAACTTGCAACAACTGCATATAGATTCATGTTTAATTGTTAATAAATTTAATAGATTAATCGGTGGCTAAATTATCTCATTAGGTACATTATACGGATTCTAATTTCTATTTTACGTAATAATTAATGTTTGTTTAATAAATTTATAGTGAAATATTAATCAACTGTTTTATTGTGCAATAATAATTTTAAGAAACTTGCAAATAGTTATAACAAATTTCTGTTAGGAAAAACTTCCGCCTAAACCTAACACAGGTTTAACAGAAATGTTCAAAAGAATAGAAAAGTGCACAAACAATGAACCGTATCGATGTATTGATACGCCCTCGATGGACATGTCTGGACATGCCTAGGTATAAAACAATGTCCGTAGTAAATGATGGCCATTTGCTAAAGTGAGGCGCATTACTGCTCAGTCGATTTTTTGCTTTGCCTAATTATTATTTGATTAAATACGACTCGTGCAAACCTAATTATTTTAAAATTGACAGCGCTCCTTTTATAAAAAAAACAAAATTTTGTCATTTTAACATGGGCTCTTTATGAGAACACAATTTTTTTGATATTTTCTTTCTTTAAATTCCAAACGTAATGCTTGAACTTCGTAAGAATTTGATACGTTATAAAAATGTAGCCACAGACTTTATAACCCAGTAAACATTTAGTGAAGTGTCTCATTTTGTGACGTTTCTATCACTATTTCACTTCAATTATAGTTCGCATCAACTTTATCTTCATTTGTATTTCGACAGGTGGAGTTGTTCCGTCATCTGTAGCCGATAAAACAGACATTTCATATGAACGATTGTGAGAAACTGAACTATAAATGAACTCTTTCATGACAAAAAAATCATACGCATCTTCAATATGATGTCAAAGTGACTCCAAAATGCTCCAAAATGTTTACTGGGAAAGAACAATTAAAATTATTGATTTCGTTCTTATCAGGGTAATATTATTTAAAATATGAATGTTTTAATCAAATCGAGAGATGAAACGAACGCTTTGTTATTGTTTTGAGTAAATGCTGAAACAGGCTGTTGTAAGACTTTTACGATTATGGCTAGAATATCTTTATTACTATGAATGTGTGTGTACAAATACGTATTAATGCTATTTCGTTGTGTGTGAGAGTGTACTTACAGTACACTGCTACAGTACAGTACACAAAACTTTTCACCTGTACTAAGCGCTTCGGATATGTTATATTCGTAGTGAACTGAGCAATACTTTTGAATTAGACTGTCAGTCTACAACTATCTAAACAAATATGCGAATAGTTTTTGTTACAAAAATGCCGCCGTGTGTTTTTAAACAGTGCAGAGGTCATTCACGGAATCATTTGATGAAAGATGGTGTGAATATTTATTGTGAAGTACAAAAACAACAAAGTATAAAAGAACATAGTATTTGCAGTAAAATAGATTTTAAAATGCATTTTTAGTAGAACATGACGGAGGGTTATCACGTTGACAGTCACATTGTCAAGTACACTTTTTATTGCGCTCATTCGTTACACTTTCTTGTGAGTGTGAGTGAAACATAAAATTCAAGATTATGTACGAGTAGAATAAAATTGATGCAAGGCCGAATTAATAAAACTGATAATACAACTATTTTTACACGTCAGTTTTACAGTATTCTATACGAAATACATATATAACGTTTTCCTAAGATAAACTTTCATTTATTACAAATGCATAAAATAATTAATGCATAAAAAAGGGAAAAAATTACTTTATTATTTAATAATAATAATGTGTTATGAAAAATACGTAACACTTAATTAATTCAGGTGATTATAAAATCATTTTAATAAATTCGTAGGTTTCTTCAAAATCAGTTCCAAAATCTTTTTTAATTAAAAGCAAATTTGTAATTATGTATACAATATCGTTGAGCAACGTTCTAATTACAAACATATACTAAATTTAATTAAATTTATAATTAAAACATTTTCAAATATTAGTTCCTTATGCAAAAATTATGCAAGTCTATTCTTAAAGAAAAATTTAAAAAATATGTGAAATGTACTTTTAAAACTCTCGCCTTATACAGTATCGTGTGAAGCCCTAATTAAATTTAATAAATCATAGAAACATTATATTGTGTTTAATTTATTCAATGCGGCCCATAATATCTTATGCGCCTCCGAGTCAGGAAGGCAAATTTAGAGTGAGATAAATAAATAGGTCATTTTAACAATTTAATGGTCATTAAATTATGAGTGGATTCAGATGCATTTTACAATTTATTTTTCAGTCTATAGAAATGTAGATATATCTAAAACGGATTACATGAAGTCCTCTTTATGATGTAGAGACCAACAAAAAATGTATTAATATGGATTAGGAGGAACCTATTTAAATGGAAACTACCAAATTTAATAATTTAGACAATTCAGTTGTCCAAAGAAAATTTACTATTGACGCTTGACCTTGTCTTGCTAGACAAGCTGTTTCATATTCAAGGTTTGAACGTTCTGTTGCTGGTTATTTTTTCTGGGTTTGGTTCTTATCAAGTTAAAATGATTATTTATATACCTAATCAGAAACCTATTTGACAGCAGGTTTCGGTAACGTCGTCGGTATGTTGGTTATAAAACCTAAAAATCATTTAAGAAACAACTATGCTATTTGTTATGGTATTTATTGTATTTGATTCAATTAATAGTTTAATATTAAATTATTTAAATATTTGTTTTCTTATACGATTAGTAAATTTGATACTAAAGTTAACCTATATAACAAATTTTAAATTATTCCTTGATTATTATTTTACCTTTACGAAGAACTGAAATTTCAGTCATTTTTTGTAAATGCAACAATTGTAAACAATAATAAATAAATGAAACATTCACAGAAAAACATACCTCACCATTTAAATTTTACCGTTGCAGTATGTCAGAGAGTGAAATTACAGCGTCATAAATAATTTTTTCTTGATCTTCAATAATTGATCCGTTCTTTGCACAAATCGATTAAATCCACGTATTGAAAAATCTTAGTCTTAAATGTCAAAGTACTTGGTATAGTCACAACCTTTTATATTTCTTGTTAAAACAAAATCTCAGTTTAACGTAATATAATTTAGAATTTTTTAGTTTAAATGAAATATTATATTATTTTTGATCATTTGTTTATTCTTTTATGTATTGTTATTAATTGTTGTTTCGATTGGTTATTTTTGTTTCATATTCAAGGTTTGAACGTTCTGTTGCTGGTTCAAGTAACTTTTCATACAGCTCTCAAACCAGCAATAAGGGCAAACTAAATTAAATTAAGAGTAATCATCTTTGTATTATATATGTATTCTATTATTTAATTGTAGGTAATATAAATATGCTAAGATATAAAAACCAGTGATGTTCTCACTTACTAATCAGCCAAGTTCAGAGAGGATATTTCTTCTAACTACACATCAACAAAAAAAAACATTGCTCGTTCGAGCGTCGAACAAATTCAACGTCTTACAAACGGAGAATTTGCACTGAGTTATTCGAAATAAAATTATCTTCATGAATTTGGAAAACGCCATCTGCATCCGGCGTTTTAACATCACCACGAGGAAGTCTCATCGTGGATAGAGCATCTAAATTAGCAAGTGACCTGGAATTACCTATTATACTCTTTTTCCTATATTTATTACATGAAGTGTCATCCTTTTAAATTGTACCAAGTATGTTATTTTAGAGTTTTTTCTATTAATCAATTTGATGAGTTTTAATGTTGTACGTATTATTCATTAAATTAACATTTGCAGTTTAACAACTACTCATATCAATTTGTTTGACTATTGACAATAACGTGTGTCCAGAATTCCATAAATAATTCAATAAATTAATACCCTATCAAAACAATTCTATTGTAAAAGTAATATTCATTTTTCTATTCTACTTGAAGCACAATAGTGTGACGTCACATTCTGTTCAGTTTATTTTTTATGCATTGTTCTGGTTGGCGTTTACGCTCCCCTGAAAACATTTATATGGACGCCCATGACTATATTTACAGCAAGATAAACTATACCGGCTCAATAAAATAGATAAATATTTTTTACAATTATTAACAAAAGAATCTTTTTATTTATAAAGTTTTTATTTGAAAAATAAATTAGTTTTCTAAATTAAAATAAAACTTGTGATCTCCATAAATAGATTCCTTTATCTTTATTTTGCGCCTGTTGAGTAGCTTGCCGTCTGACATTTAGTACATTTTTAGAACATTTAGTACTGCCTCCTGCTATAGCTGCAACCTGTTTAACTTCATTCTGCGTAGTGGCAGCAGGAGCCCGTGTTGAGGGTGGACTTCTTTGATCCTTAAAGAATGAAAAATATATAAGGTTATATGAAACGAATTTTTAAGTATTAATAATAAATTAATTAAATTAAGATTGTTTACAAAGCAATTTTGAATATTCGTGTAAAAATCTTCCAAACCACGCTTACGAAAGATAAAAACCAGTTTGTATTGTTGATATTAACGTGAAAAGAGTAAACAGAAAAAACGTATTTTGATAGAATTTATATACAACGGCCAGTTTATGTATTAAATGTTAATGGCGTCTATCCCCTACAGCTGGCCCTGCTAAAATCAATGTGGTATTAACTGTGGTATTGATACGAAAAAAATAAAGGTGCCCATATGTTCTTAAATAGTATAAATATAGCCTATGTACATAACTAAATTCACTTTTAAAAGAAATCTGTTTCAAATGGGGACAATAATAAAAAATTAAATTTGTAGTTCGTGAGCTTAGTGCTTTTAAAATGGTTTTATTTGCCCGTCTTTAAAAAACCTACGCAGGTACCATCACCTTTTGTTTATCCCCTCGGTCCCATTATTCAATTTTTTTGAAACTATTAAAAGTTATGTATATTCCTTTTTATATTGAAAGAGAATCTAAAATAATTAGCGCACGCGCCACTGAACATGCCATGTTTACTAGATGACACTATAGAAACTCCGAGTTACAAGATGACGTATTGCTGTTCCCTTTAAACTGCAACGGTGATGGCTGATATCTTCTATAATATTGTTAAATAATTTTATGTATGTACACAACTTAGTACAAATATCGAAACTACAAATAAGAACTAAACATCGATTTCTTTAAAGCTCTGAGGCAGTCATTTTATGAAATAACATCCTGATTGATTTTGACAATTCTTAATTGAACTAATCCAATAAAACATGTAACTGATATTCGATACCTCGTGTATTTAAATAGTTTACTTTTGATGACTATTAATAATTCAATTTTATAGAATTCAAAATTAAGACACTTAACCAATAAAAATTAACCAATAGAATTAACCAATAAAATAGTCAAATCTATGTTTAATATAAATATAGAATAAAAATCAAACAATAAATTTAATACAATCAAAATGTATTAAATCTTGTGACAAATTTTGGGGTTCTTAAGAAAGAAACGAAAATTACATTTTTATTGTATTTAACAACTTACCACGTGTTCCGCAATTTGATCCACGTTCAAATTTGGAAAAGTTCTGAACATTTTGTTGTCTTTTTCTTTAAAACTGGAGCACAAAACAGTTGACTTTTTTTTGCAAGTAGGCTTGTTGTCTGCTTGAACTTCAAAACTATACTGATAGCAAAGCAAATACCTACGACCAGAAGTACCTGTTCAAAATTTGTACCTAGGGCAGCACTGTTGATTGTTAAACCACTCCCACACGATAAATCATCTTGCAGTCATCATTGTAGCCCGTGTGTACTTTCTTAGAACCGAAAGTAATTAAGGAGGTATAGGACGTTAACGTAATTGATAAAAACGTTTTGATAGGGTCGATACAAATAGTTAAAATACATGCTGTCTCAAAATTTTAGAGACCTAGGGTTCCTAGTTTTCCTTTTATACATGATTAAAAATAGTCATTTCCCATACAAATCATACTTTTTAGCTCAATTTCACCACATAATATAACTTTTAACTATAAAAAAATGGTGACACGGCTTTCAAAAACTAAGTATATATAAAACCTAGAAATGGTCGGCCATATTTGTATGACGTGAAATGCATTTTAACGTCAGTTATTTGTTGAGTAGGTTAGTGCTGTGGTTGTTGCATGTTTCGTAGCTGTTGGTAGTCAAAATAATCAAGTCAAGTCTAATAATAATAAAATTTTATTTTATTTAACCCTGTTACGACAGACATAATATTGAAATTTTATTGTTCCTTGAAATAGCTGTAAATACTCTTTGATATTTTGATATATAAATACATATTGCAGAGATTTATGAGCTGTAAGGCTAGTAACCTGTAAACTTGTTGATTTCTGTCAAGAATATATCTCTTTTACGCTCTACTCTATAAAAGAGATAGAAACTAGCGGTTGTGAGGTCACATGAATTTAAAATGTTGTACAACGTTGAATCCCGTTAATATTTAAAGAGACAAAATGACGTTTTTAATTGTTTATATATCCTACCATATACGGAGTTATTAAAAAATTATTGAACATTTGAGCTTCCTAATTTATCAATATATAGTACACATTTACAGAAATTAAGACATAGGACACAAGCCCTTTATTTCATTTTATTTTTATTTCATTTTAAATTTTATTTATCTTTTTATCTGATTATTTTATTTATCTGAAAATAAGGGTAAATAGCATAAATGTACATATAAACACTATTTTACTACTTACTGATTAACATTGCAAACAACACAGGTAGCACCACACTGCAAAAGAATGACAAATACTGGGAATTATAATATTTATCTAGTATTTGACCCTATTGTATTTTACTTTACTTTATTTTATATCATTCTATACTTAAATCACCCAAAATAATATATATATTTAATTTATTACTCATTTTATATCGTACATACGTACATACGTACATATATATTATTTTAAATGCCTGATAATGCAAGTAATATATAAGTCTGTTATATGTATCCTTTGGCTGATTGCGTTCCTTGTGCTACACATTCATTAAATTTAGTCGGAGCCTGCACAACTGATCAGCTCCTAAAGCAGTTCATTTTTTCTACTTTGCATAACTATATAATATTTATTAATTTATAGATTTAGATGCAGCGTATATGTTTGGATGAAGAATGATCTTTCACTCTAGCATTTTTTAAATATTCTTTTCCATTTCTAAATTTTCACTGTTTCTTTAGAATGGAAGTGGAAACACGATGATATTTTTCCAAAATTTTAAGTAGGTGAGTTATTGAGAATATATGCTAATGAAATTTATAAACAAATCAATATTTGTCGTTTTTCAACTTTTGTTTTGTGTAATATTAAATATTTGTCACTTTTAACTTCAAATAATTTTCGGTGCAAGTAAATTTATATTATAGAATAATACATAATTTAATAGTAAATAATAATAAGCAAATAACTTAATTTTTGTAAATTTGATAATGTTTCCTTTAGCTTCGTGATATATTTCTTAATTAATAATTATTTTTTTAATATTTTTATAATAATCTTTTAAATGGCGTAATTGTGCAAGTCAACATTGATATTAAATTTACAAAGATCTGCAAATTGTGATAAAGTGAATAATTCAAAAAAAAGGTTATATTCTCTTACGTTGTAATTTTTAAATAAAGTGGAAAAATTTTCTGCATTTCGGAATATCTAAAAATGTTATAGTCTTGATAAAGCTGTATTTTTATATTGTGCAAAAGTAAGATTCTTTAAAGCTTTTTTAAAAATGTAAAAGCGAATATACTCTAGTTAAAATCGATAAATTTGTCGTATGTTAATTTTAGCAAAAGCATAATTTTGCATTTGTTGAGATGGAAGAAGTTTCGATAATATTTGTACTTGTCAACATCTTGGTCAATTATTTACCATATGTCATTTCTATTATTTAGTCAACAAAAATTAATTTTCTGAAAGTAATTGCAAAGTAATAATTTCAACATGAAATGAGACATCTATTAAACAATAATTTAACTAATATAGTTCAATATGATGAATTCCTGAAGGATGCATTATTACAACGAATTACAACGCCTGATCGGTATACATCCGTATATACTTTCAAGTGAATATATGGTATACAATTAAATGCCAAGCAGATGTTAAAAGATTCTTTTTTTTATTTCTTAAGATAACCAAAGTATGTTGTATTATTAATTTTAGGAAAAAATTTATTTTCATTAAAAAAAAATAGATAAGAAAATAATTGAAAGATGGTCAACATTAAGTTAGAATCTTCCGACGGTGACGTATTTGAAGTTGATTTAGATATTGCGAAATGCTTCGGTACAATCAAAACTCTGTCGGAAGTTATTGAATTAGATGAAAATGTTGATGAACCTGTCCCTATTTTGGGTATAAATTCCGCCAATTTGAAGAAGATATTAAATATATAGAGTTCGTATATTCTGGTACTTTTATTAAAACAATATCTGTCATCTAATTCTTTAACAGTTAATCGAATGGGCTACTTACCATAAGGATGACCCGCCTTTGCCTGAGTACGACGCTAAAGAAAGAAGGAGAATTGATCATATTTCAGATTGGGATGCTGCTTTCCTGAATGTTGATTGGAAAACTTTAATTGGACTGACAAATGCTGCCAGTTATTTAAATGTAAGAGGACACGATGTCACGTGTAAGACTGTAGCCAATATGTTGAAAGGTAAAAGTGAAAAAGAACTTCTTAAATTAACGAAGAAAGATTCTTCTGCTTCCTCTGCTTCATAAGCAAAATGAATTGTACGAGGATAATAATGTTTAAGAAAGTTGATTCTCTATTTGATAAATGTTATATTGTTAGTTTTTCCCATATAAGATACTCAAGACTGTTTAATTAATCAGTATATGTTAGTAACATTCTGAAACAACCAAGACAGTGTAGCCTAATATTTGGTTTCGTTAATAAATAATGGTGTACCTAAATGTTCAACATATAAAATTGTCAGATTCATTTGTAACTAATTATGTATCTTGTTAGTAAGTGCAAATTTATGAAAATAAATATAACATTGTGTTTAATAAAGAAAAAAATTTCAAAACACTTGTTTTTTATATAAATTTAAAATTAATAAGTCAATCAACTATTTCGCCAAATATAACGTCCCTTTTATCGCTCTTTGAATTTCTAAATTTTGAATATGGCATACATTCAATATCGCGATATATTTGCAACATTTCAACTTTCTATCTCTTACGTACTAAAAGTTTTACAGAAAAAGGTGCCTAATTAATTAAATAAGGAGACGTAAGTTTAAAAGACAGAATTCGTAAATTATAGATTTTGGATAGGTGGTAGACAACCATCGCTACTGGCAGTGCACCAGTGCTTGAGGCTTTTCTTAAATATGAAATTTTCATTTTCGACGAATGCATATAGAGAAAAATTGGAACATATACCTTTCTCTCTCGCACACATTTTGAACCCAATTTTAATCTATAGGAAACATATGCTATTCACACTCCATATACATATGCTCTAAGTGTGACACCCAAGTTCCCTATAGGTTAGTTCCCAATACCAAAAATGGTTTTAGTAAAATAATAAATGGGGGATGTTGCAGTTGATGATAATATACAACTAATGTGCAATATTTCAACAGATAATATGAATTAAATAAACTGTTTGATAAATTGTTCTATTTTTACCCTAAAAACAACAGCAAATAAAAACTATTTATACATTTGATTAATTGGTAATTTTATATTTCACTATGAATTTTCGAGATGTCGGGTTTTAAAACCTAAAGTCAAAGATGTCTGGTTTTGCAACAGTTTTGACTGATTTTATCAGGCTTTGCAACCGATTTTTTGTTTTTTTTTTCAAATCGGTGGCAAAACTTGACATTTTGAATGTTTGCTTGGAACTCCCAAACAATTATCTTCTTATAATGAAATGCAGAATGTATTATTATTATTACTATTTTTAATTTTTAAAGGAATAAATTTACATTATAGGTAGATATCTAATTTAGATAAATTTCTATACCTAACTAAAAAGAAAAATTGGTACACACCTACTTAATTAAAAAACAAAGTAAACTCGATTACTAAAATAAAAAATACATTTTTAAAACTTCTATCGAATAATATTGAAGATTAACTTTAGACAAATGCTACAAAGTTATGTGTAAAACTTAAATAAGGTCTTCCAAAAATTCAATAATCAGTTCAAATTGCCCCTCATCTCCTTGTTCATTTTGTGAACTTGAGTAAGTGACTTGACTATCTGTTTTGTTAAGCAACACTTCTCCATTTTTCGGGCTTTATTTTTTGTTTCTGCATTTTGATGAAGCAATCTCCTGGATTATATCCACACTAACAATTCACCATTCACCATTCACGACAGGTTGTTGGTCACCTTCACTCATATCTTCATGCAAAACAACTACTGCACCATTAATTAGCTCATTTTCAACTTCCATTTCTTTTAAAAACACAATCGAAACAGAAAATTAATTAAAATAAAACGTTAAAAGAATCACCAAATGAATAATTAACAAAAACCGATTAATTATCACTGCCCGATCAACACTATAAACAAACACAACTAAGGAGGCAGATGATTCTAAACAGTGCTGTCAACAAAACAAACTTCATTATTAAAATTAGAGTATAAACTAGAATAAATTAAAAAATACTTTCATTATTAACCTAGCAGGTTTTGCTACCGTATTATATGCGACGGCCATATTGTCAACGCTATTTAAACCAACTGTACCTGGTTTTGCAACCGTTCCACTTAATACCTGATTTTGTAACCGACCGTAGCTAAGAAATGCCTAGTTCTCCAACCGACCGGATTTTTTAATTCAACTTTTCTATTATTTATTGTTTTATTTTTCACTCGTAAACCTCATAGATTTGTAGGAATTGACGAGCTGAGTCAACCGATATCAATAACTCGATTTTAATTTTTTGTCAGAAGTCGTGTTTTGCAACTGGGCAACTCTTATGGTATACGAAGTGCGCTCAAGAAAGTAACAAAGTTTTGTAATTTTAAAAGGCCCGTATTAAACACTATAACAATCTATTTTTCCAGAAATTGGTAGCACTGTACTAAAAGGGGTTGTTAAATCATTTTTTATGGGTCGAATTTGTAAGTTGACTTTATTGAAATATTGGAGAATAAATTTATATTGGCGTTTCGACGTATACTGCGCAATATTCTGGTTGTTATCTTAGTAGTTGTTTACTTTTTGTTCTAGGTCTAGATATTTTTTTTTTACGTCACGACATTTTATTGAAACATTGTGGGTCGACGCAATAGCTATTATAGCTGTGACGTTTAATATATCATTTCTTTTAAACTTATCTTGTATAAAGCTGCGTACTTACACGACTTAAATATGCATTCAACATTTGTTGTAAGAAATTGTACAACACGTGCACACTAGTGCGACATGCAACCTAATAGGTCGGAAGCTTTCATATTTCATATTTCAATTCGAACGAATTCCTTCAACCTGCTTTATAAAAAAAAAAATTACAAAAAAAGTAATAAAACTCAGTTATTTAACAAGGTATCTGCAACCTCGTCTATTGTTCACGTCTATTTTATTTGTCCATTTACATTAGACCATTTTCAATTATTTTTATTTAGTCGCACATTGAGATTATACTAGAGACTGAGTAGGTACTCGACCCTTTTGTTCGAGATCATATTCATATAATTCATATTTCTATAATTAAATTATTAAGAATTAGCCTATTGTTTAATCATTAATAATTACATTAACATGTTTATAAAAATATTTGTATTCCATTTCGCAAAAATAATTTAAAATTTAGTTAGTTTTAATAGAAAATATATATTTTTTTATGTTGGCTTCACTATATCTTTTCGTTTCTAAAATACTGTTTTAGGTTCTTATATTTTTGTATAGTTAAAGTGAAACAACTTAATATTTCTTTTTAATTTTGTGTTTCTTCATTGTGAGTAATAGATGGAGTAATGGGCCCATGAGTTGTATTTCTCATATCCTCAAAACGATAACGATGCGATAGTGACTGTGAAACTTAGTGTAATAAATATATTGACAACAAGACTTACAACACCTTTAACACCTTTAACCCTAATAACTAACTAACAATTTTGATCGGAATCCAATTAGATGCGAATCGTATCATTTTGAATGGTGATTGGAATCCTATTAGACATTAGTGAGACATTACATGAAGCTTTGGACAGCATGTCTAAACGGGCCGGAATGCTCCGTACCCCTCTGATGCCCTTCTAATACTATCTAAACGAGGTTTGCCGAGGTGCAAATCGTGGTACTACCACTTCTACTCAGATTTCAACATAACAAAACCTCAAAACGACCGTACACGAGTAGAACACGAGCAATAACGACTTATATGCATATGCCTTAACATGCGGACAGAGCTCTTCACATCAAAAATTAGTTGCAGCCATCTTGAATACGAAACTAATATTCTTGACATCGTATAAATAAATCACACCTTTTATTATTTGTTTCTGTGAATTATAATACATATACATGGTCTATGTAGTGGTAGGAGATAATATGCCCTCCCAAACACTGTCTAACCGCCATCTGATACGAGATTATTAAGATACGACAAATTGTTTGTAGGGAAAGTTATGATTAGAACAAAACAAAGTCAACAAAATTTCTTCACCTCACTCAAGTTAATGGAAATAATATGTTGAATAACTGAGAAGAATAAAATCATTGAAATAATAAAGTGGGGAAACAGTAGTACCATTGTCTAATGTAATACTGCAGACATTGCAAACAAGATCCAAATTTGCATTAAATTTAATTTGGAGCGCATATACTATACACCTAGACGAAATACCTACACCTATGAAATACAGCGCGGGAATATGTTATAATTTTTTAAAGAATAATTTTAAAGAATATTTTATTTTATAATTTTGTCTTTTACAACATTTTGTAGCCGAACGGAAACGAATGTTTTAAGGGATTTATTTACAACGCAATTGTTTGAAGACATTTTGTCGCAAAAATGTCGATGATTGTAGTTGTTAGTAGTGTCAACCTGACAAAAAGACCGAGATTAGATGAAAGTAATGATGAATTTACTGAAATTGGACTAGTTGATCAACTGTGTATAAAACACCTTGATACAATTAATGGTTAGAAAAAAGCAATATGCTTAGTGTGTGAAAAATTTGGAATAAAAAAAAGAATCAGCCGAAATAATATAATGCTTAAAAAAGGCTAATAATCTTCTTCTTAATATATATAAATTACGTGTCACGTTGTTTGTCCGCGATGGACTCCTAAACTACTTAACCGATTTTAATCAAATTTGTACACCGTGTGCAGTTTGATCCAACTGGAAAGATAGGATAGCTTACATCTCAATTTATGATTGCAATATTATCTTATTGCAAATTATTTGTCTATTAATTATCTGTTAGCTCCAAACGATTTTAAAAAATGGCGACATCTGTTGACTAGATTGAGTAAATATTCAATAGATGGCGCTATGTAATGTAATATGACAAAAACGTTAGACACAGCAACGCGTGGCCGGGACAGCTAGTATAAATATAATTATTTTGCTTAGGACTATCTTATGAGTAAGTTCTAACAAAAACGAGTTGTGACGAGACGAGACGGGAACGAAACTACAAATGTTAAAAACTCTAAAATTAGGCAAACGAAGAACATTTAAAAAATAAAAACCATCCTGAGTTCTTGTACTAAAAAATATAATATACAAACAATTACAACAATAGATCACAGTGAAAATATACAAGTAAATAAGCAAGTGTTAAAAACAAATCAGTCAAAGAAATTACTCAGTAATAACTCAATTGATATTCTTTATAATTCAACGTATAATTCAAAATTTTGTGGATGTTTACAGGAAACAAACTTTAAGCCATCCCAGAACCAAAAATTAAAAAATATGATAAATTCCAATTAGATCGACTAACTGAATACGACAATTTTTATTTTAATTGACAACATGTAACTATATAATCCAACTTAGAAGTAATCGTGATCTATTTGCAACCTATACTTATCAAATATTCTTATCAAATAGTTCACTTATTCAGATATTGGATAGATATTGGACAGATAAAGGATCTGGTGGTAAAAGAAATTGGGGCCCTAAGTAAACTAGTTAGGTTTTATCAAGTCGAAATATAAATATATATATAAATACTTTAAAGGTACGAAGCTACTAGTTTCATCATCAGCTCTTTATCGTGCACTGCATGGCACAGCAAACCTACTTACTATGTGCATGAGTTTCTTATGTGATCTTTAGCGAAAGCCTAAGTTTTACAGGTGAAGAGTTTAGGAACGTAAACTTAGATTAATAAAATTGGTATTAAGCAATAAAACAAAGTAAATCAAGAGGTTATTTTAACACTTTTATTGTACAAAAACATTGTAGTATGTTACACACCGAGAGACAAAAGAAGGACATTTCAACACGCCGAAGACTAGGGTGGCAAACACTCGAAGTGGAATATTTTACAATGCTTAGCTGGTCTACCTTCGATAACTATATATATAACGGTACTTTTTATAAAATGAAATGAAAACTGTGATTTCTCATAAGCCTCAATGTTAAATGCATAAAATTTCAAAGTTTAATATATCTTTAGTGGCTCTCTGTAGTTATTTAAAAAATTTAACGAGATCATTATCTTATCATAATCTACTAATTTGCCAAATTTTAGAAAATTTTAAACGATAACTTTCTGACCGGCTGTATTACCTTAAAGTCATGATGCAACCTATTTTATTTACATTCCAAAGCTGGGAGAATTTTTAGCTAGTTCAATACGAGGTTTGTTGGTCAGGGTACGGGGCCCCCCTGAGCTAAAGGGCACCGGTGTACAGCATCGTCTAGCCCACTGAATATGGGGTATTGTTAAAGATAACAGAGGTAAGGTAATAGAAAGGTTATTGGACAACTATAATGTGAAAATCTTAAATGACGGCCAACACACACATTTTAATTTTTCTTTTCAAAATACATCCGCAATTGACTTAACTCTATGTCAGCTACAAATAGCATCGATACTAAAATGGTCAGTCCTACCAGATTTATATGGAAGTGATTATTTTCCAATTCAACTTCCAATCGTAAACAATACAACAGATATGAACTGGTCAGCATTTAGATGGAACATCTCCAAAGCGGACTGAAATCTGTATGTTGAAGAAATAACTCATAATAGTCTTGTATTATTTAAAGACGATCTCATATATGTGATCAAACGTCACACAACTGTAGAACTTTTTGTCGAATTTAATAAATTAAGAGCGGTAGCACGAAAGAGCATGAAGCACGCAAGGAACAATATGTATATTCCATAAATTCACAAACAACTACAAAATAAGTAAGGAACAAAATAAAATAAATAAAAGGCAGTCAGCGAAACTTGAATATTTAGCACAGATAACATTCATAGCGACCACATGAAATATATACCCTCCGAAACAAAATCAACAACCCTTAAATTGTTTTTGTTTTATGTTAAGTTTCCTCCACTACCCCGAAAGTCATAACTCATACACTTAAAAACTCCAGGTCAGAACTGCTCTTGTGATCCATGTACTGACGGAGTCCCACGCTAAGTCAAAGAACCACTTGACTTAGAATCCTTACGTTAATTTAGTAAAATAGTATATATAAAGTTCTTAGAAATATATTAGAATTTCTGTCTGTAAAGCAACAAACTTCAAACGAGATCATTTTTCTTTAACTTACTCAAGAATATTTAAAATAGCACCTCAATAGCTTGAACATATCTTCTATAGATAAGATAAAGAAGATAATTGGCATTGCCATAAAATAGTTTTTAAGTTATCAAACTGTCACAAAAACACAAGGTGCAAAAACATAAAGTATTAATATATTTAATAAGTAAAATTCAAACGAAACAAACCAAATTAAAAAGAATAAATTGTTTAGTGGATTAATTAAGTAAGATGTAAAGTTATAAAATTATTAAAATATTAATAAATGCATTTTATTAGATAAAAGTTTTATTTCAACGACCAAGCCAAGACTATATAAGTTTGTTAATTACTTTTGGCTCTCATAAAGGATAAATAAAGTCAGTTATAATAGAAATAACAATTGAAAGTCTTTTTACTTACGAATTACATGCAATTAATGAAGTTTTACAAGATATCACAGCAATAAACGATACTCTTTTTATCTGACTTACTCAGTGCCCATTGGTCATAGAAATCCTATTTACCCAATACCTATTTACCCAATAGTTCAAACTGTCTACCGTCTAATACAGCGGTTATCAAACTTTAGCGAGCCCTCCTGCATAATCCAGCTGTAAGTGGGGCCCCCTACATGTAAGCGTACTATAGATTATAAGGGAGTCGCATTTGACATTTTACAGTCAATTTTTATTTAGTTAAGTTTTGCACGTTCTATGCATACTCTAATGGGGCAATAGGTTTAATCGTAATCAAACAACAAATTCTATAGAAACAATTGCAATTTATTTAGGTATGTTAGCTACTATAGTACATAATTGTTATTTGTCACTAACTCAAAGCAATAATAATAAAAAGAGCGTTTTCACTTTTCAGACCGCCTTCGTACAAGCTTAGCATCATTACACAGCTTTTCACCTTTTCTGTCCATTGCAGAAGGTTTGCATCTTTTTTCTTTATTTTCTGATAAACTAAAAAAAAAAATATTAGGCACTCTTACGTCGTTGACTAAAAATTATACACTTGTTGTAATTTTAAAAATAAAAAGTTTGCTTTATTTTTTTTTTTTTTTTTATTTATTTAGACTTTGGCTTATTCAGCCTTCTTGCCATTGCTTTTATTTGTAAAATTATATAAAAATTTACATATAAATTATAATTGTTCTAATAAATACAAAACAAATTGATTCTTTTAAAAAATTAAACTTAAAATTAAATACATACTAAATAAAATATTTTAACTTAAATTACACTTCTATATTATTTTCTATCACAAAGTTTGTTAATATTTCCGCCGTTGCTTCACTTGTCATTAAACAGGACATATTGACTGGGAACTGTGTTACATTACATAAATCATTTAAAAGTCTATCAATTTTTGATGTTAAAAGATGACACCCTAGAATTATATGGTCCAAAGACCCTTCTTCTCCACATCTACAATTTGGTGTGTCTTTTATATTTATTTTGTATAGATGAGCTGGACATCTAGAATGCCCAGATTTCATTCGACAATTTGTTGAAATATATCTCCGTGAATGATTTTTATTAAACCATGTGGTTGTTGGAATTTTTTGATTCGCTGCAAAAAAAAATTTTCCAGTACTTTGACTTTTCTCATTATATATATTCTGCCATTCTGCCATACAATTTTCTTTAATTATTTTTTTGGAATCATTTATTGACCAATTTATTTCGATTATTTCCCCATCTACACAAGCTTCTTTGGCCAGTTTGTCAGCCATTTCGTTTCCTTTTATGCCTACATGTCCAGGAATCCAAATAAGTTTAACATTGATATCATTTTTTTCCATTTTTAAAAGATATTCTTTAATTGAACATATTTTGTTATTATTATTGTTTTTGAATTTATTGTTATTTAAAGATACACAAACACTACGAGAATCTGTGAAGATTAATATATTTTTATTGTCAGTTTTTTGTATTATTTCTAGTAATTTCATAATTGCTGTTATTTCTGTATTATAAGAATTTGTGATGTTGTTAAGTTTGTATTTGTACTGCTGATCTGTATTATAATTGAAAATGCCAATTCCTCCAGTTTTAGAGTTTTTTTCGAATGAACCATCGGTAAACCATATACTCCAGTTTATATCATCTTTTGTTATATATTCCATATATTTTTGATAAGTTATTTCCTTACTGTCATTCTTCTTGAACAAATTTATTTCTGTATGTATTGTTGTCATGCTTATTTCTAATGGAAATTTGAAAAAAGGTATAATGTTGTGTACCTCTAAGTTCAAGTTATTATATCTATCAAAACTAGTTAAAAGTGCCGGTTTTTTATGAGTTGTCCAATATGGTTTATTATAAAGAACATATAGTTTAGATAATCTTGTATTTAAGGGGCCACATGAGTTATGTCTGTTTTTACAAAAGAAACTGTCTGATATTTGTTGTATTCTGATATTTACCGGAGGAATATTAGTTTGATAGTTGAGGATTTGGATTGGTGTTGAAACCATTGCACCTAATATTATTCTTAAACATTTGTTTTGTATAATTTCAATTTTTTTTAATCTTGAGTTATTTGCGGTGCAGATCATAGTACTAGAATAGTCAATATGCGGTCTAACAATAGCTTTATATATTTTTATTAAGGTTGTTGGGTGTGCGCCCCATTTGTATCCTGCTATACATCGCATCAAATTTAAGCCTTTTTGACATTTGTTAATAATATGTGCAACTTCTTTCGCCCAAGTGCTTTTCGTATCAAAGAATATACCCAGAAATTTGGTATTTGAACTAACAGTTATATTTTTATTTCTGATGGTTATTTTTGGACTGCAGTTTATTCTATGCCTTGTAAATATAACTATTTTACTTTTTTCTGACGATATATTTAATTTGATTTCCTTTAGTAAAATATCTAGTTTTCTTAATTTCGATTGTAATCTGTTTTGAGCTATATCTTGTGTATGGCCCATACTATAAATAACCATGTCATCTGCATACATCAGTACTGTTGTGTTGTTATCTGATAATGTTGTTAACTTTTCTGTGTATATGTTGAATAATAAGGGAGATAATATTGAGCCTTGTGGAATTCCGTGATTACATAGTATAGGACCAGTTAACTTATTATTGTATCTAACTGTTATTTCTCTATTTTGGAAGTAGTTTATAATCCAGTTGGATATTTTGGAAGATATACCTATGTTTTCTACTTTTTCTTTTAATATTTTTAGATTAACATTGTCATAAGCAGCTTCAATGTCAATGAAAGCAGCTATCATATAATGATTTTTACTGTATGTTCTTTGTATATCGATATTCAATATGTTTAAGTTATGCTATGTACTTCTTGTTTTTCTAAACGCAAATTGTAACTCAGGTAATCTTTTATGATGTTCGAGATACCACTCCAGTCTGTTTTTGATGATGGATTCCATAGTTTTGCCCATACATGATAGTAAAGTAATTGGTCTGAATGATTCTTCTTTGTTTGGATCTTTTCCTGTTTTTAATATAGGAACAACGATATGTTTTTTCCAGTCTAATGGTATATCAGCAGTGTTTAATGACAGATTATATATTTGTGTAAGATGATTTATTGCATTGTCAGGTAAGTTTTGTATCATTTTGTAATTTATTCTATCAAATCCTGTGCTACTGTTTTTATTATGATTTAACGCGAAATTTACTTCATTTTTATTTATGTTATTATCTAGAAAATTATCTTTTACGATGGTGGTGGTAGTAATATTTAAATTGTTGTTCTGTGGAAATTTTTTTTTAATGAATTCTTCTATTAAATTTTCATTATCACTTATCCTTTTAGTACTATAGCTTTTATTGTTAATTTTTCTTATATTATTCCAGACAATGTTGGTGGTTGTTGGGTTTAAATTCTCGCAGAAATTTTGCCATTCTATTTTTTTTCTGGCTCTAAAATATCGTCTAGTTTTAGCTTGATGTTTTTTATAATTTAAATAATTCGCCATTGTCATGTTTTTATTAAAAATAGTTAGTGCTAATTTTCTTTGAGCTATCATTTTATTGCACTCAGTGTCCCACCAAGACGGTTTTATTTTATTAGGAGTTATATTATACAATCTGGTAGATGGGATATGTATGTCTGCCGAATTATTAATAACATCTCTAAATTGGTTGTATTTGTTTTCAACATCTTGGGGATTACTTGTGATTCCATTTGTGCTAAGGTTTGAAATTCTGCTTTCTATTTCAAGGCTATATTTCTCCCAATCTGCTTTTCGGAAATTTCTCCTCGTTAAATATTCAGATGTACGGTAACGGTCTTTATTATAGTCATTCAAACAGAAAAAAATTGGGTAGTGATCACTACCTAAGCTATCTGCAAGAACTTGCCACGAAGTAATTTGTTGTGTTAACGTCATTGATACCAATGTGAGATCCAATATACTGTCCCTTGTACTGAGATTGCTTACTCTAGTTGGTTTATCATCGTTAATAATATTTAGATTTTCGTTTTCTATGAAATCTAACAATTCGTTACCTTCATACTGACTACCTGGACAATTTATATCCCAAGCAAGATTAGTCGCGTTAAAATCTCCAGCAAGTATAACAGGAACATCTATTTGTTGTTTTATCTGTGACCAATTAGAATTAGATAGTTTATGATTCGGTTTAGCATAGATTGATAAAATACATATTACATCAGTTTCGTTATGTGTTAAAATTATTCCAACTATTTCGACCGAATTAAATGGGTTATTTAGCATTACTCGTTTATATTTTATAGATTTATGAATCAAGATAGCAACACCCCCGTGGGGATTATAGTTTGTATTCTGTATCCTATCTTCTCTTTCAATAAAATAACCTTTGATGTTGAAATTGATATTTTTTGTTAAAAACGTTTCTGATAGTATGCATATATGTATGTTATGCTTCTGTAACATATGTTGTAGTTCCTCTTTAATATATCTGACTCCTCTGCAATTCCATTGAATAAAATTTATCATTTTAACTGTTTTAATTAATTATTGATTTTTATATCTGTCCTTGGTCTTGTTGTTAGATTTATTTATATATTTTATTTTATTTTTTTTTCTCTCCGTTTATATAATTATTGTTGATTTAATATTTTAG
The DNA here is from genome assembly GCA_963678705.1 of Panorpa germanica. Classification (NCBI taxonomy): domain Eukaryota; kingdom Metazoa; phylum Arthropoda; class Insecta; order Mecoptera; family Panorpidae; genus Panorpa; species Panorpa germanica. The sequence continues at coordinate 5,433,589 of OY783205.1, forward strand.
TAAATTTATTAAACGATTAGGTTTAGTGATGTGAATAGATTTTTAAAAAATAAACTTAATTTATATATCGATGTTTTCTTACGAGTTTGGCCATTGTACACTAGATATTTGTTTCTTGTAGCTTCTAAGGGATTGGGATGTAATATTTGGGTCTTTGTTTGTATTTTTAATTTTGTCATCATTATTTTTATTATATATTGATGTATAGCAGGTATCATTATCATTGTTTTCCATTGTAATATCAGGTGTCTCTTGGTTGATTTGCTTTCTGTTTTTTCCTTGATTAGTTATCTTAAGGTATGTGTCGCTTTCTTCATTGTTAGGTTTCTTTTCTTCTCTTCTTCTTTTTGGAATTGGTTCTTTAGTGGATGTCGTAGGTTGTGGTTGACTGTAAGATCTTTGTAACGAGTTACCTGTATTTGATTTATTCACTCTGGTATTAGTTCTTCTGGTTAAAGGGTTTGGTTTGTATGTTGGAATTATGTTGATACTATTGTATTTATTAGTGATATTGGGAAAAGTCTCATTGTAGTTTAGAGCTTCAAAAGAGTTTTGAGTTCTTACTGAGTATAAATAGTCTGTATTTTTTTCTGTTAATTCTAATTTTGCTTCATAAAAACTGAGATTGTGTTGGGCCATGAGATCTTTTATCTTGATTTGTCTTTTTTTTTCAGGACATTCATTGTCTGTAGCCTCGTGGTTAAGTTTACAATTTATGCATGTCGGATTAGGAGATGTGCATGCAGTACGTAAATGATCTTCACTTCCGCAGAATTTACATTTTGCTACTTTTGATCTACATTTTGTGGCTGCATGTCCAAATTTAAAACAATTATAACATTGTATCGTCTGTTGTACAAATGGTTTACATGCTCGTCTCACTCTCCACATGTAAACATAAGCAGGAATAGCAAGTCCTTCAAAGAATAATTTCACTGTTGTACTGGGTTCATATTTAATAGCTCCGTCAACTCTTAGTTTTCGATTTAACCTTTGCACTCTCGTTACTTTAAAAGGTGGACACTCTATATTATTTAAAATTGTATCTTCCGAATATTCAATATCAACACCTTTTATAATAGCAACTTTTGTGCACCAGTAAAATGGTATAAACGCTTCATACCCATTGTTTTTCAGCAATGTTGATTTGGTAATTTCGTTAGCTAGTACTGCATTAGCACATTGAACGATTACTCTATTTCTTCCCACTTTTTTAATTTCTATTATATTAGATTTATTGCTAATTTTACATATTATTTCTGCTAATTTAAGAGAACTAAAAAATGTATTTCCATCACTATTATTTTTAACTATCATTACTTTATACGAGTCATATTTTGTTTCTGTGTTGTATAAATTATTAAATATTTTTTTAACATTGTCACTATTGTTGTTTTCTGTTATATCACTGGATGTTTTATCTGTAGGAATTGATTTGTTAGTCACAGAGTTGTTTTTATTGATCGGATTTTTATCGGGAGGTTCAACCTCCATATCCATATTGTTAATTAACCAGTGATAATTAAATAGAAGTTACTTCACTTCTTATTAATAACACTTAATAATAATATAAATTATAATTTAAAAAAAAAAATAAATCACGAAAAAAAATATTCTAATTTGCAAAAAAAAAAAAGATCACTATTTATTTTATTGTTTTGTTTATTGTAAATACGTGCGCTCACCAAGAAGACTCGATGTAAACTGTTTGCTTTATTATTTTGTAAGTAAATTTAATTAATTTTTCAACCAAGCATTGACCCCTTGGGGTCGCGCCCACACTTTGACAGCCGCTGGTCTAATACACAACCTTCACAATAAGCAAATAAAAACTCAGTTTTTAGGGATTCCCTTTCACACCGTTATTACACGAAACGAACAAGTTGATCATTATGCTAAAGAAGCAATCCATGAAAAAAGCAAAAATCCGAGCAAAAATTAAAAATGTAATAAATTGTTCATGGCAGGAAGAATGGAACGAAGAAACTGGAAACAAATTACAGACACTTACCTGTCGTAATAAAGAGAAGGCTGAAAGTAGTAATATGTAGACTCATGTTAGGTCATACAAATCGTACTAATATCTACTTATGTGAACAATGTAACAGCCCACTAACGGTAAAGCATATTAAAAAATATTTATATATAATATCTTGATATTTACTAGATATATTAATATCTAGTAACTGTAGCTAACTAGTATAGTTCTGATTTAACAAATATCGTCTAAAAACACGACTGCGTAGGAGATCCGAGGCAAAAAGATATGGAATATTTTATGTGATAGTATAACCAATTGTAGATTTTCATTATTTGCGAATGTACACAATTATAATCTCAATACACACTGCAAATTTCACTTTTCTATCTTTTGTAGTTCGCCAAATATTTTCAAAAGTGTTTTTTCCTAATTTTCGTTATTCCAAAATAACATTTGCCACGGAAATTCAGGGAAAATTTCAAGAACGTAAATAGTGTTAGAAATTTTTCCTCTACAAAAATATTAAAATTCGAAAATTTCGTAGACGCCGTTTAGAAGATGCCATATGCGATCTTGAAATCGGATAAATATAAACCGTTCAATATAAAACCATAAAATAACCGCTACCAATTACGGTGTAGTTAAAACTCGACTACGAAAACGAATGCGTCTTCGCGTTTGAAATAGAGACTCACATTCTGAAAATGAATTGTGAATTAATATGTTGATGATCTCTTTTCAATTTTTGATGAAAGCAGACTAAAATTTCAGACCTAAAATTTAAAAGTTTAAAGAGTGCTTTCATGTTTTATACTATTTATGATTAATTATAGTATTCACTAATAAAGAAAAATAATAAAAACCAATTTCATACTTAATATTATAAATATTGTCTATTCGGTGTTTTTCTAAAAAAACACTAAAATTTTAAATATCTTAAAAATTGTGCACTATTTTTTTACATATAGTTTCTCGGGCTTCCTAGGCACGTAGCCTTTAATCGCCCCTAATATTGTTCTGCTTCTTCTTATACGTTATATCCAGACAACAAGAATGATCTATTCATGGCTACTACAGAATGGTGCACTTTTGCTTGTACTTTTATAGGTCAATTAATAGCTAATGACCTGCCCTACAACCCTTTAAGGAACCGCGACATTTTTGACTTAATATATTTATAGTTTATAGAACTAATGGCTCATATATCATATGCACAATATTCTCAACTCCAACTAGATACATATGCTGTACTTTCAGGCTTACTTCTACCTACCATCCATCACTATACTTTAAATAATCTAAATTGGCCACGCCCCCTACTTTAATCACCCCTATACACTTATCAATACTTTTAATACATTAAGAAAAGAGGAAGTGAATCACTGATCCACTACTCACATGCCAGTAGTTCAGAGTCACAAAATTCACTTAATATCATTAAATTTGATAGTATGTAAATTCTTATAGTTAAATAATAAAAAAAAATCTAAAATGACTATTTCTGTCCACAGAAACAAGGCATAATATTTCGAAATATTGTTGAAGTAATTTAAACATATACGAAAATGTTTACAAGTTTGCAAGATGGCGTTGTAGCAATATTTAACCAAGAACGCTTGACAAGACGACAGTTTATGAATTTACATACTCTTGTGTACAATCACTGTACTAATCCTACAAACACTAAACGAGATGAAGATGAATGCGCTAGGAACTTACAGCTATACCAAGGATTGCAACAGTTCATGACCCAATTTATAAATCGAAAACTTAAAGAGTGTTTGCAATTAATGGATGAAGATCTTCTTCTTTGGTATACAAAACTATGGAAGCAGTATCAAAATTCCGCAAAAGTACTACATGGAGTGTGCCAAATTCTCAACATCTATTGGCTAAATAGGGAAATTGAACTTGGTATTACAGACAAGTATTGTATTTTTGATCTTGCTATGCTGATTTGGAAAGAAAACCTCTTCACTCCTCTTAACAAAGATGTTACTAACGCAGTACTCAAACTTATAGAACAGAACAGAAATGGGGCGATAACCAATATGACACTAATTTCGGAGGTTGTGCAATCGTATGTAGAGATTGGGGGGGCTGTCAATAACCAAACAATTAACTTTGACGACACAGACCAAACAATTACCATTGACAACATAGATCGAACAATTAGCATTGACAACATAGATCGAGCAATTAGCATTGACAACAGAAATAAAATAATTGACACTAACAATGCAGATCTATCAATTGACACCGACAAGGCAGATCGAACAATTAGCATTGACAACAGAAATGAAATAATTGACACTAACAACGCAGATCGATCAATTGACACCGACAAGGCAGATTGAACAATTAACATTGACAACCCAGACCAAACATTAAGTTTATATAAATTAGCATTTGAAGAACCATTCCTGATTGATTGTACAACATACTATACCAAGGAAAGTGCAAAGTTCTTAGAAAGAAATTCTGTTGCAGAATATTTGAAGAAAGTTGAGATAAGATTACAAGAAGAGAAACGACGTGTTGCTATGTGGTTGCATGAAACATCCACGGCTGCGGTATTCAAAACGTTGAATGAAGTGTTAATAGGAAACCATAAAGCCATATTAATGAATGAATTCCAAATTTTAATTAATGATGAAAAGGAAACTGAGCTAGAAAGAATGTACAAATTAGTGGCAAGGATTCCAGGGGTCTTTGCTGAATTAAAAGATATATTTCAAAAGCACGTAATATTGCAAGGACTCTCTTCAATAGAGAAATGTGTTGATGTTGCTGAGAGTGATCCCAAAATTTACGTTACGGCAATACTAGCCGTCCACAACAAGTACAGCAACATCGTCAAACATTCGTTCAACAATGACGAAAGGGTAGAGCTAGTATTTGACAGAGCGTGTGCAACATTTGTTAATTCAAATGCAGTCACGAAAGCTGCTAACGGTCCCGGTAAATGCGCAGAAGTTCTTGCAAAATATTCCAACACTTTATTAAGGAAAAGTAGAAACAATCTGGATGAATCCATAATAAAACAGAAGATTGATCAACTTGTCATGATAGTTTTTAGATACTTAGAAGATGAAGATGTCTTCGAGGAATTCTATAATAAAGATTTTGGAAGACGATTAATACAAGATATATCCGTATCCGACGATCTCGAGACGTATACGATATCAAAACTAAAGGAGAAATGTGGCGTTAACCTCGCCAAAAAGATAAATACAATGTATGTAGACATTAGCATGTCTAAAGAGATTACAGAACAATTTAAAGCCACTAAGTCCACTGATGCGCTAGAGATTGACTTTAGTATAAAGGTGTTGACGTCTGGGTTTTGGTCTCTACCCCAGTCATATAAATTTGTGCTTCCAAGCGAATTGGCGAAGTGTGTCGATCATTTTCTTGAATATTATTGTAGAAAACATACAGGGCGTAAATTGCAGTGGCAATTGTCATTGTCGATCGGAGAGTTGGCGACAAATTGTTTCACAAATCGACATATACTGAAAGCCAGTACCGTACAAATGGCTATTTTGTTACAATTCAATGAAAGCACCTCGTTTACAGTCAGACAATTGTGTGACAATATTGACCTAGAAGAAGATGTTTCATTACAAGTTATTGCTAGTTTAGTAAGAGCAAAACTATTGACATCTAGTGACACACACGTAAACTTAAACATTAATTCTCAAGTGGATTTATCTTCTCAGTATACTAATAAGAAACTAAAAATTAATATAAATAGTCGTATAATAATTGGAACGAAAAAAGACGAAAAAGAAGATTACAATAAAGTTGAAGAGGAACGTAGGTATTTAATTCAAGCTAGTGGTTCGAATAATGAAAATGCGGATATCGATGACACATGAAGAGTTAACAAATGAAGTAATTCAAAAATTAAGTAATCGGTTTATTCCATCTCTATCATTTATTCAAAATGTCATCGATGATTTAGTTGAAAAATCCTATTTGAAAAAAAGAAGATTCATTTTTATTGTATATAGTTATATTGCTTAAATAGACGCAAGGAGGACATTCTAATTTTAGCAATGAAATTATTATTTCTTATTTGTTATGCATTTATTGAAATAAATCAATTGCTAAAGGAACTGACTTTTCATTAAGAGTTTTATTTTTATGTGATATTTTTTCAAATTATTCAAGATAAGTTGGTTGGAAACCTTATTTGATTTCATTACGACGTAAATGTGATACACTTCTATGTAATGAAAGAAATTAATAATAATTACTAGCGGTGCATTAGGATCATAAGTTTTAGGTACACTTATATCAGTAGCCCGGTGTAAAAGCCATTGTCACATACTTCACATTTGTGTAAATCATCAAACTCTCTTTTAATTCAACTTTGGCTCAAATATAGACAAACATTTTTTCATATTTTAGTAATCTCGAATATGTCTGATTAGGATTTGAGTAAGATTTTTCGAAGAACGTTAAATTTTATGTCTGTTCCTTTGCTCCTCTTCCACACTTGTACCTTCCTCTCTGGCTCCTCTGTCACCATTTTCGTTCTTCTTCGCCACTCTCCTTTCTACTTTTCTTACTTGTTTTCTTTAGGATCTCGCTTTTGGCATTTCTCATTTTCTCCTCGAATTTGATTGCACTTTAATTTTTCCTAATTTCCTTTATTCTTTCCAAACCCATATCTCGGCTCCGTACAGAATCATACTCGTCATGAGTCTATCAAACATCCGTAGCACCGAACACAGTTTCCCCTTCTCCCCACACTCTTCCCATCAATAAAAAGAGTATTTATTTAAGGGAGGGTACATCTCAATATGAAGAGATTTCTTTCAAAAATATTTTTCCTGCCCAAAATTCACAAACCTGGGTTTCACACTGAAGACAAAGCTGCGCTAAAAAGAACATGTTAGGAAGGAAAGTGAACAACTCACAATAAAACACATAAAATTGGACTGACTGATTGGAAAGAATTCCACTCTATCAATACATTAGAAGTTATTGTTATTCAATGAGATCCTTAAACCAGTGTGAAAAGAGCACTCTCGGTTTTATCTTTGCTAGGTTCGACAGATGAGCAACAAATATTATTATCACAAGATTAGGCGCTGTGTTCGAAGTAAAAAAATCTCATTTTCAACCAAATTAATTTCTCTTCTTAATCAGTTGTGCTGTTTACCAATTATTTGAGGTTAAGTAGACATGCACGATTATTTGCAGAACCACCTGTTCATACATATTTCTAAAATGGTGACATAAATTCTTTCATATTCAAAAAATTTATTGATAGATAATAAAAGAAATTTACTAATTAAATAAACAATATAGAGTAATTAATATGTTGATATATTATGCATATAGCACATGGGCTGAAAAGTCCCGGGCCTAACACATAGTTGGCGCTAGTTTTATTGCAGTCACCTTTTTTTCAGTTAATACTAACCTTCAAAAGACAGCTGTTAAAATTTCATGATATTCTATTCAGTAGTTTGTGAGTTATTGTGCTAAGAGTGACGCTACTTTTGTTATTTTCAAAACAATGGATCAAAAACAATTTCGTGTTTTAATTTTACACTGCTTCTTGATGGGAAAAAATACCGTTCAAGCGAAGCAGTGGCTTGAAAAGTGTTATGGGGACTCCGCTCCATTAGAAACAACAATAAAACGTTGGTTTGCTGACTTCAAACGTGGTCGTAGAGACACCGATGATGCAGAACGCAGTGGACGTCCAAATGAGGAACCACACCAGAAAACAAAAAAAATCCACAAAATCGTTTTGAATGATCGAAAAGTGAAGTTGCGTGAGTTAGCTGACATCGTAAAGATAGCAAAGGAACGTGTTGGCTTTATATTGCATGAGCATTTGACTATGAGAAAGCTCTGTTCAAAGTGGGTGCCGCGTTTGTTTACTGTTGACCAAAAACGAGAACGTGTTGATGAGTCTGAGCAGTGTTTGGCCATGTTTAAACGTAACAAACCAGAATTTTTGCGTCGATTTGTGACAATGAATGAAACATGGACCCATCACTTCACTCCGGAATCAAAACGATCGTCATCTGAGTGGACAGCAACTGGTGAACCTCGTCCAAAGCGTCCGAAAGCACAACAATCGGCTGGAAAGGTTATGGCTTCGGTATTTTGGAATGTGCGTGGTGTAATTCATCGCCTATCTTGAGAAAGGAAATACCATTAACAGTGAATATTATATAGCGTTATTGCAGCGTTTGAAGGCCGAAATTGCAAAGAAACGACCGCATATGGCAAAGAAAAAAAAATTTTTTCATCAAGACAACGCACCGTGTCACAAGTCAATCAAAACAATGGCAAAACTACATGAATTGAACTTCGAATTGCTCCCACATCCACCGTATTTGTTAGATTTGACTCCCAGCGACTACTGCCTGTTCGCAGACCTGAAAAAAATGCTCGCCGGTAAGAAATTTCGCACGAATGAAGAGGTTATCGCTGAAACTGAGGCCTATTTTGAGGCAAAAGATAAATCGTTCTACAAAAGTGGTATTGAAATGTTAGAGCGGCGCTGGAATGATTGCGTTGATCTTGATGGAGATTACGTTGATGAATAAAGCTAATTTTGAACCAAAAAAACTGTGTTTTCTTTGTTTTCCGGGACTTTTCAGCCCATGTGTTATATTTGTATTTCAAGTTATGTTTATGTTTTGCTTTTAATGTATAGTCAACACAGCATATGTATATGGTACCTAGAACATGTTCAAAGCAAATATTTGAGCGCTAGGTGTACGAATTCCAAATGTTTGCCAACTGAACACGAACTATGTGTCCACATCTGTGTTTTTGTACACAAACACCAAATGTCTGAACCCGCCATAACACCATATCCCAGCTATAACACGACTGCCCAATTTTACGAGTAATGTGTAATATTTTAGATAATAAATAGAATTTAGGTAATAAATAGAAATAACACTCTTTTAGTGCAGAATCTTTGTTTTATATTGATTTTGATTATAACGTAAACTTAGAGCTTTATTGGAATTTTTATTGGAGTTAACTTTAATAACATTCTACTTTTGACTTGGCGACTTACTACCTGTATTTCATGTAGATAGTTACATTATTTTCCGATTTAAAGATGAGAAGTTCTAACTGTTGTAATTATAATAAAGAATCCTATATTATAATGTTCCAAGTGTATATTTATATGTTTATATTCTTATATGTTTACGACGGCTACAGGGAAGTTTTTGAAATTGTCCTATTCCGTAGAGAAAAAAATTCTAAGACTTTTGGCGTTCTCAGATTTTCCCCTGAATTTCCTGGAAATCCGTAATTTTGGAAAAACTAAAAAATTTTTTTTATACTTTTTGCTCTATAACTTTTAATTCGTTAAAGAGAGAAAGTTAAAATTTGGCATGTGTATTACGGTGTTCAATGGTAAAAATTTTTAGAAATTAGAAATTGAAAAATTGGAACGTCCCGTTGAGAATATTAAAGGGCCCGGTAGGAAACTTTTGTTTAGCCGAAGATAAAAACCAAAGCGAAAAAAAAAATCCCAAATTTTGAAAAAGAGTTGGTCAAATAACAAGTAAATTGAAAATATTTTTTATTTTATTGAAAAAATTATATTTCTTTTCTGTCAATTTATATGAAAAATTATTTTATTATTGAACGAATTAAAATTTTGAAAATTTAAATAGAATTAAAATTTGAAATGAAATTTCAATTATTTTATTGGATTCGAAACATATATACCAAAAAGACGTCGCTTTGCGACGGGGATACATTCTAGTTAAGTATATTTGTATTCACCGCTCATTGTAAGTATATGAACTGTAATTGTTAAAATACCATTGTAGACACCATTGAAGTATGGTCAGCACAAGGAACATGAGAGCCATCCATGTTTGGTAACATCAACTTAAGTACCGGTAGTTACTTCGTAATATCACATCATGTGATAAGGCCCTTATTAAATGGATGTTGGCCTAGCTGGTAAGCTCTGAGAACCTCATACTGATACGCCATATTTGATATACGTTATTAAAATATATACTTGGAAAATATAATTTTTTGTTCTACTCTGCAAGAACAATCCCAACACTAACTAAATTAATTTGGTTTATTTAAAACATGAGATTCATATAATGAATTTAATTACAATAATATAATGGCTACAATGTGATTGTGAGTTTTTTATAGCACATGTAATTTAGAGCTGACCGATTTTATAAGTAAGACCTTGCAATGTTGGTCTGGCTAGAAAAACACAAGCAAAAGTAAGAACAAAAGAATCAATTTCAATCAAAACCTATCAAAATTATACAAAATAAAATTAAATGTCCAACCATTCAACCTAATTAATTTTATATTTCTATAATTTTTTACTAAATCTAACGATTTTTATTTTCCCGAAAATCCTGGGGCTTCGGGTTTAAGAATTTGTGATGTTCGAGACCAGAAAGCAAATGGGATCTTAAACTGTGCAATGGTACGCTGCAGTTTGAACTCAATTGCTTAAAGCAAATTCAATTAATTTTGATGTGGCTTATTGTTGTATAGGAATCTCTTGTACAGGCTGACGAGCAGGACTCGGTGTTTTCTCCAGCAGTTGATGGGTTAACAACATCTATCCTCCTAAACGAGACGGCCCCACAGATAACGAGGTGTGTTGCCTGTTCCACTGGGAGGCGATACTCATAGCTAGTAAAGTACTTATCGTTGATGTAAATCTGGAATGTTATTCAATACAAATAATTAGGCATGCATATAAACAAAATAGTGTTAGCGGAATGAATTACTTATTATTTTTAAAAGGGTAGGTTGACTTAAGGGGGGGTATGGTTTCAACTTTTTTTTTATTTTTTATTATTGTATAACACATTAAGTTTATTGTGTAAAAATTTGAAGTCGATTGAAATAAAACTGTCGGAGATTTAAGTCTTCATCTCTCTGGTATCGTGTTACTTTGAAACTTTTAAATGCGGTTTCTCACACAGATTTTTCAGCCCTCTAGCTCAAAATCTACAGCACCGATCCTTTTGAAATTTTGCACACTTTTTCTTTACATAAATTTTATCTTATTTTAAAATAACAAAGTTTCTAGTTTTTTTCATGAAAAATCGGTATTTTGCTGTAAAAAATTGTAAAATCAATAAAAAAGGAAAAACTCGACAGCGTTACTTGCAAAAACTTATCAACTAATAAAATCATTTTGGTATTTCGATTTCAGAAAATCCAGTGACGAGTTATGAGTGGCACAGCAATGTTTCTTTTTCTGTGACGTCTGCGTAGATTCGCTGTCAATGGCTCATTCCTTGATATTTATTTATGAAAATTTCACAAAGTATTCTTCATATGTCATTTTATTATGTAGTAATTATATATTTACTGTTTCGTCAAAAAACTATTTATTGTCTCAGCTACTTATTGTTCTCTGCTCAGTTAATTTCATGTGACAAACCGGTATTGTGTTCACTGTGAAATTGTGAAAAAAAAGTTAAAAAAATTAGTTATTCGTTTCCTAACATTTCAATTGGAAACCATCAAATCAATCACGTGTATTGTGCAAATTTTTATTCAATTTCAACAGCAGGCATTTGTCTTTAAGGTGGTAAGTTGAACTGTGTAAATTATGTGGATCGTGCATTTCAGGTTACATTCACCACTCTGTCCATAGTCCAAAATGCCTAGAGGACGACGTGCGAACATCGGCCGCCGCACAAGACATGCAAGCCAGCAACAAGTGTATTCACAGAACTTAAGCGAAGGAAGACAAAATTTAATAAGAGAAAATGCCCGATTGAGACAACGCGTGAGCACACGAAGATCATTGGCATCATACAACCGCTTGGCATTCCAATATGATCCCACTGCGAACTACAGTGATGATGAAAATTTAGATATTGGACCAACGACGACTACATGCCGATATTGCAATGCGTTAAAGTTCAAAAGAGAAACGGCTGGATTGTGCTGCGCAAGTGGAAAAGTCAAACTGGATCCATTACTTACACCACCACAGCCACTGAAACCATTGTTCGATGGAAGTGATCCCGATTCCAGCCATTTTCTTCAACACATCCTTGAATACAATAACTGCTTTCGCATGACTTCCTTTGGAGCTAATATCATTCGAGAAGGCGGCTTCATGCCGACTTGAAAGGTAAAAGATACAACACACATAACCAATCACTCACACCAACACAATGAATTGCAACACATAACAACTACATATAATTAAAGTTTGAGTAATTTAGACTTTAATAAAAAAACAATTTATTTTAGTTTTACTTAAATAATATTTATTTGATTCAATTACTAACTGCGCGATGCAGTTTATACATGAACTCAAATGGTGAGCCAGCTAATTACTATCTGCACGATGCAGATTATACATAAACTTGAACTAACTAGATTAAGACTAATACACTACTTATATACTATTTTACTATCTCTAGAGTGCTTGGTCAGCAAAGATACTGAAGAGACATTGTTAGTTTTGTCTTGTGTGGAATGTGTGCTATAACACCTCCCCTATAAGATAAAATCTTATGCTTCAAATGTAGCAAAAGGTTTTTGCAACTCTTTAATATTTTTGCTATCTATTTCTTGTGCATTTTCATTTTTTATTATTTTTATTTTTTTTTAAATATTTGATTATCTTATATACTACAATAGTAATTATTATGAATAATATGGGTAATAATGTATAATTAATTATGTGCACATAGTCTGAGATTTTTCTGTCATCGAAGTCTTCAGGTAGTAGGGCTAGGGTGGTCTGTAGCTTGTCTACGTTGCCCAGGTCCAGGTGTTTTTGGTTGGTCACGGTAGAGATGTTTAGGTGTTTGTTTTGGATCTCTGGTATTTTCGGCAGGGAAATGGTGTTCCAAGCTTCGACTTTCTCTTCTATATCCATGTATTGAAGAGTATTATCTGAAACAGAAAATTGACAATCTCGTTCAAGGTGTATTATATACGTTCCTTGTAGACGTATGTCACGCTGGCTGTTGCATGTTAAGGTGCCACTGGTTTCGTCATTTGTGAATAACATCCAGGTGTTGAATTCGATGTTCTGGCTGGTTTTGAATTAGTTCTATCTCGCAGGTAATTTCCTTGATGTTGAGTGGTTCGCTAAGCTTGCATAGGAATTGATTGTTATATATTTCTTTGCAGGGTGCATTAAAATCTACATGTTTATACTCATTCACAATGGTGTATTGGGTTCTGGGAATAATCATTTGGAATTTATTGTTATAAGGTATGGGTATTGGATATAGTTTATAATACTTGAATATATTAGGGTTTACTAGTGGTATATTTATTACAAAAATGATTAAGTTTTTATTGGTGTATGCTTTGACTTTGCTAATAGTTTCATATTGTTGAATGTTCTCTGATGTAATATCGTAAGGCAGTTTGATATGTTTGGTTGTATCAACATGTTCCTTTATTGCTTGTAATTCTGCTAATAGGTGATCAGGTTCTAGGATTGAACCACTAAGCGTGTTTAGTTTAGCGAATGTTATGTCAGTGATTTTAATAATTCGGCATTAATTAATATCGCAGGTGTTGATTGCGGTAATGATCCTGCAACAGTCAGGACTTCTTAGTAGTTGATTGTATTTTAATATATTTATTTATAATTAATTAATAAATAAATAATTCGTTTGTATTTCGGGATTTGAGTGCATGATGTATTTGTGCTTTGTAGGCCCATGTCGTTTAAATACTTCTAGGACCTCTTCTTTTGTTCTATTAAAAAGTCCTTGTGCTATAGGGGGCATTCGTATTATTAATTCGGTTGGTGAATTTTCAAATTCTTTTAGAAATTTGGCAAGTTTGTCAAGGCAGTTTTGTTGATTGCAGACAAGATTTATTGTGTGTCCAAATGTTCTGCCTCGCGTGAGTTTGTATAGGCCCTCTACGAGGTTATTAGTTCTTTTAGCTTTATTTAATATGTATTTGAAATTGGGTGTGTCCTTTGCTATTAACTTTGCGAATCCGTTGTAGTATCTTGGTTTTTCGTCTCTGGGGTTAAATTTGTCGTGAACTAGGTGTAGAATATAATCTGTCTTAGATTTATCGACAGGTAGTGTAGTGTGTTCGAATAGGACGTTAATTCCTTTCTCATTAAACTCGTTTGGAGTTGGGTTTTTCATTTTGGTTTTTCCTATGTTATCTACAGGTAGTGTAGTACATTCGAATAGTACATTACTTCCTTCTTCGTTAAGTTCGTTTGAAGTTGGGTTTTTCATTTTGGTTTTCACTAGGTTATCTACATGTGTTTCTCTTAATTTTTTATTTTTTAGGTCTTCTATTTTAGCTATATAAGTATCGGACACTTCTAGTACTTTAAAGGGTCCTGTGTTCTTTATTCGGCTTTTGCCCTGTTTTGATTTAGTGTTGAGGTATACTATATCTCCTTGTTTTACGTTTGGGTCTTTAACGGTAGCATTTCTCTTATTAATAACCTGTTCTTTTCGATTTGCATTTATTTCTTTAATTTTTGAGTATAGGGTTGAGATTTTAGTTTTATGATTTTGGGTGTATAAGTCCATGAGTGTTTTATCATAATCCATAAGCAATACTGACTTGGTTTGTAAGTGTCCATTTATTATTTCAAAAGGTTTATATGTTGTACTAGAATGTGGGGTTTCGTTATATCCTATAATAGCATATTTCATGATTGTTTCGGGTGTAAGGTCATGTTTATGTTTCACTATACGATATAGTTCTAGTATCGTGGAATGTGCTCGTTCTATTGGAGAATTACTTTCGTGTCTGTATGGTGTTGTTATATGAATTTCGATTTTATGTAATTCTAGTAATTCTTTGATGAGATTATTTGAGAATTCAGTTCCTCCATCCATCGTAATATGATTAGGTATGCCGTGGTGTGAGAAATACGTTATTAGTTTATCGGCAATTTCTGTGGATGACCTATTGGCGATTTTGTATGCCTGTGTGTATTTTGAAAATACATCTATTATAGTAAGGAATTGGGTATTGTCTATACCAAACGTATCTATATGCAATTTCTCAAATGGTCTCTCAGGTGTTTCGGTATTATTTAGCGGTGCTCTAATTGGTTTTCTGTTATATTTGCACTGTTTACATGTGCTGCAGTTATTGATGAAATTTTCAACATCTTTACGTAGACTAGACCACGTATATCTTTCGCAAATTAATTTATATGTGGCATCTATTCCTCGGTGCTGAGTTTTTCCCTCATGATATTGTTGAATTATGTATTTTTGATCGTCGGGATCCGTTTCAATGCTAACTCTCTTTATACAACGTATTAGCTTGTATTTGTCGAAGGTATTAATTTTTAGATCATTATAAATTTTGTATATATTATCATCACAATGTATATAATAGGTTTTATTTGGATTTAGTTTGGTTAGTGTGAATATTAATAAGTCGTGTTTTTCTTGATTTCCTTGAATACTTAATTTAATTTGTTCTTTACCGTCGATTTTAGTGTTTTTACATTGCATTGGTGTTGGTTCAGAGATAATTATTATTTGGTTTCTTTTAGTTTCTAATGGGTCCTCGCTGATCGTGATGCCTGGTGTTGAATCTTCTTTTGAATGCATGGTGTTTGAATCTTCTGAGCTTTCCTCGCTGGGTATTTGGATTACAGGAGGGTGCTCTGTTATTGAGTTAGGTCTTTCATTTGCTACTATTTCCGGTAAGGGTTCTAAAACTGGTGTGTTTATTTTACTTCTCTCCGTATCGTCAGGGTTATTGTACAGGCTAGAGCTATCGTTATCTAGCGCGTCCGCTGCCGTCATGAAGTCGTCTAGAGCTGTTATAACTTCCGGATTGTTAAATAGACTGTCAAAATCCTCATTTTCAAGTGCATTTATTTTGATTCTACTCAGTGCGTCTGCATTCGTATTTTTCTTTCCCTTTTTGTATTCTACAGTATAGTCGTAGTCAGACAATTTAGTTTTCCACCTTATCATTTTCATGTTTGGGTCTTTTAATGAATCCAGCCACACAAGTGGTTTATGGTCAGTGACCATGGTGAATTTTCTTCCATATAAGTAGGGTCTAAAGTATTTTGTTGCCCAAATGATTGCTAAGAGTTCTTTTTCTATGGTGGAATAATTTTGTTCCGACTCGTTTAATGTCCTCGATGCATATGCGATGGGTTTGTCGGATCCTATAGGTCCTTGCGAAAGTATCGCTCCCAGGGCATAATTGGACGCATCTGTAGTCAATACAAATGGTTTTTGAAAATCAGGGTATTGTAACAAAGGGGAATTGCACAATATTTCCTTCATTGTGTTGAATGCTTTGATGTATTTTTCGTCATGTTTTATTGCTACGTTTTTTTTTAAACATCTAGTCATAGGCTTCGTTATTCCGGCGAAATCTTTTATGAATTTCCTATAATACCCTACTAATCCCAGAAATGACTTTATTTCTGTTATTGTTTTTGGTGTAGGAAATTTTCTGATTGCCTCAATTTTTTTTGGGTTAGGTCTAACTCCTTCTGGGGTTATTACATGACCCAAAAATTCAGTTTCCTTTTTCAAGAATTCGCATTTGTCTATCTGCACCTTCATATTTGCACTTCTCAGTTTGTTCAATACTAATTTTAGTTTTGCCATGTGTTCTTGTAGCGATGTCGAGTATATTAGTATATCATCTAAATAGACTAAGCAAGTGTGGGGCATTAGATCTCTGAGGATGTTATCCATCACTCTTTGAAAAGTGGCGGGGGCGTTCTTTAACCCGAATGGCATACGTCTAAACTCATAATGCCCATTCTCGACGTTAAACGCAGTTTTAGGAATATCAGATTCCTTCATTTCTATCTGATGAAACCCACTATCAAGATCTAATGTTGTAAAATATTGACTTTTACCTAGTTTGTCAAGTATGTCGGCGATGTTGGGTATTGGATACCTGTCATCAATAGTTTTGTTATTTAGATTACGGTAGTCTATAACCATTCTAAATTTCTTTTTTCCACTTGCGTCATCCTTTTTGGATACCATCCATACAGGTGATGACCACGGTGAGTTTGACGGTTGAATAATTTTGTCGTGGAGTAGTTTATTTATTTGTTTCTTTATTTCCTCCTTATAGATATAAGGATATCTATAAGTTTTTGTATATATGGGTTCGTCATTATTAGTTTTAATTTCGTGTTTGATGTTATTTGTGAAACTAAGTTGCTCTTCTTCTTTTCTAAATAGATCGGCATAATCGTTTAGTAGTTTGTGTAAATTAAATTTCTCTTCCTCATTAAGGTGATTATGTCGAATCTCTATTTTGTTTAACTGAGCCTTTGTTATACATTGAAAATGAATAGGTATTACCGCATTTTCGGTCGTCAATTTATGATTAATAAAGTCTAGTTTAAATTTCCTTAATAGCTCCATACCGAGTAGTCCATCGTATTTTTTGTTAAATTTGAATAGATATAATTTAAGCGTTTCTTCTGGAGAATTAAAAATCGGAAATAATGGTACTCGTGCAACTTCGTTGTGCTTGCTGGTATTATGGGCTGTTTTTATAACAAAAGGCTCGTTACTTATAGTTTCAGGTAAATATTTATATATAATTTCGGGGTTAATTAATGAGCGATTGCTTCCTGTGTCTATTAATAGTTTTATATTTAGAATAGGATCTATAATGTATGGTAACGCATTATAGTCTATGTTATTTAGGATTATTTGTTCTCTGTAATACTGCTGTCCACGTGAAAATTTACGTTTTCTTCCTGTGGTTCTTCTTCTTAATCATATTCTTGATATTCTTCTTCTTGTTGTTGTTCCTCCTGTTCTTCGGTAAAGTTTAACTCTTCCGCAATATAATTTTGTCCTGGTCTTGAAAATTGGGGTCTCCAATTACTCTGTACTCTGTTACCAGAGTTAGTATCCATTGGCGTCCAATGGCGTCTTATTGGTTGGTTTGGCTTTTTGTTCCAAACGTTAGTTTGGATTGATGTTTTTGGTTGCGGAGGATTGTTATGTGGGTTGGTTGGGTTACGGTATGTTGATGTGTTTTGGGAATTATATTTTGGTATATGGTTTTGAAATACGGGGTTAATTTTCGGTTTATCAAAGTTAGGATAGAAGTTTTTTTGTAGGAATTGTTGAGGAGTTTTGATAGGTTTAATGTCTGGTCTTATTAATTTATTTTGTTGTATTTTGCTAGTTTTTAATGTGTCTTCTCGGACTATTAGTTTCAGGGCGTCCTCCATCTTGCTTAGGCTTTGTAGCCGTAGTTGACATCCTAGAGGGTCGTTTAGTCCGGTTAGGAAACTTTCTAAAGTTAGGTTAGCGTATGTTTCCATTTTCGCATATTGTATAGTAACAGTTGGTTTACTAATGCGAATACTATTAATTAAGTCGTTTTGTATTTTTATACAGCGATCATAAAATGATAAAGCAGTTTCGTTTATATCTTGCTTAAGTAGCATTAAATCTCTGATTAGCGATGTTTCGCTTTTGTGGTTTCCGAAGTGGGTAATTAATATTTTTTTTAAGTCATCCCAATCATCAATATCTCTGTTCTCTAGTGTAGCTTCGGCTTTACCCACAATCTTAGATTTTATTCCCATGAGTATTAGGGCATTGTGTTTTTTGGCATCCAATCGGTCCTCATCTTCAGTAGGGAATTGGCCAAAATTTTGTATAATAATTTGGCAGTGTTTTATGAATTCTGCCAATGAATTCTCTCCATTGAATTCTTTTATATAGTTTAAATAGCCCGTAAAATTCGCCATTTTAATTGATAGCGTAATTTTATTTTTAAAAATTATTATTTTAATTATTATTTGATTATTTTATTACGTTATGTAATTAATATTTTATTTTAATATTATTTTTAATATTACTTTTGATATTTTTAATTTTCATTAGGCCTATATAAGCGATTTATATTCCTTTTTAGAAAATTATTATTTAATAGCTGACCCGGCGAACTTCGTACCGCATAACAGTCAATGAATGACGTGTTACCTTTTAGCTGAACTAATTTAGTCTTTGATGAACGTAATACAATGATACAAAATAATATTTATTAATATAGATAGAAACATAAAAGTATTTTATTATGATGAATGATGATGAAAACATACAGAATGAGAATAAAAATTAAAAAAATAATAATAATTAAGTAATTCAAATTCATGTCACAAAAAAATGATTGAAAACTATGTTGTGCAGGTTGGAATACACTCGGATTAATTCATTAATGGGATTTTCATTCAAGCACCTTGTGGTAAACGACATTCTTTGTTTTTTGGTCAGGCGCAAGAACAAATAAAGCGGATGGTTTGCCGACACGTGAGCATGCCACGTACAATTGACCATGAGAAAAACATGCATTTTCTAGATTGAGGCCACAAATAGTCAAGGATTGGCCCTGTGATTTGTTGATCGTCATGGCGAAGGCAAGACGAATCGGGAATTGAATTCGTTTAAACTCAAATGGCATATCCGTTGGGATCATCGGAATCCTTGGAATAAGAACTTCCTCATCTTTAAATTTTCCTTTAAGTATCGACGCGTGAATCACATTGCTCATCAGTTTTTTTATCACCAAACGCGTTCCATTGCACAGTTTTGGTTGGTTTAAATTTCTAAGCATGATGACTACCGAGCCAACCTTAAGTTTTAAATTGTGCGGTGGTAAACCAGGCACATCCAAGGAGTTTAAAAATTCACTTGGATAATTAGTGGCTTCTTCTTCGTTTGTTACACAGTCGATAGATTTGAATGAATACAGAGTACCTACGATTTGATTTTGAATTATAAAATTGAGGTCATCTACATCTTTATTTTTAGCTGCCAAAATTGCTCGCTCACTTAACCATATAGTATTTTTGTGGTTAGCAATGATATCCAAGAATACTTTGTTAATAAGCTCGTCTTTTGATGATACAAAATTGCAAACATTTAGAGGAAATGAAATCAAACCGCTCGATTTGTCAACAGGACCACGGCCATTACCGATAGTCAGCAATTGCTTCGAGAAATCATCAGCAGATAGATCGTTCAACAATGCAACTCTCATATTTACAGACAGTTGAAGTTTCTTTACATATCGCCACAGATTTGATGCTTTGAGGCAAGCGTTTATTTCGTCGGCAGCAGTAGATCTTGGAATGACTGGTAGTGTTTGTCGGAAATCGCCAGATAATAAAATCATTGCACCACCAAAACATCTCGAGTCATTGCGCAGATCTTTTAATGTTCGGTCCAGTGCTTCCAATGCGCGTTTGTGCGCCATTGTGCATTCGTCCCATATGATGATTTTTGATGCTACTAAAACTTTGGCCATTGCGGAGTGTTTCGAAATGTTACATGTCGGTTGTTCAGTAGTTTGAAGGTTTAATGGTAATTTTAACGCTGAGTTCGCCGTACGGCATCCGTCTAACAATGTGGCCGCTATTCCAGAAGAAGCAATTGCTACCGCAATTTCGGATCTCGCACGTACAGTGGCCAAAATCAATGACATGAGGAATGTCTTCCCAGTTCCACCGGGGGCATCTAAAAAAAATAAGCCGCCATTTCCATCATCAATTGCATTAATCAGTGTATTATAGACTTCCCTCTGCTTAGGATTCAACAGAGGTACATTCGTTTGGACTGATTGGATTAGTTCATGTGGATCATATTCACGTACACGTTCCAATTCTCTATTAAATGTAAGTACAATATCACGTGTTTCCAAGTTTTCACCAACAATCAGGATTGCCACTTCATCGATTGTTGGAGCATTAAATGTGCGTTCATGTGTTTCAGCTGGTCTTTTATCTGCTCTGATCACAACTTTATAGTCATCACTTGGCATGCGCTCTAAAGCAGTCTTGAACAGCCTGACCAATGCATGATGTTCATGAAGCATTTGCTGCAGATCTTGGAGAATTGCTCTTTTTGTAGCTGTGTTGATCCCTTGACGCCGGTCAAGTTGTTCTTCCATATTGCCCATGAAGTATATTTGCAAGAATTTATGCTGTGCGTCTTCTATAGGTTGCAATGATCCAATGCGATGGCAAATCTGGCCTTGAATCTGTAAAGTCAAAGCCCTAGTTATAGTTAGATTGACAAACACTTTTTTTTTTCAAATAATAACATGCCATTTTTATTTCAGAGACAAATACAGAAATCTAACAAACTACATTCCAGATTTTTTTTACAATCATAGAAAATATAGTTTTTAACGTAAATTACCTTAAATGTCGGATTATATCCGTGTTCTTCGATAATTTCCGCCCCAAATGAAGTCATTTGGAAACAGACATTGTATTTTTGAGTGTTCGCTAGAAATTGTCGTGATTCTAGTGTTTCGCCATAAAGCAGGGAGCACAATGGCTCTGGTGGCGGGACCAATGATGGCAATTTCACTTTACCACTAAGGCAGCACAAACCAGGCGTTTTACCAGCAAACCTCAATGCACCACAATGCTGGCAAACAACGTCCATTGGACCAATGCAAACTAAACGATGCAAGCTGTAGTCGATGGTGCAATCATATAGAAACGCTGCTCGATTCAAATCAATACTTGAACCATTTCTTCTTGCACTTCGAAGATTATTCCTCTGTTTATCTGTACGATAAGCTCGACGATTTCTCGTTTCTAACCTAGCCGTTTCACGGGCTACCTCTCTTTGCTCTTGTGTTTGAGAAGCACAAATTAAGGCCCTTCTTTGCTCCATACTAACGCGGTGCTCTTCTCGTGCAATTTCTCGTTCTTCATCAGATAATTGACTCGCGATATTCCGTTGCCTAATTGCATTACGGCTCCGCTGGGAAAGATTAGATCTTCTAGGACGCGGCATAGTTATTAATATTAATACTGAATGTGCACTCGCATAAAACCACAAAAAACCACTTTCGAGACCTATATAGATAACCTATAAAAAGACATTTACACTTTTGTTAACCTGTACAATAAATCTTAGGTATTATTTTCTGAAATTAAAAATTAAATAATTAATAAATAATTTACACAAATTAATGTCTAAAACAAACAAATATAACAGTACCTGAACTTTCGACACATTTTACAAAAAATAAATTTCTGAACGCACACATGAATAGTTGTTACAACATGTTGTCATGACAACAAATGTTTGACATGAAATAAACAAATCAGCATTTATTGAAATGATTAAGTATCGAGTTTTCATTGTCGAGTTTTTTAAATTTCGAACTTTCATTGTTTTTAAGATGTATTATGCTATTGTAAGTGTTGTAACAAACCCGTCTTTGTTTTATATATTTTCATTGTTTTTAAGATGTATTATGCTATTCGGGGCGAAGACAAATCCAACGAATCAATAACCATGAATATTGGTTCAGCAGATCTCGAGTTATAAGTGTTGCAACAAACCCGTCTTTCTTTTATATATTAAGATTATTTTGTATTACGTTGTGTAATATTTATTTTAATATTATTTTTAATATTTGGTAGGCCTGTATAAGCGATTTATACTCCTTTTTTTAAATTTAATACCTGTTTTTAGGCCTGTATAAGCGATTTATACTCCTTTTTTAAACAGGAAATATTATTGTAAAAATAATAATAATTTTTGTTTTTGGGAAGTGTGAATATAGAAAGGAAATATGAGTGAGTACTCACTTTACGATTATCACCGCGATGCCTTGCGAGATCTTCATGTCCATATGCTGCTGCTAGTGGGTCGATGAGTCTCGGAGCACTTCAACTTCTGTTTCTTTTTCACTCCACTATTTATTAAGTTTACTTTATTCTTTAACTTTATTTTTGTAGGTTTCGAAATATTAAGTTAACCATAAAAATGGAAAAATTTACAGCGATTGTAATTCCTTAATATCCTACCGACTGCGCCAATTAAAGTTTGAGTAATTTAGACTTTAATAAAAAAACAATTTATTTTAATTTTACTTAAATAATATTTATTTGATTCAATTACTAACTGCGCGATGCAGTTTATACATGAACTCAAATGGTGAGCCAGCTAATTACTATCTGCACGATGCAGATTATACATAAACTTGAACTAACTAGATTAAGACTAATACACTACTTATATACTATTTTACTATCTCTAGAGTGCTTGGTCAGCAAAGATACTGAAGAGACATTGTTAGTTTTGTCTTGTGTGGAATGTGTGCTATAACAATATACACCACACACTACACCATCACACGATCAGAAGTTACACCGTATTCTTCAACAAATGATTGTTTGCAATTACAGATACAAGGACAAATATATCATTTGCATGGTTCAATGGTGCCAACACCAGATGAACCGCATCAATTTCACGCAGGCGATTTCAGGCAGACGTTGCCAGTAATTCCCCGTGGAACGCCTGCAGATGAATTGAATGCTTGCCTGAAGGCATCACCTTTATGGAATAACGTAAAAACATTATCGCTAACCACTAATATGAGAGTTCAACTTCAAAATGATCAAAGTGCTGCACAATTTTCCAAACAATTGTTAGCTGTTGGAAATGGAAAAGTCCCAGTTCATGCGACATCTGGATTAATTACTCTTACCAACGACATTTGCCGATTTGTAGACTCTCAATTAGCTCTTATAGAAAATGTTTTCCCAAACATTAGTGAGAATTATCAGAATTATGCTTGGTTAAGTCAACGAGCAATTCTTGCCGCAAAGAATAATGATGTACACGCACTGCATTTCACCATTCAATCAAAAATTGCTGGCGATTTGGTGACATACAAATTTGTTGATTCCATAACAAATCCCGATGATGTAGTAAATTATCCAACGGAGTTTTTGAACTCTCTGGAGTTACCAGGATTTCCACCACATAACTTGCAACTCAAAGTTGGTACAGTTATTATGATATTGCGTAATTTAAATCCACCGCGATTTTGCAACGGTACTCGACTTTTGATAAAAAGACTTATGCCGAATTTGATTGAGGCAACCATTATTAACGGAAAGTACGCAGGTGAAAATGTATGTATTCCTCGAATACCAATGATTCCGACTGATCTTCCGTTTGACTTCAAACGATTGCAATTTCCAGTTCGCCTTGCGTTCGCAATGACAATTGTGCAAGGCCAATCGCTTAGTGTTTGCGGGATAAATTTAGAAAATCATTGTTTTTCACATGGGCAGTTATACGTTGCGTGTTCACGAGTTGGGAAACCATCCGCTTTGTTTGTGTTAACGTCAGACCAAAAAACAAAAAATGTGGTTTACCAAAGAGCACTTCAATGAAACGTATAATTTGCGGACACGTATAACGCTTCGATTCAGTATTTACTTTGGATTCACTTTCATTTACTTAGAGAAGTTCAACTAAATAACACTAATCGAAAAGAATTCATTACTGTTGTGAAATGAAATAAAATTTTTCCTTTTCAAATATAAAACAAAAAAAAAAATTTTCTTCATCACCATTTTAATCATTCTTAATCACCAAACGAAATGTTACATAAAACGAAGCCATCTGATGGCGAAACGGAGTTCGCCGGGTTTGCTAGTTTATTTATAAAACAGGTGTCGCTTATCGATGGAGAAAACGTTAGCATTTATATATTTCCTTAAGAAAATAACATTCCTTTATTATTTTACTGCCTGATCAGCACGTAACTATATACACAAATAGAAGTATATATGCTTGCATACTGATCAAGTGTTGAAATGTATGAACTAAAATGTTAATATAAAAAAAATGTTTTCACGAATTTCTTTGAAAATCTTGGAAACTTAGAAAAACATTGGAAATTTTTTTAAAAAATTGTGCTTATTTGGCTCTTTGTATATATATATGTATATGTATATAACATGTATATAACACAACGTTATAAAAAACATTATTCACTGTATTGAAGGTACGCAATGTGGTAGTAAGTTATCACAGCTTTTCTTTTAAAATGTAGTTTCATATCGTACTTTTTCTTATTAGTTATTTATTGATAGATACATTACTAATTAACAAAAATAATAATTGTTGTCAAAGCCGAATATACGATAATTTTATCGAAAATAAAATAAAAAGTATTGGCAGGAAGAAAGTAATGAATGGATGGTGAAGTCATCAATTTGCAAACAAGAGTTACCGGTCGGACTAAATAGAATGCTGGAAGTAGTAATATACTTATATAATAATATAAATAGAATATATATATATATATATATATATATATATATATATATTATTATTATTACTACTATTATTATTTATTATATTAATTGTGTGCCTTTCGGCTTTACAATCTACATTATTATATTTCTTAATACAATTCATATAAATTCAAACTTGAAACTAAACTTAAACTATTTTAGACTATTACTACTTCGAATAGTACTTTCTGTTTCTTTCATGTCCCATACTACTTCTTCATTCTCACCGTTTCCTGCTTCTCCTTCCTTCTTGCCTGTATCTCCGTCTCTCACCTCTTGCCTTCCTTGTCTCCTCTCGACAAACCCTCTATTATCTTTTCACTATTCTTCCTGCCTTCTCTCTTCGTTTTCACTTCTCCACTTATATACCTAGACATAAGCCCTCTATCCTTACTATTTCCTCTTGACTCTCTTTCTTTACTATTTCTTCTTGACTCTCTTCCATTACTATTTTATTATTGTCGCTATCTCCGTCATCCACCTCTTGTCCTTATCTTCTTTCCGCAAATCCTTTATTTTTTTGGACTGAAGTTTAACTGTTTCCTCGCTACTTCTCTCTTTCTCCTGCTTCCCTTTACTGCCTCTTTTAGTACTTCCTCTCTCTTCATGTACCCCATGCAACCCAGCTACAAGCATATTTATTGTCCTGTTTTTCTTTCCTTTTTTCTATTTCTGCCATCCACCTCTTTCCTTCACTGCCTTCCTTTAATAGCTGCCCACTATTCAATTTGCTTACTACTTTTTCCTTACTGATTGTAACTTAATGTGCTCCAGTGTTTCGTCTTCCGTTCCGCACACTCTACACATTCTTTCCTCTCTACTTTCTCAGTATCTGTTTTCTTTTTCCTCATTTCCCAATCTAAACCTTGCTTTCTTCTCATGTTTTTTATGTCCTTTTCTATTAAGCACTGAGTTATATCTCTCTCCCAAATCCTTTTATATCTTGTGTTGTAATTGCTTTTCTCGATTTTTCCCTCACTCTACCTATACAAGATCTTTTAATTTGTTTACATATTGCCGTACCAGAAAAAACATCTTCAGAGAAGACCACATTTTCCAGCTCGCCACCAACGTGAATGTGTCTAAACACCTTTGCTCTTGTTAGGCGAACTGCCTTTTGTGCAGTTGTTAATTCTAGCACTTTTTATATTTTGTAGGATTTCAATCGTAGTTCATTTTATAATATGCGTCCCATGTTACAAGCAGTCACATTGAGATTGAGATAAATAATAAGTTAAAGTTTTAAGCATATAGTTATGGCGTTATTCATTATAATTTTTTTCCATTTAAAACTGATTTTATTTTCCAAATAATATACTCTGTTTAAACATCCCTCATATGTAATTTCCCAGAGCAAACATAATAGGCTATAAATTATCTCTCTGACTGTTATGCTTCATCTTATAATAATTAATTCATGATATGTCAAGATTGATTGTAACAAAATGTTATTTTTGTTTCGGTATTTTAGAAATTAGTTAATACTGTTTATCATTAAAAGCATACTCTTATAACTAAAATACTGTATTAATATTATATTTCTTTCTCTTCTCTATCTATTGTTATTATATTATCTATTTCTTTAACACTTAACAAAAATATTAAAATAAATAAAGTTAATTATTTGAAAAGTGACATTTTGAATTTCTTCAGTTCTATTTGACGCCAACAGCCATCTGCATCTAAGACCACCTGCCGCTCAGCGGTTGAGTTAAAAATGTTGACGCTAATACAGATAATTGTTTGATGTATTGCAGATCATCCGTTAACTATGGACTCCCCATCAGAGACTTCCAACTCCAAGGGTATTTCTGTGCGCAGTCGATCTGGCGCTGCCACAACTACAGGGGTGGACTATGAGAACTTTATGTTTCTTTTGGTGTTGATAAGGCTGTTAGAAGACAACCGTGTTGAACGATTCTACATTGCCCAGAATGTGAAAGGACTGGGTGCTTTCGATGACCTTGTCGTCGTTATCACGTATAAACCCCATGGGAAAGACACAAGTGTAACTAAACTCTTCATGGTCCAAATTTGAAACACATGAGCAACCGGTCTGTTACGTTGGCATCACTGACAGCAACTTCCGGAAGTGGACATTTTAATTTAAATAAATATTATTACGACTTCAAATCTGCGATGAATAATATAGGAAAATTTAAAGATGTCGTTCTAAACAAATGCCAATTAAAGGACATGACGTTCGTTGTATACACCAACGTTGGATGTCCTTTGGGGGACAATAACTATCACGCCGAAGATTCCTTATGCCGAGAACTCTTGGAAACCGGCACAAAATCATCCAACATATTTAATTTCAATTCAACACAACAATTTGAAAAATTTCACAAAGAACTAGAAAAGAATAACAGCCCTATATCTCGCGATGTGGAAGGACAAGAGTTTCTGCAGCAGTTGGTGTTCTTTGCTGGTCAAAGTTCCGCTATTGATCTGCAAAGAAGTCTAATAGGAAAACTTGGAAAATATTTCGTTAAAGAAGTTATCTCACAAGAACATATTTTACACAGAGCGGTTAAATTCCTTGCAGAGAACAACGGCATGTGGATGAGTCGACACTCCGGGGTGTTGTCTGATATGACCTTTAACTTTCAAGGATTCCAGGTAAAGCTAAATGATGCGTGTAAATTCTGGGGAAATCCTGAGTTTACCAGAAAGTTAATAATTAAACAAATTTGTCAGGAGAAAGGCAATCTTCCGAAAGTTGTTAAAGTGGTAAAACGACCTATAAATAACTACATCAAGAAAGATGTCTTTAATAAAGATAATATGCATTACTATCTTAGATATGGAATGTATAAGTATATACCTAATAATGAGAGGCATTTAAAATGTTTGGAAGATACGTCATTTTTTCGGAACAAAAAATCACAATTTCAGATCTTATCAGCTGGACCAGGCATGGGAAAGAGTGTTTTTATGACATATAAAGCGCATTTAGAAAAGAGTGAAACTCCAGGAAAGTATGTCATCAGAGAAAACTTATTGGATCACTCCAGTTTCCTGAAGCACTTTGAAGTCATTAATAATAGTAAATTAATGGCGGAACATTTTCTGACAGGAATAGCTGGCGTTGCATTAGGAACGTTGGATCATGACGTGTTGCCTTCATGGCGACTATAGGATGGCGATATTTTTAGATGGCATGGACGAAATCAGTCCACACTACTTTGATAAAGTGTGTGCCATCATACAAGTTATCCGCCAAGAGTTTCAGATACGTATAATGGTGTCAACAAGACCTCTTCTGGAAAACAAAATGAGGGATCTTTTCGAAATGCCAATTTTAAATTTAAGGAGGTTTACTTATATAGATATAGAAATGTTTCTTAAAAATTATGTTAAATATAAAGACCTGACAGAGAGTGAACTAGTTTTAGCTGAGATTCCAAAATTTTGTAGAATGTTAAGAGATATTTATAAGAGCGGCAATGGAAACACTTCAAATGCAACGGTTAACAAAGTTGAGTTATACGACAAATTTGTTGAAGTTATGTATCAGCTGTATCATAAAGAGAAGCTGAAGGGAGAAGTGGATATACCTGCAGTGCAAAGCAGAATTGAAAAACAGAAGCAAATTGTGATGGACAATTACGAAAGGGCTGCTATGTTAGTTTTGTTTAGGTCTAATTATTACCAACTTTTATTAAAGTGGAATATAATACAGGATTGTAGAAACTGGATATCCCAAGGAATGGAAAATATAGGATTAATTTACAACATCGTGGATGATCAACTATTATTCATTCATGGTTCTATCGTCGAATATTTTGCTGTGCGATGGATTGCTAAAAATATATTTAAATATAAGGAGTTACTTTATATTTGTAACAAGAGTGAATTTTCAGAAGTGAACTTTTTTATGTCTTCTAAGCTAAAACATTCAGATCCTCTATTTCCCTCAATTTTAAATGTTCAGAAAAAAAATGATATAAAGAATATTCTCAAGAAACATATTAGATATTTTAACTCGTTGGATCCACTAGGAAGAGACGTGCTCTACTATGTGAAATTATCTAACAATTATAACGCTTTTGAATATATATTGCAAAACGGCTTCACTTTAACGAAGGAAATTGTTAAAAGTTTTGAATATCAACCTTATTTTGATATAGTTATAACGAACATATTATGTCGATGGTTGACAACTATGTTGGAAAAGTATCCACAGGATAGCCATCTTTTTAGTTTGCTGTTGTGGAGACCTACGTCTAAGAATTTCGTTACCTCTTTTCTAAAGCAGCACTGCAAGAACTCTCCTTTACATCTAGCAATATTAGAACAAAATAAAGAAGACATTCCTAAACTTGTTGAAGATAATCTTAACTCCCGAAATGATTTGGGTTTTACTCTTCTACATGTGGCAGTTATGACGCAAGATTTAGACACGGCGAAACTCCTCGGAGAGAATAATGCGCAATACAGCAGAGAGAACGTGTTCCGTGTTTATCCTCATCAAGTTGTTCCAAATCATTTGATGTTCAGACAACAAATTGATGACTATGTTTTCAATACACTTAAGTGGAACTATAGGAACTTACCCTTGCACCTGGCAATCTTGAAACAAAACAAGGAAGATATTCGTAAACTTATACCACAGCTTAAGGACTCAAGATGTGTATTCGGCGTGACGCCTTTCGGACTTGCATGTTATATGGGAGATGAGGACACGATGGCACTTCTGTCTGGAGACATATTGATGTGTGATCATCCGTCAAAATCTGAATATCCTTACTCATATTTCAAGTATAAAAAGCAAAGGATAGAAGTATCAAACACGCTGAAACAATTTTATTCCACATTTATGAAAGAAGACGCTGTAAGAACAGATATAATGGGTCAGGATTACGTCTTGCAGGGCCTGCCGTTGCACAAAGCTGCTCAAAACAATGAGTTGACAGAATATCTTGAAAGCAACAGCAATTCTAATTTCATTAGGCGTTGGATGATAAATAAAAAAATTAGTGCGGAAAGTCGTAAGTTTGATTCCAAGGGACGTAGTGTCCTCCATGTGGCTGCAGCAAACGCATGTACTAAAATAAGTGAATTTTTTAAACTTTTTGAGCTGGAGGTGGAATACACCATGGATGACAATAATTGCTTCCCCCACCACTATACCAATGATAAGGACATGCATCTTTTTTTACAACGTCAGGGTTTTTTATTGAGATTCAACCGGTTGCCGGTAAATGAGAAACATATGTACGGAAAGAGCGTGCTCCACGAATTAGAGTGCCAAAACTTGTTTTCGTACTACCCATGAATCTGACAACGCCCCGGTTATGAGTAATGATCTTAACGACGATAAGATCGTACTGCTCGTCTTATCCGTCGTCAGGTTCGCTTTTATCTAGGTTTCTACATGGTGTGAGTGAATACGCTGGCGATTTAAAACACAGTTTTTAGTAAACGTGTGTATCGCATACGTTATTCAATATACGTTACCCAGTAAACATTTTGGAGTAAATTCTACTTAATTTCTATTACATATCATGAATTTTTTGTCTGGAACGTGTTCGTTTTCTATTCAGTCGTTCATAGGAAAGGTCCTTTTTATGAGCTACAGACATTGCAACGACGGTTCACTGCTGAATTAAAAGCGGAGTAGGTTTATGATTTATGACCGGAGTTATAAACTTAAAACTAGCAGGGGTATAAAACTTAATTGAATTCTACATTTTAAAGTCTGCAAAATATAAATATTTAAATGAAGAAATAAATAGATGTAATCTTTAGTACGGATCGTGATTTTTTTAATGAATATTATTCATCTTCAACAATACTCGTTATATTAGTTTTTTACATTGTTTTGGTGATTCAAAAATCCACGATCGGCAGGTCTGCGTTAGGTTTAAAACCTCTGTCTTACCATCGCTAAGTACTATCTTCGTTTATATACATTCTATTCGGGGATTGAGGGAGATAGCGTCTGTCTATTACCGTTAAAGAAATATTTGTTGAAAAAGGATAGCATATACTTTAAACATCTGTACAGAACGAAATATTATACAAGTATACAAGTGTAACGGTGAAAAATATATTTTACTTGTCTAACGCATCTCGTTTCTCTCTCACTTTTATTAAATAAACTTTCATTTACAGAATAAATGAAATGAATGTAAATTTAAACAAAATATATCCATGTGGGAAAGAAACAGAAATACTTAATGAATGATGTTGGAAAAAGAAAGAATATTATTATGAAAAACTAACACAAAATCTGTGACAGGTAGAGAACTTGTAAAGCGTTAGAATAGAATTGTACGAGTGACTCGAACTTCACCAAATAGGACACTTCACCAAATTGTTTACTGGGTAATATGAAACATTATTGTATATATGTATATAGGAATTATATTTTAATTTTTAAATTAAATAGTAAATGTAATAAATTATTTATTTTTTTAATTATATTGTACAGAATTACTAGTAAGACAGCGACAACTATGGTCTACTGTGACAACAACTTTGAGTTGCTCATTTAAGTAATCTTATTGGTAATAATACCAACGATAACACATTTTGTATGAGTAACCATACAAATAAACTGTAAGGCCTGTCGCACACTGCAAGCGTTTTTTAGCTAATTTTGACTGGATGTATACGCGCTACTACGCTTTACCTGTCCGAATACGGGCGTTACGTAGTTTTCACACTACAGCCGTATATCAGCGAATTTTAATGAAGCATATATCTTGTAAATGCAATTAACCGTCTCAGAGTGGAAGGCATATGGAAGGGAAAGCAATAGTCTCTTTTATAACAGTAGTGTATCGAAACAAACTAAAAAATAAGGTTGCTCTCATGATAAATTATGTTAGTGCAAAACAACTAAAATACACCCTATAGTACACAAATTTGACATGACATAAAGAAAAATACTAAAATAACATGTCGCCGAGTAATTTTAGTTCATAGAAGATTCATACATGTGTGGGGGCGTTAAAAAGCGACTTGACATGGTACGAAAAATTTCATACTGAGTGCAGGTACCCTGATCTGACCTAATAATCTTATTTCACTTTCTCTCTTTTTCTCTATATCTCTTTCTCCTCCGCCTCTCTCTCTCTCTCTTGTATATATATATGTATATATATATATATATATATATATATATGTAGACTTTTTTATTATCTACATTAGTAGTTTTTGAATCTATTACCATCCCGGTACAGACTCCGCTTTGCAAGTTAGAATATACAACCACCTGTTGAGATTCTATTATGCAGCCTAGAACTATTCAATCCACATGAGCCTCAATTTGTAGAGTAGATCCTCAAACCATCCAAATATATCCCGATTGAGATTCCAATTTGTAGGTTACTTTCTACAACTATAAATTACAATTAACATCAGCCTAAGGTTGATGTACAAAACAACAATATAGTTTCTTTTTAAACTAGTAAACACATGATTTGGATATTGATAGTTCATTTAATATTTACAAAAAATATTTACACAAAATTATACAATTACTTCTGAATAAAGCGAATTAATCGTAATTAAATTCACACGAAAATAACACTTGATTAAAATACAATACAGTTCTTCTAATGTTTTTGCATGTTACACCCGTAATACGCAGTTACAATTGTCCATAGTTATCAACACAATATTCTTAATGAAAATACACCCTAGTACTAAACATTACATTTGCTGTCTAACTCTAACATTTACGCTAATCACAATATTAAAGATATTACACCTAGTAATAAATTTTACTGGTTTTAATTCACATAACAACGACCAAATACAACTAGTATAATTCTATCGCCATTTTCTATTGAACACTGCACCATTCTGACTACGACTACTTGTACGTATCCATGAGACAACGCCCTGATGACTCATCATCTTGAACAGCTAGCTAACGGCGTTCGGCTGTTTCCTGTAAGCGAACTGCTAAGCATGTTGCTGTGAACGGCTATAGGGTCTGCCACCAGTTTATTTAACATTTAAATATACCCCGTTCTTAGCAAAGATCTGTACCCTAGTTTACAGGTTTCTTATTTCTATTTCTTAAAACTAAATATAATTTTAACTTAAAATTACTCTTAAAAAATAACCCCACATATATATATATATATATATATATATATATATATATATATATATATATATATATATATATATATATACAAGAGAGAGAGAGAGAGGCGGAGGAGAAAGAGATATAGAGAAAAAGAGAGAAAGTGAAATAAGATTATTAGGTCAGATCAGGGTACCTGCACTCAGTATAAAATTTTTCGTACCATGTCAAGTCGCTTTTTAACGCCCCCACACATGTATGAATGTATGAATGAATATATATATATATATATATATATATATATATATATATATATATATATATATATATACAATGATTGTGAAGTTGAATTAAAAATAAAATTTTATTTATTGAATTAACATTTATCAATTTTTTCAATCTCTTCAAATACATTTTTATACAAAAAATTTTTTTTGTATAAAACAAAACAACTGCCGGGCTAACGAAAATATAGTTTACCCCCGTCGCAAACGATGACTGTCTTTTATGTGTAAATTTTAATTTCATTTTTAAATTGAAATCTTAAACTCGTTCCATATTTATTTTACATATAAAAACAAATAATTTTTCATATAAACTGACTAAAAAAATATATTTTTCCATTTTGTTCATTATTTGACTAACTTTTTTTCAAAATTTATGATTTTTATTTCGATTTGTAATTTAGGTACCTAAGTTAGCCCATATATAAAATTTCAACTTTCTAGCCCTATTTTTACCCTCGGCAAAAACCGCCCTCGTGCCCTTAAATAAAATTTTGAAATGAATCTATGCCAACTGTTACAAATTTAATGACAGAATTTGTAAGAGTTGGCATAGATTCATTCATTATTGATACATTGTAAAGAGTTATATTCTAAGTGGAACACTTATTTTTATGTGTTTCTAAAGTCGCCTAGCTAAGGTGACGGTGGCGGAAATTATTCTCTTGTGTCTTTGAGTCCTTGCGTCAAATCACGTCAAGCACTTCAATCAATATTTATATTAAGATCCTTAGAATAAAGTTATGATAATAAACGAAATCTTCTACAATTGTAACGTTCCAAGATTAACTTTATATGTTTACACGATTTGTATGGTGGCTCGAAAACGGCACCAGACGAGTTTTAAACATTTTCTACTTCATAGAGAGAAAAGTCTAAGATTTTTGTAATTCACAAATTTGTCACTTAATTTCCTGGAGATTCGTTATTTTGAAAAATCTGAAAAAAACAATAAGAATTTTTTCTTTAATAATTTAAAGTTAAAATTTTGCATGTGTATTACATCATTCAATGGAAACATATTTCAGAACTTGAAAATGTACAAATTTGAAAATTGAACAAATTGCTTAGGATTTCATTCTTAGTTGCTTAACTGTAACCTAGGGTGATGTGGAACCTTCGAGTGCAACTGATGACGACATATCCCCTTCAGTTTATGATTACCCAAGCTACTCTCAACTTTATGATGATGTACAAGTGCAGCCTACCTATTTAACTGTCTTGCCAGGACGTAAATTGAACCTAATTATTGAAAAGTCTTTTATATTGCGTAACACTGCTAACTTAAGCTTCAAATATAACCATTAAACAATAATTAAAAAATGTAAATACAAAGGAAGTAAGGTGGTTTTAATTAGGTATGTTCACTATGATAAGTTGATGTGTTTTACGAATGTTTTAGAGCTTCAACAGGAACAGCAGGACGACGATTCTAAAGAGACTCATGAAAAAATTGACTGGCAACTTTTGATTCCAAAATCAGCACGTTATGCTTTTGAAGAAGATTTTCTTTATTTTTATTTAACATAATATATCATTAGTTAAATAATTATTTATAATATAATATATATTTTATATAATTTAGGCGTACCACGTTTTTATTATTAAACTTCTTTTTTCCTTCACATTTGGAATGGCACAGTCCTTATTTCGCCATATACACTTTCCCTTTTCAATACAACTTAAACTTTATATCCTCCAATCTGCCATATTCTGTCGATGGAAAGACATATCCACTTGCTAGAATTTACTACAAGAACAAACGAATTTATTGGCAAAGCCAAACCATTCCCCATTGTCGGTCTGACAAAAAATTCCTGCACCTTTCAATCATTGAGCAACTTAAAATTATATAGTTTTTATCCCCTGACTCTTCTCCACTGCGGCATATATCCTCCCGCACAATATTATTTCTCTTCAGGTGCGCAGGTGCATCTGTGTGGTCAACCTTCAACCTCGAAATGAGATAAATAACTCTTCTCGGTCCTTGGGCTTTCCACCAACAAGGCCGCTTACCCACCAGCGGATGTATGGAATAAAATTTCCTCCTTATTTCCGAGTTATCCCACCTCCTCCGACATTCCTCTGTTCTTTACACCCTTACTCATTACCTTTGATTCCTCGGTGGGTTGATATCCACACCAGATTTAAATACCTTTGGTCTCCTAATCTATTCAATTTACTCCTTATGTTGCCTAATTATTAAACTATAAATAAAAGTTTTTCTGTTGCATTAATTATTTTATTCATTTAAAATAAATAAAAGTATATTTTCTAAAAACAATTTTTATTCAATTTAATTTTCTATTTTTTAAATTAAAATTATTTCTTTAATCTAATAATTGCAGCAAACGCATGTACTAAAATAAGTGAATTTTTTAAACTTTTTGAGCTGGAGGTGGAATACACCATGGATGACAATAATTGCTTCCCCCACCACTATACCAATGATAAGGACATGCATCTTTTTTTACAACGTCAGGGTTTTTTATTGAGATTCAACCGGTTGCCGGTAAATGAGAAACATATGTACGGAAAGAGCGTGCTCCACGAATTAGAGTGCCAAAACTTGTTTTCGTACTACCCATGAATCTGACAACGCCCCGGTTATGAGTAATGATCTTAACGACGATAAGATCGTACTGCTCGTCTTATCCGTCGTCAGGTTCGCTTTTATCTAGGTTTCTACATGGTGTGAGTGAATACGCTGGCGATTTAAAACACAGTTTTTAGTAAACGTGTGTATCGCATACGTTATTCAATATACGTTACCCAGTAAACATTTTGGAGTAAATTCTACTTAATTTCTATTACATATCATGAATTTTTTGTCTGGAACGTGTTCGTTTTCTATTCAGTCGTTCATAGGAAAGGTCCTTTTTATGAGCTACAGACATTGCAACGACGGTTCACTGCTGAATTAAAAGCGGAGTAGGTTTATGATTTATGACCGGAGTTATAAACTTAAAACTAGCAGGGGTATAAAACTTAATTGAATTCTACATTTTAAAGTCTGCAAAATATAAATATTTAAATGAAGAAATAAATAGATGTAATCTTTAGTACGGATCGTGATTTTTTTAATGAATATTATTCATCTTCAACAATACTCGTTATATTAGTTTTTTACATTGTTTTGGTGATTCAAAAATCCACGATCGGCAGGTCTGCGTTAGGTTTAAAACCTCTGTCTTACCATCGCTAAGTACTATCTTCGTTTATATACATTCTATTCGGGGATTGAGGGAGATAGCGTCTGTCTATTACCGTTAAAGAAATATTTGTTGAAAAAGGATAGCATATACTTTAAACATCTGTACAGAACGAAATATTATACAAGTATACAAGTGTAACGGTGAAAAATATATTTTACTTGTCTAACGCATCTCGTTTCTCTCTCACTTTTATTAAATAAACTTTCATTTACAGAATAAATGAAATGAATGTGAATTTAAACAAAATATATCCATGTGGGAAAGAAACAGAAATACTTAATGAATGATGTTGGAAAAAGAAAGAATATTATTATGAAAAACTAACACAAAATCTGTGACAGGTAGAGAACTTGTAAAGCGTTAGAATAGAATTGTACGAGTGACTCGAACTTCACCAAATAGGACACTTCACCAAATTGTTTACTGGGTAATATGAAACATTATTGTATATATGTATATAGGAATTATATTTTAATTTTTAAATTAAATAGTAAATGTAATAAATTATTTATTTTTTTAATTATATTGTACAGAATTACTAGTAAGACAGCGACAACTATGGTCTACTGTGACAACAACTTTGAGTTGCTCATTTAAGTAATCTTATTGGTAATAATACCAACGATAACACATTTTGTATGAGTAACCATACAAATAAACTGTAAGGCCTGTCGCACACTGCAAGCGTTTTTTAGCTAATTTTGACTGGATGTATACGCGCTACTACGCTTTACCTGTCCGAATACGGGCGTTACGTAGTTTTCACACTACAGCCGTATATCAGCGAATTTTAATGAAGCATATATCTTGTAAATGCAATTAACCGTCTCAGAGTGGAAGGCATATGGAAGGGAAAGCAATAGTCTCTTTTATAACAGTAGTGTATCGAAACAAACTAAAAAATAAGGTTGCTCTCATGATAAATTATGTTAGTGCAAAACAACTAAAATACACCCTATAGTACACAAATTTGACATGACATAAAGAAAAATACTAAAATAACATGTCGCCGAGTAATTTTAGTTCATAGAAGATTCATACATGTGTGGGGGCGTTAAAAAGCGACTTGACATGGTACGAAAAATTTCATACTGAGTGCAGGTACCCTGATCTGACCTAATAATCTTATTTCACTTTCTCTCTTTTTCTCTATATCTCTTTCTCCTCCGCCTCTCTCTCTCTCTCTTGTATATATATATGTATATATATATATATATATATATGTAGACTTTTTTATTATCTACATTAGTAGTTTTTGAATCTATTACCATCCCGGTACAGACTCCGCTTTGCAAGTTAGAATATACAACCACCTGTTGAGATTCTATTATGCAGCCTAGAACTATTCAATCCACATGAGCCTCAATTTGTAGAGTAGATCCTCAAACCATCCAAATATATCCCGATTGAGATTCCAATTTGTAGGTTACTTTCTACAACTATAAATTACAATTAACATCAGCCTAAGGTTGATGTACAAAACAACAATATAGTTTCTTTTTAAACTAGTAAACACATGATTTGGATATTGATAGTTCATTTAATATTTACAAAAAATATTTACACAAAATTATACAATTACTTCTGAATAAAGCGAATTAATCGTAATTAAATTCACACGAAAATAACACTTGATTAAAATACAATACAGTTCTTCTAATGTTTTTGCATGTTACACCCGTAATACGCAGTTACAATTGTCCATAGTTATCAACACAATATTCTTAATGAAAATACACCCTAGTACTAAACATTACATTTGCTGTCTAACTCTAACATTTACGCTAATCACAATATTAAAGATATTACACCTAGTAATAAATTTTACTGGTTTTAATTCACATAACAACGACCAAATACAACTAGTATAATTCTATCGCCATTTTCTATTGAACACTGCACCATTCTGACTACGACTACTTGTACGTATCCATGAGACAACGCCCTGATGACTCATCATCTTGAACAGCTAGCTAACGGCGTTCGGCTGTTTCCTGTAAGCGAACTGCTAAGCATGTTGCTGTGAACGGCTATAGGGTCTGCCACCAGTTTATTTAACATTTAAATATACCCCGTTCTTAGCAAAGATCTGTACCCTAGTTTACAGGTTTCTTATTTCTATTTCTTAAAACTAAATATAATTTTAACTTAAAATTACTCTTAAAAAATAACCCCACATATATATATATATATATATATATATATATATATATATATATATATATATATATATATATATATATACAAGAGAGAGAGAGAGAGGCGGAGGAGAAAGAGATATAGAGAAAAAGAGAGAAAGTGAAATAAGATTATTAGGTCAGATCAGGGTACCTGCACTCAGTATAAAATTTTTCGTACCATGTCAAGTCGCTTTTTAACGCCCCCACACATGTATGAATGTATGAATGAATATATATATATATATATATATATATATATATATATATATATATATATATATATATACAATGATTGTGAAGTTGAATTAAAAATAAAATTTTATTTATTGAATTAACATTTATCAATTTTTTCAATCTCTTCAAATACATTTTTATACAAAAAATTTTTTTTGTATAAAACAAAACAACTGCCGGGCTAACGAAAATATAGTTTACCCCCGTCGCAAACGATGACTGTCTTTTATGTGTAAATTTTAATTTCATTTTTAAATTGAAATCTTAAACTCGTTCCATATTTATTTTACATATAAAAACAAATAATTTTTCATATAAACTGACTAAAAAAATATATTTTTCCATTTTGTTCATTATTTGACTAACTTTTTTTCAAAATTTATAATTTTTATTTCGATTTGTAATTTAGGTACCTAAGTTAGCCCATATATAAAATTTCAACTTTCTAGCCCTATTTTTACCCTCGGCAAAAACCGCCCTCGTGCCCTTAAATAAAATTTTGAAATGAATCTATGCCAACTGTTACAAATTTAATGACAGAATTTGTAAGAGTTGGCATAGATTCATTCATTATTGATACATTGTAAAGAGTTATATTCTAAGTGGAACACTTATTTTTATGTGTTTCTAAAGTCGCCTAGCTAAGGTGACGGTGGCGGAAATTATTCTCTTGTGTCTTTGAGTCCTTGCGTCAAATCACGTCAAGCACTTCAATCAATATTTATATTAAGATCCTTAGAATATAGTTATGATAATAAACGAAATCTTCTACAATTGTAACGTTCCAAGATTAACTTTATATGTTTACACGATTTGTATGGTGGCTCGAAAACGGCACCAGACGAGTTTTAAACATTTTCTACTTCATAGAGAGAAAAGTCTAAGATTTTTGTAATTCACAAATTTGTCACTTAATTTCCTGGAGATTCGTTATTTTGAAAAATCTGAAAAAAACAATAAGAATTTTTTCTTTAATAATTTAAAGTTAAAATTTTGCATGTGTATTACATCATTCAATGGAAACATATTTCAGAACTTGAAAATGTACAAATTTGAAAATTGAACAAATTGCTTAGGATTTCATTCTTAGTTGCTTAACTGTAACCTAGGGTGATGTGGAACCTTCGAGTGCAACTGATGACGACATATCCCCTTCAGTTTATGATTACCCAAGCTACTCTCAACTTTATGATGATGTACAAGTGCAGCCTACCTATTTAACTGTCTTGCCAGGACGTAAATTGAACCTAATTATTGAAAAGTCTTTTATATTGCGTAACACTGCTAACTTAAGCTTCAAATATAACCATTAAACAATAATTAAAAAATGTAAATACAAAGGAAGTAAGGTGGTTTTAATTAGGTATGTTCACTATGATAAGTTGATGTGTTTTACGAATGTTTTAGAGCTTCAACAGGAACAGCAGGACGACGATTCTAAAGAGACTCATGAAAAAATTGACTGGCAACTTTTGATTCCAAAATCAGCACGTTATGCTTTTGAAGAAGATTTTCTTTATTTTTATTTAACATAATATATCATTAGTTAAATAATTATTTATAATATAATATATATTTTATATAATTTAGGCGTACCACGTTTTTATTATTAAACTTCTTTTTTCCTTCACATTTGGAATGGCACAGTCCTTATTTCGCCATATACACTTTCCCTTTTCAATACAACTTAAACTTTATATCCTCCAATCTGCCATATTCTGTCGATGGAAAGACATATCCACTTGCTAGAATTTACTACAAGAACAAACGAATTTATTGGCAAAGCCAAACCATTCCCCATTGTCGGTCTGACAAAAAATTCCTGCACCTTTCAATCATTGAGCAACTTAAAATTATATAGCTTTTATCCCCTGACTCTTCTCCACTGCGGCATATATCCTCCCGCACAATATTATTTCTCTTCAGGTGCGCAGGTGCATCTGTGTGGTCAACCTTCAACCTCGAAATGAGATAAATAACTCTTCTCGGTCCTTGGGCTTTCCACCAACAAGGCCGCTTACCCACCAGCGGATGTATGGAATAAAATTTCCTCCTTATTTCCGAGTTATCCCACCTCCTCCGACATTCCTCTGTTCTTTACACCCTTACTCATTACCTTTGATTCCTCGGTGGGTTGATATCCACACCAGATTTAAATACCTTTGGTCTCCTAATCTATTCAATTTACTCCTTATGTTGCCTAATTATTAAACTATAAATAAAAGTTTTTCTGTTGCATTAATTATTTTATTCATTTAAAATAAATAAAAGTATATTTTCTAAAAACAATTTTTATTCAATTTAATTTTCTATTTTTTAAATTAAAATTATTTCTTTAATCTAATAATTTATTTATCAAAACAAAAAAAAGGGTTCACGGAAATAAAGAATCTTTTATATTTATTATATAGAACAAACTTTGGACATGTCATTTCTTTCGGGTCGCAATTTATCCATTAACAGAATTAAGTGCAGAAGCAAAAATATCAGCAACGCCACAAGCACTTGATTTTGATGGACAGAGCTACCCGATGTGAAAATGTAGAGACACATGACACACTTATTTTACAAATAAAAGATTACTATGTAATATAAATACAATTTATCTGCGATTGAAAGTAACATTGTTATATAAATAAAACTAAAGTTACTAATGTTATAAAACGTATTCTGATCGGATCCGATTCTGATACGATCGGATCGGATCGTGTTTATTTTCTCCGAAGACAAAAAAAATAGCTCAATAAATTTGTATTTATTTAATTAGGTATAATGTTACTAAGCTCCGTGCAATAATTTATTCCGTCTATTTTATTTTGTTTTCGGAGAAAATCAACATTTGCCAAGTGTGCTATAAACCCTTTTTGTCCGATTCAAATATATGCTATTTATACCATATTATTATTAATGTAGGTTTTTAATCTACATTAGTAGTTTTTGAATCCAATACCATCCCGGTTGAGACTCCACTTTGCAGGTTAGAATCAACAACCACCTGTTGAGATCCTAATTTGCGGTTCAGAACTATTCAATCCCATATGAGCCTCCAATTTGTAGGTAATTTCTACAACTATCCGTTGAGACGATCAATTTGCAGTATAACATAACAATATAGTTTCCTTTATACGAGCAAACACATGATTTGAATATTAATAGTTCATTTAATATTTACACAAAATTATACAATTACATCTGAATAAAACGAATTAATCGTAATTAACTTCACTAAGAAAATAACACTTGATTAAAATACAATACTTAGATTTACAGTTCTTTCAATGTTTTGCATGTTACCACGTAATACGCAATTCCGATTGTTCATAGTTATCAAACACAATGATTTTATAATGATAATACAACCTAGTATTTAACATTACATTTGCTGCATAACTCTAACATATGTTACAACTAATAACAATGTTCACAATTATTAAATTATATTAACACCCGTTAATAATATTTAAACTAACAAAATAACAACATCGCACAACCTATGTACATCTATTGTCGCCATTTTAGAATCAACTCTAATGTTCTATACTTAACGATAATCACATATTATAACTAATAACAATGAGTACTGTTTTTCAATCTAGTCCATTACTACACGATAATCAAATATTATAACTAATAACATTGATCACTGTTTTAAATGATATTAACACCCGTTAATATTACTTAAATTCACTAAAATAACGACACTATACAAACTTATGTATTCTCATCGCCATTTTTTCTAACAACTGTTGCTTGAACATGTGCCACACCCTAGGTATCGTCATCATCTTGAACAGCTAGCGAACGTCTCTGACCAGTTCGCATTGGCGTTCTGCTTGGCGTTCACTCTGTATGTCCCAGCGAACGGCTTATAGGGTCTACTAGCGGTTCTTTTACACATTTGAATATCTCTAGATCTTAGCAAAGATCTTTACCTATTCTACAGTGTTCTTTACTATTTCTATTTCTTAAAACTAATTATATTTACACTTAAAACTAATCTTAAAAAATAATCCCACATCTCGGCCTCTCCTGACTAGTAACTGTCCTCAGTTGCTACAATTATCCATGCCCATGATGTCATCTTGTCTGCTGATGTAGAAGTCCTGTCTGGCCCTTCACATTCTCCTGCTTTCTCCACGTCATAACGATCATTTCCTTTAATTTTCGTTATTTTGTATGGTCCTTTGGCCTCTTCTGCTCCTGTTGCTTTAGTAGGTAACAACCAAACAAACTTTGTAAAAGCATTTACTTTAACGAGAATATGTTTACACATTTTGCTTGTCGTTTTACATTTTCTACCGTAGCTAGTCCTGTTTTCTTGCTGAACTTTTAGAATAATTCCTTTATCCTCTTCTCTCAGCTTCTTGCGTTTTTCTACAAACTCATTTTGTATTTCTTCTGCTTCTATCGTCTTCTTCGGCTTCGGAAAATGCTTAACGGCTTCATCCTTATCCTTCGAGAAACGAACAGTGTCTTGTTTGGTTTTCATTTTAACCCCAATCTTCAATTCATTTTCTTTTATACACTTCCTTGTATAATTCTTTGCTTATTGCGTCTTCTTCGGCTTCGGAAAATGCTTAGCTGCTTTAACCTTATCCTTAGAAGGACGAACATTGCCTTGTTTCCTCATCTTCGGCTTCGGAAAATGCTTGGCTGCTTTTACCTTATCCTTAGATAGACGAACAATGTCTTGTTTCATTGCACAACCTAGGTCGTTCATTTCCTGGGCTGCCTGTATGACATCCTCTTCTAACCCTTCACCCAGCTGCTCTGCAACAACTAGTCGATCTGCAGGTGGTAGTCTAAGCGATCTAGAAAATATAGGAGTATCATTTTTCAATGTAATTGTCTTTTCACTTTCAGAGTTGCGTAACTCTTTACGTTTGTCATTGTCCACTGACTCGGGTATTTTATTAACAACAATTTTATCGTTTATATGAGATAAGTCTAGTTCACTTTCTTTATCACCATAGTCTATTTTCATTGTCATTAATTGTTTAACCTCACTTTCATTTTCATCTTTATCGTTATAAAGTTTATGAAATTTAACACCTGTGTTATCAATAATTACTTTAGCTTTAGCTATAATGTCTAATCCTAACACCATGTTCATATGCATTGCATGAGATGGTAACACTTTAAAATAACCAACGTAATGTTCTGAATCAATTTCAATGTCCAATTTAATTCTACCTAAAGAATTTACTCTAGAGTTTGACAAACCACGTATTGTTATTTCAGAGTCATTTAATTTAACATTCTTTAATGTTTTAAAATAATCTTCGCGCACTGCTGATAAATCACTACCAGTATCTATTAAAGCATTTACATTACTCCTGTTATTAACACAAATTGATTTTATCATTTCTACTTTCATAACATTATGCTCCGCTTTAACAGTTTTTATTTTAGTATTACAGTTTCGACTAACATGTCCATAATTACCACAATTAAAACATTTATAACCCTTGTCTTTATCAGGACACACTTTAGATGAGTGTGTTAACGAACCACAATTAAAACATTTATTCTTCTCACCTGTTGTCTCAATTTTAGTTTTGGTACCTGGCCTAGATCTCTTATCATAATCCTAGGTATCCATTTTCATTTTTTCATATTGTTCCAGCTTAC
This sequence comes from Panorpa germanica, assembly GCA_963678705.1. NCBI lineage: Eukaryota > Metazoa > Arthropoda > Insecta > Mecoptera > Panorpidae > Panorpa > Panorpa germanica. The sequence continues at coordinate 5,478,256 of OY783205.1, forward strand.
GTCTAAGTTGTCCAATATTCTCAGCTCCATAAAGTATTACTTTGTTAGCTGCACTGTCGCGAATGCCTGCTATGATATAATCCATAATAGCTGCTTCTTCGACGTCTGCTTGTCGAGCTATATCTAAAATATCATACACATATTGACGAATACTTTCACCAGTTTTCTTCACCCTTTGTTGAAGCATTTTGTGAACCTGTGCGCTATTTAAACTCGTATCAAATTCTTCAATCAAATATGATTTAAATGTATCCCAATTTATTATCCTGGTTTCGAAATTAACAAATTGTTTTGCTGTATCAGTCAACAATCTCCTGGCATACAAATATCTGTATTTTGTATCTATTTCTGCCTGGTCACAGAAATCATCAAATTGTTTAATCCATAATCTAACATTTTTAAGCCCATCATATTTAGGTAAAGCCAATTCTAAATGTATAATTAGTTTTATTGACTGTTTCATTGTTTACAGACCTATTATTCTGTTCACCGACTCGGCTATTAAACGAGTTCATTCTTAAAAATAATTCAGCACGATTCCCACGCTGACTAAGTCCAACAAAATTAAGTTCCTGTCGTAGCTCTGCCACTGACAAATTGTCTAATTCTTGTGTCATTGTTATAATTTTCAATACTGTACAATTACTTTAATGAGCAAACTGTACACTAAGTTTTCCTCTTGATTCCGCTGGTCAACTGTTCTGGTTCTAAGGTTAAGTATATTTTTGACTAAATATACTTGGTTTCGCCTTATCCCGTTGGTCAATAAGTCTGGTTCTAAGGTTAAAAATAATCTTAACTGAATATTTTTGATTTCGCCCTTATCCCGGTTGAGAGCCCTCAATTTGTAGATTTTTTTATCTACATTAGTAGTTTTTGAATCCAATACCATCCCGGTTGAGACTCCACTTTGCAGGTTAGAATCAACAACTACCTGTTGAGATCCTAATTTGCGGTTCAGAACTATTCAATCCCATATGAGCCTCCAATTTGTAGGTAATTTCTACAACTATCCGTTGAGACGATCAATTTGCAGTATAACATAACAATATAGTTTCCTTTATACGAGCAAACACATGATTTGAATATTAATAGTTCATTTAATATTTACACAAAATTATACAATTACATCTGAATAAAGCGAATTAATCGTAATTAACTTCACTAAGAAAATAACACTTGATTAAAATACAATACTTAGATTTACAGTTCTTTCAATGTTTTGCATGTTACCACGTAATACGCAATTCCGATTGTTCATAGTTATCAAACACAATGATTTTATAATGATAATACAACCTAGTATTTAACATTACATTTGCTGCATAACTCTAACATATGTTACAACTAATAACAATGTTCACAATTATTAAATTATATTACCACCCGTTAATAATATTTAAACTAACAAAATAACAACATCGCACAACCTATGTACATCTATTGTCGCCATTTTAGAATCAACTCTAATGTTCTATACTTAACGATAATCACATATTATAACTAATAACAATGAGTACTGTTTTTCAATCTAGTCCATTACTACACGATAATCAAATATTATAACTAATAACATTGATCACTGTTTTAAATGATATTAACACCCGTTAATATTACTTAAATTCACTAAAATAACGACACTATACAAACTTATGTATTCTCATCGCCATTTTTTCTAACAACTGTTGCTTGAACATGTGCCACACCCTAGGTATCGTCATCATCTTGAACAGCTAGCGAACGTCTCTGACCAGTTCGCATTGGCGTTCTGCTTGGCGTTCACTCTGTATGTCCCAGCGAACGGCTTATAGGGTCTACTAGCGGTTCTTTTACACATTTGAATATCTCTAGATCTTAGCAAAGATCTTTACCTATTCTACAGTGTTCTTTACTATTTCTATTTCTTAAAACTAATTATATTTACACTTAAAACTAATCTTAAAAAATAATCCCACATTAATATTTATTTATTTTTTGCGTACACATTGTTAAATATTTATTAAAATAGGAAACTTAATACACTTGCATATATTAAATCCAACAAGTGTATAGTCTTTTGCGCGAATGTCAGTTGGACAGCACTAGTACTGCTCTTTTTTGAACTTTTCGCTAACTTCAGCGACTTAAACTTCATGGAATGTCGGAAAAGCTGCTAGCGCCATAACATTTGATGCTGCTCTTTTACACCTCTCATGGTTAACACCGATGTTAATATTGGTGAAGATGATGCTATATAAACCATTAAGAAAGAAATATACGTCAACTAGCCAATCATTTCTCTCAATTTGTATCCCTTTAATTATTAAAGAGTCAAAATTAACTATTTTAATCGTTAATATCTTCCATAATATTACGAATTGAATAGACATATTCAATCATTCATTCGATTGCATATCTGAGGTTCTGATAGTCAACCTTGTCCATATACAGTGCAGTTTTATATAAATTCAGTTATGACTCACAACTCAATTGTGTATAAAGTGTACAAAGATCGAGTGCAGTTTATAGGGAGTTGAATAATCTGAATCAATTCCTTAACACAAGGGTCGCAAATAAAACACATGTCTAGACCATTACAACGAACGATTACTAATCAACAACGCTGCAATTATGCAAAAGAATCATAAGCTGCTGTCAAGATTACTTTTATCTTTAAATTTAAACTTGATGTATAATTGATCTTAATCCTTCTCAGTTTTTATATTATTTCTTATTGTATTGTTCTTGTATTGGATGACATAAAAGTGGGACGCTTCTTTGTTAAACTCAAGCCTCAGCGTAATGTGACAGCTCATGTAATTTGTCATTTTGTTAACCAGTTACCATTTCCCGATTTTTTCATTAACCGGCACTGATATCATATCGCATTAAAATATTGTTTGTGTGTTTGCTCAATTACGACAGTTTACCTCTACTGTGACTATTACTACATAGTATCAATGGCTAATTATTGAGAATATTAGTTAGAGCAGAAGTAGGTAATCACAAATATATTGGCAGGGGTTGGTAACACAAATAAATATTAAAACAGATATAGTGAGTTATGTTTTTAATAAAATTTATTTTTCTTTTTCTTTAAAATGCGTTAATATTTGTTGTTAGAATAAAATTAGTAAACTTATATTCACCGCTCATTATAAGTGTACGAACTGTCATAATTATCGAGTTACCATTATAAACACACCTGTAGTTTAAGCTACACTAAACTATAACGATAGGCTTGGTAGTATTTTATTATATATTATTACAGTCAGGTAAATGGACGTTGGCCTACGTGGTGTGCTCTTAAATCCTCGTGTTTGTAGGACATATTTTATATATATTGTTATATGTATACCTGTTAAATACCATCTTTTATTTAACTGTGCAAGAACAAACCCCAACACTTGTTTATATCTTTGTAAGCATTTAAAAGCAGAATATTGGCCAGGTTCTAGGTTCACTGACGATAAGTATGTTGTAAAATAAAGGTTCATCAAAGCAATAATAGAAACACAAAAATCAATCCTATCGTTACAAATAAACAATATAATTAATTTATACATTTTAAAGGAAAACAACATACAACTGAAGTAGATACCTAACAATTGCTTAATATCGCGGAACGAGTCAGCGGATGAAGCTGCCTGATATCTTCTGATATATTACTCTTAGATTTAATAGAATGTACAAAAACGGTATGAGGCAAATTAATTTAATTTTGTAATAATAGATCATTATACCTTTTTGGTGTTGTTGAACATATTTTGCATCGACGATAAGCGTGCGAGTGAATAAAAAGTTTTTTGTTGTGTTTTGAAAAACCGTATGGAGCTGATGTCTGAGACATCTTGGTTTTATGTTATTTCATTAAGTTTTATTAATGCCGTATTTTTTTAACTTTTGGTTTTGTTTATTCCATTCCTTTTGTATTATGTTATCATCTAAGCAAAAAGTATTTTTATTGGTATTTTTTTGTGTAATTATAATTGTGATAAATCTGCGTCCTTTGAATGCATGTTATTGATTGTTATTTACACTTAGCAGTGAATCCACTATTTATATAAGCCTAGTTCTTTTCTCATTGTAACACGGGTGGATAAAAGCATGCACCAAATGAAATTATGACATAACTTAATTTCATATGTTTTTAAAAGCAAAAGTGTAAATCTACTTTAGTGAGTGTCGCCTGAACATTTCGATGTGTAAAAGTGCTTTACTTTATTTGTTGTTACCAATAATTTTGTTACCTATTTCCGTTCTACTGTGTCAACAAAGTGTACCATGGGTTCATCCCCACTCTTAGCTATTTTAAAATGCTAAATATGTTTTATTAAAATCATCCCTTTTTAAACCAGCTCTCAACGAGATAACAAGTGTTTAGTAACAGTGCACTTTAATATTAAAATATTACATAAAGACATTTATTATTATTAATTATTAAGATAAGTGTTTATTTGTGTAATTATGTTGGGATTTACGACCCTGATGTGTAACTGTGTATGAAATAAATATATGTTTAAATCATATTACGTTCACGAATTGCAAAGACCATTGTACCATCAATTGTACCATTACTTATCGATTGGTTAAAGTTTTTATCACTTTAAATAGATTTTTGGTGTTTATATTACGTTATTATTTTTATAATTTGAGTATGTGATAAAGGATTTACATCCCCATGGTTTCTTCATTACAAACAATTTGTTAAAACGGCGGCAATTGTCTTTATAGAGCAAGATCACAGGGCCACCAGACGTCACAAATTTTCTGATGAACAAAATGTGTAAGATTAAGTAGTGTTAGTATATACTATGATCGTACGCCTATCCTCTAGCTTGCCAGATGGCCATTTTCCAGGTATCAGGCAATCAAATTAAGTAAAAACGCTACTTGTCTCACTTAAATTATGATATTTGATTTTTATGTATATGTAAGACAATATCGTTAGAAATCAGGTATCAATACTCGCAGACGTAGCTAGTATTACCTTACAGACGCTTTAAAGCTCACAAATAAGTTACTTCATCTTACTTATAGTCTGAATCTCATTTTTTATATATGTTATATATATGTATAAACGAGAGAGCACTATCCATACGCATGAGTGTGAGTGAGACATATATGAGTATATGTATATATTATATGAACAAACCATCTTAAATTCTAGTTATTATATACTCAGTCCTACATTAGTTTTCAGCAAGATTTAATAGGTTTATTTTTATTACTTTTGAGAATGCGTTTAGTTAATTTCGGTAAGCACATTCCTTCACGTATTCAATCAGTGGTTTAAAGTTTCACACAATTTAATTGCTTTAAGCATTGCTACACAATATACACTTATTAATCACATTCTTCATATATATACACATTCATATATATTATATATATATATATATATATATATATATATATATATATATATATATATATATAGGTTTTTAATCTACATTAGTAGTTTTTGAATCCATTACCATCCCGGTACAGACTCCGCTTTGCAGGTTAGAATTTACAACCACGTGTTGAGATTCTATTATGCAGCCTAGAACTATTCAATCCCGGTTGATAGCTCACAATTTGTAGGTAATTTCCCACAATTATAAGTTACAATTTACATCAGCCTAAGGTTAATGTACAATACAACAATATAGTTTCTTTTAAAACGAGTAAACACATAATTTGGATATTAATAGTTTGTTTAATCACTTATCAAAGTCATAAAATTACATCTAAATAAAGTTAATCAATCTTAATTATATTCACAACAAAATACACTAGATTAAATACAGTACTTAGTTCTTTCAATGTTTATGCGTTACACGTAGTACGCAGTACAATTGTCCATAGTTAACAACACAATATTCTTAATGAAAATACACACTAGTACTAAACATTACATTTGCTGTCTAACTCTATTGTTTACCATAATCACAATATCAATTATATTACACCTAGTAATTAATTTAACTATGATTTTAATACACAAAAATAGCAACCATATAATACTCATTATACTTCTATCGCCATTTTTCTATGAAGACTTTTGCACACGACACGTTGTACGTGTATCCATGAGACAACGCCTTGATGACTCATCAACTTGAACAGCTAGCGTACGCCGTTCGGCTGTTTGCTGTAAGCGAACTGCTAAGTATTTTGCGGTGAACGGCTATAGGGTCTGTCACCAGTTTATTTAACATTTAAATATACCCCGTTCTTAGCAAAGATCTCTACCCTAGTTTACAGTTTTCTTATTTCTATTTCTTAAAACTAAATATAATTTAACTTAAAATTACTCCTTAAAAAATAACCCACATATATATATTGTTATAACACACATTCCATACGACACAAACTAACAATGTCTCTTCAGTATCTTTGCTGACCATGCACTCTAGAGATAATAAAATAGTATATAAGTAATATGTTAATCTTATTCTAATCAGTTCATGTATAAACATCGCGCAGTTAGTAATTGGCTCACCACTTTTTGAGTTCAAGTTCATGTATAATCTGCATCGCGCAGATAGTAATTAGATGGCTCACCGTTTGAGACTAGGCATAAGCTGTATCGCACAGTGAATATTAGTTTCAAATAAATATTATTTAAGTAAAACTAAAATAAATTGTTTTTTTATTAAAGTCTAAATTACTCAAACTTTAATTGGCGCAGTCGTGCGGATATTAAGGAATTACAATCGATGTAAATTTTTCCATTTTTATGGTTAACTTAATATTTCGAAACCTACAAAAATAAAGGTAAAGAATAAAGTAAACTTAATAAATAGTGGAGTGAAAAAGAAACAGAAGTTGAAGTGCTCCGAGACTCATCGACCCACTACCAGCAGCATATGGACATGAAGATCTCGCAAGGCATCGCGGTGATAATCGTAATGTGAGTACTCATTCATATTTCCTTTCTATATTCACACTTCCCAAAAACAAAAATTATTATTATTTTTACAATAATTAACAGGTATTAAATTTAAAAAAGGAGTATAAATCGTTTATACAGGCCTACCAAATATTAAAAATATTAAAAGTAATATTAAAAATAATATTAAAATAAAATATTAATTACATAACGTAATAAATACTATAATGTAATATAATAAAATACTTGCAAATTAACTAAATAATAATAATAATTTTTGAAAATAAAATGTTTACAAAATAAATTTTCTTAAATAAAAGGTACACTATAAATCGAAATGGAGACGTTCCATATTTATCTAAATTATGTAAAGGAATATAATGGAAACAATTCGCTGACGAATTTTATAGAAGATTGCGAAGTGATCATAGATAATTTTGCCAAATTCCCCGGTAAAAATGAATATAAAAAAGAAGCTATTAGAAATAACGGTCTATTGCTCTCAGCTATAAAAAGCAAGATTATTGGAGACGCAGTAAGTTTAATAAAGAATAAACATATTAATACATGGGAGAAATTAAAAACTATTTTAATAAATAGTTATACTAAAAACCGCAGCCATATCCCGCATACAACAACACTTAAACGAAAGCCTAATGAGAAAGTTATTACTTATTACTTTAGATGTTTAGAATCAGTTAACAACTTTAATGTTTTGAACACACTTCACAATAAAACATCTTTAAATATGAGAGCACTGGCAAAACATCACGATTCCCTGATGGTGAGAAATTTCATAAAGGAGCTAAACGATCCGCTTGGATGTAAATTAGGACGCCAAAATCCTAACACAATGGATGAACTTCTAGAATTAATAATAGAAGATATGACGAACCACGAAATCCATACTAACGAGGAATATAACCACCCTCATCAACAACAAGTGAAGAACACACAAGATACAACAAACGTAAAAACATACAAATTAAGCGACATCAAATAATAATAAAATAACTATTTCGATACAAACACCAACGCAGTTAAAATTATTAAAATTAATGAAAAGACCAAATTATTTAAATTAAAATAAAGAAACATGACCTATTAATATCTACATTAACAAAAACTACATTTAAAAATAAAACTCATTAAACGCATTGTAATGATAACACGTGTTAAATGTACAATAATTTAAAAGATAAACACCATCGGCAAATATAAAAATGAGCATAAAATAAAAAATGATATAAATATATCAGACATCAAGAAAGAAACGCAACGCACAAGGTAATTTACGAAAGATATATTCGTGTAATCTAATAAAATACGTGGAAACTCTCATTATCAATTACGACACATGCTAGCAATGCAAATACCATGATTTGAACGCCGCTAAATTACACAAAAACAACTGTGAGATCATAAAGTAAGCGCATTCCACAATACCAGAGTACACCGTATCATAAAACATAAACATGACCTATCAAAGTCAAATGTGCTATTATAAGATGTAATGAAACCCCATACACTAGTACAAAAGATAATGCTACATTAACAAACTAAGTCAGCATTTCTAATTTAGCTACTATGATAACCCATGGACTAACACATTGAAAAACACAAAAATAAAATAGCAATGTTATGTGCATAAAGTTAAGGAAATAAATACAGACAGTACAATTTATTATCATGATTAAAGCTACTGTTAAAAATCCAAATGTAGACACAGTATACATGAACACTAACAAAAAACATGGCAATAACGGAATAAAAACATAGAAACTTTTTTTTTGAGTAAAAGAACCACCAGAGTAATAATCAGAATCAGCAAGTAATGAAGTAATAGACGCCACATATAAATTAATTTGCGAAAGATATACGTGGTCTAGTCTACGGAAAGATGTCGAAAATTTCATCAATAACTGCAGCACATGCAAACAGTGCAAATATAACAGAAAACCAATTAGAGCACCGCTAAATAACACCAAAAACACCTGAGAGACCATTTGAGAAATTACATATAGATACGTTTGGTATAGACAATACTATAATAGATGTATTTGCAAAATACACACAGGCATACAAAATCGCCAATAGGTCATCCACAGAAATTGCCGATAAACTAATAACGTATTTCTCACACCACGGCATACCCAATCATATTACGATGGATGAAAGAACTTAATTCTCAAATAATCTTATCAAAAAATGGCTAGAATTTCATAAAACTGAAATTCATATAACTACACCATTCAGACATGAAAGTAATTCCCCAATAGAACGAGCACATTCCACGATACTAGAACTATATCGTATAGTGAAACATAAACATGATCTTACACCCGAATCAATCATGAAATATGCTATTATAGGATATAACGAAACCCCACATTTCAGTACAGCATACAAACCTTTTGAAATAATAATGAACACAGGACCCTTTAAAGTACTAGAAGTATCCGATACTTATATAGCTAAAATAGAAGATCTAAAAAATAAAAAATTAAGAGAAACACATGTAGATAACCTAGTGAAAACCAAAATGAAAAACCCAACTTCAAACGAACTTAACGAAGAAGGAAGTAATGAACTATTCGAATGCACTACACTACCTGTAGATAACATAGGAAAAACCAAAATGAAAAACCCAACTCCAAACGAGTTTAATGAGAAAGCAATTAACGTCCTATTCGAACACACTACACTACCTGTCGATAAATCTAAGACAGATTATATTCTACACCTAGTTCACGACAAATTTAACCCCAGAGACGAAAAACCAAGATATTACAACGGATTCGCAAAGTTAATAGCAAAGGACACACCCAATTACGAATACATATTAAATAAAGCTAAAAGAACTAATAACCTCGTAGAGGGCCTATACAAACTCACGCGAGGCAGAACATTTGGACACACAATAAATCTTGTCTGCAATCAACAAAACTGACTTGACAAACTTGCCAAATTTCTAAAAGAATTTGAAAATTCACCAACCGAATTAATAATACGAATGCCCCCTATAGCACAAGGACTTTTTAATAGAACAAAAGAAGAGGTCCTAGAAGTATTTAAACGACATGGGCCTACAAAGCACAAATACATCATGCACTCAAATCCCGAAATACAAATGAATTATTTATTTATTAATTAATTATAAATAAATATATTAAAATACAATCAAATACTAAGAAATCCTGATTGTTGCAGGATCATCACCGCAACCAACACCAGCGATATTAATGAATTCCGAATTATTAAAATCACTGATAACCCAGGATTATATCCTGTGCAACTAGGAACAGCCCAAAACATCAAGGAATATTGGACTTTAGTCAAGAAAATAGATTTGGAACCCTTAATAAAATATTATAACCACGTACACCTGACTAGAGAAGATATTAAAATGAAATTAGAAAAAAAGAAATTTACAACCTATGGGCACAGCACTGCTGTAATGGACATCCTGGATATGGAAATAAGTAGAAAATTTAAACAAATTCTCCCAACTCGAAGAGAAAAAAGAGGCTTCATAGATGGCTTAGGTACTGTTTGGAAAGCAATCGGTGGAAACCTAGACGCTAACGACGGCGAGCGTATAAATTTAGCCCTGGAGACACTTGATAATAAACAAGAAACTCTAAATAAAGCTATATCTAAACAAATAAAATTAACAAACGATATACTCGATCAATTTAAATCGGCCCTACACACCATTGATTCTAATCAAGAAGAACTAGATAAACGTACAAAATTCCTAATGAACGATATCGATAAACTCCAACACCAAGTATTTAACATCTTTATAACAGAATCGATCGGACTTGTCAGTCAATCAATGCAATTACTTTTGCACCTACTAAGAACCATTGAAACTGACATAACATTCGCTAAACTGAACACGCTTAGTGGTTCAATCCTGGAACCTGATCACCTATTAGCAGAATTACAAGCAATAAAGGAACATGTTGATACAACCAAACATATCAAACTGCCTTACGATATTACATCAGAGAACATTCTACAATATGAAACTATTAGCAAAGTCAAAGCATACACCAATAAAAACTTAATCGTTTTTGTAATAAATATACCACTAGTAAACCCTAATATATTTACGTATTATAAACTATATCCAATCCCCATACCTTATAACAATAAATTCCAAATGATTATTCCCAGAACCCAATACACCATTGTGAATGAGTATAAACATGTAGATTTTAATGCACCCTGCAAAGAAATATATAACAATCAATTCCTATGCAAGCTTAGCGAACCACTCAATATCGAGGAAACCACCTGCGAGATAGAACTAATTCAAAACCAGCCAACCAGCAAATGTCAACCCTTAGTGATTTCTCTAACCGGCATCAAGATCCAGAACATCGAATTCAACACCTGGATGTTAATCACAAATGACGAAACCAGTGGCACCTTAACATGCAACAGCCAGCGTGACATACGTCTACAAGGAACATATATAATACACCTTGCACGAGATTGTCAATTTTCTGTTTCAGATAATACTCTTCAATACATAGATATAGAAGAGAAAGTCGAAGCTTGGAACACCATTTCCCTGCCGAAAATACCAGAGATCCAAAACAAACACCTAAACATCTCTACCGTGACCAACCTAAAACACCTGGACCTGGGCAACGTAGACAAGCTACAGACCACCCTAGCCCTACTACCTGAAGACTTCGATGACAGAAAAATCTCAGACTATGTGCACATAATTAATTATACATTATTACCTATATTATTCATAATAATTACTATTGTAGTATATAAGATAATCAAATATTTTAGAAAAATAAAAATAATAAAAAATGAAAATGCACAAGAAATAGATAGCAAAAATATTGAAGAGTTGCAAAAACCTTTTGCTACATTTGAAGCATAAGATTTTATCTTATAGGGGACGTGTTATAACACACATTCCATACGACACAAACTAACAATGTCTCTTCAGTATCTTTGCTGACCATGCACTCTAGAGATAATAAAATAGTATATAAGTAATATGTTAATCTTAATCTAATCAGTTCATGTATAAACTGCATCGCGCAGTTAGTAATTGGCTCACCACTTTTTGAGTTCAAGTTCATGTATAATCTGCATCGCGCAGATAGTAATTAGCTGGCTCACCGTTTGAGACTAGGCATAAGCTGTATCGCACAGTGAATATTAGTTTCAAATAAATATTATTTAAGTAAAACTAAAATAAATTGTTTTTTTATTAAAGTCTAAATTACTCAAACTATATATATATAACCTTTCAATAATTAAGTTTTTATTAATTTTCAACCACTGTTTTCACTGTCAATTTTGCCACTCTTTCGCCGTGATTAGCAATAAAATTATGCCCGATATCGATGAAAATTTATCGTGTTCCCAGCATAAAGAAGCTGATACAAAGATTGAATTCCATGTTTGCAACATTGAATATTAGCCCAGGCTAATTTTGTGATACGATGTTCAGATACTGATATTGCAGCGATAATGCAGTGAAGTATGCATGATTCACATTGAAAAATGATGATTCTCACATGTGGATATTGACCGACAGTGGTAACAAGCAGAGATATGTTCATATCAATAGCCTTACTTAGGCTGTAAGTTAATTATTTTATAAACCTAAATACTTGGCGTCAAACCTAAATACAAAGACTCATCCAAAGAAAATAATTATTATCCCAGGTGGAAATATCTATGCGAAAACGTGTTTCACACTTTCTAGCTTATCACAAGCTAATTCTAAGATCTAGTTTCTACTTCTTATATAGAAACTGTATCGCAATGCAAGTTTAATACAATCTAGGTTGCTACAAATTAATTCCATGATTCATTTTGTAGCTGATAGTTATTCCCATTTAAAATTGTATTACAAGTTAGAAGTTTTGTGGAAAGTAGTAGCATCTAAAAGATAAACAAGTAAAAACAGACTATTAAAATGATTGCAAGTAAATATGAATCACGGAATGAATCAAAAGGAAATGCGACAGCGCTAAATGACATAAGTGTGGCAATAAAAAACTGTCTTTGTACGACAAATCTAATGCCACTCCTTGTGATCATTTCTATTTAAAACCTTGTCAAAAACTGAAATTAGCAATCAGTTATTAGAGCCCCGCTGACTAAAGCAGTGTCTGTTAACAAATCTATAGTGTATCAAATAATTACAATTCAATCAAACAGATAGAGCTATTTGTAGTTCAGTTATCAGTTTAACGAAACAATAGTTTGTTTTAAGGAGGTACAGGACGTACCGTCAATGCAAAAAGTTTATCTCTCGGTAATACGAATTGCAAAATATGAAGTACATGAGGGACGAGCAAATATTGGGATTGTATCTTTCAAAATGAATTTTTCAATTCCCTATTAAACTGCTATTTGCTAGTTAAAATGATTTTTTATGCATATAATAGTTAAATAAATGAAAAATTACCTATAAATAATATCAAATTTATATTAATTCAATTTAAATTCAAATTTAATATTTTGGAAAAGGAATAATAAATTTGGCAACGCTGTAAATTTAAGTGTGTTAACGCATGCGTGATTTGGTTTTATGACAAATAAATTGTTATATTTTATTTAATATTTATTCCGATTTTGAATTTCCCGCTCAAATTGGCATTTGCAACGTTTACAGCTTATAACCTACATTTATTGTTTCTTACTGGTTTTATTTAAATATTTTCGTATATAGGTATCCTTTGGATAATTTTCTTTTTGCAATAGCTACTGAAAAGATTCTTTTATATACACTTAGTTTTTGAAAGTCGTGTCACCATTTTTTCATAGTTAAAAGTTATATTATGTGGTGAAATTGAGCTAAAAATTATGATTTGTATGGAAAATGACTATTTTTAATCATGTATAAAAAGAAAACTAGGAACCCTAGATCTCTAAAATTTTGAGACAGCATGTATTTTTATTATTTGTATCGACCCTCCAAATTTCACAACGTTTTCATCATTTACGTTTACGTCCTGTACCTCCTTAACGAAATCCAAATGCGTATAATTTGATGATAAGGCTGTTGGTTTTGTCTCTTGTAAGTGTGAGTGCTCAGTCGAGAGATCCAGATACAGAGCTATACTTTGATGATGCTAACTTATCGAAATCTATCCCAGAACAATGGAATATTACAAACCCGTCATCTGTAACACAGATTAATGTGGTGAATATTAATGTGGAAACAATAAGAAGTAACGCCTTTGAAAAATTTACCAGCCTTGAGGAACTGTGGCTTACTGGTAGAATTATCGCGGTAGAGAACAACGCTTTCAACCGATTGGCACACATAAGACGAATAGTAATGGCTCTAAATGATATTCACCATATTGGTTCTAATGTTAGCAACAATTTAAATAATTTAAAGTATTTACTTATCAATAACAATTCGATTAAGAAAATACTTACCAATGTTAGAAGAATTAAATTTATCTTATAATGAAATTACGGAATTAGGTAAAAATAATTTTGTTAACTTGCAAAACATGGACTCTATTCACTTAGAAGACAATAAAATACATACTATACAGTCCGGAACATTTGCTGGTTGTCCAAAGCTAACTTAGTTGTATTTATATAACAATCACCTTACAAATATTGAACCAGATGTTTTTAGGAACCTTAATGAGTTGCAAATATTGGACTTAAGTAATAACAACTTAAAGACTGTAAGAGCAGATTCTTTCAATGGATTGACGAATTTAAAGGCTGGTTGAATGAGTTTGGACCTATGGATCTATATAAGCTTTGAGGTTGGCTTATCTGCGATGTTGACGGTTTCCAAATCTCGGATTGCTCGATTGCATCCAACTCCTTTGATAGCGATAGATTGCGCCAAAACTTCTCGAAGGACCTTTTTATTATTAATTACTTAATAACAATTTTTTATTTTGCTTTTAAATCAAATAGCAGCGAAACACTAGTATTTTACATAAAACATTTATTATACAAATACACTTGACGAATTACAATAATTGAAACTTAAATGAATATCTATATGTATCAATGTTACTGTGATGCAATTCACTATTAAAATCTTTTTTATTATAATTATTAGACTGTTGAACGTTGGAGTTGATAATTTAGATGTTTACTGTTCTAGATGCTAGTTAATAATTTAAGATATTTAGTGATGTTTACTGTATGAAGTTTGAGTTAATAATGAATATTTTAATAATGATTGAACAGTACATTGGTACAAAAAGGCATTTGCCAAACCGGCTGGTGGCCTTGGTACGGGCTGGTACGCTCGAATACACAATGCCAGAGTAACAACGACAATAACTTTGTTAGTTGATTCAATAACAAAGAAAGATAAAATATTTGATTAAACAATAGAATTATTACAGAACTTAAAAACTAAAATATACAAAATTAGATTCTAATGAAATACATTAAAGAACGCGAAATATCTATATAAAAATATAGGTTGTGTATGCGTTCTTTACCATACTCCCGCGCGTTGAAAATTGGAAGAGTCATCTTGGTTTTCAACTGATGTTCTGTAAGTAGCGGAACAAGATATTGCACTAGACGCTTTGTTTCTCCCTTAGCTGTCTTGATAGTGGCTGCTCGAGTCGCTGAAACTTCACTAACACTTAATTTCACTTGGCTATCCAACATCCATTGCGATGGAGGAAGATTTGGCTTCTTGATTAAGACCAAAGTTCCTTGCTGCGGTACAGCATCCTTTGACATTTTCCATTTCACGAGCTGATTGCAGCGTCCTAGGTAGTCGCTTGACCATCGTTTCCAACAACTTTGAATAAAGTCTTGAAATTGTGAGTAGCGCTGCGTTCGGCTTAATTTAATTGGAGCGTCCTCTGCAGGAGCGATTCTAATGTTTTGCCGTCCTAATAAGAGGTGTCCAGGTGTGAAGGGAATAAGGTCATTGGGATTATTGGAAACGGGATAAAAGGGGTGGAAATTGAGCATTGCCTCAATTTGAGTTTGCAGTGTATAAGTGTCTTTGAAGTTGGTATGATAATTTAATTTCGTTAGTTTGGCAAGTGGATAAAAATGTAAAATACTGTATTTAAAACAGTCAGGTTTAGAGTGCCATTTAACGATTAAATTTTTGAAATATTCTATACCTCCTGGGTCGATATAGAAGAGTTTGTCAATTATAATATTGCGGTTGATAGATTTAAAATAAATACAAGAACCATATGCACTTACTAACACATCACAAAAACCATGAATTTCAAATGGTTTGGAATTCTTGATTAATGATTTTCGTGGTATGGATGCATTGTTTAAGCTCGGTAATTGCTTTATTAAAGGAGTCCATGGTTTTACTAAATTTTCTGGAATTTCATCATTCCAGTGTAGATTTGTTAGCCATAATTGTTGTCTCAATAGCTTGAACGGTATAACGCAGGGTGATAATAATCCAAGCGGATCAAAGATTTTGGCAATGAAAGATAGAACATTTCTATTGGGTAATTTTACAGGTGGATCAAAATGGGCGATGCTATAATTGAAACAGTATGTTTTTGAGCACCACTTGACAACTAAAATTTTGAAATGCTCTAAGTCTGCGTGATCTATATAAAAGAGTTGGTCTTGAATAGTGTTGTCTAAATCGAATAAAATAATGGGATCATTCGACATCCATTTTCGTAAATAAAATCCTGCACTGCTTAATGTTTCTATTGTTTTAATACAGCGTAGCTTGAATTCTGATAGATCATTTGATCCAGTCAGTAGCTTATCAACATAGAAATCATTACGGGTGGTGTTTGTGGCATATGGATGTAAATTTAAAAATAATAATTTAGACCTTGTATGTTAGTTAATTAACCATAGCTGTTGTATCATTAATTTGCATGGTATGTCACAAGGCAATAGTAATGCGAGTGGATCCAAGGTTTTAGCGATTAATGATAAAACATTTGTTTTGGTTAATTTCCTAAGTACTTGAATTGAATTTTGCAATTCCTTGACCGTGAAGATACCGTTTGTCTTGTTTCTAGAATTGGGAATGAACCATAAATAGTATGTGGTGACGCTATTGATCGATTTAAAATTTGAAAATTTGTCAAATATAGAATTTGACTTGGCTATGGAGTAATTTGACAATATGAATGATTTATGATGTTTACTAATAACACGCTTTCTTTGTGGTAAAAGAAAGGGTTTAGTAATTGCTGTTTTGGAATCTCCTATACCGTGATGCGGTAAAATATATGTAGGTTCGGATGAATTCTGAATAGTGTTAGTGGTCATGTGACCTAATCGTATATATTCATTAATGAATGCAGAATACATAGATTTATGTTGTTTATTTCTATCAAATTTTCTTTCCAATGAAAGAAATTGTTTGGTAGCTGTGGTTTTGGAATCCCCTAAAGCTGATGTGGGCAATTTTAATGGTAATGTACTTACGAATCTACCATCTGAGTTGCGAGTAATAGTTTTGTTACAATGATCATGGCATGCTTGTTCTTCTAAAGTTAAAGTCCTACATTTCTTAACAGACTCGCTTTCACAAACCTTGGGAATTTGAGTTTGTTCTTTTATAATTAAAGTGCTACATTCCTTTACATACTCGCTTTCACAAAACTTGGGAATTTGAGTTTGCAAGGATGTGTGATAATGATGCGCATGATTGTTGTTGGTAACAGATTTGTATTTAGTTACTATTAAACCCAGTGAAGTGTTTTGCAACTGCAATCGATCATTGGATAGTGTTGATTTGCCTACGCGTAATAGTTTCCTAAAAATATCAGCTCCTAACAATAAATCCACAGATTGTGGTTTGTTAAAACTAGGATCTGCTAGTTTTATGCTATGTGGTATTGATAGATTGACAATATCCAATGTGATGTGTGGAATTTTGTCGGTTATTGTGTCTGTAAGCAGACAATTTACAAAAGTTTTGTAATTGTTGTTGGATGAATGCAAAGTGATTTTTGCTTGATTGTGAGTTTTAGTTTCGGAGTTATCAATTCCGGTAGTAACTACATCCGAATTTGTAGTATGAATGTTTAATTTTTGTAATAAACTCTTGGTAATAAAACTTGATGGACTACCGTTATCCAGAAGCGCGCGAGCGACAATTATTTTACCGTTTTTGTCAGGAATGTTGACTAAAGCGGTTGATAACATAACTTGACTTGTCCGTTTGACTTGCGCTGTGAGTGTGCTGGAAGTGGCAGCTTTAGGAATTGAAGTGCTTGATGCTTCAATTGATTTAGACGCTGAGATAATTTTATTTATTTTGGCGTCTATTTTAACGTATTGCATCCAAAAATCGGCATTTTCTTCATCAATGACATCCAATTCACTCTCATCTTCTACTAATTCTCTCATTTGAGAGTGAGTTTTATTAATAGAAGCCATTAGTGGTTCCCATTGTTTATGAAGAAATTTTATGTTTTCCACATCGTAAGTGGATGGATCTTTTATATCAACATTTTCAATGGCTTTACTGCATTGTTTTAATGATGATTTAATACAATGTATTTTTGTAATTAAGATTTTTAAAGACATTGTGGATGGACCTTTAAAATCTCTAATGATATTTTAAATATAATATTTAAAACTGATTGTAAAAATATATTATTGTAGATGCAAATAATATAAGTGGTACTCTATTACGTACAATACGTAAAAGACTTCTGTGCAAAATACACAGACGGTAATTTCGGTTTGAAAAATGAATTCAAACGCTTTAGTAGGAATAATAATATTCGCTATGTAAATGCGATTGGCGTATGTGCTCTAAATGTCGTAGTCCATTGAGAGGACGTTAGATGACCTATGTGAGACTATACTTATGGAATCGAATGTTCGCAACCAATGCAATTAATGTATGTGTGTGTGTGTGCTGAATGACACAAATATAATATTTAAAAAATGATTGAAAAAAGATATATTATTGTAGATGCAATAATAAACGGTGATCTATTACGTAGCACGTAAAAAGATTTCTGTGCAAAATACACAGATGAGTATTTTGGTTTGAACAAATGTATTCAAACGCTTAAGTCGGAATAATAATATTCGCTAAATAATGCGATTGGCGTATGCTCTAAATGTCGTAGTCCATTGAGAGGACGTTAGATGACCTAATGTAAGAGGCTATACTTGTGGAATCTAATATTCGCAACCAATGCAATTAATGTGTGTGTGTGTGTGCTGAATGACACGAATACGAGCCCTATAGATGGTCATTAGCTTGGTAACGCGTTAAATGACTTGACTAAAGAGGCAAGGATTTATTAACTACAAACAGAAAACTAAATATCGTTGAATGATTGATTAAAAAATATAATACAACAATGATACGAACTTATGATGGAAGTGAATCATTGATGTCTAAACACCTTGGTACAATGAAATAACGATTGAAACAGTAGTAAATGTAAAAAATTTGTAAAATATGAGATGTAAATGCAAAAACCCAAAATAGAGGTAATAAATGGGGATAGGATGGGAATTATATAAATGTTTTAGGATTACCTTGACACCACTGTCGTGTAGTAGCTCTCGTTTCAAGACTGAATCCAAATGCTGCTGCGATTGACTCGTGTGTGCTGTTGTACTTGGCGCTAAAAGTGAGATTTTTCTTGAATGTTCACCTTGCTTGATGAATCCTTTTCAAAGATGATCAGTGTGGTGTGAATCTTCTTTGAAGATGCTCAATTGTTGGATCCGTTGATGAGAATCTTGCTTGAAGATGATCAAATGGATGGAATCTTCTTTGAAGGATCAAAATACTGAATATCCGTTCTTCAAGATGATCAATTCTTGTGAATCCGCTCTTGAAGATGGTTTAATGGTGTAAATCCGGCTCGAAGCTGACCAAATGGTTTTGGGAGTCTTCGAAGGATTAAAATGCTGAATATCCTAGCTCGAAGGACCAAATGGTTGAATGAGTTTGGACCTATGGATCTATATAAGCTTTGAGGTTGGCTTATCTGCGATGTTGACGGTTTCCAAATCTCGGATTGCTCGATTGCATCCAACTCCTTTGATAGCGATAGATTGCGCCAAAACTTCTCGAAGGACCTTTTTATTATTAATTACTTAATAACAATTTTTTATTTTGCTCTTAAATCAAATAGCAGCGAAACACTAGTATTTTACATAAAACATTTATTATACAAATACACTTGACGAATTACAATAATTGAAACTTAAATGAATATCTATATGTATCAATGTTACTGTGATGCAATTCACTATTAAAATCTTTTTTATTATAATTATTAGACTGTTGAACGTTGGAGTTGATAATTTAGATGTTTACTGTTCTAGATGCTAGTTAATAATTTAAGATATTTAGTGATGTTTACTGTATGAAGCTTGAGTTAATAATGAATATTTTAATAATGATTGAACAGTACATTGGTACAAAAAGGCATTTGCCAAACCGGCTGGTGGCCTTGGTACGGGCTGGTACGCTCGAATACACAATGCCAGAGTAACAACGACAATAACTTTGTTAGTTGATTCAATAACAAAGAAAGATAAAATATTTGATTAAACAATAGAATTATTACAGAACTTAAAAACTAAAATATAGATTCTAATGAAATACATTAAAGAACGCGAAATATCTATATAAAAATATAGGTTGTGTATGCGTTCTTTACCAAAGGGATTAGATTTATCACATGGCAATATAACATCACTTGATAAGTACTTTTTAGTGAATTTGACTGAATTGACTCATATTTGGTTCCAACATAACTCTACAAAGAGTTTACCTGAAATATTTTTTAGCATCACACCAAACTTAAAATACATAGACTTTGCATTGAATTTATTAAAAGAATTTCATTTGCTCGATAATTTAGACAATCTGGATTATATTGACTTAGACCACAATGAAATAAAGTCTATAGAATTGTAAGACGAAATTCAGAGAAACTTGTATTTCTTAGATCTAAGTGATAACATCTT
Source organism: Panorpa germanica (assembly GCA_963678705.1). NCBI lineage: Eukaryota > Metazoa > Arthropoda > Insecta > Mecoptera > Panorpidae > Panorpa > Panorpa germanica. The sequence goes on from OY783205.1 coordinate 5,499,050, forward strand.
GACTGATTAAGGAACAACAAAATTAACAGATTTCTTTTGTGTATATCAGGCAGTTTAACACATTTGATCTCAAGGAAACTTGCTAATAGTTGATTAATCTTCTAATCCTTTTACATCTTTTAATTTGACGTACAGCACTAAAGCGTTACGAAGAACGCAATCGCAATTGAACGATATTGATTTAAGGTGGAATTCCTACAATGTCAACATTGTGAAAATATTTCAAGCTCTTAAGCTATTCTATAAATTAAATCTAAAAATTGAACCTCAGCGAAAATTGGAGGTCAAAGCAATTGATTCTGACAGCATCAACAACGAACTTAACCGAAGTGATAATAAAACTAACCATGAAAATGAACAGGATAAATTAAATATAGAAATTGAACAGCTGCAAAAATTTGATGTTAAAGTTAATGGTAAGACGACAAGGAACGAACTTAACCCAAATAAAAATACAACAAGCCATGAAAATGAAACCACTAAAAACTCGAATGAATAGCAGATTACCACTTGGATGGCTGTTACCTCGGCTGCATTAGCTGTAGCTGTATTCGTAGGTTAGAATTACAAGCGCTTATATTTAAAAAAAAAACTAGACAAAGATGATGGCATTTATATTTAATTTAGGGAGATTTTAGAAAGTGAAATGACAACAATAATAGTTTGTCCGCAGGTAGTCCACATATCTTTGATGACTTTAAAATTTATACTAGATACATTACCACTGCAAAAATAAAAGAAATATTTTTTAACAGCTCCCAATCTCTTATAATAAGATTTCACTATTTCTAAAGTCATTTTTTTACTCATGACTAGCTTTTAGGTTAGGTTTCCAACAAGAGTCTCCCCAAAACGAAATTTTGATCCTATTGACGACCTAAAAGAACCCGTTTCTGGGATATTTTATATAGGATTTTTGCTGCTGCTTTGGGCCTACATTTGGTAGTTATCGGACAAATTACGATGTTAAGGGTCAAATGAGGGTGACATTGAAAACCCCATATAAACTTAGTCACGCCCTAGAATCCGCCTACATATTTTCAGTTTCAGTTACGCGTTGTTGCCGTGTTGACGATGATATATAAATATATATATATATATATATATATATATATATATATATATATATATATACATATATATATATATATATATATATATATATAATATATATATATTTCAAAGTTTCTTTCAGAATAAAAAGGTATTTCTTATATTTTCAGTTTAAAACTTTATTAATAATAAATTATAAAATTCATATGCAAAGATATTTTATATATTTTAATTAAACTACTTCATTGTTATGTCATTCTTGTTATCTTTGTCGTCATTGTAATCCTTCTCATCGTCATCGTCATCATCTACAAAGAAAAATTAACTTTCGTTAATACAATGACATTAAATATTTATATTTTTGTATTTAAATTTATATATGTCGAGGGTAAATACTAGAATTTTATAAATCTAAACTTGATTAAAAAATATATATGAAATAAAATAATGATACAAAAAGAAAAAAACATTCAATGAAATACGATATATGTACTATACCATCTATTTCTACAATTCTTGCTATTGCAAATATTAGTTTTGTTAGGTAAGATAAAACATGTTTTTTACTTATTATTTAGCACACAAAGATTAAATCTTTCTTCAACAAAATCTAAGTACCAAGTGAAGGAAATCATTAGTTCCAGTAAATATAACATTATATATCTCTATCTAACTCATTATGGCATCTATCTATCTCTCTCTAACTCATTATTTCATATTAATCTTTTTTTTTTTTTACAACATACATAATTTACAATCTGTCCTCGAAGGACATTAATCAAATTTTTAGAATATATATAAATATGACATGCGACCTTGCCATCCATCGATGACTCACCCTTTGACTTAACCTATTACATTAATATTTAGTGCATATGGAACCTATTCTATACCATATTTGGTGGGTCCATTGGGTTTTTACGTTTCAGTCGTCTAATCGGCTTATGCTGGAAAAGTTGTACAGCTGTTTCATTTGGATGAACTTCTAATCTTTGAACGTACTTCTTGCTGATATCCTTAATTTCACTTCTTATGTATGGAACCCCAAGATCTTGATGTGTTAACCAGTTTGGAACGAATCGCGGCACGTTAAGGATTTGCTTTAACAGTTTATTTTGAAACCTTTGTAGGATTTCTATATTAGAATTGCTGGCACTGCCCCATAACTCTATCCCATATGTCCATATTGGCTTCAGTATAACCTTGTATAACAGTAGTTTATTGCTGGTTGATAACTGAGACTTCCAGCCCAGGAGCCAGTACATATCTCTCCTTTTACCTTCTAACTGCAACCGTTTCTTCCAGATATGCGTTCTCCATGTTAGGCGTCTGTCCAGGTGGATACCTAAGTATTTTACTGTCTCTGCCTGTGGAAGTTGTAAATTATTTAGTGTGACTGGGGGCAGGAATTCTTCCTTAGTGCGAAAGTTACGTGAACTGATTTAGTTTCGTTTACTTTTATCCTCCAATCTTTTAACCAATTCTGAATCTGTAGTAGATGTGTCTGCAGTTTTGCAGAAGCAATGATGGAGTCTTCATGAAGTGCCAGAATTGCGGTATCATCAGCGTAGGTTGCTACTGTTGTTTCACGCATGGTAGGAATGTCAGAAGTAAATAATAAATATAGTACCGGTCCGAGAACACTACCTTGAGGAACGCCCGATTCAATGTCACGTATCGTTGATTTTTCATTCTGATATTTTATCATAAACTTTCTGTTTGTGATATAGGACTTTAGGATTTGGAAAAAGTCATTTTGCAGTGCAGTTTTTAGTTTAAACAATAGTCCAGGATGCCATACTTTGTCAAACGCTTGGCTGATATCAAGAAAAGCCGCTGAGCAATACTTCTTCTCTTGTAGTGCTGAATTTATAGTGCTGGCTACTCGATGTACTTGTTCAGTTGTAGCATGCTGTTGTCTAAAGCCAAACTGATGTGTTGGAATTAATTTGCTATTTTTGAAAATGATCTTCAGTCTTTTAAGAATAAGTTTTTCAAAAAGTTTTGACACTACCGGAAGAAGACTTATGAGTCTGTATGACGATACCTCTTTTGCGTCTTTACTTGGTTTTGGAATAAGTATTCCACTTGAGCGGAAATGTTCTCAACCTTAGGATTGCGTTGAATAAAATAGTGAGGTATCTCATTCCTTTCGCCGGTAACTCCTTCAGAAATATCTTTTAACAGTAGAATCTATTTCTTACAGCCATGACAGGTATTGAAAAAATATTTTTAAACATCCTAAGTTTGAATTACATAAAACGATAGGATCATAATTTTGGTTATGACTAAGGCAGGGTCATATAATAATGTTTATGATTAGAAGAGGTTTACTTTACTTTATGTAGTATGAAAAGAGGAGTATAGATCCCTTTTAGTGTTAGGATAGGTCTAAAATTTCGACTCGGTAGTCTATAGCTTAGACGATAGAAAACGAAACCTGAATCCTAAACGATAAATAATACAAGAGCGATAGAAATTGTGAACTAAAGTAAAGGTCTTACACACCAACAGAATACTACCTGCAACAATTATTATAAGAATTATTAGGTCTAAAATATAATTGAAACATTTTTGTGTTAAAATAACATTAGTGCTGTATTAAGAGTTTCCTATCCCATAATATTCATAATTACTACATAGACAATCTGTTCCTTTCAGTAATTGCCGCTATATTGTATGTATATAAAAAAAACAGATAAGAATGAACTCTAATCAAAATACTAACGATGCTGTTATATTCACTGCAACTTATGATGACGTGGGACATTCAAAAACCACTGATGACGTCACATCTCCTTCAGTTTAGGACTACTCGAGGTTACCCCAACTTTATGACGATGTACAAGTGCAGCCTATCTATTTAACTATCCTGCCTGATAATCCAGGTACGTAATTAGAGATCGCCTTGCTGGATCGTAAAAAGAACGCGAATTGAACATAATTATTGAAAAGTCAATTAGTTGCTTTAACAAGCACATTGTGTAAAACTGTTACCTAAGGCTTCAAATATTACAATTGAACAATAATTGAAATATGTAAATACAATGAAAGTGAGGTAGTTTTAATTGGGTTTGGATAAAGTAACTATTATAATTTACGAATGTTTTAGATACTCAACGGTTGGAAGAGCAGGACGCCGATTCTGAAGAGAACCATTATCAAGAAATTGACTGACAAATAAAGTTGGTTTCATTTTGGCTGTAAAATCAGATTTGTGTACCCAAAGTACGCTATTTTTTAAAACACTGAATTATATAATAACTTTAATTGCAGATTGCTTAAACCTTAGATTTAAAATGGACTGTATGGTTTGTTAATTTTAAAGCGAAATATAATATTTCTTGTGATTACGAATAATTTGCTCTTTTATATTAAAGCAATGGTACTAATGTGGGTTTACGAACGCTTGAAAAGTTAAGAAGACTGGCTGCAAGCATCGATGGGTTTTTACTAACTATTTCTATTGTAAATAAGTTTACAAGGTACCTTTTAGGTTATATTAAATATATTTTATACAAATCAGCGGCTATGTCAACGGCGGAACTAGTTCTAATTATTAAACTTAAACTATTCACCATTTATTTATTCGTTAACAATATCTTGTGATGACAGAAGGCCTTTTACTAAAAACAATTAGGCAACATATATTATAATTTCAAATTTTTTTTCATTACAATTTTTTCTTGTTCCTTCAAATTCACATCTCAAAACCAAAATATTTAATAACAATATAAATATTCGACATCCAACAACAGTCAACGAACAACAACTACATCGAAGTGACGAAAAACATTTGAAACACAGAAAACTTATACACAAGGAATTAGATTTTATATATGAGAGGTAATTTGGAACATAAAAGTTTGTATTGATTTTCTGAGAGGTAAAACTTAATTTTATTATTATAAATATTTTTATTTTTTATGATTGTGTACTTAACAATAGCCTTAGTTTTAGTGTTAATTTAAGGTTTTAACGTAAAATGTAAGTTTCAGCTAGTGAAATATCAAGAAATAATATTAATTATAATAAATACAATAATTTATATTAAATAAAGATAGTAATTATTACAAAATAATATATATTACTGACGCAAGTGGTGTTGCCTATGAGTATGCAGGAACTACCAAGATATCTGAGGTGGTCAGTGTGCTTAGTGATAGACAGGACATGGCATATAGCGGGTTTAAAAGTTTAGGTGTAATAATAAATGAAATGTAAATATATAAAATGTTAATAAAATCAGTTAAGAAGGACGAAAAAAGGACCGTGGTCCTAAGAAGCCCGTAAAGTATTATTAAAAAAAAAAAAATTACTGACTCATGACGCATGATTTTTACAAGTTCAAAATTACATTAAAACTAAAAATATTGAATTATTTATTTATATTAGAATAATAATTTTAGGTAATTTAAGCGCACCACGCTTTTATTATTAAACTATAGATAAAATGTTTTTCTCTTGCATTAATTATTTTATTCATTTGAAATAAATAAAAAATAATTTTTTAACAGCATTATTTACTTATTTAATTTTAATTTTAACTTTTTAAGTTAAAGTAATTACTGTAATCTAATAATTTATTTATAAAAAAGAAATCTGTTCACGGAAATAAGGAATCTTTTATATTTATTACCTAGTACAAGCTTTGGACATTCACATTTCATTTCTTTCGCGGCGCTATTTATCCAATAACAGAATTAAGTGCAGAAGCAAACAATCCAGCATCTCAAATAACATTGTTACATAAATAAAACTAAAGTTGCACATGTTATAAAACGTGATCTAATCGGATGGGCGTGCTAAATTTGTGAGCTACTTCATCAGAAATGCAGTATCAAATTCGTTGCAATAATTATACATTGCTATATTTACAATATCTGTAACTGGACAAAGAAGTCCACCACGATTTATATGTTTAAATAAACTATAATTTATTTAAACTGTTTTGTTTATAATCTATAAACACTTAAATGAATTGTCTTGTCTATTGTTATTTTTTGTTTACACTGACCACATTTAAGTTTCTTAACACAGCATGACAGCAGTATCTAGCTAAATATGTAATTACCGACAATAACTTTTCCACATCTACTATTTCTGCATCTGTAACATTAACTATTTAATCTTTTTGATCAGAATCAGAGATAGACAGATGCAACAGCAGGGAAGAATGAGCAAAATGGGTAAAAGCAGATACAATTCCAGGTAAGAGAATTATGATAAAGGTACGTCTAGATATTTTGCCAAAGTATATGAGGGCAAACGAGAGTGGCCTGAAGTCTGTTAGAAGAACAACGAGATTTAGATTGGGGAACGAAGAAAATGAAGGTAGATACTGGGTGGACGGAGAAGAAAAGAAGTGTAGGTTTTGCAAAGCAGAGGTGTAGACACTGGAGCACATAAGGGATGATTGTGTAAGCAGGGTGGGCAGCAGTAGGAAGGTGGAGCAGCTAATAAAAGGAGGAAATGAAGCGAACAAATGGAGGGCAGATGTAACTAGAAGGAGGAAGTGAAAAGCCAGAGCCATTATATCTGAACAGAGCGATAGAGATAGGGAAAATGGAGAAAGAAAATGAAGTGTGAGAGGAAGAAAGAATAGTGTAAGGTTAATAGAGGGTAAATGAGAGTGAGCTGAAGAATATGGACAGCAGGTCTGAATCAGAAGAAAACGACCAAACACCTATGAGATTCTATAAATAGGGTAAAGAGTACAAACAAAGGAGGTGAAGCTACAATTAGAGATGAGAGCGTAAGAAGAGGTTTAGAAGAGTCGGAAGCAGAGTTGGACAATGGTGAGTCGGTGATTTATGGGGAAGAGAGACAGGAACTGACGTAATGCTAGTAAAGCGAATAGAAGAGCAAGAGGAAAAACACCACGGCCAGTCTTTGAAAGAATATGAAAAGGAAGATTAGAACATTGGAGCTAAAAAAACAAATCGTGTATCATGGACTGTTTCCATATGGCCAAACGATTGATTCTACTCTCTACTGTCAATAACTATGCGATTAAAGTGCGCATTTGAAGTAAAGAGGACAAAAATGATCAATTGCAAGGCGTTGTCTTCCATCATGACAATGCCAGACCACACACATTTGTGATGACTCGGGAAAAATTGAGAGGACTTGGCTGGAAAGTTTTGATGCATCTGCCGTATAGCCTGATCCTTGCCCCATCAGACTACTACTTATTTCGCTCTCTGCAGAACTCTCTTAATGGTGTAAAGCTGAGCTCAAAAGAGGCCTGTGAAAATCACTTGGTTCAGTTTTTCAAACAAAAATCTCAGAAGTTCTATAGAGATGGCATAATGGTTTTACTAGAAAAATGGCAAAAGACTGTCAATTAAAACGGTTCATATTTGGTTTAATAAAGACTCAAAATATAAAAAGATATGTTTGGATTTTGGTGTAAAAGCTCCGTGAACTATATAATATAATATTTTACTTCAGTTATTTTAAATTTTTATATTTTAAATTTAAATTTACCGCGATACAAATTGTGATATACGTTAGAGAAAGAGAACTTTAAAATACCATATAAATAAAAAAATAAACTGTTTTCAACAATAATAATAAAATACAACAATAATAATAACACTTCAAGAAATAAAAGAAATGTGGCATCTTTAGATGAACATATACAGGGTGTCCCAAAATTCAACGATAAGCGGGCACCAGAGGGTGGTCCTGCTCATGACTACTTAAGGAAAAAAGAAAAAAAAAAGTTATCTCATTTTGTTTAGAAATTAGAAAATAAAAAAAATAATTTCGATTGATTTTTGTGTAAAAACAACTAGCATTCTGGGATTTTTAATAGTTGTGGTGGATAGCAGTGCTATTTAGGTTACCGATACAAAAAAAAATCAGAAATATTTGAAAAATTGTGGTCATGGTAGTTAAAAACATCTTAAGGTGTTTCAATTTTAGAATAATTTTTTTCTAATTTCTAAACAAAATGAGATACATTTTTTTTTTCTTTTTTTCTTGTGTAATCATGAGCAGGACCACCCTCTGGTGCCGGCTTATCGTTGAATTTTGGGACACCCGTACTATAATATTGTAAAATGTAATAATATATATTTTTTTAAATTGCTTATTTAAGGTCGGCTATTTCCGATGCTGAGTCATATCACCGACAACCTCCAACTATTGTTGGCAGTTTTTATAGTGCCTAATAAGTTTATGAGCTTTAATTTGTGAGCTCTGACATCGTCAATTAAACTGTGACAATAGTCAAACATATAAAATATAGCTCTGATCCTGAAATCAAACACAGTTGCTGGCATTAATCATAAACGCTATCGATCAATGCCGTGAAAAAATATATTTTCTTTTGACGTAGTTTTGAATTTTTTTTTTTTTCAACAATAAATAAAATAAAGAGAGCGACAATTAAGATAGTACTAAGAAAGATAATTTAAAAAATAGTAAATTGGTGGAAATATAAGCTTTTCCGTGGATCACGTTTGCTGAAAACTTGTCGAACAAAACAAGAATAATGAAGATTCTAAAGCCAAAAGGCTCACGAATAATATAATAAATAATAATTGCTTGTCGAAATAATTAAAGCAATATTTTCTTGTAAATAAATGTAATGCTCATGACAATTTTGGAAGTTGAGTTATTTTTGATTTTTTTTTTTTAAATGATGATTAGTTGAAATACCCGAACCAATCATAAATCGTGACTAGATAGATAATATTACAAACGAGATATTATGTAATTTCTGTTAAAATCTGATTAAGTGTTTTCAAAATATTGTGGCAACTAGTTCAAAGAAAGTGGTTTCCAGATAATCGCAAAAGAAAAACTTCATATTGCTATAAAATACCGCTGAACTATTGGAACGTGTAAACTCTAAAAATATTCTCAAAATTATAAATAATAAATATCAGTCGACAAAATGTCGATTCTTTTAAAATTTCAATAACAAAAACAAAAACAAAACAAAGACGGTTCGAACAATGCTGGATTAGAACAAATGATTCGTTGTATTTATCATTGTAAACTAACGTTGGGACCTAACGTTAAAAGCAATAATGACTAGAAACAATTGAATTCGCTAAAAGGCATACATTATAATTTTTATTCGATTTTTTTCTTTGATAAAACTTTCCCACTTAGCTCATATATACATCTATATCTAACATCTGAATTTATTTTAATTACATTTTACATGTTATTGACCTATGTGTATTACATTCTATTACAAGGCTGCCTACACTATTATAATTGAATATTTTAACCAGGCCTTCAAATAGTGACTTACCTTTGTACCTCTCTAACCTCCATTGCCATCTCTTTTGTACAGCAGAGATCAGAAGAGCTAACACTTTTGTACAATGAGTTCGATAAATATTATTGCTTTTTCTTATTATAATTTGAAGGGCTTATTAGTCTTAAACTTTTCTTAGCTTTAGTCTTTCTGCTAATGTCATTCCCTACTTCCTTTACCTCTTTCTCATTTTATATTCCGACCACCTTTGCTTTCTCATCCTTATTTCAATTCTACGAGTATTTAGCCTTTCTTTTCCTTTCCTTTTCATATTCTGTTCTGTTTCCACTGCCAAGCACTGTCTTTCCGCTATTATGCTTCCGTACTCCTTATCCTTTTTTCTTTTTGTTTCATTGTCGTTCCTTTTATGATTCCCCTTCGTCATCATCGTCTTCATCATCTTCATATTTCTCTTTATTTTCCATGTCTTTCTCATTTCCTTCTTCATCCTCGTCTTCTTTTATCATCGCTAGGCTCCTTTACTCTAACATAGATCAATACGTTTCTTATTTCTTTCTTAGATTTTGCCGTTGTCACTTCTGCCCATCTCACCGTGTCAAGATAAAACTCAATTGTGTCTGAACAACTCATTTCTATTGCTAACAGACTGTCCTCACTTTTAAATTTTACAAATAACTTTTCACACATTATGTGTATGGCGATAATGTTCCACTTCTTTCTCCATTAACGCGTTCCTCAATAACTGATGCAATCCAAGGGTTGATGGCTACTAACCTCCCTTTTTCATTCATAGAAACTGTTACATATTTTAAAATGAATAAACAACGTTACACAAAAAAGATAATTCATTACGCTCTGACTAATATGACTTTAGATCAAATTTTAAATACCAATACATTTCAAATAAATGTAAAAAAATACATGACTGCATTTTTAGTAAACATGTAATATATCTAAACGCAAAACAGTAGTTTAAAACCCAATTAATGATTAAATAAAAAAAGAAATATGAAAATAATATGATCAATAGTTTATTGGAATGCTTATTTAATTTACAGTAATGTACAACCTTGATAACAAAGCATAATTCAATAAAAAGTAACTGCACATAACAAATAGTAAAATAAATAATTAAAAAACATAGGACTGTACCATAACATAAACCATAGAATCATCAAATGGCTGTCATATTTAATTAGGTGTTTTTAGTTTTTGTTTTTATGTATGGTTGTGTGTTTCTACGGACATGTCTTCAAAACACGACCTATATATTTGCTCCAGTCGAAAATTCCTTACTGTCATCTCCCCTTCATTGCAGTTGATGCAGATATTATTAGTCACATAGCATCTCTCGCAGATATTGAAACGCTTCCTGGACATAATGCAAGTGAATATCTCACTATTTATGTAATTGTTGCATCGCTTGCACCTAAAAAAATCCACCATATTTTCGAAGATTTGGTTCAGTTCCTCGTTGGCTGCTTTCTCGGAGGGATCTTTTCCGGGGTCGTTTATTGAAGTGGAAGCCAAGTCGCCTGTTATTCCCAATACAGGTTCACGTTTAGATTTAGTGACGCCAGCAGGAGTGACAACTGGGAGGTTCTAGTAGCTGCCCATTTATTTTTCTTTTCGACATTTTTGATAAATAAATATCTGTTAATACCACTGATAAAGAGTCTATTGCACAACTGGTAACTTATTATTACGTCTTCGATGGCAGCAACCAACTCACGGATGTCGCTTCTTGGTTCTGTATATTTTCATTTAAAGAATCATATTACAGCGTTATCATTTTAATTGTTTCCTTTTGTAAAAGAATTGTACAATATTATTTAAATTATTTCTTTAGACGTATGTCTTTCTTTTTAACTTAGCGTTGTTTTATGAAGTAAACAAATCAGTAACTTTTTGTTTCAATACGATTATTGTCAAAATATTGAATAAACTCTGTAAAATAAACAAATTGGCGTCCCCGGATTGTTTCCTGAATTTCCTGAAACCCCGTAATTTTAGAAAAACTGGTAAAAAAATAGGCTTTTTACTGTATAACTTTGAGTTGGTAAGAGATAGAAAGATGAAATTTTGCATGTGTATTAAGGTATTCAATGCTGACATTTCTCAAAAATTAGAAATTCAAAAATTAGAAATTTGGGGGTTCAAGAAATTCGGTGGCCCGGTATGGAACTTTGGAGAAAGTTCATATTCTGGATTCTAGAATAATTAAGTATATTATTAATAAAAAGAAATTCAAAATTTCAAAATTTTATTTGGGGGCACGGGGGGCAGTTTTTGCTGAGAGTAAAAATTGTGCTAGAAAGTTGAAATTTTGGACAGACGCTAACCTTGGTAACTTATTTAAGAATCAAAGAAAAATTCCAAATTTTGAAAATAAATTGGTCAAATAACGCATAAATTGAAAATATTTTTTTAGTCAATTTATATGTGTATCAATGTATATGTGTGCGAGCTTAATTATTATTTCAATTTAAAAACAGAGTTAAATAAGAAATGTAATTACGAATTATTTTATTGGATTCAAATTATACACGCCAAAAAGACATCGCGACATTTCGTTTGCGACGTGGGTAAACTCTAATTCAACATTATATTTTAATAGATTAATTTACTTTGATTTGATTAAAGTTGAAGTTTTAAACAGTTTGGCTGGTTTATACTCGAATTATGTGGTGTTTGTTTATTTTGCGGTTTTATTGTAGGTTTGTTAAGATACACAGACGTTAGTTGAAGGAAACTGTATTTTATTTATCAAATGGTAATTTTACGGCACACTTGTTTTTGTTAGTTTGTTTATAAATTATTTTAAAACCCTAAAAATTACTTGTTTGGTTGATACACAAAATACTAATTATTTTGTTAATAGGTTCGTTTTGTTTGTGTTTCTTTAAAGTTTATGGTTACGTGTCTTTTTCGACTTATATGACTAAAAAATATTTCTGGCAATATCAATAATGTCAAATTGAGCTATGCTAAGATAAACTAAAAACACTTATAGCGATTAGGGGATGCTTTAGAGACTGACTCGACTAAATGTTGACAAGGGAATACAAGGTTACTGGTAAAACTCACGATCCCAATAATGGTTTGTAAGGGAGGCCAATAGATATTCAATGACCTATAAAACTAAAATTATTAAAAATGACCTATACGTTTAGAAAAACACCGAATAGACAACAATTAAATTTATTTATATTTTAAAAGAAATAGATTTTTATTCCTTTTTTTATTAGTGGACATAAATCATAATAGCATAAAATAAAACAAAAACAATCTTGAAACATTTTAAAATTAGATTAGACCCCGAAACTGAATAAGTATCTTAATTTTTGTAATTTCTTTCGATAAAAATTATGATATTGTGAAAAAAATGTCTAAGGAAATTGTTCGGCGTAATATTTTAAAAACATTTGCACTTCGCTGGCTGTTCAACAAGTAACGAAAACTAAATTATTAATTTGAACATTTTTTTGAAAAAAAAACAAGGTATTGAGAACAAGGAAAAATCACCTAAATTTAGTAATTCTTGTCTGTTTACATCTTAAATTAAAAAGAGATTATTAAAATATTAATTTACAATGGGCTTGTGTCCTATGTCTTAATTTCTATAAAAGTGTATATATTGATAAAGTGGGTTACTAGAACTTCAATTGTTCAATTATATTTTAATAACTCCTTATATGTTAAGAGATATTAACAATTAAAAAAGTCAATTTGTCTCTTTAATTATTAAAGGGATTCAACGTTGTACACATTCCAAGTGCATGTGACATCATAATCCTTGTGTAAGGTTACCAATCTTACAGATCAGAAATCTCTGCTATTTGTATTTATATATCAAATATTATTTACAGCTATTTCAAGGAATAATAAAATTCCAATATTATGTCTGCCTTAGCAGACATTCTTTGATTTGACTTGATTATTTGACTACCAACAGCTACAAAACATTACCACAGCACTGACCTACTCAACAAATAACTGACGTTAAAATGCATTTCACGTCATGCAAATATGGCCGCCTATTTCTAGTGCGAATACTACAATTCAAACTTTTAATTGATATATCTCCGTCAATATTTAGATATTTAATAAAATAGACATGCCAATACACATTTATTAACATCAATTTCAATCAACAATTGGAAAATCGACCACTAAAAAATGAGGACACAAGCCCATACAAAATGTGATCCTCTATTTGCCTTATGCAACATATGTTTTTTCCATTTGACTTCACATAAAAACTTTTTTGTGTAATTTGATATTTCAATTCATTATCTATAATAAATAAAAATAATGAGTTTATTTCGATAAAATTAATAACATAAATGTTAAACGCAGATATCAGAATGATAGATCACTACCGACATCTATTAAATAATATGTGTACCTATTGTCTATGTTCTCTTGTCATTAAACGTTTTTCTATGGATAATAAAGTCTTACTTCTTAACTGTCAACCAACGTGCTAACTCGTATATAGGGTAACTCTATTAGTAGAGGCTATGCAAATTAATACTGCAGTTTCCAATAGTAATGTGATACTTGGTATATTGAAAGAGTTTAATGAGTAGATTATTTTAAGGTATTAATCCACGGTAAGGTATTCTCCATCTTTCCTGTTTTATGGTGGATTCAAAGTGACCGTCACCACAGTCGCATAAGGGGCATATCGCATAAGGTAACATTTGAGTAGCCCAGATGCAAAACCCGACATCTAGCAAAAAATAAAAAATCGAGTTATTGATATCGGTGGATTCCGCTCGTCAATTCCTACAAACCTATGAGATTTACGAGTGAAAAGTTATTAGACATAAAATGCAAAACCAGGTATAGTTGGTTTAAATAGCATTGACAATATGGCCGTTGCGTATAATACGGTAGCAAAATCTGCTATTAGGTTAATAATAAAAGTATTTTTGGATTTATCCTAGTTTATTCTCTAATTTTATTAAAAAGTCAGTTATGTTTTCTTGACAACACTGCTTAGAATCATCTGTCTTCCCTGCAGCCTGTGTTTTAGTCAGCAGAGTTAGTTGTGTTTGTTTATAGTGTTCCATTGATCGGTTTTTGTTAATTCTTTTAGGGATTCTTTTACTGTTTTATTTTTATTAATTTTCCCTTAAGATTGTGTTTTAAAAAAAACTGGAAGTTGAAAATGCAGAATATGATGCATACGAGCATATTGATGGTGCAGGTATTATTTTGCATGAAGATATGAGTGAAGGTGATCTCCAACCTGTTGTTGTGAATGGTAAAGTTGTTGCTGCTGATATAATTAAGGAAATTACTGCATGAAAATGCAGAAAGAGAAAAGAAATGCCCGAAAAATGAAAAAAGCGCTGCTTAACATAACAGATAGTCAAGTTTAAGACATTTTAGCCAGGCAAACAAAGGTGTATGGACAATTTTAGCTTTGTTTCGTTCATTACGAGATTCACTCTATAATTATCTATAAGTCCTAGTTTATATCTCGTTGTAAATTGCAACTAGTGACATTTTGTAAGTGTCAGTTTCCTATTAATCGAGAATTGAAAGGTATTCAAGAAACAAAATAATAAAAGAAGGCTATGGTAGCATTACATCATCTGATTTCCTGTTCTCTGATTTACTCTTTTTTCAAAGATTTTTTTAATTAAATAAAGAAATTAACTAAAAGAGTTTGTTAAAGAAAACAATAAGATTCAGAATATTCTTATAAAGAATATGAAATTAAAACTGGATGAAAATAGCGTGCAGATTAAGCGCATTTACTCTGCACATAATTTAGTTTAGAGCGCATTGATACGGTAGACTGCTGTGCCTATTTGTTTGATTTCCGAATGTGTTTATATAACAACAAACGAATTTGGCATAAAAATATTTATTATTCAGTTGGGGATCAAAGTTGGCGAAAAAAGGAACTTCAGAGGTGTAAGGTGCCCAACAATGTATAACTTATGGTTCCTAAGTGCCTACAAATGACCTGTGTGGAATAGTTATAGAGTTAGAGAATAATTACCGACAAACCAAGAGATAGACCACACCATATAAACACATTGAACAAACAGCGACAACCTAACCTTTTTATATATCCTTAAAAGTCTAAATCCTTATATCCTTAATATTATATTCCTTAAAAGTATGTCTAATTCATAAATTAGCAGCACACACTAAAACATCAAATTGTTCAGATGATACAAATGATAAATTAATTAATTTAAAAGAATTCATTCTGGGAGATAAAAATACTAATATTAAATCTTAATAAAAAGTGTTACCAGAATTAAATATTGGTGATTTGGAGGTTAATGGTGGAGATTTCACGACTTATTTTGAGAGTGTAGGATATGCCTACGTAGCAGGTTTAATTTCGAACCCTTTGAAGTCATCTAGTTGTAGAATTTGTATAAATTATCTTTTTGGGTCAGAAAACAAACCCGATAACATACATATAGTTTTTAAAGGTGCGGAAGGAAATCATTAACGTATCCATCTGAAGAGTTAAGTCAATTTGTAGAATAGGCAATATTTAGAAAAAACTGCAAATAAATTTGATTTTAGTCTTCTATTTAAACTGCAGCAGATTTATCTAAGGATAAATTGCAGAAAACATTGAAATTTAGTTGTTGAATATAATTGTTGATAGAACAGCTGTTTGGATTAACGACATTCGCAAAAATAAACGTTACTAAACATATTAAATGTTGTATTGTATTTTTATATAAAAATGTAATTTTATAGAATGGAAAGATTAATTAATGTTACTTTACATACAATTTCTACTTCACAATTATAGCATATATATTTATATATATATAACTACTATTATACATATAATATATGTATGTATATATGTATATATATATATATATATATATATATATATATATATATATATATATATATATAATATATATATAAGAGAGAGAGAGAGAGAGGGAGGTGAGAGAAAGTAATTGTGAGAGTGAAAGAGAAAGTAGAATATTTTGCTGTGATGTGAGTAACTATATCTCGGAATTACAAGCCAAGTTGTGCTGACAGTACTACACAGAATGCATGCTGCATGCATTGGAATGCATTTTTGAAGTGCATGAAAAATGCATTTTTTCGTGGTTTTAATTCTGTTTAATATAACATACCTAGACCACACTGCGGATAAAGTGATAAACTGATTTTATACTGTTGTATTTACATATCTTGATTGTTATAATACATGCTCAAAGAAATGCACCTACAAAACCTATGGATTTATTTTTAATAATAATAATAAATTTTGGCGCGCAGAATTAAAACCTGTGGTGTGTGCATGTTCATATGATTCCAAGTGTTACAAAGCCACGCAGAAAAAAACGCGTGGAATAATAGTGTAGTGAGGTCTAGGCCTAAATGTCAAACCCACCAAAATAAACAGAATACTTTCCGTGCTGAACTGGCCGCTAACGGTAACTCAAGCCGCTGAGTCATTGTTTGATATTCTTAATAGGTTCTTACAATAACTAATGACAGGTAGTATTTCTACCTGACCTTTTACCCAACAAAAGGCATTATTTTCAAACAGTGTCCCCAAATGTATTAATGAGTCATTTATTTATACTTGCTTGTATGTGCTTACTTACTGTGATTGCTAACTGTGTACAAATTTCAATATGTACTTTATTACTTAAGGAGGTCCAATGGTACCTTAAGACCTTATGACCTTTATAAAAATGACTAAATAAAAGCAATGAGAAACAGTAAATGTGAATTATGAGCTGGCAACGTTGCAAATAGCAAATAGAGAGAAAAATTCTGATTGAAACGAAATTATACTATAGTGCAGGCGCTATAGGTAGTTGAGTATGCAAAATGTGAGGACCACAAATAATAACAAAACACATACCGCTCCCTTCACATCCCAGGATGTGAATATATAATCTTTTTTATTAATATTGTTACAATTTTCACGGTGGCGTAACGGGTGGACGAGACGTGTGCTCGTAGCAACTATCCTCGTCAGCTTCTAACACCAAATGATACAAACTTGTAAGGGCGTAAAAGGGGAATGAAGGGAGTCTGGCTCTGGAACCTTCTATGACGCCAAATGTACAAAATTTGTATGTGCGAGCGAGGATTAAAGGAAGGGAGATTAGGATTCTCGAACCTTCTAAATGTACGCCGTAATACGCCTGCGACTGGGGTTCTTTTAATTGATTGCCGAGCGGATGCAATTGTTTACACTATTTAGTCGCGTTTTAACTTATCAAATTAAGAAATAGCCACAATTAAAATAAGAAGATGGATTTACACTTTTATAAACTTTATTTATTAACACAAAACAATTACAACTACTTATAATTATTACAACAACTGTTTACAATTACTCTTTATTATTTCACTTGACTGACTGTTGTTGACTGACTGTCTGATTTATTCCCACTGACTGACTTACGACGCGATGCTGTGCTCCTTTTATATCCGATGTCTACGCAGCAGACTACCCCTGGTCACGACACCTCTGACTTTCCAGAATATTCCTATAATTATCCAAATACGCTGTTTGACCTTCGGACTATTTCTATGACGTTCTACTCCATACGCGTAGTATTTGATTCTAGAAAGTTCACTTGTAAACAATAACACAAGTGCATGGTATGCAGTTGTTTACGTTATCTCCAGGAACACGCGTATCAGTTATGCGCCAACCAGTAAACAGCTTCGTTATCAAAATGTCTAGATATTTCTACAGGGATGCGCAACCTTTTCTGCTAATTCCAGTTATTATTTTATAACTATAATTTTTGTATACTCAGACGCCCGCAAATCCGTAACACTTTCCCCCTCTTTAGAAGCGCTCGTCCCGAGTGCTAATAATTTTCATCGGGCGGCTGAATCGGCTGATTCCCAATCCGGAGCATTTTTCATCTTCCTTCATTACCGCCCGTGTCGCGGTGAACGTTGATGCATTTCCCTCGGGCTGACCTCTGCACGTTGTAGATCACGTCCCAATTTACGGCTAATTTCAAACAGGGTCCTTCCTTTTCGGCTTTCAGCTTAGTGCTTCGTCTTCTATTTTTCTTACGATAATTAAGCCATACCGCATTACCTTTGCAAAAGCGCTGACTTATTTTGCCACGATCGTAACGCGTTACGTAGCAATCCATCGCTCACGGCGTTCTTACGAAAACGGGTGGACTTCTTCTAGTTCTTGCGCCATGGTTTCGCAGTACTCTTCGGAAGGTGTCCTCACAGTGTATGTGTCATGTCGGCATCATCGTTTCACTAATGTACAACTTCTGCCGTATCTTCTGTAGGGTTGCATGTGTCTATAAATGTTCACCTGATTAAATCCACTAGGGAGCTTTTTAGGTCTTCACCTGTTTGGACCTACTAGGGAGCTTTTTAGTTCTTCACCTGCTTGGACCTGCTAGGGAGCTTTTTCGGTCTTCACCTGTTTGGACCTACGAGGGAGCTTTTTAGGTCTTCGCCTGTTTGGACCTGCTAGGGAGCTTTTTCGGTCTTCACCTGTTTGGACCTGCTAGGGAGCTTTTTAATTTCATCTCTCTTAAATCAGCATTTTGTTTTTCGCTCATCGCTTTAAGTTCTTTTAATAATTCCTCCATTTTTGTTGCGTGATGTGTTGTAAATTGTTTTAAAAGTCTTTGGAATTTTCTGGAAGGTTCTGGAATTCTCTAGAGTTTCTTTGAAATTAATATTACCGTTTTTCTCGAACCTTCCTCTTCTGAAAATCCTTCTTGCGGCGAATCCCGACTAGAAGCTTCTGGAAGTCTCTTTGGAAACGTAGTTTCAGACTCTCCTGTTTTTCTTCCTGGAATTCTTTCTGCAGCGGTCGTAACTGTGGCTATCCCACTTCTGACACCAAATGATACAAACTTGTAAGGGCGTAAAAGGGGAATGAAGGGAGTCTGGCTCTGGAACCTTCTATGACGCCAAATGTACAAAATTTGTATGTGCGAGCGAGGATTAAAGGAAGGGAGATTAGGATTCTCGAACCTTCTAAATGTACGCCGTAATACGCCTGCGACTGGGGTTCTTTTAATTGATTGCCGAGCGGATGCAATTGTTTACACTATTTAGTCGCGTTGTAACTTATTAAATTAAGAAATAGCCACAATTAAAATAAGAAGAAGGATTTACACTTTTATAAACTTTATTTATTAACACAAAACAATTACAACTACTTATAATTATTACGACAACTGTTTACAATTACTCTTTATTATTTCACTTGACTGACTGTTGTTGACTGACTGTCTGATTTATTCCCACTGACTGACTGACTGACTTACGACGCGATGCTGTGCTCCTTTTATATCCGATGTCTACGCAGCAGACTACCCCTGGTCACGACACCTCTCACTTTCCAGAATATTCCTATAATTATCCAAATACGCTGTTTGACCTTCGGACTATTTCTATGACGTTCTACTCCATACGCGTAGTATTTGATTCTAGAAAGTTCACATGTAAACAATAACACAAGTGCATGGTATGCAGTTGTTTACGTTATCTCCAGGAACACGCGTATCAGTTATGCGCCAACCAGTAAACAGCTTCGTTATCAAAATGTCTAGATATTTCTACAGGGATGCGCAACCTTTTCTGCTAATTCCAGTTATTATTTTATAACTATAATTTTTGTATACTCAGACGCCCGCAAATCCGTAACAATATATATATATATTTATATATATATAATTAAATATATATATATATATATATATATATATATATATATATATATTATCTTAATATATATAAATTACGTGTCACGTTGTGTGTTCGCGATGGACTCCTAAACTACTTAACCGATTTTAATCAAATATGTACAACGGGTGCAGTTTGATCCAACTTGAAAGATAGGATAGCTTACATCTCAATTTATGATTAATTATTATGATTTATTATTAATTATCTGATTTTAAAAGATGGCGACATCTGTTGATAAATAGATTGAGTAAATATTCTGTTGACTAGATTGAGTAAATATTCAATAGATGGCGCTATGTAATGTTATATGACAAAAACGTTAGTCACAGCAACGCGTGGCCGGGACAGCTAGTATATATATATATATATATATATATATATATATATATATATAGATTTTATTACTTTTGTTTCAATTTTATTTTTTTCATTTAACAATCCATCCTCACTTTCACCATTAGAAAAAAGAATAAATTATTACTAAAATAATCATTAAAATGATTTTATAGATTGTACTCAATACATTTCCTTTACAAATAAGAGTAGAGGGGTAAAAAAAAATGGACCAAATATTTGACCGGGAAGATCCGCATTATTAATTTTTGACCTTTCTTAACTTAAATCCATTGGTGGAATTCGGTCCTCACATTTTGCATACTCACTTACCTCTAGCGCCCGGTCTACTACAAGAAATAAATAAATCATACATTTGTTTACCATTGTAGTCAAATTTATTATTCCTTTTTTGAAATATTTAATTTGAGTTTAAATTGAATTAATATAACTTTTTTATTAATTATAGGTAAATTTTTAATTATAAAAACTAGTATATACTTATAATAGTCATTTTAACAAGCAATAAGCAATTGAATTGGGAATTGAAATTTATATCTTCAATGCAAGAAATGTATATATCATTTGCAACGTTGCCCGTTCATAGCCCACATTTACCTACTGTTTCTTACTGCTGTTATTTAATTATTTTCGTAAGTATTTTTCTCGATCCTTTAAATTTTACCATTTCTGCCATTAACTTATAGAAAGATCTTGTACCTCCTGAAAGACAGCCGCCGGAACCAGTTGGAGGCTAATTCATCTAGTGCGATTGCTCTAGGTCCCACGCCCCTGACGTATTTGAAAAATCGAAATGTTTTTATTTTCTTTTTCTGTGTTTTTATTGAAAACGTTTGCGTCGGTTACGTTAAAAGTTATAAATTTACCAATGTCAAAATATTATAATGAAAACATTTATTGCCGACATTTTAATAATAGACCAGAGTCGATAATTTTAGAAACGAAAAAAAATTAAAGTAGGATGAAACCTATTGGAAAAGGAAGGGAATACCACTAAAATGAAAGGAAAAATAAATTACGGGCGATCTGAGGTTGGGAAGGGGTAGGGGGTAAGTTTTTAAGGGTAAAAATCGGTAAATCTCGATTTCCGGCAAAACTACAAGTCCTATCGAAAAAAGTTAAATAGCAAAGTTGTAGATAATAAAAAGATCTACAACTTTTGTATCTATACTTTTTCTTTAAAACCTCAAAATTTATGTGAAAAATCCAAAAAACCACATTTTTTATTTTTTATTTTTATCTTTTACAAAAAATTTTTTTTTTTCATGATATTTGGTGAAAACTTACCTCTTTATGTCCCAAACACACTGGAATTTTGAAGATTTAAAATATTAATTTTTTCACCCTATTTTGACTCGATATCGAAAAAGCACCCTAATTTTCAATCGAAAATTCTCATGCCCAATTCAAAGCCCACTGACTTTTTTGAAAAATCAGATATTTTGACGTGAGAATTTTCGATTGAAAATTAGGGTCGACCCTGGTCTAAATAAATTGATAAACATTTGTTTGTTACAAGATATTCTTTATTTAGGAAAAACTGTTGAAGAACAAATTTGGTTTCGCATACCAAATTTCCTTTTTAATTTTCTTGTACGATAGGCCTTACTCTTTTCGGGCTAGTTCTAGAAGCCTACACGTGTTTGTCGTAGAAATGTTCAACTAATTTAATAATAGTTCAATAATTTTCTCCTATGTGCGGTAAATGAAAACTGCGAACATTGGTAAAATGTTAATATATTTTAATTCAAATTTAGAATACTGGAACATAAAGATTAAATTATTATATATAATCTACTTATTATAATGTTCGTAATGTTCCAATTTAACATGGAAAACTCATAAGAACTCATAGATATTTATATATATATATATATATAGAGCGTTATATATTTATATTTTTATTTATTTATTTATTTATATATATATCCGGTAACAAAATCGTATATGGTATCTTCTAAACGGCGCCTACAAAGTTCTTTAAATTTTGGTATGATGTAAAGGACGAATTTCTAAGACTTTCTACGTCCCTGAATTTTCCCCTGAATTTCCGTGGAAAAACTTATACTGGAAAAACTGGAAAATTCGAAAAAATACTTTTGCTAATATCCGACGAACTAGAAAAGATAGAAAACTGAAATTTGGTGTGTGTATTGAGATCATAATTGTGCACATTTGCCAATAGTTGGAAATTGGAAATTTAAGTTCAGTAGCGGCGCGAATTTCCGGGGGCAATGTTAGAATAGAGTTAGGACGTTGAAATTTAATATGTAGGCTCGCTGTAGACAGTTATTAATTAAAAAAAAAAAACAGCCCCAAATTTCCAGTGGCGGCGGGAGTTGAGACAGTAAATGCCAGAAATATTGAAAATGTAGTATTATAACTTAGGGTATGTATGGAGACACTAATTGCGCATGTTTGCCAATAATTAGATTACCAAAATTTTAATTCAGTAGCGGCGTGATTTTTTGGGGGCAATGTCGCAACAGAGCTAGAACGTTAAAATTTGGAACGGGGGCCATATATAGAGTGTCATTAAAGACACACTATAGAAATTTGCAACTTTCCAGAGGCGGCGGGCGCTGGGGGCCAAAAACCATATATTTGAAATATATGGCGATGAAAGGCTATAGTTTAGAATATATATTCTTAGATACAAATAAAATAGATCCTCGTGCTAAAATTTGACAAACTTGTTCAGTAGCGGTGGTATGTGGGGGGTACTAATGCTAAAATTTAAATACAAAGCTGAAATTTAGTATGCAGATATAGATTGACAATAACAATCTTAATATATAAAAGAAAGACGGGTTTGTTACAACACTTATAACTCGAGATCTGCTGAACCAATATTCATGGTTATTGATTCGTTGGATTTGTCTTCGCCCCGAATAACATAATACATCTTAAAAACAATGAAAATATATAAAACAAAGACGGGTTTGTTACAACAATTATAACTCGAGATCTGCTGAACCAATATTCATGGTTATTGATTCGTTGGATTTGTCTCCGCCCCGAATAGCATAATACATCTTAAAAACAATGAAAACTCGATATGTGTAATGAATACTTAATCATTTCAATAAATGCTGATTTCATGTCAAACATTTGTTGTCCAATCCTGTCAAATACTGTAACAACTATTCATGTGTGCGTTCAGAAATTTATTTTTTGTAAAATGTCTCGAAAGTTCAGGTACTGTTATATTTGTTTGTTTTA
The DNA here is from genome assembly GCA_963678705.1 of Panorpa germanica. Lineage (NCBI taxonomy): Eukaryota > Metazoa > Arthropoda > Insecta > Mecoptera > Panorpidae > Panorpa > Panorpa germanica. The sequence goes on from OY783205.1 coordinate 5,522,625, forward strand.
GACATTAATTTGTGTAAATTATTTATTAATTATTTAATTTTTAATTTCAGAAAATAATACCTAAGATTTATTGTACAGGTTAACAAAAGTGTAAATGTCTTTTTATAGGTTATCTATAATTTTTCTTGATAAGCTATTCATATGTAGTGGTTATATACTCTCTGAGCTATTGTCTATGTCTCGAAAGTGGTTTTTTGTGGTTTTATGCGAGTGCACATTCAGTATTAATATTAATAACAATGCCGCGTCCTAGAAGATCTAATCTTTCCCAGCCGAGCCGTAATGCAATTAGGCAACGGAATATCGCGAGTCAATTATCTGATGAAGAACGAGAAATTGCATGAGAAGAGCGCCGCGTTAGTATGGAGCAAAGAATGGCCTTAATTCGTGCTTCTCAAACACAAGAGCAAAGAGAGGTAGCCCGTGAAACGGCTAGGTTAGAAACGAGAAATCGTCGAGCTTATCGTACAGATGAACAGAGGAATAATCTTCGAAGTGCAAGAAGAAATGGTTCAAGTATTGATTTGAATCGAGCAGCGTTTCTATATGATTGCACCATCGACTACAGCTTCTCCTTGGATGTGCCTGGTTTACCACCGCACAATTTAAAACTTAAGGTTGGCTCTGTAGTCATCATGCTTAGAAATTTAAACCAACCAAAACTGTGCAATGGAACGCGTTTGGTGATAAAAAAACTGATGAGCAATGTGATTCACGCGTCGATACTTAAAGGAAAATTTAGAGATGAGGAAGTTCTTATTCCAAGGATTCCGATGATCCAAACGGATATGCCATTTGAGTTTAAACGAATTCAATTCCCGATTCGTCTTGCCTTCGCCATGACGATCAACAAATCACAGGGCTAATCCTTGACTATTTGTGGCCTCAATCTAGAAAATGCATGTTTTTCTCATGGTCAATTGTACCTGGCATGCTCACGTGTCGGCAAACCATCCGCTTTATTTGTTCTTGCGCCTGACCAAAAAACAAAGAATGTCGTTTACCACAAGGTGCTTGAATGAAAATCCCATTAATGAATTAATCCGAGTGTATTCCAATCTGCACAACATAGTTTTCAATCATTTTTTTCTGACATGAGCTTGAATTACTTAATTATTATTATTTTTTTAATTTTTATTCTCATTCTGTATGTTTTCATCATCATTCATCATAATAAAATACTTTTATGTTTCTATCTATATTAATAAATATTATTTTGTATCATTGTATTACGTTCATCAAAGCCTAAATTAGTTCAGCTAAAAGGTAACACTACATTCATTGACTGTTAGGCGGTACGAAGTTCGCCGGGTCAGCTAGTATACATATATAAATATTAATTAATTAATTAATAATGATAATATATAATAATTAATTAATTAATATATAATATTGTTACAATTTTACTAGGCGACGGCGTGTGTGCGTAGCAGCTAGCCTTCTATGTATGTGCCGTAATACGCCTGCGACTGGGGTTCTTTCTAATCACCGAGCGGAGTAATTATTTTTTACTATTTAGTCGCGTTGTAACTTTTAAGTTAATGAATAGCCACAGTAATAAGGAGGATTAACACTTTTACAGATTTCCTTTATTCACAAAACAATTACAACTAAACAATCAAAGTAAACATGCTTTTGTTTATGTCGCTGTGATGCGTATGTGATGCGATGATCTATCCAGGGGTGTGCAACCTTTTTTGCTAATTCTGGTTAATATTTCATAACTATGATTTTTATATGCTCATACGCCCGCAAATTCGTAACAATATACATTAACTAGCTTTTACCCCCGTCAAAGCGACGTTTGTTTTTTGTGAGTAGCTTGAATTTCATGTCAAAATTTAATTCCATTTTTAAATTGAAATAAAAAAATAAACTCGTTCTATATTAATTTTGCATAAAAACTGACTAAGAAAATATATTTTTTATATCAAAATAAAAAATATTTTGAATTTAAGCGATATTTGAACAACTTTTTTTCAACATTTGGGATTTTTTTTTCGATTCGTAAATAAGTTACCACGGTTAGCCTATATACAAAATTTAAACTTTCTAGCACAATTTTTACTCTCGGCAAATACTGCCCCCGTGCCCCCCAATAAAATTTTGAATTTTTTTTTATTAATAATATACTTAATTATTTTAGAATCCAGAATATGAATTTTCTCCAAAGTTCCCTACCGGGCCCCCGAATTTCTTTAACCCCTCCCTTTTTCAATTTTTGAATTTCTAATTTTTGGGAAATGTCAGCATTAAATAGCTTAATACACATGCAAAATTTCAACTTTCTATCTTTTACGAATTAAAAGTAATACAGCAAAAAAGGGATTACTTTTATCCAGTTTTTCCAAAATTACGGGTTTCCAGGAATTTCAGGGAAAAATCCGGGGACGCCAAAAGTCTTAGAATTTTTTTCTCTACGAAATAGGAAATTTTTTAAAACTTCCCTGGAGCCGTTTTCGAGATGCCATACAAAATTCGAACCAAACATATAAACACATAAACATATAAGAATATAAATATACACCTGGGACATTATAATATACTTGAGTTTACCCCCGTCGCAATGCGACGTCTTTTTGGCGTGTATCATTTGAATCAAATAAAATAATTCGTAATTAAATTTCATATTTAACTGTTCTATTTTTAAATTGAAATAATAAATAAACTCGCGCACATATTCATTAACACATATAAATTGACTAAAAAAATATATTTTTTTATCAAAATAAAAATTATTTTCAATTTATGCGTTATTTGACCAACTTTTTTTCAAAATTTGGGATTTTTTTTTTCGATTCGTAAATAAGTTTCCAAGGTTAGCCTATATACAAAATTTCAACTTTCTAGCACAATTTTTACTCTCGGCAAATACTGCCCCCGTGCCCCCAACTAAAATTTTGAAATTTTGAATTTTCTTTTATTAATAATATACTTAATTATTCTAGAATTCAGAATATGAACTTTCTCCAAAGTTCCCTACCGGGCCCCCGAATTTCTTTAACCCCCCCTTTTTCAATTTTTGAATTTCTAATTTTTGAGAAATGTCAGCATTGAATACCTTAATACAGATGCAAAATTTCAACTTTCTATCTCTTACCAACTCAAAGTAATACAGCAAAAAAGGGCTCACTTTTTTTCCAGTTTTTCCAAAATAACGGGTTTCCAGGAAATTCAGGGGAAAATCCGGGGACGCCAAAAGTCTTAGAATTTTTTTCTCTACGAAATAGGCAATTTTCAAAAACTTCCCTGGAGCCGTTTTCGAGATGCCATACAAAATTTGAACCAAACATATAAACATATAAGAATACTAGCTTTTGCCCCCGTCGCAAGCGACGTCTGTTTTTTGTGAGTGGCTTGAATTTCATGTCAAAATTTAATTCCATTTTTAAATTGAAATAATAAATAAACTCGTCCTATATTGATTTTACATTTAATAACAATTAATTTTTCATAAAATTTTTATATCAAAATAAAGAATATTTTGAATTTATGCGTTATTTGAAAAACTTTTCTTCCAAATTTGGGATTTTTTTTTCGATTCGTAAATAAGTTACCAAGGTTAGCCTATATACAAAATTTCAACTTTCTAGCACAATTTTTACTATCGGCAAATACTGCCTTTGTGCCCCCCAATAAAATTTTGAAATTTTGAATTTTTTTTTAATTTATAATATACTTAATTATTCTAGAATTCAGAATATGAACTTTCTCCAAAGTTCCCTACCGGGCCCCCGAATTTCTTTAACCCCCCCTTTTTCACTTTTTGAATTTCTAGTTTTTGAGAATTGTCAGCATTGAATACCTTAATACACATGCAAAATTTCAACTTTCTATCTTTTACGAATTAAAAGTAATACAGCAAAAAAGGGCTCACTTTTTTTCCAGTTTTTCCAAAATTACGGGTTTCCAGAAAATTCAGGGAAAAATCCGGGGACGCCAAAAGTATTAGAATTTTTTTCTCTACGAAACAGAAAATTTTTAAAAACTTCCCTAGACCCGTTTTCGAGATGCCATACAAAATTCGAACCAAACATGTAAACACATAAACATATAAGAATATAAATATACACTTGGGTCATTATAATATACTCGAGTTTACCCCCGTCGCAATGCGACGTCTTTTTGGCGTGTATCATTTGAATCCAATAAAATATTTCGTAATTAAATTTCATATTTAACTGTTCTATTTTTAAATTGAAATAATAAATAAACTCGCGCACATATACACACATATAAATTGACTAAAAAAATATTTTTTTTTTATCAAAATAAAAAATATTTTCAATTTATGCGTTATTTGACCAACTTTTTTTCAAAATTTGGGATTTTTTTTTTCGATTCGTAAATAAGTTACCAAGGTTAGCCTATATACAAAATTTCAACTTTCTAGCACAATTTTTACTCTCGGAAAATACTGCCCCCGTGCCCCCAAATAAAATTTTGAAATTTTGAATTTTTTTTCATTAATAATATACTTAATTATTCTAGAATTCAGAATATGAACTTTCTCCAAAGTTTCCTACCGGGCCCCCGAATTTCTTTAACCCCCCCTTTTTCAATTTTTGAATTTCAAATTTTTGAAAAATATCAGCCTTAAATAGCTTAATACACATGCAAAATTTCAACTTTCTATCTTTTACGACTTAAAAGTAATACAGCAAAAAAGGGCTCACTTTTTTTCCAGTTTTTTCAAAATAACGGGTTTCCAGGAAATTCAGGGAAAAATCCGGGGACGCCAAAAGTCTTAGAATTTCTTTCTCTACGAAATAGGCAATTTTCAAAAACTTCCCTGAAGCCGTTTTCGAGATGCCATACAAAATTTGAACCAAACATATAAACATATAAGAAAATAAGAATATAAGAATATAAATATACACCTGGGACATTATAATATATGACTAGCGCTTCGCCCCGTCGCAAAGCGACGTGTATTTAATATTTGTGAATAAAAAAAGTTATTTGATAAATTGAAAATAATGCAAAATATTATTTTTTAGTAATTTTCGCTAAAATATATCATTTTTGAAATTTATATTTCCTTATTTTGTAATAATTCCTTTATTTACAGTAATAAAGCACTGTATTGACCAGTCTTCAGTGCCCCCGCCCATAAGCCTCAATTGTCACTTCTTGGCTCCATGCTCTCTTGCGTTTCTGAACTTTTAATTTGATTCCTCTAAACTTCTGCCATGAAGCGCCTCCTACTTTTAGCACTCTGCATCGCTCCTTCCCTAAGCATCGTTGGTCCTTAGAGTACTTTCACAGCGCCCCCGCTGCGTAAAATTATCATTTACCATAATGAAGCACAGTATTGAACAATGTCCACTGCCCCGCCCCTTAACACCAATCACCACCTCTTGGCTCCATGCTCCGTATCGTTCTTTGCACTTTCAATTGTATTCCTCTGTACCAACAATGCGCCCACTTGCAACACTACAGCTTAACTGAACATCATCGCTTATTAGGGCACTTTCCTATACCCACCGTTTAGAGCAATCATTAAATAATCCTGCGCTTCCACTCCCTGCGTACTAATCTCTTAACAATTAGTTTTCCAAATTAATACTTTACTGGCAACCTGCATACTAAATTTCATCCTTAGAAGTACATTATTTTTTAATAATTATTCGATAAGATAAATCTTTGATAAAATTTTCACTAATTTCAATGTAAACCTACTAATTACATCAATTCATTTATGATTTTAAGAAAGCCTAGCAGTTCGCACCCAATAATCTCATCTCAGGCCTTTTCCTTCCCGTTATTGCACTTTCAATTCAATCTCCATACCTCGCCACCCTCACTTTCAGCACCAAAGCACATATTCTGCAATACGGTTACCTCCCAGAGCCATTATAATCTATCGCCTTTACTTCTAACACCACCGTTACTTAGAACTGAACCCCAGCGCCACACTCTTCTCCAATCAGACACTACCAATTCGATATTACAGCAATTCATTTACATGATTAAAACTGTACTGTAATCTTACACTCTATATTTCGTATTTATATTTACGTTATAATATTAGTCTTCCCATTAATCCCCGCTCCTGAAATAAAATTGTCAAATTTTTGTCATATTTTTAGCTCTCTACCTTTATCTACCCCTACTTTTATAAATGACCGAAATTTCAATATTGAGTTTTTTGGCAAAGCTTTTTCCCGCCCCAACTTCCCCAATTTTACGTCGCTACTAAGGTTAAATTCATTTTCGCAAATATGCACATGCATAGTTTCTATTTTTTAACTTTTTTTATTTTTTTGATATTTGGGGCTGTTAACTATTTCCCCCCTATACCTCTCACTCCTGTTCGATTTCACAGCACAACAAACGCACCAAAAATCAATCCAATTCTACTACTGAATGTAATTTGAATATTTGACTTATAGAGAACTATTAAGCTTCTATTTAATATTCTACATGCTAAATATCATCGTTGTACCTCTATATTGTTTTTATACTCGGTATATCACTCCCCACTCTAATGTTGCACTTAAGAAAATGTAGTTTTTTTTATATTTTCGTAATAAATATGTCAATCTATATCTGCATATTAAATTTCAGCTTTGTATTTATATTTTAGCATTAGTACCCCCCACAAACCTCCGCTACTGAACAAGTTTGTTAAATTTTAGCACGGGGATCTATTTTATTTGTATCTAAGAACATATTTTTTAAACTATAGCCCTTCATCGCTATATATTTCATATTTCTGGTTTTTAGCCCCTAGCGCCCGCCGCCTCTGGAAAGTTTTCTTTAGTTTTTCTTTAATGATACTCTATATTAGGCCCACGTTCCAAATATCAACGTTCTAGCTCTGTTGCGACATTGCTCCCAAAAAATCACGCCGCTACTGAATTAAAATTTTGGTAATCCAATTATTGGCAAACATGCGCAATTAGTGTCTCAATACATACCCTAAGTTTTAATACTACTTTTTCAATATTTCTGGCTTTTACTGTGTCAACTCCCGCCGCTACTGGAAATTTGGGGCTTTTTATTTTCTTTTCTTTAATTACTGTCCACAGCGAGCCTACATATTAAATTTGAACGTCCTAACTCTTTTCTAACATTGCCCCCTAAAACTCGCGCCGATACTGAACTTAAAGTTCAAATTTCCAACTATTTGCAAATGTGCACATTTATGATCTCAATACACATACCAAATTTCAGTTTTCTATCTTTTCTAGTTCGTCAGATATTTACAAAAGTATTTTTTCGAATTTTGCAGTTTTGTTCATTTTAGCATTAGAGCCTCTCACATATCTCCGCTACTGAATTAAAGTCCAAATATGTACCTCTTTATCGTACTTATCATCAGTTTATTACCTCTGCCCTAATGTTACACTAAAGAAAATGTAGTTTCTTTATATTTTTACTAGCTGACCCGGCGAACTTCGTACCGCCTAACAGTCAATGAATGTAGTGTTACCTTTTAGCTGAACTAATTTAGGCTTTGATGAACGTAATACAATGATACAAAATAATATTTATTAATATAGATAGAAACATAAAAGTATTTTATTATGATGAATGATGATGAAAACATACAGAATGAGAATAAAAATTAAAAAAATAATAATAATTAAGTAATTCAAGCTCATGTCAGAAAAAAATGATTGAAAACTATGTTGTGCAGATTGGAATACACTCGGATTAATTCATTAATGGGATTTTCATTCAAGCACCTTGTGGTAAACGACATTCTTTGTTTTTTGGTCAGGCGCAAGAACAAATAAAGCGGATGGTTTGCCGACACGTGAGCATGCCAGGTACAATTGACCATGAGAAAAACATGCATTTTCTAGATTGAGGCCACAAATAGTCAAGGATTAGCCCTGTGATTTGTTGATCGTCATGGCGAAGGCAAGACGAATCGGGAATTGAATTCGTTTAAACTCAAATGGCATATCCGTTTGGATCATCGGAATCCTTGGAATAAGAACTTCCTCATCTCTAAATTTTCCTTTAAGTATCGACGCGTGAATCACATTGCTCATCAGTTTTTTTATCACCAAACGCGTTCCATTGCACAGTTTTGGTTGGTTTAAATTTCTAAGCATGATGACTACAGAGCCAACCTTAAGTTTTAAATTGTGCGGTGGTAAACCAGGCACATCCAAGGAGAAGCTGTAGTCGATGGTGCAATCATATAGAAACGCTGCTCGATTCAAATCAATACTTGAACCATTTCTTCTTGCACTTCGAAGATTATTCCTCTGTTCATCTGTACGATAAGCTCGACGATTTCTCGTTTCTAACCTAGCCGTTTCACGGGCTACCTCTCTTTGCTCTTGTGTTTGAGAAGCACGAATTAAGGCCATTCTTTGCTCCATACTAACGCGGCGCTCTTCTCATGCAATTTCTCGTTCTTCATCAGATAATTGACTCGCGATATTCCGTTGCCTAATTGCATTACGGCTCGGCTGGGAAAGATTAGATCTTCTAGGACGCGGCATTGTTATTAATATTAATACTGAATGTGCACTCGCATAAAACCACAAAAAACCACTTTCGAGACATAGACAATAGCTCAGAGAGTATATAACCACTACATATGAATAGCTTATCAAGAAAAATTATAGATAACCTATAAAAAGACATTTACACTTTTGTTAACCTGTACAATAAATCTTAGGTATTATTTTCTGAAATTAAAAATTAAATAATTAATAAATAATTTACACAAATTAATGTCTAAAACAAACAAATATAACAGTACCTGAACTTTCGAGACATTTTACAAAAAATAAATTTCTGAACGCACACATGAATAGTTGTTACAGTATTTGACAGGATTGGACAACAAATGTTTGACATGAAATCAGCATTTATTGAAATGATTAAGTATTCATTACACATATCGAGTTTTCATTGTTTTTAAGATGTATTATGCTATTCGGGGCGGAGACAAATCCAACGAATCAATAACCATGAATATTGGTTCAGCAGATCTCGAGTTATAATTGTTGTAACAAACCCGTCTTTGTTTTATATATTTTCATTGTTTTTAAGATGTATTATGTTATTCGGGGCGAAGACAAATCCAACGAATCAATAACCATGAATATTGGTTCAGCAGATCTCGAGTTATAAGTGTTGTAACAAACCCGTCTTTCTTTTATATATTAAGATATATATATTTATTATAACTTAAATAACATATAAATCAATATTCAATAAAATAAATGATCATATCAATCAATCAGGATCCAATGCAGACGATGGTATTTGCCCTCCTGCCATTGCGGACCATTGTTTTCAACTTTTATTTGATCTCCAGCTGTCTTAGCATCTTCTTTCTTATCCGGGGTTTCCTGAACAGCTGTGGACGTTGACTTTTCCTGCTTATTTATTTCTTCATTCATATTCTAGAAAATAATAAAATGCCAATAGATGAGTAAAATCAATAAGATCATAATGAGTTATTAACATATTTATTTAAAAAGAAGCCTACTTACCGTTTGCTGTGGCGATGGTGATTCTTGTGAAGTGGTTCTGCGAATGAATTTGAACATTTTGTTGTTATTTTACGTTGTTTACTACAGCCAACAAATCAGTAGACTCTTCTCCAACAACCTGACTTGATGTTCTCTCTTTGAAATTCAGAATTATATTAATAGCAAAGCACTGGCTTGGTGTATGCTATTTATATCTATGGCAAGTCTCGGATTCTTACGATTGCTTCACTCGTATTTGCTCACACTTGGCTTACGTTGTTGTTTTCTATGGTCCCCTTCAATGGTTCAATGGGCCAGTGAACTCATTCTTGATCGCGGATTTTTCAAATTTTTATTGAACTGTATAGATCGTCTAGTTCATTAATGATACATCTACGACTATTAAGTTATAAGTATTGAAACGGTACACGATATATTTATCTGCATTCTAATTTATTTATTTGTTTTTATAGTTTTTCTGTATAGTAGTCCTGTTTTAGAAATTAAAGAAAATGATATTTTCAAACTATTTTATTATTGCTGAAACTATAATACGATAGAGTTAAGCAGGTAAATGTCTTTTTACGTAAATGATGAAAATGTCGTGAAATTTTGAGGATCGATAAAGGTATGTTAGGTTTTGACGAACAGACTTATTGAATTTTCTTAAAGTTTGGTATATCGTTTAGAGCTTGTAAGTTAGTTTAGTTTTTCTATTGCAGGATAATAAAACAAATATTATTAATATACTTTAACTTTATTGATATATAAAAGTTCTACTAGAATTAGTGATTCACATTAAGTTATAAAAAGTAATTTAACCAATGTCTATTAGTTATTCAATGTTAATAGTTTGAAGGATAGACTGTGAATGATCTTCAGTACAAGATTTTCTTATAGAGCATTCTATTCTTATAAAACATGTCCTGACTTGTTACATCTAGCTTTTGTTATTTAAAGTTCCTAGAGTTGATTTAAAAGATACAGGCCCACACAACTAACTGGGAATGTTTACATAAGTCAGCTCTCATGTATGAAATTAATAGACTGACTTGAACACTTGACTTATCAGTAGATAAGTGCCTTGAGAACTTAAACCTAGACGTAATACTTTGCAGGTTTATTAAGATACTCATAACATTGCAGATTTATTAGTATACTCATGTGAAAATCATACTCTTCTAGCTTTAAATATATCCATGATATAACAAGTAGTTTAATATTATTGTTTATTATTTACTGTACTGAAATAATTCTGTCTCACAGTTTTAGTGGCCTACGGTTCATAGTTCTTTTTTCTTTTATTAATAAAAATAGATAATTTTCATAAATATCGTAACTTTTATAATATTTTTCTTTTTATTTTCTGTTTATAATATGTTTGTTTTCTGTTGCCCTATATGACACTCATGACTTCCTAATATACATGTAACACATAAGCTGAAAAGTCCCGGGCCTAAAATTTTTTCTTTGCCATATGCGGTCGTTTCTTTGCAATTTCGGCCTTCAATCGCTCCAATAACGCTATATAATATTCACTGTTAATGGTATTTCCTTTCTCAAGATAGTCGATGAATATTACACCACGCACATTCCAAAATACCGAGGCCATAACCTTTCCAGCCGATTGTTGTGCTTTCGGGCGCTTTGGACGAGGTTCACCAGTTGCTGTCCACTCAGATGACGATCGTTTTGATTCCGGAGTGAAGTGATGGATCCATGTTTCATCCATTCTCACATATCGACGCAAAAATTCCGGTTTGTTACGTTTAAACATGGCCAAACACTGCTCAGAATCATCAACACGTTCTCGTTTTTGGTCAACAGTAAGCAAACGCGGCACCCACTTTGAACATGTCTAATGTTGCAGCCCAATGTTAGTTTTGTTGGTGGTTGAAGTTTTATGCAAATGTTCGGCATAGCTCATATCTAAAACTAAAGATATCATTTGTAATTCTATATCTCGGTTGTTTTTCTCGTTACATAAGTATACCTTGTTACATCAAATAGTAATTTATTCGCTTATATAGAAATTTAGTTTTTCTCGAGAGGTTCAAATTTATGTAGTTTTTTTTAAATCAATATCGGTTAAGCAATTGCATGTCATTATTATATTTTCCATTGGATTATTTCTATTCTTAATTAGATTTTTGGGCAGGGTTACTTTTTTCTTGAACTGTATAATTTCCTCGTCATATGAATAATCTGAAGATGAATCACTAAAATCACTGAATACTTCTATATTATACATTTGTTTATAATTGTTTGATTTTAATTCAAAGGAAAATCATTTTTTTTAACTTTTGAGGTTTACAGAATAGCTCGAAAATAACGTCGGTGAAGTACGCAGCCGATTCGATTGCAGTTGATTCGGAATAGTGGTGTCTATCAAAATTAATTCGGTGTTAAATTGAACTTTAAATTACATTTTCTAATTGGAACATTTAAGCAAATATTTAAATGATAATAGACTGTAGAAGAGTTAGGTAACTTAAATATTATTATATAATATAAAAATTTACCAATTAGTGTCATATATTGCTGTTTTAATATAGGAAAATAAAACGCGAACGAAAATCTAAAACCCAAAAATTTAATCAAATTATTTATTTATAAATAGGTTAACTAATATGTCTCTTAGGTAAATACAAAATTTCAGCCATAACTAATTCTTATTTTCTACAAAAATTACAATTTAGTGTAGTTTAAATAGCGCTAATCACTTGTTTTTTTTGCACTTATTTTCTGTCCGTGGAGTTAGTAATTTAAATATGTCTTGCTGACAACCAAACCCAGAAATTTGAACTGAATAGTCCGATAATTGAACCCGAAGATACTGCGGTTTGCAGTCAAGTATCAACGCTTTCGTCCACTGTGTCGTCACTGTCATATTGATTATTGAATTGACCATAATGTTATACATATATAACAGTCAACAATTTGTTGTGGGGCATAGGGGAGGGTTCCCTATAAAATGAGAATTTTTCTTAATTTTCTTTCCTTTAACACGTGAACAAGAGGGGTTACTTGTTCCCAAAAATTCATGTCAGAACAAAAAGAAATAAAAAGAAAGAAGTCAAAAACTTTAAAATTCTAAGTATTGAAAAAAAAACTGAATTAAAAATTATTAATTCGGAAACTATTTTTTTTTGTGGTGCAAATCTGCTGGAACATTTCTTTAAGCGGTGCTGCCACTACTAATAGAGTGATGGAACAAAAATGTATAAAGAAAATAAGAATTATAAAAATAATTTTACATTTTGGCCTCTTTATGTGAGGAGATAATCATTTAAACCCAATTTGTGAAAGAAAGTTGTTGCTTAAAAGAACGAGGATTTAAGTGACTCTAAATTGTATATAATTAGGGAAAACCACGTGGCAGTGACTCACATGATATGTAGACCTGTAGGACATCAAGAAAAAAGGTAATTGTGACCGGATTGCAATTAGAACAACAAAAGGATATCTGAAATAAAAAGTGCAAAAGAAGAAAAGGCCCCGAAAAGATATCACTCTACTCGTAGGTTATGGGCCCAATAAATTAATCACTGAGCAGAATATTCCTAATACGAATCTGTTGCGGAATGGGTTGAATAAAATAAAAACCTATTTCAATGTAACTATTAGCAAACTTTTATTAAAAGTATTTACAAATATACAAAAACATAACAAAAGAAAATTTATTTAAAATCAGCAATACAAAAATTTAAAAAATACAACATTTTTCAGCGTCAAGAAGTGCGGCCCAAATATGAATTATGTTTATTTTCGGAATTTAAGACGAGCAGTAAGTATTTAATGCCCATACCTGAAATGAAATAAATATAATGTTGTTATTACGAAATGACATAATAACACTGAACTTCCTAAAAACAAATTTAATCAATAATTTGAATTAAATAAAAAACAACAGTGCAATGTTATCAAGTATTGTTTTAAATGAAACTGTTTTACTTAATTGTTGAAAGTTACATTCCAATCTATTGTAAATTAAACAATAATTGAAAAAGAACTTATAACAGAAATAGTAATGGCTTCTTACACTAAAATTATTGCTTCAAACTATCTTTGGACACATATAACAGTTGTCTGTGCGAAAATGTTTATATGTAGTTTTAAAAACTAAAGTGTCACTTACTTTTGGAATTCCCACTCGCTGTTATCTAGCGGGCACACTTGACGAGTCTTGAGCCAACGGGAAATGCAATGAAAGTGGAAAGCATGCTGCAAAGTGCAAATGAATGAAATGTTAAAAATAATCCAAGTAAAGGTGATTTTACAGTGTTATTATTACTTGAATCTGTGTTTGTTCACACATGAAAAGTATTCTGATTTCAGTTATGTTCAACTTTAATTGAACAAACTATCTGAATCTGAATCTGAAATGTATTTGAGTGTGTAAGGTCGCCTGAATGTTGTAAAATAAAGTAGGATTAAACGTTTAAACATATTCTTACATTGCAATTTCCCCAAGCAACGGTGCATTCTTGAGTTGTAGCGGAAGCCTGATTCGCCTGGCATTCTATACAGAGATCCATGATGTGATTTCGACAAATTGCACAATTGTCCACAATAATGTCTATTTGAAAGAAGAACAATTATAACAATAGATTATGGTTTGAATAAGACTAAATACCAGCAGTAAAACATAACCTCTAAAGAATAAAACATATGTTGGATTTTAATTTTTAAATTGCCTTACCCCACGCCCATAATGCTACAGCACTCACTGAAAAATATATTTAATCAATTACAAATCGAAATGCCATAAAACCTAAACAAAATATGAATGACTTGCTTATTTTAATTAAGACTTACTTTCTTGACTTCGAATCTCTTCTTTTCTTCTTGGCTGCTACTTGACCTCGAAATTTGAGAATCGTCTTGGTTATCAACTTCCATTTTATCTATATCAAACAAAAAGATTTTCTAGTAAACTATAACTTTGACTTGACACTACTCGAAATTATCACTTGTATTACAGAGTAACAACTGAATTGAAATGATAGCAGGACATAATGGATATATTGAAGTGATTACCTCTTGCGGGGTTATACTGTAGCTAACTTCAAGTCAATTGGACACGACTTTGTTGCTCAGACAATGCATATCCACCATGGTTCGGGTTCTTTCGGATACGATCATAGTCTGTCTCTATTCTCAATGAATATGCAAATCACTGGCGCAGCAGTAAATGATGCCGTTATCACTTGTATTGCAGAGTAACAACTGAATTGAAATGATAGCAGGACATTATGGATATATTGAAGCGATTACCTCTTGCGGGATTATACAGTAGCTAACTTCAAGTCAATTGGACACGACTTTGTTGCTCAGACAATGCATATCCACCATGGTTCGGGTTCTTTCGGATACGATCAAAGTCTGTCTCTATTCTCAATGAATATGCAAATCACTGGCGCAGCTAGGTATGGGTCAGACGGTGCTGGGCACCGGGGCCCTCAAGCTCAGGGGGCCTTCGGACTCTGACCAGCAAACCTCGTATTGTACTAGCTAAAAATTCTGCCACCTTTGAAATGTAAATAAAATAGGTTGCAACACGACTTTAAGGTAGTACTGTCGGTCAGAGAGTTACCGTTTAATATTTTCTAAAATTTGGAATATTAGTAGATTATAATAAGACAATGATCTCGTTAAATTTTAGAAAAACCGCAGAGAACCAGTAAAAATATATTGAACTTTAAATTTTTTTGCATTTAACATTGAGGCTTATGAGAAATCACATTTTTTATTTCATTTTATAAGAAGAACAGTTTAGATTTAGATCTATCGAAGGTAGACCAGCTAAGCCTTATTATGAGGTATGCAGTAATAACGTAGGTCCGTATTCCTGACTCTTTCTAACAATGATCGTGATCGAACAGATCTGATTTACATGAGTGAAACATTTTATGAGTTACTTTTAAAAGAGTATTCCTGTACATTTCTTGAATTTTATTATTAATTATTATTATAGATCACTTTTAAAAGTGATTCTTAACATGTTTCGCTCATATAAATCATACTGTTCGATCACGACCATAGTTCGCAAGACTCAGAAATAGGGTCCCTAGGGACCTAACGCAGATCGGAAAATGGATAGTCAGTTGGTTTAGAAGTATAACAAGCGTTTCTAGGCTTTTATTTAACATTCAAACATGGTGCGGCAGATTTGGTCAACCAGGTGACTACATTTTTTATCGACAAAATAATGATTTAAGAAAATGTGTAGCTCAAGGTTATGATGGAGCCAGTGTAATGAGCGGTATGTATAATGGTGTACAAAAACAAATTAAGGATATCCAATATCCTAACGCGGAATACATACATTGCGCCACTCAAAATTTAAATTTGATAGTAAATGATGCTGTTAGCACTTGTATCGAATTACAGATTTTTTTCGCAACGTTGTAAGATTTGAATTATTTTTTTTTTGGAAAATGCATCAAAAGTCGGGATCTGCTGTCAAAATTCACTGGTGAATCGTACATCACTCTAAAAAAACTAAATCACACTAGATAGTCCAATAGGGTCAATACAATATCTGCATTAAAACTTCGTTATTTCGAAATTTTTATCAAAGCGTTATCAGAAATAGTTCTCAAAAACTCCAGTGAAGACTAGCAGAAAGTATTAAAACAAAAATGCTAAATTTCAAGTTCGTGTGTTCCTTTGCGAATTTATACACCGTGTATTGATTGACTTCAATTATGCATCTAAAATTTTACAAAATGCTATATCAATTTGGCGGAGACAAATGCAGAGATGCAAATTTATAGAAATGACTTCAAATCCTTCAAGTACAAAGCCAGTGAATCTGCAATAAAAAATGGTATTGATCCCCATTTTTAATAAAAAAGGCAAAAGAAAGTAAAGCTTCTGATTATCGATTTAGAAACATGGAAGAAATATTTAAAATTACTATTTTCAATAATGTACTTGACATAATAATGGCTCAATTAAATGTACATTTTGGTGGTATGAAGTTAGTCAAATATTCAATTTTCTTCAATTTTCAATTAACACGAACATTTTTACTGGATGTAGATAAAAGAACTTTATTACAAATGTGTGTCCAATTCCAAAGTAAATATTTTGATATAATAGGCTCCAACTTTTCACTTCAATTTCTTAATATTTACCACCTATTTTTACCTGAATTATTATTTTTTTTTTAAATATATTTATTTAAGTGCATCAACTTTGAATAGTGGTCACACATCAGTATAGTAGTTAGGCCTGACTTCCATATAATAACTGGAAGAGATCCCTTAAAGGGATAAGTTTGCCTTTGCATATGACTTATCTGTATATAAATTTTACACCCTTGCTGTTGACTAAGAAGTCAATTCTACACGCGGGTTAAAATGTCTTATTTTCTTCCCTCGATGTGTAATATACTATTAATGTTTTATGTACAATAAAGTGTTTTATATTAACACGGGCAAAAACCGTTTGATTTACTTTGTTTTATTTTTACCAATAATATTAATCCAAGTATACATTTCTAAACTTTTCACCTGTAGAACCTAGATCACCAAAGATCACACAAGGCACTCATGCACATAGTAAGTAGTTTTGCTGTGGCATTCAGAGCACGATAAAGAGCTGATGATAAACTAGTAGTTCTGTACCTTTAAGGTATTTATATATATACATATATATTGTTATAACACACGTTCCATACGACACAAACTAACAATGTCTCTTCAGTATCTTTGCTGACAATGCACTCTAGAGATAATAAAATAGTATATAAGTAATATGTTAATCTTAATCTAATTAGTTCAAGTTCATGTATAATCTGCATCGTGCAGATAGTAATTGGCTGGCTCACCATTTGAGACTAGGCATAAGCTGCATCGCGCAGTGATTATTAGTCCAAATAAATATTATTTAAGTAAAACTAAAATAAATTGTTTTTTTATTAAAATCGTAGAATTACAATCGCTGTAAATTTTTCCATTTTTATGGTTAACTTAATATTTCGAAACCTACAAAAATAAAGTTAAAGAATAAAGTAAACTTGATAAATAGTGGAGTGAAATAGAAACAGAAATTGAAGTGCTCCGAGACTCATCGACCCACTAGCAGCAGCATATGGACATGAAGATCTCGCAAGGCATCGCGGTGATAATCGTAATGTGAGTACTCATTCATATTTCCTTTCTATATTCATATTTCCCAAAAACAAAAATTATTATTATTTTTACAATAATATTTCCTGTTTAAAAAGGAGTATAAATCGCTTATACAGGCCTAAAACAGGTATTAAATTTAAAAAGGAGTATAAATCGTTTATACAGGCCTACCAAATATTAAAAAAATTATTAAAATAAAATATAAATTACGCAACGTAATACAATAATTAAATAATAATTTTCTAAAAAGGAATATAAATCGCTTATATAGGCCTAATGAAAATTAAAAATATTAAAAGTAATATTAAAAATAATATTGAAATAAAATATTAATTACATAACGTAATAAATACTATAATGTAATATAATAAAATACTTGCAAATTAACTAAATAATAATAATAATTTTTTAAAATAAAATGTTTACAAAATAACTTTTCTTATAAAAGTTACACTATAAATCGAAATGGAGACATTCCATACTTATCTAAATTATGTAAAGGAATATAATGGAAACAATTCGCTGACAAATTTTATAGAAGATTGTGAAGTGATCATAGATAATTTTGCCATATTCCCCGCTAAAAATGAAGATAAAAAAGAAGCTATTAGGAATAACGGTCTATTGCTCTCAGCTATAAAAAACAAGATTATTGGAGACGCAGCAAGTTTAATAAAGAATAAACATATTAATACATGGGAGAAATTAAAAACTATTTTAATAAATAGTTATACTAAAAACCGCAGCCATATCCCGGATACAACAACACTTAAACGAAAGCCTAATGAGAAAGTTATTACTTATTACTTTAGATGTTTAGAATCAGTTAACAACTTTAATGTTTTGAACACACTTCACAATAAAACATCTTTAAATATGAGAACACTGGCAAAACATCACGATTCCCTGATGGTGAGAAATTTCATAAAGGAGCTAAACGATCCCCTTGGTTGTAAATTAAGACGCCAAAATCCTAACACAATGGATGAACTTCTAGAATTAATAATAGAAGATATGACGAACCACGAAATCCATACTAACGAGGAATATAACCACCCTCATCAACAACAAGTGAAGAACACACAAGATTTTCAAACAGAGCCGTCAACACAAAAACCGTGTGAAACAATAATCGAACAAACCATTGAGAATAAAGAAATAGACAATGTACGGACGGAACTACAAGAAGTAATCATAAACAACGAGAGTACAGAAATCAAAATACAAAACCAAAATTCAGAAGAAAAACGGGACACAGAAATAAATGAAAATAAAAACGATATCAAATTACAAAAAGAAATGGCGAACAATGTGCCCACAAATATCAAAATACAAAGCCAGAATAATTCAGAAGAAGTTCTGAATACAGATGAAAAGGAAAAAGAACTTGAAGAGTTTAACAAAACAGAAGTAAAGAAAAAGACAATTGTTGAAGTAAAAATGAAGCAAGGAAAAGTAAGCGTCAAACAAAACACAGAAAATCAGCAAAATATGAATCAAGAATCAGAGAATCAAAATACACAACATTTTGAAATACCAAACCAACAAAATGTTAAGCAACAATCAAAAAATCCAAACTTTCTAGATTTTAAAGTAAAAAATCAACAAAAAATCGGACAAGTAGCAGAAAAGCAAACTATAAAAGAACTTGAAATAGTGAAGCAACAAAATATCAACCAAGAAAAACCAGAAAAACTAAATATGCAATATTCTGAAGTAAAAAAATTACACAATATAAGGCAAAGAAAAGCAAGAAATAATAAAAATCAAAATTTTAAAATAAAAGATAAAATTGAAAAGAAAAAAAGAAACAAAGCTAAATGCATACCAGAAAAACAAGAAGATTCAGAAAACGAGGCACACACTTTGTGGATAAATGATCACAGAAAAGAAATAATTCGTGGACAGAAGATTAGAAATTCAGCACAACTAAAGCAACTATATGGAACCAAACGAAATAAAAATAATAACTGGATAGATGAATATTTGACGAATATCATGACGAATAAAAATATTAAAACATATATTGACTTTACTTTAAAGAACTTCCTGATAAGATTAACTTCAAAAAGTCTTCAATACTTCCCGAAAAAATTAAAAATTTCTACCCGAACCTTAACAATTCGAATACGCAACCGCAAGCAACCAAACCCACCTGACTATATAATATTTAACTCCGAAATTTAAATCTAAAAATAATAAAACCCTAAAACGGACAACCACCTTAATAAAGAAAATTGTATGAACTATTAAAAGAATTATACAGAACAACTATTTAAATAAATTACTACAAATATTACGATAAACAATACATTTACAAAACACAACAGACAAAAAGAAAAAGAAAATGATGAAACAAATTGAGAATCAGAAACAACCACCTTAATGCAGAAAATCGCATAAACACTGGTATCACCAGCAGTAAAACCCTATAAACATACAAATTAAGCGACATCAAGTAATAACTATTTCGATACAATCACCAACGCTGTTAAAATTATTAAAATTAATAAAAAGAGCAAATTATTTAAATTAAAATAAAGAAACGCGACCTATTAATATCTACATTAACAAAAATACATTTAAAAATAAAACTCATTAAACCCATTGTAATGATAACACGTATTAAATGAACAATAATTTAAAAGATAAACACCATCGGAAAATATAAAAACGAGCATAAAATAAAAAATGATATCAGACATCAAGAAACAAACGCAACGCACAAGGTCATTTACGAAAGATATACCCGTGTATTCTAATAAAATACGTGGAAACTGCAAGCAATTTGCAAGCAATGCAAATACTATGATTTGAAAACGCTAAATAACACAAAAACAACTGTGAGATCATAATATAAGCGCATTCCACAAAACCAGAGTCCACCGTATCATAAAGCATAAAACATGCCCCTGCCAAGTCACTCATGAGATGTGTTATTATAAGATGTAATGAAACCCCATACTCCAGTACAAAAGATAATGCTACATTAACAAACTAAGCATTTCTAATTTAGCTACTATGATAACCCATAGACTAACACATTGAAAAACACAAAAATAAAATAGCAATGTTATGTGCATAAAGTTAAGGAAATAAATACAGACAGTACAATTTATTATCATGATTAAAGCTACTGTTAAAAAACCAAATGTAGACACAGTATCCATGAACACTAACAAAAAACATAGCAATAGCGGAATAAAAACATGAAACCTTTTTTAAGTAAAAGAACCACCAGAGTAATAATCAGAATCAGCAAGTAATGAAGTAATAGACGTCACATACAAATTAATTTGCGAAAGATATACGTGGTCTAGTCTACGAAAAGATGTCGAAAATTTCATCAATAACTGCAGCACATGCAAACAGTGCAAATGTAAAAGAAAACCAATTAGAGCACCGCTAAATAACACCGAAACACCTGAGAGACCACTTGAGAAATTACATATAGATACGTTTGGTATAGACAATACTATATTAAATGTATTTTCAAAATAACCACAGGCATACAAAATCGCCAATAGGTCATCCACAGAAATTGCCGATAAACTAATAACGTATTTCTCACACCACGGCATACCCAATCATATTACAAATAATATTAAAAAATATACAAATATAACTGAATTCTCAAATAATCTCATCGAAGAATTACAAGAATTATATAAAATTAAAATTCATATAACAACACCATACAGACATGAAAGTAATTCTCCAATAGAACGAGCACATTCCACGATACTAGAACTATATCGTATAGTAAAACATAAACATGATCTTACACCCGAAACAATCATGAAATATGCTATTATAGGATATAACGAAACCCCACATTCTCGTACAACATACAAACCTTTTGAAATAATAAATGGACACTTACAAACCAAGTCAGTATTGCTTATGGATTATGATAAAACACTCATGGACCTATACACCCAAAATCATAAAACTAAAATCTCAACCCTATACTCAAAAATTAAAGAAATAAATACAAATCGAAAAGAACAGGTTATTAATAAAAGAAATGCTACCGTTAAAGACCCAAACGTAAAACAAGGAGATATCGTATACCTCAACACTAAATCAAAACAGGGCAAAAGCCGAATAAAGAACACAGGACCCTTTAAAGTACTAGAAGTATCCGATACTTATATAGCTAAAATAGAAGATCTAAAAAATTAAAAATTAAGAAAAGCACATGTAGATAACCTAGTGAAAACCAAAATGAAAAATCCAACTCCAAACGAATTTAATGAGAAAAGAATTAACGTAATATTCGAACGCACTACACTACCTGTCGATAAATCTAAGACAGATTATATTCTACACCTAGTTCACGACAAATTCAACCCCAGAGACGAAAAACCAAGATACTACAACGGATTCGCAAAGTTAATAGCAAAAAAAAAAAAACACACTCAATTTCGAATACATATTAAATAAAGCTAAAAAGAACTAATAACCTCGTAGAGGGCCCATATAAACTCATGCGAGGAAGAACATTTGGACACACAATAAATCCAGTCTGCAATCAACAAAACTGCCTGGACAAACTTTCCGAATTTCTAAAAAAAAATTTGAAAATTCACCAACCGAATTAATAATACGAATGCCCCCTATAGCACAAGGACTTTTTAATAGAACAAAAGAAGAGGTCCTAGAAGTATTTAAACGGCATGGGCCCACAAAGCACAAATACATCATGCACTCAAATCCCGAAATACAAATGAATTATTTATTTATTAATTAATTATAAATAAATATATTAAAAACACGATCAAGTACTAAGAAATCCTGATTGTTGCAGGATCATCACCGCAACCAACACCAGCGATATTAATGAATGCCGAATTATTAAAATCACTGATAACCCAGGATTATATCCTGTGCAACTAGGAACAGCCCAAAACATCAAGGAATATTGGACTTTAGTCAAGAAAATAGATTTGGACCCCTTAATAAAATATTATAACCACGTTAACCTGACTAGAGAAGATATTAAAACGAAATTAGAAAAAAAGAAATTTACAACCTATGGGCACAGCACTGCTGTAATGGACATCCTGGATATGGAAATAAGTAGAAAATTTAAACAAATTCTCCCAACTCGAAGAGAAAAAAGAGGCTTCATAGATGGCTTAGGTACTGTTTGGAAAGCAATCGGTGGAAACCTAGACGCTAACGACGGCGAGCGTATAAATTTAGCCCTGGAGACACTTGATAATAAACAAGAAACTCTAAATAAAGCTATATCTAAACAAATAAAATTAACAAACGATATACTCGATCAATTTAAATCGGCCCTACACACAAGGTAAACGTACCAAATTCCCAATGAACGATATCGATAAACTCCAACACCAAGTATTTAACATCTTTATAACAGAATCGATCGGACTTGTCAGTCAATCAATGCAATTACTTTTGCACCTACTAAGAACCATTGAAACTGACATTACATTCGCTAAACTGAACACGCTTAGTGGTTCAATCCTGGAACCTGATCACCTATTAGCAGAATTACAAGCAATAAAGGAACATGTTGATACAACCAAGCATATCAAACTGCCTTACGATATTACATCAGAGAACATTCAACAATATGAAACTATTAGCAAAGTCAAAGCATACACCAATAAAAACTTAATCGTTTTTGTAATAAATATACCACTAGTAAACCCTAATATATTTACGTATTATAAACTATATCCAATCCCCATACCTTATAACAATAAATTCCAAATGATTATTCCCAGAACCCAATACACCATTGTGAATGAGTATAAACATGTAGATTTTAATGCACCCTGCAAAGAAATATATAACAATCAATTCCTATGCAAGCTTAGCGAACCACTCAACATCGAGGAAACCACCTGCGAGATAGAACTAATTCAAAACCAGCCAATCAGCAAATGTCAACCCTTAGTGATTTCTCTAACCGGCATCAAGATCCAGAACATCGAATTCAACACCTGGATGTTAACCACAAATGACGAAACCTGTGGCACCTTAACATGCAACAGCCAGCGTGACATACGTCTACAAGGAACATACATAATACACCTTGCACGAGATTGTCAATTTTCTGTTTCAGATAATACTCTTCAATACATAGATATAGAAGAGAAAGTCGAAGCTTGGAACACCATTTCCCTGCCGAAAATACCAGAGATCCAAAACAAACACCTAGACATCTCTACCGTGACCAACCTAAAATACCTGGACCTGGGCAACGTAGACAAGCTACAGACCACCCTAGCCCTACTACCTGAAGACTTCGATGACAGAAAAATCTCAGACTATGTGCACATAATTAATTATACATTATTACCTATATTATTCATAATAATTACTATTGTAGTATATAAGATAATCAAATATTTTAGAAAAATAAAAATAATAAAGAATGAAAATGCACAAGAAATAGATAGCAAAAATATTGAAGAGTTGCAAAAACCTTTTGCTACATTTGAAGCATAAGATTTTATCTTATAGGGGAGGTGTTATAACACACGTTCCATACGACACAAACTAACAATGTCTCTTCAGTATCTTTGCTGACAATGCACTCTAGAGATAATAAAATAGTATATAAGTAATATGTTAATCTTAATCTAATTAGTTCAAGTTCATGTATAATCTGCATCGTGCAGATAGTAATTGGCTGGCTCACCATTTGAGACTAGGCATAAGCTGCATCGCGCAGTGATTATTAGTCCAAATAAATATTATTTAAGTAAAACTAAAATAAATTGTTTTTTTATTAAAGTCTAAATTACTCAAACTTTAATTATATATATATAAATATATATATATATATTGATTTGATAAAACCTAAACAGTTTAGTTAGGGCCCCAGTTTCTTTTTGCACCGGGCCATTGATTATCTAGCTACGCCACTGTATGAGATGCCCCTGAGTTGCGGAAGAATCACATTACAGTGATGAATTAACTACAATACCTATATTTTCTATGTCTAATTTTAAGTAAATATACTCGTATATGCAAATGGAGAATAAATTTTATGAATTATGTTATAAATTATTCATAGAAGAAACAATAACAGCTTTTGAAACTTTTAAACCGTAGAAATTGTGTGACGTAATATACGGGGGACCCCTTACAACAGAAATCGAAATCAAATTTCAAATATTAAATTGCTATATCAACTTTAACCAAACAAACAAAAACAATAGACATGTATTAACATCTCTTTCAAGGAATTCAAAATATTCAACCTAAAAGTAACCAATATCCCTAAAAACAATTTAGATATGAAGTGTATAAAATTCGAATACGATATTCTCGAACTCGACTTAGTATAGGAATCGACATCTGGGCGATATTGAGTGATTTACGGACAACAACAAAAATAGAACATCCGGTTTGAAATCATTTTGGATCAAAAATGGAGACTAAAGTTACAGAAGCAACAATGCATTATCCCACCGCATAAACTTAAGGTGAAACATTACTTCAAGGTTATACAGTTAGATAAAGATGGCAACAGTGTAGTAAAATGTCAAACAATTTGCAACTTTGCAATTTGCAATTTACCTCTATTAAGACTGATGAGTGTGATAACTGAATAATCCTTAACCTTTATTATATACTATACGTAACTACTAATAGTTAAGAAAAAGTTAGTTTTTCCGAATAAAATGTCGGTACTGTCTAATACTATAATCCTAATATTAATAACAAAAATTACAATTCAAATGTCTGAGTGGTCGGTAAATACATAAATGAATAAAATTTCATTAGAAGAAAATGATGAAATTAGCTGTGAAATGATATTTTAGGTGCCCGTGGTAGGTAACAGTTGTTCAAAACAATTGTTCGCGCCACAATATTACACACAAGTTATTTTACACAATAACTTTTGTTTCAACGTGAAATCAGCCTTCCCAGGTTGAAATTTGTCTTGCAATGCTAGTTTCACACTTGCGAGCTTGTCACACTCTAATTTCAAGATTTATTTTGTACTTCTTATATAGAAATTGTCTTGCTATGCGAGATTCACACTTGCAAGCTTGTCAAATGCTCATTTCAAGGTTTATTTTCTACCTGGCGTTGTGTCGCATCGCTACAAAAGGCGCTTGCCGGCACTTGTTGTGATTCGTTTAAGAACACGCTAACAACCATTGAGAACTCGGCAGTGTTAGAAATACGAGTATAAAGTTCAAATTCAAATTTTCAATGACGCAATGGTATTTTCAACGGTGCGTCTATGCCTACCGCAGTTTGTATTTTACACCTACACTATAGCTTGGCGCAATAAGCCTTGAATACTACTATTTGCAATGCTATAACCTTGTTAGGTATTTGAGAAAAAACTTTTGAGAAATGTCAATGAACAACTGTTCGTATATTACTTTATTAATGTCAACTCAACTCTAATATTGGTACCTGCTACCTGGTGTCAAATAACCTAGATGAGGTTGTTTGCAGCTCTGACATTTAAATTCTAAAAATGGCAAGTAATAATCATGCCTCAACGTTAGCACCGAAACACTTATCTGGAAATCATTTATCACAGATCCAGGTGGCGAAAAGAATAAGCAAAGATTCAATTTTAATGCACGTTATGATTACTTCAAACCTAACCTAAAATACTATTCAAAACTAAATTTAACAACAAATGGATCATTTTCACTATAACTTTAAAACTTTCAATATTATACTTTGTGTATATGTAATTGAATATTTCATTTTTAATAAATCATAATTTGTAAGAAAAGAACATGGAATCGAAATATTTTGTTATTCTAAGCTATAGGCCGTAGACACAAAAACACTGCGTTAATTATTATTATCTTCTATTATATAGAGGCAATTTGATAAATAATTAATGATAATAATACATGATTCATAGCCTAATTATTGCTCCTTGGCCCTTGTAGCACATTGACCAGAGATTCAAAGGAGCTACGTGAAGTTTGTGGCACAAAAGAATTTAAGTTGTAGACCATTTGTCTCTGAACCTTTTCACAAAATAAAAAGGGTGACCAACGCATATTCGTCACTTATCATTTGGACCTTAAGCAGATAGCCACGCAGACGTATTTTTAATTCGACATCTTCTTACTGTCAGTAATATTTGTATAAATGTTCAGGATGTTTCCAGTACAAGAAAGTTACTTGGGGCACATTTCAATAGTAAGTGTTAAATATCTTATTTGAATTATTTAATAAATTCTTATTGTTGATTAATATTTACTACATATAGTTCCGCAAAATTTGTACTTATTGAAGCTTTCTTTCTTTCAAGGCATTGGTTGAATTCGTTAAACACAAAATTGAATCCACTTTATCAAAAACCCCTTTTTACAAGCAACATTATAAAATGAAGAAAAGCGTTAGATTCAACTTAACGCCAACGTACCGCGTTATGAGAGTTTGGACATTCGCTCATCGGGAAGCAAGGAAACCGAATTGGCAGCTTATTAAAGAAAATATGTGGAAAAGGAACATTAATCGGGATTTGCTTATCGATGACGAAGACAGAGCTCCTGAAATTTCTGAGAAGAAAGTAAAGTTGAAACAGACACCTACACTGGAGGCTTTAATTGTGTGTATTTTTAATAAAGTATTGAATTGTTTAACATCTTAGTGATAATTAGCGTAAATAACAATGTAGTTTTATATATCTGAAACTATTGACTTTATTTTTAAATTATGTAATAAATTACATTTTACAAGAAGCAATATTTTATTTTACTTGTTTTACTGTTTCTTATTATACTTGTCTCCTCACTCCCGCTACTACTGCATATTGTTAGACAGAGATGGAGACTACGCAACGTATTAAAAGAAAGTTTTGGTGATAAGTGATTTATTTACATGTTTACCTAACCTAATATAATGAAAATACTAATATCTACTTTGTGGTCTACATAAGTCCATTGTTAGCTAGAAACTCTACATTTATGTCTTAATATTTATATTCAAGTACCTCAAGTTATATTATTCATGATTTGATGTAGCATTTTATTATAACTGATATTTATACTTACTTTTTGCCTTTTTATTTCTCTATTTAATATCTTCACTTTATTTGATTATTCTTAGCTTTGTAAGCTACTGATGGAATCTAAGCTATTTACCATATTATTTAACGCAAATTTGTTTTATCCATCCTTCAAGTTGCTAACATATTTCAAATTATTAGGTCCTGACATCTAATAATGCTTTACTGATTGTACAATAGTTTCCTTATGAAACCAATAACTAATAATACCACAAATCAATATAATTAATTATTCATTTATATCATAAAATTGAAGTTAAATTTTCTATATGCTCCAACTTTAATAATTCTTAATTTACAACCATTTATTACAATTAATTTCTATCTTGATATTCTTTACTTTAAGCTAATTATATTTCTGCAATATCTTTTCTGAAGTTCCTTTTATGTTTAAATCCTCTTTATTTTTCATGCTTTCCAGTTTTGGAAGAGTTTATTACCTTAAGAGGTTGACTGTCTTTGCATAACCAAAGGTAAGCTACCTTTCCAAATATTTACGACTGCGTAGCTTTTATCCTTTCTTTACCTTTTCACTCCGAATATATTACTTTCCCTCTTTCACCAGCTGCAATATTAAATACCAATTAATTAATTTATAAAAATTGCAATATACACATTTAGCTATGCAGAAAGAAGTGATACTTCCAATAATTTGCTGTTTATTGGTTGTGGTATTGACAAGTTCAGAATCTGCCGCAGAAACAGTTCCAGTCAATGTAACTCCAGTGGTAGGAACAATTTCAGCCGGTGGTGGTTTCGCACAGCTAGAAGAGATTGTGAGGTGCCGTGCAAGTCAAAATCAACGTATCAGCTAGCTCATGACGTTGTTTGTTGAATGTAAAATGTTACTTAAAATGATAATACTTACTATCTGTAACGCCAAGACAAAGGGTTAATCTTGAGACTAACAAAGAACACCAATAATAGGTGTCAATGGAAAAGCAATTTAGTTATAGACAGACTTTAAAGATTTGAACATTATAATGAGCTTGGAATAGTATATATAATTGTGAGTATATTAGATAGATCGGCCTCTTTTATAATAAGCATTTCACAAAGACACAACTGCTCTATATTGTAATTTATATAGTAATTTGTTAATTTATCAAGAAAACATTCTCCATAAGTAATACTTTAATTTTTATATTAATGTATTATAGAAAGTATATCACTTTGTACCGTTGGAACTAAATGAAAAGAGATTTTAATATGTAAATTTACTGGAGTCAGAGCCGGAGTTGTAGTCAAAGTCGAAGTCGGTTAACTGAAATTATCCGGGCCGGACTTGTTTTTACCAGCTCCGCAGCCCTGCCTTTATACAATTAAATTTTGGCGTGAGAACAACAAAGAGACATCTAAAGTACCAAGTACAAACGCAGAAGTTGACCCACACAACTCACAAGTCTCACCGTACTCGTAGACCAGGCCACTTAATAAGTTAATCCAGCACTAAGAAGAATATCTCTACAATGAATTGGTTATTAAATGGCGTCAAATATAATAAAAACATATTTTAGTGTTACAATTGACTTTTTTAATATTACTTCATAAAGTAATATTACTAATTATTATAAATAGCCCGGTTAAGATAGACATTTGAAATAAAAAAAAATGCCGGAGAGCCAAATATTGGTGGAGAGCTGGGGTTTATCATTACAAATAAAGTTTTAAAAATCCCTTTAAAAGTTATTCGGGGTCAAAGGACAAAATTTGAGGTTTTTTGGATTTTTCTCGAAAACGGTAAGTTTTATCAAAATAAAACCTCTTAAAACTTTATTTGTAATGGTAAACCCCAGCTCTCCACCAATATTTGGCTCTCCGGCATTTTTTGTTATTTGACCACTATTTTTATGTTTAAATTGACCGGATCAAAAAAAACCATTTATTTAATTACAACAAAATAACAACTCAAAGAACACACAATTTACTCAGATTTAGGAAGTGCGATCCAATTATTATCTTTGTGTTTTAGTAAATATTTAATGACCATACCTGAAATGAAATAAAAATAATGTAATTATTACGAAATGACATAATAACATTCAACTTGCTACAAACAAATTTAAACACTACATCTACAACACTACAATACAACCATTGCTACAAACATATTGCGAAATACGATATTATCAATAACTAGAGTATGCAAATAATATAACTATTATTTGCAAAGCTATATCTATAGCTATTTGCTTGTGAATAATAAAGATGCAGAACCAAATAAGAAATACTTATGCATATAAATACAATCCAATGCATCTTTGCATATTGATAAGACATACAGTGTAAATACTGTATGAAAGAAATAATCGGGGATGAGTCTCTAGTAGAGCTCTGATCACGTTAATCGTTACTCTGTTACAAAAAACTACTATATTACTATAATCAATAAAAATAACTTGTATTTAAAAATAAATAAAAACTAAACTTGCAAAACAACTACGTGATTTTATCATTTAGTTTTTCTAGTACAACAGTTTCATTTAATTGATGAAAGTTCAATTCCGATACATTGTATGATATAGACAATAATTGATATATCAGCGACCTAATTGCAACTAAAATTTGTTGAAAGCAAATCAACAAATAATTTTAAAAGTCAACATTATCTATTAAAAACACAAGACTTTTTTAAACGTTAGCCACCGTGGACTATGCGCAGTCTTATGCGCACGTGTTGCGTTTTAATACAGTTTAAATACTGATAGATCAGTGCCAAACGAGCACAATATATATATATATATATATATATATATATATATATATATATATATATATATAAGTATACTAATGCTAAAAATAAATACAAAGCTTTAATTTATGTATGTAGATATAGATTGACAATAATAATAAAAATATAAAGAAACTACATTTTCCTAAGTGTAACATTTGGGGCTGGAGATGATAAACTGATTATAAGAAAAATATAGAGGCAATAACGATGATATTTTGCATGTAGAAAATTAAATTGAAGAAAAATAGTTCTCTATATGTTTATTATTCAAATTACATCCAGTAGAAGAATTGGATTGATTTTTGGTGCGTTTGTAGGCAAAGTGCTACGAAATCGGACGGGAGGAAGAGGACTAGAGGAGAGATAGACAATAACCCCAAATACAAAATTAAAAAAATTGAAACTATGTATGTTCATATTTGTCATTATTGCGAAAAAAATTAACCTCAGTAGCGGCACAAATTTGGGGAAGTGGTGGCAAAAACAGCTTTGCAATAGAGTTCAATTTTGAATTTAGTATGTGGAGACTCTCTATAAGCGTTCATTTATAAAAGGTAGAGAAAATATTTGGTACAAGCAAAATAAATTGCAATGACTAAAATTTGTCAATTTAACATCAGTAGCGAGGGTAAATGGGGAGACTAATATTATATCGTAAGTTTAAATATGAAAAATTGAATAAAAAGAAATAGTATAAATTTTATGTTTATATTATATATATATTTTTTGTTTAAAGATTAGCACGCAGAGTGATGGAAGTGCAGTGATCCTAATAAAGTGAAATATATTGAAAGCCCTAAATTTCCACCGGCGATGGGAGTAGAAACCCTAAAACCTAGAGATGTTGCATAAAGAAAATGTTAACTAATATCGGTAACTAATAATCGCTCTCTTAAACATAACCTATGTAGAATGGGTACACAGTATAACAGGAAACAGTAAAACAAGTAAAATAAAATTTACTACAAGATTTAAATAGAAAGACAATTAATTTTAGACATATAAAACTTTATTATTATTCAGATACTACAAAGGCAATTTAAAACAATTATTTTTTGAAATACTGTTCATTATTCGTATAAATCTACTTTTATAAAATCTATCTTTTAATATATCTTGTTCAGCGTCCAAAACATTATTTTCGAAATTAACCTTTTTAAGGAGACTGAGTAAAAACTTTCGATTGTCGAACATTCTTGCTTGTCGGTAGGCGAAGGACCAGACTGTCATTATGTGGTATGTCGGCGTCAGATTGAACGTGACGCGCTTCTTAACTTTGAGCAGTTCCTCTTTAGGTTTTTCAGTTATTTCATCCAGATTTTCTACTGGAGGAACAAAAACTGGAACGATCGGTTCTTTTGGAAAATTTGTTGAATTAATCCTCCAGTTAAATCTCTTAGCTTCAAATAGGGCGAATTCCTGGATTTTACTCACGTGGTAAGTAGGTGTCGGTTTCTCCTTCATATTTCTCTTAAGAGTTTCACAAATTTTAATGTCTTCGTCATCGATAAGCAAATCCCGATTAATTTTCCTTTTCCACATATTCTCTTCAATAAGCTGCCAATTCGGTTTTCTTGCTTCTCGATGAGCGAATGTCCAAACTCTCATAACGCGGTACGTTGGAGTTAAGTTGAATCTCACGCTTTTTTCGTTTTATAATGATTCTTATTAGGTGTTGTTTTTAGTAAATCGGATTTCATTTTGTTTTTAACTACAAGTCGTTCAAATTCCATTTCAAGTAATCTCTAAAAATAAAGAAAGCTTATATAAGTACAAATTATACGGAACTGCATGTAATAAATATTAATCAACAATAAAAAGAGAAGAGAATTTATTAAATAATGCAAATTAGATATTTAACACTTACCATTGAAATCTGCCCCAATGAATTTTCTTGTACTGGAAATTTTTACAAATATTATTTACAGTAAAAAAATGTCGAATTAAAAATACGTCTGCTTGAAGTTCAAATGATAAGTGAGGAAAATGCGTTGGTCACCCTTTTTAAATTGTAAAATTCTTTAGTCAGAGATTCAGAGACAAATGGTCTAAACCTCAAATTCTTTTATGCCACAAACTTTATGTGGCGCCTTGGAATCTATGACTAATGTGCTACAAATGTTAAAGTGGTAAACATTGCAAAGTGTACATTCATGTACTTGTACTTACATATAGTACAGGTAGTGAAACATTAACATAAAGGACAAAGTAAATATTGGCAAAGTAATAAAATCCGTTTAAAATAAAAATCGTTTGGGGTGGTAGTGTTAATCGTTTTAGTGTTCAAAAAAATTTTACGTGAGCTAAGCTGGGTTTATTATCTGACCGGTGATAGTGTCTAAACTAGATGGTGTCGGTAAAATTCAGTCGGGTAATAAATTCCTGGAATTATTATCTTCGGTAATACATACATCGATGACTCACTTTGAATAAATAACGAAAAATAACATTTTTCGCGGTCGTAAATATTTGGAAAGGTAGACTTGTTAGGTAGAAAGGTTATGCAAAGACAGTCAACGTCTTAAGGTAATAAACTCTTCCAAAACTGGAAAGCATGAAGAATAAAGAGGATTAAAAAATAAAAGGAATTTCAGAAAAAGATATTGCAGAAATATAATTAGCTTAAAGTAAACAATGTCAAGATAGAAATTAATTAAATAAATGGTTGTAAATTAAGAATTATTCAAGTTGGGGCATATAGATACTTAAACTTCTATTTTATTTTATATTTGTAAGGGAATAACTAATTGTATTGATTTGTGGTATTATTAGTTATTGGTTTCATAAGGAAACTATTGTACAATGAGTAAAGCATTATTAGATCTCAGGACCTAATAATTTGAAATATGTTAGCAACTTGAAGGATGGATAAAACTAATTTGCGTTAAATAATATGGTAAATAGCTTAGATTCCATCAGTAGCTTACGAAGCTAAGAATAATCAAATAAAGTGAAGATATTAAATAGAGAAATAAAAAGGCAAAAAGTAAGTATGAACATCAGCTATAATAAAATGCTACATCAAATCATGAATAATATAACTTGAGGTACTTGAATATAATTATTAAGACATAAATGTAGAGTTTCTAGCTAACAATGGACTTATGTAGACCACAAAGTAGATATTAGTATTTTCATTATATTAGGTTAGGTAAACATGTAAATAAATCACTTTTCACCAAAACTCTCTTTTAATACGTTGCGCAGTCTCCATCTCTGTCTAACAATATGCAGTAGTAGCGGGAGTGAGGAGACAAGTATAATAAGAAACAGTAAAACAAGTAAAATAAAATATTGATTTTTGTAAAATGTAATTTATTACATAATTTAAAAATAAAGTCAATAGTTTCAGATATATAAAACTACATTGTTAATTACGCTAATTATCACTAAGATGTTAAACAATTCAATACTTTATTAAAAATACACACAAGTAAGGCCTCCAGTGTAGGTGTATGTTTCAACTTTATATTCTTCTCAGAAATTTCAGGAGCTCTGTCTTCTTCATCGATAAGCAAATCCCGATTAATGTTCCTTTTCCACATATTCTCTTTAATAAGCTGCCAATTCGGTTTCCTTGCTTCCCGATGAGCGAATGTCCAAACTCTCATAACGCGGTAAGTTGGCGTTAAGTTGAATCTAACGCTTTTCTTCATTTTATAATGTTGCTTGTAAAAAGGGGTTTTTGATAAAGTGGATTCAATTTTGTTTTTAACGAATTCAACCAATGCCTTGAAAGAAAGAAAGCTTCAATAAGTACAAATTTTGCGGAATTATTTGTAGTAAATTTTTATCAACATTAAGAAACATAGAGAATTTATTAAATAATTCAAATTCGTTGAACTTACCATTGAAATGTGCCCCAAGTAACTTTCTTGTACTGGAAACATCCTGAACATTTTTACAAATATTACTAACAGTAAGAAGATGTCGAATTAAAAATACGTCTGCGTGGCTATCTGCTTGAAGTCCAAATGATAAGTGACGAATATGCGTTGGTCACCCTTTTTATTTTGTGAAAAGGTTCAGAGACAAATGGTCTACAACTTAAATTCTTTTGTGCCACAAACTTCACGTGGCTCCTTTGAATCTCTGGTCAATGTGCTACAAGTGCCAAGGAGCAATAATTAGGCTATGAATCATGTATTATTATCATTAATTATTTATCAAATTGCCTCCATATAATAGAAGATAATAATAATTAACGCAATGTTTTTGTGTCTATGCCTATAGCTTAGAATAACAAAATATTTCGATTCCATGTTCTTTTCTTACAAAATATGATTTATTAAAAATAAAATATTCAATTACACATATACAAAGTATAATATTGCAAGTTTTAAAGTTATAGTGAAATTGAACCATTTGTTGTTAAATTTAGTTGTGAATATTATTTTAGGTTAGGTTTGAAGTAATCATAACGCGCATTAAAATTGAATCTTTGCTTATTCTTTTCGCCACCTGGATCTATGATAAATGATTTCCAGATAAGTGTTTCGTTGCTAACGTTGATGTTTGGTTATTATTTGTCATTTTTATAATTTAAATGTCAGAGCTGCAAACAACCTCATCTAGGTTATTTGACACTAGGTAGCAGGTACTAAAATTAGAATTAACACATCAAAGCTGGCTTTCGCATTCTTAGTGGGTAAATCATCGTAACTCAACCACACAAGTTATCATTTAGCGTTTGTCCGATTAATTGCAATCTTGCACTAAATTAAGAAGTCTAAATTAGCAACAAGCAGTTTCTCACGGAAATTCAATTACCATCAATAAATTCACTCTAATTTAAATAAATAAGTATTGAAATCACATCGCGCAACATTTGCTTATGTAATTCTAACATTTGTAGAATTGTTTGGAGTGTTTGACACAATGCGAACATGTTCAAAGGCGTTCTTTAGTGTAGGATGCATAGGCCGCAGCCAGTCAGGGCTCCCAACTTAAAAAGATTCCACTTCGGTGAGAAGAAAATATAGTAAAGTGTAGAATGAAATGTTTTTAAGGGCATAATATTTTTTGGGGTATTATTAATATTTAAAATTTACTTAGTAGTATTTATGCAAGTCTAGTTAGTTCAGCAAGGTGGGATGTCTGTATATTTTGACATTGTGTCTGGACCTCTGCAACAGACAATCATTGCGGCTTAATATAACCACAATATATCCAAAGCACAAACGGACCTCATTATGACAAGACATTTATTTTGCGTACGAATGAAAAGTAGAACCCGATTTATATGATCGAACTAGAATCCGTTAGATGCTAAGTACAGTCCTGTACATACTAGTATGTTTATGTTGAGAGAAGTATTTGCCTTGCTATCAATATAGTTTTAAAGGTTAAGCAGATAACAACAAGCCCACTTGCTAGAGAAGTGTCCATTGTTTTGTGCTCCAGTGTTACAGGAAAAACTATAACATGTACAGAACTTTTCCAAATTTAAATGTGGAACCAAACGCAGAACACGTGGCAAGTTGTCATATACAATTTTAACGTAATTATTAAAATATTCAAAATCAAATTTTATTTATTGGATTATGTCAATGATGAATTAGGAAAATGTAACGTCTTTAAAAGACACATTAAATCGAATCAATTGAAATATATCGATACATCGTATCCTTATTCACCCAATATGTGTACTATCTTAATATATATAAATTACGTGTCACTGTGTTGTCCCCTATGGACTCCTAAACTACTGAACCGATTTTAATGAAATTTGTACACCGTGTCCAGTTTGATCCAACTTGAAAGATAGGATACCTTACATCTCAATTTATTTATCTTATTGCTAATTATTTGTCTATTAATTATCTGTATATGACATATGACATCTGGCGACGATGATGGCGCAAATATAAGTTTTTTTTTAATACTAGCAACGAGCCCCATGGCTCAGGGCTACCGTCGTTGCTTCGTAACCGTACGGCCTTGCGATCGTATCCCGGCTGATCCATATAAACTAAAAAAAAAGCTGCTGCAACCCCTTCCCCCCCCACCAAAACCCACCGTGCATCGAACCCCGGCGTACACACCGACCCCCCCTCCCCCAGCAACGATACCACGCCGTACACACACCACCCTGCCACCGCTGCATATCTCATACAAACCCTGCATAAAAAAGTGCTCGGCGAAAATAATACAATCTATGAAAAATTATTTTTTTTAAATTACATTTAAATTTTTTATGTACATAATATAAACTTTACTTAACTTACAATTTTTTTATATACATTTATCTTACTAATATATATAAATTACGTGTCACGTTGTTGACATCTGTTGATTAGATTGAGTAAATATTCTGTTGAGTAAATCGAAATCTGTTGACTAGATTGACTAAATATTCAATAGATGGCGCTATGTCAAACGTCTAAAGTACAGGTTAAATTTATATTGTACAGTGAATACAGTGAATTTTACATGTAAGTATTATCACATAATTATATCATTGTATATATTGTTTCAATGCGCTATAATAGCGTGTTTTTCAGTTTTTTTTTCTTCTTTTTTTCTATATTTTTTGTTTATTTTCAGTCGAATGCCACCGAAGAAATCTAACCTCAACAACGCGAGGAGCACAAAGGCACGACGCAAACGCGTTGAAAGAGCTCATCAGTCGGCAGAACAAATCACAATAAGAAATGCAGCAAATGTAGAGCGTCGTGCACAAGAATGTCAAGAACAGCGTGACGAACGTCTGCGACAGAATATTGCAAGAACAAGAGCGGCACGAGAACGAAACATAGCTACAGCACGAGTACGAGAACGACAGAGGCAGCGGATCAGCCGCTCATTAACACGTGCATCATTTGTTCGTCTTGCTTTCGAATATGCACCAGATATTAACTACTCTGCGCATTCAAAAATTGCTATCGGTGCAATGGATAAAGTATGCCAATATTGTCAGGCATTGAAATTTCAAAATGAAACACCCGGCATGTGCTGCGCATCGGGAAAAGTTGTGCTGTCACCTCTACCCACTCCGCCGGAACCTTTATTATCCCTTCTTGCTGGTAATTCAGATGATTCAAAATTATTTTTGCGTAAGATACGCAAATTTAATTCTTGCTTCCAAATGACGTCATTTGGGGCAACTAAAATTTGCGATCTCGCATCCCATGGACGTAATTTTGAAACTACATTCAAAATACATAACAAGGCCAAGTGTACCATAAAATCGGATCATTGATGCCGATGCCTGATAATGATTCGAAATTTCTCCAAATTTATTTTATGGGCAATTGTGAAGAGCGCGTAACAACTCGGTGCCAGTATAATTTCATTGAACAAGCAGAGGAAAGAGCAATCGTGATGTTGCTGGAAATTTTTTTAGAAGATCAGAATCAACTAATTCAATTGTTTAAAAGAGTTTCGCCACGATTGCAAAATGACAACTATCAAATCGTCATAAAAGCCGACAAAGTACCATTAGGTGAAAATGCTGGTAGATTCAATGCTCCAACTGTTGACGAGGTTGCTGTTATTATGGTTGGTGATCCAGTTGACAACAGAGCTATAAAAATTACACGGCGAGACAACACTGTCAGTACGATTTCAGATCTTCACCGTTCATATGATGCACTACAATATCCATTAATATTTTGGCAAGGACAGGATGAATATCATATTAATATCAAACAGTGTGATCCAAATACCGGTAAATTTGACTATTAACTATGTATTTCCTAACTGTATGAACGAATTTTGATTTCTTTTTTCATTTTATTCTTTATTTTTTTAGGCGCTAATGGAAATAAAAAAGTTAGTTCTATGAACTACTACGCACACCGATTGATGGTTAGACTAAATCAGGACAACTATATCCTTCGATATCGTCAGCTATTCCATCAGTACATTGTTGATATGTATGCTAAGGTTGAAAGCGAACGCTTGCGATTTCTTCGATATAACCAGGCTAAATTACGATCAGAAGAATACATTCACTTACGAGATGCTGTTGTTGGAAACATCGACGGAAATTTAAACCCCAATGACATCGGTAATGCTTTAATTTTACCTTCAAGCTACATCGGCAGTCCACGGAACATGCAGGAATACATACAAGATGCGATGACTTACGTACGTCATTACGGCCGACCGGATTTGTTTATTACATTCACATGTAATCCAAATTGGAAAGAGATACAAACTTTACTATCACCAGGACAACAAGCACTTCATCGTCATGATATAACTGCACGTGTGTTTAAACAAAAATTGAAACCTTAATTGATTTTATTGTTAAATATTCAGTTTTTGGTATCACACGTTGTTGGCTGTATTCGATTGAGTGGCAAAAGCGAGGTTTGCCTCATGCCCACATTTTAATTTGGCTTCAGAAGAAATTGATCAAATAATATCAGCCGAAATTCCAGACCCATCAATTGATCAAGAATTATTTGATATTGTTACCAAACACATGATCCACGGGCCGTGCGGTGCTTTCAACATAACGTCACGATGCATGGAAAATGGTAAATGTAAGAAAAATTTCCCAAAGCCG
This sequence comes from Panorpa germanica, assembly GCA_963678705.1. NCBI lineage: Eukaryota > Metazoa > Arthropoda > Insecta > Mecoptera > Panorpidae > Panorpa > Panorpa germanica. The sequence continues at coordinate 5,561,497 of OY783205.1, forward strand.
CATACGAATGACACTATCACGGATATTGACGGTTATCCAATGTATCGCCGTAGAAATACTGAGAATGGTGGCCACACATTCACAATACGACTGCCGAATTTTACAAATCAAGTTGAACTTGATAATCAGTGGGTGGTACCATACTCACCATTACTTTCAAAAACTTATCAGGCTCATATCAATGTTGAGCTTTGCAGTTCTGTAAAATCTATTAAGTACATTTGTAAATATGTAAATAAAGGCAATGATTTAGCTATATTTGAAGTACAGAATGTAAATAAAAATGACGAAATAGCACGATACCAAATGGGTAGGTACATTAGCAGCAACGAAGCTATTTGGCATATTCTTAGCTTTCCCATACACGAAAGAGACCCTTCTGTCCAGCATCTAGCAATACATCTTGAAAACGGTCAACGTGTATACTTTACTGAAGGAAATGTTCTCCAAAGAGCGATTGAGGCTCCAAAAACGACACTAACTGAATTTTTTACATTGTGTCAACAATCTGATATTTTTCGAACGGCACATTCAACATTCAAGCTGCCATTGGACATTCATCATAAACCAAATGCAATATGTATCATAAAAAAAAATAGTGGAATAGCTGCAGTGTTGCGGAAGAGTTCAATTATAATTTGGGATGAGTGCACAATGGCTCACAAATATTCACTCGAAGCATTGCATAGAACTATGCAAGATTTAAACGGCAATGATAAACTTTTCGGTGGTGCTCTTTTACTTTTGTCTGGTGATTTCCGCCAGATCTACCAGTTATACCTCGCTCCACTTTCACGGATGAAATTAATGCATGTTTGAAACAATCATTCTTATGGCGAAATGTTGAAACACTTCCATTGACCATAAACATGCGCGTACGATTGCAAAATGATCCATCAGCACAAATATTTTACGAACAATTACTAGATATTGGGAACGGTAAAATAGAACTGCAACCAAATACGCAATGCATTAAACTGCCAGACAATTTCTGCACTGTTTTCCAGGGAAAAAATGAATTGATTCAGAGTATTTTTCCGGATATACAGAGTAATTACTTAAATCATAACTGGCTCAGTCATCGGGCTATTTTGGCAGCCAAAAATGTTGATGTTGACGAAATTAACTTCCAGATACAACAGTTGTTACCAGGCAATCTGATGTCTTTCAAATCAATAGATACTGTTGTTAATGAAAATGATAGTGTAAATTTTCCAATTGAATTTTTAAATTCACTAGATATACCTGGAATGCCACCACATAATCTTCGATTAAAGATTGGTTCACCTATTATTCTCCTGCGTAATTTTAATCCACCTCAATTATGCAACGGTACGCGTTTGGTCATCAAAAAGATCACCGGAAATATTATTGAAGCAACTATTTTAAGTGGAAAGTTTAAAGGGAAAGTGGTCCTATTGCCACGTATTCCAATGATACCGTCAGATTCTACCATACCCTTTAGAAGATTACAGTTTCCAATTCGTTTAGCTTTTGCCATGTCTATAAATAAGTCTCAAGGCCAAACAATGTCCATTTGTGGTTTACATTTGGAAAATTCATGTTTTTCTCATGGGCAGCTATATGTAGCATGTTCACGTGTAGGAAAACCGTCAAACCTATTTGTGTTAGCTAAAGACAGGTTAACCAAAAATATTGTGCACCTATTGGTGCTACATTAAATTGAAATTGAAAGTATTTATAATTCAGAATAATAAATATTATTGTTGCCACCCTACCTACCTCATTTATAAGTTTGAGTGTTACATGTTATTTACTAAAAACTTCGTAATGTACTCATTTGTTACAAACTTGAATAAAAATGATAATGAATTTTGAATTTAATTCTTTTGTATTGATTTTTGCTCTAAATCAACTATACGAAAATTTTAATGAATTGTGTTTAAAGTCCTTCCCCTTCAAATCCCAAACCAGTAATTTTTAATACCAGCTTTAACGTTTTCGTCTTCGTTCGTAAATAATAATTTCATTGTAATAAGGGGTAACGGTAGTATAAAATCAGTCATGAAGGTCGCCATGTTTTTTTTACAAATGACATCTATGTAAAGAAGCATGGTAGTGCCCATGTCTGATGTTCTCCTACCGTTCCTCTTAAATAGTTTACAACAATGTAATATGCCAAAAACGTTAGCCACAGCAACGCGTGGCCGGGTCAGCTAGTATACATATATAAATTACGTGTCACGTTGTTTGTCCGCGATGGACTCCTAAACTACTTAACCGATTTTAATCAAATTTGTACACCGTGTGCAGTTTGATCCAACTGGAAAGATAGGATAGCTTACATCTCAATTTATGATTGCAATATTATCTTATTGCAAATTATTTGTCTAATTATCTGTTAGCTCCAAACGATTTTAAAAGATGGCGACATCTGTTGACTAGATTGAGTAAATATTCAATAGATGGCGCTATGTAATGTAATATGACAAAAACGTTAGCCACAGCAACGCGTGGCCGGGACAGCTAGTAGTGATATATATAATTAGTGAATAAGTTGGTTCAAGATATTAGTGTTAAAATGCGGTTTAAAGGGACACACAATACGTCATATTGTGACGTTATAAGATACTTATTAAAAGGATTGTGTTTATTAAAAGCAAAACGCAGTTAAGATCTTTATAGGTTTATTATGGATGACTGTTAATAATTGAATGCAATATTCATATTTGTATATCAATATCTTGCTTTTATTTTTAATTAATGTTAGTTTTAAGATTTCTTTGTCTTAATTTATTTATATTTTATGCCTAGTTGCTTCATATACACTGCTCTCTGTGGACAAACCATAATATTTCTTATGTAAACATCCTTCGTTTTACGATTCACTTCTACTAGTTCGTATCGTTCTTATCGCTTCAACTCTCAAACCTACAGCACGCTTAACCTTTTCAGTGCATATACATAAAATAATAATTACACACATTTTTATTTATAACTTAAACCGTGAGTTACATTTACCTAGTGTCGTAACTAGTTTTCTTATTAACTAAAGTATTTAATCAATTTATATGTAATTCAATAGTGTAGTTTAAAATAAATGTAATCTAAAAAAGTTCTGATGTTCTGCTGTGTCTTTTGATATAAATAAAAAATTGCTATTAATTAGTTAATAGCTAAAAGGTCCTTCATAACAAAATTGTGCGCCCACTAAGCTATTGAAAGGAACTAAGCGACTTTTGCCATTCAAGAACTTGGATACCGCCGACAGATCGCAGATACGCCTTAGCAGCTTATAGATCTCTATAAGGTCCAAACTCCATAACCAATGACCATTATATTCTAAATAACAAACCATTTTGAATCTACTAAGCTGTTGAACTAAAGTAGATTTTCTTATAACTTAATTGAATTGTCTTCACATTCACCCTATGTAGTCCCCTTGATTTGTCAAATTTTCACATTTTTACTAAATTAATTTGGGTAGGATTAGCTTTAGGGGGTAAGTGCCTTCTAGAACATTTACATTCCAGTGTCCTGGAAGTAATCATAGTCAATATCCAGTGTAAATTGATTATAAATTCCATTCAATCTAGTATGATCATGTTTTTTGTTTTGTACGCGATTTATTTCAGTGCATCAACTACATCGTTATTAGCATCGTTATCAATAAAGAACAGCATACGCATTAAAAACATTTGTAACGTACAGTTTAAAAATTATATTTATAAATAGAAGTATGTGTAGAATATGTTTCGCGTTGATTTATTTGATTTATTTTCCATCTGTGGGCCCTTATCCAAATATTCAGAAAGTCATTAGAAGCAAACCTGTTTAGGTCCTTCTTATTTAAATTCATTACATAAAGTTATGGGTTTTTTTAGATTTTGTTTCAACAAACTTACAAACGGCGTGCCGCTAGCAATAAACCAGGACCGGCAGTGACACGGACCCCGGCTCCGGCTCTGGCCCCGTCTGTTCGGGGGAGTGAACTTATGCAAACTAGAGGGACAACTAGATACTCTACTGATGGGAGCCGCGCTATCAGAGTCTGGCTGTTTGCTTATCAACAGGCGTTAAAATACGACGGAAACGAAGCCCTTGAAGAAGAATTAAAGAAATTTGATTTCTGGATGCGCTGCTCTTATATTGAAACGGAACTGCAGGCTGTACTCTTACCGGATCATAGAGACAGGATATTCAAAGAACGGTTTCACAGTTTAGACTAGGCGCAGACTTAAATTGCTATTCATGATATGGCTATTACTGTTAATATGTTGCCTCACTTTTATAATTTTGTTTTTGATCCATTTTTTCTTATTTAGAAAACGCCGTTAATAACTATGAAATAATTTGAAGCAGGAAACTACCCGATGCGGCGACTTAAAGCAATGTTGTCACTTGTCAAGATAATATTTAATTATCATTATTAAAAAAGATGCTTTTATGTAGAGCGCCATTTTCCGTTTATTTAAAAACATTAAGGCACAAAGTGCAAGGTGCTTTTTGCATAGTAATATGTATGTATTTATATTATAAATGTAAGATTACTTAGGTTTGCGCACACTTTGACAAGAATGTCTTAAGATAGTCTACGTAATTAGTACGGATTAATGAAACAAACAGACACGCGCGACAACATTCTCCTTCGACATTCGCAAATGCAGAGTGCGCCTACCCATGCAACCTGTGTAACTTTCGTCTTTACCGGGTGAGGACAACGCGTGTTTATTGTTTACGTTGTTCACATTTTATATGATAGACGTTCTGTTATTTATAAATGGGCTTGTGCCCTATGTCTTCATTTCTATAAAAGTGTACTATATATTGATAAAGTGGGTTACTAGAACCTCAAATGTTCAATTATTTTTTAATAACTCATTGTATGTTAAAGGATATTAACAATTAAAAAGGTCATTTTGTATCTTTAATTTTTAAAGGGATTCAACGTTGTACACATTCCAAATGCATGTGACATCACAATCCTTGTGTAAGGTTACCACTCTTACAGCTCATAAATCTCTGCAATATGTATTTATATATCAAAATATCAAATATTATTGACAGTTATTTCAAGGAACAATAAAGTTTCAATATTATGTCTGCCTTAGCAGGGTTAAATAAAATAAAAACTTATTATTCTTTGACTTGACTTGATTATTTCGACTACCAACTAGTAACTAACTTTCTATTCTTTTTTCAATATAACATCTTCCCTAATAAAATAATTGAACATAGAATAAATATTTGTTTCCTTTATTTAGACACAGTCGATATGGTATCATTGATAACAAAGATTTTGTTTGCCGTCATTGTAATCTTATGTACATGGTGTTATGTACTTAGCAAATATTTGTTTTAAGGAGGCACTAAACTTTAAGAAGAACAACTAAATATAATGATAATATGTAGATGAATGATGACAGAAAGATAATATTGCCTGGGTTTATTAATTTTAGCTTTCACACAAAATCTATGGTATCTGCCGGGTAACAGGTGTGAGCATTTATTAGATATCTCTCGTGATATCTATTTTATGTAGCAAGGTTTTATCTAAAATTAAATGTGGTGTTTAAGATTAAATGTGGAAAATGTTACCTTTGCTAAAATTAAAAATACAACATTTTGATAATTTTAGAAAGAGATCTATACCTTTTTGAAACGTCGCTGAAGTTAGAGAAAATTTAATTTTTTTTATACTCTGTGGCACTTAAACAACTCTTTCTGAATTGGTACCTGGGTTAAATGGCGAATGTCAGATATATGTGCAGTGTACAATTGTACATATTATCTTATTATTATAAATTGTCTTATTTAAAAGGACAGAAAGATATTTATATTTGCTTTCTTGTTGATTTTAGTTATCGAATAAGTCACCAATGAGGGTCACTATTAGAAGAATTAGAAATTTTATATTAAGTATAGACGTAATTACCCAGTAAACAATTTGGTGAAGTGCCCTATTTGGTGAAGTTTGAGTCACTCGTACAATTATATTCTAACGCTTTACAAGTTCTCTACCTGTCCCAGATTTTGTGTTAGTTGTTAGAATTTTTTCATAATAATATTCTTTCTTTTTCCAACATCATTTATTAAGTATTTCTGTTTCTTTCCCACATGGATATATTTTTTTTAAGTTCACTTTCATCTCATTTATTCCAAAGTGAGAGAGAAACGAGATGCGGTTAGACAAGTACAATACTTGTATAGTATTTTGTTCAGTACAGTATGCTTAAAGTAAATGCTATCCTTTTTCAACAAATATTTCTTTAATGGTAATAGACAGACGCTATCTCCCTCAATCCCCGAATATAATGTACTTAAACGAAGATAGTATCTAGCGATGGTAAGACAGAGGTTTTAAACCTAACGCAGATCTGCCGATCGTGAATTTTTGAATCGCCAAAACAATGTAAAAAACTAATATAACGAGTATTGTTGAAGATGAATAATATTCATTAAAAAAATCACGATCCGTACTAAAGATTACATCTATTTATTTCTTCATTTAAATATTTATATTTTGCAGACTCTAAAAAGTAGAATTCCATTAAGTTTTATACCCCTGCTAGTGTCAAGTTTATAACTCCGGTCATAAATCATAAACCGACTCCGCTTTTAATTCAGCAGTGAACCGTCGTTGCGATCTCTGTAGGTCATAAAAAGGGCCTTTCCTATGAACGACTGAATAGAAAACGAACGCGTTCCAGACAAAAAACTCATGATATGTAATAGAAATTAAGTAGAATTTACTCCAAAATGTTTACTGGGTAATTATATTTTTTACAGATAAAAACAGGAAATTTTGTAATGTAGAAATAATAATAGGTTCTTGAGTCTTTGCTTTAGATTACCTTGCGTATTTCAACAAAACAACTTTGCTTTTAAAGAACGCCTTCAATGAAACTTCTAAATACGCTTCTTACTAATATCCATATTTATCTTAGTTCTCTGACGTCATATCTCTAAATTTAATTCATATGGCTGTCGTACTGTCATATTTCTATTAATTATATTATTATTAATTGAAGTTTCTCATATTTTATACAAATAGTGATAAGGAGAATAATATTTGGCAGGTAAAATATGAATAGTTGTTATTATCTTAAAGCAAATACCCTAACTCTAGCACTGGCGTCATTGTTAATTATATACGAGTATAACAAATTATTTTATTAAACTTTATGATACTTTTCAGCACTATATATTTAGGGCCAAAGTACTATATATTGGAAGCTGCCAAAGAAATGTAAGAGGCAATTAACTAGCTAGCTAAACTACATCATCAAAAATCAAGAAGGATTTTGGTTTATATACAATTACATTAATTAAATAATGTAATACTTGTCTTTTTTAGGAAGAATTTTTATGTATATACATATACATTACAAGAAACATTGTTAACTAAATATTGCGTTTTTTTTTTATTTATAAATTTTTTGATATTTATAATAATTCAAACATCCACGCATTGCCGCCTCTTTTGTGTCTTGCAAGCACTTCTCGCCAAACAAAGGCAGAGATTCCTGGCCAATAACATGAATATATCATAGGACCAAAGCTTAACACGGGAGTGACCGATCTATTATATATATTATTTTTGGTCTTGGTTCTCAGTACAATTAAGTCTGTGACAGTGAGTGAAACGTCTTCACGAAAAAAATTGAAATTTGTATTAAAGTGAACAAAATAAAAGTAAGTAATTAATTTATTATTAAGTATTATATTGAATATATTTGTAACTTTTCGTTTTGGTAATTATTTACAGTAGCTACACTTGTTGTTTCGAAAATTTAAAAAAATAGTATTAGGTATTGTACATTACAAAATTACCTGAAATATATACAATTTACTATGAAATATTAATTATGTATTTATACCACTCTTTATTAAAAAATAGACAGCATTTATGGTTAAAGTTGACCAATAAATGTGAAAATGACGCCATTTTCATTTATGTATAAAACAGTGTCATTTTATTTCTAACCTCATGTTGTAAATTTCAACTTTAACCAATAATATTGTCTATTTCTAAATAAAAAGTGAAATAACGAATATCACGTAGAAATGTACACGTGTTTTTAGTATTCAACAAGCATCTTGGTTTTTACATTAACTTCATTCAAATCTAATGTATGCTTGTGATAAGAAACGTGCTGTAACATGAATAGTATCTAACCTATGGTATCTTTGTTTTTAGGTTAGAATCTACAATGAGTGGTGTTGACCTTAGGGTATGTATTTTTATTATTTTTAAACATATTTAGTATTTTTGCATTTGCTAAACTTTTAATGGTCATTGCAATTCCTTTTATGATATTTTTAGGAAGAACTAGAACGGTTACTGCTTCGCACGGAAGGTGAAGGTGACATTAATGATGGTGTCATCCGTATATCTGAGGTTGGAAATGATAGTCCCAACTTGTATACACGAGAATATGTAATAGACTACCTAGATAAAACTTTGCCGGCTTATAAATACGAGAAGAGTGATTCATCTGGAGGAGAAATCAAAGAAGAATGTTCTATCTGTCTTGGTGTATATGAGAAAGACGAGGAAATCAGGTGAGGCTTAACACTTCCTGCCCGAATTGGGTTGGGAATTGTTTTTTAAAACCATTAATGAAATATTGGTTAATAAACGTATATTGGCGTGTTTAATTTATTAAATATCAAAAATTGCAATATACCTATTTAAAGTTTGAATGTGCTATCCTTGTAGTTGATAACGTCACATGCTTGTTAAAATATAATAAGTAATGTTATTTATTTTTTGTTTTATATTACGACTTTATATTGAAACATTTTGGGTTTGTTATTGCTTTGACGGTTAATTCTGCATCTCTTTTGCACGTTTCTTTTTTTTAACAGTGATTCTAAAGGTTGACAAATGGTAGATAAGATGAAGGTGAGGAAGGAATGTCGTCGTAAACTCGGTCTTTTGCTGTAAATTTTACTTCTTTAATTAAAAAATTCCAAAAAAATGACTTTCAATCGTCGATAACTCTTATAATATTGCGAATGGAATAAAAATAATTGGATATTTGAGGTTTTCATAGCCAACTTTATCAATACACAGTGCACAACCAAATTTCTAATTAAAGTTTTATTTGTGTTTTTAGGCAAATATCATGCAATCACAATTTTCACAAAAACTGTATAGAAAATTGGATCATGGAGAAAAACAGCTGTCCAATGTGCCGAAGCACGGTAATATCTGAAAGACGAGATGGCGCAGGACCTTATTATCTTCTAGTCCAACCAAATGGAAATTTTAGTGTTGTAAGGATACATGAGTAAGACATGGATCTGATGTATTACTTTTCGCCTTGTTCATTAAATAAAAATATGTAATTTCTAATAAAAAAAATTTATATGTAATACAATAAATGTTGCTTTAGTTATTTTATTTTTAAAACCCTTTCACACAAATTGATATCTGGTGGACCCTCAGATACTGAATTATTATCGTTTTTGAAATAAGAAAATAAAATTTCGTTAGAAAAAATATGTCATTTTTAAAAAAAGTCAAAAATTTCTTAGTTTTACAAAAAAAGGTCTTTGAATTTAAATAAAATGCCAGAAAATCGTTAATCATTGAAATTTATTGTTCTTCATTTTAGAGCATAACAAACATAACTACATTAAATTCTCTACTCGTAAAAAAACAGGATCGCGTAGATATTAAAAATGTTATGAAGCAGTTTTTTATTTTAGAGCATAATGATCATAATTGCTTTAAAATATTTAAAAGAATTAAAAAAATAACCTTGAATTTAATAAAGCTTAGCTATCATTACACCTGGCAGACCGGCAACATTACTTACGTGCAAAATTTAAGAGGAAAGTCTTGTATTTTGCAATGATTTTGTGACAATATTATGTAACCGTTTATGTTACATATATGCTACATTCCTCATACGTTAACCCCACACAACTCTACAAAGTGTTATTACAATATGTGTTACCTTAAATATGAAGTATGAGCTACCTCATACAAAGTAATTCATATTTCAAAATATGCAAGTAAAGTAATTTTAAAATTAAAATAATAAATGAATAAATATATAAACATGTACAAGAAAGTATTCAATAAAAATAATATTTAAATATATGGTATTTTTACCATATTATTATTGTTATTTATGTTTCTTTATTTCTTTTCGTACACATTGTAAACTATTTATTTAAATAGAAGACATAATACACTTGCAAATATTAAATCCAACAAGTGTATAGACTTTTCCGCGAATGTCAGTTGGACCCCACTAGTACTGCTCATTTTCGAACATTTCGCTGTAATTTTTCGCTAACTTCAGCGACGTCTTTTTAAAACCATTTTTCATCTCAAGAAATGTAAAAAAATTGTATTAACAACTACTTTTCACCATACAAACTATATACAAGTATATTCACAAATAATAGTACATATGGTTGCATACGGATATGTACCTGTTTAAAAATATAGTATATACTAACTTATATATTGTAATTATAAGGAGTTAGCAATGCGACGGGTGTGGGGATTAGGAGAAAAGGTATTTGGGGGGGTGGACATACAAAAGAGACAATGCATGTTCGACAGATTAATAACCAGTATGATGATGTATGGAACAGAGATTTGGAGGTGGAAGGAGCAAGAGAAGTTGGAAAGAATACAGGAGAGATATATTAAATGGTTACTAGGGCTGGACAGGTGCACGGCGGGATACATGGTCATGGAGGAGCTAAAAAGGGATAAGATACGAATTAAAACAGGTGAAAGAGCATTAAAATTTTTAAAAAAGATTTGGGATAGTAATGTACCTCAATACCTTATAGAAAAAGATATAAAACACATAAGAAGGACAGCAAGGCTTAGATTGGGAAATGAGGAAAAAGGAAACAGATACTGGGAAAGTAGTGAGGAAAGAAAGTGTATAGTGTGCGGAACGGAGGACGAAACACTGGAGCACATTAAGTTTGAGTGTAAGGAAAAAGTAGTGAGCGAAAGGAATATTGGCCAGCTATTAAAGGGAGGCAGTGAAGGAAAGAGGTGGATGGCGGAAATAGTAAACGAAATAGAATTAGGTGAAATAAAAACACAGATTCAAAAACTCAAGGAAAAGAAAGCACCAGGTAGAGATGGACTAAAGAACGAGGCGTGGAAAGCTGGGCAAGAAAGGATAGAGAAAGGATTACTGACAGCGATGAACAAGATATGGAAAGGAGGAAACCTGCCAGACAGCTGGAGAGAAGGGGTAATAACGCCGATATATAAAAAGGGAAATAGACATGAAGCCAAAAATTACAGGGGTATCACACTACTGAACACAGGGTACAGGATTTATGCAGGGATTGTGAGAGAAAGACTGGAAGAAGAGGTAAAAGTAAAAGAAATACTTCCCGAGACACAAGCAGGCTTTAGAAAGGGACGAGGGACTTTAGACAATATATACGCACTGAACCATGTAGTTGAAAAAGAGCTAAGGGAAAAAGGGGGACAGATATATGCAATGTTCATCGACCTTAAAGCGGCGTTTGACATGGTCGACAGACAGAAATTGTGGAAGTACATGAGAAAGAAAAAAATAGATGAGGACATAATGGAATGTATTGAAGAAATTTACGAAGAAACAAGAATGAGAATAAGAGTTAGGGGTGAAGAATCAGAAGAATTCTGGACAGACAAGGGGTTGAGGCAAGGTTGTCCTCTGAGCCCCATTTTATTTGCGATATATACAGCAGACTTGGAGGGGGTAATGGAAAGAGGACAAGATGGGGGGGGTGCTAATAGGAAGGCACTACAAGATATGGACTTTAGCATACGCTGACGATATAGTCCTGTTGGCAAAAAGGGAAGGAGAGCTGCAGGAGATGGCACACCGGCTAGGGAGGTATATAGACAGGAAAGGACTAGAGTTAAACGTGGAAAAGACAAAAATTATAGTATTTAAAAAAGGGGGTGGAAAAGGGAGAAATAAAAGGTGGAAATACAAGACAGAGGACATTGAGGAAGTAGAAGAATTTAAATATCTGGGCTACACTTTTAAAAAGAATAATGGAGAAGAGGCGCAGATAAGGGAGGTGGCAAAGAAGGCAGAGCAAGCAATGCGACGGGTATGGGACTAGGGGAAAAGGTATTTGGGGGGGACATACAAAAGAGAATATGGATATTTGATAGACTGATGTTGTATGGAGCAGAGGTTTGGGGGTGGAAGGAACAAGAAAAGTTGGAAAGAATACAGGTGAGATATATGAAATGGGTACTAGGGCTGGACAGGTGCACGCCAGGATACATGGTGATGGAGGAGCTAAAAAGGGATAAGATACGAATTAAAACAGGGGAAAGGGCAGTAAAATACGAGGAGAAATTGAACAGAGCGGAAAGCAAAATTTTAAAGAAAATAAGAGAGGATAACATAAAGAATGGGGGGGGAGGAGGTCCAAAAAAGAGAAAGGAGTACTTTGAAAGGAATGGAATGGCGATCGAGGAGGCAGAGAGGAGAAGAGAAGGTGGCGCAAGTGTGGAAGAGGAGCTAAGGAGAAGGGATAAGGAGACACAACAGCAGGAGAGAATGGGAAGAATAGAAAAATGTAACTACAATAAAAGATATAAGAGGTTATGGGAAAATAATGTACCTCAGTACCTTATAGAAAAAGACATAAAACACATAAGAAGAACAGCAAGGTTTAGATTGGGAAATGAGGAAAAAGGAAACAGATACTGGGAAAAGAGTGAGGAAAGAAAGTGTAGAATGTGTGGAGCGGAGGACGAAACACTGGAGCACATTAAGTTTGAGTGTAAGGAAAAAGTAGCGAGCGAAAGGAATATTGGACAGCTATTAAAGGGAGGCAGTGAAGGAAAGAGGTGGATGGCGGAAATAGTAAGAAGGAAAGGAAAGACAGGAGAATAAATAAGCTGGTGGAGAATAATAGAGAGGGTCAAAAGAAGAAGAAGCAGAAAGCACTTTTGGAAGTAGTAAAAGTCTAGAATATTTTAAGTTTAGTTTTAAGTTTGAATGTATATAGGAATGAAATGTATTAGAAATATAATACTGTAGATTGTAAAGCCGAAAGTCACACACAATTAATATATATAATAATAAAATATCTCACATTCATTGTGAAGTAAAATTTATTGTTTTATATTTTTGTAGATTTGTTTATTTATATGGTTGATATATTTGTTTATTTTTTATTTGATTATCATTTAGTGAGTTAATTCTTTGCCAGTCATGAGCTACATATATTGCTTCTTCGGAAATCGAACCAGGACCTACGAATAGCTGAGTGTTAGAGTAAATGTTGCAATAGAGTGAGAGAACCTACACAGACTGCACTACAGAAGGAAAGGGAAGATATGAGAGAAATTTAAAAAAATTACATTGTGACTAAAGACAGCATTAATACAACTCAAGTTCCCTGTAAACATTTTGGAGTCACTTTGATATCATATAGAAAATGTGTATGAAATTTTTAATTTACACTTCAGAAATGAAATATCTATTTTATTGACTACGAATGGCGAAGCCACTCCACCTGTCGGAATACAAATGAGTATAAAGTTGATGCGAAGTGTAATTAAAGTGCAATAGTGATAGAAACGTCACAAAACAGGATACACTATATTGGGCAATATTTGACGTTCAGAAAGATATTGATTGGTATAAATAATTTTAAGCTTACTTTCATCGCATTTATAATTTTTTGTAACAAAACACGTCCTTACTTTTACAAAGCTGTCCAACTCACTGCGCGCGTTGTAAAATGACGGTGTTTGGTAAATAGATATACTCCTACAAAGGCGCCTACAAAGTTTTCCAAATTTTAATATTTTGTAGAGGAAAAATTTCTAAGACTTTCTGCGTTCCTGAAATTTTCCCTGAGTTTCCCTGGAAGAAATGATTCTGTAAAAACCGGAAAATTCCAAAAGATTCTTTTGCAAATATCTCATGAACAAGAAATGATAGAAAACTGAAAATTGGGGTGTGAATTGAGAAAATAATTTTATACATTTTCTTATAATTTAAAATCCGAAATTTGAGTACAGTAGCGGCACGAATTTCTAAAGAGAATGTTAGAATAGAGTTAGAATATTGAAATTTGGTATGTAGTCTGCCTGTAAATAGTAATTAATGGAAAAAATAGAAAACTTTAAATTTCCAGTAGCGGTGAGAGTTAAAACCGAAAAATCTAAAAATATAAAATAAAGAAAATTTTAACTTGCGATATGTATAAATACACTAATTGTGCAAAATTTCCAATAATTGGAACACCAAAATTTTTAATGCAGTAGCGGCGCGATTTTTAGGGCAATGGACCAAAAGGGCTATAACGTTCAAATTTAAAACGTAGGCCCACTATAAACGGTTATTAAAGAAAAACTATAGAAAACTGCAAATTTCCAGAGCCGGCGGGCAAAATCTAGAAATATCAAAAATAAAGAGATAAAAGGCTATAATTTAGTACATATGTTCTTGTATACAAACAAAATAAATTCCCATGCCTATAATTTGACAAATTTAGGTCAGTGCCGGAGGTATGTGGGGGGCACTAATGCTATAATATAAATACCAAGCTGATATTTAGTATGAAGATCTAGATTGATATATTAATAACAAAAATATTAAAAAAAACTACATTTACCTAAGTGTGATAGTAGGGCAGGAGATGATAAACTCATTATAAGAACAATATTGAAGTACAACGATGATATTTTGCATGTAGAATATTAAATAGAAGAAAAATATTTCTCTATATGTTAGATATTCAAATTACATCCTGTAGAAGAATTGGATTGATATTTGGCGCGTTTGTAGGCAAAGTGCTACGAAATCGGACGGGAGGAAGAGGAGTGCAGGAAGATAGCCAACAACACCAAAGACAAAATAAAAAAATTAAAACTATGTAAGTGCATATTTGCCATAATTGCTCTATAAACGGTCATTTATAAAAGGAACAGAAAATATTTGGTACTAGCAAAATAAACTGCTGACTAAAATTTGACAATTTTACTTCAGTAGCGAGGATAAATGGGGAGACTAATATTATATCGTAAATATAAATATGAAAAATAGAATGTAAGAATACAGTGCAGCATTAATTATGTAAATAAATGGCTATAGTATCGAATATTATGTTTCAAGAAGTGCACCTGAAAACTATTCTCAGTCCGACCCTGAATTTCAGGTACGAAATTGAGAATAAGGCCAATAAAGCAGTCAGGAAAAGAATGCTGAAAAGCAAGCACGGTTTCGACACTGACTTGGGACCTGTGAAGATAAAGAGGATGACACATGAGATGCACTATGTCTGTTTCTGTGGAGATGTATATGAGATACTTATTTAGTAAATAATAATTATCCCTAAACATATTAACATATCCGGTCTAAATCCCAAACCCCCTTAACGTAAATTATTAATTCCCTCTTATCCTAATCTTTTAAATAAACTAAACTATCTACCTGTACATCAGTACTACCTGAAGTACCTAGATACCAATATTTTAGTTAAAGAAGGGCGGACGCTGGAGATTAGTTACCCGAGTGGATTTATAAACGCATAGCATTTAATTAATACCCACTATCTATCATCTTTTATATTGTTGTAAGTACGCATAAGTCGTACTTATCCTTCCTATTTTTAATATAAATGTTATTTATTTTATAAGAATTATATTATGTTATCTTTAATTTTAGTATTAAGATTGTAACAAATAATTGTTTAAATTTAGCGCTTGTAAACATTGACTCTGGTCTGTGGTTATTTTATATTGTTTTGATACTTGGTAACACCGTATCAGTATTGTACGATGTGAATATTGAAAATAAATTGTTAATATACCGATCGGTACTGCTTGCAGAGCGCCAGTCTCAACCGAGTCTCATCAAAAGTCTCAACCGAGTCTCAAACTGAGCCTCAGTGCAATAGGATTACGAGTTTTACTTCGTTCGTACAATAACTCTAATTGTAACATCAAGTATTCTACCGTAAGCACGTTTTGCTATTAATCATTTTATAACACGAGGAATTTACATTTTGTTCTATATCTGGCATCTTTATTAATCTAATAAAATACTATTGTAATTAAGTATGCAGATATAATATTACAACGAATAAATGATATATTTTAATAAAAGTGTTTGTACTAATAGTATTTAAAAGATACTAATTGTTCCAACGTTGTACGTCGCAAGAAAGGTATACTTTAGACCGCTCAAGTATTCACAAATTGCAACAATACTCCGTTTTAACAAGAATCCTGTTAAACATCTTAAAGAGAGTTAATTCTTATCAACGTGAGTGATTCAAGAAGGTGGATGATCGTCAACTGAAGAGTCTACTTCCAGAAACTAGCAACACAGCGTGATGTATTAGCAAGCTGAGTAATCTCCTTCTAGAACGAGCATCAGACCTCTTTTTACAACATTGATGTCAGGTGTAACATCCGCCCTCGAATCTTTTCACAACAATATTAAATAAACAACCTAGACATGTGTAACAAAATGTCTCAACGTAAATTAATTTTAAAATGTATATTTTGTCAATTCGTCTGGAATAACAATTCAAATACACTATTTATTCCATCATATGTATGGTGCAATGATAGTTCACTATTGTAAGTTATTAATACTTAAAATCACCGCTAGTTAGCATAACTGACCATTTAAATATCATCACTATTTTCAATGCCGACGTCACAGGACATATTGTTCTTTCATCATTTTGAACTGATAATAGACTATTTGTCTCTTTCACACTTTTGAGAGACCACTAAAACTACGGCACATATCAATAATTGTATTTACATACAGGGTGTCCCAAAATTCAACGATAAGCCGGCACCAGAAGGTGGTCCTGCTCATGACTATAATGAAAATAAATTATAAAATTTATAAAATAACTGAAAAATTGTTTGTACCATTTGTTTTAATTCATTCAACAATAAAAAACCTCTTTTGGGTATTGTAAAAGTGATAACTATATCAACAACAACAATTTATGAAATTTGGCTCTTGTTTAGAAATAGTATGCATAATTTCTTTTTATTGCTAGTTTTCCTGGAGTATTATACCATTTTGGAATCCTGAAGAGTTGCGCCAATTTTTAAAAAAACTTGCCATAGTAGTGTTTATACTTTTTTTTACACCACGGTGAGTTAAAGTTGACTGAAAGTCAGTTTTAGGAAAAAAATTAATTTTGATTGAATTTTGTGTAAAAACTACTAGCATTCTGGGAGTTTTAATGGTTGTGATGGATAGCAGTGGTATTTAGGTTGCCGATTCAAAAAAAAATCAGAAATATTTTAAAAATTGTGGTCATGGTAGTTAAAAACATCTTAAGGTGTTTCAATTTTCGAAAAAAAAATATTTTTTTTTCTAATTCCTAAACAAAATGAGATAAATTTTTTTTTTCTCTTTTTCTTGTGTAGTCATGAGCAGGACCACCTTCTGGTGCCGGCTTATCGTTGAATTTTGGGACACTCTGTATAAATATTATTTTAAATAATAATGGGATAGTGAACTCATTTTTTAGGTGGTTTTTTTAATTTTTTATTGAAAAAAATTTTATTATATGTATATTGTCGTTTTCATTATTGTAAATAATTTAATAATTTTTTTTTAAACTCTTTAAGTATTCTATAATTAATTGATTATCAATAATTACGTATTTTAAAATTAAATACTGGAATATAATTTTTCTCCACCTGTTTATAACTTATCGAGTATTCCCGACAATCTAAACAAGAAACAATGTCTCTAGATATTGAAACAAAATATAGTGTAACAAAATCTGGTGATATTTCTAATTAGCTAAAGATTTAGAATTACCAACATGTAACAGTGTTTAGCGGGAGTGACATAGATTCATTATTTATTGATACATTGCATACGTTGCTTACTATTTAGGAACACAATGTAAAGGTTCATATTCAAACTAGAACGTTTATTATTTATGGTTGTTAAGATGCCGAACTGGCGGTACAATATTTGGATTACTTATTTCTTTATCAATAGAACTATGGCGCATCTTTTTATAATTTGTTTACGGCCCTCCGCACACGATGCTACCCGAATCTACCCGAAGCGAATCTGATTACAACTGTAGTTAGTGAGAGATCGAGATATAAGATATGAGATAAAACACGAGAAAGGCACACGAGTCGGCCGATTGAATACGAGCCCGTCGAAACAGAGGATTCTATTGTGTTATATTTGATTGTATGTATGTATTTAAATACTTTTCGTAAACATCTCTGTTGATGATGTCATCATGAAACCAACAATGCCCTGCGACCGAGAAATCTACTCGGTGAATATATGCTCAAAACCAGTTTAAAATCAGTTTAGTTATGCTTGGTACAGATAGGTGCGACATAAACATGCGACATAAAACATTTATATATTTTCATACATAAATAGATATTATTTAGACTTGAGTGTACTAAATATGTTTTAGTTTTAAGTTGTACTTACGTACAGACAAGTGCGATTTAAACATGCGACACTAATAAAACCCCTAGTTTTATTAGCATAACCCAATATTTTTGCTATTTTTAAAAATTCTTGGTGGTATTATTATGAAACAAATATGTTTTAGCGGCTAGTCGGTAAATATCAAAAAGAACTTGAATATATATGGTCCCGAATAATAGGGTCGTAAAAATATTTTAATATGGACAAATGAAATTTGAATAAATTTGATTGAAAATTATAGACAATAGTCTTTGGAATGCCAAAGATATGAAATATAAAAACAACGACGCTTGGAGAAATATTTGTAAAGAAATAACATATGAAAATAAAAATGAAGTTATTAAAAAAATCTACAAGCGCAATCTACTCGAAACCTACAAGCGCAGTTTTTTAGAGAGCGTAGGAAATACAAGACTATGAAGAAGTCTGGAGCTTCATTTCCAAATGGTTTGGATTGGAAATAAAGTGTGTTCTTGTAAGGAAGGAGGGGCTGAGGTAGGTCCTATATATATATACATATATATATATATTTATATATATATATATATATATATATATATATATATATATATATATATATATATATATATATATACATATATTGACGAATATCTGAAAATGTCTTAGGACCTACCTCAGCCCCTCCGCTATATATATATATATATATATATATATATATATATATATATATATATATATATATATATATATATCTTTGATAAATTATTATAATAATTTTCAGGGGTATGAAATTTCAAGTGAAGACAGTGATATCAATATCACGCTTTTGTGAATTGTCTCAAACGGAAAATACAGGTATTGAACAAACCAATAAAAATACAAGAACTTCAGAAAAGGAAAATTTTCAAGGATCACGTAGACGTAGAAAATCCAGCAACCATGACCAGGTACAGGAGGCGTATCAAGTCATGAAAGACTTGCAAAATAAACATTGAGATCGGTTTAGTATTTTTGGGGAACATATTGCTAATAAAATGAGAATGTTAAGGACCGAGCGAATGTTATTAACACTCTGTTTTGGGAAGCTTCAACGGGCAAATATGACCAGCTTGAATTTAATTTTAATTATCCATTTAGTGCTCCTGCGAATTACATTTCACCACCCACTTATTTAAATATGCCTGGCACATCTTTTAATAACTAATGTCAAAATATACAATAATGAAATACTTATGTAACCAACGTACAAAAATTTTGCTAATCAATAAATGACGTTTTCACCAAATGTTCACTGTGAATTTTTTATACTAACTTATGATAACATATTTGAAATTAACCCATGTACAATATAAATACAAAAATATTTCTTATAATATTTAATTTATTTAATAAGTACTTTCACAAGTGCAACTTTATTATTTTATTACGGTTCGGTATTATTGCTGAGATGGAATGTTTACCCTTAATGAACAATAGACCCTGTCAAGCTTCGTCAAGAAGAATCTATTGTTAAATAATTGGTTTACGGAAGTCGTTTGAAATATCAAAGGTTCCGACGTATTAAATTGTATGTCGTACTAGTGTAGATGTATCGTAAAACTTATTACAACAAATGTTTTATGTCGCATGTTTATGTCGCACCAGTCTGTACAAGCCATTACGTTCGTGCCGTGTGTTTTATCTCACTCGTAAACACTTTCGTTTTTTTACTAACAACACAGTTGTAATGACATTCGGTTCGGACAGATTCGGGGCTAAGGTTTGCAACCAGTCGCGTCGTGTGCTGAGCCAAACCGAGTCGGCGGTATTGTATTTACATTAATTATTTTATATTCTTTAGCTGAACCTTTTCTTTAAAAGCACGTAGTGTTTCAAATAATATTTGTATTAGAAAAAAATTCCAAATATCAAAATTCAAACAAGTGTTTACTAAGCGATATTTGTACTCTTACTTGATACATGTAAACAAAGTTTATGTCACACTCACTCTCATGCATATGAATAATGCCCACTCGCTCCTGCTCATAGCGGAATTAAAATTGGGTCTAGGGAATATCTGGCCACTTGGATCGGTCTAAAAGGAAAACGGTTTAGAACATATATATACATATATATATATTTATTGTATATAAAGATATATTATTATTAGAGAAAAGAATTAGTCCTGACAATGTATTAAAGCATCCACAAATAAGCTTAGTTATTTAGACTTAAGGTAGTACAGTTCACCAGAAAGAACCACGCAAGAGAGTAAATAATCGCTCTCTTAAACATAACCTATGTAGGAGGGGTTACACAGTATAATATAAAACAAGTAAAATAAAATATTGTTATTTTTATAAAATGTCATTTCTTACAAGTTTTAAAAAGAAAGACAATTAATTTTAGACATATAAAACTACATTATTATTCAGATACTACAAAGGCAATTTAAAATATTTTTTTTTTTTAATTCTGTTCATTATACGTATAAATCTACTTTTATGAAATCTTTCTTTGAATATTTTCTTCCTATGCTTTAAAGACAAAATGTGACTTAAGTCTTGTTCAGCGTTCAAAATATTATTCTCGAATTCTAACTTTTTAGGGAGACTGAGTAAAAACTTTCGATTGTCGAACATTCTTGCTTGTCGGTAGGCAAAGGACCAGACTGTCATTATGTGGTATGTTGGCGTCAAATTGAACGTGATGCGCTTCTTAAGTTTGAGCAGTTTTTCTTTAGGCCTTTCAGTTATTTCATCCAGATTTTCTACTGGAGGAACAAAAACTGGAATAATCGGTTTGTTTGGAAAATTTGTTGAATTTATCACCCAGTTAAACCACTTAGCTTCAAGAAGGGCGAATTCCTGGATTTTACTCACGTGGTAAGTAGGAGTCGGTTTCTCCTTCATATTTCTCTTAAGAGTTTCACAAGTTATAATGTCTTCGTCATCGATAAGCAAATCCCGATTAATGTTCCTTTTCCACATATTCTCTTTAATAAGCTTCCAATTCGGTTTTCTTGCTTCCCGATGAGCGAATGTCCAAACTCTCATAACGCGGTACGTTGGGGTTAAGTTGAATCTTACGCTTTTTTTCGTTATATAATGATTCTTATTAGGTGTTGTTTTTAGTAAAGCGGATTTCATTTTGCTTTTAACTACAAGTCTTGCAAATTCCATTTTGAGCAATTTGTAGAATGAAAGAGATCTTAAATAAATACAAATTATACGGAACTATATGTAATAAATATTAATCAAATATAAAAAGCGAAGAGTAATTATTAAATAATGCAAATTAGATATTTAACACTTACCATTGAAATGTCCCCCAAAGAATTTTCTTGTACTGGAAACGTTCTGAACATTTTTGCAAATATTATTTACAGTAAAAAGGTGCCAAATTAAAAATACGTCTGCGTGGCTATCTGCTTGAAGGTCAAATGATAAGTGACGAAAATGCGTTGGTCACCCTTTTTATATTGTCAAATTCTTCAGTCAGAGAATCAGAGACAAATGGTCTAAAACTCAAATTCTGTTATGCCACAAACTTTATGTGACGCCTTATGACTAATGTGCTAGAAATGTTAAGGTGGCAATCATTGCAAAGTGTACATTCATGTACTTGTACTTACATACAGTTCAGGTAGTGAAACATTAGGACAAAGTAATAAAAACCGTTTAAAATAAAGATCGTTTGGGGTGGTAGGAAAGTTTTCAAGAAAACTTTATCTGAGCTAAGCTGGGTTTATTATTTGACTAGATGGTGTCGGTAAAATTCAGTCTGGTAATAAATTCCTGGAATTATTTTCTTCGGTAATAAATTCATCGGTGGTATCGTTGACTCACTTTCAATAAATAAGGAAAAATAACATTTCCCAGAAATATATAATGTAAATATTTCTTAGATATTACGTCTAGTTTGCTTCTGCTTTTCTGGTGCAGTACGTAAGTTCAGGTGACAAGTTCTGTGCTTAGTTGCAGTGCGCTCATTTTTGTTATTACTTTTGTGTTTAAAGATATTTAATAAGTAGTTTTGAATGTTATAAATTATTTGAAAAACAACTTGAATTTATATTAGTTATGAGGTTACTAGTGTTGCGTGCTTATATTGGAAGGCGTATATGTTATGATTTAAGTTATTGCATTTATACTTTGGCAAGCCGTCTTCGGATAATGATTTATTGTTAATTGTTTTTCTTTTTAAGTTTTTAATGTCCAGAGTTTTACAAATTGTTTTACGTTTTTAAGAGTTTTAAGATGTTTTGTTTGAGATGATTCTGGTTCAAACATTAGGTTAGAACTTTAAAATGGAACTTGAAATTAATTTTGTAATTAATGAAAATATGAACAATAATAAAATTATAATAACAACGGATTCTTTAAGTGTTTAAATCTTTAAGTAAATTTAATTCTAATGATTACAAATCAAATAATGATATTTTGACATGCCAAATTAAGAATAATATATAAAAAATATAATAAATAAAAATAATACCATAAAATGTATGTGGATACCGAAATATTGTGGAATAAGAGGAAATGAAATTGCGGACAAATTGGCCAAGGAATTAATAAATTTGGAAATTGAGATGAAAGTGAAATTACCTTCATATGAAATTTTTAATATAATCAAAAAATTAAACTTTAATTTGAGAAACCAAGAATTCATTACCAAAAGTCAGTTAAAAGGAAGAGATTATTATATAAGTAAGTAACAAATTTAAGTAAGAAAAGATGGTTTAAAAATGAGTCCCACAAAATTATATCAACTATAATCAGAATCAAAAGTAATCATTGTAAAACTCCAGCTCACCTGTACAAAATTAATATTAAATCCGACGATAGATGCCAATGTGGTGAAGAAGGAACTTTGGATCATATTATATTTGAATGCATAAATTATAGTTTAGAAAGATCAAAATTCAATAGTAAAATATTAGATGTGGCTAAAACTTTTCCTGTTAATACTAAATTTTTGTTAAGTGATTCAAAATTAATTAGAGAATTATTTAAAAATTTATAAATTTGTAAAATAGAATTATAAAATGTGAAATATGTAAAAAAAATGTTTGATGGTGGCTATGACGAATAAAAGAAATAATAAATAAATATAAAAATATATTAAGTAAGTCATATTTGAACATAACTAAAATTATTGTAATTCCAATCAAATCATCTGAACATTGTGATTGACATTACGTAACATTGTATAGTAGTTACAGAAGCTTTTAAGGTCAACATCTAATTTTGAGTTCCAACGCACATGTAATTCGTTTTAGAAATGTCTTAGGACGACCACACTTAAGGAGGTATAGGACGTTAACGTAAAAGATGAAAACGTTGTGAAATTTGAAAAATGCCAATTTGAGCGGGAAATTCAAAATCGGAATAAATATTATATAAAATATAACAATTTATTTGTCAATAAACCAAATCACGCATGCGTCAACACACGTAAATTTACAGCGTTGCCAAATTTATTATTCCTTTTTCAAAATATTTAATTTGAAGTTATATTGAATTATTATTAATTTGATATTAATTATAGGTAATTTTTCATTTATTAAACTATTATATGCATAAAAAAATCATTTTAACAAGCAAAAAGCACTTTAATAGGGAATTGAAAAATTCATTATCAAAAGTACAGTCCCAATATTTGCTCGACCCTCATATACTTCGTATTTTGCATTTCGTATTGCCGAGAGATAAACTTTTAGTATTGACGGGACGTCCTGTACCTCCTTAATCGAATACGATTAGGTGGTATAATATTGTACGTGGTTGTGTCGCTATTATGTTTTAATAAATGACGTGATTTTTGTTAAAAATATAATTACTGTCATTGAAATGTTAAATTCCTTATGTCTTGTTTTCAGGTGTCGATTAGTTGTATTCATTGAGGAGTCTCATCAAGATCGTCTTTTTATACGTGGAATTATTTAGGTCAGGAGAAGAAGTTCAATAACATCAGGACCCAATGTAATTGAGTTATACCTTCCACAAACGGTCCTTCCCATGTGCCATGGCCCTCTTAACGGAGTCCCCGGGACGTGGGAACAGCACTGTCGCAATTTTATGTTTTTTGTTTATTTCTTCATCTGTTTTTAATATCTTTACTGTCATCTAATAGTCATCTTGTACTGTCTTTACTGTCTACATTGTTATAATTGTTTGTTTATTATTTTTTGAGCACAAGGGCTCTGGCTGGCTGTTTATTTCTGTGATGGCACTAGTTTTAATTGTTTTAGAATTTTTAAAATTTGTTGTATTTTTTAGTTTCTGTTAAAGCATGTAGTTCCTTTCAATATTTGAGATGCGCGTTACCTCGTAAATATTCTCCTTGCTGGTTACGCGTCTTCTCTTGTTTTGTTCTACGTCCCATCCGGGTTAAAACACATTACGTGTGCAGCAGGCTTTACTGTTTGTTGATTTTTTATTACCACGTCTTGTTAGTGGGTTTGGATTTGTATTATCTGCTCAGCCTACCACAGCGGGGAAGACCTCATTATAGTTTCGGGATAAGTGGAATCAATTTTGTGTGTGTACTGAAAACAGATGGTCACTGTTTTCCTTCCCGATTCTTCGCCGCGCGCCTCAGGATAGCTTCAATTGTAATTTTATTTTGTACTAATCTCTCACGAGAGTCTTTATCTGTTGCTTGGTGGTTTTCGTTATAATTTTTGCATATTGCAGTTGTAGCTGTGCAAGTTGACACTGTGCGTTCGGGACTTTTGTAGGCTTGACGAGGTATTGCCATACTTTAGACATTTGTAGCATTGCGCAGTTGGTTAGATGCACAAACCACTGAATATAGACTAGCAACTGTGAGCAAATCTTTTGATTATTTTTGAGGGGTATTACTTGCTTAGAGGGTGAGAGAGGAAACACGAAATAGATATACTTCCATCTCTTTCAAACCTGTTAAAAATGTTGATATTCACAAACCACCATTTTGGACGCCGTATTATAACCTAAAATATTATTATTTGACATGAGTAAATGTTATTTGTTTTTGTTATTAAATTGTTTTTAATTTATTGTTATTTAATTTAAAAGTTTATTAATTTCTTTAATAAGTTTATTAAACATTTTGTACTTCTGAGGGTACTCTTTATATACTCTTTAGGTGAGTGTTATTTCTATATTGTGTTATAATTTTAAAAATATTTCTATATCAAGGAATTACTTTACAGATTTTTTGATCAATTTGTTTTTGCTCGAAGAAACTGTGCAAGAAGTAGCTGGTGCTACAGCAACTCAACTTAATAAAATGTGTAACCTAGAAATAGGTTACTTTGCTGGGTACATTTTAAGAAGGTGCTTCACACTTCTTAAGTTGAGCGATTCGACATCTGCAAAAACACATTAAGGGCAGACTCTCCAACTTCAGTACATAAACTGATCGAAAAAAGAGAATTTAAGGGTCTCGAAAATAAAAGTTTAGAGTATCCAAATGAACAATTTATTGACTTAGTAAAAAATATTGAGTGTACTATATTTGAATTACTGCCACAAAAACACAATAGGATACATGAGATTATGCAAACAGTACGGCATGATACAGATTTCACTCTTTTCGTATGTACAGATCACAGCATACAGTTAAAAGAGACATTACTTAATTTGTCAGTGAATCTGTACATATATAAATGGGTGAATGATATTAATCAATTGCTCTCTGGAAGATTATCGCTCTCATCTTCCATGAAGAGCGATTGTATTAAAGTGGCAGCCCAGCAGAAGAGGCAAAAATTATTTCTACTCTACTAATCAAGATGAAGAATATAATCAGTTCGAAGATTTGTTTACAGCTGTACGTTTGTCTATATAGTTTATTGCCACTTTCATGTTATTTATTTATTAATTTTATGCATCTTTTTCAGGTAATGACAGCTACGGATACAGATGATCGTCCTCTTCACACTATCTTTCAATTACTTCCATCAAATGAGCGATGCCCAGAATATTACGAAGTTATTGACAATCCAATTGATTTAAAAAATATTGCAACAAAAATACAAACTGCATCATCATACGGTTCATTAAACAATATGGAAAAAGATCTTTTGTTAATGAATAGAAATTCCTGCCTTTTTAATGAACCTGGTAGCCAAATTTACAAAGATGCTAAGGCTTTAAAAAAAGTAATTACTTATAATAATTATGTTAAATAATTGTTTAAATTTATTCATTATAATATTGTGTTTTTTGTTAAAGTTATAACAAGTAAGAAACAAGTGAACAAATTCGTAATCAACACATTTGAGGAAGTCAAAGTCTTTCAGCTATAACAGCAGCTCTTCGTGAAGAGGATTTAGACAGTGATGACGAACCTGAAGATAATACAAGTCCTAGTGATGGAGATACTCCGCAATGGCAGGTGTTTGATATTGTTAGGACAGCTGTTATGCTAATAGACCAGGGTAGATAATTTTAGAAACATAAAAAAATTAAAGTAGAATGAAACCTATTGGAAATGGAAGGAAATACTACTAAAATGAAAGGAAAAATAAATTACAGTCGATCTGAGGTTGGGAAGGGGTAGGGGGTGAGGTTTTAAGGGTAAAAATCGGTAAATCTCGATTTCCGGCAAAACTACAAGTCCTATCGAAAAAAGTAAAATGGCAAAGTTGTAGATAATAAAAAGATCTACAACTTTTGTATCTACACTTTTACTTCATAACCTCAAAATTCATGTAAAAAATCCAAAAAACCACATTTTTGATTTTTTATTTATATCTTTTACAAAAAAATTTTTTTCTTCATGATATTTGGTGAAAACTTACCTCTTTATGTCCCAAACACACTGGAATTTTGAAGATTTAAAATATTAATTTTTTCACCCTATTTTGATTTGATATCGAAAAAAAAACCCTAATTTTCAATCGAAAATTCTCACGTCAAAATATCTGATTTTTCAAAAAAGTCGGTGGGTTTTTTGTTCGTTGAAATCTCTATTTTCTGATGGTGTAAAAAAAAATATACATTACTATGGAAAATTTTTTCAGAAAATGCAAAAAAACGAAAAATACTAAAATTCGAAATTTTTTTTTTAATCTTTATGTACAATTTTAAGGTATTCATTAAAATTTTTACTTTAATTACTCGAAAAACGTTAGGTTCCATGTTAGATTAATAAACAAAAAAATTACAAACCAATTAAACATAAATATCGCAAAAAACATAGTTGTTGTAAATATTAAAAATACGATTTAAAAGGGGATTTTATTAAAAAAATGTGACTACTGCTATTTTTTTCAGTAATAAAAGTTGATTTATTAAATTTTCATTACATTTATGTATTAGAAAATCTCATTAGATAGAAATATACACGTAAATCGTACTATTGAGTAGAGATTTTTTTTAATGATTACACTATACATTCTATTATTTCTAAAAGCATTAATCTTTGTATTTATCAAAACATAGTATTCAATTCGAATCACTTATTCATCAGTTTCTGTCTTTTTGATGGTATTTCTTGATCGTTAGATTCGACAGGCCTTTCTGATTCTAGTAGATCTTCGACATCTTCAAGACCATCACCGTCTTCGTCTCTAACATTATTTTCGGTCTGCATTGGTTCTTCATCCGCAATTTCATCTGAATCATTAACTTCCTCGTAGATTTTTTTCTCCACTTTTCACCATTGTTCAGAACCATCACAATTTGAGCATAAATTTGTGCATTTTAAACCATGTTTTCGGCAGCCACATTTTAAACTATTACATCCAGTTTCACAGCTGCAGCAAATAGTTTTCAGCAATTTTTCCGGAATTAATTCCATTTCTGTAAATTTGGGCATAATTCCATGTTGATGTTGCTTCCAGCCCCAATCTGTTGCTGTCAATTCATTACCCAGCCACGTTTGAAGCTGATAATATGCCCTGTAACAATGTTGTTCTGCTGCACCTTCTGTGGGTGGGAGATTTGCCAATATGAAAGATGATTTAATTTTTGCCAATTGAAATTTTTGAAATCTTAATTGATTCAGTGATATATTATCCTTTTTACATTTATAAATAGATTTAATTAATTTCAATCCATTTTTTTTATATCTTCTTTGTTTACATATTTTTTAAAAAAAATATTAGCCAAATTTGACAAATTTTGATTGTCTAATAATGAATTTACGATAGTTTTCTTTCCTTTTCCGGCAAATCCAGATGTTGTGTCGCAACCAGAAAAACAATGCAGAAATGCAACTATGTTTTTGACGGATTCACACTTGAAACTATTAGACGTGAAAAAAAGATCTTTTATATTTCCAGAACCGGGCTTGAGGAAATAAATTTTATGATTATTAGAATTTAATTGATTCAAAAGGACCAAAAGATCAATATCTTGTCCTACAACAATGACAGTTTTATTAGTATCTTTGGCAATTTCTATCGAGGTCTTAATAATGTCAGCATCAGCATCTTCTTTAGCTTGTTTACAGGAAAATCCTTTTGACTGTAATACTTGCATTAACGATTTTATTATTTTGTCTTTGTTTTTCTCATTAGATAAAAATTTTTCTTGCAAAAATGATATTTTTGTATGGTTTTGATAATTCAACTCTGGAATATTGTCTGACGTCTTTCTACGACTACGTTCTCCTTTTTTAGTTGAATGAACTGCTGGTACTGTTGACACAGTAATTGATTTTTCAATTTCAGGGTACCCATCAAAAACTATACAGCTGTCTGCTGCGTAATGTTTTTCTACATAGCGTAAATATATATTCATGATCTCTTCCAACGTTTCATTTTTTTGCCAAATTACTTTGTGTAGTAAAAATCCACCGTCGACGACATGCACAATGCCGTCAAAATGCGTTGGTCTATTCGTACTCACAAATAATTCGTAGAGCTGAGATTTAACGTTTTTTCTGTAGCCATTTTCGGTAAAAAGAGATAATGGAAAAGGTGCAAGCTCGTATTGTAAATAAGTTTCCATATCTTTTTTACTGTCGATCGTTAGAGATATTCTTTGAAATATCAATAACGGATCAATTGCTATAATATCTCCGTTTACTTTAACAGAAGATTGGACCGTTTTTAGAGACAAGACTTCTCTCAGGTATATAGGTATAATTTTAAAATAGCAATAAATAGGCATCTACGCATATAATTTAAAGAAAATTCGACAATTTTCTCAAAATTTTGTAGATGTCATATTAAATATTAACTTTATTAACTTATTTAGTTGTTAATTATAGTAGTACATTTCGACTTGCAATTTTTTGTTTATTAATCTAACATGGTCCCTAACGTTTTTCGAGTAATTAAAGTAAAAATTTTAATGAATACCTCAAAATTGTACATAAAGATTAAAAAAAAAATTTCGAATTTTAGTATTTTTCGTTTTTTTGCATTTTCTGAAAAAATTTTCCATAGTAATGTATATTTTTTTTTACACCATCAGAAAATAGAGATTTCAACGAACAAAAAGCCCACCGACTGTTTTGAAAAATCAGATATTTTGACGTGAGAATTTTCGATTGAAAATTAGGGTTTTTTTTTCGATATCGAGTCAAAATAGGGTGAAAAAATTAATATTTTAAATCTTCAAAATTCCAGTGTGTTTGGGACATAAAGAGGTAAGTTTTCACCAAATATCATGAAAAAAAAATTTTTTTTGTAAAAGATATAAATAAAAAATCAAAAATGTGGTTTTTTGGATTTTTTACATGAATTTTGAGGTTATGAAGTAAAAGTGTAGATACAAAAGTTGTAGATCTTTTTATTATCTACAACTTTGCCATTTAACTTTTTTCGATAGGACTTGTAGTTTTGCCGGAAATCGAGATTTACCGATTTTTACCCTTAAAACCTCACCCCCTACCCCTTCCCAACCTCAGATCGACTGTAATTTATTTTTCCTTTCATTTTAGTGGTATTCCCTTCCATTTCCAATAGGTTTCATTCTACTTTAATTTTTTTATGTTTTTAATTATTTTTGACGGCTTCTACCCTGGTCTATAATGTAAATATATTTTAAGAATAATTATTTTAAATTCTAAGGAATGATTATAGAAATGTAATAAATTTGGATATCTATAACTATATAAGTTAGAAATTAATGATTCCAATGTTTATATTATGGTAGTGTGTAATGCTGCTTTTGCTTAAAGACAAAAGTGATTGTTTTAAATTCTGAAAATTAAGTATAAAAATTCATTAAATTTGAATACCTTATAAACTTCATAAGTTAAATTGATGTTGATGACAATGTTTAAAAGTAAGAGTAAATATTTTAAATTCTAAAGATTGAGCATAAAATCTTAATATATCTAAATATCTCATTAACTATATAAGTTAAAATGATAAAATTCTGTCATCTAATACAAAATTACCTCTATATAATTCCAATATTTATTTTATGCCAAAGTGTAATGTTCTTTCTGTTTAAAGGCATAAGTGAGCCTTTAAATTCTGAAGATTGACTATAAAAATTTGTTAAATTTAAATACCTCATTAACTATATAAGGTAAAATTGTATGGCATCAAATACAAAATGACATTCATTTTATTCCAATATTTAATTTTTGCAAAAGTGTTATTATTTTAAATTCTAAAGATAATGTATTAAATACCTATGAAATGTATAAGTTAAAATTTTAAAATTTTGTATGGCATGTTATACAAAAATGACCTCCATAATTAAATTATTAATAAAAATTAATAAAAAAATACAATAAACATTTTATTTATGAATAATTTTAATTTTAAAAATAATATATGATATGCGGGTTGCATTCTGTATGCTATAGGCGCATCCTGTAATCCCCTTACCGTTGATAGGGTTAGACGTCTCACCCTAAGTATTAGGGACTGAAGTTTGTACTGAGTTACAAGTCTATATTGTGTGGTTTGTGGTTAGATGTATAGTTCAACGGCTCAGCGTACACTCCATAAGAAAACATAATCAGGTAAATTCATTCCTTTAAAAAACAGTTTAAAAGTTGTCGATGATTCGTACTTAACAACATTTTCAGTAATTATTTTTTATTTTAAGTCTCTGGACTTTAGTTGTTTTAAAGTTATTGCACTCAATGTTATTAAGTAATGTTTAATAAAAGCAGTTTTTGTAGTTCTAAAGTATGGGATGTATGCATCAAATATATTATGCTTAAAATCGAATCGGACACAATCTTATTTGCGATTTCTGCTGTTGAGCGTTGTACAATGGCCTTATTTTTATTTCTATGATATTATTTTTGTCTTTTTCTTTACAAATTATTTTCGCTAGATTTAGTTAGCGGAAGAAATTTTGTTGACCTTGCTGTGTTGTTATCATTTCCCTGTAGGTGTTGTAAATATTCTTTCTATTGTATTTTTTCCAATTCACTATCACACTATCATCATCCATATGTAACACAATGTCATTTGAAGGATCAGAAAAATGCGTTCATTACATCATCATCCATTACACACAATGAAAAATGAACACAAACCTAAAAAATAATATTAAGCAAATTCACTTAATCAATATGAAAATAAAACAAACTAAATCAGTATTTTTGAAACGAAAAATAAAATATATAATAAAGTATATCTTCTAATATATAAAATTCTCGTGTCGCGGTGTTTGTTCCCAAACTCCTCCGAAACGGCTGAACCGATTTTGATAAAATTTTGTGTGCTTATCGGGTAGGTCTGAAAATCGGCCAAAATCTATTTTTCATACCCCTAAATGTTAAGGGTGATCCACCCCAAAATTTCTATTTTTATTTTTTAAACAAAATTATTTGTTTTTATTCTTTCATGATTCAGCATTAAAAAATACATTTAATTCTAAATTTTCACCCTTATACGATCAACCCCTGATTTTTAATCGCGATTTTTATATTATTCTGTTCCATCCACAGATCCACAAGATGGCAATCGAATATAATAATTGTAGTATATTAAAATTTTCATGTATAGTTCTATCAACCAATCAGTTATCCGCACCAGGTGTCTCCCGTTGTCACTTTTTAACCAGCAAACATCATAGAATAAGGGTGAGAACAAAGCCGGCTTCCTTTCTCTCACTCACTATACAGTTTTCGTCCATTTTTTTTTTGCTTTTATTTGTGTCTCGATCGTAGCAAATTGCAATAATTAGTAGTAGAAGTATGAATTATTTTCGATGTATAGATAGCTATCAATAATTGTAATTTAATATATATTTGTTACTTTAATAAAGAATAATTTATTAACTTAAATAAAGTATACTTTAATTGTCTACAACGCTTCATTTTTCTTTGAATTATAATGACATCCCCACACACTTATAGTGTAAGCTATTTTTAAAAATATTTCTTAAAAAAAAATATTTCCTAAAAAAATATTTCCTAGAAATAACGTATATGGCAAAACAACGTTTGCCGGGTCAGCTAGTATTTTTATATATTTCTTTGTTTATGAATTCCAATATAATGCTACATCCTAAAAAAAACTTTCAATGATATTTTGTTATTTTATTTTAAAAGTTATAAATAACAGTCGGTGTCGAATTTACTCTTTTGTAGACCTGTAACAATAGCAAAAAAACAATAGTACTTTGGTAAAATCAATAGTATTCAGTCATAGTTGCCCTCCGCCAAAATCAATTATACCCAGAAACAATTTTCTTTCATTTCAATATCCATGATCCCTCTTTTAACCCTTCTAATAAAAATTAATTTTATCCAGTCACAAAACTTTACCCGAAATCACTTATATCCGGTAACAATTGCCTTCAATTGAAGGTCTAATTCAAACTAGGATTAGTCTCTGTTAATCCGGCACTGCAATATTTTAAAACATAGTGGAAGCGTCAATATAACTGAACAGTGAAACTGATATTTTAATAGATAAAATATTGAAGACAATTTATATTGTTCGTTATAATTATTTTTGAGTTTTAAGAAACCTTTTTACGACTTAAGAAGTAAGCATATCTAAAATAACAATTTATTTATGTCGACAGATACAAGACATATTGCGAAACATTGCTGAGGTAATCTAAATATATGTGAAAATGAATCTGCATCAAGTAAGCATTGATTTGCAAAATGGCATTAAAGCAATATTTAACCAAGAAGGCTGCACAAGACGACAGTTCTTAAAGTTAAATGAACTTGTGTATAAATACTGTACTTTACCTAGATGCAATGAATGGGGTGAAGTTAGGCATGAATATGTTTCACCTTGTCTTCAGCTTTACCACAGATTGCAACAAGTAATGATTCAATTTTTGATTCAAAACTTTCAAGGACATTCAGAGTTGATGGATGAAGAACTTCTACTTTGGTATACAAAACTATGGGGGTACTACCGATGTTCCACAAAAGTTTTAGATGGAGTGTGTCTCTTTCTCAACACCTTCTGGCTAAATAGAGAACGTGAAGATGGTATTAAAGACAAATATTGTATTTCTGATCTAGCTATGATAATTTGGAAAGAATACCTGTTGACTTCTGTTAATAAGGATGTTACTAACGCAGCACTTAGACTCATTGAAAAGGACAGAAATGGGGAGACCATCAACAAGACACTAATTTCTGTGGTTGTGCAATCGTATGTGGAGATTGGAATGGCTGACAACGCAGACCAAACATTGAGTTTATATAAATCAGCATTTGAAGAACCATTCCTGATTGATTGTACAACATACTATACCAAGGAAAGTGCAAAGTTCTTAGAAAGAAATTCTGTTGCAGAATATTTAAAGAAAGTTGAGATAAGATTACAAGAAGAGAAACGACGTGTTGCTATGTGGTTGCATGAAACATCCGCGGCTGCGGTATTCAAAACGTTGAATGAAGTGTTAATAGGAAACCATAGAGCCATATTAATGAATGAATTCCAAATTTTACTTAATGATGAAAGGGAAACTGAGCTAGACAGAATGTACAAATTAGTGGCAAGGGTTCCAGATGTCTTTGCTGAATTAAAAGATATATTTCTAAAGCACGTAATATTGCAAGGACACTCTTCAATAGAGAAATGTATTGATGTTGCTGAGAGTGATCCCCAAATTTACGCTACGGCAATACTAGCCGTCCACAAAAAGTACAGCAACATCGTCAAACATTCGTTCAACAATGACGAAACAGTAGAGCTAGTATTTGACAGAGCGTGTTCAACATTTATAAATTCAAATGCAGTCACGAAAGCTGCTAACGGTCCCGGTAAATGCGCAGAGCTTCTTGCAAAATATTCCAACACTTTATTAAGGAAAAGTAGAAACAATCCGGATGAATCCATATTAGAAGAAAAGATTGATCAACTTGTCATGATAGTTTTTAGATACTTAGAAGATAAAGATGTCTTCGAAAAATTCTATAAAAATGCTTTTGGTAGACGATTAATACAAGACATGTCCATATCTGAAGATCTCGCGATGTATACGATAAGAAAACTAAAGGAGAAATGTGGCGTTAACTTCACCAAAAAGATAAATACAATGTATGTAGACATTAGTATGTCTAAAGAGATTACTGAACAATTTAAAGCCACTAAGTCCACTGATGCGCTAGAGATTGGCTTTAGTATAAAGGTGTTGACGTCTGTGTTTTGGGCTCTACCCCAGTCATATAAATTTGTGCTTCCAAGCGAATTGGAGAAGTGTGTCGATCATTTTGGTAATTATTATGCCGGACGACATTCAGGGCGTAAATTGCAGTGGCAATTGTCATTGTCGAAAGGAGAGTTGGTGGCAAATTGTTTCACAAATCGACATATACTGAAAGCCAGTACCGTCCAAATGGCTATTTTGTTACAATTCAATGAAAGCACCTCGTTTACAGTCAGGCAATTGTGTGACAATATTGACCTAGAAGAAGATGTTGCCTTACAAGTTATTGCTAGTTTAGTAAGAGCAAAACTATTGACATCTAGTGACACACACGTAAACTTAAACATTAATTCTCAAGTGGATTTATCTACTCAGTATACTAATAAGAAACTAAAAGTTAATATAAATAGTCGTATAATAATCGAGACAAAAAAAGAAGATGAACAACTTCACAATAAAGTTAAAGAGGATCGTAGATATTTAATTCAATCTACAGCAGTTCGAATATTGAAAATGCGGAAAAGGTTGAAACATAAGGAATTAATAGCGGAAGTAATTTCAAACTTAAGTAATCGTTTTAAACCAACTGTATCGTTTATAAAAGTTTTCTTAGATGAACTAGTTACTAGGTTCTATATGAAAAAAACAGAAGACAGCTATATTTATATCGCCTAAATGCAAGATGCAAGGACAAGCACAATCTAATTTTATAAATGAAGTTATTATTTCTTATTTGTTTTTTGTTTTGTGTTTTGTATTTATTGAAATAAATCAATAGCCAAAAGAATGAACTGACTTTTCAATAAGTTTTGATATTTTTTAAATTTATTCGACAGAATTTGGTTGGAAATTATAATAATTATGAGTTGTAAATGGATGCACTTGTATCAGTTTCCCGGTGCTAAGAGCCAGTGTCAACTTAAACTAAATTGTAAAGGGTAAATTGCCTTAAAAGTTTTCATCAATTCTACTTTGACTCAAACATAGGTATGTTTCTATGAAACGAGTAAATGAATTTCGTGTTTTTAAATTAATTAATATTCGAAAGAAGAAATTGACAGCGGCCACTCTTGCATTAGACATAGACATTAGCGGTATTTACACCCAGAATATTTTTATTATTTTATTATTATTATTATTATATTATTATTTTATTTTTATTATTATATTATTAGTTTAGAGTGGCGATAGAAGAGGCAAAGAGGAGAGAAAATATTAAAAGTGTGGAAGAGCAGCTTAAGAGCAGAGACAGAGAGAAATAGTACTATTAAAGCTAGAACAAGATTTGCGAGAGAGAGACAGAGTGTATGTTCACAATCAAACTCATCACATCTACGAATAATACTGAAATTTTGCACATTTGTTCCACAAAGCGTAGGTTTCAGCTTTTCTGTAGTAACAACCTCTATTATTCGATAGTTCCCGCCTCTCCACAAACACAGTTGGGGGACTGTAACATGTTAATATTCAACAGGTGGGAAGAACATCTACAATGTACTGGACATATCTCAATGGACAGATTGTAGCTATAAACCTTCTGCACAAATCTTTCTAAACCACATAGAGTTTGTAACAAATTTATTATACGAATAAAATAATTTTCCAACGGTTTTGCTTACTTCATTTAATTTTTCTGCCAGTTCAAATATGCGTTTTCCTTGAAAATAATTATCATATTATTCAAGCTAAATTCCAGGTCAATCTGTGCTTCCATTACTACTTTATCTGCCATTTTATTTTCACTAATTCCCGAGAATCCTGATATCCTAATTTTGTGTTGCCACCTTTACTTATAGAGTGAGATCACAGGGCCGCCAGTCATAACTTATTTTCTGATGAACAAAATATGTATGATTGAGTAGTGTTAGTATGCACAATGATCGTACGCCTACCTGCTAACTTGACCAGGCTACCATTTTCCAGGTATCAGGTAATGAAGGTTTATGACTCACTCACTCTCATGTGCACGGATAATGCCCTCTCGCTCCTACTCATAGCGGAATTAAAATTAAGTCATGGGGATGTCTGGCAACAGTTGTCTCGCGAACATATATAAAAATGAATCATCAGAAAATAAGTAAGTTTGAGTATTTTTTTGTCTTTAAAGCGTTTGCAAGGTAATACAAAGTATTACAAGACAGCTGTTTCAAAACAATTTACAAGAGGACAGATTAATCCGAGGGGCCAAACATTCCTTAGACCCAATTTTAATTCCGCTATGAGTAAGAGCGAGAGGGCATTATCCGTGCGAATGAGAGTGAGTGAGGCATATACCTTGATTGTCTGATACCTGCAAAATGGCCGCCTAGTCAAGTTTGCAGGTAGGCATACGATCATTATACATACTAAAACTAATCAATCTTACACGTTCTTTTTTTTTTTTTTTTCATTAATACTTCACGGGCTTCTTAGGACCGCGGTCCTTTTTTCGCCCTTCTTACTTTAGTTTATTTACATTTTATCTATTTACATTTCATTATTATTATTACTACCTAAACTTTTAACCCCGCTTTATGCCATAACCTGTCTATTACTAGGCACACTGGCCACCTCCGATATTTTAGTATTTCCTTCATACTCGTAGGCAACTCCACTCCAATTTTCACCAAAATTATGTACAAATTATTTCTGCAGGCCTCCGTTTCTGTACATTGGAAGATCAAATGTTCTGGATCTGCTATCCCTTCTCCACAATTGCACATATCTTCTTGTACCAAGTGATTTCTTTTCAGATGTGCCAATGCCCCTGTATGGTATACCCTCAGTCTCGAGATAAGTGATAACACTCTTCTCGGACCTTGGACTTTCCACCACCAACGGCGTCCGCACACCGAAGACTGTAAACTGAAAATTTTTCTTCCTTTCTCTGAATTATTCCACATACCCTGCCATTTCTCTTTCACTTCATTTTTGATCTTTGCCAATAAGTCCACTTCACATTGAATTTCTCCACTTGCTACTGTTCTAGCTGCTTGTTGTGCGGCGTCGTTTTTTCATTTCCTGTGATTCCTTTGTGAGCAGGAATCCACACTAACGGTACATCGAATCCTTTCATCTTTATTCTATTTAGATTTCTTCTTACTGTATAAAATATATTTCCCGCTTTTTTGGTAATCCCATTCTTTCCCAATGCTTCCACCACTGCTTTTGAATCGTTGATTTGTTGTTCTCAATTGTTGAAATAGCTTCTTTGACAGCGTCATAAATTGAAAAATCTCCAGGTAAAGTTATTATCTGTATAGTAGACTCCGTCACTACTCTCTTACACATTTTGTTCATCAGAAAATAAGTGATGTGTGCTGATCCTGGGATCTTGTAATAATTATAATTTAATAATTTGGTGAACTGTCCTCTAACAGTTTTCTCTGTTTTTTGTTGGGTCTTTATGAGACACCCTGTATGTGTTTATATATAATTATTATATATTATAAATATATAATAATAATAATAATATATACGTGAAGGAATGTGCTTACCGAAATTAACTAAACGCATTCTCAAAAGTAATAAAAATGAACCAATTAAATCTAGCTAAAAACTAATGTAGAACTGAGTTTATAATAACTAGAGTTTAAGATGGTTTGTTCATTCATTGTTCTGTATTTGTAAAGTAAATACCAACGTTTATATTGTAACCTTATTGTATTATTATTATCGGTATTATTTTATTAAATAAATGTATTAAACAAATTATGTGATTCTTTATCATCCTGACAATAAACTAAGATACTACATAGTTGAATATTAACAGAATTGACATTTGTCCTAAATTAAATAGGAGTACCTTGATTCCACATCAGATTAGCGGAATAGATCTTGTTTTCCACATCAGAATTGGGATAGTATTCCCGTTTCCACATATATATTCAAATATTTTAATTTAATTAATCTTACCACTAAAAGGTAAGTTAAAACATAACACCTTATTTTGATATTAAATGAAAACGACGTATTTTATAGCAGAAAGGATAGCAGTTTAGGGTTTCACTTTAAATACAGGGCAGCATCATTGATACTTGACATCAAACTGCTGTGTCTTCGTCATCGATCACTGGACTGTAGTTTTATTTTATAAGTTTAGCTGTTATTAAATTCAACTGATTATGTACAAACATATAGGCAGCGGTATTCATAAATATTGCCAACAGAGTAGAAGGTCGACGGTGATAGGAAATTATATAAAATAAAAACTATAAATACATTTTCTAAAATAATATTTTTGTTTGAATATTAAACCGCAGTACGAGCCAGCACTGTTAATAACATGTATATTATTTATATTTTTTACAAAACGGAACTGAACTAATTCAGTGGTTACGTTAGTCACGGATGCTTTCGTAAGGTCAGACCTCACATCTTTTTGTTGTTTTCTTCAACAACTTGTGTTATACTGCTTATAGATAAATGCTTAAGTACTTGACAGCCATTAATTTATTTATTTTATTATTTATCAGATATTCAATGACATTATACAGTTCATTAGCAATAACTAGATGACGTTAGCAGAACATCTACATATCTTGGTTACTGTTGGGATTGTTCTTGCAGAGTTGAATAAATGATTATATTTACCAAGTATAAATTTTAATAATGTATATCAAATATGTCGTATCAGTACGAGGTTCTCAGAGCTGCAACAACTTCTACTTCTGTAGTTGATAATGCTACTGATGTTTGCTGTTCCACGTTATAGCTCCGTTGAATATATCATGTAGTCGATCTTCTTGTGTCATTTGCGTAGTCCTGTAATCTTGTCAATCGGTTGTTATCTTCCGCATACATTCCATAAGTTGTTCGCGTCTTGTAAACTGTTGGAGACTGTGGAACTTGCTAGTAACGCAGCTTCTCTATTTCTGATCCAGTTTATGATATTGTCAGCATCTTTTGAAACTGACCCAGTTGTACGCACTGCTTTAATTTAGCGCTTTTTCTAGGCTAAATCTTCTAGATATATTTGACGTTCATGGAGAAGTTCTGGCAGCACCTGTACTGTAGTTTGTGCATCTGCAATGACACAAACTCCTGCAGATTCAATAACCCGCGAAACTTCTTCGTCCTGTTGCAAAACCTGTAACCTCGACTGTCTCATTGTGCAGGCGAAAAAATTGCTTCGCATCTCGTTGCAATTATTCCAGATATAAGAATCATGCGTACTTCCTAGAAATTTCGCATTAAGACTTTTTTCGATATTCCTTTATACACACATCGCGTCACAAATCTAGAATTTATTATAATTGGTAAATACGTTCAATATTCAATAATAGCATTACTGTAATACCTTAAATTCTACCAATTGTACATTGATTGAATGGTTTTCCTTTCTGTTCACAAATATATGGTCCGGATATTCTGGATCCGACGAAGGTGGTGGTAAAATAGCAACGTAAGTGCAATCGATGCAGCTTATAACTTCCGAAAAACCATACTTGTTGTAAAATCTGTAGAATGCTATTTGAACCATAGACATCATCAGATTTAAGTGCTAACTAACAAATTAAATGACAAAATTAAAACAACTCACTTGTTATGTTGGTTGTTATTTAATATTTCTAATGTGTTCGGAAATGGAATATATTCTTGTAGCATTCCACTATCGTGAACGGCATTTACCACCTCACTAATGCTCCGGCTTGCAGAGAACCCATGAAGATATATTTATTCTCTTTCATGTCTTGTTGATAGCTTCCAGCACAAAGTAGCATCTGTCAACAAAATAGTAATGATCAATAAAGAGAAGTTTGTCTAAAATTAGCAGTTAAAGTAAAATGTGTTTTACCTTTATTTCCGGGTCAATCAGTATATCAATATCTGGTTTAAGTTTTTCACAACATCTGTGGTGAGGCGAAACATCCTTACAAATTTCCAGTCATTTGAAAAGAATCTTGTTAGTCGTTGTATTTTCGAAACTGCATTACATCCTCAATATAATTTATCTGTGCTTCTTCAAGCAAAGCTAAATTATTTAGAGTCATACTTTTTAGAGTAGTCATTTTATTAAGAAATAATATAGAACACATTAAAACGATATAATAGAAATATTAGGTTAACTTCAATAAATGTTTATTTATTTCACATTTCTGGAAAAATAAAGCAACCAACAATCATTTTACTAAATACGAAAGCGGAATAACTATTAAAAGTCACAAAAATTTACTGTTCGATTTTACAGTTGCAAGCTAAAATAGTCGACGAGCAAATGTTCACTTTTGTGCTTTCAAATTTTCGTAAAATATTCAGGAATAGCACTTTTGAGAAAATCGTGTGATTTTTCGAAAAGAAGAAGAGTTTACGATTCGATTGAACACAGGAATTGGGCCTAGAAAGTTTTCGATAATAATATTTGGGTACACATTTACACATGGGTATATACCCAGTAAACAATTTGGTGAAGTGCCCTATTTGGTGAAGTTCGAGTCACTCGTACAATTCTATTCTAACGCTTTACAAGTTCTCTACCTGTCACAGATTTTGTGTTAGTTTTTCATAATAATATTCTTTCTTTTTCCAACATCATTCATTAAGTATTTCTGTTTCTTTCCCACGTGGATATATTTTTTTTAAATTCACATTCATTTCATTTATTCCAAAGTGAGAGAGAAACGAGATGCGTTAGACAAGTAAAATATATTTTTCACCGTTACACTTGTATACTTGTATAATATTTCGTTCTGTACAGATGTTTAAAGTATATGCTATCCTTTTTCAACAAATATTTCTTTAACGGTAATAGACAGACGCTATCTCCCTCAATCCCCGAATAGAATGTATATAATCGAAGATAGTACCTAGCGATGGTAAGACAGAGGTTTTAAACCTAACGCAGACCTGCCGATCGTGGATTTTTGAATCACAAAAACAATGTAAAAAACTAATATAACGAGTATTGTTGAAGATGAATAATATTCATTAAAAAAATCACGATCCGTACTAAAGATTACATCTATTTATTTCTTCATTTAAATATTTATATTTTGCAGACTTTAAAAAGTAAAATTCCATTAGGTTTTATACCCCTGCCATCCTTGCTAGTGTAAAGTTTATGACTTATACGAGGGTAAGACAGAGGTTTTAAACCTAACGCAGACCTGCCGATCGTGGATTTTTGAATCACCAAAACAATGTAAAAAACTAATATAACGAGTATTGTTGAAGATGAATAATATTCATTAAAAAAATCACGATCCATACTAAAGATTACATTTATTTATTTCTTCAT
The DNA here is from genome assembly GCA_963678705.1 of Panorpa germanica. Lineage (NCBI taxonomy): Eukaryota > Metazoa > Arthropoda > Insecta > Mecoptera > Panorpidae > Panorpa > Panorpa germanica. The sequence goes on from OY783205.1 coordinate 5,603,607, forward strand.
TTAAATATTTATATTTTGCAGACTCTAAAATGTAGAATTCAATTAAGTTTTATACCCCTGCTAGTTTTAAGTTTATAACTCCGGTCATAAATCATAAACCTACTCCGCTTTTAATTCAGCAGTGAACCGTCGTTGCAATGTCTGTAGCTCATAAAAAGGGCCTTTCCTATGAACGACTGAATAGAAAACGAACACGTTCCAGACAAATAATTCATGATATGTAATAGAAATTAGGTAGAATTTACTCCAAAATGTTTACTGGGATATTTTAAATCTTAAAATTAAAATTTTCATATTTTGTCGTTTTACGACCTGTTTGGATTACCTCTGTCCACCCCGCTGCACTTCAACTTATTAACTATTATTATATTAAATATTTAGTTGAAATTAAAATTTTGTTTTCAAAATATGCTTCTTTTTCTAGGATTTCTAAATTAGTTACCAAATTCTAATTTAAACAAATTTTTTTACCGAGCTCTTTAATTATCACAAATCTAATTTTCAAAATAAATTGAAAAGCAAAATGCTGCTCAAATTATCACCAAATTATCTATTGCGGATAATAGATTAAATATTTCTACAATATTTGTTATTTTATTTTAAAAACTATAAAGTATACTCAGTGTCAAATTTACCCTTTTGTGGACCTGAAACAACAATAATAGTATTTAAACAACAACAGTATTTAAAAAGCACAACAATAGTATTAAATCTTAAATACTTTTAACAATTGCCTTCAACAGTATGTCTAATTCAAAATAAAACTAGGCACTTTTAATTCGGCACTGCATTAATTTTAATCATAGTGTAAGCGTCAATTTAACTAAATAGTGTAACTCATTATTACTTTTGAGTTTTAAGAAATCTCTTGACGACCTAAGGGCTTTAGATATCTAAAATAATAATTTTTTTATGTTCACAGATACAAGGCATATTTCGAAACATTGCTGAATTATTTTATACATATATGAAAATGAGTCTGGATCAAATAAGCACTGTTTTGCATGATGGCATTCTAGCAATATTTAACCAAGAAGGCTGCTCAAGACGACAGTACATAAATTTACATGCAATTGTACATGATCACTGTATGATACCTGCAATAGAAGCTATGCATGGACATGTTTCATCTTGTCTTCAGCTGTACCAAGGATTGCAAGAGTTCTTGAGTCAATTTCTAAAACAAAATCTAGAAGAGTATTCAGAGTTGATCTATAAAGACCCTCTACTTTGGTATACAAAACAATGGAAGGAGTATCGATGTTCCGCAAAAGTACTACATGAAGTGTGCCAATCTCTCAACACTTTCTGGCTAAATAGAAAACGTAAAGATGGTATTAAAGACAAATATTGTATTTTTGATCTAGCTATGATAATTTGGAAAGAATACCTGTTGACTTCTGTTAATAAGGATGTTACTAACGCAGCACTTAGACTTATTGAAAAGGACAGAAATGGGGAGACCATCAACAAGACACTAATTTCTGTGGTTGTGCAATCGTATCTGGAGATTGGAATGGCTGACAACGCAGACGAAACATTAATTTTATATAAATCAGCATTTGAAGAACCATTCCTGATTGATTGTACAACATACTATACCAAGGAAAGTGCAAAGTTCTTAGAAAGAAATTCTGTTGCAGAATATTTGAAGAAAGTTGAGATAAGATTACAAGAAGAAAAACGACGTGTTGCTATGTGGTTGCATGAAACATCCGCGGCTGCGGTATTCAAAACGTTGAATGAAGTGTTAATAGGAAATCATAGAGCCATATTAATGAATGAATTCCAAATTTTACTTAATGATGAAAAGGAAACTGAGCTAGAAAGAATGTACAAATTAGTGGCAAGGATTCCAGATGTCTTTGATGAATTAAAATATATATTTCAAAAGCACGTAATATTGCAAGGATACTCTTCAATAGAGAAATGTGTTGATGTTGCTGAGAGTGATCCCAAAATTTACGTTATGGCAATACTAGCCGTCCACAACAAGTACAGCAACATCGTCAAACATTCGTTCAACAATGACGAAAGGGTAAAGGTAGTATTTAACAGAGCCTGTGCAACATTTGTTAATTCAAATGCAGTTACGAAAGCTGCTAACGGTCCTGGTAAATGCGCAGAGCTTCTTGCAAAATATTCTAACACTTTATTAAGGAAAAGTATAAACAATCCGGATGAATCCATGTTAAAAAAGAAAATTGATCAACTTGTCATGGTAGTTTATAGATACTTAAAAGATAAAGATGTCTTCGAGAAATTCTATAATAAAGATTTAGGTAGACGATTAATACAAGATATATCAATATCTGTAGATCTCGAGATGTATACGATATCAAAACTAAAGGAGAAATGTGGCGTTAACCTTACCAAAAAGATAAATACAATGTTTGTAGACATTAGCATGTCTAAAGAGGTTACAGAACAATTTAAAGCCACTAAGTCCACTGATGCGCTAGAGATTGACTTTAGTATAAAGGTGTTGACGTCTGGGTTTTGGTCTCTACCCCAGTCATATAAATTTGTGCTTCCAAGCGAATTGGCAAAATCTGTCGATCATTTTAATAATTATTATGCCAAACGACATTCAAGGCGGAAATTACAGTGGCAATCGTCATTGTCGATAGGAGAGTTGGTGGCAAATTGTTTCACAAAGCAACATATACTGAAAGCCAGTACCGTACAAATGGCTATTTTGTTACAATTCAATGAAAGCACCTCGTTTACAGTCAGACAATTGTGTGACAATATTGACCTAGAAGAAGATGTTGCATTACAAGTTATTGCTAGTTTAGTAAGAGCAAAACTATTGACATCTAGTGACACACACGTGAACTTAAACATTAATTCTCAAGTGGATTTATCTACTCAGTATTATAATATGAAACTTAAAGTTATTATAAATAGTCGTATAATAATCGAGACAAAAAAAGAAGAAGAACAAGTTCACAATAAAGTTAAAGACGAACGGAGATACTTAATTCAATCTACAGCAGTTCGAATATTGCAAATGCGGAAAACGTTGAAACATAAGGAATTAATAGCGGAAGTAATTTCAAAATTACGTAATCGTTTTAAACCAACTGCATCGTTAATAAAAATTTTCTTAGATGATCTAATTACTAGGTCCTATATAGAAAAAACGGACGACAGCTATATTTATATCGCCTAAATAGATGCAAGGACAAGCACAATCTAATTTTATAAATGAATTTATTATTTCTTATTTGTTTTATGTTTTGTGTTTTGTATTTATTGAAATAAATCAATAGCCAAAAGAATGAACTGACTTTTCAATAAGTGTTGATATTTTTTAAATTTATTCGACAGAATTTGGTTGGAAACCCTATTTGATTTCATTACGACATAAATGTGGTACACATTTTATTATGATTAGGATTATGAGTTTTAGATGCACTTACATCAGTTTCCGGGGTAAGAACCATTGTCAACATTTAACATTTGAGTAAATCGATTTGAAATTTTCATTAAAACTTCTTTTAATTTTACTTTGACTCAAACATAGAATATTATTTACGATGATGCTTTTGTATAATATAACGATCTGCAAACTTCGTATATTCTCTTCTCTTTTAACTTTATCTTTTGTCTCGTACAACAGAGAGGTTTTTAGTTTTTACAGCTGGCAACGAGCCGGAGATATATTATAAAACTCAACGAATAAAATACTCCAATTTTGTTGCAAGTTAATCTTAATTGCAAGTTAATGTGTATACGTTCTAGGAGCCAAAAGTAAAAAACAAATTTATATTTGCGAGTTTAATTTGCTATTATTTTAGAATTCGTGCATTTTATTAAATTTATATTTTTGGTGTTTTACTTAATTTTTATACAAATACTATATTTATTATTATTATTAATTATTACAATATTATTTTAGTATGGTTTTGTTTCGTTTCTTTTGCACTTTATGCTTGCACTGTTAACGTCAATAATATTCGATAAAATTGGCTAAATATTGGCTATGGGTATTGAGTCACGTGGTTATTCGGTCTTAACGTGGGAATTCGTCAGTACAAAGGTGTCACAGTCCTTATCTTAAGTTGTTTATATTTGATATCATAGATATTTGCAAGTTGAAACTTATGAGTTTTGGAATAGTGTGAGATATTGTTTCCATCTATTTAATATAAAACAACTCTTGTGTTATGTTATGTATTAGTTAATTGTTGAATGCAATTTATGAGTGCAAAATGAAGATAAAACATCTTTAGGTCGTAATCTCAAGTTAACTTGCATTTTTATACTATAGAATAGATAACAGAAGTACTAAAAGAAACATCAGTTACCACTTACAGCTGACTCGAGTAACACGTGTTATTTTACATGTTAACGTTGTTAACAAAGTTATTCAGATCCAAAGATCTTTAGATGCAACTTTTTTAAATTTTTATTCTGGCTTTAGCTTATCCAGGATCAAAAATACAAATGTTACATTATAAAACAAAATAACTATTTATCTACTTATTCAAAAGAGAACCACAACCACAATGCAACAACCCACTAACGGTAAAGCATATCATTTTCCAATGCTCAAAATACTCGTCGCTCAGACAAGATTGTAATATGCCTCAGGAGGATAGGCTGATATATAATTGCAGAGACAATCTGAAAAACCTTATTAAATGTATAAACTTTAATTTCTTTATTTTAAATATATTTAAAAGTTGTAAATTATGAATTATGTGTTGTAAATGTTTGTATATATGTTTTTTAAGTGCTTATAACTTTTAAAAGTTGATGCACTAAAAATAAATATTAAAAAGAATAATAACTATTTGGAATATAAAAACACTTAATAAATACTTAAGCTTACATACATATTAAATATAAACGCTAATGAGCATTTAACGCACCATAAATATATAAAAACTATGTATTAATATTGGTGTTGTTGATAAATTCCACTACGACTTCCGCCACATCACAATTTATGTTGTCGCCTTATATAAATTCCATTTATCGTTGATATATTATCACCTTATCGTATTTATTTTAGAAGTTTTGATTTCCAAGGGCAATTTAAATTTGCACATAAATATAACGGATTCTATAGATCCAGATGTATCATTCAACTTTTCCGCGTTCAACTTTTGTTAGTTATAAAAAGTTTATATCTCTGTAATACGACATATGAAATATATGAGGTACGAACAAATATCAAATCTGTATTGCCACCTTTGAAAATGAATTTTTCAATTACCACATAAATGGTTTTTTACCCGTTAAAATTATTTGTTGATGCATATAATAGTTTAATAATTAATTTTTTTTCTATAATTAATGTTAAATTTATATTAATTCAATTCATGTTCAAGTCATGTTAATTCAATATGTTTCTTACGGCTTTTATTTAATTATTTTCGAGAATGGGCATCCTAGTGAAAATATTTTATTTTCAATGGTTTCAAAAAAGTTTTTTTATATACGCGTAGCTTTTGAAACAAGTAGTTTTAAAAGTTACAATATATGAAGAAATTGAGCTAAAATTTATGCAAGAACTAAATATATGGAAATTGGAAATATAATATACATGGATTTTAATCATTTCTAAAAAGAAAACTATAAACCCTAGGTCTTTATAATTTTGTGACAGCAGGTATTTTAATAATTTTTATCGATCTTCTAAATTTGACAACGATTTTCATCATTTACGTAAAGGTATTGTACCTCTTTACACCATATTAGCATATAACGGATAGCCCATAATTCCTTTGAAATGTAAATTTCGAATAAAATGCAAAGCGCGCGCGCGGTGCAGGGTGAGTACCGACGGTTTCACCGGTGCGGACCGTGCTTTTTATGTGCTCGAGTTTTATGGAAACAATGATTCAGCTGGCATTGCGCGGCGTAGATTTCTAGAACATCACAATTCGAGAACGACCAAGTGTTCAATCAAACTGGGTTAGTAGGTTCGAGGAGACTGGTTCGATGTTGGATAAACAGCGGCCAGGTAGACCATGAACATCACGGATGGAAGAAAACATCGACGTATTGACACAGTCAGTTCGTAAAAATCCTACCCAGTCTACTTGTAAGCGTTCCAGTGCATTAAACTTACTCAGATCATCGTTACAGCAGTTTTTAAAGAAAGATTTACATCGTCACCCGCACAAGATGCAGTTGATGCAGGAATTAAAAGATACTGACACTATCCACAGACTAAATTTTGAAAATGAAATGTTGAACGCTTTACTTTGTTTAATAACGTGTTATTCTCTGGTGAGGCTCACTTCTACATCAACGGCAATGTAAATAAGCAAAATTGTCGCTACTGGAGCTATGAAAATCCCTTAGACAGCTCTAAAGTGACACTTTGGGCGGCTATGGTAGCGCATGGTATCATAGGCCTTTACTTTTTTGAGGAAGGCAGAGATCGCGCGGTTGTGTTACTTATCAGCAATGATCGAGGATTTCTTTACACCAGAGTTGCAGAACTTTCCAGGCTTCAAAACGCGAACCTAGTTTCAACAGGAGTTTGGGTTTCACTATAAATATAGGGAGCATTGATGCATGACGACAAACTACTGTGTCTTCGGATTCCATTCCCGTAATCGTAAACTTATTGGGCAGCGGTGAACTTCATATAATATACTGCCAACACAATTGGAGGTCGTCGTTGATAGGACTATACATCGGAAATAGGACAACGTTAAATAAATTAAATTTAAAAAAAACTTTAAATACATTTTCTAGAAAAAAAACTTTTATTTGATTTGTAAACTACCTGATCTCTTTAATTTTGGCACGAGCCGCCACTATTGATAACTAGTATATACTTTCAGTTAATTTACTCAATATTTACAATTAAAATTATTATTTACATTTTTACAAAAAGACACTGAACTCCCAAACTCCTCCGAAACGGCTGAACCGATTTTGATAAAATTTTGTGAGCTTATCGGGTAGGTCTGAGAATCGGCCAACATCTACTTTTCCTACCCCTAAATGTTAAGGTTGGTCCACCCCAAAAAAAATTTTTTATTTTTTGGAAAAAATTATTTGTTTTTATTCTTTCATGATTAAGCATTGAAAAATACATTTATCTAAATAAATTTTCACCCTTATACGTTCAACCCTTGATTTTTAATCGCGATTTTTATATTATTCTGTTCCATCGACAGATCCACAAGACGGCAATCGAATATAATAATTGTAGTATAGTATAATTTTCATGTATAGTTCTATCAACCAATCAGTTATCCGCACCAGGTGTCTCCCGTTGTCACTTTTCAACCAGCAAACATCATGGAGTAGGAGTGAAAACGAAGCCGGTGTAACAGTCCCATATATATATATAGATTATTATAGATTCATTAATTATTGATAATATATTTTAACTAACTATTTAGGAACCATTGGTAGGTTCACATACAAAGTATTTTTAATAGTTTTAGGCTCCTAACTGGCGGGAACTTTGTTTAAATTAAGTATAGCTTTATCGATAGAACCATGTCCGTATATTAATATTATAATCAAAATTGCTGACTTAGTATTTACAATAACTTTTAAGAGAAATATTAATTAACTTCCTTGGTGTAAGGCACGTGTACTTTGAAATAATGTTTATATTAAAACCAAATACGAAAAGTCCAAAGAACTGATGACGGAATGTCATTTGATTTAAATACGAATGACGAAATAACATTTGAGTTCAAACGAGTTCATATATTCAAACAAAGAGATTTAAACTATATAAGCTTAGAAATAGAGAGGAGAGGGGATCAGTCCATCTTTGATCACGGATCAGTCCATCTTTGATCACGGGTCAGTCCATTCAGATCAATCAGCCAGTTAGTACGTCGAGACCCAATCGAAAGGTCTGTCTATACAGACCCCGTCAAATAAGGAAGTAGCGCCCCTTAGACGGTTGGTCCGGTTTAGTCAGTCGCTTGATATAATAAAGATTATTAAAGTTACTAAGATTTGTATTAATTAAGGTTTTGAATAATAAAGAATTAAGTGTTAATGATTCCCTTGTTTTAATTGTAAAAGTACTTAGAGTTAACGGTCGTGTCGCGTTAAATAAAGTGATTGTCCAAAGCAGAGGAAGCTGCCTGCAGAAAGTACAAAAAGTAAGTAAAACCTAATATATTTATGAAATATGATTAGATGAGGTAATAAGTCCTGAATGATAAAGAAGCCTCCACAATTAGCATTAGCTTGGTCATCCGACTCAAGGGGAACCAGATCCCCAAAACGAACTCTCGCATGAGGGAATTATAGAATTGCCCTCATAAAATAAGTAACTACCACCCTATATAGATAGTAGATATAAGGGGGTAGGGTTACATTTTGGTGTCAGGTGTGGGGTCGTTTAAAAAGAGAGGTACATTAAAAGAGAGGTATTGAAATTTGTGGGGTCGTTTAAAAAGAGGTGCATTAAAAGAGAGATACGATAAAATACGAATATACGTGAGATACGAAAATTGTGGGGTGTATTGAAAAGAGGTGTATTAAAAGAGAAATATGTTAAAAGAGAAGTATTGAAATTGTGGGGTCATTTAAAAGAAAAAGGGTATAGAAATTGTAAGGTATTTTAAAAGAGAGATATATTAAAAGAGAGATACGTTAAAAAAGGTATTAAAATTGTGGGATATTAAAAAAGGCAGAAATTTGATTAATTGGAAAAAGGCATTAAGAGGAAAATTTAATTTGAGAAAATAAAGAGGTAAATCTTAGTAACTGGGAAAAAGAAATAAGAATAAGTTTTATTAATTGTGAAAAAAGGAATAAATTGTAGTAACTGGAAAAAAAGGATTAATTGGGTAAAAGAAATATAGCTTATTAATTGCAACTAGCAACTGCATATTAATAATTAAAAAAGAAATATAGGTTATTAATTGCAACTAGCAACTGCATATTAATAATTAGAAAAGAACAGATATAAGAATAATTGTGACGATACAGTACATTAAAGCTTGATGCTGGTTTCTGTGTCTTCAGGTTCGATTCCTGAATCAGTTTATATTCATGTGTAATATATAGGGGTTTGGGTAATTATCAACTTATATTGTTTATGGACATATATGTAGAGAACGTATGCCTCATATATGTAATAGAAATAGTATGCCTACAGAAAAAGAATAATTGGAAAAGAAAAAGTTTAAATAATTGCAAAGGGAATAATTTAACAAGGGTCTAAGAGATTTGTACAAGTTTATTTAAGAAAAAGGAAAGATTTTAAAATGTCAAATAGTACTGCAGTTATGTATTTAAATTTCGGAGAAAGATATCAATGTTGTATAACATTTAAGAGAGTAATAAATGCGAGTGATTTATTAGGGTCACATAGTAAAGGTTCAGTTGGGTATAGCTACAGAAGTATAACAAAGATTATGAATACTACGAGTATGTAACAGTAACAGATTTGGACAACGATGTTTATATAAAGACTTGGAACGTAAATAAAGTAATTAATGAGTAATGATTGAATTTAACATGATTATTATAAAAAAAGGGTAATATTTTGAAATGATTTTTGTAGAATGGTAATTAAATATAACAAGAAATAATAGATTGATTTACGAGTATTAAAAAATGGATAATTTAATAGATAGATTTAAAAAGTTGGAAGAAGGTTTACAGTTTTTACGGGTATTTGAAGAAAAAGATAGTATTACGTTATTTTTGAATCAGTTAGAGGGAATATCAGATGCTTTTAGTTGGAATAATAAAGAAAGGGTTTTTGCATTATCTGTAAAGTTGAACGCAAAGGTTCTAGAATTTCTACATATTGTTTTAACTCGAATAGAATTAAAAGATTATGAAAAAATTAAGATAGAATTACTTAACAAATATAATTGTCGAAGACCTGCTGAGTTAATGAAAGCAGAATTTGATTTTAATTCTTGTAAACAAAACCATGGAGAGTCAGTTTTTAAATTTTCAGAAAGAGTAGCAGAATTAGCTAGAAAAACAATTAATATCAGTTTTGAACAAAGTAAACGAGATTTACAATTAATGGAATTACAGCATAAGATATTAAACAGATTTATATTGGGCTTGCGTAACAGCTATTCTAGATTTGTTGATTACGAAAATCCAAAAACATTGGTCGAAGCCTTAGCTTTAGCAGAATATATAGAATTAAAAGAAAACCGAAGTACTTTAACGATAAGTAACAGATATATACAAGACAGCGCAAATTTTGAAAGATTTGATAATGTTGAAAACGGAGATACAAACTCTAAAAAGTTCAATATAGCAGTAGTCGAAGTAAACGAAAGTTCAAACGTAATTAAAATTGATAAAGATGACGTAAATACATCGAAAGAATTATACAGTGACAGGACAGATTTAGTCCATAGAAAGGGTACGAACGAATTAGTTACCGAAGAAAATAATTTACATGCAAATAATGATATTAAAGTAGAATTTGAACAAGATAGCATTGTTAACGGGTTAGTAGAAACATGTGGGGATAGTAATGGCTTAAATAAGGATACGATAGGAGTAGATAACCTATGTGAGAATATACACGAAAGTATAATTGATAAAGAGTTAGAAAAAATAGATTCTAGCCGCGATGATAAAGATTTATTCAGTGAGGGCACTATAAACGAAATAATTATTGATGAAAAGAGAATTGGAAAAAATGTAAAAGATGTAAGGGAATCTGTAACAGAGAGAATAGTTGCGAACACTATGAGCTTAAGCCTAGAAGAAAATATACATGTTGCGAGAGAAAATATTGCTATTGATTTAAGAAAAGGAGAGTATAATTTGCAGAGTAAATTGATTGATTTATTAATGATGAGTAATTTTAAAAGATTAATTTTAGGAATTTTCGCACTTATTAAGTTAAGCATTTATTTCATGATTCTAATTAAGACGATGTTTAAGGAAACATTGGTAGTAAGCGTTAAACAGATTAATTTGCCGTTAGACATTAGAGAATAACAGAGAGTGTTTTAACTAGAAAAATCGGATAAAGATGATTGTTAATTGAACTAAAGTTGCATAGAATAAGAACATTTAAATGTTAGAATAGATCATAAGTATCATTTTATAAAGTAACAATAAGAAATTTTGGAAATAGGAAGGATAATTTTTACAGTAAACGTATTCTAGAGTGTCAAGATAGTTTTGTTTAAGAGTTACACAGTTGAGCTATTAAAATGATTTTTTCTGAACAGAAAGTATTGTAGCATTGTTGTTATAGACGTATGATTTTAAAAAGATTTGATATGAGTGCTAGCTAGAAATTAAAGAGAACACAATTGATTTGCTATGAGTTATTTATTGATTATGAGATATTTGAATACTGAAGTAATGAAAAATGACGTATATGAAACTATTGAGTTATCGCCGAAAATGGAAATCGGTATGAACGGTTTAAAGGAAACCAAGAAGTATGGAACTATTGAGTTATCGCCGAAAATGGAAATCGGTATGAACGGTTTATAGGAAACCCAGATGAACGGTTTAAAGGAAACCCAGAAATTGAATAAGAAAAAGTTATGAAGTACTAAAAGGTGTACAATGAGCTACGGATAAGTAGATATTTATTGAATATGTAATAATGATTAGTTGCAAATCGACGATTGATGAAATAAAGAACACTCAAGTTTGAAAGAAGTAAAAAAAATTCGAAAAGTAATAGAGCATACGTTTAGCAAAACAAACATTAACATAATGAGTACAAATACAAGTAAAAGTAGACATTTTTCACACACTCTAGTAATATATTATGATACATTAAGATTTAGGTAGGTAGTAGATTAGGATTTTGATTTTAAGAAATTTAAAAGTAAATAATGGGTTAAAGTTTAAAGAAAACTTGAGATTTAAATAGAACGGTAAAAAACGATATCAAAGGGTTAAGAAACATAATAAATGAACAGCGTAATTTGAATAATGTGTAAGAGTATAGAATTTGAATAAAAATATAAACTTTAGTTACAAACATAAAGTAGGTTAAGGTCAATTTTAAAAAAGGGATTATTTAATCGTTAAAATAGTTAAGTGGAACTAATATTGTACTTTAATATTTTACGAGTAAAAGAAACATAAAAACAGAAGGGTCATGAGTTGAGAAAATAAACATATAATTAGGGTCTAAAGTTATTTGTAACAGATGTATTGAAATTCGAGTCAGGAAGGTCACAGAAAAAATTAATACTTGAGTATATAAGTGAACATAAATTTGATTTTTAACAGAGGGTTTGAGAACATAAATTAGATAAGGGTACTTAATAATAAACAAACTAGACCAGAAGTTACAGATGTACGAAACATGAGTAACAACAATTTTAAAGAATAATTATTTTTATGTTTTTATTGAGATATACTAATGCTATATAATTTCAGATGACAGATACATGATGAATACAACAAACAGGATGAGATGACTTATTTGAAGATTTTATATCATAAATATTGAATAAATTAAAATGTTTTTCTGTTCACAGATCGTTTTGAAAATTTTAATAGAGAAAGAAGAAGATTTGAAAATTGATAAGAGGTATTCATTGAAAATTTGAACACTTGTAATGTTAAATTGCATTGAGATATAATATAATATAGAGAAAAGAAATTTTATTTTTTGAAACACATGTAAAACTACATGCGAATATAAAAAGTTGTTTTAAATTCAAGTAACAAGTGTTGAAGTTTACTAATTATGTTTACCTTGACTATAGTATTTGAGTAACGTATCTATAAAGTTAAGATTTTGTTGTTTAAAAATAATAAATAGAGTTAAGAATAATTTTTGATATAACTATGTTAGAATAATGTTTTGATTTGAAAAATAAATATAATAAATTTGTTAAATGGAAAAAATACAGTAAATAAGAATAAGTTCATTAAAATATTCATTAATAAAAGTATAAACTAAAGTATGAAATATTGATTCTAAATTTAAGAGAAAAGTTAAATTTGTATTTTAATTAAGAGAAAAATATGTTTACATTAAATTTCATTGTTATGTAGAATTAACAAGTAGTTTGTAAAAGATGTGAAAATAATTTATGGCATAAATATTGCAAAGTTGGATAACATATATAGAACAATCAAAGAAAAAAAAAAGTAATAAGAGATTGATGATATTTAAAAAAAGAAACACATGCCGTAAGATATTTACATGTTATGTTTAAAATATAATCAAAATAACTAGAAATTAAGATATGTTATGAAATAAATTCATATTTTGTAATGACTATAACTTCTAAGTAAAGTTAATCGAATATTAGTAAAAGAGCTATACAAGAGCCAAATTTTTATGTCAATTGTAAGAAATTATAGAAAAGAAGACAGAAAATGAATTTATAATTAAGATAATTACGTAAGGGTATAAATTGCAGCATTTACAACAACAAGGAACTGAAGGATGAGACCAGTAGTTGATTTTCATAATGCGTAAGACTAAGGTAATAAGTGTGAATACTTGAACGAGTCAATGATCGAATGTACGAAAGGAACTACCAGAATGCAAGACGTTATGAGATGAAGATTCCGATGAAATCGATGCAAATTGAAAAAGATGAAGAAAACAATACGAAAATGACGAAGTCCGTGAATAATCCAGAAGAAATTAAGGGTCTAAGTGAAGCAGTAATCACTTAAGAAGAAAACATATATGATGTGTGTATTAATCTACAAGTATTGTAAACAGAACGAGAATTTACAAATGTAATGGACCATTTAAAACTATCAGTATTGTTTATATGGAATATGAAGCCAGATGCGAAGCAGTAGGGAAGGACGCATTCGAAAACAAACCGAGGCAGAGCGTATTCGAAACGAAGAAAGTATTCACTTATTTATCAAAGTTTGTCGCATTTTGAAATGAAATTATGAGAACAAAATCACCTACATAAAGCAGATAAAGAAGAATTATTTTAATTATCAACGACTATATATGATTGATTTATTGATTTAAATTTTAAATTACATTTATTTTATTAAGGTTTCAATTATGAATGAATCTAGAAATACGGGAAAGACTAATAAAATTATAATCATTGGATTATAGATTTTAATTTAAAAACGGGAAGCAATGTAACAGTCCCATATATATATATAGATTATTATAGATTCATTAATTATTGATAATATATTTTAACTAACTATTTAGGAACCATTGGTAGGTTCACATACAAAGTATTTTTAATAGTTTTAGGCTCCTAACTGGCGGGAACTTTGTTTAAATTAAGTATAGCTTTATCGATAGAACCATGTCCGTATATTAATATTATAATCAAAATTGCTGACTTAGTATTTACAATAACTTTTAAGAGAAATATTAATTAACTTCCTTGGTGTAAGGCACGTGTACTTTGAAATAATGTTTATATTAAAACCAAATACGAAAAGTCCAAAGAACTGATGACGGAATGTCATTTGATTTAAATACGAATGACGAAATAACATTTGAGTTCAAACGAGTTCATATATTCAAACAAAGAGATTTAAACTATATAAGCTTAGAAATAGAGAGGAGAGGGGATCAGTCCATCTTTGATCACGGATCAGTCCATCTTTGATCACGGGTCAGTCCATTCAGATCAATCAGCCAGTTAGTACGTCGAGACCCAATCGAAAGGTCTGTCTATACAGACCCCGTCAAATAAGGAAGTAGCGCCCCTTAGACGGTTGGTCCGGTTTAGTCAGTCGCTTGATATAATAAAGATTATTAAAGTTACTAAGATTTGTATTAATTAAGGTTTTGAATAATAAAGAATTAAGTGTTAATGATTCCCTTGTTTTAATTGTAAAAGTACTTAGAGTTAACGGTCGTGTCGCGTTAAATAAAGTGATTGTCCAAAGCAGAGGAAGCTGCCTGCAGAAAGTACAAAAAGTAAGTAAAACCTAATATATTTATGAAATATGATTAGATGAGGTAATAAGTCCTGAATGATAAAAAAGCCTCCACAATTAGCATTAGCTTGGTCATCCGACTCAAGGGGAACTAGATCCCCATAACGAACTCTCGCATGAGGGAATTATAGAATTGCCCTCATAAAATAAGTAACTACCACCCTATATAGATAGTAGATATAAGAAGGTAGGGTTACACCGGCTTCCTTTCTCTCACTCACTATACAGTTTTCGTCCATTTTTTTTTTGGTTTTATTTGTGTCTCGATCGTAGCAGTGACTGTTATACGTATCATTTTAATTTTTCAGTGCAAATCTCAAGTTAATTTTATTCTCATAGTGAATTTTTCATTATTTCTTAGTGCTATTATTATTTATTTACATTTTATAAATAATTAATAAAGACAGTTGTCACTTCTAATTGATTAAGAATTAAGAATCATATTCGCTAAAGACGGACTGACCAAAAATATTGTAGACTCCATTGCGTTGAGAGATTAATCTTTGTTTATTTTTTAATTGCAATAATTAGTAGTAGAAGTATGAATTATTTTCGATGTATAGATAGCTATCAATAATTGTAATTTAATATATATTTGTTACTTTAATAAAGAATAATTTATTAACTTAAATAAAGTACACTTTAATTGTCTACAACGCTTCATTCCTCTTTGAATTATAATGACATCCCCACACACTTATAGTGTTAGCTATTTTTAAAAATATTTCTTAAAAGAAAATATTTCCTAAAAAAAAATATTTCCTAGAAATAACGTATATGACAAAACAACGTTTGCCGGGTCAGCTAGTATATATATATATATATATATATATATATATGTATAAAATAAAGTTGGATATCAACTCCTCAAATACTCAAGTATTTTTATTCAGTTCGCAATATTAAAGAAGTTATTGACTATTATTAACGATTGATTTTTTTTTTTTATTTAATTTATTTAACGTCGGCCTATTACCGATATGTCCTCTCTTTAATATGTAAAGTGGTAAAAATTTACAAAAAATGTTCGGGCACGCGACATCACTTGCCTACCTTTACCAGAACTGTTAAACAAGAGAAGATGAAGAGAGATGCAGATTTAAATGTCAAAGCTAACAAAAATAAATAGCATTACTTATTATATTCTTACGAGTACGTGAAGTCATCAACTACTAGGATAACAACTCAAGATTATCTTCTTATCAAAATCATCTGAGTTGCTGTAGTAATATGAATTGCATAGTATTCAGGCGTACTTACTCTTGTATCAGATAAATGTAACGTGTTGGCTAAGACTGATGCTTGCTGGCTTGATAAATACGGCGTTACCAGGAAACTGTCTTCTAGCTAGAATCCTTAATTGTGCAGGACTGAATGGTAGCCTGGGAAGACGTCCTGGAGTCCTTCGCATCGGAGCTGCTCTACCATTTCGCGGCAGCTTCGGAGGCTGATACCTGGTGCAGTGGAGCCATTGAAAGTCAGCAAGATGTTTTTCATTTCTTCTGAGACTGTGATCATTTACTTCATGTGTATAGTTTGATGTGTTATTAGTGTTGCAGCGTGCAGGCGTTGTTCCTGCTTTATTTAAAATGTGTTCAATACTAAAATCGGTACGTTGCATTTCATTGTTTTCTTGGTGCTGAAATATATTTAATTAATTAAATTTGTTCAAAATTAAAAATTAATTCTTTTATTTTAAGAAAGAAAGAGTGTTTGGGGAATTAGAAAAATTGGAAGTATCATTCCAGAGATATTCATTGACCTATTTAGAAAACGGTTGCCGAAGAATCAAATGGCAAAAGTGTATATTTTAAATGTTTTATTAGTTTTAATATTTTTATTTTTTAATTTTTTATTATTTTAATAAGTACTTCAAACATTGTACGTCTGTCAAACCGAATTCAATGATTTATTTTTAAATGTTGATCATTTATAATACTAAAACGTTTATATATATAATTATATTATTAACTGTAACTACTTCAATTATATCAGTTTTCTCCATTTCATCCAGTTTCATTTCTACTTTTTTCTCAGCGACAGTGGTGGTCTCCTATTAGGTATACTCGTATAGCACGACTGAACCTCTTTGTTTATGGGTAGTTTTATTTTCATTCTATTTTCGTTTTTGTCAAATTCGATTCAATTTATATTTAGTCCAATTTTCAAAACACCTAAGTATTACTAGTTCTGTTGTAACATACATATATTTTTGTTGTTACGACTCTATTTCCTACAGTAATATCAGTTTCAACTTTACCTAAAATTTCCAGTGACTTCTTTGATCCGTATGCATACAACTTCTTTTCAACTTGTGTTGTTTTATTTCTTATTTGTACTCCTTGTTGCTCCAACTTTGTCCATATCCTTTGATCAATTACACAGCATCTATTTCCCGAGTCGACCAGCATTTTTATTTCTACTCCTCCTACTGAAACATTCAATTTATCATCTTTACTCTCATATTGCGAAATTCCTCTTATTCTGAATAAAGTTTCATCACTTTCTGTTTCATTTCCATTTCCTATTTCGTCGTAGGCTTCATTCTGTACCCATTTTACTCCTTAAGTTCTACAAACTTTAGCAAAATGTCCAATTTTTCCACAGTTTACACATTTGGCTCCTTTTGCAGTGCATTATATCTTTCTTATATCAAAATATCCCACTCTACCACATCGATAGTTAGATAGACTTTTTGACACGTATATGTTTGTCTTTGTCTACCTATGCCTGACGCATGTAATAACAGAGATAATAAGAGATGTTCAACTCCATATAAAACCAAGCGGTATTTTGCGGTAATAAATGTTGCTAACATGCGACTGGTCTCTCAACTTTTCTATGTGTTAGTGAGTATACATGTACTTGGTATATGCATGTGTGAGTATAAATGAATTGCGTATATGTGTGTGAGAGTATATACATGTATTTGTATATATCCCAGTAAACAATTTGGTGAAGTGTCCTATTTAGTGACGTTCGAGTCACTCGTACAATTTTATTCTAACGCTTTACAAGTTCGAAGCAACAACACAGAAACCAATTTTAGTTAAAATTTATTCCCTACCTGTCAAGATTTTGTGAAATAAAATCTGATGTATGTAGTCTTAGCAAGTTCGTTAATAGTTCAAAAGTGGTACACAAAAGTCGCTTTTAGTTAAAATTCATTCTCTACTTGTCACAGATTTTTCATAATAATATTCTTTCTTTTTCCAACATCATTCATTAAGTATTTCTGTTCCTTTCACACATCGATATATTTTTTATAACTTCACATTCAGTTCATTTATTACAAAGTACAATTAAAGTGAGAGAGAAACGAGATGTGTTAGACAAGCAAAATATATTTTTCACCGTTACACTTGTATACTTATAAAGTATTTTGTTCAGGACAGTATGTATAAAGTATATGCTATCCTTTTTCAACAAATATTTCTTTAATGGTAATAGTCAGACGCTGTCTCCCTCCATCCCCAAATATCTATCCAGCGTTGTTAAGACAGAGCTTTTAAACCTAACGCAGAGCTGCCGATCTTAGATTTTTAAATCACCAGAACAATGTAAAAAACTAATATAACCAGAATTGTTAAAGATGAAAAATATTCATTAAAAAAACGATAAACGATCCGTACTAAAGATTACATCAATTTATTTCTTAATTTAAATATTTATATTTTGCAAAATCTAAAAGTAGAATCGATTAAGTTTTATACCCCTGAAGTACAAGTAGCGCCAACTAGCGATTACAAATGCTCGTCCTAGCTATTATCTCTGGTCCTAGAGTCCTGTCAGTTACTAAGTTTCTTTGTGTAATATTTTGATAGTTTTGTGAAATAATATATGTTCTTAATCAGTTTTAATACTGCATTAAAAAAACAATAATATAAAATAGTGTTCAAAGAAATTATAAGTTTCTTAAATTAAATGTTTGGTAAGTACATATTTACATAATACATATATATTCAGTCGCCATTTTATGAAGCATCTTGTATACGTTTCTTCATCTACATATATTTCAACATTTTTCATTCAGAAATTTGTTTTAATTTTTCTTTTATATTTCAGACACAAAATTAGACGGTACCCAAAAATTGTTGTAAGGAGAAATAAGAAGAACTTAATTACAAATCAAGATTTGATCTACTGATTTGATTTGATTACTGGTAAATAAAATGGTACCCTTACAAGATATTATTTATAAGAGTTATTACTATATAAATATGTAAAGTACATTTAATTTCATTTTCAGAAACTGTCTCCTAGATAAAACTAAAGCTAAAGTTCAAGCCCAGTGTATATTCAAGTATATAGAATAGTTAGTGTATGATTATTTAATGTTTAACAATGTAGACTAATGTTATATTGACAATTGATCAAAAATAATGCTGTAAATAAATTAAATTTAATAAAATATTAATAAAATTCTTACATAAAGTTATTGTTTTTTTTCATTATAAATTTGTTTTCTAATAAAAATCGATTTTATTTTTCAAAATAAATACTCTGTTTAAACTTCCCGCTTAATTTTAATGTAATTTCTCTGTCCAATCACAGCAGGGCATAAATTATAATTTATAACTCCGGTCATAAATCATAAACCGACTCCGCTTTTAATTCACCAGTGAACCGTCGTTGCAATGTCTGTAGCTCATAAATAGGCCATTTCCTATGAACGAGTGAATAGAAAACGAACACGTTCCAGACAAAAAATTCATGATATGTAATCGAAATTAAGTAGAATTTACTCCAAAATGTTTACTGGGATGTGCATTTTAGGGAAAATGAAAATACCAGTTACTTATTATTATTAAACGAAATATTGCTATTAAAGAATAAAAAAATACAGCGAAGACAAAGTTGTAAGTGTTTAAGTTAATAATAAGAGTAAATAATTAAACTAAAATATTTTTATATAGTAAAATGACAATTGTATGAATACTTCCCGAATTCAATTCTAATAAATCTAATAAACCAAATTATGTCGCAGTTTAAAAATCTTGAAATAATTGCAATGCTTATAAAAACTACAAATATACAAGTAATAAGCTAACTTTGTAAGCTATCCGTTTAATTAAAACACTAGAAACATGGTCCTTATGAGTGTTGAATATAAAGTTTATTTTTTTAAATACTTCTTCATGTAAAATCCTTCCTAAATCATTAAATTTAAATTTGCAATACACTCATCTCTATAATTATTAATAGGAGCAGCATGTTTAACAAATGAAATTAAATTGTTACTAGGATACAATAAATACTGCTCCTCGTGGGAATGTTCTTTGAACATTATTAATAAATTCGAATTATCGAATCAACTAAATCTAATTTACAAGTATCACATATTTCGCAAAGATTTAAGTTTTAGTGGTTTTACTACAAAACAAGCGACATAAGCGAAAGTTACGAATTTTAAATCGGTATCAAAATCAATATAACTGAAACCAGGAATATCTTTAAGCTCAACAGTACCTTCCTCTAAAATCCTATTCCTATTATTTCTTGCTTCATATCCATTTTGACTTGGAGTTTTCGTAGTAGTGGGAATAGTGAACGAACCTATAAAATATTATAATAAATAAAATGTACTGTATACTAATAATAATATATAAAATATGTAATATAATATAGAAAGTATTTACCTGGGACCTGGAGTTTTATTGGCTCTGCACTTTGGTTCAGACGTATGGAAATATTTGATTGGCACATTTCCTTGGTAAAAAGATCTTCACAGACTTTCAACAGATTCTTTGACAGCATATTATTAATGTTTAACCCATTGCATTTTTTCTGTATTTCCAGACACCTAAAAACAAAATAAGTTACAGTTGGTTAAAGAATAGAAATATATTGTAATAATTACATAAATAATACTCACATTGAATTGAATCGATGCACGGTGATAACTTGTTGATATAAAATTGGTGTTGAGGCACTGTTAACCACACATAATACAAATAAATATTATAAGCACAATGGAATCTCGAAATAAACATGATGCACATTAAGTCTTAAATTTGTTGATGTAAGAAAACTGTAAAAGCAAGCATAAACCTTATTAATTGTTGTTTGATACGAAAAGACGCCATGACGCCATTAAAAAAACACAAACTTATGTCAAAGATATTATCGGATATCTCTACCAAATAATATTCTCTCTCTTTCTGTCATACCCTGAACTATAACAAAATTTGAACTGGAAATATTAAAGCGATAAGTTAACTTCGGTCAATTCGTCTCCCCGCTTCACAACACGCACTAGGGTTCCAGTTGGACGGGCCTGATGTAATAACTCTTATAATGACAACTGGTACTATGATAACTTCATGCCACACAAACAAATGCTCAATATTTTATAAGAAAGTTTATGGGCTTGACTGTACATATTTTAGAAATACGCCATTTAATCCAGGTACTAACCCAAGGAGAGTTATTAAAGTGCCCTAAAATATTAAAAGAATTAAATTATCTTATTTAAAAGGAAAAAAAATGAACAGACATAGAAAATGAAAGAAACAAATATTTATATTTGCCTTTCATGTTGATTTTAGTTATAATTATTTCGAATAAGTACTTTAGAGTCAACACAAGAAGAATTGGATTTTTTATATTAAGTATAGATGGAATGGATAAAATCAGGAAATTTTGTAATGTACAAATAATAATAGATTTTTAAATCTTTGCTCTAGATATTCTTGAGTATTTCAACAAAACAACGTTGCTTTTAAAGAACGCCTTTAATGATATTTCTAAATACGCCTCTTGCTAATATACAAATTTATCTAGTCCTCTGACGTCATATATCTGAGTTTAATACATATGGCTGCCGTACTGTCATATTTCTAAGTGATTGATGTTTTACTTTCAATAAAATGTAATAAATAGTTTAACAAGTGCAAATTTAATTAAAGTTTCTCGTATTTTATACAAATAGCGATAAGAAAGATCATAGTTGGCAGGTAAAAAATTGATAGTTGTTATTATCTTAAAGCAAATACACTAACTCTAACAGTGGCGTCATTGTTAATTATATATATAACAAATTATTTTATTAGACTTTCAGACCCCTCTTTCCCATTGGGCACTTTGGGCAAGTGCCCAGGGCCCCGCGATCGATAGGGCCCCCCTCAGATCAAATACAAAGTTCTTAGTTCCTGTCAGATCATCAAACGATAACCAATATTTATTACCAAAAAACTTATTTGATTCGAAGAAATCGAACCTAAATTACTGACTAAAATACCAACTTACTCGCTTTTACTCGTAAATGCGCGAAGCTATTCTACTCTCGCCCAAAAATTAGGCTTTCCGACTTCAGCATGCTTAGATAAATTTAAATATATAATGGTATACTAAGCACATACCCATTTTAAAGAAAAATCATCAGTAGTACACTCATCATTTTTTGTAGAGTATTTAATTTCATATAAGCATAAATATAGTTCAATTTTTTTAGCTTGATGGTTTAGAAGTTCTTAAAACAGAATTTGAAAGAAGAATAAAAATCTAAAATTGCGATAGACCTGTTAATTTTGATTTTAAGGGGTCAAACTTTCACAAAAAAAAATTTTTGACATCCCGAATAAGATTTTCAATGTACCTTTAAAAAAAAAATACTTGATTTTTTTTGGCCCAGTCTAATATAAATGCTAATAATATGTACATATTTTATTTATTTACAATGAATTTTAATAAAACAATGGAATTTGTGATCTGATAGATTTGTTTTTTTGAGAACCTGTTAATTTTGATTTTAAGGGGTCAAACTTTCACAAAAAATTTTTTTTGACATCCCGAATAAGATTTTCAATGTACCTTTAAAAAAAAAATACTTGATTTTTTTTGGCCCAGTCTAATATAAATGCTAATAATATGTACATATTTTATTTATTTACAATGAATTTTAATAAAACAATGGAATTTGTGATCTGATAGATTTGTTTTTTTGAGAACTTCAGTTCACATTGAGGTTTTTTTATTATAAATGAGGACTTCTTCATTATTACTTCCGTATATTCTACATAAAAACAATAATTTGTCAAATATCCATTCGCAATATAGACAGAGAAGGCATTCGCAACATGACGATTCTCTTCGTACTAAATAAGTGTGGTATGATGGATCCAAATCCTCCTTCTTAATACCTTGAGTTTCCATGAACAAATTGTGTGGATGTCCTTGAGAATTTTTTTTCGACGTCTAAACAGCGATTAAATTCGTATAAGAATATCAGTAAACGTTTTTATTTATTTTTTCGCTTGAAAACTCTCAATTCTGAAGAGTTGAGACAAAGTTGCAAAGAATTTGCTGAATTTTATTATGAAGATGTTAATGAGAAAGAGTTAGAAATAGAATGTTTGCATTTAACAGAATACTTCAAAATTGATGACAGTGAAAATAAGGATTGTATATTAAAAATATATCAACTTTTGAAAGAAAACAAAATTGAAGACACATTTCCAAATGTAGAAATCGCATTGAGAATCTTTTTAAGCATGATGGTAACTAACTGCAGTGGAGAACGCTCTTTCTCCAAATTAAAATGAATTAAGAAGTACAATGCTTCAAGAGAGATTAACCAATTTGTCGCTGATGTCCATAGAATCTGATTAACGATTTTGCCCATCTGAAATCTAGAAGGGTTCCTCTTCAAATAACATAGATTTTTAAGCACTAATCTGTAAATGTTAAAAGAGTTACTTTTGTGGACTATATTACATTTATCTATTCGTTTCATGTGATTGTTAATAAAAATAAATATTTAACCTTGTTTATCTAGTTTCTATGTCTATTCTAACAAAATAGTGTTCTGTCAAAGTCATAGGGGCCCCATTATCCTAACATGCCCAGGGCCTCCAATAGGTTAAAGACGGCCCTGTAGACTTTACGATAATTTCCAGCACTATATGTTGAGGGCCAAAGCACTATATATTGGGAACTGCCAAAGAAATGCAAGAGGCAATAAGCAGCATATGAAATTAACTAGATAGCTAAACTACATCATAAAAAATGAGAAAGAATTTTGGTTTATATACCATTACATTAATTAAATAATCTAATATTTTTGTTTTTTAGGAAGAACTTTTATGTATATACAAATACATTAATTACAATAAATATTGTTATCTAAAAATTGCGGTTTTTTTTTATTTATAAAATATTTGATATTTATAATAATTCAAACATCCACGCATTGCCGCCTCTTTTGTGTCTTGCAAGAACTTCTCGCCAAACAAAGGCAGAGATTCCTGGCCAATAACATGAATATATCATAGGACCAAAGCTTAACATGGGAGTTACCGATCTATAATATATATATTATCTTTGGCCTGACCCATGACTATCAAACCGCGTACCTTGTTCAAAATTCGTACGTTTTACAGAATTTTGCTCTTCTCTATGAACAACTATATCTTTTTCTTTTGAATAACTGTTACTTAACTGGTTTATATTGGAGCTTCCTCACTCTTTTTCAAAATGTGCCACTATCAAGTCTAAACTTTCTAACGTTTTACCAACTTGGCTTCCTTCATCTAGTTTCACTTTACCTTTTTGAAGTAACATTCTTCTTAGCTCGACTGATTGACAAGATGTTATTATTTGATCTACCAACTGATCATCGAAATTGCCACCAAATTCACATAACTTAGCCTGGATTTTTAATCTAGCAATATATTGTTCTAATGTTTCATCAGGTTTTTGTTCCATTTTTCTAAAATCACCTAAATAATGTTCATCTAGAGCTAATAACATTAATTCATAACTCAACTTTGGTTTATTTTCCTAAAAAACAGTTTTTTCATGCGCTGTAGCTGTACTATGTAATTGAGATGGCTCTAATTTTTCATCTGGCAGAGAATAATACACGTCTTGCACTTCCATTCCACAATTTGCTTAATAGTTAACTGGAAAAAAGGGTGGTAAGCCCAACAATTCTAAATGAGACATGTTTTAGCACTTTTAGGTTAAGTTATTTTCTTATTTTATATGCTCACTTTTAGTCGTCCTATCGTCGTCATATCGTCATTTAGTTTATCATTTTAGTTTATCCTCGTCGCCATTGTAGCACATTGGTATATTACTTTAATTATTATTTTAACAATTAAATTAAAACAAATTTTTTATATTTACGCATAGTCATCGTACATCGTCTTACATTTATTCTTTAAAGTTCATTAAATGGGCTTGTGTCCTCACTTTTTCAGTGGTCGATTTTTCAATTGTTGATTGAAATTGATGTGAATAAATATGTATTGGTGTGTCTATTTTATTAAATATCTAAATGTTGACGGAGATATACCAATTAAAAATTTGAATTGTGGTTTTAGCGCTAGAAATGGTCGGCCATATTTGTATGACGTGAAATGTACCTTAACGTCAGTTATTTGTTGAGTAGGTCAGTGCTGTGGTAATGTTTTGTAGCTGTTGGTAGTCAAATAATCAAGTCAAAGAATAATAAGTTTTAATTTCGTTTAACTCTTCTAAGGCATACATAATGTAGAAATTTTATTGTTTCTTGAAATAACTGTAAATAATATTTGATATTTTAATATATAAATACATATAGCAGAGATTTATGTGCTGTAAGGTTAGCAGCGGTTGTGATGTCACATGCATTTAGAATGTGTACGACGTTGAATCCCTTTAATAATTAAAGGGAAAAAATGACTTTTTTAATTGTTAATATCTCCTGAAATATATGGAGTTATTAAATAATAATTGAACATTTGAGATTCTAGTAACCCACTTTATCAATATATAGTAAACTTTTATAGAAATTAAGACATAGGACACAAGCCCATTGTACATATGGGTTTGTATCTTAGCTACCAAATGGTTTTGGTCTTATTTATACAAACTACTAATTTGCTTTCCCATCTGTTAGATGTCATTAATCACAGACACTACAGACCATAAATATGAATTTTTTAGATTTTTTATCAAACTTCAATCTTTTTTCTTTCGAAATGTGTACCTTACTGCATTACATTACTGCAAAAATGCGCAAATTACTGACATCTGGATTATTTCTGGGCCAAACTTCAAATGAAGTCTTGTTATTGAATCCCGATACAACTGATCTATTCCTTAGATAAACAGCTGTATTTATTGCTTTAACTATTGGTAATTTATTGCCTAAAACTATTTGGTAAGATCTGCATCATATAACAAATATTTTGCCGTCTCCATTATTGTTGTATTAAGCCTCTAGCATAGTCCGATTTGTTCTGGCGTGTGGGCATTTGTTTTTTGGTGTATTATTATAGTCCATACTGCAGAAGTCTGTGCCATTATCAGTTTTGAATACCTTTATTTTTTTCCCCTATTTGATTTTCTACTAATGACTTGTATGTTTTGAAGCAACCAAACACTTAAACACAAAAAATAAACATAAGCCATTCTACTGTAGTCATCCACAAACAATATAAAATATGTTGAGCCACCTATGGCCTTAATCTCCATTTGCCCACAAACATCGGCGTGTATTATATGCAGCAGTTCTGTACTCATGTAGGAATGGTAAACGAGTCTGCTTTCCTTCACAACACACTTTGCAATTAGAGTTATTAATGTGTGTACGAAATACCTACAATAGCTCCATTCTTCATCTTGTCTAGATCACTGCTGTTCAAATGTCATACGCGTCAATACCACACAGTCCCGATCACCGATATCAACAAACAAAGCACATCTTTGGCATTTAGCTTATATACGCCTTGCACAAGATCAACCACTACGGCAGAAGATCAACATTGCCAATAACTCATCTGTCTGGTGTAAATACAACACTTGTTACTTGCAAAATATAATTTATTTCATTTACTCATTAACTGACTAACTGATAGTAAATTTGTCGCTAAAATCAGCACATACAAAACGTCGGTAACTGATATGTTATACTCGCAATCCACATATTATACCACATATTAAAACATAATATTTCTGTATAGTACTAAAAAAATGCAAATAATTGTATACACAGTAATACAAAGCATAACACAAAATAAAACTACAATATTAATATATATTTATGTATATATATAAATATTATGTTTTAATATGTGGTATCACTGAACTGCACTGAACTTTAGCTCAGTGCACTCCCTTCACCCTTCATTCCCTTAAAATGTTGAGTCGCCGAGCATCTTAGTTCACTATTCCAAAAATGGCGACTTATGGCGCCTCAAGCGACATTGAGTCGCCGAGCATCTTAGTTCACTATTCCAAAAATGGCGCCTAAAGCGACATTGATGAATTGTACACTAAGTGAGGGTACCCTGGTATACACGAAATGATTAATTTCACAAATCACAATTTTATTACACTTGCTGGCACATAACCTATAAGATAAACGCTGAATACTTGACAGCCACTGACTTATTTATTTTATTATTTATCAAATAGACAATGATAGTACACAGTTCATAAACAATAACTAGATGGCGCTAAAAATACATCTACATATCTTAGTTACAAACCTTTGACACTACTTGATTGAAATTGATGTTAATAAATGTGTATTGGCGTGTCTATTTTATTAAATATTTAAATGTTGGCGGAGATATAGCAATTAAAAATTTGAATTGTAGTTTTAGCGCTAGAAATGGCCGGCCATATTTGTATGACGTGAAATGCATTTTAACGTCAGTAATTTGTTGAGTAGGTCAGTGCTGTGATAATGTTTTGTAGCTGTTGCTAGTCGAAATAATCAAGTCAAGTCAAAGAATAATAAGTTTTTATTTTATTTAACCCTGCTAAAGCAGACATAATATTGAAATTTTATTGTTCCTTGAAATAGCTGTAAATAATATTTGATATTTTGATATATAAATACATATAGCAAAGATTTATGAGCATTAAGGTTGGCAGCGGTTGTGATGTCACATGCATTTGGAATGTGTACAACGTTGAATCCCTTTAATAATTAAAGGGAAAAAATTACTTTTTTAATTGTTAATATCTCTTGAAATATAAGGAGTTATTAAAAAATAATAGGACATTTAAGGTTCTAGTAACCCACTTTATCAATACATAGTACGGTTTTATAGAAATTAAGACATAGGACACAAGCCCATTCATAATAACATAGATTACTTTCTTATGATGAGAGTCACCGAGTAATTTTAGTTCATAGAAGATACATCAATATATGATGTCGCTAAAAGCGATTTTTTCAGTATTCAAAGTTTTTACACTAAGTAGCACTAAGTGAAAAACCTGAGCAGCGTACTGATCAATACGGACAACAAATCAAGGTAATTACTTCTACATGTTACAGTATAATGAATTTTATAACAAAATTATTAGAATTTTTTAGTCTGTACTATAATAATCAAAAGCATAATCTAATATTTAATTAATATTTAATTTTTATATATTTAATCAAGACATATTACATTCGCAACTTTATGAAAATATTTCTTTTCTATAACGGAAAAATAATTTACAATTTTCTTTAAATTTAGTTAGCTACACAACACTAGTTATGGGAAATATATTTCACATTAAATTAGTTTTCATTAAAAATTTAACCTGCAAATTGATTTAAAGTTAAAACACATTTCAATATTATAATAGGAAAAGTCATATGAAAAAAGTGAGGTTAGAGATACAATACCACATGTTTTGTACATAACCACGAACTTGTGACTAACCAAAGCCAGTGTATTAAGAAGGACTGATTTGAAGACTGAATTCTGCCCGAAGTAAACTGTGTACAGATTTAAACCAATAATAAAATCACGGTAAGTCCAATTCTCTATGTTATTAAATTTAACCTTATTTACAATTCTTACCAAATAATTTCTATTAAATATTTGTAATAATTTTCTTAATATATTACTTCTCTCTCTCTCTCTCTCTATGTAAGAACCAAAAACTTTAAAATGACCTTTCTACATATTTACATATCAATCTATTTGACAACCTGAATACGCGTAATGTGATTTAAATGTGCCGAAGTGTCTTTAGTTTATTTTGTTGTTTTTGAAGAATTGTAGATAGCAAATTTTCTTATTTTGTTTCGTATTACTAATTAACATTTTTCCTTCAGCCATGTGGCACTGCATCAGGCAACGCATGTTTGCTGAATGTAATAGTTTTTTTAATTTATTGACCTTATTTTGTTATGCACTCTTTCATCCATAAAATCCATTTTGGCATATTATGAATAAAATAGTCCGGCAAGGATGCAAATACATCTTTATATCGATATAAATATTAGATTCACATAATGACATTTCAAATAACAAGCGGTTTTAGCCAAGAGTAAAAATTGTGCTAGAAAGTTGAAATTTTGTACGTTGACTAACTTTGGTACCTAATTTATAAATCAAAAAAAATTCCCATTTGGAAAAAATATATTTATTTATCAGTTTATATGAATATATTTGTTATATGTAAAATAAATATGGAACGAGTTTAATATTTCAATTTAAAAATGAAATTAAAATATGAAATGAAATTCAATTCACACACAAAAGACAGTCGTCGGTTGCGACAGGGGGAAACTCTAGTTATAAATAAAATCTATTAAATAAGTCTTTTGGCTACGTCTATTTTCTGATAATAGTGCATTATTATTGCTTCTATTTGGCATTTCAAATTGGTTTATAAATAGCTCTTCCATGGGATCATCGTCTGACGACAACTTCTATATATATATTTTTTAATTATTTATTTGAGTGCAATAACTTTCAACAGTTATTAGCACATAAAACAATATATACATTTTTAACCATTTACAATACATAATTTACAACTTATAGAAACGAGTATGGGTATTTAAAATAAAGAGATTAAATTAGCTTTATTTTTAAAGTCAATAAGATTTCTTAAATTTTCCAAGCTTTCAAATAGCTGTGTCAGCCTTGTCTGTGCGACGAATATCTTTACTGTTAGTGGGCTGCTACATTGTTCACATATTAATTGTGGTTTTCTTTTGAATAAGTAGGTATGAGTGAGATTTGTATGACCTGTTATGATAACATATTACTACTTTCATCCTTTTATTTAGTCCGACTGGTAACTCTTGTTTGCAAATTCATGGCTTCACTGCCCTTAATTTGTGTCCCTTATTTTTCCCTTATATCAGTTTCTTCGTTCCATTCTTCCTGCCATGAACAATTTATTACATTTATGATTTTGTTCTTTAAGTCTGAATGCTAATTTAAGTCTATATTATAATTACTTCTTCTAGAATTGTTTCCCCTGAATGAATTGCTTCTTTTGCGTAATTATCAACCTGTTCATTTAGTGAAATACCGGTGTGGGAGGGTATCTATAAAAATTAAGAGCTTCTTTGTTATTGTTAATGCATATATTTTGTAAAATTCAGCTGGTATTTATTATTTTTGAAGCTGTTAACAGATAATAGTGCAATTTGCGGTGTTTCGAGCGGCATCCAAAGCACATCTTTAATATGACGTTTACCTGCTCGATTATTCTACGTGTTGATACATGCTTTGCATTGTATCGAGCCTCAGGAGAATCTGAATCAGCAATTAAAAGTAGTGTCCTCATCCATGGTCACAATGCATATCCAAAATCACTTATCAACAAAGTTATTTCTTAGTACAATTCTTCATTGTTTGTATTTATTGTAACAGTACAAAGTATAAAGTAATTATGAGGTTTGTGCTGATGAAGTTGTTTCATTGAGGGCAGCTCGTTGCAATTATTCCAGATATAAGAACAATGCGTACTTCCCACATCGCGCTACAAATCTAGAATTTATTATAATTGGTAAATACGTTCAATATTCAATAATAGCATTACTGTAAGACCTTGAATTCTACCAATTGTACATTGATTGAATGGTTTTCCTTTCTGTTCACAAATATATGGCCCGGATATTCTGGATCCGACGAAGGTGGTGGTAAAATAGCAACGTAAGTGCAATCGATGCAGCTTATAACTTCCAAAAAACCATACTTGTTGTAAAATCTGTAGAATGCTATTTGAACCATAGACATCATCAGATTTAAGTGCTAACTAACAAATTAAATGACAAAATTAAAACAACTCACTTTTTATGTTGGTTGTTATTTAAT
The DNA here is from genome assembly GCA_963678705.1 of Panorpa germanica. NCBI lineage: Eukaryota > Metazoa > Arthropoda > Insecta > Mecoptera > Panorpidae > Panorpa > Panorpa germanica. Next base: position 5,634,503 of record OY783205.1, read on the forward strand.
ATTTCTATTCTGTTCGGAAATTGAATATATTCTTGTAGCATTCCACTATCGTGAACGGCATTTACAACCTCACTAACGCTCCGGCTTGCAGAGAACCCATGAAGATATATTTATTCTCTTCCATGTCTTGTTGATAGCTTCCAGCACAAAGTAGCATCTGTCAACAAAATAGTCATGATCAATAAAGAGAAGTTTGTCTAAAATTAGCAGTTAAAGTAAAAAGTGTTTTACCTTTATTTGCGGGTCAATCAGTATATCAATTTCTGGTTTAAGTTTTTCACAACATCTGTGGTGAGGCGAAACATCCTTACAAATTTCCAGTTATTTGAAAAGCATCTTGTTAGTCGTTGTATTTTCGAAACTGCATTACATCCTCAATATAATTTATCTGTGCTTCTTCAAGCAAAGCTAAATTATTTAGAGTCATACTTTTTAGAGTAGTCATTTTATTAAGAAATAATATAGAACACATTAAAACGTTATAATAGAAATATTTATTTATTTTACATTTTTGGAAAAATTAAGCAAACAACAATAATTTTACTAAATACGAAATTTTACTAAGTACGATAACTATTAAAAGTCAGTAAAATTTACTGTTCGATTATACATTCGCAAACTAAAATAGTCGACGAGCAAATGTTCACTTTTTTGCTAGATTTCTGTGCTCTCAAATTTTCGTAAAATTTTTAGAAATAGCACTTTTGAGAAAATCGTGTGATTTTTACGAAAAGAAGAAGAGTTTACGATTTGATTGAACACAGGAATAGGGCACAGAAAGTTTTCGATAATAGTATTTGAATACACATTTGAACATGGGTAAATATTTTAAATCTTAAAATTAAAATTTTCATATTCTGTCGTTTTACGACCTGTTTGGATTACCTCTGTCCACCCCGCTGCCTTACAGCTTATTAATTAATTAAAATATTTTCCAATTTTATGCGACATTAGACCATTTTGTTTTCAAAATATGTTTCTTTTTATAGGATTTCTAAATTAGGTACCAAATTCTAATTTAAACAAATTTTTTTACCGAGCTCCTTAATTACCACAAATCTAAATTTCAAAATAAATTCAAAAGCAAAATGCCGATCAAATTATCACCTTGCTATCTATTGCGGATAATAGATTAAATATTTCTTCAGGTTTTTCCTAATTTGTTACAATATTTGTTATTTTATTTTAAAAACTATAATGTATACTCAGTGCCGAATTTACCCTTTTGTGACCTGAAACAACAATAAGAAGAACAACAACAGTATTTAATCTTAAATACTTTTAACAATTGCCTTCAACGGTAAATCTAATTCAAAATAGGACTAGGCACTTTTAATTCGGCACTGCAATAATTTTAATCATAGTGTAAGCGTCAATTTAACTAAATAGTGTAACTCATTATTACTTTTGAGTTTTAAGAAATCTCTTCACGACCTAAGGGCTTTGGAAATCTGAAATAATAATGTTTTTTTTGTTCACAGATACAAGGCATATTTCAAAACACTGCTGAATTATTTTATACATATATGAAAATGAGTCTGGATCAAATCAGCACTGTTTTGCATGGTGGCATTCTAGCAATATTTAACCAAGAAGGCTGCACTACACGACAGTTCATGAATTTACATGCAATTGCACATGATCACTGTATGAAACCTGCATTAGAAGCTACGCATGGACATGTTTCATCTTGTCTTCAGCTGTACCAAGGATTGCAAGAGTTCTTGAGTCAATTTCTAAAACAAAAACTAGAAGAGTATTCAGAGTTGATCTGTAAAGACCCTCTACTTTGGTATACAAAACAATGGAAGGAGTATCGATGCTCTGCCAAAGTACTACATGGAGTGTGCCAATTTCTCAACATCTTTTGGCTAAAGAGGGAAACTGAAGATGGTAATAAAGACAAATATTGTATTTTTGATCTAGCTATGATATTTTGGAAAGAATACCTGTTGACTTCTGTTAATAAGGATGTTACTAACGCAGCACTTAGACTTATTGAAAAGGACAGAAATGGGGAGACCATCAACAAGACACTAATTTCTGTGGTTGTGCAATCGTATGTGGAGATTGGAATGGCTGACAACGCAGACCAAACATTAATTTTATATAAATCAGCATTTGAAGAACCATTCCTGATTGATTGTAAAACATACTATACCAAGGAAAGTGCAAAGTTCTTAGAAAGAAATTCAGTTGCAGAATATTTAAAGAAAGTTGAGATAAGATTACAAGAAGAGAAACGACGTGTTGCTATGTGGTTGCATGAAACATCCGCGGCTGCGGTATTCAAAACGTTGAATGAAGTGTTAATAGGAAATCATAGAGCCATATTAATGAATGAATTCCAAATTTTACTTAATGATGAAAGGGAAACTGAGCTAGAAAGAATGTACAAATTAGTGGCAAGTATTCCAGATGTCTTTGATGAATTAAAAGACATATTTCTAAAGCACGTAATATTGCAAGGACACACTTCAATAGAGAAATGTGTTGATGTTGCTGAGAGTGATCCGAAAATTTACGTTATGGCAATACTAGCCGTCCACAACAAGTACAGCAACATCGTCAAACATTCGTTCAACAATGACGAAAGGGTAAAGGTAGTATTTAACAGAGCCTGTGCAACATTTGTTAATTCAAATGCAGTTACGAAAGCTGCTAACGGTCCCGGTAAATGCGAAGAGCTTCTTGCAATATATTCCAACACTTTATTAAAGAAAATTAGAAACAATCTGGATGAATCCATAATAAAAGAGAAGATTAATCAACTTGTCATGATAGTTTATAGATACTTAGAAGATAAAGATGTCTTCGAGAAATTCTATAATAATGCTTTTGGTAGACGACTAATACAAGATATATCCGTATCTGAAGATCTCGAGATGTATACGATATCAAAACTAAAGGAGAAATGTGGCGTTCCCTTCACCAAAAAGATAAATACAATGTATGTAGACATTAGCATGTCTAAAGAGATTACAGAACAATTTAAAGCCACTAAGTCCACTGATGCGCTAGAGATTGACTTTAGTATAAAGGTGTTGACGTCTGTGTTTTGGGCTCTACCCCAGTCATATAAATTTGTGCTTCCAAGCGAATTGGAGAAGTGTGTCGATCATTTTGGTAATTATTATGCCGGACGACACTCAGGGCGTAAATTGCAGTGGCAATTGTCATTGTCGAAAGGAGAGTTGGTGGCAAATTGTTTCACAAATCGACATATACTGAAAGCCAGTACCGTACAAATGGCTATTTTGTTACAATTCAATGAAAGCACCTCGTTTACAGTCAGACAATTGTGTGACAATATTGACCTAGAAGAAGATGTTGCCTTACAAGTTATTGCTAGTTTAGTAAGAGCAAAACTATTGACATCTAGTGACACACACGTAAACTTAAACATTAATTCTCAAGTGGATTTATCTACTCAGTATACTAATAAGAAACTAAAAATTAATATAAATAGTCGTATAATAATCGAGACAAAAAAAGAAGATGAACAACTTCACAATAAAGTTAAAGACGAACGTAGATATTTAATTCAATCTACAGCAGTTCGAATATTGAAAATGCGGAAAATGTTGAAACATAAGGAATTAATAGCGGAAGTAATTTCAAAATTAAGTAATCGTTTTAAACCAACTGTATCGTTAATAAAAGTTTTCTTAGATGAACTAGTTACTAGGTCCTATATGAAAGAAACAGAAGACAGCTATATTTATATCGCCTAATTAGATGCAAGGACAAGCACAATCTAATTTTATAAATGAATTTATTATTTCTTATTTGTTTTATGTTTTGTGTTTTGTATTTATTGAAATAAATCAATAGCCAAAAGAATGAACTGACTTTTCAATAAGTGTTGTTATTTTTGAAATTTATTTTACAGAATTTGGTTGGAAACCCTATTTGATTTCATTACGACATAAATGTGGTACACATTTTATTATGATTAGGATTATGAGTTTTAGATGCACTTACATCAGTTTTCCAGAACCATTGTCAACATTTAACACTTGAGTTAATCGATTTGAAATTTTCATCAAAACTTCTTTTAATTTTACTTTGACTCAAATATAGAATGTTATTTGCGATGATGCTTTTGTATAATATAACGATCTGCAAACCTTGTATATTCTCTTCTCTTTTAACTTTATCTTTTGTCTCGTACAACAGAGTGGTTTTTAGTCTTTACAGCTGGCGAATAAAATACTCCAATTTTGTTGCAAGTTAATCTTAATTGCAAGTTAATGTGTATACGTTCTGGAAGCCGAAAGTAATTAACAAATTTTTATTTGCGAGTTTAATTTGCTATTATTTTATAATTCGTGCTTTTCGAAAAAAACATTTATTTAATAAAATGTAATTTATTAAATTTATATTTTTTATGTTTCACTTAATTTTTATACAAATACTATTTATTATTATTATTAATTATTACAATATTATTTTAGTATGGTTTTGTTTCGTTTCTTTTGCACTTCATGCTTTTGTGTCTTTTTCGACTTTTATGTCTCAACAATTTTGTTAACGTCAATAACATTCGATAAAACTTGACTATTACTGAAACAAAATAACACGTACAGCTATTGTAGAGATTTTTTAGAGCAAGTCGAAGTAAAACGATCTCGATTAATGCTTGCACTTTTACAGACTAACTTAAAGTATCACCAAGAACTGTATATATAGATACTATTTTATAATATTGTCTAATGGTATTGAGTCACGTGGTTATTCGGTCTTAACGTGGGAATTCGTCAGTACAAAGGTGTCACAGTCCTTATCTTAAGTTGTTTATATTTGATATCATAGATATTTGCAAGTTGAAACTTTTAGAAACTTGAGAGTTTTGGAATAGTGTGAGATATTGTTACCATTTACTTAACATAAAACAACTCTTGTGTTATGTGATATATTAGTTAATTGTTGAATGAATTTATGAGTGCAGAATGCAGATGAAACATCTTTAGGTCGTAATCTCAAGTTAACTTGCATTTTTATACTGTAGAATGTAAAATAGATGCACTAGAAGAAACCTCAGTTATTACTTACAGCAATCACCACCAGTGTTGGCAATCATACCAAAATGGAGGTAGATGTAGCATAATTTTGGCGTTTGTACAATCTACCATCCTTGTTGTACCTTAATGAGGCAATCTACCATAATTTTGAAGAATCAAAAATTTATGAATTATGAATTTTGTTCCGTCCTATATAAACAATAATAAGCATGTCTAAACTATTTAGATATTTAAGCCAGTATTTTAATTTGTGCACCAGACACTTTCTTAGGATTTTAGCAATATAATAATGTACAATAAGTAATGATAATCCATTAGAGTGAGTTATAAAAATTGTAAACCCATGGTGTCACCATGTTTAAATTATTTTATTGGGGTACAATAATAATATTTATGATCAGTTAACGGATTTTCATCGGTTTTGTAATTTGTGTTTTTAAGTACTTATATTACTAGTTGTTGTGATATATATCGACATCCTGTCACCTACCTAATGAATTGTTAACGGACACTTGTTTGTTTCTTAAACACACCCACATCCTGGTTTCCCCTTCCATTAATTTTAGTTACTGTTTAGAAATGTATCAATTTATATACACAATTTATATTATTTTTATTTTAAATCTTGTACGAACAATATCTTAGTTTTAGATTCCTACTGTTTACATGTATTTAGATCAAGTTTCATACAACTATTATAGTTGCCGTCTGTTCTGATGCAACAGACAACATAAACATTCTACCAATGTATAGTTGCTCATAGTTTTAATAAACCAACCATTAAACAAAAACATTCACGGGGACTTTGTTATAAACAATCAACTGTTCATCATTGCAGTATTGCCATTCAGCGCGATACTATCAAGCATTTGTGCAAAATGGTCGCGGTAAAATAACCGCGGCTCGAACAAATTTCATTTTTTATAAATAATACTTATTTATTATTATATTACTTTTATAAATTTGAATTTAAGTGCAAAAATTGAATTTAATACTATATTCTATATTATACATGAGATGGCGCTGACGTCTTAAATGACGACTGGATATTTTCTGATTCATGTCCGCACTCGCCCCACATGTCCTTTTAACTGTTCAAATTTTACCATTACATTAAATCCTTTCAACGGACAATATTCCAAAACAATCCTAATCCAATTCAGACGACAATGATGAAGTTTTTTTGCCAAATATTTAGTAAATATAATTTTTAAATATAAAAGTATTTGTAAAGCGCTACCAATTTATATTCATACCAATAAAATATATTAAAAATATGAGTATTTTATTCGTTACTTAAAAAAAGGATATTGTATTTAATTATTATTTAATAATTATGTTAAAACTGACTTCTTTAATAAAGATAACAACTAATATGATATCACTTAAATTAAAGAAAATACATCTAATCCTACTTTTATTTCAATGAAATTTGAATTTGGCGCTATGAAGCATCGAAATATATGTATTCATATAATCTACCATATTTTTTGCAAATGTACCATAATTTTACGGTCTTGGTTATTACTGTTATTATTTGAACATCACCTTGACCTTTTACTTGTATTTTAGATTTGTTCGCAAAAACAATTTCTTCAACATCATTTTGTTTCGATGACTTTACTAATCAGTCTTTATTGGTTGTCGTATGTATGGTAGCTCCCGAATCTATATACCAATCTGAATTTCTAAAATTTCCACTGAGAAATTTTACACTGAAAGCAACTGATGGTTTCTCTTTACCTAAACTTTCACATTGACTCTTATAGTGGCCATGTTGTTTACATTTATAACATTCAATGTACGGTTTGGCTTTTGAAGTATTAACGTTTGAACTATTTCAGCTAGTTGATGATTGCATCTTGGTAGCCTTGTCATTTCAGTGTTGCCAGGCTTTTGATGTAAATGCACTATGTGAATTATATCCTTCACATCCGTCTTCCATGTCGATTAAATTGATCTTTATGGCGTCTATGCCCAAATGTTCTAACCATGATCATCAGTGCAAACTTTCGGGCAAAGCAGCTGACAATAATGAGCCGACCCACTTGTCATTTATCTTGAATCCTGTATTATTCAATCTCTGACTCGCTTCAACTATCGTTTCAAAGTCACATACTCAGACATAGAATCACAGTATTCACGACGAACCAAAATAAGATTACAAAGTAGCCCAATTCTTCTAGTAAAACCGCTGTATTCAAATAATATTTTCAATTTTAACCACAATGAATTAGCACTATTTTCTGTTTTAATATGCACGTATAGGCTTGGGTCAATGGTTAAACTAATCTTTGCCTTTGCCTTGGCATCATTCGCGTCTTCTGGTGCCGTAATACAATCTTGCATTCCCTCCAAAATCAAAAAACTTTCAACCGCAAACGCACAGCCTTAACAATTTTCTCGATTTTTTACCTTCGGTATACACCAGGGTACCCTCACTTAGTGTACAATTCATCAATGTCGCTTTAGGCGCCATTTTTGGAATAGTAAACTAAGATGCTCGGCGACTCAACATTTGAAGCGAATGAAGGGTGAAGGGAGTGCACTGAGCTAAAGTTCAGTGCAGTTCAGTGATACCACATATTAAAACATAACATTTTTGTATAGTACTAAACAAATGCAAATAATTGTATACACAGTAATACAAAGCATAACACAAAATAAAACTACAATATTAATATATATTTATGTATATATATAAATACTAGCTTTTACCCCCGTCGCAAGCGACGTTTGTTTTTTGTGTGTGGCTTGAATTTCATGTCAAAATTTAATTCCATTTTTAAACTGAAATAATAAATAAATTCGTCCTATATTAATTTTACATATTATAACAATTAATTTTTCATTCAAACTGACTAAGGAAATATATTATATTTTTTATATCAAAATAAAAAATATTTTCAATTCATGCGTTATTTGACCAACTATTTTTCAAAATTTGGGATTTTTTTTCGATTAGTAAATAAGTTACCACGGTTAGCCTATATACAAAATTTCAACTTTCTAGCACAATTTTTACACTCGGAAATTACTGCCCCCCGTGCCCCCAAATAAAATTTTGAATTTTTCTTTTATTAATAATACACTCAATTATTCTAGAATCTAGAATATGAACTTTCTCCAAAGTTTTCTACCGGGCCTCCGAATTTGTTCAACCCCCCCTTTTTCAATTTTTGAATTTCTAATTTCTGCGAAATGTCAGCATAAAATACCTTAATACACATGCAAAATTTCAACTTTCCATCTTTTACGAATTAAAAGTAATACAGCAAAAAAGGCTTACTTTTTTCCAGTTTTTCCAAAATTACGGGTTTCCAGGAAATTTAGGGAAAAATCCGGGGACGCCAAAAGTCTTAAAAAAATTTTCTCTACGAAACAGGCAATTTTCAAAAACATTGACGAAGCCGTTTTCGCGCTGCCATACAAAATTTACTACCAAACATATATAAGAATATAAGATCCCTAGAGTTTACCCCCGTCGCAATGCGACGTCCTTTTGTCGTGTATGATTTGAATCCAATAGAATAATTCGTAATTACATTTCATATTTAATTCTATTTTTAAATTGAAATAATAAATAAACTCGCCACACATATAAATTGACTAAAAAATATATTTTTTTTATCAAAATAAAAAATATTTTCAATTTATGCGTTATTTGACAAACTTTTTTTCAAAATTTGCGATTTTTTTTTTCGATTCGTAAATAAGTTACTAAGGTTAGCCTACATACAAAATTTCAATTTTCTAGCACAATTTTTACTTTCGGCAAATACTGCCCCCGTGCCCCCCAATAAAATTTTTAAATTTTGAATTTTTTTTTATTGATAATATACTTAGTTATTCTAGAATCCAGAATATGAACTTTCTCCAAAGTTCCCTAACGGGCCCCCGATTTTCTTCAACCCCCCCTTTTTTAATTTTTGAATTTCTAATTTTTGAGAAATGTCAGCATTGAATACCTTAATACACATGCAAAATTTCAACTTTCTATCGTTTACGACTTAAAAGTAATACAGCAAAAAAGGGATCACTTTTTTTCCAGTTTTTCCAAAATTACGGGTTTCCAGGAAATTCAGGGAAAAATCCGGGGACGCCAAAAGTCTTAGAATTTTTTTCTCTACAAAATAGGAAATTTTTAAAAAGATCGCCGGAGCCGTTTTCGCGCTGCTATACAAAATTCAGTACCAAACATATAAGAATACTAGCTGACCCGGCCACGCGTTGCTGTGGCTAACGTTTTTGGCATATTACATTGTTGTAAACTATTTAAGAGGAACGGTAGGAGAACATCAGACATGGGCACTACCATGCTTCTTTACATAGATGTCATTTGTAAAAAAAACATGGCGACCTTCATGACTGATTTTATACTACCGTTACCCCTTATTACAATGAAATTATTATTTACGAACGAAGACGAAAACGTTAAAGCTGGTATTAAAAATTACTGGTTTGGGATTTGAAGGGGAAGGACTTTAAACACAATTCATTAAAATTTTCGTATAGTTGATTTAAAGCAAAAATCAATACAAAAGAATTAAATTCAAAATTCATTATCATTTTTATTCAAGTTTGTAACAAATGAGTACATTACGAAGTTTTTAGTAAATAACATGTAACACTCAAACTTATAAATGAGGTAGGTAGGGTGGCAACAATAATATTTATTATTCTGAATTATAAATACTTTCAATTTCAATTTAATGTAGCACCAATTGGTGCACAATATTTTTGGTTAACCTGTCTTTAGCTAACACAAATAGGTTTGACGGTTTTCCTACACGTGAACATGCAACATATAGCTGCCCATGAGAAAAACATGGATTTTCCAAATGTAAACCACAAATGTACATTGTTTGGCCTTGAGACTTATTTATAGACATGGCAAAAGCTAAACGAATTGGAAACTGTAATCTTCTAAAGGGTATGGTAGAATCTGACGGTATCATTGGAATACGTGGCAATAGGACCACTTTCCCTTTAAACTTTCCACTTAAAATAGTTGCTTCAATAATATTTCCGGTGATCTTTTTGATGACAAAACGCGTACCGTTGCATAATTGAGGTGGATTCAAATTACGTAGGAGAATAATAGGTGAACCAATCTTTAATCGAAGATTATGTGGTGGCATTCCAGGTATATCTAGTGAATTTAAAAATTCAATTGGAAAATTTACACTATCATTTTCATTAACAACAGTATCTATTGATTTGAAAGACATCAGATTGCCTGGTAACAACTGTTGTATCTGGAAGTTAATTTCGTCAACATCAACATTTTTGGCTGCCAAAATAGCCCGATGACTGAGCCAGTTATGATTTAAGTAATTACTCTGTATATCCGGAAAAATACTCTGAATCAATTCATTTTTTCCCTGGAAAACAGTGCAGAAATTGTCTGGCAGTTTAATGTATTGCGTATTTGCTTGCAGTTCTATTTTACCGTTCCCAATATCTAGTAATTGTTCGGAAAATATTTGTGCTGATGGATCATTTTGCAATCGTACGCGCATGTTTATGGTCAATGGAAGTGTTTCAACATTTCGCCATAAGAATGATTGTTTCAAACATGCATTAATTTCATCCGTGAAAGTGGAGCGAGGTATAACTGGTAGGGTCTGGCGGAAATCACCAGACAAAAGTAAAAGAGCACCACCGAAAAGTTTATCATTGCCGTTTAAATCTTGCATAGTTCAATGCTATGCTTCGAGTGAATATTTGTGAGCCATTGTGCACTCATCCCAAATTATAATTGAACTCTTCCGCAACACTGCAGCTATTCCACTATTTTTTTTTTATGATACATATTGCATTTGGTTTATGATGAATGTCCAATGGCAGCTTGAATGTTGAATGTGCCGTTCGAAAAATATCAGATTGTTGACACAATGTAAAAAATTCAGTTAGTGTCGTTTTTGGAGCCTCAATCGCTCTTTGGAGAACATTTCCTTCAGTAAAGTATACACGTTGACCGTTATCAAGATGTATTGCTAGATGCTGGACAGAAGGGTCTCTTTCGTGTATGGGAAAGCTAAGAATATGCCAAATAGCTTCGTTGCTGCTAATGTACCTACCCATTTGGTATCGTGCTATTTCGTCATTTTTATTTACATTCTGTACTTCAAATATAGCTAAATCATTGCCTCTATTTACATATTTACAAATGTACTTAATAGATTTTACAGAACTGCAAAGCTCAACATTGATATGAGCCTGATAAGTTTTTGAAAGTAATGGTGAGTATGGTACCACCCACTGATTATCAAGTTCAACTTGATTTGTAAAATTCGGCAGTCGTATTGTGAATGTGTGGCCACCATTCTCAGTATTTCTACGGCGATACATTGGATAACCGTAAATATCCGTGATAGTGTTATTCGTATGCGGCTTTGGGAAATATTTCTTACATTTACCATTTTCCATGCATGGTGACGTTATGTTGAAAGCACCGCACGGCCCGTGGATCATGTGTTTGGTAACAATATCAAATAATTCTAGATCAATTGATGGGTCTGGAATTTCGGCTGATATTATTTGATCAATTTCTTCTGGATGGATTTTATCTTGAAGCCAAATTAAAATGTGGGCATGTGGCAAACCTCGCTTTTGCCACTCAATCGAATACAGCCAACAACGTGTGATACCAAAAACTGAATATTTAACAATAAAATCAATTAAGGATTTCAATTTTTGTTTAAACACACGTGCAGTTATATCATGACGATGAAGTGCTTGTTGTCCTGGTGATAGTAAAGTTTGTATCTCTTTCCAATTTGGATTACATGTGAATGTAATAAACAAATCCGGTCGGCCGTAATGACGTACGTAAGTCATCGCATCTTGTATGTATTCCTGCATGTTCCGTGGACTGCCGATGTAGCTTGAAGGTAAAATGAAAGCATTACCGATGTCATTGGGGTTTAAATTTCCGTCGATGTTTCCAACAACAGCATCTCGTAAGTGAATGTATTCTTCTGATCGTAATTTAGCCTGGTTATATCGAAGAAATCGCAAGCGTTCGCTTTCAACCTTAGCATACATATCAACAATGTACTGATGGAATAGCTGACGATATCGAAGGATATAGTTGTCCTGATTTAGTCTAACCATCAATCGGTGTGCGTAGTAGTTCATAGAACTAACTTTTATATTTCCATTAGCGCCTAAAAAAATAAAGAATAAAATGAAAAAAGAAATCAAAATCCGTTCATACAGTTAGGAAATACATAGTTAATAGTCAAATTTACCGGTATTTGGATCACACTGTTTGATATTAATATGATATTCATCCTGTCCTTGCCAAAATATTAATGGATATTGTAGTGCATCATATGAACGGTGAAGATCTGAAATCGTACTGACAGTGTTGTCTCGCCGTGTAATTTTTATAGCTCTGTTGTCAACTGGATCACCAACCATAATAACAGCAACCTCGTCAACAGTTGGAGCATTGAATCTACCAGCATTTTCACCTAATGGTACTTTGTCGGCTTTTATGACGATTTGATAGTTGTCATTTTGCAATCGTGGCGAAACTCTTTTAAACAATCGAATTAGTTGATTCTGATCTTCTAAAAAATTTTCCAGCAACATCACGATTGCTCTTTCCTCTGCTTGTTCAATGAAATTATACTGGCACCGAGTTGTTACGCGCTCTTCACAATTGCCCATAAAATAAATTTGGAGAAATTTCGAATCATTATCAGGCATCGGCATCAATGATCCGATTTTATGGTACACTTGGCCTTGTATTTTGAATGTAGTTTCAAAATTACGTCCATGGGATGCGAGATCGCAAATTTTAGTTGCCCCAAATGACGTCATTTAGAAGCAAGAATTAAATTTGCGTATCTTACGCAAAAATAATTTTGAATCATCTGAATCACCAGCAAGAAGGGATAATAAAGATTCCGGCGGAGTGGGTAGAGGTGACAGCACAACTTTTCCCGATGCGCAGCACATGCCGGGTGTTTCATTTTGAAATTTCAATGCCTGACAATATTGGCATACTTTATCCATTGCATCGATAGCAATTTTTGAATGCGCAGAGTAGTTAATATCTGGTGCATATTCGAAAGCAAGACGAACAAATGATGCACGTGTTAATGAGCGGCTGATCCGCTGCCTCTGTCGTTCTCGTACTCGTGCTGTAGCTATGTTTCGTTCTCGTGCCGCTCTTGTTCTTGCAATATTCTGTCGCAGACGTTCGTCACGCTGTTCTTGACATTCTTGTGCACGACGCTCTACATTTGCTGCATTTCTTATTGTGATTTGTTCTGCCGACTGATGAGCTCTTTCAACGCGTTTGCGTCGTGCCTTTGTGCTCCTCGCGTTGTTGAGGTTAGATTTCTTCGGTGGCATTCGACTGAAAATAAAAAAAAAATATAGAAAAAAAGAAGAAAAAAAAACTGAAAAACACGCTATTATAGCGCATTGAAACAATATATATAATGATATAATTATGTGATAATACTTACATGTATAATTTACTGTATTCACTGTATTCACTGTACAATATAAATTTAACCTGTACTTTAGACGTTTGACATAGCGCCATCTATTGAATATTTAGTCAATCTAGTCAACAGATTTCGATTTACTCAACAGAATATTTACTCAATCTAATCAACAGATGTCAACAACGTAACGTGACACGTAATTTATATATATTAGTAAGATAAATGTATATAAAAAAATTGTAAGTTAAGTAAAGTTTATATTATGTACATAAAAAATTTAAATGTAATTTAAAAAAAATAATTTTTCATAGATTGTATTATTTTCGCCGAGTACTTTTTTATGCAGGGTTTGTGTATGAGATATGCAGCGGTGGTAGGGTGGTGTGTGTACGGCGTGGTATCGTTGCTGTGTGGAGGGGGGGTCGGTGTGTACGCCGGGGTTCGATGCACGATGGGTTTGGGGGGGGCAAGGGGTCGCAGCAGTTTTTTTTTAGTTTATATGGATCAGCCGGGACACGACCGCAAGGCCGTACGGTTACGAAGCAACGACGCTAGCCCTGAGCCAAGGGGCTCGTTGCTAGGATTAAAAAAAAACTTATATTTGCGCCATCATCGTCGCCAGATGTCATATGTCATATACAGATAATTAATAGACAAATAATTAGCAATAAGATAAATAAATTGAGATGTAAGGTATCCTATCTTTCAAGTTGGATCAAACTGGACACGGTGTACAAATTTCATTAAAATCGGTTAAGTAGTTTAGGAGTCCATAGGGGACAACACAGTGACACGTAATTTATATATATTAAGATAAGAATATAAGAATAGATTCAAACACCTGGGACATTATAATATACTAGCTTTTACCCCGTCGCAAGGCGACGTCTATTTAATATATATTATTTGAATTTCATAAAGTAATACGTAATTTCATTTTAAATTTTTCATATTAAAATTAGAATAGCACTGTCGCTATTTTTGAGATATCATACTCGTACATAAAATGAATAAATATTTTAAAATGAAAATGTTGTATTTCATCTTATAATATGATCTACTACTTTAAAATTGCTTATTGGAACAAATATTCTACAGGATTTACTTATTATATCATATAAAAAAAATTTAAAATTCTAGTTTTATAATAATTTTTAAATGTTTCATAATTAAATTTTAATATTTCTGTTAAATACTCATATATTAATTATATATTTATATACATCGTCTTCATTTTTCGTACACTTTAATATACATAATTAAAATTATTTCTTCATTGACCAATATTCTTTGTATTTTTTATGTTGTTATCTTTATTCTTGTTGTTTCTTCATAAACGTATAGCTATTAACGCACTGTCGTTTCAGATTGTCATGCCTTAATCGGTGTGGATATAACATCTTCTGTGATAGTAGGACAGTAGTCTTCTGTGATGTTGGCGGTTATTATCTCATTACTATTCCAGGTTTAGCATTTTAAATAGTAGCACTTTATTATTCCCCTCCTAAAAGAAGCATTCTTAATAAATAAATAAAGAAAATATACTGAATGCAAAACAAATAAATTATGCACTTACAGTTTGTACATGTGATGAACAGCACCAATATCTGCTTCATTGAATTGTTTATCAGAATAATAGATAATGAATTTCCCGTAAGCCGGGTCTTTGTTGTATTTTATAAATATACACGATCAACTAAAATCTTCTTATTGCCACGGCCCTTTTTTCGCTCTGTAAATTACAATAACATTAATTTACATCGTACTTGCATGATCGCCTTAAACAACATGAAGAATATATTGTATTTATTTTTAATAAAATGATAATATAGAATAGTAATAATGTTTGTAGTAGTTATTTCACAAAAATTAAACTCAAAAATAATGTTTTGCAACATCAAACGTATTAATTCATTTGTTTAAAAATCTATTTAAAAAGCATAATACCTGAGAATGTTATGTTAGCATTTTAAAGAATCTCAGCATAATGATATGATTGTATCATCATGATGATATATATAATTGTGTCATAAAGGTATTTTAGGTTACTTTTTAACGAATTTCAGACAAATGATTCTTCCGTACTGGTAGGTCTAGACACACTTTATACACTTCTTAGTTGCAAAGACCTAAAACTTAATATGTACTATATTAATATTTAATGTTAATTATTTGTAATAGCAATATTCGTATTAATAATTAATAATATGAAAGCATAATTTATAATTTAAAAAGGAAATATTCTTTTTAGTTAATTTATCTGCAAACGTTGTAATAAAAATACTGATCTGGTAACAATTATTACACATTAGACTACAGTTAAAAATTTTACGATTAATGATTTGTAAATAAGAGTATTTTTCTAAACGTTATCAAATAAATCATGCGACAACACCAGCGAGCAGGTAAAGAATATGAAACAAATTTTTAAAATATATTATTCATATGATAATTTAGCATGCATGTAGTTATGTAGAAGTTATTTCAATATGAATATGACTGAATTTTATAAATTTGAAACTTCGTTGTCGGGAGAGGAGAGGACCAACATAGGATTATAAAAAGGAAAGAATTCATAAAAGGATATGTGGTAATCTGAAAACAATTAAAATGCCAATAACATACAATATAATATATATAACACTTACATCTAAAAGTTAATAATAAAGTAATAATGAGTACTTAAATAATAAATCTCAATTATACCTATCTAAAAGCAATTAAATGATAATCTCACTCTCCCGATCAGAGTATTTGTTTAACAAATGACTGCTAAAAGAAGAATACGGAAAGAGAATTTAAAATTTAAGAACACTACTATTTGGCTTGAAAACAATGAAATATAACACTATTACTAAGTAAACACGAAAGGCAGGTAAAATGGCAAAGAGTACATCACTTCGTACGCACGATATAATATATATAACACTTTCATCTAAGGGTAAATAATAAAATAAAAATGAGAACTCAAATAATAAATCTCAATTATACCTATCTAAAAGCAATCAAATGATAATCTCACTCTCCCGACCAGAGTATTTGTTTAACAAATGAAAGCCAATAGAAAAATACGTAAAGAGAATCTAAAATTTAAGAGTAAATAATAAAATAATAATAAGAACTTAAATAATAAATCTTAATTATACCTATCTAAAAGCAATCAAATGATAATCTCACTCTCCCGACCAGAGTATTTGTTTAACAAATGAAAGCCAATAGAAAAATACGTAAAGAGAATCTAAAATTTAAGAGTAAACAATAAAATAATAATAAGAACTTAAATAATAAATCTCAATTATACCTATCTAAAAGCAATTAAATGATAATCTCACTCTCCCGACCAGAGTATTTGTTTACCAAATGAAAGCCAATAGAAAAATACGTAAAGAGAATCTAAAATTTAAGGGTAAATAATAAAATAATAATAAGAACTTAAATAATAAATCTCAATTATACCTATCTAAAAGCAATTAAATGATAATCTCACTCTCCCGACCAGAGTATTTGTTTAACAAATGAAAGCCAATAGAAAAATACGTAAAGAGAATCTAAAATTTAAGAGTAAACAATAAAATAATAATAAGAACTTAAATAATAAATCTCAATTATACCTATCTAAAAGCAATTAAATGATAATCTCACTCTCCCGACCAGAGTATTTGTTTAACAAATTAAAGCCAATAGAAAAATACTTAAAGAGAATCTAAAATTTAAAGCACTATTTGGGTTAAAACTGATAAAATAAAACATCATTACTTATAAAACACGGAAAACAGGTGAAATCGCAAAGATTAAATAATTTCGAACCGTAAAGACGATGGAAGGTTTTTAAGGTTAATAGTTTAATTATGTAAAAATTAATGTGAACTATATAATAAAAAAATAATGAGAACTTAAAAAATAAATCTCAATTATATCTATCTAGAAGCAATTAAATGATAATCTCACTCTCCCGATTAGAGTATTTGTTTAACAAATGACTGCTAAAAGAAAAATACGTAAAGAGAATCTAAAATTTAAGGACACTATTATTTGACTTGAACATGATGAATTGAATTATAATATTATTACTTATAAAACTCGAATATCAGATGAAATAGCAAACAATAAATAATTTCGAATAATTTGGAGGTATCTATTCTAATAGAAGTACATTTTTATAAACCACATTGGAAGTAAATATATCCTTCTTTGATTCAGTAACAGAAGTTAATGTTTCAATTTTTAAATTATTGGATGATTTAACCCTTGAAAACGCGACATATAATTGGCCATGAGTAAAAACGGGTTCCCGTAATAAAACACCTACTTTTTCAAAAGTTTGACCTTGTGATTTATTTATTGTCATAGCAAATGCTAATCGAACAGGAAACTGAACTCTTTTAAGTATAAATGGAAGATTTATATCAGAAGGAGCTAAAACTATTTTAGGAATAAGAGCGCGATCACCAGTGTGACTTCCAGTAATTATTTCTGCATCTATTACAGATGTATACATATGTTTTACAATTAAACGGGTTCCATTACAAAGTCCACTATTAGCATTCATATTTCTTAAGAGCATTATAATTGCACCTATTTTTAAATTTAATTTATGTGGAGGCATACCCGATGGTGTCAAACTATTTAAAAATTCTACTGGGAAATGATTTTGTTCTGCATCAGAATCAGTTGAAACAGAGTCATGACTTAGACAGCAAAATTGTTCCCCATCCAATAAATTTAAAATTTTTTCATTAATCTGTAATGTGTCTTCATTTAATGGACATAAAATTACGCGAGATTTTAATTCATCAACACTAACTAAATTAATATCGCCGTATATTTCATCGACTAATGGTTTGTCAGAAATGAATTTATTTGGAATTTTAACCATGTTTACTACACTATCTGGACTATCATTAATTAGTCCATCTCCAAGTTGTAATAACCACGTTTTGAAATCGATTTCTTCTTGCGCAACTCTCATATTAATTGTCAGATGCTTAATTTTGAAAAGTGGCCATAACCTGCTATTTTGCATGCATGTTGAAACTATATCCGCAACCGTTCCGCGTTTAACAACAGGAAGACATTGTCGAAAATCTCCTCCTAATAAAATGATTTTATTTCCAAATGGCTTATTATTTTTCATTAAATCGCGAAGGCACATATCTACTACATCTAAAGCAAAGTAAGGCGCCATTGTAACCTCGTCCCATATAATTAACTTAGCTGACATTAATAATTTCCCATCAATAGAGTTGTGCCTTATGGATGAAGTTGAATTTCCATCTAGGGGAACCGGCAATTTAAACTGCGAATGGATCGTTCTACCTGATTTTAGTAACATAGCTGCTATTCCTGTCCAAGCGACAGGTATAGCAGTTAATCCCATTCCACGTACGACGTGTAATAAAGTAGTATATAGAAATGTTTTCCCAGAACCACCCGACCCATGAATAAAGAAATATCTTTGCTCTTCATTATCGTTGTTTATGCAAAGCATTATTTCATCAAATACGTTTTTCTGATCTGCATTTAATTGACTACTAAAATTAACACCTTGTTCAAATTCTTCCACTTGGTTAAATGTTTCCCTAACTAAAACTAAATTTACATTACGATATTCCAGAAATCCAAAATCAGTATAATTGAAATTATGTAATTTAAAAATATCAATGATATCATTGATAGCTAACTGTTCCGCAGTTTCTTGGTTATAAGTTAAACTATAATCCTCGCATAAAGTTACTTTATGATTATCCCATAATAAGTTAGGATCGCAGGGTTCGCAAAAAATACAAATAAAAGCAAATAGCTGTCGTAGCTGTTTCGGCATTTTACAAATTAAAGCATCATCTAAACAACGATCCCATTGAGTAACATCATTCAATAAACCTAATTGTTTTGCTGTTTCGTGGAAAGTGGAATATTCGATTCCATTGAGAGTTCGCAAGTCTTTGAAACATGTAGCGCCGCGTACATGAAGCAACAATAACCTTAAATAAAACCTTTCACCTTCTTTAGGACTAACACTATACATTCTCGGAATTATCAAATGACTTATGCGCTGTCTTAAAGTCCATGTCTTTTTGCGATCAAAAATGTAATGTTCGGGTATTTCCGTATATAAATAAGTTTTAGCCTGTACCGATGTTGAATTTAATTTAAACCAAGCCGTTAATGTAGTTTCTGAAGAACGTGCTAATGCAGATTCTTCATTTCCTTCAGTAAATAAAATATTTTGCTGGTTTTCCAAATGAACTGCTAACCTATATATAGTGTGTGTTTTATATTGCAGATCGAATGCAAATATTCTCGACATGGCTTCTGGTGGGGATACATATCGCGCGTCTAAATAAAATGAAACTTCATCCCAGTCTAATTGTGCTTGTCCTTCAGATGTTATTTTAACATTGGCACAATCATGGCCCTTATATATATATTTAAATAAATATTTTACGCTTTTAACCGAAGCGCAAATTTCAACATTAATGTGGCATCTATATTTCAAGGAAAGGAATCTATTGTACGGTACAACCCATCTATTATCTACTGTATGTTTTATAGTGCCTTTTGCCGTGTAAAAATCAATTTTTGAATTATTATCCCGACGTCTGTACAAAGGATACCCGTTACTGTTATTTACAGTTGAAGCTTGAAATGATTTCGGAAAATCTTTACTGCATTTATTGTCTTTCATGCATGGAGCATTTAAATTATATGGTCCACATGGACCGTGAATCATACATTTCTTGACCACATCAAATAAAATGGGATGAGTTTCACTATCTGGAATTTCTGCAGATACAATTTTATCAATAAGTTCCGTATTTCGAATTTTATTTTGATTATTTAAAATGATTAGAATGTGAATGTGAGGTAAACCGCGTTTTTGAAATTCAATAACAGACATTAGAGCTGTTATCTTCCCAAAAATATGTCTTTTCAATAGATCGTCAAAGAGTTCTTTCACTTTTAATTGAAATACTCTAACAACTATATCGGGACGATTTTCGGTTCGTTGATTATTAAGTAAATTACTTTTAATTTCTGGCCACTCGGGATTACATGTCATTGTAATAAACAAATCCGGTGAACCATATTTACAAATAATTCCCATAGCATCAAGATAATGTTGTGACATGCTACGTGGACTTCCGACAAATGTACTTGGTAAAATAACCATTCTGCCAGGTATAATACCTTCATTATTGGATTTATTTTTGACATAATCCATGAGACCAAAATACATTTCTGACCGCAACTTTTTTTGCGTATTTGCGTTGCGTATAAAATTAAGTCTATTACCTTCGATTTTAGAATACGCGTCAACAATATACTGTTGAGTAAGTTTTCCGGCACTAAGAAATGGATTAAAAGAGCCCGTACATCTAAGTTTATAAGAATAAAATTGCCGATGAGAAATTCTTTTTGCTAATGAAGCATTTAGTAAATGTTCCGAATGACCGAGTTCACCGGTTGGACATAACAGCGGATAAGTCATTGGATCACAATTTTCGTTTAGAATATTAATGTTGCGGAGATTACCGTCTTTTTGATAGACACAAATGTCTCTATCAGAAGGTGGTAATCCGTCTTTGCTAGTAAAAATTAAAGCTACTTCATTAGTAGACGGCACGTTGTATCGCCGTGGATCTTTTGTGAGCTGCTGAACAATATTCATCTGCACATCAAAAGGGTTTCTACCTTCTAAATTAGCTTTTGCAATCTCCTCTCTTTCTACTTCAGCCATCATTTTATATGCTGCAGCATATGGATTTACTTTTCTTATTAAAGAATCCAATTGCTAAAATAGTTGTCTCTTGCATTTACGGTTAACATCGCCTTGCATTCTTTTACATATGGCATCATCAGGATCTAGAATATACAGCTGACCATATTGTGGCTGTTTTCCTTCTGTAGGGTGTGCCGATGATATTCTATGGTAAACCTGACCACATATCCTGAAACAGTATGGCCCACGTGTGCCTGGACGGTGATCAATATGTGCTCCCAATGAAGCAAATGCAAGCGAACTATTGTAATTTCTGATGTTATCCATAAAATTGGCAGAAAGGGGATGCATATTAATCATTAGTTTCATTAACAGCTCTGGAAAAGGGTTTGAAGAATTCGGAATTGAAACTTTGCCTTTTGAACAGCATAATGAAAATCTCCCATCTGTCGGCTTTTCATTTTTGAAATGACTTGCATTGCAAAATTGACAGATGACGTTCATAGATCCACAGTGATGTTGTATTACCAATGCTTCATCGTCTATTTCTTGAAGTGCTGTACTAAATGTTTGTAGCGATATGGTGGGTGCTTTATTTTGTGTTTCACTTTCTAATACTTTATCTAATTTTCTTTGCTTTTGCAAAGCTATATTGTTTAATCTATTACGTTTTGCGTCTTCCTTTTCATTGGCTAACCTAATTCTTTTTCGAAATAACAATATTTTTTTTCTTCTATCTTTTTCTTTTGCATTTTGATGTAGTACTCGAGTTTTACTTCTTAAAAGTTGCTTTTCGAGGCGAATTTTTTTTAATTCATTTGTTTCGTTAATCAACTTATTTTTAAAAGCTGTTTTTACTTTTTGTAGCCTGTTTTCTTTTTCATTTGGCGTTTCCCTTCGAAATTTCTTCTTATCTCTCAAAGACTGTTTTTTCAAACGAATATGCTTTAATTCATTTGTCTCGTTAACCACTTTCCTCTTAAAAACAGCTTTGAGTTTTTGTAGCCTTTCTTCTTTTTTAATTGGCGTTTCTCTTAGAATTTTTTTCTTGTCTAATAAAGCCTGTTTCTTCAAACGAATTTGCTTTAATTCATTTGTCTCGTTAACCAATTTCTTCTTAAAAACAGCTTTGAGATTTTGTAGCCTTTCTTCTTTTTTAATTGGCGTTTCTCTTAGAATTTTTTTCTTGTCTAATAAAGCCTGTTTCTTCAAACGAATTTGCTTTAATTCATTTGTCTCGTTAACCAATTTCTTCTTAAAAACAGCTTTGAGTTTTTGTAGCCTTTCTTCTTTTTCAATGGGCGTTTCTCTTTGAAATTTTTTCTTGTCTAATAAAGCCTGTTTCTTCAAACGAATTTGCTTTAATTCATTTGTCTCGTTAACCAATTTCTTCTTAAAAACAGCTTTGAGTTTTTGTAGCCTTTCTTCTTTTTCAATGGGCGTTTCTCTTTGAAATTTTTTCTTGTCTAATAAAGCCTGTTTCTTCAAACGAATTTGCTTTAAGCCATCTGTTTCGTTAATCAATTTCTTCTTGAAAACAGTTTTTAGTTTTTGTAGCCTCTCCTTCATCTCATTCGGTGTTTCCCTTTCAATTTTTTTCTTATTTCTCAAAGTCTGGGTTTGTAAATGTTTTGCTTTGTCTTGCCTTACTTTTTTTAAAAGTCTTTCGCTAATTCTTTTTTTAAATGTAGTACTACGTCCAAGGTTTTTCTCTTTTGATGATATTGTGTCACTGTTCCTAATTTTCTGTAATTCATTTAATTGAACAGTATCACTTATTACATTATAACTGTTTACACTATTTTCACTATATTTAATGACACTATCGCTAATAACACTCACTTCACTATTAGGGTTTAAGTAATTGTATTGAAATATTTCAGAAATATCAATATTTCCGGTAAAACTATCCACGGTAATTGGATTAATTGTAAAACGCGAAGAACCTCCAGAATCCCGAAAATTGTATTTAATTAAATCAACTAAATCACTTAAGTGTGTATAGCACAATAGTACTGCTTTGCCATTCGAACTCGAAAAAGATTGTCCCTTTGAACCTCTAGAATGAGAATCAAAAATCCAGAAAAGGCTGTCTTGTTTGAAAATTGAAAATGTTTGACTGCATGTAGTGAATAATCCGTTATTGAATTTTTTAAAGAAATTTTCTAAAAAGTCACCTGTCAATGAGTTAAGATCACCTTGAGCAGTGTCCATAAGATCATAACCAATTTTACATGTACCATTACCAATCGATATAAGTGTATTAATCTCTTCGATTAGTAAAAATGGGTGACAACCGGGTTTCAAATTTTTCCGATAACTATTGTCTCCTAGTATTAAAATATAATCTAATACTCGGGTGGTCCAATTATTTAAAGCAATTATTTTATGAATACATATACTAAATGTAGCTATTGCCGTGCATTGAGAATTTTTAGGAAAATTTCTAAAAACATCACTTGCTTGGTTAAAATTTGCTTGAATAATTTTATATGGTTCTGGCAATTTAAATTTAGTTAAACCTTTTTCAGAGACATTAAGATTTGGATCATTAAAAATGGAAGTTTTTACAATTTCCTCACCGTTTACAGAATAAGTAGAATTATTTATTTCTGTTAAAGTACTATTATCTTTAGTGTTTAATATATTAATAGGAGCAATAGAAAATGTTGTGTTTTTACAGCTACTATAATTAAATTTAATTAAATTTATAACATCAAAAAGGTCTTTAAAACATAAAAGAACGGATTTTCCATTTTTTTCACAAACAATTTGTCCTTTAATACCTCTTGAATGAGAATCGAACAGCCAAAATAAATTAGATTTCTTAAAAATAACAAAAGTCTCATCATTAATTGTAAACAATCCTTTTTCTTGTTCTACGAAAAATGATTCTAGAAATGAAATTGTTAATTCTATAATATCTGCCTTTGCATTTATAAAGTCGCCACACAGGGTTTTCGATTTATCACAGTATACGACGTATGTGTAATCATTTAAAGAGATCTTTTGTTGTACTTCATCACCTAATAAGAAATTGTGTTGACTACCTTTACAATTATCTAAATAACACTGATCTCCTAATTTTAAAATGGAGTCTAAAGTCTCTGAATGCCACGTATTTAATGCAGTAGTTTCGTTTACACATATTGCGACAAAGCAATTGAAACTACACTGCTTTCCAAGTGACTTATTACAAAATCTTTTGTCAAATTGACTAAAGCTACCTCTTACAATTGACAATGGCTTGTTTAATTCACTTGAATTAGACTTTAAACTCGCAATACGAACAGAAGACACATTTCGTTTCCTTCCAAATCCGAATAAAGATTTAGACATATTGAAGAAACAAATAAATATGTTATATATATCTATTATAAAATAAAATTTTTAGTATGAACTAAGCTATTATTAGAGATAGGAATAAATAATGATTAAATAAAGGAAGTAAGCAAATATTTTAATATAATATACTTAGCTCCTTAAAAGATCTCTGGAATGTAACATACGCCACAGAATAATATGTTCTCACGTATATTGTAATATATACTTATATAAATAAATGTCCAATGCAGGGATTTAAATTCTTATTTTTCTGAAATTCAAAAAAACAATATAATTAAAAATATATATGGCTACAAAAATCTATAACATAAAGGTAAATGACTATGGGCACTAAAATATTTTTTTGGAAACTAAGGGAATATGCAACAACCTAAGTTTATTTAAATTATATAAAATGTATGGAAACATAAATAATAAAACACACTGCAATGGATCGAAAACATGCATCAGACGCCTTTTTCTTAGACTAAGGTTGCAATGCAGAAAAGAATACCGCAGAAATAATAACAATAAAAATATAAATAATTTCCGTGCTACTTAAAAATCAGCACAGTGTATATACATTTATATGATTCAAGTGACGGAATTATTTTTGTGATATTTATTTTCGCAATGTACTTTTAGCATAAGTAAAAGGCGTCTAAAGCATTTTTTTGATATTTTTACAGTTTATAATATAAAATATTTATAAATAAATAAAATTAACAAACCAGTAATAAAAATTCTACTCGTCTTAGCTCAATATTAACATAGAAGTAATATGTGTGGTAATAAGTATAATATTTATCAAACAGGAATCTGAAACAAATAAAAGAATTTAATTTTTGTAAAAGCAAAATTAGCCTCATGTAATTTTTACTGAATCTAAAGGTATTAAATATGTTATGAATATCTAAAAAGTATTACAAATCATTTTAATTATGTAGTGACAGGTGCAACTATGCAATGCCAAACATATTTGGTAAAACTGCAATGTCAGAATGACTTCTCTGTCTTTGATTTCAATTTCACATTTTGATTTCAACACTAAAACATGTACAATTTCGAGCAATATGACATGTAAACTGAGTTCTGACTGAACCACAGAGCAGAGATTGGGCAATATCATTAATCAATTAATAATTAATATCAGTTGAAGCTAAAAGGGTTAAACATCAATAGAGGACTTTTAACTTTAACAACTACAAAACCACACTAAAATAATCCTTTTCTGATTTGAACCAAAGTTTAAATATATTAGAAATAAAATAATTTTTGATAAAATTTGTCTGTGTTACTTTCTAAAGTGTGGAATTTTTAACATTTGCCTTTCTGCATCGAGCCGCAGACAAAAAAAATTTCAAAGATACACTTAATTTTGAATAAAATATAGAAATAGATTAGATTCATAACTGTATGTTATTTATATCTTACCATTACTAAATATATCACGGCTCAGTTTACTTTGACAGCAAGGGAAACACAATATATGTCTCAAGACCTGTAAAACATAGTATCACTATTAAACCATATTTTAAATAAGTTGCATTATTAATTAAAGTATTTTGTTATTATCAATAAATAAGGTAAATATTTGAAAGATTCATACAGTTAAATTTTACCTATTATATAAATTATATGTTAAAATACTGTCATAGTAATTGTTATTTACTATAGAACATTTTACACTATTAATATGTTGCCATATTTGGTACGGAAATATAACATTTTTATTGAGTATTGACTTTTGAAATATTTCTAAACTAATACTCATGAATCGTGTAATATTATATAGAATATTAAACAATTATTACTATCATTCAAAAAGATTTACACAAAGTATAACAACAAAGAAATATAAATGCAAATATAAAATGAGATTATAGAAAGCTTACCTTATATCAATTAAAACATAATATAAATCAATATGTAGATTTATTACACAAAGAAATTATTATTAACCACTTAAGAAAATAATTAATATTTATAACTTTATGCAAAAAATATAATAATCTGTAGTCATTCAACACTGCACTGACTTCAACTGACTTTAACAAACTGAAGAAATTCACTTTGTTCTATTCGCTCCAATATATTTTCAATGTATACAACATAAAAAAAACGAAACAATATGTATTCTAGAATATTCCAACAGACGGTTCCCGCCAAATATAATGTTCCCGCTGTTAACATATACAATACACAGTACACAGTATACAGGCAACCAACATGGAAAATATAAATATTGTAGTAGAGCATTAGGCCCTCCTCAGAGCGAAAGGCCTTAGTAAATAATTGCCATACATGCATGGCAAACATATACATTGCACATTATAATACAGCCAAATACGCATATGTCCGAGTATATAAATGTTTACATGAATCTAGCCCTAAACTATTATATCTATAAACTGTTAATATACGTAAATATTCATTTGTTTACATTTAATTTTTTTTTAATTTAGTATAATTACGTTGTGTAAACATTTTGAATTGTGACTTTACTTTCATTTTCGTTATTGAAACACGTTGGGTTCTTACGCTTAAATTTTATAAAATTGTATTATTAATATGTAATTAATAAATTAAATGTAATTATTATATATTGATGAAATTAGGTGTCTAGACCTCAAATCTAAAAATAATTCTTTTTAATAATCGCTAATTAATAATTATTAATTAATAATTACTAATTAATAATTAATAATTATGTTATAAGTTCTTTGGATTTGAATGAACTATAATATATTGGATGAAGTATAATATTTTTGGACAACGGAATTCTAATGCGGGGTCCATACTTACGAATATGATATGCATGAACTTTATGTCTACACATGCGTTTTCATACACTAAATATGAATAGTTGGCTTAAACATACAAATGTGAACCCTAAGTAACACTTATTATAACAGTTTTTGGGTGTCCGGAATAATCATTTTTAATACATTTTTACCATATTAACATTGTATATTTGTTGAAGTTTTATTTATGTGATTTAAAATTATATAGTAAAGTTTTAAGTTTGTCCAATATTTTGGTTTTCCACGAAATTATGAAAAAAATGCGATCACAATGAGAGTATTAACCAAATATTCCTAAGTACATCAAATATTAAGAAACATTGAATGATACAGCTAGTTTTTAGCGCCATTCATACTTCATTACCAAACATTTTCTCTTGTTTAGTTATTAAGTACCCTTCTACACCGTCGTGTTACCTCACCACTGAATCATATTTTAAGATGTCAGACATGAAAAACTATATTTTCTAGTTCGAGATTCTATATACATTTAATCTTCGTATATGCATTTCATCAATATTGAGGTTTCCCATCTACCCTTAATATTATTCATTTAAATTAAACGAATTAATTTATAATTTAATTTTTAATTATAATTCCATTTTTAAATTGAAATATTTGGCTTTGACAGAGTAAACGCTAGTATAATTATAATATTTCACTTAAATACCTATAGTTTTATTATTGCAATATTATCGCGAATATATTGTTGTAAGTACGCATAAGTCGTACTTATCCTTCCTATTTTTAATATAAATGTTATTTATTTTATAAGAATTATATTATGTTATCTTTAATTTTAGTATTAATATTGTAACAAATAATTGTTTAAAGTTAGCGCTTGTAAACATTGACTCTGGTCTGTGGATATTTTATATTGTTATTTAATTTTTGGCAACACTGAACTAGTATTGTATGATGTAAAGTTAACAAATAAATTGTTAATATACCGTTTTGTACTGGAGTCAAAAAGCCAGTCTTCTCCTGAGTCTCAACCAAGTGTTTACTAATTGTACTTCGTTCGTACAATACTCCAATTGTAACATCAAAGTATTCAATCGTGAGCACGTTTTAACTATTAATCAAATTATAACACTAAAGAATTACATTTTGTTTTATATCTGACATCTTCATTAATCTAATAAAATACTATTGTAATTAAGTATGCAGATATAATATTACAACGAATAAATGATATATTTTTATAAAAGTGTTTGTATTAATAGTAATAAAAAGATACTAATTGTTCAACCGTCGTATGTCGCAACGAGGTTACTTTAGACCGCTCAAGTATTCTCTAAATTGCAACAATACACCGTCTAAACAAGAATCCTATTAATCATCTTAAAAGAGTTAATTCTTATCAACGTGAGTAATTCAAGAAGGTGGATGATCGTCAAACTGAAGAATCTACTTCCAGTAACTAGCAACACTGCGTGATGTATTAGCAAGCTGAGTAATCTCCTTCTAGAACGAGCATCAGACCTCTTTTTACAACATTGATGTCAGGTGTAACATCCGCCTTCGAATAAACTTACAACATTGGTGTCAGGTGGGGTCTCGAAGAGATATTCCTACACATAAATATCCAAGAGGTACGCCCAAAATTTTTTCTATATATTCTACACCTGGATGCAGATCAATTAATCTGGATGCCACTACGCCGATGGATTATTTCTAAAATTGCCGAAGAGTACGAGCTAGAACGTCGTTTCATCTGTATTTCACATAATTTTCTACAAGTCCGGTGGATGCAAAACTACAGCCCGCTGAACCAGAAAAAAAAGAAATCTTTTGCCCCCAGCGAATGGATGGATGCTTCTAGAACACATGGAATAATCTAAATCGATGTTAATCGTTTCCAGAACACTGCACACAGCTGTACATAGATCAAAATCGAAAGAATTTTTTTTAAGTATAATAAGACAGTATCTTTTTTTTTGTA
This sequence comes from Panorpa germanica, assembly GCA_963678705.1. Classification (NCBI taxonomy): domain Eukaryota; kingdom Metazoa; phylum Arthropoda; class Insecta; order Mecoptera; family Panorpidae; genus Panorpa; species Panorpa germanica. Next base: position 5,663,788 of record OY783205.1, read on the forward strand.
TATAATTATTACTATAAATTGATAATTGTATTTTTTTTGAATAGCAACGTTACTAATGAAGCTATGATTTTTTTTTAGTATTATATTCAGTACTTTTGAATATTTGCTATAATCTAAGTATTTTTTATTAGCATCATTATTAACGAGGTTATAATTTTTTTTAGTATTATATTCAATACTTTTGAATATTTGCTATAACCTAACTTTTTTTGTAGCATCATTGTTTGTCATTGAAGCTATTAATTTTTTTAGTATTATATTCAATACTTTTGAATATTTGCTATAACCTAAGTATTTTTGTAGCATCATTGTTTGTCATTGAAGCTATTAATTTTTTTTTAGTATTATATCCAATACTTTTGCATATTTACTATAATATTTTTTTATAATTGTTTCCACAATTATACTAATTTATGTTAATATTTTTTTAGAACAACATCTTTTTTTGAACGAGAGGGAATTTTGAAAAGGAGAAGTAAAGAGCTGAAGCAGTTAGATAGCAGTCTGTTCAATCAGAGAGACTACCTTCCTGTTACAACTGCGGTGTCTGAGCCCCATCGGAAATTTCCTGTGAGTTACTGTTTTCGCTAACAATTTTTCCTTGTCAGAATCCTATTTTTCGGAGAGTCGTTTATTGGTACAAAATAATCTTTAGTCTGTATATTATATATAACTTTAATTAAGTACTATGGCACCGAGCGTTCATTCCCTCACATTAGTTGAGAATACAATCAATCTAATAAATGAGTTTTCAAAAAATCTAGAAGTCCAATCAACATCCTTAACGATTGTTGAATTAAAAATCAAAAACTTAGATAAAGCTTGGGTTAAATATAGTAGTATCGTAGAAGCACTGCTTCCAATTCTAAAAAATGAAGAAGCTACGGCTATCGTTAGTAAGTCTATGGAAGTTGAAAGTATTTATGACGACACCCTTATTTACTTGTTGAATTATAAGCAAACATTTGAGAATGATACACATATTGTGGATGACTCAAAAAGCATAGATTCAATAAGAAATTTAAACTTAAGTCCAATGCAACTAACCGTTTTTGATGGAGAATATACTAATTGGCAAAGTTTCATGGAATTATTTACAAATTTAATTCGTAATAATAGTAAGTTATCAAGCATTGAAAAAATGCACTATTTAAAATTAAATTTGACAGGAGAACCACTCAAACTCATAAAGAATTATCCTTTAACAAACGATAATTATGAAATTGTTTGGAACATCCTTTGTAAACGTTATGATAACAAGGTAGCACTTATTGAAACCTATTTAAACAATTTAATAAACTACAATGTTATACGTTTAGAATCAGAAACTAATATCAAAAATTTTTTAGATGAAATTAATGAGTCGATTAGAGCTCTAACCGAGTTAGGAATATACTCTAATCATTCAGATTTTATTTTTATACATATTTTAAAGACTAAGTTAGATTTTAACACATTAAAGGAATGGGAAAACAGAAATACTTCTGAATTACCAACCCTAAATGATTTTACGAATTTTCTTGAAACACGGTGGCGCACTCTAGAAAGAAGAAGGCATGTTGAAGTTAAAACAGATACAAGTCATTCTATTTCTAGTAGTGAACCAGTTTCAAGTGAAAAATTTGCTAACGAAGTCGAAACAAAATTTAAAACTTTTTTTTGTAACCATTGTAAAAAGAATGGTCATTTAGAGAAATATTGTTTTATCAAGAAGGAAAATGCGGATACGGTAAATCCTGTCGCGCAAATTAATATTTGTATGAGAGCTGCGGTATTTTCAAAACCTTCTGTTTATTGTAAAAGATCGAGACATCTTGAATCTGATTGTCCTCAAGTATCTTTTACTAAAAATACAAAACAAAATACTAATAATATTCTAAGTTTTGACAGTAAAAATAAAAATGTTAAGGCTAAGCAAACAGCTGACACTGTCCAATTCAAGATAGTCGCAGCCAAAGCTAAAACCGTATCATTTTTATTAGATACTGGTTCTCAAATCTCCTTGATTAAACAAAATATTTTAAAAAAATAATATCAAAATAGATAGTACATCTAAAATTTTATTAAAGGGAATTTCTGAAGGCACGCCTTATACTTTAGGTTCACTTAAAACTTCTATAATTTTAGATAGTCATAAGTCGAAACATACTTTTCAGGTTGTGTCAGAGGATTTCCCCATTAAGCATGATGGAATCATAGGATTAGATATTTTACGTACATTTAAAGCAGTAATTAATTTGGAAACAAACAGCGTACAATTCTCACAACATGGCAAAATGTTTGAATTTCCATTATTGAACATAAACAGTATTATCATAGTTCCAGCACGTACTAGGAAATTAATTCCTATGTCGGGTTCTACGGTAGGAGTTTGTGTAGCCAGAGAATTGCTACCTGAAGTTTTTTTAGCTAACGCATTAATTAATCCTGTCAATAATATTTTATATATATCTATAACTAATTCCTCAGCGAAAGATGTAATACTTGACAATTTTAAACCAGATATTATTCCAATAAATAAATTTAATTTTTACCATTTTTTGAAAAGAAATCCTAACGATCCTAAAAGATCCTTACGACATCTTTTATTTAATAATATAGATTTTTCAAATGTTAATTCAAAATACTTAACAGATTTAATGGAAATCTGTAAAAATTTTAATAATATATTTTTTTTCCCGGTAGATAAATTATCTTGTGCGAGTGCACTGAGTAACTCACCTAACCCTGTAAACATTAAGCCGCATAGATTATCTCATGCGCATAAAGAAATTGTTGAGAAGCATATTCAAGAACTGTTGGCAAACAACATTATTGAAAAATGCGACTCACAGTTTAACGCACCTCTGTTAATGGTACCTAAAAAAGCAGATGTGTCTGGGAACAAACAATTTTGCGTTGTAATCGATTATTGTAAACTTAATGAACAGACGACAAGTGATGTTTATACTTTGCCTCTCGTACATGACATACTAGACCAATTTAGTGGTGCAAAATATTCTTCTACGATTGATTTAGCTACAAATAAATTTACTAGTAATAAACCAAAATTTAAATTAAATTTTGATAGAAGGGTCAATTCTTTTTTTTTTTTTTTCACCTAGAAAGTATACGGTAGTTAATAGGAATAGATTGAAGAGATTTTGTACCAATGAATAAAACCTTGACGTGTTAGATGGATTTTGTCAGGGATGATTGTTTTGTGGAGCAGTGTTAGCTCTATACGATGGGATCAGAATCGTTGTCGACACTTTGCTTCTCTTTTTGTTTTTTTTTCCAGAATTGTAACTCGTATATTTTGTTTTTATACGTGTCCCTTTTTTTTTGGAAGGGGGTGTTGCGATAGTACGACATCGTCCTATCTTCCTTTTTCTTTTTCTTGGAAAGAAACGCATATGTTTGTTTAATATGCGTTCCTTTTCTAGGGTTGAAGGGTGTTGTAAGTACGCATAAGTCGTACTTATCCTTCCTATTTTTAATATAAATGTTATTTATTTTATAAGAATTATATTATGTTATCTTTAATTTTAGTATTAATATTGTAACAAATAATTGTTTAAAGTTAGCGCTTGTAAACATTGACTCTGGTCTGTGGATATTTTATATTGTTATTTAATTTTTGGCAACACTGAACTAGTATTGTATGATGTAAAGTTAACAAATAAATTGTTAATATACCGTTTTGTACTGGAGTCAAAAAGCCAGTCTTCTCCTGAGTCTCAACCAAGTGTTTACTAATTGTACTTCGTTCGTACAATACTCCAATTGTAACATCAAAGTATTCAATCGTGAGCACGTTTTAACTATTAATCAAATTATAACACTAAAGAATTACATTTTGTTTTATATCTGACATCTTCATTAATCTAATAAAATACTATTGTAATTAAGTATGCAGATATAATATTACAACGAATAAATGATATATTTTTATAAAAGTGTTTGTATTAATAGTAATAAAAAGATACTAATTGTTCAACCGTCGTATGTCGCAACGAGGTTACTTTAGACCGCTCAAGTATTCTCTAAATTGCAACAATACACCGTCTAAACAAGAATCCTATTAATCATCTTAAAAGAGTTAATTCTTATCAACGTGAGTAATTCAAGAAGGTGGATGATCGTCAAACTGAAGAATCTACTTCCAGTAACTAGCAACACTGCGTGATGTATTAGCAAGCTGAGTAATCTCCTTCTAGAACGAGCATCAGACCTCTTTTTACAACATTGATGTCAGGTGTAACATCCGCCTTCGAATAAACTTACAACAATATCAAGAAAATGTATATTTTTTTTAATTTTAAAACTATGCGATATTTTTGTTTTAAACTTGTGATTTCTACTTCGATTTGTAAGTTAGGTACCAAAGTTAGCATATATACAAAATTTTAGCTTTCTAACACAATTTTTAACTAATTTTTAAACCGTCTCTACGCCGTCAAAAAAAAATTGGGAAGTTTTGAATTTTCTTTTAATAATAATATACTTCATTATTTTACAAACTTTCTTACCGGGTCCCTTAATTTTCTCAACGCCTTTTTCAATTTTTTAATTTTTAATTTTTAAAAAATGTCATTAAACACCGTAATACAAATGCCAGATTTCAACCCTTTATCTTTTAATACTTAAAGTTATACAGGAAAAAGTATTATTATTTTTTTTTCCTGTTTTTCCAAAACTACTATTTCCAGAGAATTCAGGGAAAAGTCTTAGAATATTTTTCTCTACGAAATAAGAAATTTTCAGAAACATTGATGGACCCGTTTTCAAGCCACCATACGAATCGCTTAAACATATAAGAATATAGCATTTACCTCCGTCGCAAGGGACGACTGTCTATTATGTGTGAATTGAATTTCATTTCAAATTTTAATTCCATTTTTAAATTGAAATAATAAACTGGTCCTATATTAATTTTACATATAATAAAAAATAATTTTTCATAAAAACTGACTAAGAAAATATATTTTTTTTTAACAAAATATAAAATATTTTCAATTTATTCGGAATTTGACCAACTTTTTTTCAAAATTTGGGAATTTTTTTTTCGATTCATAAATAAGTTACCAAGGTTAGCCTATATACAAAATTTCAACTTTTTAACACAATTTTTTACTCTCGGCAAATACTGCCCCCGTGCCCCCAAATAAAATTTTGAATTTTCTTTTATTAATAATATACTTAATTATTCTAGAATCCAGAATATGAACTTTCTCCAAAGTTCCCTATCGGGCCCCCGAATTTCTACAACCCCCCCTTTTTAATTTTTGAATTTCTAATTTTTGAGAAATGTTAACATTGAATACCTTAATACACATGCAAAATTTCAACTTTCTATCTTTTACAAATTAAAAGTAATACAGCAAAAGAGGACTCACTTTTTTTCCAGTTTTTCCAAAATTACGGGTTTCCAGGAAATTCAGGGAAAAATCCGGGGACGCCAAAAGTCTTAGAATTTTTTTCTCTACAAAATAGGAAATTTTTAGAAACTTCCATGGAGCCGTTTTCGAGCTACCATACGAATCGCGTAAACATATAAGAATACTAGCTTTTACCCCCGTCGCAAGCGACGTCTGTTTTTTGTGTGTGGCTTGAATTTCATGTCAAAATTTAATTCCATTTTTAAATTGAAATAATAAATAAACTCGCACACATGTAAATTGACTAAAAAAATATATTTTTTTTAACAAAATAAAAAATAGTTTTAATTTATGCGTTATTTGACCAACTTTTTTTCAAAATTTGGGGATTTTTTTTTCGATTCGTAAATAAGTTACCAAGATTAGCCTATATACAAAATTTCAACTTTCTAGCACAATTTTTACTCTCGGCAAATATTGCCCCCCGTGCCCCCAAATAAAATTTTGAAATTTTGAATTTTTTTTTTTTAATAATATGCTTAATTATTCTAGAATCCAGAACATGAACTTTCTTCAAAGTTCCCTACCGGGCCACCGAATTTCTTCAACCCCCCCTTTTTCAATTTTTGAATTTCTAATTTTTGAGAAATGGTGGCATTGAATACCTTAATACACATGCAAAATTTCAACTTTCTATCTTTTACGAATTAAAAGTAATACAGCAAAAAAGGGTTCCCTTTTTTTCCAGTTTTTCCAAAATTACGGGTTTCCAGGAAATTCAAGGAAAAATCCGGCGACGCTAAAAGTCTTAGAATTTTTTTCTCTACGAAATAGCAAACTTTCAAAAACATTGACGGAGCCGTTTTCATTCTACCATACGAATTTCAGCAACAAACATATAAACATATAAACATATAAACATATAAATATACAGTTGGAACATTATAATATAGGACTAGCGCTTCGCCCCGTCGCAAAGCGACGTGTATTTAATATTTGTGAATAAATAAATTTATTTGCTAAATTGAAAATAATGCAAAATATTATTTTTAAGTAATTTTCGTTATAATATATCTTTTTTAAACTTTTTTTTTTTATTTTGTTATAATTCTTTCATTTACAGTAATAAAGCAATGTATTGACCAGTCTCCAGTGCCCCCGCCCATAAGCCATGGAGCGCCTTTTTCCTTCAGCACTCTGTATCACTTCTTTCCTGAGTATCGTCGGTCCTTAGAGTACATTCACAGCGCACCCGCTTTAGCACTATAATTAAATAATCCTTCGTTTCCTCCTCTCTGTGTAAAATTATTATTTACCCTAATAAAGCGCAGTATTGAAAAATGTCCACTGCCCCGCCCCGTAATACTAATCATCACCTCTTGGCTCCATGCTCTGTATCGTTCTCGCACTTTCAATTGTATTCCTCTGCACCTCTGCCACAATGCGCCCACTTGCAACACCACAGCCAACCTGAGAATCATCGCACATAACGGCACTGTTCTATCGCCCCTTTTACCGCAATCATTAATCAATCTTGCGCTTTTACCTCCTGCGTACTAATACTCTTAACAATTAGTTTTCATAATTAATACTTTACTGGCAACCTGCATACTAAATTTCATCCTTAGAAGTATATTATTTTTTAATAATTATTCGATAAGATAAATGCTTGATAAAATTAATTTTCACTCATTTCAATGTAAACCTACTAATTACATCAATTCATTTATGTTTTTAAGAAAGCCTAGCGGTTCGCTCCTAATCATCTCATCTCTAGCCCTTATCCTTCCCGTTATTGTACTTTCAATTTAATCCCCTGAACCGCCGCCCACATTTCCAGCACCAAAGCACATATTCTACAACACGGTTATCTTCCAGAGCCATTATAATCTATCGCTACTTCTTCTAAGACCACCGTTACTTGGTGTCCTGAACCCCGGCGCCACCCTCTCCCCCAATCAGGCACTACCAATTCAATATTACAGCAATTCATTTACATAATTAAAACTGCACTGTAATCTTACGTTCTAATTTTTGTATTTATATTTACGATATAATATTGTCCTCCCCATTAATTCCCGCTCCTGAAATAAAATTGACAAATTTAAGGCATAACAATCTATTTTGCTCATAACAATTCTCTCTACTTTTATAACCTTTATTACTACTATCTACTTTTATAAATGATCGAAATTTAAAATTGAGCTCTTTGGCAAAGCCTTTCCCGCCCCCACTTCCCCAATTTCACGCCGCTACTAAGGTTAAACTTATTTTTCGCAAATATGCACATGCGCAGTTTCTATTTTTTTAATTTGATATTTGGGGCTGTTAACTATTTCCCCCCTATACCTCTCACTCCTGTTCGATTTCACAGCACAACGAACGCACCAAAAATCAATTCAATTCTACTATTGAATGTAATTTGACTATCTAACTTATAGAGAACTATTGTGCTTCTATTTAATATTCTACAGGCAAAATATCATCGTTGTACCTCTATTTTGTTCTTATACTCGGTTTATCACTCCCCACTCTAGTGTTACACTTAAGAAAAGGATTTTTTTTTTATATTTTCGTTATTAATTTGTCAATCTATATCTGCATACTAAATTTTAGCTTTGTATTTATATTTAGCATTATTACCCCCCCACATACCTGCGCTACTGAACAAGTTTGTCAAATTTTAACACAGGGATCTATTTTATTTATATCTAAGAACATATAATCTAAACTATAGCCTTTTATTTCTATATATTTCATATTTCTGGTTTTTGGCCCACAGCGCCCGCCGCCTCTGGAAAGTTGCAGTTTTCTATAGTTTGTCTTTAATGACACTCTATATAGAGCCCACGTTCCAAATATCAACGTTCTAGCTCTGTTGCAACATTGCCCCCAAAAAATCACGCCGCTACTGAATTAATATTTTGGTAATCCAATTATTGGCAACATTCGCAATTAGTGTCTCAATACATGCCCTAAGTTTTATTACTACTTTTTCAATATTTCTGGCTTTTACTAACTCAACTCCCGCCGCCACTGGAAATTTGGGGCTCTTTATTTTTTTTCATTAATAACACTCTAGAGCGAGCCTACATATTAAATTTGAACGTCCTAACTCTATTCTAACATTGCCCCCGGAAATTCGCGCCGCTACTGAACTTAAATTTTAAATGTCCAACTATTGGCAAATGTGCACAATAATGATCTCAATACACATACCAAATTTCAGTTTCCTATCTTTTCTAGTTCGTCAGATATTTGCAAAAGTATTTTTTCAAATTTTCCAGTTTTTCCAGAATAATTTTTTCCAGGGAAATTCAGGGAAAAATTCAGGGACGTAGAAAGTCTTAGAAATTCGTCCTTTACATAATATCAAAATTTAAAAAACTTTGTAGGCGCCGTTTAGAAGATACCATACAGATTTTGTTACCGGAAATATATATATATATATATATAAATATCTATGAGTTCTTATGAGTTTTCCATGTTAAATTGGAACATTACGAACATTATAATAGTAAGATAAGAATATAAGAATATAAGAATATAAGAAAACAAACATACACCTCGGACATTATAATATAAGATGATTATGTTTTAATATGTGGTATCACTGAACTGCACTGAACTTTAGTTCAGTGCACTCCCTTCACCCTTCATTCCCTTAAAATGTTGAGTCGCCGAGCATCTTAGTTCACTATTCCAAAAATGGCGACTTATGGCGCCTCAAGCGACATTGAGTCGCCGAGCATCTTAGTTCACTATTCCAAAAATGGCGCCTAAAGCGACATTGATGAATTGTACACTAAGTGAGGGTACCCTGGTATACACGAAATGATTAATTTCACAAATCACAATTTTATTACACTTGCTGGCACATAACCTATAAGATAAACGCTTGAATACTTGACAGCCACTGACTTTTTTTTTTATTATTTATCAAATAGACAATGATAGTACACAGTTCATAAACAATAACTAGATGGCGTTAAGAATCTTAAAATCTCCTACATATCTTAGTTACCAACCTTTAAACTACTTTCACTTCGAACACGAGCCCCGCGATTTTGAAACCAAATGTTTACCTAAAATAAAAAGGAAAGTTAATAGCAGTATGTTAGATAAGAGGTAATGGAACGCGAACTCTACTACGAAATGTGAATGGGCTTGTGTCCTCATTTTTTAGTGGTCGATTTTTCAATTGTTGATTGAAATTGATGTTTAAATGTGTATTGGCATGTCTATTTTATTAAATATCTAAATGTTGACGGAGATATAGCAATTAAAAAATTGAATTGTACTTTTAGAGCTAGAAATGGTCGTCCATATTTGTATTACGTGAAATGCATTTTAACGTCAGTTTGCGTCAGCAATTTGTTGAGTATGTCAGTGCTGTGGTAATTAATGTTTTTTAGCTGTTGCTAGTCGAAATAATCAAGTCAAGTCAAAGAATAATAATTTTTTATTTTATTTAACCCTGTTACGGCAGACATAATATTGAAATGTTATTGTTTCTTGAAATAACTGTAAATTATATTTAATATATAAATACATATAGCAGAAATTTATGAGCTGTAAGGTTGGCAGCGGTTGTAATGTCACATAAATTTGGAATGTGTACAACTTTGAATCCTTTTAATAGTTAAAGGGAAAAAAATGACTTTTTTAATTGTTAATATCTCCTAACATATAAGGAATTATTAAAAAATAATAGGACATTTGAGGTTCTAGTAACCCACTTTATCAATATATAGTACAGTTTTATAGAAATTAAGTCATAGGACACAAGCCCATTCATAATAACATAGATTACCTTCTTATGTTGAGAGTCACCGAGTAATATTAGTTCATAGAAGATACATCAATATAGAATGTCGCTAAAAGCGGTTTTTTTCAGTATTAAAAGTTTTTACACTAAGTCACATTAAGTGAAAAACCTGAGCAGCATACTGACCAATACTGACAGCAAATCAAGGTAATTACTCTTACATGTATAATCAATTTTATAATAAAATTATTAGAATTTTTTAGTCTGTACAATAATAATCAAAAGCATAATGTAATATTTAATTAATATTCAATTTTCATATATTTAATCAAGACATATTACATTCGCAACTTTATGAAAATATTTCTTTTCTATAACGGAAAAATAATTTACAATTTTCTTTAAATTTAGTTAGCTACACAACACTAGTTATGGGAAATATATTTCACATTAAATTAGTTTTCATTAAAAATTTAACCTGCAAATTGATTTAAAGTTAAAACACATTTCAATATTATAATAGGAAAAGTCATATGAAAAAAGTGAGGTTAGAGATACAATACCACATGTTTTGTACATAACCACGAACTTGTGACTAACCAAAGCCAGTGTATTAAGAAGGACTGATTTGAAGACTGAATTCTGCCCGAAGTAAACTGTGTACAGATTTAAACCAATAATAAAATCACGGTAAGTCCAATTCTCTATGTTATTAAATTTAACCTTATTTACAATTCTTACCAAATAATTTCTATTAAATATTTGTAATAATTTTCTTAATATATTACTTCTCTCTCTCTCTCTCTATGTAAGAACCAAAAACTTTAAAATGACCTTTCTACATATTTACATATCAATCTATTTTACAACCTGAATACGCGTAATGTGATTTAAATGTGCCGAAGTGTCTTTAGTTTATTTTGTTGTTTTTGAAGAATTGTAGATAGCAAATTTTCTTATTTTGTTTCGTATTACTAATTAACATTTTTCCTTCAGCCATGTGGCACTGCATCAGGCAACGCATGTTTGCTGAATGTAATAGTTTTTTTAATTTATTGACCTTATTTTGTTATGCACTATTTCACAAAATCCATTTTGGCATATTATGAATAAAATAGTCCGGCAAGGATGCAAATACATCATTATATCGATATAAATATTAGATTCACATAATGACATTTCAAATAACAAGCAGAAATGTTAAAAACATATACGTTCATGTATATGAACATATTCTTTAACAAACCCAGAACAATGTTCGCAATATTGAAAACATTATTTCTGAATGTGATCGAAACTTAGCATTACCATCATCCATTCGACTGAATATACTCGTATTGCGTAGAACGTTTTATAGACTAGTAAATGGGGAAATGGGTGACTGGTTTTTAAAAGAAGCATTTTTCTTGTATAGTACACATTTAATATTGAATACAGATTTTGCATAATAATTTATATATCCTCATGTTAATTTATTTTATGGAACTTTTAATTATTTAACAATTTAATTTTAAAAATTAAAAGCATTAATATAATATAGAATACATTATATATGTTAAATTACGATAGATTAAAAAACAACACATATTACAGAATAGAAATTCAATATACTGTTTCTAATTTTATTAATAAATAATCAATATATTCTATCCTATATTATAATGTTCCAACTGTATGTTTATATGTTTATTTTCTTATACGTTTGGTTTGAAATTTGTATGGCAACTCGAAAACGGCTCCGCGCATTTTCCTAAATATTGCCCGTAATTTTGGAAACACTAAAAAAAAAAATTTTACTTTTTGGTCTATAACTTTTAATTCGTAGAAGATGGAAAATTTAAATTTGGCATGTGTTTATTTGGTATGTGTGAAAATTAGAAATTAAAAAGGAGGGTGTTTAAAAAAACTCAAATTTTGGATATTGTAATATTTAAATATATTTAAAAAAAAAATCAAAATTTTATTTTGGGGCACAGGGGCGGTTTTAGCCAAGAGTAAAAATTGTGCTAGAAAGTTGAAATTTTGTACGTTGGCTAACTTTGGTACCTAATTTATAAATCAAAAAAAATTCCCATTTGGAAAAAATATATTTATTTATCAGTTTATATGAATATATTTGTTGTTATTTGTAAAATAAATATGGAACGAGTTTAATATTTCAAGTTAAAAATGAAATTAAAATTTGAAATGAAATTCAATTCACACACAAAAGACAGTCGTCGGTTGCGACAGGGGGAAACTCTAGTTATAAATAAAATCTATTAAATAAGTCTTTTGGCTACGTCTATTTTCTGATAACAGTGCATTATTATTGCTTCTATTTGGCATTTCAAATTGGTTTATAAATAGCTCTTCCATGGGATCATCGTCTGACGACAACTTCTATATATATTTTTTTATTATTTATTTGAGAAATAACTTTCAACAGTTATTAGCACATAAAACAATATATACATTTTTAACCATTTACAATACATAATTTACAACTTATAGAAACGAGTATGGGTATTTAAAATAAAGAGATTAAATTAGTTTTATTTTTAATGTCAATAAGATTTCTTAAATTTTCCAAGCTTTCAAATAGCTGTGTCAGCCTTGTCTGTGCGACGAATATCTTTACTGTTAGTGGGCTGCTACATTGTTCACATATTAATTGTGGTTTTCTTTTGAATAAGTAGGTATGAGTGAGATTTGTATGACATGTTATGATAACATATTACTACTTTCATCCTTTTATTTAGTCCGACTGGTAACTCTTGTTTGCAAATTCATGGCTTCACTGCCCTTAATTTGTGTCCCTTATTTTTCCCTTATATCAGTTTCTTCGTTCCATTCTTCCTGCCATGAACAATTTATTACATTTATGATTTTGTTCTTTAAGTCTGAATGCTAATTTAAGTCTATATTATAATTACTTCTTCTAGAATTGCTTCCCCTGAATGAATTGCTTCTTTTGCGTAATTATCAACCTGTTCATTTAGTGAAATACCGGTGTGGGAGGGAATCTATAAAAATTAAGAGCTTCTATGTTATTGTTAATGCATATATTTTGTAAAATTCAGCTGGTATTTATTATTTTTGAAGCTGTTAACAGATGATAGTGCAATTTGCGGTGTTTCAAGCACATCTTTTATATGACGTTTACCTCCTCGATTATTCTACGTGTTGATACATGCTTTGCATTGTATCGAGTCTCAGGAGAATCTGAATCAGCAATTAAAAGTAGTGTCCTCATCCATGGTCACAATGCATATCCAAAATCACTTATCAACAAAGTTATTTCTTAGTACAATTCTTCATTGTTTGTATTTATTGTAACAGTACAAAGTATAAAGTAATTATGAGGTTTGTGCTGATGAAGTTGTTCCATTGAAGGCAGCTCGTTGCAATTATTCCATATATAAGAATCATGCGTACTTCCTAGAAATTTCGAATTAAGTTTTTTTTCGATAATCCGTTATACACACATCGCGTCACAAATCTAGAATTTATTATAATTGGTAAATACGTTCAATATTCAATAATAGCACTACTGTAAGACCTTAAATACTACCAATTGTACATTGATTGTATGGTATCTCTTTCTGTTCACAAATATATGGTCAGAGTGCAATCGATGCAGCTTATAACTTCCGAAAATCCATACTTGTCGTAAAATCTGTGGAATGCTATTTGAACCATAGACATCATCAGATTTTAGTGCTAACTAACAAATTAAATGACAAAATTAAAACAACTCACTTTTTATGTTGGTTCTAATTTTTATTTATTTAAATTTAATATTTCTATTTTGTTCGGAAATGGAATATATTCTTGTAGCATTCCACTATCGTGGCTTTTAGTGAGCTCTTTAATTATCACAAGTCTAAATTTCAAAATAAATTCAAAAGCAAAATGCTGATCAAATTATCACCTTGCTATCTATTGCGGATAATAGATTAAATATTTCTTCAGGTTTTTCCTAATTTGTTACAATATTTGTTATTTTATTTTAAAAACTATAATGTATACTCAGTGCCGAATTTACCCTTTTGTGGACCTGAAACAACAGTAAGAAGAACAACAATAGTATTTAATCTTAAGTACTTTTAACAATTGTCTTCAACGGTAAAACTAATTCAAAATAGGACTAGGCACTTTTAATTCGGCACTGCATTAATTTTAATCATAGTGTAAACGTCAATTTAACTAATTAGTAATAAGTAACTCATTATTAGTTTTGAGTTTTAAGAAATCTCTTCACGACCTAAGGGCTTTAGATATCTAAAATAATAATTTTTTTATGTTCACAGATACAAGGCATATTTCGAAACATTGCTGAATTATTTTATACATATATGAAAATGAGTCTGGATCAAATCAGCACTGTTTTGCATGATGGCATTCTAGCAATATTTAACCAAGAAGGCTGCACAAGAGGACAGTACATGAATTTACATGCAATTGTACATGATCACTGTCTAATACCTGCATTCGAAGCTACGCATGGACATGTTTCTTCTTGTCTTCAGCTGTACCAAAGATTGCAAGAGTTCTTGAGTCAATTTCTAAAACAAAAACTAGAAGAGTATTCAGAGTTGATCTATAAAGACCCTCTACTTTGGTATACAACACAATGGAAGGAGTATCGATGTTCCGCAAAAGTACTACATGGAGTGTGCCAATTTCTCAACACCTTCTGGCTAAATAGAGAACGTGAAAAAGGTATTAAAGACAAATATTGTATTTTTGATCTAGCTATGATAATTTGGAAAGAATACCTGTTGACTTCTGTTAATAAGGATGTTACTAACGCAGCACTTAGACTTATTGAAAAGGACAGAAATGGGGAGACCATCAACAAGACACTAATTTCTGTGGTTGTGCAATCGTATGTGGAGATTGGAATGGCTGACAACGCAGACGAAACATTAATTTTATATAAATCAGCATTTGAAGAACCATTCCTGACTGCTTGTACAACATACTATACCAAGGAAAGTGCAAAGTTCTTAGAAAGAAATTCTGTTGCAGAATATTTAAAGAAAGTTGAGATAAGATTACAAGAAGAGAAACGACGTGTTGCTATGTGGTTGCATGAAACATCCGCGGCTGCGGTATTCAAAACGTTGAATGAAGTGTTAATAGGAAATCATAGAGCCATATTAATGAATGAATTCCAAATTTTACTTAATGATGAAAGGGAAACTGAGCTAGAAAGAATGTACAAATTAGTGGCAAGTATTCCAGATGTCTTTGATGAATTAAAAGACATATTTCTAAAGCACGTAATATTGCAAGGACACTCTTCAATAGAGAAATGTGTTGATGTTGCTGAGAGTGATCCGAAAATTTACGTTATGGCAATACTAGCCGTCCACAACAAGTACAGCAACATCGTCAAACATTCGTTCAACAATGACGAAAGGGTAAAGGTAGTATTTAACAGAGCCTGTGCAACATTTGTTAATTCAAATGCAGTCACGAAAGCTGCTAACGGTCCCGGTAAATGCGAAGAGCTTCTTGCAATATATTCCAACACTTTATTACGGAAAAGTATAAACAATCTGGATGAATCCATAATAAAAGAGAAGATTGATCAACTTGTCATGATAGTTTATAGATACTTAGAAGATAAAGATGTCTTCGAGAAATTCTATAATAAAGATTTTGGTAGTCGATTAATACAAGATATATCCATATCCGACGATCTCGAGATGTATACGATATCAAAACTAAAGGAGAAATGTGGCGTTAACCTCACCAAAAAGTTAAATAAAATGTATGTAGACATTAGTATGTCTAAAGAGATTACAGAACAATTTAAAGCCACTAAGTCCACTGATGCGCTAGAGATTGACTTAAGTATAAAGGTGTTGACGTCTGGGTTTTGGGCTCTACCCCAGTCATATAAATTTGTGCTTCCAAGCGAATTGGCAAAGTGTGTCGACCATTTTGGTAATTATTATGCCGGACGACACTCAGGGCGTAAATTGCAGTGGCAATTGTCATTGTCGAAAGGAGAGTTGGTGGCAAATTGTTTCACAAATCGACATATACTGAAAGCCAGTACCGTACAAATGGCTATTTTGTTACAATTCAATGAAAGCACCTCGTTTACAGTCAGACAATTGTGTGACAATATTGACCTAGAAGAAGATGTTGCATTACAAGTTATTGCTAGTTTAGTAAGAGCAAAACTATTGACATCTAGTGACACACACGTGAACATAAACATTAATTCTCAAGTGGATTTATCTACTCAGTATACTAATAAGAAACTAAAAATTAATATAAATAGTCGTATAATAATCGAGACAAAAAAAGAAGATGAACAAGTTCACAATAAAGTTAAAGAGGATCGTAGATATTTAATTCAATCTACAGCAGTTCGAATATTGAAAATGCGGAAAATGTTGAAACATAAGGAATTATTAGCGGAAGTTATTTCAAAATTAAGTAATCGTTTCAAACCAACTGTATCGTTAATAAAAGTTTTCTTAGATGATCTAATTACTAGGTCCTATATAGAAAAAACGGACGACAGCTATATTTATATCGCCTAAATAGATGCAAGGACAAGCACAATCTAATTTTATAAATGAATTTATTATATCTTATTTGTTTTATGTTTTGTATTTATTGAAATAAATCAATAGCCAAAAGAATGAACTGACTTTTCAATAAGTGTTGATATTTTTTAAATTTATTCGACAGAATTTGGTTGGAAACCCTATTTGATTTTATTACGACATAAATGTGGTACACATCTTATGATTAGGATTATGAGTTTTATATGCACTTACATCAGTTTACCGGTGGTAAGAACCATTGTCAACATTTAACATTTGAGTTAATCGATTTGAAATTTTCATCAAAACTTCTTTTAATTTTACTTTGACTTAAACATAGAATATTATTTACGATGATGCTTTTGTATAATATAACGATCTGCAAACTTCGTATATTCTCTTCTCTTTTAACTTTATCTTTTATCTCGTACAACAGAGTGGTTTTTAGTCTTTACAGCTGGCAACGAGCCGGAGATATTTTATAAAACTCAGCGAATAAAAAACTCCAATTTTGTTGCAAGTTAATCTTAATTGCAAGTTAATGTGTATACGTTCTAGGAGCCAAAAGTAAAAAACAAATTTATATTTGCGAGTTTAATTTGCTATTATTTTATAATTCGTGGTTTTGGAAATAAAACATTTATTTAATGAAATGTATTTTATTAAATTTATATTTTTGGTGTTTCACTTAATTTTTACACCAATACTATTTATTATTATTATTAATTATTAGAATATTATCTTAGTATGGTTTTGTTTCGTTTTCTTTGTTTAAATCGAATATATGGTAATGTCAATAATATTTGATAAAAATTGACTATTACTGAAAGAAAATAACACGTACAGCTATTGTAGAGAATCTTTAGAGCAAGTCGAAGTAAAACGACCTCGATTAATGCTTGTACTTTTACAGACTAACTTAAAGTATCACCAAGAACTGTATATATAGGTACTATTTAAACATTATCGATATCCTGTCCCCTACTTAATAAATTGTTAATGAACACTTGTTTGTTTCTTAAACACACCCACATCCTGGTTTCCCTTTCCATTAATTTTAGTTACTATTTAGAAATGTTTCAATTTAAATACACAGTTTATATTATTCTTACTTTAAAATTGTACGAACAACATCTTAGTTTTAGATTTCTACTTTTTTACATGTATTTAGATTAAGTCTCATACAACTATTATAGTTGCCGTCTGTTCTGATGCAACAGACAACATAAACATTCTATCACTGTATAGTTGCTCATAGTTTTAAAAAAACCAACCATTAAACAAAAACATTCACGGGGACTTTGTTATAAACAATCAACCGTTCATCATTGCAGTATTGCCATTCAGCGCGATACTATCAAGCATTTGTGCAAAATGGTCGCGGTAAAATAACCGTTGCTCGAACAAATTTCATTTTTTATTAATAATTCTTATTTATTATTATATTAATTTTTATAAATATTTCTAACCAATTATCTTTTATAAATTTGAATTTAGGCGCAAAAATTGAATTTAATACTATATTCTATATTATACATGAGATGGCGCTGACGTCTTAAATGACGACTGGATATTTTCTGATTCATGTCCGCACTCGCCCCACATGTCCTTTTAACTGTTTAAATTTTACCATTACATTAAATCCTTTCAACGGACAATATTCCAAAACAATCCTAATCCAATTCAGACGACAATGATGAAGTCTTTTTGCCAAATATTTAGTAAATATAATTTTTAAATATAAAAGTATTTGTAAAGCGCTCCAATTTATATTCATACCAATACAATATATTAAAAATATGAGTATTTTATTCGTTACTTAAAAAAAGGATATTGTATTTAATTATTATTTAATAATTATGTTAAAACTAACTTCTTTAATAAAGATAACAACTAATATGATATCACTTAAATTAAAGAAAATACATCTAATCCTACTTTTATTTCAATGAAATTTGAATTTGGCGCTATGATGCATCAAAATATATGTATTCATTTTATCTACCATATTTTTTGCAAATGTACCATAATTTTACGGTCTTGGTACCATCACTTTTTTTCAGAGCTGCCAACCCTGCTTGCAGACTCGAGCAACACATGTTGTTTTACACATTAACGTTGTGAACAACTTTATCCAGATCCAAAGATCTATAGACACAACTTCTTTAAATTTTTATTCAGACTTTAGCTTATCCAGGATCAAAAATACTAATATTACATTATAAAACAAAATAACTATTTATCTACTTATTCAATAGAGAACCACAACCGCAATGCAACAACCCACTAACGGTAAAGCATATCATTTTCCAATGCTCAAAATACTCGTCGCTCAGACAAGAATGTAATATGCCTCAGGAGGATAGGCTGACATATAATTGCAGAGAAAATCTGGATAACCTTATTAAATGTATAAACTTTAATTTCTTTACTTTTAATATATTTAATAGTTGTAAATTATGAATTATGTATTGGAAATATTTGTGTATATGTTTTTTAAGTGCTAATAACTTTTAAAAGTTGATGCACTAAAAATAAATATTAAAAAGAATAATAACTATTTGGAATATAAAAACAATTAATAAATACTTAAGCTTACATACATATTAAATATAAACGCTAATGAGCATTTAACGCACCATAAATATATAAAAACTATGTATTAATATTGGTGTTGTTGATAAATTCCACTACGACTTCCGCCACATCACAAATTATGTTGTCGCCTTATATAAATTCCATTTATCGTTGATATATTATCGCCTTATCGTATGCATTTTAGAAGTTTTGATTTCAAAGGGGAATTGCGCATAAATTAAGAGGATTCTATAGCACCATAACACAGAAATTCATTCAACTTTTGTTAATTTAAAGATAAGATTTGGATATTTAAGGAGGTACTGGACAAACTGTGAATATAAAAAGTTTATATCTGGGGTACGAACAAATATGAAGACTGTCTCGACACCTTCAAAAATGAATTTTTCAATTACCAAATAAATAGTTTTTTGCCTGTTAAAATTATTTGTTGATGCATATAATAGTTTAATACCTAAAAAAATTCCTATAATTGATGTTAAATTTATATTAATTCAATTCTAATTAAGTATTTTAAAAAATTAAAATAAATTGACAATATTTAATATGTTTCTTACTGCTTTTATTTAATTATTTTGGAAAATAGGCATCTCAGTGAAAATATTCTATTTTCAATGATTTCAAAAGAGTTTTTTTTATATACACGTATAGTTTTAAAAGTTATAATATATGATGAAATTGCGCTAAAACTTATAATATATATGGAAATTGGCTTTTATTAATTATTTCTAAAAAGAAAATTATGAACCCTGGGTCATCATAATTTTGAGACAGCATATATTTTATCTAACTACACCCCTTTTTGCACAAACGGTCATGCCTTTGAAAAGGTTAGCGAATTCAAATACCTCGGAACAATTATTCACGATCAAAACAAGCTGAATGCCAAAATTAACAGCAGAATCAAATCAGCTAATAAATGTTTCTTGGGACTAAAAAAACAATTAAGGTTCAAATGTATTAGCAGAAAATCTAAACTGAGGCTATACAAGACTCTTATACTACCTGTGCTGCTGTATGCTAGCGAAACCTGGACATTAAACCTAGACATCTGCGAGCTCTGGAAACTTTTGAAAAAAAAGTATTAAGAACTGTATTCAGGTCTGTTAAAGAACAAGGGTGCTGGCGAACCAGATAAAATTTTGAATTATATGGACTTTATAAACAACCTCAAGTTACACAGGTCATCCGAAGCAACAGACTGAGATGGCTCGCCTACGTCTGGAGATCCCCTGAAGACAATGTTACTGACTAGATTATACACTTTTAACAATCCTACAGGATCCCGTACCCGAGAACGACCACCAACAAGATGGCTGGACGACTCAGTAGAGGATGTCAAAACTTTGAAAGTAAGAAACTGGCAAAGAGCTTTGGACCGATTGAGTTGGAAGAAGCGTGCTGTTGAGTCAGCTAAGACCTGCATTAAGTTGTTATGCTCTTGAAGAAGAAGATATATTTTATCGATCTTCTAAATTTGACGACATTTTCATCATTTACGCAAAGGTCTTATACCTCCCAGTAAATATTTGGTGAAGTGCCCTATTTAGTGACGTTTCTATCACTATTTCACTTCAATTATAGTTCGCATTAACTTTATCTTCATTTGTATTCCGACAGGTGGAGTGGTTCCGTCATCTGTAGCCGAAAAAACAGACATTTCATATGAACGATTGTGAGAAACTGAACTATAAGTGAACTCTTTCATGACAAAAAAATCATACGCATCTTCAATATGATATCAAAGTGACTCCAAAATGCTCCAAAATATTTACTGGGTCTTTACAACATATTAGCATATATTTTAATTTAAATAATCCTACCACAAGAAAGGTAAACATAACTCCTCTCTTGGTATTAAGTGAAAACGACATGTTTTTTGGCAAAGAGAATAGGATTTTGCGTTTAACTATAAACATAGGGTCTATGTCTTCGGGTTCCATTCCCATAATCGTAAACTTATTAGGTAGCGGTGTAATTAATATATATGTGGCCACGACATCATAAATACTGCCAACATAGTAAGATGTCGTCAGTGAGAGGACTATGCATCGGAAATAGGGCAACGTTAAATTAAATTTAAGAAAAACTATAAATACATTTTCTAAAAATATACTTTTATTTGATTTGTAAACTACGTGATCTCTTTAACTTTGGTAGGAAGGCACGAGCCGCCACTGTTGATAACTAGTCTATACTTTCAGTTTATTTACTCAATATTTACAATTAAAATTATTATTTACATTTTTACAAAAAGACACTGAACTAAAATACTTTTATCTGAACATTCTAAATTTTAACTCAGTGGTTCCGTTAGTCACGGATGCTTTCGTAAGGTCTAGTCTCACATCTTCTTGTTGTTTGCTGCTTCTTTGTTTGTCTTTGTCTTCTACAACTTGTGTTAGACTACTTTCTCTACGGACACGAGCCCTACGATTTTGAAACCAAATTTTTACCTAAAATAAAAAAGAAAATTAATAACAGTATCTGAGATAAGGGGTAATGTAACGGGGTCATATACTTAATATGATTATTTTAATTCGTTGTAAATCACAAGCTGCAACTTACATTTAAGGTTATAATATAAAATTAAAACTGAAATGTGTTAAATATATATACTCGTATGTATAAAATAAAGTTGGATATCAACTCATCAAATATCCAATTATTTTTATTCAGTTCGAAATATTAAAGAAGTTATTAACGATTGATTTTTTTTTATTTAATTTATTTAACGTCGGCCTATTACCGATGCTGAGTCTTATCATGGACGATTTAACGATAGAAATAGTCATGTTTTTTCTTTAATATGTAAAGTGGTAAAAATTTACAAAAAATGATCGGGTACGCGACATCATTTGCCTACCTTTACCAGAACTGTTAAAAAAGAGAAGATGAAGAGAGATGCAGATTTAAATGTCAAAGCTAACGAAAATAAATAGCATTACTTATTATATTCTAACGAGTACGTGAAGTCATCAACTACTAGGATAACAACTCAAGATTATCTTCTTATCAAAATCATCTGAGTTTGCTGTAGTAATATGAATTGCATAGTATTCAGGCGTACTTACTCTTGTATCAGATAAATGTAACGTGTTGGCTAAGACTGATGCTTGCTGGCTTGATAAATACGGCGTTACCAGGAAACTGTCTTCTAAAATCCTTAATTGTGCAGGACTGAATGGTATCCTGGGAAGACGTCCTGGAGTCCTTCGCATCGGAGCTGCTCTACCATTTCGCGGCAGCTTTGGAGGCTGATACCTGGTGCAGTGGAGCCATTGAAAGTCAGCAAGATGTTTTTCATTTCTTCTGAGACTGTGATCATTTACTTCATGTGTATAGTTTGATGTGTTATTAGTATTGCAGCGTGCAGGCGTTGTTCCTGCTTTATTTAAAATGTGTTCAATACTAAAATCGGAACGTTGCATTTCATTGTTTTCTTGGTGCTGAAATTTATTTAATTAATTAATTTTGTTTAAAATTAAAAATTAATTCTTTTAATTGAAGAAAGAAAGAGTGTTTGGGGAATTAGAAAAATTGGAAGTATTATTCCAGAGATATTCATTGACCTATTTAGAAAACAGTTGCCGAAGAATCAAATGGCAAAAGTGTATATTTTAAATATTTTATTAGTTTTAATATAAGTACTTCAAACATTGTACATCTGTCAAACCGAATTCTATGATTTATTTTTAAATGTTGATAATTTATAATACTAAAACTTTTATATATACTACTAGCTTTTAGTTATTATTATTATTATTTCTAGGAAATATTTTTTTAGGAAATATTTAAAAAAATAGCTAACACTATAAGTGTGTATAAGGATATCATTATAATTCAAAGATGAATGAAGCGTTGTAGACAATTAAAGTGTACTTTATTTTAGTTAATAAATTATTCTTTAGGAAGCCGGCTTCGTTCTCACCCCTACTCCATGATGTTTGCTGGTTGAAAAGTGACAACGGGAGACACCTGTCGCGGATAACTGATTGGTTGATAAAACTATACGTGAAAATTATAGTATACTACAATTATTATATTCGATTGCCATCTTGTGAATCTTGTGGATGGAACAGAATAATATAAAAATCGCGATTATAAATCAGGGGTTGATCGTATAAGGGTGAAAATTTAGAATTAAATGTATTTTTCAATGCTGAATCATGAAAGAATAACAACAAATAATTTTGTCCAAAAAATAAAAAAAAAATGTTGGGGTGGACCACCCTTAACATTTAGGGGTATGAAAAATAGATGTTGGCCGATTCTCAGACCTACCCGATAAGCACACCAAATTTTATCAAAATCGGTTCAGCCGTTTCGAAGGAGTTTGGGAACAAACGCCGCGACACGAGAATTTTATATATTAGATATATTAGATATATTAGATAGATTATATTAAAAAAAATATAATTTAAAGAAAAGAAATTGTTTACGTCATGATGACACCGGGGGTAGACCTGCCTCAGTCGCATTGAAAGTCGCATAGTTTTCGAGATATCATCGGCTTAAAGTTTTTTTGAAATTCTACATGTTTTTATATTGTTAGTGCAACCGTTTTCTCGGATTTAATGCTCTCTATTTTAATGTTTTTTCATTCTACGCTATCGTGCATAGTTACTTGAGACGACACAAGCGTTATTTTGCCGATGACTTATGTAAAGTACGAAAAATTTCTCGTTTAATCTTGACTTAAATCTTTAGCAAAAACATGAACTTCGTCTTTAACCAGCTGCCGTGGAAAAAAAATAGTAGTTAAGAAATGAGCAAATCGCTTTAAAACTTTCTTATGTTATGCCGACAATTGGAGCTGGCAGTTGGCTAACCTGCATGAAAGAAGAGAAGACCGGTCAACACCAATTTAAAATTAATTTAAGGACGGAAAATTTTAACAGCCAAATAATAGGACTATTCAAATTGCTGGCGTTTCTTGGTCAATGGTCAATGTTACCTAATACCTTCTTTTATTAGTTCAGTTTTTCAAAATAATGGAAATCGTACAAATTTTCGGTATTTCTGGTATCAGTATTTTACTGCATTTTAAGTTATACTCTACGTAACAGTAAATTGTGTTTACTTCTTTATTTTTGAAAATCTGACATTAAACTTCTTTTAAAAATAAATCCTACCGCATTTTGACAGATTGTCACATTTTGGAGGTTATAACGAAAACCTTAAATGAACACTATAACTCTGGGACCTAATATATGTAATATAGGTTATAATTAATTTAAAAACATTGGACCTACATTGGACCTCAAAAAAAACGTAAATTAAATTCTAAATTCTAATTTAAAGCAGTGAGAGGGAATGATATTTAATTGATAAATTGATGCTAAAAGTAAAGCGAATAAAGTTCCGATTTAGTTTGTTTTTATTCCAAAAAAAAGGTATTTATATTATTATAAGCAAGGATAACGAATAGTGAACAGTGAACACTTATGAGAATGTTGTTAATTTTAATAAAACTTTAATAGACAATTGCGTATTAAAATTAAGAACCGGTAATTTTTGTATTTTCACACTGAACAGACTGGATTTGTTTTTAGTGTTTTTCTGTGTGTCCCATAAATATTATAAACATGATAAACAACAACTGACAAGCGCAAATGTTCTCAAATAACAAAACTGCGTGTTCAAACCAAGCAGACTAAAAAACAACAACAAACGTGTTTTCCTTTGATCTTACCGACTCCAGGTGGAAATGTGGTTTGTTTACTAAAACAGCAACAAAACATATAAACATTGGTGTTTTTGTTCGTGTTTTATTGATTACTTCTCTGGTGTGAAACCGGCATAAGGAATGTAAGGAAATAACATTGAAAATTAAGCAATATTAAATGACAATTGTATTAATTATGTAATTTGAAACTTATTTATATAATAATATTTGAGTTTAAATTCATTGAACTGTTAGAAACAAAAGTATTTAGTAAACCATGAATATAAAAAATAGTTTATGGTTAATATTCTATATTATTTCTTATTTATGTCATATGCCTCACTTTTTTGGTCAATCAGTCAGTATAGCCAGTGCCGTACCTACAGTTTTTCGGTGGATGCCGTCCGCACCGGGCGACACATATTTTGGGGCAATATTTCTTATATTAGGTTTAAGTGTCAAAAATCACCTTGTTTATTTCATAAGTTTACTATTAGATCAATGCCATACAAAACTAAATTCTTTGCAAACCCATTTCATGGAACAAAGAGATGCGCTAATCAGTGGCGTAGCTAAGTAACCAAAGGCCCTGGTGCAAAAAAAGCTGGAGCCCTACTAACCTAATGGAACAGTAACATTGCTATGAATACTTCTGTTAGGTCGCATTCTAGCAGTCCATATTTTCTCATTATTTTTTTACATAATTGGTGAATAGTCCATTCCTTAGTTAGAAATGGAAGAAAAGATTGAGGCTCCAACTTTTAAGTTCTGTTCGAAACTTGTGGGGAATTACTCTGTATTCTTTCAAACGAGTTGTCATGATTAAAGTAGTACTGTCGATACTGCAAGAGTCAAATGTAGAAAAAACCGTCTTATTTGAATGGCGTTGTACTTAGTATAAGCGAAATCGCGTTGGAGGGTGAATAGAGAGTATCTTTGAGAGTTATTTATTAATTATTACTACCACATTACTAAAATGCTTTATACATTATTTTCTCTCATGTTCTCAATTTTCAATGGAATTTAAACGGCACTGTTTAAAAAATGAAATAAAAACTGTGATTTATCACAAGCCTCAATGTTAATTGCAAAAAAAATTCAAAATTCAATATCTTTTTACTGGTTCTCTGTAGTTTTTTTAAAATTAAACGAGATCATTATCTTATTATAATCTACTAATATGCTAAGTTTTAGAAAATTTTAAACGGTAACTCTCTGACCGACAGTACTACCTTAAAGTCGTGTTGTAGCCTATTTTATTTACATTCCAAAGGTGGAAGAATTTTTAGCTAGTTCAATAGGTTCAAGAGGTTTGCTGGTCAGGGTACGAGGGCCCCTGAGCTTGGGGGCTCCGGTGCACAGCACTGTCTGGCCCATACGTAGCTAAGCCACTGGCGCTAATACAAAACGCTGTTATAGCAGCCAAAACAATTTGTGTTGGAGATATCGACTGAAACACGAGTTAGAAGGAGAGAGAAAAATATGAGTGATATGGAAAATTCACGAGACGTGGGGCTATCATTAGAACAAGAAGTACGAAGAGAAATGTTTTTATCTATGGATAGAATTATAAAGGAAATAAAAGAATGCTTTGATCAGTGTATAATACCATGTAACCTACTAAATCAAGAATTTGATTGTCAAATAAATGGCTTTATTGACATTGATAAAGAACAGTTCCACATTGAAAGAAAAAGAATTCAGGTTTTTACCTGCACTACAAGAAAAGCCAAATTGTTTTAAAAAAAGGCGGAAGGCACTCTTGATCTACTAAAATTTATTCATCAGTATAGAATGGAAAATTCTGAACCCAACATTGCATACATTGTAATTTTGCGAAGAATTCTTTAAAAAATGGCTATCAATATCGCTAGTTGCGAAAGCTTCTGCAAATTGAAGTTGATTAAAAATTATCTTCGTTTCACAATGAGTGATTTAAGACTACAAAATCTTGCAATATTGTCTATAGAACAAGAAATTACAAATAATATAAATTTTGAGAGCATTACACACGATTTTTCTACTATGAAAGTTAGAAGAGTAAATATATAAATATGTTTACATACACATGTGTTAATAAATGCATGTAATATTCATATTTGTATATCAATATTTTGCTTTTATTTTTAATAAATGTTAGATTTAAGATTTCTTTGTCTTAGTTCATTTCTATTTTATACCTAGTTGTTTCATATACACTGCTCTGTATGGGCAAACAATAATACTTCTTATATAAACATCTTTTGTTAATATGAGTCACTTCTCTAGAGTTCGACACTACATATTTGGTCCTAATTCGTTCTTATCGCTTCAACACTCAAACCTACAGCACGCTTAACCTTTAGGTGCATAAACATAAAATAATAAATATACATATTTTTGTTTATAACTTAAACCGCGAGTTACATTTACCTAGTGTCGTAACTACTATTCTTATTAACTAAAATATTTAATTCAGTAGTGTAGTTTAAAATAAATGTAATCTAAAAAAGTTCTGATGTTTTGCTGTGTCTTTTGATATAAATAGAAAATTGCTGTTAATTAGTTAATAGCTAAAAGGTCCTTTATAATCAAATTGTGCGCCCACTAAGCTATTGAAAGGAACTGAGCGACATTTGCCGTTCAAGAACTTGGATACCGCCGACAGATCGCAGATACGCCTTAGCAGCTTATAGATCTCTATAACGTCCAAACTCCACAAACAACATGTGTGTACAATTTGTTTCTTTATCCAAATGAAATTATTTATTTATTAATATAAAATAAAAAATATTTAATGGATTTTTTTTTATAAATTAGGTATATGTTTTGCCTTTGGGGAAACCTGCAACCTTCGTAAGTTTCTTGTGGCCTTTAAAAAAGAATCTCGTATTTTTATAAAAGTTGTATTTATAGGTATATCAACTTATGCGGCCTCCTTTATTACTACCTAATTTAAATGTAGTATCCATTGGCAAAAAGTTCCCCATCCATTTAACAATTACAATTATTTATTTATGTTTATTAATTTATAGTAACCATCATTTGATTGACTTAGCAGAGTAACAAACGCGTAAAATGAAATTGCGCCTGGACCTATAAACTGGTAATTCCGCCACTGAATAAGTCACCGCCTTTGATAAGTCACTTTCAAACGCAATTATCTTAGCTAATTATACGGAAGCATACCTGTTTATTATTCCCAATAAATTTTTCAATTTCCGTCGGAATGAAATCCATTTTATCCAATGTTTAACTGTTTCACTGATTGCACGAGATTTCAACAATGAAAATAAAAAACTCAAAACAAGTCTTTTATAACATTGCGTTTCCCATTTTAACGGTAGCACCCAAAATGAGATGTTACCAGAAATCAGCTCGTAATTGGCTGCGTGCTGTCGATTGGAATTGCACCCCTTGTGTTTGGGGTGCAAGCCCCGCCCCTCATTCAAGACTCTAATTGAATTCACACAAAGGGGCCCAGGAATCATGAATGAAGTACTAGAAATATGACTACGAGTTTGAGTTTGATTTAAAAATAATTGAATTGAATAACAAATCAGCGGGCGATGGACTTGTAATTGATACGTTGTGGGAATTGTGGTCGAGTCCAGAGGTTCTGAAACGCAGAACCGTACACAAACGAATATAAATTTGTTTTTAATTTACTGAATTCTATTTCCAAACCAATCAATATCGGAAAATCGTACAGACCAACAGAAAATGTAACCACGTGATTTCTAATGATTTGCGTCCAAAGTAGGGATGGCGATTCTTCTTAAAAAAGATCGATTTTTTAATCGATTCGAATCGAAGACTAATCGATTCAGAAAATCAGAGTCTAGAAAAACGATTTCTCAAAAATTTCTATAATAAAGAATACTGTAAGTATGTACTGATAAATAATTAAATAATTATTAAATTATTATAATGTAAAATGTAATTTCTTATACAAAACGAAAGAGACGGGTATTGAAACCCCGGGTTCTCGACACTCATTGTCACTCGCTTGAAAAGAATTTCTTTTTTAAGTCTTATTTTGTCTTTTTGGTGTTAATTTTTAGATGTGACATCACGAAGCTTATTACTCCTCCCCGTCTCTTGACACGTCTTGTCACACTTTTTGGTGTGACATAATTAAAATACAATAAACAGAGAATATGCATATAATATGCAATAGTTGAAATTGCAATAAAAAAAAGGAGAAAAACTTTGTCTGTATTTCATTGCAAAATCGATGCTTTAAAATGGCTACTTATTAATAAGTGAAAAATCGAAGAAATGTACAAATTTTATAAACAACAAATATCGCAAAAAAATTTCGGAAATGCAACAATCCAAAACATGAATGGAAAAAATAACTGCACAGCTAGTGGTGTAATGCATTCAATATTAGATTAAGAAATGTTAAGAGAGCAGCTGATTAAGATGCAAACAAAAATTAATTTCTATACGTAATCTGTATTATGCGTCTACCATCTCGATTTACAAACGACGCCGAAAACAAGTTACCCAATAGATCAATTTATGATGTTGAAGATTCACAACCCCATGCTGGGAAAGATGCCAAATGCACAAAATAAATAAATAATTATTTACGTAGTTCAGTAGCTTAGTAGATGGTTGGTAGAACGTGTAATGAACCTATGAACGGTATTACGGGCTTAGCAGTTAACATAAAGGCAAACCCCAAACCTAATCTAAAGTAGCATCCACATGAACCGACAATAGCGTGAAGTGAGCCGTGTAATGCAAAGTAAAAATGACCAACTGCTACAATACAAATGCATATTTAATTTGGTAACATTGTAACCTGATCTGCACTACTGTAACAAGGTAAACGATACAATCCTCTGTTGGATAAACAGCACCAGGACCGCACTAAGGGGGGAAGTAATGTACGATAAACAAATTAATTTACTTTGAGGTTATAAAATAGTTCACGAATATAAAAGATCGTAGCCACAAATAATAAGATAGGATCCGGAATAAAAATGGGCCCATCCTAGCTACAAGTACTCTACATAAATAAAATCTGTTACAAATTTACGATAGATAGAATGATCTAATTTGGAAATATTTTCAAAATTTTGTTTAAGTAAGAGGGTTCCTAAAATACTGGTCTAGTAATGGAAGAATCTCTGATAATTATTTGAGAACCGGTCAATTCTACTCTAATTGCGATAATGTTTTTTTTATTGTTGATAATTAAAAATATTAAAACCTTTACAACTCAAAAATTGGCCCTCTAATCAGAAAATTATTGAAAACTCGAAAAACTTAAAAATATATACATACCTTGCTTGTTCTTACGCTAAGTTTAATACTTAATACTTAATAATTCAATACAGAAAAATATTATTTGAAAAATAGTTATACCACCTATCATAATAAAGACATTTTGTAAATTTTCAAATTAAAAGCATCATAAGAAATATGGCTTATGCGAATGTTCGTCCAAAATTTGTCTGATTTTTTTTTAGACTTTCTTACATATACCTCAAAAATTGGCACATTGATGCACATTATTTTTATATGTATTGACATACAGAGATATTATCAAACCTCACCGAAAATCATTGCTCTGAGTTGCATAATTCAAGAGTAATTGTAGTTTGAATATGACCCTTACGTAGGCCTAGATGTTAATTTTCTACTTGTAATGAATTTTTAATTATATTAGGTATATTTATTTCCTTGTCTTATTACAAGACATATATGTACATTATTTAATTTTTAGAGTTTTCACTAATTTTCTGATCAGAAGGACAATTTTTTACTTGTAAAGGTTTTAATATTTTAAATTTAGCAACATTAAAAAAAATCATCGTAATCAGAGTAAGATTTTTAAGTTCTCACCAATTTCATAATTACAAAGTATCTGCAGACCAAGCAGCATATGTTTCCATAAATAATACATGCAACATACAAAAGTAAGAATCGACCATTGACATCTTCGTAATTACATTATTTATGAATTTTAGTCTACTTTAATGATTATCTCTGTAGTTCAAACGGTTTCATCTTCTTAAGTCTTCTAGTTAATGCATGGTCGTATAGCAATTGGAAGCACATTTTTTATTTCTTCAGCTCTGAAGATTCCTCTCGAGGTCGCTGTTTTGAACGTACCAAGGGGCGTTTACTACAGCTCAAAGTAGTTTATTTAGAAATAGTATATTAACTTCTAATTAAGTTCTACTTGTATGTACTCTGTATTGTTATACAAGGTGTACTCGTATATACAAGTAGTTGGACACCGTAAACCAAAGTAGTTTGCTGAGAAAACCAATTGCGAACAACCCATTAATTACGTCACATGCCAATAGGAAGAAGGAAGTCCACAATATGTTACAAAAAGTGGCGAATGTGGAGGGAGGGGATATAAATTAATAGCATCTAATCTTAAATTCAGCTTCCAAAAAAAACAAGACCAAAAAACAAAATAAGACATTTTTATAAGCATTTTTATAAAATTTGTACTACTAGGGAGTCTACAATGTATGACAAGATGTGACAATTAAACGTAAGTATTAAATAGCCATAATATTTGCGTAACGTTATTTATGAATGGCCCTTTTTGAATAAACTTGATTTATCATAACAAAAAAAATATTTATATTTTGCGTGTCATTATTTCTTATTTTTGGGTTCTGATTGATAAAAACATGTTTAGGTTAAACTTCAGTTAAGTCACAACTGATGTTTAATTAAAACAAAACTGTTGCAGATTCCTCACCTAGAGTTTCTTATAGTAAACCCAGTTTTGATCTGCTTTTACTAATGGAAAATTTTGTCGCTTTTTTACAAATTTCAAATGCGCAATAAAAATCATTTCAAGAACCGTAAATCACTTTGAATATTTTGAATACGTCGCTGGTGCGACCCTAATTGTGTGCTCAAGCCTAATAACGGGATTAGTATTATGATATATTTGTAAATATTTTGAGATCCAACTGTGTGATTGTATTATGTGTGCATATGGGGAGGGGATAGATATGAGGAGATACAGCGTAGCAGTTCGTTCAATAAGCTAAGCGTCTGCATTAAATGCAGTAATTCTGTAATGCAGTAATTCGGATATGGGTTTAATGCAATAATAGCCCCGTGTTATTCCGAAGTTAAACGAAGTTATTTTTATAGAGTTACAGACTGATGGACATGATGTTTTGTTAATGTAAGTAACACTGGACAATAATCTGGACAACGCATTGTTTGCGGTATCAACTTAAGCATAGTTATTAAAGAAATGTCTCACAATGATGTATTGAATATTAATCCAGTCTGATCTTGAAGGAAAACCTTTCAGACGTTATGTACGTTAGTGAAGTGCGCAGGCGATTTGATAGGGAACGACACACGCTAAGACTGTCCTGAATTAATTCGTATAGGATACCTTTTAATGCACAGCAGTTAATTTGAAGTAGTATTCAAATGACGTCTGTTGCAGTATTTATGAAAGTACGATATAGTAGCCAAAAAAATCTACGATACGTTGGTGAATTATAATTATCTTATTCGTTCCTATATATATATTATAAAGAAATTAGCTAGATAGTGCTTTTTCATTGTATCGTAGATTTATTTTGACATAAATTGGTTTAAGCATGAGTTACCACCGAACTCTCGTTACTTGTACTATATTTAGGTTACTAAATACTGTAACAGACGGTATTATATTACATTTAAATTGTAACCATTTGTGTTCTATATTTAAGTATATATATCGGCGAATTAAAATATTAATTAAAGTAGGGCTGTGTGGAGTCGTAGTTAGTATCGGTTCATTTTCTGGTCAGAGGAGTCGAAGTTGGTAAAAATGTACCGACTCCGAATTCGTCTTGAACTACGTACAGTAACAAAATGAAATTTCTATTCATTTTATTCAAGACGTTATATATTTCTGTAATGTTTTAAAGAGTTTTGCCTCTTTAATTATGAATTTCCTTAGTTATTTAATTTTTTTTTTTTTAAATTTAATACATAATTTACAATCTGTCTTATCCTTCCTTCAGTCCTATGTTATAATGTTTCAAGTGTATATTTATATGTTTAAATGTGTGTTTTATGCTGAAAATCGTATTGTAGAATGAAAACGTTTTTTAAACATTTGCTATTTCGTGGAGAAAAATATTCTAACACTTTTGGCTTCCTCGGATTTTTCCCTGAATTTCCAGGAAACCCGTAAATTTGCAAAAACTGGAAAAAAAAATATTCACTTTCTCCCGTACAACTTATAATTCGTAAAAGATACAAAGTTGAAATTTTGCATGTATATTAAGGTATTTAATACCAATATATTTCGAACTATAGAAATTAAAAAATTGATAAAAGGGCCTGGTAGGTTACTTTGGAGAAATTTCAAATTTTGGATTGTGTAATAATTGAGTATCCAATTAATAAAAAAAATTCAAAATTTTATTTAGGGCCACGGGAGCAGTTTTTGCTCAGGGTAAAAATTGCACTAGAAAGTTAAGATTAAAAATACATATGGGCTAACGTTGGTACCTAATTTACAAAATTACCTAATCTAAAATAAAAATCTCAAATTTTGAAAAAAAGTTGATCAAATAACAAATAAATTGAAAATATTTTATATTTTGTTGAAAAAAATTAATTCTTTGCTATATGTAAAATTAATATAGAACAAGTTAAACATTTTAATTTAAAAATAAAATTAAAATTTGAAATAAAATTCAATTCACACACAAAAGACGCTAGTATTATTTAATGTACAATATATCAAATTTTGTTGATACGTGAAGATGACATTTTAACATGTTATCCATCGATGACGCACTCTTTAGCTTAATCTATTATACCAATACAAGTATTATGCAACTAAACAAATTAATTCTATTCTGTTGTTGATAAATTATTGGTTTGTGGTGGTAGATTTGTGCAGCTGGTTCTTTTGGATGATCTCGCAATCTGTGTAGATAGTTCTTGCTGATAACATGGTTCCCTAAATTATGTTTTAATTGTTTGTATGTTCAAAAATATTAAAATTTTTATAAAATCACATTTGTGATACTGATAGTTAAATTTATCAATACGTACACAGCCCAAATTGATGTGTGTTACCAATGAAAAAAACGGACAATTGTATATACCCACTTAAAAAAGTGACCACAACCCAATCTTTGCCAGATTTATATTGGACTTATAATAGATGTACACTGAATTGAATGGGGTCTAAGAATTTGCACTGGATACAATGAAATCAGTCGCATATTTATACTAAAACTTTAAAATAAATAACATTTACAAATACAAATAATTTTGTATTATTTAAACTCAATTCCGCTAAACAAAATGATTAACTTAAATAAATGAAATTTATTTGTACTAGTTAAGTTAATAAATATACCTTCTCCTAAATAATAATTAAATTTCTGCTATAATGTATTTTTATTTTATTCAAAAAAGTAAATTTGTTGTTTTAATCATTATAAGTTTTATATAATATTTCCCCAGGGAATAAGGTTTTAGCCATGTCTAAATCTCTATAAAACTGTATGAGGATGGATCAATAAGAATCCGTATTTAAAAACAGGAGACTTTGGCAGTGCCATCGTATACTACCACCTTTCAAACGACGCCATACAACATTTCAGATTGATTCATAGGTTAGTTATATATTTGTTTTAATCGTGCTTGGCGTAAAGTAATTTGATGTGAAGAAATAAAAGTTGGATGCTATTTACGAGGAGTCTTCAACATCTATAACAACCATAAGTTATTGGATCTACGAATTTAAGTACATCAGTTTTTGAGGAGGAGCGCTCATGGCTTACTTAAAAGGGTTTAACTAAATCAACAATTGAAAAATCGACCACTAAAAAATGAGGACACAAGGCCCTTTCACCCTGTTGCAAAGAGAAAAAGAGCCAGAAGGACATGAAAATGACCGGTATTTTTTTAGTTTTTTACTTCACTAAGGAAATATCAAATAAAACCTATCGTACCATTAAATGAACAAATTTAATTTTTTGAATAAAGTAAAAATATTTTATCGCAAGACACTAAACACTAAACTACTAAGCTATGAAACAAACTGAAAAGTTGTATGGTGTCGTTTGAAAGATGATTTAAAATATACGAGTATATCTATATACAATTGCATAAGATCAAAGTCGTAGAGAATGTTGTCATCTATAAGATTCATAATAATCTCTAATGACAAAGAAACGTATATTTTTGACCTTTGACCTCGAATATCTTACGACAAGTACTCAAGATTATATGATGCCTCCTAACAATCCATCAGAACGTCAAAACAAATGTGTTCAGTATTGCGTGGATCGAAACAAACATGTTGGATGCATTTTTATATAGTTTTTAATTTAAATGTTTTTTCATTGAGTGTGTCCGCAAATTCAACACCGGTTTTATTGAATCGACACTGTTTACATAATATTTTTGTTCATTGTTATATTGAACCTTCTCTGCCTAAGAGAAAAGAATTTCTTGTCATTGTTATCTACGGCCTCTTATTTTGTAAATTGTTTTAAAGTTAAAATAATTGTTTGTTTTAGGTTTCTAAATTATGGAGATGTAATTGTTCGTTCAAACTATAACGTCTAGAATATAAGTATTACACTCACTTCCGTTATTTTATTCATAAATAAATCCCTACCCCCAGTTAGAAATTTATAAAATAAAAATATATAATTAAAATAAATAAAAAATTAATCAATAAATTCGCGCTCGATTAATTTCTAACGCGACGTCCCTTATAGAAAACGAAATAGGTTTTTTTATAAAACTTAACGAAAAGTCTATGCAAAATTACAGCTTACTATCTTTCATTCCTTATATCACCGGGTTCACTTGGTGGTAATGAAGACTAAACGTTATACAGGGTGTTTGGTAGCAAAGTGCAAAGGCTTACGGCTTAAGGATGATACTTGACACCATTTAGAACATTATGAGCCATACATGTCTTAGGCGAAGTCTGATTTTTATTTTTAACTGGTATTTTTATGTTATTTTTATATAAACCTAATTTCTGACAGTTAAATGCCAACAGTGACCCAGTGAATTTAAGTTGGTATGTTAATTGTTTAATTTTTTGGGGTTTGTCAGATGTGTACCTAATCTAATATACCATGTCCCAAGCATCTGTGTTATTTAAGAAAAATACTGAACGCTTTTGAATTCGTAAAAACTTTTGAAATTTAAAAAAATCGGCCTTGATCGTTCAAACCTTTCTAAAAACATGCTTGATTATTGGTATTTCATTGAAGGTATCATTTAAACTGATATCTTACCAATTATCAGAATTAGAGCTAGAACTAGAACTGGTGACCTTACAGTACTTGATTATTGTACTTGTAGAAAACAGTGCTTCTAGATGGAAAATATCTTTTTTATGGCATAAGGTTTAGATAAAAGAGTTCCCATGAACTGTTTTGAATTTAAATGATTTTTTACCTCAGATTCTATTAAATTAGCATTAACGTTATTATATGCACACATTACATATTTTTGAGGTAATGTCATTTAAAATGCATATACCATCCGACAACACAAAACATGGATATTACCCGGCATTTATGTAATACTTGACTCAAGCAAAATCTAATAATATTTAATCTTAGCGTCTACAATTATAAATTTTTGAAAAAGACATATTATGATGTAAAAATCCTTAAAAAGGTGTCCTTTAGAAGTTTTATGAGTATGCTAATCCGAATATTAACTTTTTAAGAAAGATTAAAATAGATCACATAGCTTTGCAAATTAGGTAACATTGTGGAAGTAAAAAGTAACTTTTGCTATATTAGATAAACCTTAAATACACGTAACTGTCTTTAGTGAGTAGTATTTCAGGTAATCTAGGTTAAGCCTTCTTTGTGGATAGATTTTTTAAGATATAAAACGATGAAATAAACCAAATATTGATGACGTATACATATTATACTGTCAATGCAAAAAGTTTTAGTCCAAGAGGCAGTAACCGCCAGACCTACGTCATTTTATAATGGCTGAAAACTTTTCAGCGCAAGTACACTACTACAGGTAAAAACAATTGGCTACTTTGAACCTTAAGTTGCGCTGGTTTTGCCAGGTAACAAGTAGCAAAGATTTATAAATTGGTGAAAAATACGTCATAAAATAAAGGATCATTTTTTGATACTTTCTACCCGGGACTATTATAAATCACGTCCGTCGATTTCGAGAAACTTTTTTTAACTATTTAATTATTTAAAAAAAATTGTTTAACTATTTTTATCGATCCTCTAATTTTCACGGTATTTTCATCATTTCCGTAAAGGTTTTCTACACCCCTAAACAAATCGGGATGAGAATATATTTAGATCCAGCGTGCTTGTGTAGCAAATCGAGATTATTAGATCATTAAATAATTTGTTAACCGAATAACAAAAATATACGTTGTAAACTGTCCACTTCATGCAGTGACAGGAATAGCGATGATAGATTAGCATTAGATAACGCGGTCCTCTTCAGTGCGGTTGGTAGGTTGGTACGCATGAGTGTTTCATGAAGTGTGCTTCAAGTAGAGATTATTATCTGCAACAGATTGTCACAAAAGTTTGTTGAAGAGTCTACCCTGCCTATCCTATACAGCATGCAGCTTTACTCCTGCATACACAAACAACATCTTCCACAACAACAAATATAACGAATAATATCCTAATTATTCAAGTTGTTTTAAGTGTAATTAAATTGTTGATTAAATTGTTAGATGTCATGGGCGTAACCTAGCTATCCAGTCGTGCGAAACCGTTCGAACTAGTTACGATTTCGTCTAGAGTGTTACGGCTCGCTCACATTACCATCGTTTTCATGTAACTTCTGATTATTCAGAGAGATGTAGTCGCATTAGCGCTGAATATCATGAGAGGTGATTTCTATTTCAATTTTTATTTAGTATTATTTTTATTATTTATATATTAATTGTGTATGCCTTTCGGCTTTACAATCTACAGTATTATATTTCTAATACATTTCATTCCTATATACATTCCAAACTTAAAAACTAAACTTAAAATAAACTTAAAATCTTCTCGACTTTTACTACTTCCAAAAGTGCTTTCTGCTTCTTCTTCTTTTGACCCTCTCTATTATTCTCCACCAGATTATTTATTCTCCTGTTTTTCCTTTTCTTCTTTCTATTTCCGCCATCCACCTCTTACCTTCACTGCCTCCCTTTAATAGCTGTCCAATATTCCTTTCGCTTGCTACTTTTTCCTTACACTCAAACTTAATGTGCTCCAGTGTTTCGTCCTCCGCTCCACACATTCTACACTTTCTTTCCTCACTCTTTTCCCAGTATCTGTTTCCTTTTTTCTCATTTCCCAATCTAAACCTTGCTGTTCTTCTTATGTGTTTTATGTCCTTTTCTATAAGGTACTGAGGCACATTATTTTCCCATAACCTCTTATATCTTTTATTGTAGTTACTTTTTTTTTATTTAGTAATACACCACTGTATGCATCGAGTATCGCATACGTCCGGAAGTTGAGATAGCAGTAGGCCCGTCGCACACTTCAAGCGTATTTAAGCTAATTTTGACTGGATGTATATTGGTTGTGGAGTTTGGACCTTATAGAGATCTATAAGCTGCAACGACGTATCTGCGATCTGTCGGCGGTATCCAAGTTCTCGAACAGCAAATGTCGCTCAGTTCCTTTCAATAGCTTAGTGGGTGCACAATTTTGTTATGAAGGACCTTTTAGCAATTAAGTAATTAATAGCAATTTTTTATTTAAATCAAAATACACAGCAAAACATCAGAACCTTTTTAGATTACATTTATTTTAAACTACACTATTGAATTACATATAAATTGATTAAATATTTTAGTTAATAAGAATACTAGTTACGACACTAGGTAGATGTAACTCGTGGTTTAAGTTATAGATAAAAATATGTGTATTTATTATTTTATGTATATGCATCAAAAGGTTAAGCGTGCTGTAGGTTTGAGTGTTGAAGCAATAAGAACGAATTAGGACCAAATACGTAGTGTCGAACTCTAGAGACCCAGTAAACAATTTGGTGAAGTGCCCTATTTAGTGACGTTTCTATCACTATTTCACTTCAATTATAGATAGCATCAACTTTATCTTCATTTGTATTCCGACAGGTGGAGTAATTTCGCCATCTGTAACCGATAAAGTAGACATTTTATATGAAAAAATGTGAGAAACTGAACTATAAATGAACTCTTTTATGACAAAAAAATCATGACGCATCTTCAATATGATGTCAAAGTGACTCCAAAATGTTTACTGGGGAAGTGAATAAGCAAAGGATGTTTACATAAGAAATATTATAGTTTGCCCACAGAGAGCCGTGTATAAGAAACAACTAGGTATAAAATATAAATGAATTGAGGCAAAGTCGTCCGAATACAAACGTTACGTAGGCCTCATACTGGAACCGTATATCAGCGATTTTTAATCAAACGAATCAACTGAAAGTGATATGAAAGAGAATGCAATAGTCTCTTTCATAATAGTGCTGTATCGATAAAAATTAAAGTAAAAGTAAAAGCTCTCATGATAAATTTTGTTAGTGCAAAACAACTTCAATACACCCCCCACAGTACAGAAGTTTGACTTGGAGTACTGTCGTATCGGTAAGGAGTATGCATATATTGTGACATAACAGATGCAAAGAAGACAGGAGCCGGCTTGCTTTGAGAGTTCCATCCGTTCAACCAAGCCGCCGACTTACGTCCTAATTCCCCGTCGCTTATTAAATACGCTTGCAGTGCGCAAAAGGCCTTATACACTATGAACACTATGACCCCGCGATCTAGGCTGGATTTCAATACTCGTCGGGTCCGGGTCCAATATTTTGTAAACCCAACGAATCCGGGTCGGGTCCAAAATCAGAAAAATATTAAAAGCATCTAATTTTTTAAGTTAT
This sequence comes from Panorpa germanica, assembly GCA_963678705.1. Lineage (NCBI taxonomy): Eukaryota > Metazoa > Arthropoda > Insecta > Mecoptera > Panorpidae > Panorpa > Panorpa germanica. Next base: position 5,703,613 of record OY783205.1, read on the forward strand.
AGTTATCGCAATACATTTATTATTTCAGTTATTACAAAATAATTTTACAACCTATGTTTTACCAGCTCTAATATAGTGATATTTAAGATACATTAAAGGATTAAGGGACTAATCCCCCAATGCCGATTTAAGTTTGGTGTAAAAATTAACTTTAATTATATTCGCTAAAGAAGTCCAACATGTTTTACAGTTTCAAATTAGCTCTTTGGTGTAACCGAGTTCTGAATTTATTCAAACAAATTTTACAAAACAATTGTATTAAATGTCGGGCACGAGATCTGAATTATTTTTAACAATCATGCTAACAATCTTAATTTCTTTACTGTTACCCCTTTTCTTCCACTTCTTTCTTTCTTTTCTGTACTCTATTCTTCGTTGCCTCCTCTCATAAGCTCCTCTATCTACTTTTCACCGTTTATTTTACTCTCGCAGGACTCTATTATTTGCACAACGTCTCTGTCTCACTCTCTTGCACATTCGACATAACCTTTTCTCTCTTTTTTCCCATTACCTACTGCCTTTCTCTTCATTTCCCATTCTGAATCTTATGATTCTCCTTACAATCATTTCTATGTATTTCAATATAATTTCTAACTGATACTACAAATTATTTTACTGTAATTGTTTTATATATATTTTCCTAAAATATATTGCCTTAAAATAATGATAATGGTTGACGAATGTTTTTCTAAACCAAGTCTTATTTGATATCTGGAATCGTTTAGTTCTGACTATTTTTTCCTTATTTTCAAGGTTAACTTCTGTTGTTTAGCGTAAAATATACATTGCAGTGCTAACCAACCATATCATTACGTTTTCAATTTTCAGGTCACTGCATACAAATTCAAAATTTATCAGTGAGTCTGTTTTAGTATTTGGTCTAATCGTATTTATGTTTTTTTATCAGTTCTCAGTTGTCAATAATTAATTCTTAGTTGACATTTTAACGCATATGTTGCATTTACTATTCCATGTCTTTTCTTGTTTCCATTTGTGGTCATTCATAAACTACGTGGTCCCATTTTTTCCATTTTTGAACCCCTCCCCTCTTTTAGTTTAGCGTAGTCTAAATGTAATGTAGTCAGTTTAGTCTACACTTCGCCTCGAAAGAAAAGGGTTTTTTTGTCAGTTTTCCTTACACAAATACACAAGCCAACCAAAAGCCAACATCGATTGCCAATGCCTACAATAAAGCTAAAAGCACCAGCTAGGCACCGTAAATTAAAACAAAAAGATAAATGAAATTGTAGTATAACATTAATAAATACTGAAAATTGTAAACTGAAGTTGCATTGGGATGAATTTTATAGTGAATTTATTAATATTTACTGGAAATTTTGACACTATTTCACGTCAGAAGTCACTGTGCTGTTAGAAGTTATTAATACCAAAACAGTTTCTCTTTTCAACATCGTACATAGATTCTCTCTCTTTCACTTCTTTTTTGACATATCTAAGAGATTTCTACAACTCAGACATATTAAGGTCGATAAAAAAAGCATATTTTCGATAGTGTTTTTTGACGACAAAGTTTATATATAATTATTTCTATAATTACTACATGATAAAATAACATTCGAAGAATACTTTGTGAAATTTTCATAAATAGATATCAAGAAATGAGTCATTGGCAAAGAATCTTCGCAGACAAAGAAAGTAACATTGCGGTGTCCCTCATACAGAAGCGGCTTTAGGGGGTGGCAAGCAGGGTAACCACCCAGAGCCTCGCTCTTGTAGGGGCCTCGCATTCTCGCGCAATCACCCAAATAAAAAAATTCATTACTATATATCTGAATCTCGCGCCTCGCTCTTTAGAAATCCCACTTCAATCACTGCGTCTTCTTTTAAGGCATTCATGTGTCTTAGTTTATCATCATTAATATTTGTTATCTTTGTGCTTGTTAACTTTTATAAAACTTCTAATATAAAATTTTATTTCTCGCCAATTATCATCAAAAATACCTCGCAAAGACTTAACACCCCAGGGCCTAGCAAAGAACTGCCGCCCAGGGGCCTCGCAAAGATCTAACACCCCAGGGCCTAGCAAAGTTCTGCCGCCCGGGGCCTCGCAAAGATCTGCTGCCCGGGGCCTCGCAATGGCTAAAGCCGCCACTGCCTTCATAACTCATCACTGGATTTTCTAAAATCGAAAAACCAAAATGATTTCAATAGTTGATAAATTTGTAAGTTCTCTTTATTGATTTCTTAATTTTTTACAGCACTTAGAAGTCAAAATACCGATGTTTCATGAAAAAAATCAAAAACTTTGTTATACCTCGGCACTTATGTAATAAGAGAGTGTGCAAACTTTCAGAGTGTGCAAGGATCGGTCCAGTAGATTTTTGTCCTAGGGAAGGGACCAACTCTGAAATAGGTAAGTGTGAGAAAAACTTGTTTAAAAGTTTCAATGAAAGACGAAACCAGACCAGAGAGGTGAAGACTTAAAACTCTATATCTCCGACAGTTTTACTCCAATCGACTTCAAATTTTCACAAAATAAACTTAATATGTTGTACATTCATATTAATAAATGTAAAAAAAAAAAGTTAAACCATTAATCCACTCTCCCCCCACCATTAAACTTCTTTGAAGACCCAAATCTGAAATTGCCATATTTTAGCTCACACACATGATCAATTGAATAGTCCCAATTATATTGCTGCAAAAAAGAATAAACAAAAAGTGACACTCTAAATCTAATATAACCTTTTTTCAAATCGTAACAATGTAAATAAATTACAATTACAAACACCAGTACAATTACAATTACTCCATGCTTTCAATGCCCTTGAGATTTCTATTACATAAAGAACTTGTTAAATTACTCATAAATAAAATTAATTAACGATGTTGTTTTGTTTTTGCAACAAAGTCACCTTGTTCAGTTTTTTTTAACGTCAGTAGAGCAAACTGACTTAGATTGAATCTACTTATTGCAGAGTTAGCTATGTAAGAGTATTTATGAAATTGATCGATCAGGGCCGGTGTAGTAAATCTGTGCTTAGGGTTAAAAAATTATCAATAATTTTATATAAAAATAATTGTGGCATTAGTAATAGACCTATGAATCTTATATAATTATAAATGTTTCTGTAATTATATTTTTATTATTATATTTTAATGTTTTTACCATTTGGTACTACATTCTTGTGCCTTAACTCATTTATTTACAAATCATTGTGCATTCAATTTTGATCCTTATTAATTGAGATACTTTATCTAAACATTCTCACTCCTTCCAAAAGAAAAAAGAAATATCCAAAGGAAAATAAAAGCAAAACTGTTACTGCTATTGCATCACTCATCTTGATACTCTCCTTCCTGTTTCTACTCTGCCATTCCTTCACTTTCTTCATTTCTTTTCTCTATCTCCACCATCCATCTCTTCCCTTCACTACCTCCCTTTAATCACTGCCCACTATTCTTTTCGTTCTTTATCTTTTTCTCACTTGAAAACTTAATGTGCTCAAATGTTTCTATCTCCGTTCCGCACATCCTGCACATCCTTTTTCGCTATTTGCCCAGTATATGTATCTTTTCTCCTCCTTTCCCAATCTGAATCTGGCAATCCTTCTCATGCTGTTATTATATTGTATGATATAAAAGTAACATGATATGCCTTAATATAAGCAGATATTTGAAAGCATGAAAATTCTAAAAAACCTTATTGACTTTATCAATAAAACTAATTTAATCTCTTTATTTTAGGTACGCATACTCTTGTCCATAAGTTGTAAATGATGTATTGTAAATATTTAAAAATGTATATATTGTTTTAAGTGCAAGTAACTGTTGAAAGTTACACTTAAAATTATTATGAAAAAAAAAAGTAGCATTGCAATTTAAGAAAAAAGTAAAAGATAGGTTTCATTATATGGTTGTGTTACCATGGTCACTGGCTGTCGAAGAGTCCAAGTCATCCACCAACATATAATAAGATTCGTTGTTTCCTTTTTCTTATTAGTTGTATTACATACAGTTTTCACATCTTCTTGTTTTATTTTCCGTACTTCAGAGACTAACTAACAATTCTTTTACGTATTCCTTGTTTGGCTTCGCCACCCATTTAAGTTTAAAAAATTGATAATGGATAACTTAAGTATAGGTAGGTAGTTTTAACAGGAATTATTTTTATTTTGTAGAAGGATAAAAAATTTATATTTAGTTGGGGTAGTTTAGGGATTAATATAGCGGAGAAGTGTTAAGGTTAGTAGGTAAAATAATATATATTGATGTATATACGTATATTCGTATATTTCAGTAAAGAATGTAGTAGAGTGATTGGCTTGTAGTAACACAAATAATGAAAGAGACAATATGATACAGAAATTTAGGTAAACGAAAATCAAATGTCTTATGGTGGGGGTAACACAAAAGATAATAAAATAATAAGCACATCTATCATTTTAGAATTCTAAGACATTTGTGCAGTTACTTTTAGATCATATATGGTGCTAATGTTGGTAGGGTTTTAAGTTTATATTAAAAAAATAATATTTGCTGATTAACACTATGAAGTAACAAAAATAAAAAAAGTATTTGGTATTTTCCAAATAGGAAACAGGTTGGTAAAAGTTTTCAAATAAAATATAAAATTCTATACTCTAAAAGATATTTAAATACAAAATAGAAAATAGGTATTTACTCTTTTGTATTTGCATTTTGATTAAATGTATTTGAAAAAAGCACATCTTTACGGATTATAATGCTTCGACCCAATTGGTAGAAAATGGTTTCTAGATTTTAAAAGCGCCCGTACAAACATCGATGATGATGAACGCTTTAGTGCCGCCCAATTTTAGCAGTTGTTCCAGAAAAGATTAAAAAGTAAAAAAAAAACATTTTGAAAGACCGTGAAGTCTAGTTCCGTGAGATAAGATCTGACTTAAGATCTTAGAAGGCAGTATATTCACTATTCTGCATCAACATTTGTCCATGAGAAAGTTCTCTTTGAAGTTCACCCACTGATGACCAAAAATAACAACGTGTTGTTAATTCAAAATTGCATTGGTTCAGTTTCAACGTTTAAGTAGCAACGACCAACATGGTTGACAATCTTGTTGTAAGTACGCATAAGTCGTACTTATCCTTTCTATTTTTAATATAAATGTTATTTATTTTATAAGAATTATATTATGTTATCTTTAATTTTAGTATTAACTAGCAAACCCGGCGAACTCCGTTTCGCCATCAGATGGCTTCGTTTTATGTAACATTTCGTTTGGTGATTAAAAGATAAAAAAAAATTTTTTTTTTGTTTTATATTTGAAAAGGAAAAATTTTATTTCATTTCACAACAGTAATGAATTCATTTCGATTAGTGTTATTTAGTTGAACTTCTCTAAGTAAATGAAAGTGAATCCAAAGTAAATACTGAATCGAAGCGTTATACGTGTCCGCAAATTATCCGTTTCATTGAAGTGCTCTTTGGTAAACCACATTTTTTGTTTTTTGGTCTGACGTTAACAAAAACAAAGCGGATGGTTTCCCAACTCGTGAACACGCAACGTATAACTGCCCATGTGAAAAACAATGATTTTCTAAATTTATCCCGCAAACACTAAGCGATTGGCCTTGCGACTTGTTAATTGTCATTGTGAACGCAAGGCGAACTGGAAATTGCAATCGTTTGAAGTCAAACGAAAGATCAGTCGGAATCATTGGTATTCGAGGAATACATACATTTTCACCTGCGTACTTTCCGTTAGTAATGGTTGCCTCAATCAAATTCGGCATAAGTGTTTTTATCGAAAGTCGAGTACCGTTGCAAAGTCGCGGTGGATTCAAATTACGCAATATCATAATAACTGTACCAACTTTGAGTTGCAAGTTATGTGGTGGAAATCCTGGTAACTCCAGAGAGTTCAAAAACTCCGTTGGATAATTTACTACATCATCGGGATTTGTTGTGGAATCAACGGATTTGTATGTCACCAAATCGCCAGCAATTTTTGATTGAATGGTGAAATTCAGTGCGTGTACATCATTATTCTTTGCGGCAAGAATTGCTCGTTGACTTAACCAAGCATAATTCTGATAATTCTCACTAATGTTTGGGAAAACATTTTCAATAAGAGCTAATTGAGAGTCTACAAATCGGCAAAAGTCGTTTGTAAGAGTAATTAATCCAGATGTCGCATCAACTGGGACTTTTCCATTTCCAACAGCTAACAATTGTTTGGAAAATTGTGCAGCACTTTCATCGTTTTGAAGTTGAACTCTCATATTAGTGGTTAGCGATAATGTTTTTACGTTATTCCATAAAGGTGATGCCTTCAGGCAAGCATTCAATTCATCTGCAGGCGTTCCACGCGGAATTACTGGCAACGTCTGCCTGAAATCGCCTGCCAACAATATCATCAAGCCGCCAAAGATGTTGGTATTTCGCCGAAGATCCTTCAGTGTGAAGTTAAGTGCTTCAAGTGATTTCTTATGTGCCATTGTGCACTCATCCCAAACAATGAGGTTGCGTTGCATCAACAATTTTCCCATTGCACTGGATCGGGAAATATTGCATGTTGGAGTATCAATTGTGTTTAAATTGAGTGGCAACTTAAGCGCAGAATGTGCAGTACGACCGCCATCTAGAAGAGTCGCCGCAATTCCAGATGATGCTAACGCCAAAGCTATGTTACATCTTGATCGAATAGTGGCCAAAATCAATGAAATGACAAATGTTTTCCCTGTTCCTCCAGGTGCGTCCAGGAAGAATAGACCACCAGTATTATTGTCCACTGCTTGCATTAATGTTTCGTATACTTGTTTTTGCTGTTCATTCAGCAACGGCACATTATTTCGAACGAATTCCTGCAATGTATCAACATTGTATTGCAGCTCTCGATTTAATTCTTGGTTGAATGCATCGTGCATCGATCGATTTGGCGCAATCATTCCTACTTCAATCAGTAGCTTGTTTGCAATAGTCAAGCATTGATCATCAATCAGAATCAATCCTTCATTGTAGATTTCATCGGTAATTTGGATGTCAGGATTATTCGTTTGAATGCGCAAGCGATGCAAGATATCTTCACATATGTCTTTGTATTTGTTCCATAACTGAATTGGTTGTGAAGGAAAACATGTGGTGATGATAATTGCGAACAGCGTTCGTATTTGGTACGCATTTGATGAAACAACTGAATCCGCAAGTGTTAAATCCCAATGAGAATCGTTCTCCAGCAAACCCAATAGTTGACATGCTTCTCGATATGTTTGGCATTGGTGGCCATTCACAGTTTTCAAATGCGCAAATGATTTTGGTCCACGTACATTTATTAACAGCAGTCGCAAATAAAAACATTCATCATTTCTAGGATGAACAGTATACATGCGACCTAGTGCATCAGTGGAAAACACCTGTGGCCAATCTGGAACTGGGGTTCCTTGTTTGCGACGTTGGAATTTCTTTGTTGATTGATTCCAAGTGTAATACTTGGGCATTTCAACGTACATCAGCGTCGCTGCGAATGGATCTGCTTCACACATTGCAAAGAAGCTAGTCAATGTTGTCGATGGTGGTCTCTCAGCTCGTTGTGCCGCATTAGCCTCAGTGAAGTAAACTCTTTGGCCATTTTCCAAATGCACTGCTAAATGTACAACTGTGGGATATCTTTCATGAATTTGAAATGACAATAATCGCCACAGTGCTTCATTAGTACTGACGTATCTACCCATTTGGAAGTTGCTGATTTCGTCATTCGCATTTTCCGACGCAATACCAAACACAGCCATGTCGCTGCCTTTTGTGACGTACTTGCACAAATATTTGATTGATTTGGCCGAATGACAACTCTCAACGTTTGCATGTGTTTTGAAAATTCGTGATAGCAGCGGGCAATATGGTACAATGAATTCATTTCCGATCTCAATCTCTTGATTTTTAACTTTAACTTTGATAGTTCGACCATTATCTTCTTTTGAACGCCGACGATAAACTGGATATCCATCGTTCCCTGTGACTGTTTCAGCAACTAACGGTCGCGGATATCGTTTTGTGCACTTTCATCAGCCATGCGAGGCGATAATGGATTTAATGCACCGCACGGTCCATGCACCATCTGTGTCGTCACAATGTCGTGTAGATGGGGATCAGTGACTGGATCAGGAATTTCAGCTGATATGATGTCATCCACTTCATTTGAATGTAATTTGTTCAGCAACCAAATTAGGATATGAGCATGCGGTAGTCCACGCTTCTGCCATTCCACCGAGTACATATAACAACGTGTGTCACCAAAAACTAGATACTTAGTAAGCACACACATCATAACCTTGAGTTTTTGCTGAAATACTCTGGCGATTATGTCATGGCGATATTGCGGTTTTTGGCCCGGTTCCAACTCACGTTCAATTTCCGTCCACTTCGGATTGCATGTGAACGTAATAAATAAATCCGGAGTTCCATAATTTCGCACGTACGTCATAGCGTCTTGAGCGTATTCGTGCATGTGTCGTGGGCTTCCGATGTAAGATGATGGGAGAATCGTCAGACGTCCAATATTCTGAACATCACCATCTGAATGAATAGCATCACGCAAGTGTATATAGTCCTCAGATCGTAGCTTTGCCTGATTGAATCGGATGAACGCTAAACGTTCGGTCTCGACTTTGACATACATGTCGACAGCGAATTGCTGGAATAGCCGACGGCACTTCAGAATGACATTCTCCTCATGTGTACGAATCATTATACGATACGCATAGTAATTCATTGCGCTTAGATTTTTATTCGTTGATACACCTAAAAATGCAAAATTAAATGAATTGTTAATGGAAACCAATAATAGCAATAGTGTGTGAATATTGTACCAGTAATTGGATCGACCATCTTCAACGTGATGTCGTATCCGTCTTGCCCTTGCCAATAAATGATTGGATATTGTAACGCATCGTACAAACGATGTGTCTCGTTTACACGATGCATGATATTGCTTCTTCGCTGAACGACAATGTCTCGCGATTTAGTTGGATCGCCAACAATAATTGCAGCAACATCATTAACGGTGGGTGCATTGAATCTTCGCACATGTTCACCTGTTGGGGTACAATCCGCTCTTATGACAAATTTGTGCGTATCCGATGGCATTCATTCCAATGCTGTTTTGAACATATTAACCACAGCATTATTAGCGTGAAAAAATGCTTGCAACTGTTCAATAATTCGTCTCTTTAACTGTTGTGTTCCCTGTATATTGCACCGCACATTCAGCTGATCCACCATCGACGAAATGAAATATATTTGCAGAAATTGATGCGGTTCATCTGGTGTTGGCACCATTGAACCATGCAAATGATATATTTGTCCTTGTATCTGTAATTGCAAACAATCATTTGTTGAAGAATACGGTGTAACTTCTGATCGTGTGATGGTGTAGTATGTGGTGTATATGTAGTTGCTATGTGTTGCAATTCATTGTGTTGGTGTGAGTGATTGGTTATTTGTGTTGTATCTTTTACCTTGCAAGTCGGCATGAAGCCGCCTTCTCGAATAATAATAGCTCCAAAGGAAGTCATGCGAAAGCAGTTATTGTATTCAAGGATGTGTTGAAGAAAATGGCTGGAATCGGGATCACTTCCATCGAACAATGGTTTCAGTGGCTGTGGTGGTGTAAGTAATGGATCCAGTTTGACTTTTCCACTTGCGCAGCACAATCCAGCCGTTTCTCTTTTGAACTTTAACGCATTGCAATATCGGCATATAGTCGTCGTTCGTCCAATATCTAAATTTTCATCATCACTGTAGTTCGCAGTGGGATCATATTGGAATGCCAAGCGATTGTATGATGCCAATGATCTTCGTGTGCTCACGCGTTGTCTCAATCAGGCATTTTCTGTTATTATATTTTGTCTTTCTTCGCTTAAGTTCTGTGAATACAGTTGTTGCTGGCTTGCATGTCTTGCGCGGCGGCCGATGTTCGCACGTCGTCCTCTAGGCATTTTGGACTATGGACAGAGTGGTGAATGTAACCTTAAATGCACGATCCACATAATTTACACAGTTCAACTTACCACCTTAAAGACAAATGCCTGCTGTTGAAATTGAATAAAAATTTGCACAATACACGTGATTGATTTGATGGTTTCCAATTTAAATGTTAGGAAATGAATAACTTATTTTTTTAACTTTTTTTTCACAATTTCACAGTGAACACAATACCGGTTTGTCACATGAAATTAATTAACTGAGCAGAAAATAATGAGTAGCTGTCAAACAATGTATCACGCACCGCCGCCTACTACTTAAAACACCGGTCTACTTAAAATATTGGTTTGTATATATGCTATGTATCAGAGTAGGCGCTGTATGTGAAAAAAGATTTTCCCGCTTTTCTGTTGAAATTTTTTCTGAAATCCTAAATTTTCTTTGCTATAAACCTCACGGAGCCCGAGACCTTTCCAACGAATGCAAAACCGTGGAAATCGGTTCGTGCGTTCTGGAGTTATAACATCAGGAAGGAAAACCCGACTTATTTTTATATAGTAGATTTTATATAGTAGATAAAGATGCCAGATATAAAACAAAATGTAAATTCTTAGTGTTATAAATTGATTAATAGTGAAAACGTGCTTGCAGTAGTATACTTGATGTTACAATTAGAGTTATTGTACGAACGAAGTAAAACTCGTAAAGTTATTGCACTGAGGCTCAGGTTGAGACTGGGATGAGACCTTTGATGAGACTGGCGTTCTACAAGCAATACCGATCGGTATATTAACAATTTATTTGTTAACTTTACATCATACAACACTGATACGGTATTACCAGTATTAAAATAGTATAAATATCCACAGACCAGAGTCAATGTTTACAAGCGCTAAATTTAAACAATTATTTATTACAATATTAATACTAAAATTAAAGATAACATAATATAATTCTTATAAAATAAATAACATTTATATTAAAAATAGAAAGGATAAGTACGACTTATGCGTACTTACAACACCCTTCATCCCTAAAAAAGGAACGCATATTAAACAAAACATATGCGTTTCTTTCCAGGAAAAAGAAAAAGGAAGATAGGACGATATCGTACTATGACAACACCCCCTTCCAAAAAAAAAGGGACACGTTTAAAAACAAAATATACGAGTTACAATTCTGGAAAAAAACAAAAAGAGAAGCAAAGTGTCGACAACGATTCTGATCCCATCGTATAGAGTTAACACTGCTTCACAAAACAATCATCCCTGACAAAATCCATCTAACACGTCAAGGTTTTGTTGATTGGTACAAAATCTCTTTAATCTATTCCTATTAACTACCGTATACTTTTTAGGTGAAAAAAGAGAATTGACCTTTTTATCAAAATTTAGTTTAACTCTTGGTTTATTATTAGTAAATTTATTTGTAGCTAAATCAATCGTAGAAGAATATTTTGCACCACTAAGTTGGTCTAGTATGTCATGTACAAGGGGCAAAGGATAAACATCATTTGTCGTCTGCTCATTAAGTTTACGATAATCGATTACAACGCGAAATTGTTTGTTCCCCGACGCGTCTACTTTTTTGGGTACCATTAACAGAGGTGCGTTAAACTGTGAGTCGTATTTTTCAATAATGTTGTTAGCCAACAGTTCTTGAATATGCTTCTCAACAATTCCTTTATGCGCATGAGGTAATCTATGCGGCTTAATGTTTACAGGGTTAGGTGAGTCACTCAGTGCACTCGCATAAGATAAATTATCTACCGGGAAAAAAAATATGTTATTAAAATTATTACAGATTTCCATTAAATCTGTTAAGTATTTTGAATTAACATTTGAAAAATCTATATTATTAAATAAAAGATGTCGTAAGGATCTTTTAGGATCGTTAGGATTTCTTTTCAAAAAATGGTAAAAATTAAATTTATTTATTGGAATAATATCTGGTTTAAAATTGTCAAGTATTACATCTTTCGCTGAGGAATTAGTTATAGATATATAAAAAATATTATTGACAGGATTAATTAATGCGTTGGCTAAAAAAACTTCAGGTAGCAATTCCTTGGCTACACAAACTCCTACCGTAGAACCCGACATAGGAATTAATTTCCTAGTACGTGCTGGTACGATAATACTGTTTATCTTTATTATTGGTAATTCAAATATCTTGCCACGTTGTAAGAATTGTACGCTGTTCGTTACCAAGTTAATTTCTGCTTTAAATGTACGTAAAATATCTAAACCTATGATTCCATCATGCTGAATGGGGAAATCCTCTGACACAACCTGAAAAGTATGTTTCGACCTATAACTATCTAAAATTATAGAAGTTTTAAGTGAACCTAAAGTATAAGGCGTGCCTTCAGAAATTCCCTTTAACAAAATTTTAGATGTACTATCTATTTTGATATTATTATTTAAAATGTTTTGTTTAATTAAAGAAATTTGAGAACCAGTATCCAATAAAAATGATACAGTCTTTGCTTTGGCTGCTGCTATTTTCAATTGGATAGTATCTGGTATTTCTTTAATCTCAATATTTTTATTTAAACTATTAAATTTACGTAAATGGTGATTATAAAAAGAACATAATTCACTATTTGAATTTTGTTTTGTATTTTTAGTAAAAGATACTTGAGGACCATCAGATTCAAGATGTCTTGATCTTTTACAATAAACAGAAGGTTTTGAAAATACCGTAGCTCTCCTACAAATATTAATTTGCGCGACAGGATTTACCGTATCCGCATTTTCCTTCTTGATAAAACAATATTTCTCTAAATGACCATTTTTTTTACAATGGTTACAAAAAAAAGTTTTAAATTTTGTTTCGACTTCGTTAGCAAATTGTTCACTTGAAACTGGTTCACTACTAGAAATAGAATGACTTGTATCTGTTTTAACTTCAACATGCCTTCTTCTTTCTAGAGTGCGCCACCGTGTTTCAAGAAAATTCGTAAAATCATTTAGGGTTGGTAATTCAGAAGTATTTCTGTTTTCCCATTCCTTTAATGTGTTAAAATCTAACTTGGTCTTTAAAATATGTATAAAAATAAAATCTGAATGATTAGAATATATTCCTAACTCGGTTAGAGCTCTAATCGACTCATTAATTTCATCTAAAAAAATTTTAATATTAATTTCTGATTCTAAACGTATAACATTGTAGTTTATTAAATTGTTTAAACAGGTTTCAATAAGTGCTACCTTATTGTCATAACGTTTACAAAGGATGTTCCAAACAATTTCATAATTATCGTTTGTTAAAGGATAATTCTTTATGAGTTTGAGTGGTTCTCCTGTCAAATTTAATTTTAAATAGTGCATTTTTTCAATGCTTGATAATTTACTATTGTTACGAATTAAATTTGTAAATAATTCCATTAAACTTTGCCAATTAATATATTCTCCATCAAAAACGGTTAGTTGCATTGGACTTAAGTTTAAATTTTTTATTGAATCTATGCTTTTTCAGTCATCCACAATATGTGTATCATCCTCAAATGTTTGCTTATAATTCAACAAGGAAATAAGGGTGTCGTCCTAAATACTTTCAACTTCCATAGACTTACTAACGATAGCCGTAGCTTCTTCATTTTTTAGAGTTGGAAGCAGTGCTTCTACGATACTATTATATTTGACCCAAGCCTTTTCTAAGTTTTTTATTTTTAATTCAACGATCGTTAAGGATGTTGATTGGACTTCTAGATTTTTTGAAAACTCATTGATTAGGTTGATTGTATTCTCAACTAATGTGAGAGAATGAACGCTCGGTGCCATAGTACTTAATTAAAGTTATATACAATATACAGACTAAAGATTATTTTGTACCAATAAACGACTCTCCGAAAAATAGGATTCTGACAAGGAAAAATTGTTAGCGAAAACAGTAACTCACAGGAAATTTCCGATGGGGCTCAGACGCTGCAGTTGTAACAGGAAGGTAGTCTCTCTGATTGAACAGACTGCTATCTAACTGATTCAGCTCTTTGCTTTTCCTTTTCAAAATTCCCTCTCGTTCAAAAAAATGTGATTCTAAAAATATTAAACATGAATTAGTATAATTGTGGAAACAATTATAAAAAAATATTATAGTAAATATGCAAAAGTATTGGATATAATACTAAAAAAATTAATAGCTTCAATGACAAACAATGATGCTACAAAAATACTTAGGTTATAGCAAATATTCAAAAGTATTGATTATAATACTAAAAAAAATTATAACCTCGTTAATAATGATGCTAATAAAAAATACTTAAATTATAGCAAATATTCAAAAGTACTGAATATAATACTAAAAAAAAATGATAGCTTCATTAGTAACGTTGCTATAAAAAAAAATATAATTATCAATTTATAGTAATAATTATATACAAAAAAAAGATACTGTTCAATTATACTTAAAGATTTTTTCTTATCAGTGATTATGATCTATACACAGCTGTGTGCGGGACTCTGCAAACGACCAACATCGATTTAGATTATTCCAAGTCTTCTAGAAGCATCCATCCAGTCGCGGGGAGGCAAAAGATTTCTTTTTCCAGGTTCAACGGGCAGTAGTTTTGCATCCGCCGAACTTGTAGAAAATTATGTGAAATACAGATGATATGAAGTTCTAGTCGTACTTTTCAGCAATTTTTGGAAATAATCGATCGGCGTAGTGGTATCCAGATTTACTTGATTCGCATCCAGGTGTAGAATATATAGAAAAAAAATTTTGGGCGTACCTCTTGGATATTTATGTGTAGGAATATCTCTTCGAGACCCCACCTGACACCATTTGTTGTGAGTTGATTCGAAGACAGATGTAAAAACGTGTGAAGATTACTCAGCTTGCTAATACATCACGCCGTGTTGCTAGTTTCTGGAAGTAGACTCTTCAGTTGACGATCATCCACCTTCTTGAATCACTCACGTTGATAAGAATTAACTCTCTTTATGATGATTAACAGAATTCTTGTTAAAACGGAGTATTGTTGCAATTTGAGAATACTTGAGCGGTCTAAAGTATAACCTCGTTGCGACGTACGACGTTGGAACAATTAGTATCTTTTAAATACTATTAATACAAACACTTTTATTAAAATATATCATTTATTCGTTGTAATATTATATCTGCATACTTAATTACAATAGTATTTTATTAGATTAATAAAGATGTCAGATATAGAACAAAATGTAAATTCTTAGTGTTATAATTTGATTAATAGTGAAAACGTGCTTACAGTAGTATACTTGATGTTACAATTAGAGTTATTGTACGAACGAAGTAAAACTGTTAATGTTTAGCACTTGAGACTCAGGATAAGACTAGGATGAGACCTTTGATGAGACTGGCGTTCTACAAGCAATACCGATCGGTATATTAACAATTTATTTGTTAACTTTACATCATACAACACTGATACGGTATTACCAGTATTAAAATAGTATAAATATCCACAGACCAGAGTCAATGTTTACAAGCGCTAAATTTAAACAATTATTTATTACAATATTAATACTAAAATTAAAGATAACATAATAAAATTCTTATAAAATAAATAACATTTATATTAAAAATAGAAAGGATAAGTACGACTTATGCGTACTTACAACACCCTTCATCCCTAAAAAAGGAACGCATATTAAACAAAACATATGCGTTTCTTTCCAGGAAAAAGAAAAAGGAAGATAGGACGATATCGTACTATCACAACACCCCCTTCCAAAAAAAAAGGGACACGTATAAAAACAAAATATACGAGTTACAATTCTGGAAAAAAACAAAAAGAGAAGCAAAGTGTCGACAACGATTCTGATCCCATCGTATAGAGTTAACACTGCTTCACAAAACAATCATCCCTGACAAAATCCATCTAACACGTCAAGGTTTTGTTGATTGGTACAAAATCTCTTTAATCTATTCCTATTAACTACCGTATACTTTTTAGGTGAAAAAAGAGAATTGACCTTTTTATCAAAATTTAGTTTAACTCTTGGTTTATTATTAGTAAATTTATTTGTAGCTAAATCAATCGTAGAAGAATATTTTGCACCACTAAGTTGGTCTAGTATGTCATGTACAAGGGGCAAAGGATAAACATCACTTGTCGTCTGCTCATTAAGTTTACGATAATCGATTACAACGCGAAATTGTTTGTTCCCCGACGCGTCTGCTTTTTTGGGTACCATTAACAGAGGTGCGTTAAACTGTGAGTCGTATTTTTCAATAATGTTGTTAGCCAACAGTTCTTGAATATGCTTCTCAACAATTCCTTTATGCGCATGAGGTAATCTATGCGGCTTAATGTTTACAGGGTTAGGTGAGTCACTCAGTGCACTCGCACAAGATAAATTATCTACCGGGAAAAAAAATATGTTATTAAAATTATTACAGATTTCCATTAAATCTGTTAAGTATTTTGAATTAACATTTGAAAAATCTATATTATTAAATAAAAGATGTCGTAAGGATCTTTTAGGATCGTTAGGATTTCTTTTCAAAAAATGGTAAAAATTAAATTTATTTATTGGAATAATATCTGGTTTAAAATTGTCAAGTATTACATCTTTCGCTGAGGAATTAGTTATAGATATATAAAAAATATTATTGACAGGATTAATTAATGCGTTGGCTAAAAAAACTTCAGGTAGCAATTCCTTGGCTACACAAACTCCTACCGTAGAACCCGACATAGGAATTAATTTCCTAGTACGTGCTGGTACGATAATACTGTTTATCTTTATTATTGGTAATTCAAATATCTTGCCACGTTGTAAGAATTGTACGCTGTTCGTTACCAAGTTAATTTCTGCTTTAAATGTACGTAAAATATCTAAACCTATGATTCCATCATGCTGAATGGGGAAATCCTCTGACACAACCTGAAAAGTATGTTTCGACCTATAACTATCTAAAATTATAGAAGTTTTAAGTGAACCTAAAGTATAAGGCGTGCCTTCAGAAATTCCCTTTAACAAAATTTTAGATGTACTATCTATTTTGATATTATTATTTAAAATGTTTTGTTTAATTAAAGAAATTTGAGAACCAGTATCCAATAAAAATGATACAGTCTTTGCTTTGGCTGCTGCTATTTTCAATTGGATAGTATCTGGTATTTCTTTAATCTCAATATTTTTATTTAAACTATTAAATTTACGTAAATGGTGATTATAAAAAGAACATAATTCACTATTTGAATTTTGTTTTGTATTTTTAGTAAAAGATACTTGAGGACCATCAGATTCAAGATGTCTTGATCTTTTACAATAAACAGAAGGTTTTGAAAATACCGTAGCTCTCCTACAAATATTAATTTGCGCGACAGGATTTACCGTATCCGCATTTTCCTTCTTGATAAAACAATATTTCTCTAAATGACCATTTTTTTTACAATGGTTACAAAAAAAAGTTTTAAATTTTGTTTCGACTTCGTTAGCAAATTGTTCACTTGAAACTGGTTCACTACTAGAAATAGAATGACTTGTATCTGTTTTAACTTCAACATGCCTTCTTCTTTCTAGAGTGCGCCACCGTGTTTCAAGAAAATTCGTAAAATCATTTAGGGTTGGTAATTCAGAAGTATTTCTGTTTTCCCATTCCTTTAATGTGTTAAAATCTAACTTGGTCTTTAAAATGTGTATAAAAATAAAATCTGAATGATTAGAATATATTCCTAACTCGGTTAGAGCTCTAATCGACTCATTAATTTCATCTAAAAATTTTTTAATATAAATTTCTGATTCTAAACGTATAACATTGTAGTTTATTAAATTGTTTAAACAGGTTTCAATAAGTGCTACCTTATTGTCATAACGTTTACAAAGGATGTTCCAAACAATTTCGTAAATATCGTTTGTTAAAGGATAATTCTTTATGAGTTTGAGTGGTTCTCCTGTCAAATTTAATTTTAAATAGTGCATTTTTTCAATGCTTGATAATTTACTATTATTACGAATTAAATTTGTAAATAATTCCATGAAACTTTGCCAATTGGTATATTCTCCATCAAAAACGGTTAGTTGCATTGGACTTAAGTTTAAATTTTTTATTGAATCTATGCTTTTTGAGTCATCCACAATATGTGTATCATCCTCAAATGTTTGCTTATAATTCAACAAGGAAATAAGGGTGTCGTCGTAAATACTTTCAACTTCCATAGACTTACTAACGATAGCCGTAGCTTCTTCATTTTTTAGAGTTGGAAGCAGTGCTTCTACGATACTATTATATTTGATCCACGCCTTTTCTAAGTTTTTGATTTTTAATTCAACGATCGTTAAGGATGTTGATTGGACTTCTAGATTTTTTGAAAACTCATTGATTAGGTTGATTGTATTCTCAACTAATGTGAGGGAATGAACGCTCGGTGCCATAGTACTTAATTAAAGTTATATATAATATACAGACTAAAGATTATTTTGTACCAATAAACGACTCTCCGAAAAACAGGATTTTGACAAGGAAAAATTGTTAGCGAAAACAGTAACTCACAGGAAATTTCCGATGGGGCTCAGACGTTGCAGTTGTAACAGGAAGGTAGTCTCTCTGATTGAACAGACTGCTATCTAACTGCTTCAGCTCTTTGCTTTTCCCTTTCAAAATTCCCTCTCGTTCAAAAAAAGTTGTTCTAAAAATATTAAACATGAATTAGTATAATTGTGGAAACAATTATAAAAAAATATTATAGTAAATATTCAAAAGTATTGGATATAATACTAAAAAAATTAATAGCTTCAATGATAAACAATGATGCTACAAAAATAGTTAGGTTATAGCAAATATTCAAAAGTACTGAATATAATACTAAAAAAAATTATAACCTCGTTAATAATGATGCTACTAAAAAATACTTAGATTATAGCAAATATTCAAAAATACTGAATATAATACTAAAAAAAATGATAGCCTCATTAGTAACGTTGCTATATAAAAAAATACAATTATCAATTTATAGTAATAATTATATACAAAAAAAAGATACTGTTCTATTATACTTAAAGATTTTTTCTTATCAGTGATTATGATCTATACACAGCTGTGTGCGGGACTCTGCAAACGACCAACATCGATTTAGATTATTCCAAGTCTTCTAGAAGCATTCATCCAGTCGCGGGGGGGCAAAAGATTTCTTTTTCCAGGTTCAACGGGCTGTAGTTTTGCATCCGCCGAACTTGTAGAAAATTATGTGAAATACAGATGATATGAAGTTCTAGTCGTACTTTTCAGCAATTTTTGGAAATAATCGATCGGCGTAGTGGTATCCAGATTTACTTGATTCGCATCCAGGTGTAGAATATATAGAAAAAAATTTTTGGGCGTACCTCTTGGATATTTATGTGTAGGAATATCTCTTCGAGACCCCACACCTGACACCATTTGTTGTGAGTAGATTAAAAGGGCGGATGTTACACCTGACATCAATGTTGTAATAAGAGGTCGAATTGTCGTTCTAAAAGGAGATTACTCAGCTTGCTAATACATCACGTCGTGTTGCTAGTTTCTGGAAGTAGACTCTTCAGTTGACGATCATCCACCTTCTTGAATCACTCACGTTGATAAGAATTAACTCTCTTTAAGATGGTTAACAGGATTCTTGTTAAAACGGAGTATTGTTGCAATTTGTGAATACTTGAGCGGCCTAAAGTATACCCTTGTTGCGACATACGACGTTGGAACAATTAGTATCTTTTAAATACTATTAATACAAACACTTTTATTAAAATATATCATTTATTCGTTGTAATATTATATCTGCATACTTAATTACAATAGTATTTTATAAATTAATAAAGATGCCAGATATAAAACAAAATGTAAATTCTTAGTGTTATAATTTGATTAATAGTGAAAACGTGCTTACAGTAGTATACTTGATGTTACAATTAGAGTTATTGTACGAACGAAGTAAAACTGATAATGGTTAGCACTTGAGGCTCAGGATAAGACTGGCGTTCTACAAGCAATACCGATCGGTATATTAACAATTTGTTTGTTAACTTTACATCATACAACACTGATACGATATTACCAGTATTAAAATAGTATAAATTATCCACAGACCAGAGTCAATATTTACAAGCGCTAACTTTAAACAATTATTTGTTACAATATTAATACTAAAATTAAAGATAACATAATATAATTCTTATAAAATAAATAACATTTATATTAAAAATAGGAAGGATAAGTACGACTTATGCGTACTTACAACATTAATAAATGTAAAAAAAAAAGTTAAACCATTAATCCACTCTCCCCCCACCATTAAACTTCTTTGAAGACCCAAATCTGAAATTGCCATATTTTAGCTCACACACATGATCAATTGAATAGTCCCAATTATATTGCTGCAAAAAAGAATAAACAAAAAGTGACACTCTAAATCTAATATAACCTTTTTTCAAATCGTAACAATGTAAATAAATTACAATTACAAACACCAGTACAATTACAATTACTCCATGCTTTCAATGCCCTTGAGATTTCTATTACATAAAGAACTTGTTAAATTACTCATAAATAAAATTAATTAACGATGTTGTTTTGTTTTTGCAACAAAGTCACCTTGTTCAGTTTTTTTTAACGTCAGTAGAGCAAACTGACTTAGATTGAATCTACTTATTGCAGAGTTAGCTATGTAAGAGTATTTATGAAATTGATCGATCAGGGCCGGTGTAGTAAATCTGTGCTTAGGGTTAAAAAATTATCAATAATTTTATATAAAAATAATTGTGGCATTAGTAATAGACCTATGAATCTTATATAATTATAAATGTTTCTGTAATTATATTTTTATTATTATATTTTAATGTTTTTGCCATTTGGTACTACATTCTTGTGCCTTAACTCATTTATTTACAAATCATTGTGCATTCAATTTTGATCCTTATTAATTGAGATACTTTATCTAAACATTCTCACTCCTTCCAAAAGAAAAAAGAAATATCCAAAGGAAAATAAAAGCAAAACTGTTACTGCTATTGCATCACTCATCTTGATACTCTCCTTCCTGTTTCTACTCTGCCATTCCTTCACTTTCTTCATTTCTTTTCTCTATCTCCACCATCCATCTCTTCCCTTCACTACCTCCCTTTAATCACTGCCCACTATTCTTTTCGTTCTTTATCTTTTTCTCACTTGAAAACTTAATGTGCTCAAATGTTTCTATCTCCGTTCCGCACATCCTGCACATCCTTTTTCGCTATTTGCCCAGTATATGTATCTTTTCTCCTCCTTTCCCAATCTGAATCTGGCAATCCTTCTCATGCTGTTATTATATTGTATGATATAAAAGTAACATGATATGCCTTAATATAAGCAGATATTTGAAAGCATGAAAATTCTAAAAAACCTTATTGACTTTATCAATAAAACTAATTTAATCTCTTTATTTTAGGTACGCATACTCTTGTCCATAAGTTGTAAATGATGTATTGTAAATATTTAAAAATGTATATATTGTTTTAAGTGCAAGTAACTGTTGAAAGTTACACTTAAAATTATTATGAAAAAAAAAAGTAGCATTGCAATTTAAGAAAAAAGTAAAAGATAGGTTTCATTATATGGTTGTGTTACCATGGTCACTGGCTGTCGAAGAGTCCAAGTCATCCACCAACATATAATAAGATTCGTTGTTTCCTTTTTCTTATTAGTTGTATTACATACAGTTTTCACATCTTCTTGTTTTATTTTCCGTACTTCAGAGACTAACTAACAATTCTTTTACGTATTCCTTGTTTGGCTTCGCCACCCATTTAAGTTTAAAAAATTGATAATGGATAACTTAAGTATAGGTAGGTAGTTTTAACAGGAATTATTTTTATTTTGTAGAAGGATAAAAAATTTATATTTAGTTGGGGTAGTTTAGGGATTAATATAGCGGAGAAGTGTTAAGGTTAGTAGGTAAAATAATATATATTGATGTATATACGTATATTCGTATATTTCAGTAAAGAATGTAGTAGAGTGATTGGCTTGTAGTAACACAAATAATGAAAGAGACAATATGATACAGAAATTTAGGTAAACGAAAATCAAATGTCTTATGGTGGGGGTAACACAAAAGATAATAAAATAATAAGCACATCTATCATTTTAGAATTCTAAGACATTTGTGCAGTTACTTTTAGATCATATATGGTGCTAATGTTGGTAGGGTTTTAAGTTTATATTAAAAAAATAATATTTGCTGATTAACACTATGAAGTAACAAAAATAAAAAAAGTATTTGGTATTTTCCAAATAGGAAACAGGTTGGTAAAAGTTTTCAAATAAAATATAAAATTCTATACTCTAAAAGATATTTAAATACAAAATAGAAAATAGGTATTTACTCTTTTGTATTTGCATTTTGATTATATGTATTTGAAAAAAGCACATCTTTACGGATTATAATGCTTCGACCCAATTGGTAGAAAAGGGTTTCTAGATTTTAAAAGCGCCCGTACAAACATCGATGATGATGAACGCTTTAGTGCCGCCCAATTTTAGCAGTTGTTCCAGAAAAGATTTAAAAGTAAAAAAAAACATTTTGAAAGACCGTGAAGTCTAGTTCCGTGAGATAAGATCTGACTTAAGATCTTAGAAGGCAGTGTATTCACTATTCTGCATCAACATTTGTCCATGAGAAAGTTCTCTTTGAAGTTCACCCACTGATGACCAAAAATAACAACGTGTTGTTAATTCAAAATTGCATTGGTTCAGTTTCAACGTTTAAGTAGCAACGACCAACATGGTTGACAATCTTGTTGTCAACCGTGTTAGAGAAGAGTTGGTATGAATATATCAATCTTAAAGAAGACTTCATATTGATGAATAAAGTCAAATTGTGCCTAAAAGTTGTTGTTTTCTTAGTCATCCTACGAACTTATTGAGTCAAGTCATATTTATTTGCTCGTATGATTAGGCCGGTAACGGGCTTGTGTCCTCATTTTTTAGTGGTCGATTTTTCAATTGTGTAATAAATATGTACTGGCGTGTCTATTTTATTAAATATCTAAATGTTGACGGAGATATAGCAATTAAATATTTGAACTGTAGTTTTAGCGCTATAAATGGTCGGCCATATTTGTATGACGAGAAATGCTTTTTAACGTCAGTTATTGAGTAGGTCAGTGCTGTGGTAATGTTTTGTAGCTGTTGGTAGTCGAAATAATCAAGTCAAGTCAAAGAATAATAAGTTTTTATTTTATTTAACCCTGCTAAGGCAGACATAATATTGTAAGTTGGTTGTTCCTTGAAATAGCAGTAAATAATATATGATATTTTCATATATAAATACATATAGCTGAGATTTATGAGCTATAAGGTTGGCAGCGGTTGTGATGTACATGCAATTGGAATGTGTACAAGTCGAATCTCTTTAATAATTAAAGTGACAAAATGACTTTTTTAATTGTTAATATCTCTTAACATATAAGAAGTTTTTAAAAAGTAATTAAACATTTGAGGTTCTGGTAACCCACTTTACACTTTCATAGAAATTAAGACATAGCCCACTATATTTTATCCGACTGCGACTGTCCGCCGAGGGCTATCGCGGACCACCGAGGACCGCAACCACAAACCTAATGTTGTATCTGACTTCCTAATTCCCCCGACCCCACCCCCCTCTTCACCGCTCGGTTCAGAATACCTACAGTGACTGTGGTCCTACATTACTCGCGGCAACGACTGGACCTGGTTCCAGTTGTGTTTTGACAGCAGTTCATAACAGTCGGTTATTAACCTGCGCGATTCTAATACAAGTGTTTTCTGAATAAAATCTAACGGTAAGTCATCTTAACAAAAGTTAATACGTGAAATATATTTTAACTATGTCAAAAGTAATACAATTTGTTACTTGTTCATTTTATTTCTTGAACAACATTTCTTGAAGAAAAAAAAGAATAGTTGAACAGGAAGTCTTAATTCCACAAGTTTTATTGTTGTTTTTATCAAGCTTTGACTTATTCAACATTTTATAAAAACTTAACAAACCAAAATAAAAACATTGTAGCCCGATTAATCAAAACGAAAAAAGGGGTAAATCTCGAAATGAGAGGTAGTAAACTGAAAACTTGTAAGAATCTTTGCTTTGGTATTTTATAAGTGGTCAGAAATATCTCATACTGTAGCGTGTACGTGTTTTTAGAAGGTCAAAGGTCACAAAAATCGTTTTTTTGCCGATTTCTTTTGTTTTTTTTTAATATTCATTTTAGTGCATCAACTTTCAATAGTTATTAGCACTTTAATAAATATACATTATACATTTCATTTTAACATTTTAATTTAATTATATATATTTTGGACAAAAACATACATCAAAATACAATTATAATATAACTTAATTTTACATGTTTTTAAGGCAAAAGTGTAAATGTACTTTAGTGAGTGCCGCCTGTACATTTTAATGTGTGATGTGTAAAACCAGACTTACATTCTTGTTGTTACCAATAATTTTATTACCTATTTCCGTTCAACTATGTCCGACAAATTGTATTATGGGTGCATCCCCACTCTTTTCTATTTTAAGTGTTAAATGTATTATACTAAAATCATCCCTTTTTTGAACCAGCTCTTGACGAGACAACAAGTATTAAGTAACAGTACAATTTAATATTAAAATATATACATTAAGACATTCATATACATTTATATACATTCATTATTATTAATTATTAGGATAAGTGTTTGGGATAAGGATTGTGTAATTCTATTGGGATTTACGACCCCAATGTGTAATTTTGTATGAAATAAATATACGTTTAAATTCATATTGAGTTCACGAACTTCAAAGACTTCCTGACTACTTTTGGTGAAATACCCGGGCATCACATTCGCCCAAACATATTTCTTTTATAAATTCTTATTTTTCTTTTCCGTTGCTCTAGTAACTCTTTCTGTTTTCGAAGATATCTTGTTTCCTATGCTACAAATGACATTTGAAGTTATTAGTAAAGTTGTAGAGCATAAAATTCTCTACAAATTTTATTTTGTGCATTTTTTCGTGTGATCAAACCTACCCGAGATAGAGCGCGCAGAGTAGGAGCCTCGCATCCATGTACTAGAGAGACAATCCAAGTTAATACTGCACTTTCCGATAGAAGTGTGAAGAAATTATCTTAGCATTATGCACAATTTTACTTATAATTTTTTCACAAATTTTGCACACGAAATATGCATACACTAATTGACACTAGAATCTCTAACACTACATTATAATTTGACATAAAATTCCTAATATTATTTATTAATGGTATTTCTTATTCTCTCATATGAATAAGGATAAATTAAGGATGAATTATATTATCTACATTTGTAGCTTTACCGTGTATTTAGTTTTCCACAAAATACACGCTTTTTAAATGCCGTGCATATATCTTTGTACTTAACCATGTCTATTTTAATGTTTTTAAATGTTCCCCATTTAAATCAAAATGTTATTGACCAACAATGATATATTTGTATGGTCTACACTATTCTAATCAACAGAAAATAAACCGCAAAACTATATATGCGATAGTAATTGGATTATTCAGTAACTATATTTCCCGCGCAGCTCCTGTCAACTGCCATCTATTAATAGACTATCGTCCAATTTTGGTTCGTGTTTGACAGTCATTGAAGGCAGTCTACGCGATGGATGCCGCGATTGCGATTGGGCGCGTCCGGTGCGGACATGGCAAAAATTCATAAATTTGACGACCAACTACGTTATCCAGCATATTCCCTAGATTTAGCCCCCTGCGACTATTTCTTGTTGCAAGACGATACCAGGGGCGCTATTCCTGAGTTCAATCGAATCGTAAACTCTCCTTCTTTCCGTAAAAATCACTCGATTTACTCAAAAGTGCTATTCCTGAAAATTTTACGAAAATTTAAGAGTAGAGAAATCGAGCAAAAAAGTGAACATTTGCACGTCGACTATTCAGCTTGCGAATGTACGATCGAACAGTAAATTTTAGTGATTTTTATTAGTTATCACTGTTTCAGGCAAGAGTATTTAGTAAAATTTGTGTTGCTTGTTCTATTTTTCTGATGTTAATTTTTTTATTTTTTGAAATGTCAAAAAAATAAATATTTGTTGAAGTTAACCTAAAATTTTTCTATTACTTTTTATTGCACTTTATATTAATTTAATAAAAATGACATCTCTAAGAAGTATGGCTTTAAATAATTTAGCTACGCTTGAAGAAACGGAGTTAAATTATATGAAAAATTAAATATAGTTAAGAAAATACAACCATTAGAATCAGAAACTAGACGTAGCCAAAACACTTAATTAATAGATCTTTTTTATAATAGAATATACTGTTTATTTATTAATAAAATTAGAAATAGTATATTGTGTTTATTCTTAAATATACTTATTAAAATAAGTGCTGTTTTTTTAATCTATCATATTTTAACAAATATAATGTATTCTAATATTCGATTAATACATATAGTTTTTAAAATTCAATTGTTAAATGATTAAAAGTTCTATAAAATGAATAAATAGGAGAATATATAAATTATTATGCAAACTCTGTATTCAATATTAAATTTGAACTATACTAAGATAAATGCTTCTTTTAAAATCCAGAAAAAAGGGTAGAAATAATAGTTTAACCAGATAATGATATCTAACTTACAAAAAATATTTAAATTAATTTAAATTTCCCGCATTTTGCTGGTCTACAAAACGTTCTACACAATATATTCAATCGAATGGAGAATGTTAGTTTCGATTGTATTCAGGAATAGTGTTTTCAATTGTGATCGAATCTGTTCGATTGTGAACATTACTCGATAAATTCAGGAATAGGGCCCCAGATTTGGGTCAAACAAAGAGGACATCACTGAAACCAACAAATATTTTAAGTGCCTAGAGAAAACCTATTATTGGGAGGGAATAAAAAAATTGGAAATATGCTGGACTAAATATGTGTACGCACTTAAGGAGACTATGTTGAGAAATAAAGCGCTCTTGCAAAAAAAGAAATTAATTATCAAACTACCCTAAAGTTCACCTTCAAGTTCTCCACTTTTCTACTCCACTACTTCTCTATGTCCAACACAATTGAATTCTTTTTAAACTCGTAATTCTATTCAAGATCTTTTAGACAGTAGAAGAGAATCTAAATAGGACTTCAAGACAACTGGGTTTGGCAAATTATAAAGAAATTTAAATTCAGTTCTTCAATGAATATACTAATTGTTTTAAGTCTATAGCTTGGTGCTTGGTGTACATGAAAAATGCATGATCTAACCGATAAGAAAAAGGAAAAGAACAAATCTTACGATATGTTTATGGAAGACTCAGACTCTTCGGCAGCCAGTAACCATGCTAACACAATCATAGCTATAAAAACGTTGTAATATTTAAAAGATAATGATACTAGTTTCCTTAATTCCTTAAATAAATATCCATCCGTAAAGAAAGTATTTTTAAAATAGAGCTTGTTTTCCAAGTTTTACTTCGTCTTATTTTGTAAATTATTTAGCATAAATGTGCGAACATATGGTGCCTAATAACGCCCATTGACATTGTTTCTTTTTTTATCATAAATTTAGCAATTTTTTTAATCCAAACTTGATTTTCTAATAGAAATATATATGCTTTATTAAAAATATTCATAGTTTTCATTAGACTGGTAACCTTTGTTGAAATATTAAATGAAAACCCTTAGCTGTGCGTTATTTGGTTAACCTTCCTTAATGTTTATTAACTTTATGTCGAATATTCGGATCCAAACACGTACATGTGGTCCTTACATTATAGCAGGATTTGCACTCGAATACTTTGTACCCCGGTCCTTTGTAACATAATTCGTCCGGCGCGATATCTATCGGCGCGGTATCTGTCACCATGGCAACCAAACAACAACACTTCACGATCAAATATTTATGTAATTGATTTAAATTGATAATGTATGCATATCTTATGTGTTGTATTTATATCTGTACCGGCTATAATTATTGCAAATCGAATTATATCGAAAATTTGAAAATCAGTACTTGTAATACTAATTAAATAGATACCTCAGTGTCATTGTCTATATTTAAACCAAGGATTCCCAACCAGTGAGGCGCGTCCCACAAAAGGAGTGGCAAGCAGCTCCAGATTTAAAGTGTATATAGGTATAGCTCGCGCGGCACGAATGGTGCCATCAATGCGAAGTGCATCTACTAATGATACACTCAAGTGGCATTGAAAAAATACGTATTGCGATAGTTGATTAAAATAGCTCTGTAGTAAAAGCTATATCTACAAACAAAATAAATTTTTCATTAAAAGAATATATTCTAAATGATGATATGGTATGAGGAAAAATGTATAAATGGTCAAATAAGAATTAAATTATATTTTATTAAGCTTGTTTAACATAATTATATAATATAATAAAATCCAATAAAATAAAATCCTCTTTCCGAATAAAATAAAGTAAATTTTTCTGTCATCGTTATCTTTAAGGGGGCTATTAACTCTTTGACGATGAAAGCAGACTACTTATGCCACTTTCAAGGTATAAGATCCATTTTGCTCTTTATTTAAGATCTTCTGATAGTTTTGTGTAAGTTTCCATATCTTAGTTTAAAAAATATAGACCTTTGAAAAATTGTCAAAAGTTAACAGACGTCACGAATTGCTGAACAACGACCACTAAGACCCAACTCATCAAATGGGTCGTAATGAGCTTGGTGAGAGCGAAATTAATAACGCTGAAATAATATATTTTGGGAATTAGTGGATCGCACTCTATATCATACAAAGGTGAGATGGTTGTCAAAGGAAATATGCTCACACGATTATTCAAGTTCAAGGTTGAGGTAAAACTTTTTCTTCAACAACAAGGTAATACAGACCTACATAATTCTTTCTCAAATGAAATATTTCAATTGCGGATATTTTTGAATCGTGGAATAGCTTAAATTTGAAGCTCAAGGAAACATGAAATCAAATATCACGGCTCATCACGATGTTATCAAAGCCTTTGTTGAAAAACTGCAACTGTTGAAATATGGAATGCAAGCTCAAAATTACTTAGCATTTTTGGAATTTTGTTTGTACACATAGTGAGTCATTTGGAAGGCCTGGCTGTTGAATTTTGTAAATATTTTCCAAAATGCTTTTCGTATAACCATATGGCAATGAATTAATAAGAAATCCATTTATGGTTGATGTCGATCAACTACTCGAAATAATGCATGAAGAAGCTTTGGACTTGAAAAGAAATTCATCTGCTCGCGATAACTTCAGCCACATGGATTTGATTGAAATTTGGATAAAATGTTATGTCGTTTATCCTATTGTCGGAAAGGAAGCACTGCGTATTCTTTTACCATTGTCAACTACCTATTTTTGGGAACGTGGTTTTTCAACGCTGTTGAGAATAAAAACGAAACGAAGAAATAGACTATATGTTGAAAATGATCTCCACTGTGCACTGACTAATATGAAGCCAAGAATCCACCAATTGGTTAATAAAGTGCTCTCACTTATTGCATGGTTTACTTTTGTTAGTTCCTAGTAAACAATTAAGTGAATCTCGGTTTCTATCACTATTGCAATTCAATTATAGTTAGCAAAAAAATTTTCTTCATTTGTATTCAGACAGGTGGAATGGTTTCGCCATTTGTAGCCGATAAAATAGACATTTCATATGAACGACTATGAGAAACTGAACTGTAAATGCACTCTTTCATGACAACAAATTATACGTATTTTCAATATGATGTCAGAGTGACTCCAAAATGTTTACTAGGTTGATTACCTACTTGCCATTTGAATATAAATAAACACGCCCATTTCTATTTCCATCGTTCATAGAATTTTCTTATTTCAGCCTTCTAGGATAGAAAATAAAAATATATATTTAGCAGTTGGGTGTGCGCATATGGTAAAAGGTTGGGAACCACTAATTTCGGACGTTCACAAGACAACATCTCCAGTTTTATTAGAAATTATATTACCTATCATACCTGACATTTAAAGAAACGCTATTTAAAGTTTATTATTTACCATAAATTATCAATAACTTTCTATTTTATTGTAACCTCACAATATGCACTTAACTAACTCACTAAAAACGTGAGTTCCGTCGACTCCAAATATCAACTGTGTTGGCCGTTATTTATACAGGGCATCAGGGCGTTTATCAGTATATGTTTTCACTGAACAGTCACTGTTTTACCGACAGACGAGCTTTGTACTAACTAAAGAAATATAATTTCTTTAGTTATATATTATTATCCTTTACGTTGAAAAATTTTCAAAACTCGTTGCTTAAAATATGCATTCTTTCGATTGTTTTAAACAACTTAGGAATCATTAATTAAGAATATGACAAATAATGTCTAGTAGACAAAATTACAAGAAGTGTTATTCGTTTTTTATAAAAGAAAATGGGCTACTTTTGATCGTTTTCGACTAGAAGATCGCCACTTGACAACGTCACACTACAAAAGAAGTCAAAACACGAAAACCTAATGTAAAAAAAAGTCGTGTCAAAGAAAAAATAAGACTTTGCTAGATCTGAAATTTTTTTTTTATCTTTCCACGCATATGAATAGAGCGAAAGAGAGTACTGCACATCTACTATTTTTTAAAGTCATGAACATTTTAGTTTACATAGGGGGATCTTTCAATAGGTTGAGCACAACTGCTCTTTGAAAACATTCATTAATCCGCAAAACCACAAATTAAATTAAGTTTTTTGGTTATAACTTAAGAATTGATTGCGGAACTCATAGTTATCGCAAAAGTTAATCAACATGGTCTGTTAGAGAGAGTTACCTAGTTTGGATACTAATTCGGATTTTGAGGAACGACAAAACTTATGATTTTATTATATCCAGAGGCGGCTTTATGGGGTGTCAAGCAGGGTAACCGCCGGGAACCTCGCTCTTGTAGGGGCCCCGCATTCTCGTGCAACAACCCAATTAGAAAAATTCATTACTATATATGTATTTGAATGTCGTGCCTCGCTCTTTGGAAATCCCACTTGAATCTCTGCGTATATCTTTTAAGGCTCTCATATACATTCATTTTCCATTATTAATGTTTGTCGTCTTTATGCTTGTTAACTTTAATAAATCTTACAATATTAAATTTCAAAACACTACATTTATTTATTTATAACTTTTGCATTTCCCGTCAATCATCATCAAAAATACTTACAATTTACATAAATTATTAAATTATTAATTTATAATTAGAAGTATTCAATGTGCGGAGTGGACGAGTGGTCCAGTGGACCTTACTTGGCAACGACCATGGTTACAATTACAATGTAAATACAAATTGTTACTTTCTCGAGTTGCCTGCTCGTATTATTAATGTGTTTTACACGCTTCATACGATTACAAGAAAAATCATTCAGCCGCAGTACAGCAATTACTGATGAAGGTCATTTTGGAAAGTTGGTTGGATGTCAATGTCATTACTACTTGGTTACGTAATATTTAACCAATCATCGTGCTGCGTTTGTCCACTGCTATTCAATCACAGTCAATTGAACATAACCTAAAATCCAACCACGTTGAATATCTGATGAACTGTGTCTTTCTTAATTTCTATAAAACTGTACTATACGAGTATTAGGGCGACGAGACATTTCTGAAAACTATTGAAACGGTACCGAGACCACATACGGCGTGACCCGATAGTCTCGTTGATGTTATTTCAATATTATTTTATTACAAAAAAGGTTAGGTCGTAGATTTACGAAATTTAAAATATGGTAACCCAGTAAACATTTTGGAGTAAATTCTACTTAATTTCTATTACATATCATGAATTTTTATCTGGAACGTGTTCGTTTTCTATTCAGTCGTTCATAGGAAAGGCCCTTTTTATGAGCTACAGACATTGCAACGACGGTTCACTGCTGAATTAAAAGCGGAGTCGGTTTATGATTTATGACCGGAGTTATAAACTTGATACTAGCAAAGACAGTCATTTGTTTTTTCGTGGAATAAACATCCTTTCCGCGCATTTAAAAATAAATGTATTTAAAAAATTATTTAAATAATTTAAATAAATTATCATAAATTAATAAATAGGTGTAAGAATTTGATTTGATTAAAAAAAATGGAAAATAATAATAGGAAAAACACCTTAAGTGTAGACTTCGTCGAAGTGATTTATAGAAAGACGTTTACCGAATTACACTTATTTTTAAAAAACGATTTAAAATTATCAGTGGAAGATGTGATGGCAATTCAAGTGAATGGAAACAAGATGATTGTGAAAATTGCAGAACATTTATTAATTGATAACATTATTGAAATGACAAATGGGAAAATAATTTACAAAGGTACGGATGACAATAATTATAATGTGTATATAGAAAGAGCCGATAAATTCACAATTGTAAGAATGCACAATATAGAATATGAAATTCAAGATATAACGATACAACACGCACTACAAGGATATGGTACAGTTATTAGCATTAAAAAAGAAACATGGGGTAGAGATATGCCTTTCCCAGTTTATAACGGAACAAGAGCAATAAAGATGATTTTAAAGAAAGAAATCCCGTCGTATATACCAATGATTGGCAGAAAGGTTGGGGTTAGCTATGCTACCCAAAAGAAAACTTGTAGGTTTTGTGATAGAGAAGACCATTTAGGACAAGATTGCCCTACTAAAATTAGCAACAGAATAAATTCAAATGGTTTCGCACGCAGCTATGCAGCCATTGCGGGGAATACAATGAATGACAAAGCGGTAACTGATTGTGTTGTTCCAACTGAATCAAAAAATGAAGAATTAAGTTTTGTCAATAATTCAATTTTTCCACCCTTAATGCCAAAGAATACGCAAAATGAAACAAAAATTATTTCAACAGCTACTAATGATGATACTATTGCGATTGTAAATAATAATGATAATTTGTCCAAAATTCCTACAGCACACAAAGAAATTAAGAGAAAAATTGTAGAATCATCGTCAAATGAAGATACTTTGGCAAATTCTGAAATTGAAGATTGCTCAGATAATTCCGCTGCATCCAAAATGGATATAGGATTGGAAAAAAAGATAAGAAAAATAACAAAAGACCAAAGAAACAAAAAAAAGTGACAGGAAAAGCAATGGATATAAAAGATAAAACAATTGAATAACCTTAATTTATTCAATATCTTATTAATATGGTACTAAGAACATTTGCAACATTTAATATCAATGGATTATCCTCTGTAACATCTAAAATTATGCTGAAACAATTTATTATAGACCACGATTTGGACATAATTTTATTACAAGAAGTTAATATAGAGAATTTAAGTTTCTTTAAACCTTATTCCTATATCTCGAACATTGGCATAAATAATAGAGGAACTGCAATTTTGTTAAGGCCTGGAATAGAAGCTACAGATTGCATATGTGAAGAAGATGGACGTATCCTATCGATAACTGTTGAAGATTAACTTTAGACTACCTCTAATCATTGCTGGCGATTTTAACTGTGTGCTGAACCAGAGAGACCAACTTGGGAATCTAAACTTCTGTTCTGGATTAAATAGGTTAATAACTGAACGAATTCTATCTGATATTTGGATCCTCAAGAATAAAACTCAACAGGGCTTCACTTACTTTAGGGGAATGAACATAGCATCAAGAATTGATAGAGAGGTTATGTTTCTGAAGATAGCCCTCACTGTAGAATACTCCTACTATAAAATGTTTTACTAAGATCCTTGTTTTGTAGTTGTAATATTAAGAAATAAATGAATATCAATATAAAAAAAAGCAGGGGTATAAAACTTAATGGAATTCTACTTTTTAGGCTCTGCAAAATATAAATATTTAAATGAAGAAATAAATAGATGTAATCTTTAGTACGGATCGTGATTTTTTTAATGAATATTATTCATCTTCAATAATACTCGTTATATTAGTTTTTTACATTGTTTTGGTGATTCAAAAATCCACGATCGGCAGGTCTGCGTTAGGTTTAAAACCTCTGTCTTACCATCGCTAGGTACTATCTTCGTTTATATACATTCTATATACATATACGTTTATATACATTTGTTGAAAAAGGATAGCATATACTTTAAATATCTGTACTGAACGAAATATTATACAAGTATACAAGTGTAACGGTGAAAAATACATTTTACTTGTCAAACGCATCTCGTTTCTCTCTCACTTTGGAATAAATGAAATGAAAGTGAAGTTAAAAAAAATATATCCATGTGGGAAAGAAACAGAAATACTTAATGAATGTTGTTGGAAAATGAAAGAATACTAGAAAGAATAACTAACACAAAATCTGTGACAGGTAGGGAACTTGTAAAGCGTTAGAATAGAATTGTACGAGTGACTCGAACTTCACCAAATAGGGCACTTCACCAAATTGTTTACTGGGAAACAACCATCTGTTAAATATTTTATTTTATAATTTTGCTTTTACAACATTTTGTAGCCGAACGGAAACGAATGTTTTAAGGGAAAATAAATGTGAATATAAATTATTTACAATGCGATTGTTTGAAGACATTTTAGGTTTTAGTTGCCGTAAAAAGTCGTTGAGTGTAGGTGTTAGTAGTGTCAATCTGAAAAAAAGCCGAAAAAATTTGGGACACTTTGTGGACCCACTGCTTCCTCACTTTGCGCGTGATGTAATTAATGGATGGCCCCTTCTGTAAATTAGCAACTCTTTTATACAAGAAAATATAAAAGAAATACATGTCATTTTTAATTTGATACGTCAGTTGCTACTTTCAGGTGGGTTCGCGACCCATAAAATTTTATATTATTACTATTGTGAAAAAAGAAAAAAATCATGAATAATTATATCTTCTGTGACATCATATGCGGAACTAACACAAGCGGCAAAAGAGAAATTCAAATTTTATACAGCTATATCTCCAAATATTTAAAAAAATGAAAACAGTAATCAAAAATTTTAAAAAATTATTCGCTTATACACGAATACATACTTACTATTTATATAGCAAATACATTTAACATAAAATATATGCAAATGTTACATAACTGTATTTAATTCAGTATGCAAGGGAAATCTATAAAATTAATTAACATTGTTTTTGTTTTTGATTAATAATTAATTATTTATAAAAGTTGTAACAGTTTAAACAACAATAAAAACATGAAGTGAACTTTGACAGTACTACAAAGTACAGTATTACAAAACCAACCTTATACTTGTTCTTTTCATCAATAGATGGCGAGTAAAATAAGCATCGCGTTACGAGGAATTTCCAAGAAGATGCCGGCTCTTGGGTTTGGAACATGGCAGGTTTGTTTCTAAAGTCGTTCTATTTCAATAACTTAAACTATACTTAAACAATAATTGTGCACATTTATATCACACATATCATGCACATTAATAAATTACGAAAAAGTGAAGATTATGTACAAATAAATTAACTTTCCTCAAATCTATTTTTGTAAGTGCAAATTTTATTATCACAGTTTCGTGCTGATGTAAACCAGTATATAATAATATATGTAATAATAGTTTTTAAATAATGTTTTAAAACCAAGATTGAAGCCTAGCTTCTAAGTGGTTCAACACTTAACTAATCTTCCTCAGGTTTGAGACTTTGCTTTTTTTGTGTTATTGTATTATGCCATTTTTCAGGCTCCAGATGATGAAGTTAAACGAGCCCTAGAGCAGGCTCTAGATGCAGGATACCGCCACATTGACTGTGCCCCTGTTTACCTCAACGAAAAGGCTATAGGTGACGTCCTATCCGCCTGGTTGGCCAAGGGAAACAAACGCGAAGATTTATTCATTGTTACTAAACTTCCACCAGTCGGTAATACTATTTTTCTTCAAATGGGCTTGTGTCTTATGTCATAATTTCTATAAAAGTGTACTATACATTGATAAAGTTGGTTACTAGACCCTCAAATGTCACACCTGGTCACACCGCTATGTACAACATCACAACCGCTAATTACTATCTCTTTTATACAACAGAGCGTAAAAGAGATGTATTCTTGACAGAACTCTGACAAGTTTACAGATTACCAACCTTACAGCTCATAAATCTCTGCTATATGTATTTATATATCAAAATATCAAATATTATTTACAGCTATTTCAAAGAACAACAAAATTTCAATATTATGCCTGCCGTAACAGGATTAAATAAAATAGAAACTTATTATTCTTTGACTTTACTTGATTATTTCGACTACCAACAGCTACAGAACATTAGCACAGCACTAACCTATTCAACAAATAATTGACGTATATAATGCATTTCACGTCATACAAATGGCTGACCATTTCTAGCGCTAAAACTACAATTCAAATTTTTAATTACTATATCTCCTTCAACATTTAGATATTTAATAAAATAGACACGCCAACTGAAAAATGAGGACACAAGCCCATTATATTTAAATATAAATTTAAAGTATCCAACCATACAAAGGTCATTCACACATAACCCAATTATTAGCAGTACAAAAGGAAACATTTATTTAAGAAATGCAATATTGAATTGCAGGACTGCGGCCCGAATCGGTGGACAAGTTTATCAATAGATCCCTCGCCGACCTGCAGTTGGACTACATTGACCTCTACCTCATGCACACGCCATTCGGGTTACAGGATGACGGCACATACTTTCCTGTGACAGAGACGGGAGACATCCTGCTCGACCTGGACACAGACCTGATTGCAGTATGGAAGGTAAGGCCTGTCGCACACTGCATTTTTAAGCGAAGCGTATTAAAGCGAATTTTGACCGGACGTATACACGCTACTATCTATCCAAACCCTGTAAATGTAATGAACCCTAACCCGTCCGAATACGGTGTTACGTAGGTCTCACACTGGAAGCGTATATCAGCGAATTTTAACTAAGGTAGGTTAACCAAATAACGCCCACCTTAAGGTTTTTTAATTTAATATTTCAACAAAGGTTACCAGTTGAATGAAAACTATGAATATTTTTAATAAATCGTATATATTTCTATTAGAGAATTGAGTTTGGATTAACAAAATTGCTAAATTTACTAATTTATGATAAAAAAAAAACTATGTCAATTGGCGTTATTAGGCACCATTGATCCAAATATCGCCCAGACTAAAATAATCCAAGACAAATCTAAGTCAATCTAAGTCTCTAATTTCTCATAAATTTGTCATAAATAAAGGTTATAATATGTATGACAAACCCTTAAAAATGGTACCAGTCATATAAAAATTGGAATTCAACTAGAATATTAATAGCAATATTAATTTTCAAAACTTATTTTTGCGGTTCCAACTCGTTAAAAGTCAGTGGAAGAAAGCTTAAAATGTAGATACGTTATTCATCTAACTAATTGCAGCTTTAGATTTTGAATCGCGTTTATAGTTACTTACATATGCATTACATTACAACTTACGGCGGCGACTTATACTTAAAAGAGGTTATAAGAGCGGTATAAATCTATAATACGATAATGAATTTTATCTTATACGTTTCTATATACATTATAGATAAGTAAGTGAGTCAGTGCTTTTTAGTTATATCGATAGTTTATACCCCACAACTTGTTTTAAGTATGAGTCGCCGCCGAACTTTCGTAATTTGAACTATACACTGAAATTGAGAGAGATCCTTGCTTAAAAATCAAGTAAAGTATATTGAATTCCTCAATTTAGAAATTGGAGGAATTTGTGGACGCTGGCGTAACGAAATCAATCGGAGTGTCGAATTTCAACGAAGAGCAAATGTCGAGGATCATAGCAGCCGCCAGGATTCAGCCATCCAATCTACAGGTTTGTTTCCTTGTTCACAATATTCACGAAGCAGATCGGTAATGGAACCATGCCAATAACTCTAATGTGTTTCGCAGATTGAGAACCACATTTATCTGCAACAAAAGAAGCTCGTAGATTTCGCTAAGAAGAACAACATCGCCGTCACGGCGTACTCTCCATTGGGATCACGTGGTCTCATCGAGATGTACAAGAGCATGGGCATCATGTAAGTCTACAGGAACATAGACCTGACAATGGTCGTGATCGAACAGATCTGGCATCTGGGGCCCTATTCCTGAATTTTGCGAGTAATTCTCGCAATCGAACAGATTCGATCGAAACGAGTGAAGTAAGATTCGATCACAATTGAAAACACTATTCCTGAATACGATCGAAACTAACATTCTCCATTTGATTGAATATATAGGGATTGAGAAAGAACTGTAGAGGCAGCACTACTGCTGAAAGTGGAGCGCCCTGGTGTTATAAATGTAAAGGATAGTGATGTAAACAGCGTAGAAATAGTATTAATTGAAATAAATAATGCAAAAAATAATTAAATTCGGGTTCTTGATAATCTTGAACCTTGATAATCAGATTTAATAGAATCTGGAGTAATTGGATCACACCCAACATCTTCAACATTCTTTCGTAAAAGCGGCAAATTAACATCACACATTTTTCCGGCTGTCCTTTTAATTGGAATGTTTACTTGCACTTCTGCAGTAGTTACACCATCACGGGAATTTATGTTACAAAAAAAATACTTATGTTCATCTAAAACACTTTCATCAACAATTTCATCAGTTTGACATGTTATACTACGAGTTGTTTTTTGTGGAGTAGCATCAGAAGCATAATGATCTTCAACGCTCTGTGTTTCAATATCTACATAATTATCCTCTTGAATTTCAATTTCATTATTATTATTATTAATGATATTCATTTCACTTCGTACATTCCGTTGCCGTAATCGTTCGAAACGTTCAAATGACTGAGTGGATTTTTTGGTATTTACTTTACCAGGAAAAATTGTTGGTGTGTATGAAGGATGCCGAGGATGTTCTGACTTTTGATTATTCACAAAATGATCACTACAAATGCGTGTATTTTTAGTTGGTTCCCAATCCTTTGGATATTTTCTGAAACACAAATTTTTTAAATTTTACTTTTACTTATTACTATTTTATTTATTTCATAAAATAATTATTATATAGTTTAATATTCTATTTTATAATACTTAGCTTTTCAAATTTGATTGTGATTAATTAAATTTTTTTATTAAAATAATTTACTTACACATAGTTTTTCACTGCATTTATCCATTGTTGACGTTTAAAGGTTATCCATTCTGAATTCAGAGTACTCGCAGGGAAACGATAAAATTTCACACTTGTATTTTGGTTTTTGTTTTTATATGGCATATTGAAACAGCCACGGATACAGCACTATACTTTTGAAGAAGACATTACTTAAAATTATTTCGATTAGATTAAAAAAATTATTAATTTAACAAATTCGTTATTGTTTTGTATACCACTTGCCACCACTTTGCTTTACATTTTTCTCGGCAGTTGGCGTCAAGGTCATCTTTCTCAATCCCTATTGTGTAGAACGTTTTGTAACCTAGCAAAATGCGGGAAATTCAAATTAATTTAAATATTTTTTGTAAGTTGGATATGATTATCTGGTTAAACTATTATTTCTACTGTTTTTCTGGATTTTAAAAGAAGCATTTATCTTAGTATAGTACAAATTTAATTATATTCTCCTATTTATTAATTTTATAGAACTTTTAATCATTTAACAATTGAATTTTAAAAACTATATGCATTAATAGAATATTAGAATACATTATATTTGTTAAATTACAATAGATTAAAAAAAACAAAATAAACACAATATACAATTTCTAATTTTACTCGTATTAATAAATAAACAGTATATTCTATTATAAATAAGATCTATTAATTAAGTGTTTTGGCTACGTCTAGTTTCTGATTCTAATGGTTGTATTTTCTTAACTGTATTTCATTTTCCATATAATTTAACTCCGTTTCTTCAAGCATAGCTAAATTATTTAAAGCCATATAAAGCACAATAAAAAGTAATACAAAAATTTTAGGTTAACTTCAACAAATATTTATTTTTTTGGCATTTCTAGAAAAATAAAACAAACAACACAAATTTTACTAAATACTCTTACCTGAAACAGTGATAACTAATAAAAATCATTAAAATTTACTGTTCGATCGTACATTCGCAAGCTGAATAGTTGACGAGCAAATGTTCACATTTTTGCTCGATTTCACTGCTCGTAAATTTTCGTAAAATTTTCAGGAATAGCACTTTTGAGTAAATGAGTGATTTTTACGGAAAGAAGAAGAGTTTACGATTCGATTGAACTTAGGAATAGCGCCCTTGATTTATATAAGTGAGATCACGACCATTGCTCGCAAGACTCAGGAATAGACCAACATTTCTCTGCAATACCAATATTTGTTTTACTATGTTCGTGCTCATTTGGGAAACATTTGGAATTCGTACACGACGACGAGGATTTTCGGTTTAGTGTCGGTAAACACAAGAAATCAAAGCGTCCGAATATATGATGGTTCGGCCAACAGCACGATTAATCGAACAGGCAAATGTGTACCCGGCCTCATATTTCTCTTTAACCCAGTTATATAAGGATTAAACCTTGTATAAATCTTTGTTTTGACATTTTATAAGTTAGATCAAAATTATCATAGAATTTCGTGCACGCAAGTCTGGATTTTCAAGATCAAAGATAATGTCACTATATTTCGAGAACGGCTAATTATGGGGATGAAATTCGTAGATAATTTTATGCTCTATAACTAACTAATAACGATTTTCCATGAGATCTCTTTCTACATCTTAATGATTGGCTTATTATAAAGTTTTCCATTTTATAAGTCGATCTGTTGTCATCTTGCTGACAATTTCTTTTATTATGATTTCTTGGTCTTCCTAGGCACGTAGCATTTTATCGCCTCGTATAATGTTCTGCTGTTTGTTTAATTCAGATCTCGACAAGAAGAATGGTCTATTCATGGCCACTACCGTTATAAATTTCGGTATCGCAATGAAAAAAACGGTGTTAACAGGAAGCGTCAGCGAAGTCTGTAACATCACCCTTTGAAGTCCATCTGTTGCTTTTCTGTATTCCTACATTGCCACAGAATGTGGTCAGGATCTGCCTCCTCTCCATCACATTTACACTAAGAGGCCTATTTTATAACTGCTTACCTGACGTCTGTTAACTTTTAACACTTTTTCAAATTTTCAAAGGCCTATATTTTGTAAATTGAGCTATGTAAGTTTACATAAAACTATCAGAAGACCTTAAATAAAGAGCAAAATGGATCCCATACCTTGTAACTGGTATAAGTAGCCTAATTTGTAAATTATAGTGCTTTCCTCCGAAGTTAACAGACGTCAGGTAAGCAATTACAAAATAGGCCCCTTAGTCTTTAGGTCAACTTCATGATTTCATTTTTGTATTTATTATAACAACTAAACTTCTAATTTATGTTTACATTGCCGTATATCTACTTATTATAATGTTCGTAATGTTCCAATTTAACATGGAAAACCCATAAGAACTCATAGATATTTATATATATATATATATATATATATAGAGCGATATTTATATATCCGGTAACAAAATCGTATATGGTATCTTCTAAACGGCGCCTACAAAGTTCTTCAAATTTTGGTATGATGTAAAGGACGAATTTCTAAGACTTTTTACGTCCCTGAATTTTTCCCTGAATTTCCGTGGTAAAAATTATACTGGAAAAACTGGAAAATTCGAAAAAATACTTTTGCTAATATCTGACGAACTAGAAAAGATAGAAAACTGAAATTTAGTGTGTGTATTGAGATCATAATTGTGCACATTTGCCAATAGTTGGAAATTGGAAATTTAAGTTCAGTAGCGGCGCGAATTTCCGTGGGCAATGTTAGAATAGAGTTAGGACGTTGAAATTTAATATGTAGGCTCGCTGTAGACAGTTATTAATGAAAAAAAATAAACAGCCCCAAATTTCCAGTGGCGGCGGGAGTTGAGACAGTAAAAGCCAGAAATATTAAAAATGTAGTATTATAACTTAAGGTATGTATGGAGACACTAATTGCGCATGTTTGCCAATAATTAGATTACCAAAATTTTAATTCAGTAGCGGCGTGATTTTTTGGGGGCAATGTCGCAACAGAGCTAGAACGTTAAAATTTGGAACGGGGGCCATATATAGAGTATCATTAAAGACACACTATAGAAATTTGCAACTTTCCAGAGGCGGCGGGCGCTGGGGGCCAAAAACCAGATATTTGAAATATATGGAGATGAAAGGCTATAGTTTAGAATATATATTCTTAGATACAAATAAAATAGATCCTCGTGCTAAAATTTAACAAACTTGTTCAGTAGCGGAGGTTTGTGGGGGGTACTAATGCTAAAATATATATACAAAACTGAAATTTAGTATGCAGATATAGATTGACATTATTATTACGAAAATATAAAAAAAAATACATTTTCTTAAGTGCAACATTAGAGTGGCGGGTGATAAACCGAATATAAGAACAATATAGAGGTACAACGATGATATTTTGCATGTAGAATATTAAATAGAAGCTAAATAGTTCTCTATAAGTCAGATATTCAAATTACATTCAGTAGTAGAATTGGATTGATTTTTGGTGCGTTTGTTGTGCTGTGAAATCGAACAGGAGTGAGAGGTATAGGGGGGAAATAGTTAACAGCCCCAAATATCAAAAAAAAGAAAAAGTGAAAAAATAGAAACTATGCACGTGCATATTTGCGAAAATAAATTTAACCTTAGTAGCGGCGTTAAATTGAGGAAGTGGGGGCGGGAAAACGCTTTGCCAAAGAACTCAATTTTGAAATTTCGATCATTTATAAAAGTAGGGGTAGATAAAGGTAGTGAGAGTTGTTACGAGCAAAATAGATTGCTATGCCTAAAATTTGACAATTTTATTTCAGCAGCGGGGTTTAATGGGGAGACTAATATT
Organism: Panorpa germanica; assembly: GCA_963678705.1. Classification (NCBI taxonomy): domain Eukaryota; kingdom Metazoa; phylum Arthropoda; class Insecta; order Mecoptera; family Panorpidae; genus Panorpa; species Panorpa germanica. Next base: position 5,746,297 of record OY783205.1, read on the forward strand.
ATAACGTAAATATAAATACGAAATATAGAGTGTAAGATTACAGTACAGTTTTAATCATGTAAATGAATTGCTGTAATATCGAATTGGTAGTGTCTGATTGGAGAAGAGTGTGGCGCTGGGGTTCAGTTCTAAGTAACAGTGATGTTACAAGTAGTGGCGATAGATTATAATGGCTCTGGGAGGTAACCGTGTTGTAGAATATGTGCTTTGGTGCTGAAAATGTGGGCGGCGGTTCAGGGGATTAAATTGAAAGTACAATAACGGGAAGGATAAGGGCTAGAGATGAGATTACCAGGAGCGAAACGCTAGGCTTTCTTAAAAACATAAATGAATTGATGTAATTAATAGGTTTACATTGAAATGAGTGAAAATTAATTTTATCAAGCATTTATCTTATCGAATAATTATTAAAAAATAATGTACTTCTAAGGATGAAATTTAGTATGCAGGTTGCCAGTATGGTATTAATTTTGAAAACTAATTGCTAAGAGATTAGTAAGCAGGGGGTGAAAGCGCAGGATTATTTAATGATTGCTCGAAATCGGGTGCGATAGGAATGTGCCCTAATAAGCGATGATGCTCATTTGGGCTGTGGTGTTGCAATTAGGCGCATTGTGGCAGAGGTGCAGATGAATACAATTGATAGTGCGAGAACAATACAGAGCATGGAGCCAATAGGTGATGATTGGTGTTTAGGGGCGGGGCAGTGGACATTGTTTAATACTGTGCTTCATTAGGGTAAATTGGATAATTTTACGCAGGGAACAGGAAACGAAGAATTATTTAATTATAGCGGTAGAGCGGGGCGCTGTGAAAGTACTCTAAGGACGACGATGCTCAGGGAAGAAGCGATACAGAGTGCTGAAGGAAGGAGGCGCCCCATGGCGGAAGTTTAGAATAATCAAATTAAAAGTTCAGACACGTAAGAGAGCATGGGCCAAGAGGTGATGATTTGAGCTTATAAGCGGGGGCACTGCAGACTGGCCAATACAGTGCTTTATTACTGTAAATGAGAAAAGAATTATAACAAAATAAGAAAACATAAATTTAAAAAACAATACATTTTAGCGAAAATTACTTAAAAATAATATTTTGCATTATTTTCAATTTAGGAAATAAGTTTTATTTAGTCACAAATATTATATACACGTCGCTTTGCGACGGGGCGAAGCGCTAGTCTACTTATTATAATGTTCGTAATGTTCCAATTTAACATGGAAAACTCATAAGAACTCATAGATATTTATATATATATATAGAGCGTTATATATTTATTTATATATTTATTTATATATATATCCGGTAACAAAATCGTATATGGTATCTTCTAAACGGCGCCTACAAAGTTCTTCAAATTTTGGTATGATGTAAAGGACGAATTTCTAAGACTTTCTACGTCCCTGAATTTTCCCCTGAATTTCCGTGGAAAAACTTATACTGGAAAAACTGGAAAATTCGAAAAAATACTTTTGCTAATATCTGACGAACTAGAAAAGATAGAAAACTGAAATTTGGTGTGTGTATTGAGATCATAATTGTGCACATTTGCCAATAGTTGGAAATTGGAAATTTAAGTTCAGTAGCGGCGTGAATTTCCGGGGGCAATGTTAGAATAGAGTTAGGACGTTGAAATTTAATATGTAGGCTCGCTGTAGACAGTTATTAATGAAAAAAAATAAACAGCCCCAAATTTCCAGTGGTGGCGGGAGTTGAGACAATAAAAGCCAGAAATATTGAAAATGTAGTATTATAACTTAGGGTATGTATGGAGACACTAATTGCGCATGTTTGCCAATAATTAGATTACCAAAATTTTAATTCAGTAGCGGCGTGATTTTTTGGGGGCAATGTCGCAACAGAGCTAGAACGTTAAAATTTGGAACGGGGGCCATATATAGAGTGTCATTAAAGACACACTATAGAAATTTGCAACTTTCCAGAGGCGGCGGGCGCTGGGGGCCAAAAACCAGATATTTGAAATATATGGAGATGAAAGGCTATAGTTTAGAATATATATTCTTAGATACAAATAAAATAGATCCTCGTGCTAAAATTTAACAAACTTGTTCAGTAGCGGTGGTATGTGGGGGGTACTAATGCTAAAATTTAAATACAAAGCTAAAATTTAGTATGCAGATATAGATTGACAATAACAATAAAAATATAAAGAAACTACATTTTCTTTAGTGTAACATTAGGGCAGAGGTAATAAACTGATGATAAGTACGATAAAGAGGTACATATTTGGACTTTAATTCAGTAGCGGAGATATGTGAGAGGCTCTAATGCTAAAATGAACAAAACTGGAAAATTCGAAAAAATACTTTTGTAAATATCTGACGAACTAGAAAAGATAGAAAACTGAAATTTGGTATGTGTATTGAGATCATAAATGTGCACATTTGCAAATAGTTGGAAATTTGAAATTTAAGTTCAGTATCGGCGCGAGTTTCAGGGGGCAATGTTAGAAAAGAGTTAGGACGTTCAAATTTAATATGTAGGCTCGCTGTGGACAGTAATTAAAGAAAAAAAAAAAAAAAGCCCCAAATTTCCAGTGGCGGCGGGAGTTGACACAGTAAAAGCCAGAAATATTGAAAAAGTAGTATTAAAACTTAGGGTATGTATTGAGACACTAATTGCGCATGTTTGCCAATAATTGGATTACCAAAATTTTAATTCAGTAGCGGCGTGATTTTTTGGGAGCAATGTCGCAACAGAGCTAGAACGTTGATATTTGGAATGTGGGCCTTATATAGAGTATTATTAAAGAAAAACTAAAGAAAACTTTCCAGAGGCGGCGGGCGCTGGGGGCTAAAAACCAGAAATATGAAATATATAGAGATGAAGGGCTATAGTTTAAAAAATATGTTCTTAGATACAAATAAAATAGATCCCCGTGCTAAAATTTAACAAACTTGTTCAGTAGCGGAGGTTTGTGGGGGGTACTAATGCTAAAATATAAATACAAAGCTGAAATTTAATATGCAGATATAGATTGACATATTTATTACGAAAATATAAAAAAAACTACATTTTCTTAAGTGCAACATTAGAGTGGGGAGTGATATACCGAGTATAAAAACAATATAGAGGTACAACGATGATATTTAGCATGTAGAATATTAAATAGAAGCTTAATAGTTCTCTATAAGTCAAATATTCAAATTACATTCAGTAGTAGAATTGGATTGATTTTTGGTGCGTTTGTTGTGCTGTGAAATCGAACAGGAGTGAGAGGTATAGGGGGGAAATAGTTAACAGCCCCAAATATCAAAAAAATAAAAAAAGTTAAAAAATAGAAACTATGCATGTGCATATTTGCGAAAATGAATTTAACCTTAGTAGCGACGTAAAATTGGGGAAGTTGGGGCGGGAAAAAGCTTTGCCAAAAAACTCAATATTGAAATTTCGGTCATTTATAAAAGTAGGGGTAGATAAAGGTAGAGAGCTAAAAATATGACAAAAATTTGACAATTTTATTTCAGGAGCGGGGATTAATGGGAAGACTAATATTATAACGTAAATATAAATACGAAATATAGAGTGTAAGATTACAGTACAGTTTTAATCATGTAAATGAATTGCTGTAATATCGAATTGGTAGTGTTTGATTGGAGAAGAGTGTGGCGCTGGGGTTCAGTTCTAAGTAACGGTGGTGTTAGAAGTAGTGGCGATAGATTATAATGGCTCTGGGAGGTAACCGTATTGCAGAATATGTGCTTTGGTGCTGAAAGTGAGGGTGGCGGGGTATGGGGATTGAATTAAAAGTGCAATAACGGGAAGGAAAAGGCCTGAGATGAGATTATTGGGAGCGAACTGCTAGGCTTTCTTAAAAACATAAATGAATTGATGTAATTAGTAGGTTTACATTAAAATTAGTGAAAATTTTATCAAAGATTTATCTTATCGAATAATTATTAAAAAATAATGTACTTCTAAGGATGAAATTTAGTATGCAGGTTGCCAGTAAAGTATTAATTTGGAAAACTAATTGTTAAGAGATTAGTACGCAGGGAGTGGAAGCGCAGGATTATTTAATGATTGCTCTAAACGGTGGGTATAGGAAAGTGCCCTAATAAGCGATGATGTTCAGTTAAGCTGTAGTGTTGCAAGTGGGCGCATTGTTGGTACAGAGGAATACAATTGAAAGTGCAAAGAACGATACGGAGCATGGAGCCAAGAGGTGGTGATTGGTGTTAAGGGGCGGGGCAGTGGACATTGTTCAATACTGTGCTTCATTATGGTAAATGATAATTTTACGCAGCGGGGGCGCTGTGAAAGTACTCTAAGGACCGACGATGCTTAGGGAAGAAGCGATGCAGAGTGCTAAAAGTAGGAGGCGCTTCATGGCAGAAGTTTAGAGGAATCAAATTAAAAGTTCGGAAACGCAAGAGAGCATGGAGCCAAGAAGTGACAATTGAGGCTTATGGGCGGGGGCACTGAAGACTGGTCAATACAGTGCTTTATTACTGTAAATAAAGGAATTATTACAAAATAAGGAAATATAAATTTCAAAAATGATATATTTTAGCGAAAATTACTAAAAAATAATATTTTGCATTATTTTCAATTTATCAAATAACTTTTTTTATTCACAAATATTAAATACACGTCGCTTTGCGACGGGGCGAAGCGCTAGTCCTATATTATAATGTCCCAGGTGTATATTTATATTCTTATATGTTTATATGTTTGGTTCAAATTTTGTATGGCATCTCGAAAACGGCTCCAGGGAAGTTTTTGAAAATTGCCTATTTCGTAGAGAAAAAAATTCTAAGACCTTTGGCGTCCCCGGATTTTTCCCTGAATTTCCTGGAAACCCGTAATTTTGGAAAAACGGAAAAAAAAGTGAGCCCTTTTTTGCTGTATTACTTTGAGTTGGTAAGAGATAGAAAGCTGAAATTTTGCATCTGTATTAAGGTATTCAATGCTGACATTTCTCAAAAATTAGAAATTCAAAAATTGAAAAAGGGGGGGTTGGAGAAATTCGGGGGCCCGGTGGGGAACTTTGGAGAAAGTTCATATTCTGGATTCTAGAATAATTAAGTATATTATTAATAAAAGGAAATTCAAAATTTCAAAATTTTATTTGGGGGCACGGGGGCAGTATTTGCCGAGAGTAAAAATTGTGCTAGAAAGTTGAAATTTTGTATATAGGCTAACCTTGGAAACTTATTTACGAATCGAAAAAAAAAATCCCAAATTTTGAAAAAAAGTTGGTCAAATAACGCATAAATTGAAAATATTTTTTATTTTGATAAAAAAAATATTTTTTTTTAGTCAATTTATATGTGTTAATGTATATGTGCGCGAGTTTATTTATTATTTCAATTTAAAAATAGAATTAAATATGAATTGTAATTAGGAATTATTTTACTGGATTCAAATCATACACGCCAAACAGACGTCGCGTTGCGACGGGGGTAAACTCTAAACTTTAAAAAAGACTTTAAAGAGAAAAAAATTCTAAGACTTTTGGCGTCCCCGGATTTTTCCCTTAATTTCCTGGAAACACGTAATTTTGGAAAAACTGGAAAAAAGTGAGCCCTTTTTTGCTGTAATACTTTTAATTCGTAAAAGATAGAAAGTTGAAATTTTGAATGTGTATTAAGGTATTCAATGCTGACATATCTCAAAAACTAGAAATTCAAAAATTGAAAAGTGGGGGGTTGAAGAAATTCGGGGGCCCGGTAGGGAACGTTGGAGAAAGTTCATATTCTGGGTTCTAGAATAATTAGGTATATTATTAATAAAAGAAAATTCAAAATTTCAAAATTTTATTTGGGGGCACGGGGGGCAGTATTTGCCGAGAGTAAAAATTGTGCAAAAAACTTGAAATTTTGTATATAGGCTAACCTTGGTAACTTATTTACGAATCGAACAAAAAAAATCCCAAATTTTTAAAAAATGTTAGTCAAATAACGCATAAATCGAAAATATTTTTTATTTTGTTAAAAAAAATATATTTTCTTTGTCAGTTTATATGAAAAATTATTTATTTTTGTATGTAAAATTTATATAGAGTAACAAGTTAAATATTTGTATGTTAGAATGGAAATTAAATTTGACATGAAATTAAAGCCATACACAAAAGACAGACGTCGCTTGCGACGGGGGTAAAAGCTAGTTGTTGTATATTGCACCAATGTTGTTGATGAACCCAGTTCTAATTTTAAACTACTTTCAGCCGCGACATTCCTGACCTCCTCATGAATCCCGAAGTTCTAGAGATTGCTAAAAAACATAACAAGACGTCCGCGCAAATCGCTTTGCGCTACGCATTACAACGAGGGATTTGCGCAATCCCGAAGAGTACCGATCCTATCCGACTGAAACAGAATATTGCAGTGTTTGATTTTGAATTGGACAGTGAGGACGTCGCAAAACTTGAAAATTTGGATCAGGACATCAGAGTCTGTAATTTTTCATTCTTTAAAGGGTACGTAACTTTTTAACCTCACTTTTATTATCAGTAACTTTACGATCATTCTTTTAAATTAAAATCATTGACATTCTCATTCCCTACTACATATTCAAAATGCAACCATTAGGTTTGTTTCTTTGCTAGTAGTTGCGTAAGGGGTTGCAGACTACTTGCGACTGCTACATATTCAGTATGAAAAAAGTAGGACACTGTTTCTGGAGATGAAAGTTCTATTTTATTGTTTATGTATTTCATAAGTCAATGTTCATTTTTAGGTATACATACGTATATTCATCTAAGTGTTTCCTTCTTCTTATACGAGTGTTGCACGAATCCGAGCTAGGCTAGAAAATTTACAATGGGCTTGTGTCCTCATTTTTTAGTGGTCGTTTTTTCAATTGTTGATTGAAATAGATATTAATAAATGTGAATTGGCGAGTGTCTATTTTATTAATAAAATTAGTAATTAAAAATTTGAGTTGTACTTTTAGCGCTAGAAATGGTCGGCCATATTTGTATGACGTGAAATGCATTTTAACGTCAGTTATTTGTTGATTAGGTCAGTGCATAGTGGTAATAATTTGTAGCTGTTGGTAGTCGAAATAATCAAGTCAAGTCAAAGAATAATAAGTTTTTATTTTATTTAACCCTCTTACGGCTGACATAATATTGAAATTTTATTGTTTCTCGAAATAACTGAATAAGAATAAGGTCAAGAATATATCTCTTTTTCGCTCTATTGTATAAAAGAGATAGCAACTAGCGGTTGTGAGGTCACATGCATTTGAAATGTTGTACAACGTCTCTAATAATTAAAGAGACAAAATTAATTTTTTTAATTGTTAATATCTTTTAACATATAAGGAGTTATTAAAAAATAATTGAACATTTGAGGTTCTAGTAACCCACTTTATCAATATATACTACATTTTTATAGAAATTAAGACATAGGACATTGCAATTTGACCAACGTAGTCAACACGTTTGTCACTGCACATGCAAAATATACATGACATTACAGCTGATTACAGCCATAATATTATCTTTGACAACAACTGCTACAACACAAGACTCAATTATTTTTAATTATAATTGAAATAATGGCAGATAAAATATACTGATAAAAATTAATATTAATTTGATGATTTTAGTGGTATTATATGACGTTATTTTTATGACGTGAAATGCATTTTAACGTCAGTTATTTGTTGAGTAGGTCAGTGCTGTGGTAATGTTTTGTAGCTGTTGGTAGTCGAAATAATCAAGTCAAATCAAAGAATAATAAGTTTTTATTTTATTTAACACTGCTAAGGCAGACATAATATTGAAATTTTATTGTTCCTTGAAATAACTGTAAATAATATTTGATATTTTGATATATAAATACATATAGCAGCGATTTATGAGCTATAAGGTTGCTAACCTTACACAAGGATTGTGATGTCACATGCACTTGGAATGTCTACAACGTTGAATCCCTTTAATAATTAAAGAGACAAAATGACTTTTTTAATTGTTAATATCTCTTAACATATAAGGAGTTATTAAAAAATAATTGGACATTTGAGGTTCTAGTAACCCACTTTATCAATATATAGTACACTTTTATAGAAATTAAGACATAGGACACAAGCCCATAGATTTCTGCGTTGTTGCTCCAACTTGTAAAACGTTAAAATTGAAATGTACGAGTGAGCCAGTACTTCACCTAGCCATTTTATTTCACCAAATATTTACTGGGTAGCAATCCTATTGTTTACTGGGTTAATCAATCTGGTTTTTATATCGAGTTAGAATGGATGTATTAATATCATCACTAACCAAACTATTTTCATTTCAGGGCCTCTGCACATCCAGAATTCCCCTTCAAATAAGTCATCAAAAATCTGCTACTTATATTCTCAGTTATTTAAAACTTAGTTAAATTAATTAATCCCCTAAAATCCATCACTAAAAGCTCATTTTTACGGCGATAGTTCAGTGTGGAGATCAGTGGCGTAGCGTGCCTTAGACGGACCCCGTATCAAAATTTGTTGTGGGGCCCAAATGATGGGTAAAGATTTTTCACAAAAGGAACAAAGACACACATTTGGGGCCCTTGTAGCATTGATACGGCTGATACGGCGGTAGCTACGTCACTGGTGCAGATGGCAATACTACATCCAACATGGCCGACATCGACACGGAATATCGAACCATTGTTTATTTAATTTTGTTAAATAATAAATGAGTAGAAAATATTTATTCCGCATAACAATACACGTAATATCGCGACTATTAACCGCAGATTTGTGACTATCAGGTTATCTATACGATGATAGTGTATATAATAAGTGCTGTCATGGCAGTTACCAATTACCATCACATGCACTACTGCCCTGAAAACGAGCCTTAAAACGTTCCACAAAATAATAAGTATTAGGTAATTGATCATTGAATCAATTTTTAAGAAACTTGTATATAAATAACATCTTGTGATCCCATTTAGAAACTGCCATTAAAATTTCAATAGACAATAAACAATTTATGTAATGCATCTAGATACTTTAGGTATATTTGAAAGCGTAATGTGTGAGATATGTATGTACAGATAATGTTCAGTATTGCACATAATTTAAAGCTTTTTATAATATCTGTGTCTTGTATACCAGTTCTTCCCGAGTGAAATTTAATAAATATATTTAATATATAACCAAAAATATTGTTTTATTTAATATACCTAGATCCACCAAACCTACGTCATTTTAGCAAAGCTGAAATTTTGAGATAAATAGTGTAATATGCAGAGATGTGCGTTTTTCAAATACATATAATCAAAATGCAAATACAAAATAGTAAATACCTATTTGCTATTTTGTATTTAAATACCTTTTAAGAGTATAGAATTTTATATTTTATTTGAAAACTTTTACAAACCTATTTCCTATTTGGAAAATACAAAATACTTTTTTCATTTTTGTTACTTCATAGTGTTAATCAGTAAACATTATTTTTTGAATATAAACTTAAAACCCCACCAACATTAGCACCATCTATTATCTAAAAGTATCTGTACAATCGTCTTAGAATTCTAATTTAAAATGATAAATGTGCCTATTATTTTATTATCCTTCCTGTAACCCCCACCATAAGACATCTGATTTTCGTTTACCTAAATTTGTGTATCATATTTTCTCCTTCATTATTTGTTTTACTACAAGACAAGCACTCCACTACATTCCTTACTGAAATATATATACATAAATATATATTATTTTACCTACTAACCTTAACACTTGTATACTACATATAAATATTTTATCCTTCTTCAAAATAAAAATAATTCCATCGACGAAAAATGAAAGATAAATTATTTGAACAAATAGTGGTATTAAAATCCATAACATAATAACATATTCATAATTATCATCTCATAATTATTTTTAAAAAAATAACATTTATATTATAGTGCAGGCGTTGGAGGTAAAATTACTATGAGAAATCGTATATCAGCGGCTGTAAAGCGTTGCAATTTTATTTTTTAGGAGTGCTAACTAAGTTTAAGGGATAAAATATTGTAAAAAATAAGTATTAAGTTATAAAAAAAAATAATCAAAAATGTTGATTTTAATAACAACTAAGAAACATCTCACAAAAAAAAGAATGTTGCCTAAACATTTAGTTTTATTTAAACATTTTTACAATTATGTACTATACATTTACTCAATGAAACACAATTTACATTCAATTTTTTGCAATTCCATCTCTTGGTATGATAATCTGTCTTGTATTTACAACGATTGATTAAGGATTACGGCAAAGGTTTAGTTATTTGTTTGGGGTACAAGCAAGAACCCTTTAGTGCATACCCATACTGAATAAAATCAATAGGTACTATCAGGGGTTCTGAAGATTTTTTCCAAATATACGTGCGAGCTGAAGCCCTCAGACTGAAGTAAATTTAAGCCAAACCCAATATTGTTACATATTTATTTGTATCTATAGATACATATGAGCTTAAAAGCTTATCTTCTGTCAGTTTTGGTTTGTTAAATAGGTAAGTGCACATTAAGAGGTATGAGGTAAGACCTCATTTAAATCTTTCAAGATCTAAAAGTTCATTGCCAAAGGATAAAAGTTCTTTCAAATCAAGTATAGCTTTCAAGCAATTTTAATTTAAAAAATAAAGTTGCAACGCTTTAAAACAACCACCAACAACCAAGTTCACCTCACTCGCACCCACGCACATGGATAATGTCTCCACGTTTACACGAACAGCGGAACTTTATAGGGTATGGCGGGGTTTGGTCCACCGGATTGTTCTGGCAGCTTACAGAAGGTCTTGTAGTTAAATAGTTCTCTAAGCAACATATATAAAATCTAAGCTTGCTACTATGACGTAGTTTGCCTAAGTTTTTAAGAACTTTAAAGCGTCTGGCAGCCTACACACGGAATGGTTCTGGCAATAGTTAGTTTTTAACGATATTCTGTAAAACATATATTATAATCAGCCATTACACTTTCACGTAAGTAGTGTAACAGAGCCTGTTCTGGGACAGTTTTTCAGTTAAGATATAAATGTGTTTCATGTTTGTGGAGGGGAATAATAATAATATCGTGACCTAATTGCATGTAGGAAAGTGGTGTGAGGTAAGTGAACATGTGTTGTGTTGCTATTGGTTAAACTAATGATGACATTAGGCCTGTCTCAGTATGGGACCGTATTTAAGCGACGGCGTATTCGGACGTAAATCGGCGGTTTGAATGAGCTACAAAGCAAACCGCCCTATGTGTGTCACAGATGTCTGTAGTCGTGTATTAGGGGGTGTATTGGAGTTCTTTAACACTTATATAATTTATCATGAGAGCAAACTTTAACTTTAATTTTTATCGATACACTACTGGTATTAAAGGGACTTTAGCATTTATTATATATCTGAGTTCTGGTGGGCGTGAATTTAAATTTAGTTCTATCCTATTGGTATGGGCATCCGTGCCCATGATTCACTGAAGTACAAACATAAATTGCATGCAGAACATACCCATGTCGCCGATAGATTTCATTTGACCGCGTATTGCAGCGTAACAAAAGGCGATCTTAGGTATCCCCCTCCAGTCTGATGCGGCTTTTTGCATTTACAAAGGTTCATATAGGGTATCGTTGTAGTAGTGGTAACGCTTGGATAATATTCGCCTTTATACGCTACTAATGTGCGAGGTAGTGCCGCCCGTATTCGGACTGCTTTGTAGCGTGCAGTCTGAGAGCTCCAGAGCGATCTCATTACATTTACATGGTTCGGATAGGTAAAGCGTAGTAGCCCGTATACGTCCGGCAGAAATTCGCTTAAATACGGTCCCATACTGAGACAGGCCTTATAGGAAGTGGACGTAAGAGGAGGTTTATGTTACTATGAGGTTATAGGAAGTGGACGTAAGAGGAGGTTTTATGTTACTATAAGGTTAAAGGAGAGGGTAATCTTAATGATTATTGTAAAGTGAAAGATCACTCTATCCTCCCCTTGATAAGTGAATAGACTGTATTGTTATTGATTGGAATGATGATGCCATTATAGTTTTAAGTGATATACAGGGTACGGCATCATAACTTTCTTTTTTCAAAACTTAATAAAAGCCATTGTATGAATCAGAAAAGTGTTAATTGTTTTTTATAATTTAGGGACATATATAAAGTTTTGAAGATCAACTCAGAAAGGTGACGTCCCCCAATCTCCATACACTGAGTAAACCGATTTCTGGCGTTTGTCATGACTCGTGCCAGTATAGCAGGCGTTATGTTGGCAATTTCTTTCTGGATATTGGTCTTCAATTCTTGTAGACTCCTTGGACGGTTCACATAAACACGGTATTTCAAAAAACCTTATGTTATTCAAAAATCACAAGGAGCCAAATCGGGGGAGATCTCCTAGAATTGAACTCACGTTCAGAAATTTCCTGTACAATCGTCATCTTGTATGAATGAAAATGAAAATCATCATGAAAAATTCTCCTTACAGAGCGATCGGAAAGTCCAAGGGCTGACGCATTTTTGCGCGCAGAACACCGTGGTGATCGCAATATTGAAGCTCTCATTAGAACTCATAAATGTGTACTATATGTATTTATATATCAAAATATCAAATATTATTTACAGCTATTTCAAGGAACAATATTATGTCTGCCGTAACAGGGTTAAATAAAATAAAAACTTATTATTTTTTGACTTGACTTGATTATTTCGACTACCAACAGCTACAAAACATTATCACAGCACTGACCTACTCAACAAATAACTGACGGTAAAATGTATTTCATACAAATATAGCTGACCATTTCTAGCGCTAAAACTACAATTCAAATTTTTAATTGCTTTTAGATATTTAATAAAATAGACAAGCCAATGTTCACATCACATTCACATCAATTTAAATCAACAATTGAAAAATCGACCACTAAAAAATGAGGACACAAGCCCATTGCAACAGGTTAATTATACTATCTTTCGGATATCTATAGGATCTTTCAACAAACGAATTGTGCCGTCTGCAAACTGAGATCATCTGCCTATGAATAGTAAGAGAGTCTTACAGTTTTTGTAGGATATGCTTAAAATTATTTATTGAATAGATTTGAAATTGTCACAGAATATTCTATAGGCTACAGTTAAGAAGGCACACGATATTTACGTAAATGTAGAAAATATCTTGAAATTTAGATAAGCGAAAAAATAGTTTAATTACATGCTGTCTCAAAAGTTTAGTGACCTAGTACGTATAAAAAGATTATTTTTTGAAACTATTAAGAAATTATCATAAATGTGACTTTTTCAAATACATGTGTATTGCAACCTATTTTCTATTTTGTTTTTTGTTTTTTTCTATTCCATGTGAAAGTTTATATGATTATTTGTTTATATGTTTATGCGATTCGTATGGTGGCTCGAAAACGGTTCCACATCTATTTGAAAATTTCATGATTGGAGAGAAAAAATTCTAAGACTTTTGGCGTCCTTAGATTTTTCCCTGAATTTTCTGGAAACCCATAATTTTGAAAAACTAAAAAGAAAATTTTGACTTTTTGCTCTATTACATTCAATTCGTAAAAGACAAAAAGTTAAAATTTCGCATGTGTATTAAGGTCAGTGTTACCAACCCTACTGTTTTAACAGTAGATTTGCTGTTTTCACATTGATGTCCCTGTTTTCTGTTTCATTCCTAATTTTTACTGTTTTTCGATTAGCGTACAGCGCCACCTATTACACTATGCAAATATTTTTTTGAGTGTGAAAATATTGAAGATGAGGCAATTGAGAATGAAAGTGGAAAATAATTTTACTTTGATTTTTATTTTTTTGTTGTTGTGATTATTAATATAACAATGTATGTGAGTTCTGGTAACTAAGAAAATTGTTCATTGTTTTAATTATATGAGCAAAAGTATGAAATCTGCCTTTTTTTTCTTTACCTACTGTTTTCTCCTGTTTTTTTTTTGCGAGCTGCTGTTTTTTAGTTTTTTGGGGTTGGCAACACTGATTAAGGTATTTAATGCTAATATATTTCGATCTATATAAATTCAAAAATTGATAAAAGGAGCGCTGAGAAATTTAGGGGGCCCGATAGGAAACTTTGGAGAAACCTTAAATTTTGGATTGTGTAATAATTGAGCATCTAATTAATAAAAACTGCGGGCGGTTCTTGCCGAGAGTAAAAATTGGACTAGAAAGTTGAAATTTTATATATGGGCTAACTTTGGTACCTAATTTACAAATCGAAAAAAAAAATTCCAAATCTTGAGAAAAAGTTGGAACAAATTGAAAAAAAAATATTTTTTTAGCCAGTTTATATAAAAAATTATTTGTTTTTATTTGTAAAATAAATATGGAACGGATTTAATATTTCAATTTAAAAATGGAATTAAAATTTGAAATGAAATTGAATTCACACACAAAAAACAGTCGTCGCTTGCGACGGGAGTACTCTCTAGTATCTTTATATTTAAAATCAAAAGTAAACGGATGAATTATTATTGAAGTAAAAGATTTTAAATTGTAAATATCTACTTACATTAATATTTTTATAGCCGAAATAGCTCAGTTGGGAGAGCGTTAGACTGAAGATCTAAAGGTCCCTGGTTCGATCCCTGGTTTCGGCATTTTTTTTTTCATTACTTAAAAATTAACATAAAGATGAATTTTACATAAATTATGATAATGTCGTCAAGAAAATAATCACAAAGATATCTATTTTTTTAATTAATTAAATAACTGCATTAAGGAACACAAACATTTCTGTCTAATTTATTATTACTTTTTCAAAATATTTAATTTGAATTGAATTAGTACTTTTTAATTAAATTTAATAATCAATAATTTTTTTAATTATTAAACTATTATATGCATCAATAAAGAATTGTAACAGGTAAAAAGCATTTAGACGACACAGTGGGCGAGAGCATTGATGCTTGACGCCGACTGCTGTGTCTTCGGGTTCGATCCCCGGACCAGATATATAATTTCTGGGTTTGGTTATTATGAACTTATATTGATTATGGTCATACATAATCATACAGTTATTAGGCAGTGGTGTAGCCCACATATATGAGGCCACGACACCATAAATACTGCCAACATTGAAGGAGGTCGTCGGTGATAGGACTAAGCATCGGAAATAGGCCGACGTTAAATAAATTAAATAAAAAAAAAAAAAAAAAGCATTTAATTGAAAATTGAAAAATTAATTTCAAATGTCAATATTTGCTCGTACCTCATATATTTCGTCAGACTATATGAGACTCATATGTTACACAGACTTTTTATATTGGCGGTACGTCCTGTACCTCCTTAACTAAACATTACTTCTAAACATTATAATGTTCTATTTAGAACACTCATTTATAGTTTCCTCTCCCTCTCTCGTATATTATATATGGAATTATCAGTGCTTTATAAGAGTTAGATGAATATCTACTATTAGATATCAAAAAGTACTTATTGCAAAAGGTTTCATGTTATCTTGAAATATAAGTCACGTTTCTAATTAACTGTTGATTATCAGTCATCATGTGTTTGTGACTAATATATTGTACATATTTGATTTAGTTTTGATAGAAGAAAAAGTGTAATAAATTTGAAGTTTTTATGCACACAAAAAATAAGGTATACAATAATGTACATATTTTATTAATAATTATTGTGAACTATATTTACTTACTCGTATTTGTTAAAGTCAGTATGTTTGTATTTGTCGGGCTCAAATGTTTACATATTAAAAACATATGGTACCAACGTAGTAAATACAAATACACTAATGCCTTATTTTTTAAATTCACCTTAGAAACGTGAAAGTGACAGACGTCAAAATTTAGTGTTATTTTAAGATAAAATTTTTGTAACCAGTTTTTGATAATATTTAATTATAATAAATGTGTGATAATGTTTGTGATTGTAATGAATAATTGTAATACTTTAGTGGACAATAATAAAAATGGATGTTCAAATGAGAGACTTTGAAATGAGTGATTCTGAAACGGAGTTATTAATGGATACATCAAATAATAGAGTCAATTATTCTAGAAATAGACGACCACGACATAAAAGGTCATGCTGGTATTATTGTGTCTTGATATCATGCAGGTAAAAACATTATTTCATTTACTTATGAATAAAATACATCTTATTTCTTTATTTTGTCGAGTCTAGCCCTACATAGTTATAAAATTATTTTGTTGGGTATTATGTATTCTCTCACCCTTCTCGAAAATATAACTTCACATATGTTAAATTAAAAGTGACATTCCTTTATGAATTTTTGCAGCTGTCAAAAGTCAAATTTTAATGTGAAATACATTGTTTAATAATAAGAATGAGTTTTATATTCCGTATATTTTAAGTTAGATTTTATTATATTTAATTAAGTACACTACTTGTGTGTAAAAATTCTTAGTTCAAAATGAATAAACGAAATACAATTGAAAATTTAGAGGTACAAAATCCAACACCAGTTAATACTAGAGAGAATATTCCACTTATCGCTAAACCAGAATCGGATTTTGTCTGGTCCAGGTGGATATTTTAATATTTATACTGCTTGAAAAAAATCGCCTTCCATAAGTACTAATTGCTTCTTTTGGTGTTCATTACAGCTGCTGGTGTTGGGTATGGAGGCGTTTTTGTGCCCCAAGGGAACTAAAGGCTAGAACAGTACATATTGGACAACCATGTATTGAAAAATTTCCACCAAATGCCATCCGAAACCAGGTAATTCGTCATATTTCACCACTATTTTTACTTTCATACCAATTTCTAATTTTATAACCTTTTGTTGCAGAAATATAATATTTTTACATTTCTTCCGCTGGTGCTTTTTCAACAATTTAAATTTTTTCTCAATTTATATTTTTTAATTATGGCTACAAGTCAATTCATTCCAGATATTCGTATTGGATACCTGTACACATATTGGGGCCCTCTGGTAAGCAACAATTTTAGCCCATTGTTGATTGGGTAAATTATATAATATTTTTTTACTATGTAATCTTTTAGGGGTTCGTTCTTACGGTTACAATTTGCCGTGAAGCAATTGATGATTTAAGAAGGCATCAACGTGATAAGGAGGTCAATTCTCAACGATATCGAAGAATTAAGGGTCCTGATGATACGGAATTAGTACCAGCTTCAAGTTTAAAGGTATTGTGAGTAAATTTATAGCTTAAGAAGTAAGCATTCAGATACGATGTATAAATTATGTCCATAGAAACTAAGCAAATGATGTGCTCCGACGAGTGTAACTGTAACTTCAAAATTAACTTTTAACCTTACTAAATGTAAAGTAATAGTTACTTATTAGTAGAATCAAGGAATAAGTTTTGAGTACATAAAATAAAGCGTGATAATTTTCTTTTTATGAAAAATGTAGTAGAAGCTTTATAAAAGTTGATTAAAGACATAGCCCATAACATTTTATAAGGCAATTCAGATCAAATATACGTTATACGTGAGCGTAATTCGAAACATTTAATCAGCAAAATGTCGATATTATGAATGTAGAATATTCCATTACATATGTCCTGTGAAAATAATATATATTTTTTAAGAGTTAATCCTACTTTGTGCACAAACAAAAGATCTAATAATATCCAATAATGTAATAATAGAAATGAGTCTTCGTAATGTCATCCAATCTTAATAATTTAGTGTCATGACATCTTCAAAGATTGTTTCATATTTCTGTATTTTTATTTAAGTTTTTGTATTTAAAAATAAAATTGTTGTTTTAGGTCGGGGATATAATTCATGTTGATAAGGATCAAAGGGTACCAGCCGACCTTGTTTTATTGAGAACTAGTGAGAAATCTGGATCTGTATTTGTCAGAACTGATCAACTGGATGGTATGAACATATTTTAAGTTAATTATCTATAATATTGTCGAATTATCACTAATTTTTACAGGTCACAAAATACTATGATACCCTTTTCTTATTTAAAAGTCAAATACATGACGAAAGTCAGATTATTATTTACACTGTTATTCTAAACTTAATTAACTTTTGGTTAATACTGAATTTATGTGAAAGATATATGCAATAAAATTGTGTGTAATAATACATAATAAAAATATTCGCCATTATTTACTCTAATTGATTGTTTTAGGTGAAACTGACTGGAAGCTTCGTTTAGCTGTACCAGCCACTCAGAAGTTGTCTAGCGATGGCCAGTTATTCTCTCTCAGTTCTAGTGTGTACATCGAAAAACCACAACGAGACATTCATTCTTTCATAGGAACCTTTTCAAAGGTTAGCATTCAAATTTTAAAGAAAAACACTTTTTTTTTGTAACATTATTCTATTTCTGTGCTATACGATTTCAACTCGGAAGCATATATTCATTGTTAAATAAAAGTTTAATCTCTTGCAATATAAAAATTATTATAGAACGATGGATCAACTCAAGAAGAGAGTTTGGATGTTGAAAACACGCTTTGGGCAAATACAGTCGTAGCTGCAGGTCAGGCTACAGGACTTATAGTTTATACAGGTAGGTCTTAGAGAAATACTCTTTGAGCTGATTCAAATAAATACAATTTGCACTGAATACAACATTAAAATATTTTAGGATGTGAAACAAGAAGTGTGATGAATAATTCTCAACCCAGATCTAAAGTAGGGCAGTTGGATATGGAAATTAATGGTCTGACTAAAGTAAGTATAAGCATAACTACTTGATTAATTGATTATTATTTCCACTATTATTATTCTATAATATTATATCCATGTTATATGTGATTTAATATAATTCACCCTAGTTTAGATAATATTTATCATATATATGATACCAGATTTGCAGATATTACTTCAATAGGGTTTTAGGAATTATATTTAAGGTATTGAGGTTATGTAATAATTCAAATAATGTTCTACCTCCACAGGTATTGTTTTGCGCTGTCATTGGATTAGCAGTAGTGATGATGGGATTAAAGGGTTTTAGTGGACCATGGTACAGATATCTCTTCCGTTTTGTACTTTTGTTTTCTTATATCATTCCTATCAGGTAATATAATACTTGCTTATAAATTAAATGTCATATTTCAAAATGTAACACACTTATTATAACTTCAGTTTACGTGTTAATTTGGATATGGGCAAAGCATTTTATTCATGGTCCATTCAAAACGATCCAGAAATACAAGGCACTGTTGTACGATCAACGACTATACCTGAAGAACTGGGAAGAGTAGCGTATCTATTATCAGATAAGACTGGCACATTGACTCAAAATGAAATGGTATTTAAGAAGATCCATCTTGGAACCGTCTCCTACAGCAGTGATTCTTTTGAAGATGTAAATGCAAAAAATAGACATAAGCTTTAAATGCGATATAGTAGAATTTGGTTATTGAATAGGGTACACTCTAATTGTTTATATATTTTTTAGATAAGTAACTTATTAAGTTCTATTATAAAGCCAAGTGATATTTCTCCTAAACCCCACGGTGGGAAACTTCGAAAATCTGAGGGTTGGAGAGTCTGGGAATCTGTCAGAGCATTAGCTCTTTGTCACAACGTCACGCCTGTCTATGACGGTAAGTGTGCATTTCTTAATATAAATATTTAAGAACTAATAAGTAATTATTATGATCTATTTAATTATAGAGGACAGCTTAGGAGGAAAAACTTATCAGGCGTCTAGTCCCGATGAAATTGCTTTAGTCAAATGGACAGAACAAGTGAGAAAACATATATTTAAATATAACCATCAAAAAAACTTATACCATATAAAACTTATATTACCATATTGTAGTGATAATTTCAACAGTAATATAATTTATAAAAAGATGTTCATAGATATTTTGATTGATATCTAAATAAGTTTTCGAGTGACCATTTTCTTCTGCTGAGCAAGTTAAATTCGGATCATAAGCACCATAAGTTTTATTTTACATAAGCCTTATTTTACTATAAGCACTATCTATGTTTCACAAAGGATTCAACAAAAAGTGTTATTTGTTATTCGATTGCTCTGCGCGGTTTATTTAAACAATTCTTGAACCAAATCTATCTCCACAGTAATTATTTATGAAAACGCAGATATTATTGTTAAAATTCAAATACTTTTATGTTAACACATATATTTTAAAAATTAATAAATCCATATATAGGTAGGTATGACACTACAAAAACGGGATCTGACATCAATGACTTTAAAAGTCAATATCCGCCATCAAAATCGAACCGAAATTGAAATAGAAGGTGCTGCAGGTCCAGAAGTGGAGCATATGCTACAATTTACTATTCTGCAAGTATTTCCATTTACCAGTGAATCGAAAAGAATGGGAGTTATTATTAAAGTATGTTGGATATGAATAATTTGTAATAATCTAATGTGTTTGTTTTTTATTGTGTAATAACTTTATTTATTTTCTATTATGCAGGATAATCAAACCGGAGAATTAACATTCTATCTCAAAGGTGCAGATGTAGTGAGTAACTTTTTAATATGTAAATGAATTCATAAATAAAATCAGCTCTTATTCCAAGTGACCATATTAATTCAATTGTAATTCCATTCTCCAACAAATGCACATCTTGGTATAAATTTGAGCATTTATGAGCAGTCAGTCATTAATTTCTTATTTATATATTTGCAGGTGATGGCACCGATTGTCCAATACAACGATTGGCTTAACGAGGAGTGTGGAAATATGGCTCGAGAAGGACTGAGAACTCTTGTGGTGGCGAAGAAAACGTTGACTGAAGAACAATATGCAGATTTCGAGGTAAATATATATAACTATAATTTTAGATAATAATATATTTATTTGTAAATTAATTTCTACGTTTCTTTCTGCAGACTCGATATAGCGCAGCAAGATTAAGCGTTACAGACAGAGTTACCAAGGTTGCAGCTGTGGTAGAATCTTTGGAACGGGAAATGGAACTCCTTTGCTTGACAGGTATAATGCTTCTTCAATATTTTCTTTCGTTAGTTCTTTTCATTTCTTTTTTGTTTAAAGACTGATCACTTTGCATTAATTCTTTGAACAACACAACAACTTATAGTTAAGGTCCGGATTTATAACAGAGAAATAAAATATGCAAGTTAAACTAAAACCAGAAGACTACCGATCTATGGTGCTTATAAACATTGATGATTATTTAAAGGATTTTATTATAATTTATTGTGTCATTGATATTATGCGTATATATAAATGCGTAAAGGCGTAAACATGTAAAATAAATCGTACTAAATAAATAAATCAAGTCGTTAACAACTAAAATAAAACAATTAAATTAAAATCTGCAACATAAATGTGTAAGATCAAAGTAAATATGCATTTTACCTGAAATGTGCAAATAAAAAGTTACTCTAATAATTCATTTTGCCCAAAAAGTCTTTTAAATAATATCAAATATTACGTACAAAGCATGTACCATTAAACAAATATGCAAATGCATGTAAATCTGGGCCTAATTTATAAATAATATTTAATTCTTCTGTTACTGAAAATAATTGTAATAAGGTGATCTGAAAAGAGGTTGGGGCCACAGACACGCAATACATGATATGAAATTGGAATGCAAATATGTTTTATATCATTTTTTGAAAATCATTTCTATAACCATCTTCAGATTTAAACATTGTTTTCTATTCAACAGGTGTTGAAGACAAACTCCAGGACAATGTACGGCCAACGTTAGAACTTCTTCGAAATGCTGGAATTAGGGTTTGGATGTTGACTGGAGATAAATTGGAAACTGCTACTTGCATTGCGAAAAGTTCCAGATTAATTTCTCGAAACCAAGGAATTCACGTGCTCAAAAGTATTCAAAATAGGTGAGTTTTATCCATTAATATATTAGTTGTCACATTTCTTAAAATCGTTCGTACTTTCTTCAAATTATTAATTTATTTCCTCATTAATATCAAAGTCATTATGAAATTATCTTTCTAAACAATAAATAAGTTACAAGAGTAAGCTAATTGTTTAGTTACTAAAATGTTCTAGTCACAGAATAAATGAAATAAAAACAACCATTTTCAAATGTTTTTGCAGGACAAATGCTCATCTAGAACTGAATCTCTTTAGAAGGAAACAGGATTGTGCTTTAGTTGTTAGTGGCGAAAGCTTAGAGGTATAAAGATTATTTGAGTATAATTATGTATCACTTAAATGCATAATTTAATTCAGAGTGATACATATTATATATGTAATATATATACACATATATAATATGTATCACTCTGAATTAAATTATGCATTTGTTGCTGCATTAAAAGATTTATTTAAATATACATATTGGTGTTTCTTAGGAATTCTAAGAATCTTACTAAATTTTAAATTACTACGTTTAAAATTATTACGTTTTAAATTATTCGTCATAGTGTTATTACCAAAGTACAAATTTTTAATCGAGTAACAAATAATTTTACATATATATTATTTGCACAGGTATGTTTGCAATATTACCAAGATGAATTTATGGAACTGGCTACGAGTTGCCCTGCAGTTATTTGTTGCAGATGCTCTCCTACACAGAAAGCACAAGTGGTGCGTAGAATTGAAATGTTTATTTGTACTGTCTCGTAAGAATTAGCCATCAATTTGCATACCTTTAAATGGACAATTGTTTTCAGGTTTCACTAATTCAACGACACACTAAAAAACGAACATGCGCAGTGGGAGATGGTGGAAATGACGTCAGTATGATTCAACAAGCAGATGCAGGTAATATATCTTTATTCCTTTTCTTAATAAGTTTATATTTTTCCTCATAAATGTATTTCTTTTTTGGTGAGGTAAAAAATCATTAATATAGCTATTATTATTTTGTCTTCAGGTGTAGGAATAGAAGGTCGTGAAGGACGTCAAGCTAGTTTAGCTGGCGATTTCTCGGTTCCACAATTTTCACACATTGCGAAGTTGCTTTTGGTGCACGGACGACGTTCTTACAAACGATCTGCTGCTTTGTCACAGTTCGTAATTCATAGGGGACTTATTATATCAACAATGCAGGTAAATTTAATTCTTTAAAGGTATATAATATTTAGAACAAATCGGTCACATTAAGACACAGAGTGCTGTAGGTGAGGTCTACTCGAAGATTTAATTTTGTTCAGTAACAATTTGTCATTGCAACTTTTATTATTTTTTATTTCTCATTATTATAGTGGTACCTTAATAAAAACGTATTAAATTTAATATAACATTTTGGCCGTATCCTTAATTCATTTCTATCTGGAATAGTCTCACTTCCATGTATCTGAGCTGGAATGTGCGTGTTTTAACGCATAAGCGTATTTGATCGTACACTTCATATCCCATATGAATTTTATTTTTTATATATGTGTATTATTATTATGTTTTTTTTTATTACTATTTATTATATTAATTGTGTGCCTTTCGGCTCTACAATCTACATTGTTATATTTCTTAACGCATTTCATATAAATTCAAAG
This sequence comes from Panorpa germanica, assembly GCA_963678705.1. Taxonomy (NCBI): domain Eukaryota; kingdom Metazoa; phylum Arthropoda; class Insecta; order Mecoptera; family Panorpidae; genus Panorpa; species Panorpa germanica. The sequence goes on from OY783205.1 coordinate 5,769,649, forward strand.
TTAAAAACTAAACTTAAACTATTCTAGACTATTACTATTACTTTTAGTACTTCCTCTCTCTTCATGTTCATTACGCAACGCAGCCACGAGCTTATTTATTGTCCTGTTTTTCCTTTCCTTTTTTTCTATTTCCGCCATCCACCTCTTTCCTTCACTGCCTCCCTTTAATAGCTGGCCAATATTCATTTCGCTCACTACTTTTTCCTTACACTCAAACTTAATGTGCTCCAGTGTTTCGTCCTCCGTTCCGCACACTATACACTTTCTTTTCTCGCTACTTTCCCAGTATCTGTTTCCCTTTTCCTCATTTCCCAATCTAAACCTTGCTGTCCTTCTTATGTGTTCTATATCTTTATCTATATGGTACTGAGGTACCCAGTATCTTCTTTATATATGTATATATATACAGACTAAATAAAATCACACTGTTCATAAATAGGTCAACACTATGATAAAACAAAAGCACACAGCATTGTCAACTTGCGATTGCTCCCGCTACACGTATACTGTTGTAACAAATTATCAACTTTAAATTTTGATCTCTTCTTTATTAACTAGTTAAACAATTTAAAAATAGTCAAAACTTCTCTAATTTTTTCCTCTGCAATATGTCAGTTTTTTAAATAAATCTGTAGAGCCGTTTTCGAGATATATGTTAAAACGATGCCTTTTATATTTTGTAAGCCCGAATTTGCGCACTTTAATTATTAATATCTCGTTCCATGGTTGTTCACAATATTTGAAATTTTACAATAGTATTTTATCAAATTTTGTTGAAAAGTGGTTTTCAACAAAGTGGTTAAAAAGGCTCATTTTGTAATGGTTGATTTATAAATTTGATTAAAATAAAGGTTAATTTATGTATATTGACGCTTTTTCTTTTTTTAAATATCCACAAATTGACGGAGTTATGGCTATATCAAATTTGAATTTATGTTTTACCACTTGTTTTAGTTCTGCGTATAACGTTACAGAAGAAATAAGTAATCTATACTATTTTTTCTTTTTCACAATTATCCTAATATAAAACTTGATAGCATACACAACTATGTTATTAGTAATAAATGATGCAATACACACACTCGTATGGTTCTCTGTTGTGTATAGGAGATGGCAAATTATTGGACATGTCATACCATGCAGTGGTATTTTCTATAACTTTGGATTTCTTTAATTATTTTATTATTAAAGAGACAAAATGACTATTTGCCAACTTTATCAATATATAATACAGTTTTATAGAAATGAAGTTATGGTTGACAAACCCATTTTATATGATTAGAATCTTTTGGCTTTTATTGTGTTGCTATAAATAAGAATTCAAGACAAATTTTTTACTCTAGGCTGTGTTCTCCGCTGTCTTCTACCTCAGTAGTGTCGCACTATACCAAGGTTTCCTGATGGTAGGGTATGCAACCCTCTACACCATGTTCCCGGTATTTTCATTGGTCCTGGACCAGGATATCACTTCCATAACAGCTCTCACTTACCCGGAACTTTACAAGGACTTATGCAAAGGAAGAAGTCTCTCTTACAAAACGTTCTTCATGTGGGTTCTGATATCCATATACCAAGGTCAGTGATTTTAAAAATGAAATAAGAAAAATAATGAGTGCTAGTACCGAATTATTCGTATATTAAGGCATATATGTGAATCAATATTATTAAAATGAAACTTCTTCACTCATACTCCTATTCAGTAATGAACTATATTCGAAAATAAAACATTATTTAATTTTTTTCATGTTTATTTAAAGAAACTTTTACTTTCATTATAATTTTCTGTAATTAAAATATACTATTAACTTGTAATCGAGTAACAGATTGTTTATGCAAGTACTTCCCACTTATCAAATATGAACTTAATCCGGACAAAATAAACATTCGAATTAGCTATATTTCGCATAGAGCTGAAAGTTGGTATACACCTTGGGGATATTATTACAAATAAAATACTAAAAGTCCTCACCTTGCTCAAGGATCTCTAGGATAATACCACAATAGTGTTATCTTGATTCAGTAATAGTCAAGTTTTATCGCATATTATTGACATTACCACAAATTAGATTAAAAAATAAACGAAACACTACCCCACAGGTGTTGCAGAAATGTGTGCATATTATGTGGAATACGACTTCTTCAATTTTTAGAATCACAATATCTCAGGAATGATGATTCTTAGAAAAAAAAGTATAAGAACAATTATTGTAGATAATTTCATGATTACAACTTTGGTCTGATCTATTTTTATGATAAAACTTACCGTTTACCGTAAAAATTGGAAAAACCATTTTTATTGACTTTTGACTTTGAATAACTTTTTATGCAGATGTGCGATCGGTGACGAGTTTTAGTATTTTATTTGTAATAATGTCCCCAAGGTGTGTACCAACTTTCAGCTCTATGCGAAATATAGCTATTTTACCAATATTTTATTGTTTATTTAGACCGGATTAACTGTTAGAAGAGTGAACATTAAAAATATCGCACTAACAAGAAATTACTGCTTCTTTTTAAGTATGCTATCGATACCGTGTCGACATCGTTCAGGCACTAGCGATATTTCAAATCTTAGATCAGTATAGTTCAGAAAAAAACGTAATTTTAAATTTGGCGTGCCATATTTTGTTTGCTTATAATTTGTTGTTTATGCCTGGAATTCAAAAAGTTTTTTATTATAGTTGTGTGATTGTTGTTAGAGAGGGTGTTTGTGTCGTATCATTGAGATTAGAAAGATACGTATGAAGAAATTGAATTTTAAGAAATAACTCAGGTTCATCTAATATGTTTCTTAAAAAAAATAGGTAGATTTTTTTCAATAATTGATGATTGGTTACCAGGTGGAGTTATAATGTACGGAGCCCTGATACTTTTCGAGGATGAGTTCATCCATATTGTGGCCATCAGCTTTAGTGCCCTGATTTTAACGGAACTCATAATGGTAGCACTCACTATACGGACTTGGCACCGTCTGATGGTGATAGCCGAACTCTTTAGCTTGGCTCTCTACCTACTTTCACTGGTCATCCTTCATGATTATTTTGGTAAGTTGATAACATGTTGCATATTTGTAATGGCTATTTTGCATTTGATATTAATGTGTGTACGTCATATATTTTTAGATTCAGAATTTATTCGCACTTGGGATTTCCTGTGGAAAGTTTTGGTTATCACTTTGGTATCCTGTCTGCCGCTCTACGTCATCAAATTTTTGCGCAAGAAATTTTCACCGCCCTCTTATTCTAAATTAACATAAATAACATAATAAAGCATTACCATAGCGCTATTATAATTCAAACAATATAACAAAATATATACGAGTATATGTTAATTGTTGTGATTGTATCAAGAATATACAAATCAGAATGTCTTCTATTGTCTAACAATATATTTTGATTGTTTGTTATAGTTTCTAAATATTACGTTCATCATTTCATAGTAATTTATTAAAATTATTGATTATTGCAAATATATTGAAAAAAAAACCAGTCAATATATTCTACAGGGATAAAATAAAAATGTAGAGAAATATTTTTTTCTTTAGTTAACTAACAAATTATGTTGTGTTTCGATTTGTATAAAAAGTAAAATAAGTTCATTTATTGAGAAATCGGAGAAAATTATAAGCACATATGTAAAATATAATTTTATTAATGAAATTAATTTTTATCGTGGATATATCAATTTTCCCGTCATTCATCCCGGATTTTGAGAAAACATTAAGCTACCGTTAATATCCATCACTTCCGTATATTCAACTTTAAGTAAACAAAAGTAAATATTAGTAAAACATTTATTTCAAACGCTAGCTTTTTACAGTTTAAAAGAAATATGATTATTAGCTTTTGAATTGGTGCCAAACCATAGTATCATTTATTTATCATTTTAAACAAAAATAATATTAGGTTTAAAAGAGCCATATGATGTTAAGAATGAAATAGATCCGTGATCTCTAAAGATTTTCAAATAAAATAATGAAATGACATTTTACTATTGTTTCAAAACTGATGATCGGGGCACAGTCTGACCTTAATTTATTTTCAGACGACTGTGATACTTCAAACATCTATCATAAATTTTAGATCATGAATTCGATAATCATGTGCCAATATCATGATCACATTTCAGATATAAATGTAATATAGTTTTTTATACTTGAAGAATTATCACAGCAATATTCATCTTATTCAAAACACAAATCCTTCACGTATAAAGATGTTTATTTTACTTTAAACTACAGTCCATCACACATTTCTTGTGAGTTTACTAGATGTATTTTATTATTTATTATACACTCTTGCAGCTTCATGCATTTACAATATTATCTTAAGTATTGCAACAATTTTCTTAATGTTTTTAGATTTTACTCTAGTACTGCATTTTCATATTTACTATCACAAAAAACTTTATATTGTTAACAAAATACTATGTAAGTAAAATCATTTAGTGATATATATTATAAGAATTATAACAAACCTGGTTTGTTTTATTTATTAATTTAAAGCTACTAATATTTCCAGACCAGATTTAAGGAACTGTTCTCTAAAAAAATTGGTAATGTTTACTTCTAACAATCATAAAATATCTCATATTTTATTACCTAGGAGTGACTAGATACAATTAATTTAGGAACAGAAAATTATGTCTAGATATTTCGCTAACAGGAAATTGCGACTAGATAGAATTGATTTCATCATAGGAATTGTGAGGAAGACAGAGATTATGCGGCGTGGATACCAAAAAAATATTATCGTTAACATGTATTAATATTTTCGTTGTAATTTTGTGGCGCGGGGAGTCTAAATCCGCCATTACTTATATAAAAACTTAAAAAAAAAGTACAAAATTTTGAGACCAGCTTCAACGTTTAAAATATTAGTTTTAACGACTGTCGCAACAAATCTAAAGAGAAAACAAAAACTTACCCGCTCTTTATTTGAAAGTTCAAACCAGGGCTGTGTAATAGGACGCGAGGAGTCGGAGTCGGAAGCAATGGGAAGCTTGTGTCCTATGTCATAATTTCTACAAAAGTGTACTATATATTGATAAAGTGAGTTACTAGAACCTCAAATGTTCAATTATTTTTAATAACTCCTTGTATGTTAACATATATTAACAATTAAAAAAGTCATTTTGTCTCTTTAATTATTAAAGGGATTCAACGTTGTACACATTCCAAGTGCATATGACATCACAATCTTTGTTTAAGGTTACCAACCTTACAGCTCATAAATCTCTGCTATATGTATTTAAATATCAAATATTATTAATAGCTATTTCAAGGAACACTCAAATTCCAATATTATGTCTTACTTAGCAGGGTTAAATAAAATAAAAACTTATTATTCTTTGATTTGACTTGATTATTTGACTACCAACAGCTACAGAACATTATCACAGCACTGACCTACTCAACAAATAACTGATGTTAAAATGCATTTCACGTCATAAAAATATGGCCGACCATCTCTAGCGCTAAAACTACAATTCAAACTTTTAATTGCTATATCTCCGTCAATATTTAGATATTTAATAAAATAAACACGCCAATACACATTTATTAACATCAATTTCAATCAACAATTGAAAAATTGACTACTAAAAGATGAGGACACAAGCCCATTTCTGGTGAAAGGAATCAGTGTCAGAGTTGCCAAAATTGTACCGACTCCGGCTTGAACTCTCTAGTACGTTGCGAAAATATTTAAATATTATAAATTAAAAAATGTTTAATTCTGGTTCTTAAAATAACTGTTTTAATTGTTAATATCTTAAGTAATATCTAAGGAAATACTATTACTATTTAAAGAAATCACATTTGAGATCCTGATAGTTAGCTTTATCAGTACATATAATATACATTTCTAGAATTAAGATATTGTTGAGAACCCAAATTAACGTGTATAATACGAAATGGATAAATGGATAATTGTATGTTATCAGTCGCAGTTTTACACTAGAACCTGAGATATATTTAAACTGCAGAAAATAAAATGTGAAGTTAAATACAATTTACAAATTCGCACAGGATAAAATGGAATCCTAATATATAGTGGTTTTTAGTAAACGTGTAATTTAAGATTCATTTCAATTTTATTTTTAAATCAACCCACTAAACATAAATAGGAATGTTACATAACATTTATATAATATCTTTTCTTAAGCACAACCTAGTAATATTTCATCTAAAATTAGTCTTATTTTAACTATTTAAAATATGAATAAATAAAATACGAATAAATAGGTTGTTTACGTGATCTCCTTAAGAAGTTTTGTGAGTGTAGTAATGCGCAAAAGGATTGATTTACTTCTCAAAAAGCAGTAAAAATAGGCCACAAAACATTGCATATTAGATAAAATCGTTTACGTAACCAACAACATTTTTATGTTAGAAAAACCTTAAATAATAAGACCGTGTTTAGCGGGTATCTTTTATATATATATTTCATTTTTATTTTACACATACCCCAAAATGTCTTAGTATTGCATTTGGTCGGAGTTGGATGAATAAAATTATCAGGAGTCGGAGCCGAATGTTTTTTTACCGACTCCGCAGCCCTGGTTACACATGTTGAAATAACTGAACTTCTGTTTACATATATTGATCTTCATTAAAGATTTTGTTACACCTCCATTGCAGATCGTATATGAAATAGAAAATACACGCGTAAATTTGATTATGCACAATGAACCTCCAGGTCAACAATCGAAGAACATATTTATTTGTCGGGTAGTTAATTGCATTAATTTTTATTTTAAGTAAGTGGTTATGCAACTATTTTAACATAGGTCCTTAGAAGTCGATGTGTGTACTGCGCTGCAGCCTAGAACAAAAAGAAGTATATATTATTCATTACAGAATATATATTCCTAAGGGAGCAGGGCATCCCCATTCACAAAGAGCATGTTACAGACTTAATCATAATAATAAAAAACTAATATATTAAAAACTAACCAATACGCCTATTATTGGAGTGAGTAAAGTTGCCGAATGTCTAGGCGCAGTGATATTCATAACATATTTTAAGATAAATTAAATAATTTTTGATATACTGTTTTGGAATTACGGCACAAGAACTAATAAGCATAAAATGTAAAAATTCTTGATATTATTGACAATAATTACTATTTCCAATACTGTTGTGTGAAATGATTTATTGCCTTTAATCATAATTTTGATTTTATTTGATTAAAAGCAATATATTATTAAATAAAATTAAAAGTAAAATTGAATTTATAAAATTGAGGTGAAAATTTAAACAATTTTTTAGAATAAAACTGAACAAGTATAGATGAAGTTATAGATTTAAAAAACTAATGTTATTTCCACTGAAACATCCGCACCACATGTCCTTAAGATCATACGAATGTGGTGGTGCAACTTAGGCTGCAGTCCGTTCAGGCGCAATGAAGTCATCAAGTCTGGACTTCTAAGCGTTTGTTTTGAACTTATTCAATTACAATTACCAGAGCTAGCTTGAAGCGTGAATGCGTCTTTTTAATTTTAAAAATTGTTTTATGTATACTATGTACCACTGCCTAATACATGTATGTTATACAATGCATATAATTAGTTGAAAACAACAACTTCGCCCGGCAATGTGATGTTGAAGTTTCCCCACTAGGCCAGTTTGCCGTTAGACTTACAAGTTTTCAGTTTTCTGAATACATTCTAAAATTCTTAAATTCATCTAAAACCGGAAAATCATTTATTCAGTAAAAACATCTATTTAGTAAAAATTAAATTAAATTTCACGACCGGCTTAAAGCTGCTCATATAAATCCAGAATTTAAGAGTTTTATTGCAATTTGCATGTTTCTCGTACCTTGAAGTCGTACATCGGTGTGTACATTTTGAGTGTGAGTATTTCGTTTCGTGTCGTCTGCATGTCCAGCTCTTCGACGGCATTCTTGACAGTCTCCACTGTGACGTCACATTGGTTGATGTCCAACAGCTAGAATTAAATCATTTGTATAAAAACACACGTTCGTGGAAGCAGAGAAATGTATAGATTTCACCATCAGCATCATATATGTAGAATACAGTTTAAATAGTTACAGTATTACAGAAGATATTAACAATGGGCTTGTGTCCTCATTTTCTAGTGGTCGATTTTTCAATTGTTGATTGAAATTGAGGTTAATAAATGTGTATGGGGCGTGTCTATTTTTTTAAATATCTAAATCAATCTAAATATTGACGGAGATATAGCAATTAAAAGTTTGAATTGTAGTTTTAGCGCTAAAAATTGTCGGCCATATTTGTATGACGTGTATGCATTTTAACGTCAGTTATTTGTTGAGTAGGTCAGTGCTGTGGTAATGTTTTGTAGCTGTTGGTAGTCGAAATAATCAAGTTAAGGCAAAGAATAATAAGTTTTTATTTTTGTTGAGTTTAGTTTTAGTTGAATCCCTTTAATAATTAAAGACACAAAATGACTTTTTTAGTTGTTAATATCTCTTAACATATAAGGAGGTATTAAAAAATAATTGAATATTTGAGGTTTTAGTAACCCACTTTATCAATATATAGTACACTTTTATAGAAATTAAGACATAGGACACAAGCCCATTTGGAAAGTCGTTTGAAATAACGTAAGGAGACAAAACCATGGGTCCGAACCAGGTGACTGCAGGTGACACACAAAGACAAGCATGGTTCATATTTTGTCCGTCAGGAGTTCTAGTCCCGTTTTACACATGAAAATGTTTGCAATTGAGTCAAATTTCTCAGCGACTCAACATAAGAAGCATTAGGAAGGTTATGAAGGGGAAAGGGTACATTTCAAAAAACCGCTTTTAGCGACACCACAGGATGACGTAAAACACACACTCGTATGCGCTTCTGTAGTCTAAAGAGATGGTACATCCTCCGATGTGACGGACCACGCATTGAAATTTTCTTTAACGTTGAATTCATTTAATAATTAAAGAGACTAAATAACTTTTTTAATTCTTAATATCTCCTAACATATAAGGAGTTATTAAAGAATAATTAGATATTTGAGGTTGTGGTAGTTAACTTAATCAATATTTAGTTCCGTTTTATATAAATTAGCCCATTAAAATAATGATTTAGAAAGTAAACAATTCGCTAAAAAGGACTAATTTGACGAAGTCTAGTTGTCTGTACTTTGAGCGAAAACTGCGGGTTCTGTTCGGGTTTGCGGTATAGAGCATACATGCTCGTTAATATTGATGTTGGACGTTTGCCCCAAATGATACAATATATATTATATGAAATTTCTAAAATGTATTCAGCATTTCCTCCGAGAAACTATAAATTCACATACCGTTAATTCTTTACAAGACCAAAGGACCTGCAGCGCAGCTTCATCATCAAATCCTTCGCATTCCATGACCTTCAGTTCCCGGAGCGTTCCCGGCTTCAACATGACCTTCAAACATTTCGGTGTCAACGACACAAACCTCAAATTCAGTTTCCTCAGGTTGGGCAGCCCCGATAAATGCATCAACCCCACGGTCGTTACATTTTGTTCCTCGTCATCGTAAGCCGCTCCGAACCGCAGCGCCTCCAGCTGTAAGCAAGACTCGCAGATCATCTTCATGATGCCATCGTCCAGCTGCCTGTTTCGAAATAGGTGCAATTCCCGCAAATGTTTGAGATACTTCAGAGGCGTGAGAGACACGTTCATTCGGTTCATGAACAAGACATTTAAATTTGGAACAGATTTAAGAATGTCATCAACGCATTCTGTTGTTAGATTATCACAAGAGTTTAATGTCAACGCTTCTATTGATGGACATTTTTTAATACAATCTTTTACATACTTATTGCCGAAATTACTGTTTCTTAAATGAAATTCTTTTAGAATACTTGGCAACGATTTTAAACATTCGCCTGACAGTTCTTCATCAAAAGAAATTGACACATACTGCAAGTTTTTGTTACTTCCAAATAAAATGGATAAGGCATATTCCTCAATTCCGATGTACAACTCTAAAGTTAGTTTCCGTAACTCTGAATAAGTGTTTGCCAACAATAAAATACTATCTGTGCAGATGGTCATATCTGTTAGTGCCAACACTTGAACGTTGGTACAGTACCGAGTCACAACGGTTAGAAAACGCAGGCATTCTGTGTAGTCGTAGAACTCCGATATCACTAACTCCTGGACATTTCCAGTACAGTGACTGAATATGTTTTCAAGAGTGTCATCCTCCAGACAGATATCATCTAATTTTATGAAATGATCATTCACTTTTTTCAACCGATGCCAAAACGATGCAGTCCACGCAGCCCATTTTTTGCAAACTTTTTCAGTTTCTAAAAGGTCTTGAGCGTAGAGGTAAGAAAATATGTAAAAGACACAATCATCGTTAAGGATATCGTTGAAACTCATTATATAAATACCTTTTCAATCTCCCAATGCCATTTTCGTCGCCTATAACGAGACATTTACTAGATTATTAGATAATTCAGTTTATTAGATAATTCAAGTTTAGGATATCATTTATGCAACTATATTAAGACTTACCCCAAATGAAATTTCCCGCGACTAAACAAAATTTCAAAATGTTCTTTATTTTAGATATGGGTAATTTTTCTTTCCTAGATATGAATGATATATAAATACATATATAAATATTATGTATTCTCTTTAACTTAACGAATAATTTAAATCTCACAAACAATACATATCAAACAATTTGCAGTAAATAATATAAATAATGAGAGCATTCAATAAACGGCATTGTTTAAATTAAAAAAAAAAAACAGGTTAAATTCAAATTTGAAGTAAAATAACAAAAATTTTCAGGTTTCACTTTAGGTTTTCGTTTAATATAAAATCAATTTAAATTTATAGATAATTTGGAAGGTGCAGATGTATGTATGAAAATATGTATAGTAGTGCAATTATTTTTTAATGGACATGTCAACTCATTTTTAGAGGTGGTTTTAAAATTTCTTTAACAAAATAGCAGGCAGGTTGGCATCAAATAGTAAGTGACATGGTGTAGGAACTCATATAGGGACAACTGTTACTTTCATAACTTCATGTCGAATTGAGATTTGCCCTGTATTTTATAAGAAAGTTTATAGGCTTGACTGTACATATTTTAGACATACGCCATTTAATCCAGGTACCACTTCAGAAAGAGTTATTTAAGTGCCCTAGAATATTAAAAAAATTAAATTATCTTATTTAAAAGGAAAGAAAAATGAACAGACATACAAAATCAAAGAACCAAATATTTATATTTGCCTTTAATGTTGATTTTAGTTATAATTATTTCGAATAAGTACTTTAGGGTCACCATTAGAAGAATTGGATCTATTATATTAAGTATAGACGTAATTAATTACATTTTTTTACAGATAAAATCAGGAAATGTTGTAATGTACAAATAATAATAGGTTTTTGAGTCTTTGCTTTAGATTACATTGAGTATTTTAACAAAACAACTGTGCTTTTAAAGAACGCCTTCAATGAAACTTCTAAATACGCCTCTTACTAATATACAAATTTATCTTAGTCCTCTGACGTCATATTTCCGAGCATCTCCGACAATCTCCGAGTTTTATGCATATGGCTGCCGTATTGTTATATTTCTAAGTAATTACTGTTTTACTTTCAATTAAAAGTAATAAATAGTTTAAAAGTGCAAATTTAATTGAAGTGTCTCGTATATTATACAAATAGCGATAAGAGAAATAATAGTTGGCAGGTAAAATATTAATAGTTGTTATTATCTTAAAGCAAATACACTAACTCTAACAGTGGCGTCATTGTTAATTATATATAACATATTATTATTTTATTAGACTTTATGATACTTTTCAGGACTATATATTGGGGCCAAAGCACTATATATTGGGAGCTGCCAAAAAAATGTAAGAGGCAATAAGCAGCAGATGAAATTAACTAGCTAGCTAAACAACTACATCATCAAAAATCAAGAAGGACTTTGGTTTATATGCAATTACATTAATTAAATAATTTAATATTTTTGTTTTTTTAGGAAGAATTTTTATGTATATACAAATACATTAATTACAATAAACATTGTTAACTAAAAATTGCGGTTTTTTTTTTATTTATAAAATTTTTGATATTTATAATAATTCAAACATCTACTCATTCCCGCTTTTTTTGTGTCTTGCAAGAACTTCATGTCGAACGCAGGCAAAAGTCCTTGGCAAATACCATGAATATATCAAAGTACCAAAGCTTAACATGGTTACCGATCTATAGTATATATCATCTTTGGTAACTGACGTTACGGCAGCAACTACATTATTTTCAATGATGACGGCCATTCTATCATATTTCTTTGAGACTTTGCAACAGATGTTAGAAACCCAAAATAATAAATTAAGAAAAAAACAGAAAATTTAAAAATTTCTCATTTCTGAAGATATTGTGTTACGTTTACCCCTAAATACATTTGCTGAATAGGTAAAAACTTGTCTCTCTTGAAATAAACTGAACTGTAAATGAACTCTTTCATGACAAAAAAATCGTACAATCTTCCATATGATGGCAAAGTGACTCCAAAATGTTTACTGGGAATGACAGATGCATTTAAAAATGCAAATATATTGACACAATGCTTAAAATCTGGTTGCTATAGAGTTGTCAACACCCATCAAGGCATTACATCCATCATATACAAATCCAATCACATTTAGAAAGGTACAATGCGTTTATCAAATGAAGCCTTGAGAACTTCGAATAAATAGTTAGCAGTTGCTGATTAAACATCTGTATTCTTATTAAAAATCTGATATAATCCTCAAAACTTGCTAGCAATTCTTCCTTTCTTCTGTAAATAATATACAATAAAAGCATAAATAAACCGGGGTTCTCACGGGGCTATTTGAGTGGATCAGTATTTGCGTATTCATACAAAAGTTGACTATTACCTGAACTATTTTAGTACACTCTTGAAATGTGTGTCTTTAAATCTGTTTCAGGTAATATTCACCTTTAAATATGCAAATATAGTATAGTAATATGCAAATATAAATATTTGGTTCTTTCATTTTCTATGTCTGTTCATTTTTCTTTCCTTTTAAATAAGATAATTAAATTTTTTTAATATTCTAGGGCACTTAAATAACTCTTTCTGAAGTGGTACCTGGATTAAATGGCGTATGTCTAAAATATGTACAGTCAAGCCTATAAACTTTCTTATAAAATACATTGTTCGACATGAAGTTATCATAGTACCAGTTGTCCCCATTTAAGATCCTACACCATGCCTACGTCTATTACTACCAGAGATAATAATAGTATGGTCTAGGGAGTAACAAATGTTCGATTTTCTACATTCGTGAACGCGAATGCGAATTTTCAACTCCAGCATTCGCGTATGCCAATGCGAATATCGGCTTTTTAAATATGGCGGCCAGTTAAAGTTTTAATATTATGAAGGAGGTATATAAATATATACTGTAAATGTAGGATTATTTATTATTCTACAGACTTTAATATTTATACCGTCAAAAATTTTGGAAATAAATGTGTGTATGTTCATTTTTAAGTTAGATTTATTAGCCCTAATATCAATGAATATTAAAAAAAAATCGACTTAAAACAACAATCCAATTATTTTTTATTGAATTTTTTTATGAACTTTTAAATATAACAGATTCTGAACGTAGCCCCATATTTTAAGTTTTTCTCTCTATTCTATTGGTACTTCTGTAAATCAGAGATACATGTAATAAGTAATCAAAATTCACAAAAGATGTGTTGTCAAAAGATTTTTACAGATGATATATTTATTTACAAAATAAACAACGATTTATTTTAAGAGTCTAAAAATAGTCAGTGCAAACTGCTATTAATAAATAATTTATACAAATAAAATTATTAATTAACTTTATTTATGACATTTGCTGTAATGTAAAGGTTTCTGTGCTTGCGAGAATTTTGTGTTGATATACAAGTTTAGTAGAACTGTGAGTTTTGAGTACGATCTTGGAAATGAGTTACAATCGACAGAGAGGTTTCGGATATTCCGATGGATATCAAATGCCAAAACGAAATTCAGACTCCGGGAAGGCATTTAATGCAGTGCCTCCTCCATCTGCGGACCTTTTAAAAAGGTCGAGCTCTTCAAATACTGCAGCAGGTCCTTTTGTTAATAAGCAAGGATACACTACAATGCAAAGTATAAGTCACACCGCATTGACAGCTAATTTAGGTGTCTCCAGAAAACGATCAAAAACTGAAGAGGAGTACGTTGAGTATACATTCATGAATTATTTATTTATGAAATAAATTAATTGAACCGATAACATTATTTTAGATATTTTGATGACGTAGAGGAGGACGCAAATGATGGAGAACAACTTGCATACATACCAGCTCCAGGAAGTCCATCATATAGGAAACCACGAAGCCCTCAGAAAAGACATGATTCCGATTCAGACGAAGATCCTCTAGACGCTTTCATGGCTGGGATAGAACAACAAGTACGAACCAGAATAAGATTTAAATTGACCTAATGTGTAAAAAGTGTAAAATGTTTGGAACGAAATTTTTAATGTCTAAAAAATTTAGGTTAAGAAAGAAAAAGTTAGTTCTGGATCTACTAACGATAAAAAGAAAGGAATTAGAAACGATATTGATGAGGAGGACGTCGAGGAATCGTATTATAGGTAATGCAAACTTGTTTTCTTGGATTAGTATTTAATGAGTTATTTTTTTAATTGTTTAAATTCTTTTGAAACACATGTCTTTAAATTCGTCATATTTAAATCAGAATATAATATGTGACAGATTGAAATTACATTTCAACGACGATTTTTGTTTGTTTTGTTACAATCTGTGACACAGTTATTCAACCAATTGAATTTCAATCAAAACGACGTAGTTAACTTACGTGTTTCGCAGATTTGGAAAACTTGTTCTAGTAATTTCTTTAAGGTTCTAATAATGAAAATGCATTTTAGGTACATGGAAGAAAATCCACTCGCTGGCGTTGTGGATGATACGTCTGATATTGAAATAGAGTACGACGAAGATGGAAATCCAATCCCACCACCAAAGAAGAAACACATAGATCCTTTACCACCAATAGATCATTCAGAATTTGACTACAAACCTTTTGAGAAGAATTTTTACACACCCCATGATGATATACATAGTCTTACATACCAGCAGGCTCAAGAATTGCGTTTTGCACTAGGTCTGCGAGTGACTGGACCCAGTCCTCCATATCCCGTAACTAGTTTTGCGCACTTTGGATTTGATGAAGCATTGATCAAGGCTGTTAGGAAGGCGGAATACACTCAGCCTACTCCCATTCAAGCACAAGGTGTACCCACTGCACTAAGTGGAAGAGATATTATAGGAATAGCGAAAACTGGCAGTGGAAAGACTGCAGCCTTTATTTGGCCTATGCTTGTTCATATTATGGACCAGAGAGAAATTGGACCTGGAGATGGACCGATTGGTTTAATCTTAGCTCCCACTAGAGAATTGTCAATGCAGGTTAATAATATATTTTTTAATTGTTAAATATTTTAAGGTGGTGCTGCAGTTTATCTGTAAGTTTTAATTTATTTAATTAAGTTGAAATATCATAAACAAACACACAGAAACGTTTTTGGGTCGATAACCTGCATTTTCAGTTAATAACATTTACAATAAGTCATTTAAATAATATTTATTTGTTTTTGTTAGATTTATAACGAGGCCCGAAAATTCGGAAAAGTGTACAACATCCAAGTGGTCTGCTGTTATGGCGGTGGCTCGAAATGGGAACAAAGTAAAGCACTAGAGGGTGGTGCAGAAGTTGTTGTCGCTACACCAGGACGAATAATTGATCTTGTTAAAATGAAAGCTACGAATTTAGAGCGAGTTACTTACCTAGTTCTTGATGAAGCTGATAGAATGTTCGATATGGGCTTTGGTTAGTGCAGATAAATAGATACTGAATCCATGTCTAATGATCATTTTTATATAATATGACTGCATTTACAGAGCCTCAGGTGCGATCTATTTGTAATCATGTCCGGCCTGATCGCCAGACTCTTTTGTTCAGTGCTACGTTCAAAAAGCGCGTGGAGAAGTTGGCTCGTGATGCACTCACAGACCCGGTGCGTATTGTGCAAGGAGATGTCGGTGAAGCTAATGCAGATGTTACACAAATAGTCAAGATCTTTAACAGCGTCGCCTCTAAGTGGAGTTGGTTGATCATGTCTATGGTGGAGTTTCTATCAACTGGTAGTGTTCTTGTATTCGTTACGAAAAAGGTAAAAATATTTTACTTAGAAATAATGACGATTACAATTTAAAAAATATTATTCCAGTTAACTTACAAAGCAAATTAAAATCGTGCATTTCTTTCTATATTATCAAAATTATTATTAAATGCTGAAGTGATAATGGTAATAATAAGCTATTTTAGTCATGGTTTAAATGTGATTAAAAAGGCTGAAAATCACGTCTTTAATTTTTATAAAGGCATGCAATGAATATTACGTGTTACACAGATTGATTGACGTTTATTTTTAATATCCACAGGCTGATGCAGAACAAGTAGCCAATAACTTTGTGTTGAAGGAGTATGAGGTGCTGTTACTGCATGGAGATATGGATCAAATTGAAAGAAATAAAGTAATCACACAATTTAAGAAAAAAGAGATTCCCTTGTTGGTTGCAACTGACGTGGCAGGTAATTTTAAATATGAATTTATGCTTATTTTATATTTATTTTTAATACAAATTTTTATTATTTGTCTGCTCAGCTCGCGGTCTTGATATCCCGCATATTAGAACTGTTATCAACTACGACGTTGCTAGGGACATTGACACACACACTCATAGAATTGGACGAACAGGTCGTGCAGGAGAAACTGGAACGGCGTTTACTCTCGTTACTGATAAGGATAAAGAATTCGCCGGTCATTTAGTTAGAAATCTGGAAGGAGCTAATCAGGTTCGAATTATATTTATTATTTGAATGTGTTATTCAAATTAAAATACTACTGTACGATCAGGAAACGTGATACCATCGTGCTTTTGGATTCGATAATCAGATGAGCGTTAAATTTTATTAATGTTTTGTGAGACAATAGAAAACTCGAAATTTTACAGAAAAAGTCATTCTTGATAGTATTAGTTTTAGAAATAACATTGAAATTTATTGTTTACTCCAAACCAAGTTTATTTATTATTTAAATTTACATACGTTTAATGAGATTGCTTGGAAAATTAAAATTCAAAAATAACAGCTGTTTCTTTTAATAACCAATAGATTTTATTTGTTATGCATTAGTGTATTCTTCTTATGAATTAAGTCATTGGAAAACATTATTAATTTTATTTAATTAGTTATTAATGAATCGATTGCCGAGGTCTGCTGTGTAAGATAACTGTTATCCGTTGAAGTACTTTTTTTTTTTAGCATAGAGCTAGATTTATTCTGGGCATCAATATCTGATATATTTCTTCCAAAGTTTGAACTAGACCGGATGGGTATTATTTTAGTTATACTATACACGGACTTAAAGAAAATCATATTTTTTTTCAGGAAGTGTCTAAGCCATTAATGGATTTGGCTTTGCAAAGTTCATGGTTCCGTAAAAGTCGTTTCAAGAGCGGTAAGGGAAAAAACTTAAATATTGGCGGAACTGGATTAGGATTCCGGGAACGGCCGGGATTAGGATCGTCAGATCAGGAAGGAGCATCTCATAGGACAACGGAAATTGTTCCTAAATTATCAAAAGGTCCTGCAACTGATAGACTCTCAGCTATGAAGGATGCTTTTAGAACACAATATGGAAATCAGGTACTCTTTGAAAAATGCTAAGACAACGGAAATGATTATTTTACTTCTTTGAAAATTATGATATGTATTGCATTCAATGAGTCTTGGTGATATCTTTTAAGGGGTTAATTCTGTCGTCCTAAAGAAGAAAGACCCATGTCCAAATTTTCAAATTGTTTTTTAATTTGTGATACTCTGCATCTTCTGGTATGATCGAAAAATATTATTAATTTTGAAAACATCTTTTCATTCATAAGTCATCTTTTCCAATGCAAAAAGGACTTATGCAGCTTAACCTTATTTAAAAGGACTTCAAGTCCAGCTGTTTTGGACATGAGTCTTTTTCCTTTTTTCCGAGTGCAACACTGAGCTCATCAGACTACTTGTCAAGCAGCCAGTTTAAAAGGCTTAAATCCTTGATTACGGTCATAGTCCTTCTTTTTAAGGGTTTCACACGGTCAGAAGACTAACGTCCTTTTGTTAATTAATAAATTAAAGAATAAACCGTTTTATTATTTCGGGAGCTTAGATCCGGACAATGTTACCCACAAACACTTATATCATTTTTTTTTGTCAAAATTGAAGCTACAGACGATTAATTCATTATCCTTTTTCCTTCGGACGGCAGAATTTCTGTTAATTTGTTGCTCTTGTCTGAATCATTCTACATTAAATTCCGAATTCGAAATGTATTCCACACATTACGTGAATTAGTAAATGTTATGCATACTTTTTAGTTTTTTTTACAGAGCTGCGTAAAAACTGATTGATTATTATTACATTGAATTTCGGAAAAAATTCAGGTCAGATGAATGTTGTTTTTCTCATTTCTTTTCATCTTTTCATCAAAGATGAAGAAAAGTCTTTAGAGATTTAGTGTACAAATAGGTTTACAGTGTCAAGAAGGGTTAGGCTTTATTTTTAATTAATATTTAGTCAATAAAAATGATTTTATAAACTGAGAAGACTGCTAGAAAACTTTCTTTGAAGTGTACTATTTAAATAAAATTTGATTGTCAAGATATCGACAAACAGTTCCGTCATATTCTAAATTTCGTATCTTAGTTGCTTAGGCATCTTGGCTTCTAAGTGTTAGAGGAAGAGCGTGCATTTTCACAGAGTTTACTCAGACTTATAGTTTATGATGAAATAATAAGTACATTTCTGTTTCACAGTTTAAACCGTCGTCGGACCATTCGTGGGAAAACACACTGCAGCCTAAAACAACATTCGTAGCACCGCAGCCACCTTCTGAACCATCTCCTAGTAGTCGACCGCCTGGAGAAGAACGACGAAGAAACAAGAAAAGTCGCTGGGAATAAACAATAACCTAAATATTTTAAATTATAAAACGAAAGCATAATAACAATAAAAATATTTTGCCGTATAAAAATGAAAGTATAAATTTAAATAACGTAATAATGAAACTATTATTTTTATTTGTTTAAAATATTTTGTTATTTTTAATTTTTGGTATAATGTTCTGGTGTGCATTGCTGATAGCTTTTTGTTGAAGTATTTTTAAGGCTTAACGCTTGTGTAATTATAGATTAGTTATTTTTAAAATCTATTATAGAGACAATAAACTTATTGACCGTTTAGTTTAAGAAGGCGGCTGATCTGAATTGCCGCACACTGTAACGTCTTATAAATAAAAAATACATGTATAAATAAAACGTATCTTTTTTTATTTACTAAAATACAATTATTATGTCAATATTTAACCTTGTTTACTGAATAAGTATGCGAACTCCTTTTGCATTCAGTTGTATAACAGAGAAGCAATTAATTATAATAGGGGTAGAGAATTAGGTACATACGTGATGTCAAGAATCAAAATGAATTTTCATAAACTTTTCTGTCTTTCCATCATAAAAATGTCTACTTTAATTGATAATATCTTTAATAATATTGAGGATAACTTAAAAGGTGCTAGTTTAGCTTTGTCAATACATAGTAGAGTTTTATAGAAATTAAGACAGTTCATAATCCAATTATTACAAAATTTTAAATAAACTATCTGAACTTATCATGTCTTAGCTTTCAATAAGTGATACTATAAATTGATGTCAGGCGTAAAAGAAAGAATTTAAAATAATCATATTTCCATCAACTTTTTGATGAATAAGGAATTTAAATTGCAATGTACATAATCTTTAATCATAATGTCACTCCGCATGTAAATAATTCATTTAATTGTATTTTAATACATATTATAATTAATTTAAGGGGTAACAGACATCCTAATACAAAGTGGCAGATTTGTTTTAAATGTATTTACAAATTCGTACTGGCAAACCGTGGTTTCTTACATAAAAACCATAAAAGCATTGCACACAAGTTAGCTATTTAAAAAATCAAAACTTATATACTTATATAATATATATATTTACTTATAATATATTATATATATATTTATAATATATATAATTATATGCTTATTATATATATATATATTTTAAAATAGATTACAGAATTTCACATCTATTATGTACCGATATTCACAACTTATAAATGTAACTTTGATTATCCTATTATAAATATTTCTCTATTTCTCTAAACCTTTTTAAATGTAAGAAACTAAAAAAAATGTAAGCTTGAAAATATTTGAAAAATTTAAAAAAGAAAGAGAATTAGAAGAAAATGAAAAGAAAGAACAGAGCTGTAAGTCTTCTAGCCGACTGTTTACTGACTCACCGGGCTTACGTGGCTACTTAGAAGACCAACTTCAACATAAGTTAAATAATGAAGTAAGGGGACATGTGAAAATATAAGAATATGACAGTAATGTGCATTACGTCCAAGAATCAGAATTTAAAGTAGCATATACGAGTTGATACGAGTAAAAGAGAGTGCTGCTGTAAGGTCTGTGATCGACTATTTGCTGTGACATCTAAATAGGCTTGGTCATTAACGTGGGATTGAACCCGAAGACACAGCAGTCAGTGATAAGATATAAATTAATAATAAAAAGTTATATTTAGGTATAAATTTGTATAAAATAATAAAGGAATATATATTATTACAAACTAGGTGAGGTGCGTGTGGGGGAGATAGAAGATAGGGTTATATCATTTTGCAAAAAGAGTTCATTGGGCAAATCTCAAATCGGTTGCTAGAATTTCATTTTAGGGATGTATTTAGGCTAAAAATTAACAATTACTACACACATCATTAAACATAATTTTCTTAAAACAATAAATTATAAAAGATATCACAGAATAATATTTATCACTAACTAAACTTTTAAATAATTTTTTTCTAAGTAAATTTTCAGTGTTGCCAATGCTTTTGCAATGCAATGATTTTCGTTTGCAAGAAACAAATGAATAAAAAGAGAATGCAAATTTAATATACCTGTTTAGAAAATATAGTATTTTCAGATATTATAGCTACTTATAGATAAACATTTTTTATTTTCTGTAATTTTGGGGCTTTAAGGACACGTCTTTACAATATCTTATCTCACTAGTTCTTTCCAATCTTCTCCATGTTGTTCTCAATGTTCATTTACTAACGAATTTTACTAAATATCTTGATTTACTATGAAACGTTTTTGCAACCCATTATATTTTCCTTTTTTGACTCTGTTAATTTTCACTATACCCTCTTGAGTAACATATACATATACATATGATATATATGCAACAGCATATATAGGATAGGCAATACACATGAATGTATACCTTGAACATAGTAATTATATCCAAATGTTTACAATATGTGTTCTTCAGAAGAAATTTCGTTTTTAATTAATATTTTTGTTTTCATTATTATAATACATAAATAAATTATTTTGTATATATTTAACATATTGACAAATTTATTGTGGTACGCCTAAACAATATGCAGCAAAGCATACACCCTTTCAAGTTAATTAATACTCATATTTAGTAAGCTTAGTATAAGTATACAAGTATAATAATAATATTTCGAGTGACGTTTTGTTTTACTGGCGGCGTTGCAGAGGTCTCTGTCATAGCAAAAGGAACAATGGGCAACTTGTATGAAGTTTCTCTTCCGGTAATTCTCTGTCATTACGCTGCATCTTATTCCGCTAGACCTTGGGCGGCAATAGCGACGAATCCTCATTCTATGAACTGTAATGAGATATTGGTAATTTATTCACTAACGACCCCATTTAGTTATTTGCAACGATTTGTTTTAGGTGTTTACTCCGTGTTTACGGCTTTACGCATTTGAAGTCATACAACGTATTTTTAGGCTCATAGTAGTTTGATTAAAGTAACTCAGTTTGCCATTTTGTATATTTAAGATAAAATGCATATATCGAAATTCCAAATATTAATTTTTAAGATAACGACGAAAGAAATTTATCGACAAAGTTTATTTGCTTAATACTTATTTGAGTGCATCAATCTCTGACAGTTACTAGCACTTAAAACAATATATACATTTATAAACATTTGTAATACATAAATTTATAAATAAGAGTATGACTATTTAAAATAAAGAGATTATATTAGTTTCATTTAAGACGTTTCGAAAAATAATAGTGAGGAGCCGCAGATAAGGGAAATGACGAAGAAAGCAGAGGTAGCAATGAAAGGGGTTTGGGGGGCAGGAGAGAAGGTTTTTTGGAGTGGACATTGGAAAAGGCAATGGTTGACAAGCTGATAGCAAGCATGCTTCTATGGGATAGAGATTTGAGGGTACAGAGAGCAAAAGAAAATAGAAAGAACACAAGAAAGATATATAAAATGGATACTAGGACTTGACAGATGTACGCCTGGGTGGTTCTGGAAGAGGTAAGAGGGACATTCTTAGAGTACAAGCAGCGATATTTGAGGAAAAAATGGAATGGGCGGAAAGTGCAGTCCTGAGGGGAGGATATCAAAGAAGAGCAATGGGGAGGTATGAAAGGAAAGAATACTTGGAATGGAGTGAGGACGAAGGAGGTAGAGAGAAAGAGGACGGTAGGAAGAAGAGTAGAGGAGGAAGTAGGAATCAGAGACAGACAGGTGCAACAGAAGGAAAGAATTAGCAAAATTGAAAGCAGCAGATATAACCTAAGGTATATAGAATTAAGGGAAAGTGGGTGCCAGAGTATATGAGGGGATAGGAGGGTGACCTGAAGAATGTTAGAGAAATAGTGAGATTAGATTGGGGAACAAAGAAAATGGAAGTAGATACTGGGTGGACGGAGAAAAAAAGAAGTGTAGAGTGTGCAAAGTAGAGGTGGAGACACTGGAGCACATAAGGGATGATTGTGTGGAGAGGATAGGCAGCAGTAGGAAGGTGAAGCAGTTAGGAAGCAGTTGTAAGGAACATGAAGAGAGAGGGTCAAGAGAAGAAGAAGCAGAACTTGTCAATAGATATGTGCAATTGTGCCCGACTTCACGGCTTTAGATATTTTTGTTGTATATTTTCCAAAAATAGGTGCATAATGCATATATATGTACATATTTTAGGATTTTTATTTAATATAAATGCGAGAATTATTTGTAACCACCCAGTCAACATTTTGAAGACACTTTGATTTCATATTGAAGATGTGTATGATTTTTTTTAGTGAAACAGTTCAATTTGATTTCACTCGTTTAAGGAAAATGTCAAGTGATATGAACTACAGATGGCAAAATTTCTTCACCTGGCCTCACTATCGTACCAGCATTAAATGAAGTTACAAATAAACCATTTAAGTGTAATAGATATATCTTGTTTCTTTTTCTGCGATATTCTGGTGAAGTGAATGTTTATTTTATTTTTACTAAAATAAATATTTTCAAATGAAAAAGGGGCAACTATATATTCGTTTAAATGTATGATGCTGGACAGAAAAAGAATATTCTTATGAAATTATTCTAACAATATTCTTTTCATAGGTGATATCTACCTGAAATCTGAGTGAAAGAGAATTTATTTCTTAACTAAAACTTCACCTAGCTATGTCATTGTACCAAAATGCTTACTGAGCATCATAGCCGTCTACATGACCGTCCTGACAATACACAACAGATACCTTACTATGTAATTTGAGGGATGCGTTAGCCTTAGTCATAAAGATGGAAAAAGGTGCGAAATTCCAAATAAAACATGTAATGGGACTGCCACGACGAAACATCTGCACATTATCAATATGCTCCTAATATCAGACTCCAATAAGACATTTACATAAACCCTACGACGTTCTTACCCAGTAAACATTTTGGAGTCACTTTGACAACATATTGAAGATGCGTCATGATTTTTTTAGTCATGAAAGAGTTCATTTATAGTTCAGTTTCTCACAGTCTACAAATGGCGAAATTACTCCACCTGTCGTAGTAAAAATGAAGATAAAGTTGATGCGAACTATAATTGAAGTAAAATAGTGATAGAAACGTCACTAAATAGGACACTTCACCAAATTGTTTACTGAGTAGTCATTGCAAAGCCTCGGGAGGCAGATCTTTGCGAACCACTTGTTTGTGTGATTTATGTAAATTAAAAGAAAGTATTTTTGATGATGATTGACGAGATATGCAAAAGTTATAAATAAATAAATGTAGAGTTTTAAATTAACAAGCACAAAGACGATAATTATTAATGATGATAAACTAAGGTACATGAATGGCTTAAAAGATATACGCAGGGATCAGAAATTAGTGGTTTCTAAAGCACAACGCGCGATATTCAAATACATGTATAGTAATGAATTTTTCTACTTGGGTTGTTGCGCGAGGACGCGAGGCTCCTATAAGAGCGAGACCCTGCGCGGTTGCCCTGATTGCCACCCCCTAAGACCGCAACGGCATACACCTTTGTAATACATTAGCAAGGCCATAAATATGATCCACAACAGACACCACCAAAGGGACGGGTTTTTTATAATAACCTAAATAGCCCGGGAACAGGATTGAAGAAAGTGATATATATACTCATGTACAATTATTATAGAGCGAGATCTCAGAGCCACCAGACATCACTTATTTTCTGATGAACAAAATGTGTAAGATTGAGTAGTGTTAGTATGTACAATAATCATATGCCTACCGCTAACATATATAAAAATGGACCATCAGAATATAAGTGACTTTAAGAATTATTTTTGTTAACTTTAAAGCGTCTGCAATGTAAAACTGCCGTAGGGACATGTCTGGAAGTATTGATGACAGATTTTTAACGAGATTGTCTTACATATACGTAAAAATCAGCCATCTGAAAATAAGTGAGATGAGTAGTGTTTTTACGTACCTTGATTACCTGATACCTAGAAAATGGCCGCCTGGTCAAGATAACAGGTAGGCATATGATTATTGTACATACTAACACTATCAATCTTGCACATTTTGTTCATCTGAAAATAAGTGATGTTTGGTGCCTCTGGGATCTTGGACTATTGCTCATATGTATAGAACTTTAAACTCAAACGACTACATTTTAAATCGGAAACTTTAATAGTAAAAGAAGCAATCATTGATTAACTTTAAAAGTATATGTAATTTGTCTTTCAGCTCACCTCGGAAAAACCAAATTTCTTTTGTATGTAACTTAAGGTTCATTTTATAATTATGCCTAATTTGGTTATTGTTTTAAATATATATGTTCCTTTTTCTACCATGTAAGTAACATACCCTAAATTTCCTATATATTCAATGTGCAAAAAAAGTAAGATTAACAATATATTATTATTATTATTGTTGTTAATTATAAAAAATGATTAAGTACACCTTGTATAAATTACTTTTTACCTTGAATTGCCCCAGTCACATTTCTATTGCGAAAGATTTTAATTGTCTTCATACACCAGTAGTCACAGGTAATTGTTGGTACTAGATTATGGGTCTTATTCATCTTCAAACAACTTCCATCACTTGTCATGTATATTAAATCGTAATCTAACACATTGCTCCTATTCGCTCTAATGAAAGCCGTCTCAGTGCACACGTAGCATTTAATATTTCTTAATCCGTCGACATCCAACAGATAATGATCAGTGAGTACAAATACCGTGGACAGCATAAAGCCAACCAAAACTATGCGACACATGTTAATTAATATTGTATTATTTCACAATTGTTAGATTTGTCAATAACATGTGTTCACAGCATCCTTAGATTGTTTTGTGAACTCTAGACTGGTTATCTTTGATTGGCAACTGTTTCAGCGACCACAAAAATTAAGGGTATAATAAAAAATTGACGCTGCTATTAAATATATAAGACAATATCTCGAAATTTATTAATTTCGACTTTTATTTTAGTATTTACATACATCTTATAATAATTACACTGTTTAACTTAAATCATACTATTCTACCTGAAAACGATATATAAAGTTTATTATTTGCACTGTCAATTCCATGTTATACAAATTGATAATGTAACAATATGCACAGTGAGTTCTGTCAACTCCAAATATAAACTGGTCACTATTACTCACAATGCCATCCGCCAATGAGTGAAATGTGCGGAAAAACATCTAACCAAAGAGTGCAAATTAAACAGACAAAGTACCTCAAAGTGTGCTAACTGCAAATGACAACATCCTGCAAGTTATAGAAGCTGCGAAGTAGCCAGAGAGAGAGATAAAAAAAATTAATAAGTTACCAAGTGTCGTAACAGAGAGAGAGAACAGTTATGCCAGGAGAAGCTACACATGCTCAAGCAGCCGTGAAAGATAGTAAGGGCAGTGAAGCTCATCCAAGGGCAGAAATACTGGCACTCATTCTCAGCAAGATGGAAGAGCAACATGCAGCGAATAAATTGTTGTCCGATAGACTAAAAGAGCTATAGGATAACATGAAAATCTTATATGTGTACGAGGCAAGATATAATGTTCTGTAGTCTTAGAATTGCAGCATGGAATGTAAACGGACTCCAGCAAAAAATTCAAGAACTAGGACTATTCCTGAGGAATGAGAAAATAGACATCTCTTAGCAGAAACGCACTTGACAAACCATCTTCAGTCATTCTTAAAATTAAGAGGATACTCTATATATCATACTGTGCACCCTTCCAATAAAGGTACAGCAGGATCGGCTGCTATAATCAAGGAATCAATTAAACATTATGAAAGCCAATGCATTAAACTTGACTCAATGCACGATACCACAGTGTGCATATGCGTTAAAAACAAAAAGATTATTATCTCTGCAATCTATTGCTCCCTACGATACGTACTACAAATGCATACTTAGAACTGTTCAAATCTCTTGTAACAACCTTTGTCATTGGTGGAGATTACAACGCAAAACATACCTATTGGATATATTACCCATAAAGGTAGAATACTTTATAACGCAGGTGTAGAGGCCAGATGTAAATTCTGTTCGCCAGAGAAACACCAGATCTTATCGACTTCCTCATCGCCAAAGGTCTATCCAACAGCTGCATAAAAACTGAAAACAGTTGTGACCTGAGCTCAAACTACACACCTGTTATCTTGACAGTAAATGAAAACTTAGTACAGAAGGAAATACCACCCAGACTAACCGATTTTAATACAAATTGGGAAGGTTTCACAAAGTTTCTTGAAAATCTTATAGAACTAAAAGTACCTCTACAATCTACCGAACAACTGAAAAATGAAGTAGAGCTCTTTACTACTAATATACAGCAAGCGGCTTGGGGAAATACATCAGCAAGAATGGGACTAAGTAATAAAAACGACATCAGTTATTACTCGGAGCTACGAGAACTAGTAATTGTAAAATGGAAGGCATGGCAAAAATGATAAAAGGAAGACAAGGCGATTCTAAACCGTGTGGAAAGCAACAAAAGGTATCAACAGACAGGTGACGCAAGCCCACCTGTTAGGAGCAACTTTAATCAGTGTGCGAGGAGTGATAGTGAAAAAGCAGAGTTATTTGCACAGCACCTAGAAAAAACATTTAAACCCTTTGCTAGACAATCGGTCGATGAAAACATAACGTTACAAAAGAGGAATGATAATGTCGAAATCGATCCAGTTACGCTATCAGAACTCAAAAGGGAAATTAAATGTAACTTTAGTAACAAAAAAGCACCTGGGTATGATCTCATTAGTGGACATGTACTTAAAGAATTAATCTACAAAGGGCTTGCAAAATTGTTGCATATCATTAACGCTTCTCTTGAAACTGAAATATGTCCCCAGGCATTGGAAAATGGCTGAAGTAATTATGATATTGAAACCGGGTGAGGATCCAAATGACAAAAAATCTTACCGGCCTATATCATTACTGCGTTAATGAGATGGCACTACTAATTTCATAAGACAGAGTGAGAGGCATAATTGACGCCAACCAATACGGAACCCTAAGTGCACCCTAAAGAATCTAATTCCGAGAATCAACATATAAGTTTTTCTGAGCACAGCACACATGAGATGGCTATAAAGTGTCTCTTGCTGATTCACTCAGACTAATTAAGAACGAAATATGTTGTTAATTAAAATTTTTGCGGGGGTCTGATTTTGTTCATCAACCGATCTACATCTGGAAGCTTGTCGATTCTCAGATACCGAACTCCTGAGCGTCGCTCGGCTTACCAACACGTTTTATACAATATTGGGATAATTAGACCAATAATATTAATTCGCGACAGTTATACTATAAGTCTAGTTTTATTCTTCAACCAATATAGAAGCTTGTCGATTATCAGGTACCGAATTCCTGAGCATCGCGGGGTGTCACATAACGTTTATCAAATACCGCGATTTTTCGTTAAACCATTACATTCGATTCGCGACTTTTACATAGTTAGTGCCAGATCGCAATCTGTAATTATTATTCCTTTATAAATTTGATAGTTTTATATGTGTAATTAAGTAAATCGAGTACTGATACTGTTGTGTGTAGTGTAAATACTCTTTCAAGTTTATATCGATTTAAATATATATATATATATGTTTGTTAAACAAGTGTGTGTTTTCCTGATATCTTTTGACGGGTTGATTTAAATTTCCCGTGGAATGCCCTTGGACTTAAACCGCTACCCGTTGGAATCTGATTGTTTTAAGTGCTAAAATTATCTTTCCAACTAATTTATTGACAATAGCTGAGCGCCGGTTACATTTAGTGACAGGCTGAGGATTATAGCGCCAGTAGCGTATAATAATAGAGAGAGACCTACAACAATTCTGTGAAATACTAAAATCCTATCTGGCAGACAGAATCTTCCGTACTAAGTGTGGCGATGAATACTAAGACTTTAAGAACATCTGTGCAGGAGTACCGCAAGGTAGTGTGCTTAGCACAACACTGTACTTGCTCTACGCAAGAGATATACCACAAGATGAGAAAACGACAATGGCCACCTTTGTGGATGATACTGCTATCTTGGCCGTTCGGAACACTATCAATGAAGCCACATTAAAATTTCACAAAGCAGGACAAGGTCAGCTCTTGGACAAAAGTGTGGCAAATTAAACTCAATGAGTCTAAATCACCACACGTAACTTTCACATTTCAAAAGAATAGTAAATATCAGCCTGTACTCAAAACACACTTCCTCATGCGAATGAAACAAAATATCTAAGAATGACGATAGATACTAAGTTAAGGTGGAATGTCAAAAAGAAAATGGAAGAACTGAACATAAATTATAGGAACATGTATTGGCTAATTGAACGACGCTCTGAACTAAACATTGAAAACAAGCTGATTATATATAAATAACTGCTAAAGCCAGTGTGGACGTGTGAAGTGCAACTCTGGGGTTGTACAAAGAAATCGAACATTAAAGAAATACAAAAGTTCTGAAATATAATTCTGCGAGGAATAGTTAATGCACCGTGGTATATCCGTAATGACGACATACATAGAGACCTGAAGATTAACACAGTCGGAGAAGAAGAAAAACTATAGCAGAAAAGCACGATCTGAGACTTCGTTACCACGAAAACATTGCCGTGTTGCAAATGTTACTTGATAGTAATGATGTTCGAAGACTTCGCAGGACTAAACCCTCGGATCTAGTAATCTAATCATGTAAAATTGTTCATTGGGGCAATCTCTACCATACCCTGTACTTAGATTTTTCCTCTTCCTTTCCACACATCCTCTATACCACGTACAGTTACCATTTATATTATACCATATCATATGCATTATAATTAGACTAGCTTTTACCCCCGTCGCAAGCGACGTCTGTCTTTTGTGTATGGCTTTAATTTCATGTCAAATTTAATTTCCATTTTAAAATTCAAATATTTAACTTGTTTTATATAAATTTTACATACAAAAATAAATAATTTTTCAGATAAACTGACTAAGAAAATATATTTTTTTTAACAAAATAAAAAATATTTTCAATTTATGCGTTATTTGACTAACATTTTTTTTAAATTTGGGATTTTTTTATTCGATTCGTAAATAAATTACCAAGGTTAGCCTATATACAAAATTTCAAGTTTTTTGCACAATTTTTACTCTCGGCAAATACTGCCCCCGTGCCCATAAATAAAATTTTGAAATTTTGAATTTTTTTTAATTAATAATATACTTAATTATTCTAGAATCCAGAATATGAAGTTTCTCCAATGTTCCCTACCGGGCCCCCGAATTTCTTCAACCCCCCCTTTTTCAATTTTTGAATTTCTAATTTTTGAGAAATGTCAGCATTGAATACCTTAATACAGATGCAAAATTTCAACTTTCTATCTCTTACCAACTCAAAGAAATACAGCAAAAAAGGGCTCACTTTTTTTCCAGTTTTTCAAAAATAACGGGTTTCCAGGAAATTCAGGGGAAAATCCGGGGACGCCAAAAGTCTTAGAATTTTTTTCTCTACGAAATAGGCAATTTTTAACAACTTCCCTGGAGCCGTTTTCGAGATGCCATACAAAATTCGAACCAAACATATAAACACACAAACATATAAGAATATAAATATACACCTGGGACATTATAATATAAGAAAGAAGAAAGAAGATAACAATTCTTTTTGAAGAATTTTTTGTTCTAATAGGAACCGTTTGTTTTTGCGTGTGTAGACACCATGACAGAATGAATAAATGATTCTAGATTGATTTTCACTAAAAGTAACATAACATAAAACGAAAAGTACATGTATTTAAAATTTAAAATTTCAAAATAACATATTTCCTCTAAAAATTGTAATTTTTCATAAAATATATAGCCATTATAAAATATTACATTTTTAAACCATATAGTAAGAATCTTTATAAACAGATTTGGTCTGAATTCAAATAAGCCAGTATTATGCAAAAAATCTGTCTGTCTCTTACACATAAAAGTGGTGTTCTAACCTTAATTTTGAAATCTCAATTGTAACCTGACCTCAACTGTTATTCCAAAAACTGGAAACGATGTTACAACGGCATTTATTAATATCTTGAATAAGGGTTGTACACCGAAATATTTAAAATTTATCTATTTGTTTTTATTTTTCTTTTGGATGGAGTGATAATAGTTAGATATAATAAGGATCACAAAATGTAATTAAGCACAATATGTAATTTAATGATTTAGAGCAGAAGAATGTAGTAGCCTAATGGCAAAAATATTAAAATAATAATAAATATGTAAAGAAATTATATTTAAAAATTCGCTTAAAAAGGACACCAAGAGAGAACTCACTGTGCATAATGTTAAGTTATTATAAAATTAGATTAAAAGGAATTAACAATTTAAATAATAAACTTTAAATGTCGTTTTTTTGATTTCAGGTAAGATAGTATGATTGAAGTTAAACAGTGTAATTACTATGTGTATGTAAATTACTAAAATAAACTTTGATTTCAGAAGAAAAACATGAGTTTGATTAAAAATTTACAATTCTAAGAAAATGTCTTATACATTTATTATTTAAATCTTCAGGTATATTCTTATGTTGAGCCACTAAATTATGTAGAACTTCACTATTAACTTGTCTTTCAAGAGTTCAAATCGTGAAATGAAAGCAATATTCAATTTACATAGCATTAAATAATACTTTGGAATGCTCATACTTCAGTTGCTTCAAGAGTTAATATAAATTCAGAGCTTTTATATTAACAAACACGTGGTTCCTAAGATAGTAAACTAACCTTTAACCCACATCAAAACAATTACACAGATTTTGCGATTTCCTACTTGCTTCTTAATAGTTATATCGTTATCAAAATTAAATCTTAATCGAATATTCATTTCAGACAGTATTTATACGAGCAAGTACGAGCTTATGTCGTTGTTTGCCGGCAAAATTAAATTTACAAAAATATGTTTACTCGGTTCAAATCAAGATGGCGTTGTAATTAATACTAAATTGACTTTTGTTGGTGTTTTGTTTTTTTACATTGTTAAGCGGTTCTTTCATCTGATTGGCTTAAAACATAGCATTGTTGCGATTGATATACCTCGGCACTTATTAAACAAATTAAAGTGTGTGAAGTAAATAGTGATTGAACTAAAAAGTGAGAAGTGTTTACTGAGAACTTAAGTGCATCATGGCTATCTTCAAGGCATCGTTGGGCTGCCTCATCGCAGTATTCGTAGCGCTATTCATGGCCAGCGCATTTCAAACCGGTGAGTAAATTTAAACTTCATTTTAACTTTAAGTTCATCTTTCTATATGAGAGTGGGGGTAACTAGTGATTAAATTGTTAGAGCAACTTCACACTAATACGTATTCATAATAACTAATCCTCTTTCTGCTTGAGTTAAAGTCTACCGCGTGTCTATGTTCAGTTTCGCTTTATGATTCAACATTGTCCTTTACATTTGTCAATTACTTAAACAGTTTATTAGTGTACGAAATAAAACCATGCGAGTATTTGTAGATTGAATAATTATTCAATTGTTTAATGATAAAATAATTTTACACTTTTTAATAACTTTGAACCAACATTCTTATAATAACAAGATGGTTGGGAATTATGATCTTGACAGTGTAGAAGCCCAAAACACAACTGACACGAATGCCATATCGCTGTAGCGTACAGCAGTCGTCGTATTGTAGTCATGCGCATTACTTCTATTAGAGACAACAATACATTATAATGTTGGAATGCCAACAGAGACATCTTCTTATGTTCTGTACTAATTTTGTACTGAACATAAATTGCCAGCCAGCAGAAGTAGATAAGCTCACAACCAATATCAAATTATACAATGTTACATAAAATTATTATAAACCAATTTACAAAAAATAATGTGAACTTCTTAAAACTATTATAAACAAAATTACACAAAATAACATAAACTTCTTAACTCTATGGTAGTCTACATAATTTTGTGAAAATAATATAAAACAAATTAATTACTATCCTAAATATAACAGAAACCATAATTATCAATGTAGCATACATTATCAATTGCATAATGTACACAACAATCATCAACTCAATAGTTACAATGTTATTGAAACAATTATCTTTTAACAATTCCAACAGTACAGATGTTTGTTTTACATCAATGTTGTAAACATTGCAATTAATATCTGATGGAAGTATTGTATTTGAATCAAAAATTTTATTTGTTGCTTGTTTGATTCGCACCAGCAACACTGCGCTAATAATCTCAAGCTGGGGTATTGTAAGTACCTTACTTGATGGAGCTACACTGGACTTGTAGCAAATTAAATTTGTTTTTATTTTAATATTTATAAAAATAATATTGTGTTTTAAACCTAATGTCATAATACTGGTTGATCTGTTTAATAATGTTTTATAAACCTCCAATAATGAAGGATTGTGTCTAAATCTTTTTTCCAACACATTAAATCTTTGCGGGGCAACTGAGAAAGAATCCTCCAATTCTATTTTATTTACTAGGCTGAGTAATGGCAAATCAACAGTTAAATTATTTTTAAGTGCTACTGAATTTTGAAAATTATGTTCAGCCTTTAAGTAATCCTCAGAAAACTTATCTGATTCCTCTGGGACTTTCTCAGTTGTCCAAGATTGTTCCATAACATTCTCAAGGTTAGTATATTCACAAATAGCAAGATTACATACAATATTATTATGTGAATACTTATTTTTATTATACAATTTTCTTGGAACCACATTTCCTTTATTATTATTATTGTCATGTGACATATTTTTATAATCTAAACTATACTCAATTGCAATTGCACGTCTTTCTAAAAATGAAATAAATTCTGCCATAGTAGGCAGTTCTTCTAAATTTCTTTCCATGTGGAAAGTGCGGTTAGTAACGATATCTAATTTTCTACTTAAGGCCGAGATTAAAATCATATCCCACTTGTCTACAGGCTCATCAAGATTTTTTAACGCTTGTAATTGCTGTTTTACTTGACATAAAAAAGCCCTTATATCGACTGCAGTACCTTTCTGCATGTTGGGAATATCAAGTATTATATTAATGTGATAAAAGATTAATCTTGCCTTATTTTCATACCGCGCTAACAATAAATCAATAGCCTCTTTGTATGAACTGTTCACAAGCGGCAGATTTATAATTATTGAGAGAGCCTCATCAACGAGATACTTTCTCAAATAAAAAAGTCTTTGAACATCGGACAATGATGCATTATTGTGAACCACTGCTTGGAAGAGCTCATAAAAGGGCTTAAACCTGGTTATATCCTTGCCATCGAAGGTTGGAATTTCCACCGCTGGGAGCTTCAATGGAACTAATTCAGGCCTATTAACTTCTTTTAACTTATTGATGCTAGCATTTAATTTTGCAATAATGTTAAAATACTTCTCTTCAACTTCTTCAATGTCTTCCTCATCTTGATCATCAATTTCTAAAATGCTGTACTGCGTGAGCTCGTACGATTGGAATGTAGTCATCATCTTTTCTTTTTTCACCTGCAGCACCTCCACTGTAGCGGAGTCGAGAGCCCTTGGGTCGCTGACGTAATTGTCCATCCGTGATATTGCACTTTTTGCAGCCGTCCGCGCCGATCTAAGCCTTTTCAATCCCTCCATCTTGCTTAGGTGATAGATTCGTACTTATATGATAGATGAAACGTGGATGACAAACTAATCCAGGTTAATCCAGCAACATGAGAAGTTTTTAATAGATTGGTACTTGCAGATAGTAATAATAACTTTGTACCTTCATGAGTAAAGAAGTATTTTACTCTCCTCCAGCATCCATGTATCCTCTTCCGTAATGAATAATTTTTCTTAAAATATAAACGTGTAGTAATCCAAATTATATGCGAATCCGCTTAAATCAAACGTTGCATTACCCAATCAATGGCAATTGATGACTTGCCAGGCCGCCATAGGGTAAATGTAACAAAATAGCTTGCACTTGTGCTGGTTACTATACAGATGTAACCTCAAAACACCACGAAATCACACGCGGGTACCAATGGCTTGTAAGGCCAGTTTTTTTTTTGTAGGAATTAAAACCTTCTTGAAATATAATTGTAAAATAACCAGCTTCGCTTGTAAGGCTTCTGGAAATGTAATTGTAAAATATCCAGCTTCGCTTGTAAGGCTTCTGGAAATGTAATTGTAAAATATCCAAATCCTCCGTGAATCCGCCAAAATAGAGCGTCCCATTTACCCAATCAATGGCAATCGCCAAGGGGCAAATGTAATAAAACGCCAAAAATACAATGAAAAACACACGCGGTTAACAAACTCGAAGGATCGGCTTTGTAAGACTCGAAGGACCAGCTTCGCATGTACGAAATAAAACCATGCGAGTATTTGTAGATTGAATAATTATTCAATTGTTTAATGATAAAATAATTTTACACTTTTTAATAACTTTGAACCAACATTCTTATAATAACAAGATGGTTGGGAATTATGATCTTGACAGTGTAGAAGCCCAAAACACAACTGACACGAATGCCATATCGCTGTAGCGTACAGCAGTCGTCGTATTGTAGTCATGCGCATTACTTCTATTAGAGACAACAATACATTATAATGTTGGAATGCCAACAGAGACATCTTCTTATGTTCTGTACTAATTTTGTACTGAACAATTAGCATTGCTGGTCTGTTTCTTTTTAACCTATTTTACTTGTTTTTTTTGTTATTTAACAGACATACGAGTATACTGCATTGTGTTGAAGTTCTTCTAGTTTGTCTATTATTACATTTTGCTTTTTTCCGTTGTGTGTATTCTGAGTTTTCATTTATTTATAGTTTTCTTTCTTAAATTTTTTTTAATATATTTTTTTAAACAAATTTCTATATTTCTATCAAAGCAAAAAATGCAGGTTTATTTCAAAATAGTCAAAATTTCTGTCACTACTATTGCTATACCTGCTAAACATATTTTTATTTATTTATTTATTTAATGTGTATTCAATATTAAATCACGTAATTACATCTCATTGCTAACCTAAACTTAAAATTATTCTAACATTTTTAATAATTTCAACAGCAATGTTTGAATTTTATACTCTTGTTCCTATATTTTCTTGCTCCTTACTTCTCATTGTTTCTCTACCTTTACTATTTCTTCTTGACTCTCTTTCTTTACTGTGTTATTATTGTCTTTATCTCCGTCATTCACCACTTGTCCTTATCTCCTTTCCGCAAATCCTTTATTTTTCTGAACTGAAGTTTAACTGTTTCATACTACTTCTCTCTTTCCCCTGCTTCCCTTCACTGCCTCTTTTAGTACTTCCTCTCTCTTCATGTTCTCCATGCAGCCCAGATACGAGATTATTTATTGTCCTGTTTTTCTTTCCTGTTTCTTATTTCCACCATCCATCTGCCGCCACTGCCTCCCTTTAATAGCTGCCCAATGTTCATCTCGCTCACTACTTTTTCCTAACAATCAAACTTAATGTGCTCCAGTCCGCACACTACACATTCTTTCCTCACTACTTTCCAGTATCTGTTTCCTTTCTCCTCATTTCCCAATCTAAACCTTGCTGTCCTTCTCATGTTTGTCTTTTTCTATTAAGTACTGAGGTATATCTCTCCCCAAACCCTTTTATATTTTGTGTTTCTTTTTTTTTTTCTTTTCTAGAATTTTCCTATTCTTTCCTGTTGCTGTATCTCCTTGTCCCTTCTCCTTAGCTCCTC
Organism: Panorpa germanica; assembly: GCA_963678705.1. Taxonomy (NCBI): domain Eukaryota; kingdom Metazoa; phylum Arthropoda; class Insecta; order Mecoptera; family Panorpidae; genus Panorpa; species Panorpa germanica. The sequence goes on from OY783205.1 coordinate 5,806,295, forward strand.
TTCCACACTTGCCCCTCCTCCTCCTCTTCTCTCTGCCTCCGCGATCGCCATTCAATTCCTTTCAAAATACTCCTTTCTCTATTTTGGTCCTCCCCCCCTTCTTTCTACTTTCCTCCCTTATTTTCTTTAAAATTTTGCTTTCAGCACTGCTCATTTTCCCTTCATATTTTACTGCTCTTCCACCTGCTTTAATTCTTATCTTGTCCCTTTTTAATTCCTCCATTATCATGTATCCTGGCGTACTTTTAGTGTTTTTGTAAAATCATTTTTTTTTTAATAAAACAAGTTAGTTATTATAACTTCTCAGTAGTTTACAAACTAGTACGATAAAATGTTAAAGAATAAACAGTCCCGGGAAAGAAATGTTGCCTGCAAAAGAGTTGTAATGCTACGAGTATATCTTCCATACAGTATCTAGCTCTTAGCGTGTTGAGTCGCTAGTAATCATTAATTCAAAATAAACTGTGTTTATATTCTTTAATACGGGATAGGAAATTTTAAATATGATTGGAGCTTATCAAAGAGTGAACAAAAAGGAAGAAAGAATACTACGAATGGAATAGAATTTTAGTAGAAGTTGCACAGAAAATAAGAGAAGAGGAAGAGAGATAGTGATATACAGCAATAAAAAAAGATGGCAAAAGTACCAGCTTAAGTAAAGGAAAAAGAAACAAGAAACACAAAGCAAGTAACAAGATTCAGAATGGAAAATGAAGAGAAGTATAACAAGTATTGGGAAGAAATAGAGAGAAGAGTATGGAGAATGTGTAACCAAGAAAAGAACTGACTGGACCATATTAGGGAATGCTAGAGCTGCTAAGAAAAAACAAAAAGGGAAGTAGAAAAAAAAGAGAGAAGTGTGTTGTTTAAACGAGGAGATGTCATTAGTTCAAGTTTTTTTAAATTTATTAATAGTTTCAATGCAATTTATTGAAATGTGATTAATGATTTAATGTGAATTAGTGGCTAGCGGCAAGCGTTAAACAAATATACCGAATATATTTTTTAATAAATAGTTATTAATTATGCACCATTCAATTTACAATAAATTATAAATATATATAATAATTACAAAAATAACTTTTAAATGTCCAAAACTAACAGTCTTTAGGAACAACAACTTCTTGAAATTCTTGAACCTAATTATGATAAGTGAAAGATCAAATTGAACACTAAAACTGAAGCAATAATATTCAGTAGTGACAATGAAACTATTCAGCAGGTTCATAGGAGAGTCAATAAAATTCACCAGACTTTTGAAAGGAAAGAGTTTTGCTCTGTAGCATTCTTAGATATTTGACCGTGTGTGGCATGAAGGACTTCTCTGTAAAATTAAACAAAAACTATTAAAAACAGATACATTATGGCTAAACATGAGAATTCAATAACGAATACACAATAAAAATATCTAACATAAGTATTGCATGATAATATAGAAAATAATCACACTACGCTGTATTTATCCGTATTTATAATAGTTGTGATGATGCGCTAAGGGTAGAAAGTATAACTAGCAGAAACTTTAAAAATGCAGACATGAAAAGTTCCATAATCACGTAGAAATACTTTTGCTACCAAATAAAATGGAAGATATAGACCTTTCTCCTAATTTATGTATGTCGATTATCAACACAACACAGCACAAGGAAACATGCGTACGATATTGAAATAACACTTCTGGATCTTACATTTCTATCAAGGGATTACCACATTGTTCAATATTGGTACCTTGAATATCTCTGCGCTATCGGACAACTCGTTTACCATATTAATGTGTGCTGATGATTTAGTCACCTTTAGTACTGGACATACTTCAAAGAGGACAAAACCGACAACAACACAAAATAAATGAACTGGATACCATATTACCTGAAATTAATTTGAATGTAGCTATAGAAAATGCAAAGACATATGTGTCACAAAGACGATGTGACACCACGAGAGTGGGAAGGAGAGCGGCGTTACCATGGTTTAACAGTTTTTAGTTGCTATCATGTCGTACTCGGGTAGAGCATCGCGCTTTTTGAGTGCGTACGTTCTCTCATTCGCGAGACACCAATAATGCGATCATACTCCGTGGATCCAGATCTGTAACACTTCCGGAAACACAGTGGGACGACTTGGAAATGCAAGAACGTCAGGAAACATTAAGGTGGTTAACTTTATACGATGTCAACCTCGACTTAGCATTAGAAAACGTTGGGCTCAATTAGGACCATCCACAGCGACGGCATCTCAGCACTCACAAAATTTAGATCGTGCAGTCTAAATGAATCTGATTATGTTTTAAGACTGAATTTTGCAACACAAAGATAATTACGAGAACACGTTCTTCAGTGACGAGGCAACTGATGAGGTAAACGGGTATGTGAAATGACAAAATCGCTGCATCTGGGGTGAGTCTAATCCAGCCTTGCTTCATAAACGTCCATTGTATAACCCTAAAGTGACCGTATGGGTGTCTTATGTTGGGAAAAGCAGTAATTGGATCTGTAAATTCGGCGCATTATGTCGACATGATTCACTACTTTCTCCATCCCGAGCTTCAGAAATGCTTACACTATAACCGAGAGACTTGATTTCAGTAAGATGGAGTTACGTTTCATATAATTAACAACTCCATGTCAGCGCTATACGACTTGTTCACTGGAAATGTTATTTCTAGAAAGGGACATTGCATGGTCCCCCAGGTGCCCAGACCATACTCCATGCGATCCTTTTCTTAGGGATTACCTTAAGTTAAATGTATACGATAATAGCTCATAAACTTTAGCGAGGTTGGAACACATATCACAGAGACAATTGCGTAGACTTCCAGACCTCTTCTTCAAAAAGTTTTTAGAAACCTCCAGCTGATATATCAGGAATGTTGTCAGTGCATCGGAACTCCTTTCGGCGATGTTTAAAAAAAAAATTAAAATATATCTGCGAATTAATTCTTATCAATAAACAATTTTAGAACAACTGTTTTCTACTTAGGTTCTAATGAGCCGATGTAATTCGTGGGACTTCAGAACACGGATTTATTCCAATTGCTTATTTCAATGTGGTTCCTGAAATTTCCTAGTATTACATAGATTAAAATAAGCAAGGTCCATTATTTGAGTAAACAAGTGGACAACTCTAACAATTTTTATAATGAATTCGGCCTAATCTTAAACCATACTAATAGACTCTACTAATTATTTAATAAAATGAGCACAACATTCAGAGAATCAACATATGGGGTTCTTGACTACAGGACACATGAGATGGCTATATAGCGTCTCTTACCGGCTTGCTCAGACGAATTAGGAACGAAATATGTTGTCGATTATCAGGTTCCGAATTCCTGAGCGTTATGCGGCTTCACAACATAGTTTATTTGACAATAGCGTTTCCATACCGCGATTGACCGATTATGATGACCGACATACCGTTGACCGATTAGTTCTGATTCGCGAATTTTACATAGTTACTCCCATTGACTTGTAATTAGTATTAATTCACATATTGAGGACCTGTATTGCAATGTAATAAATAAAAATAATACCATAAAATTTATGTGGATACCGGGACATTGTGGAATAAGGCCTGTCTCAGTATGGGACCGTATTTAAGCGACGGCGTATTCGGACGTAAATCGGCGGTTTGAATAAGCTACAAAGCAAACCGCCTATGTGTGTCACAGATGTCTGTAGTCGTGTATTAGGGGGTGTATTGGAGTTCTTTAACACTTATATAATTTATCATGAGAGCAAACTTTAACTTTAATTTTTATCGATACACTACTGGTATTAAAGGGACTTTAGCATTTATTATATATTCTGGTGGGCGTGAATTTAAATTTAGTTCTATCCTATTGGTATGGGCATCCGTGCCCATGATTCACTGAAATACAAACATAAGCTGCATGCAGAACATACCCATGTCGCCGATAGATTTCATTTGACCCGTATTGCAGCGTAACAAAAGGCGATCTTAGGTATCCCCTCCAGTCTGACGCGGCTTTTTGCATTTATAAAGGTTCATACAGGGTATCGTTGTAGTAGTGGTAACGCTTGGATAAAATTCGCCTTTATTCGGTTCTACTGTGCGAGGTAGTGCCGCCCGTATTCGGACGGCTTTGTAGCGTGCAGTCTGAGAGCTCCAGAGCGATCTCATTACATTTACATGGTTCGGATAGGTAAAGCGTAGTAGCCCGTATACGTCCGGCAGAAATTCGCTTAAATACGGTCCCATACTGCGACAGGCCTAAGAGGAAATGAAATTGCGGACAAATTGGCAAAAGAATCAATAAATTTGGAAATTTAGATTATGTTACCTTCATACCTTCTGATTAATTTACCTTCATGTGAAATGTTAAATATAATCAAAAAATTAAACTTCAATTTGAGAAACCAAGATTTCATTAACAAGAGTCAGTTAAAAGGAAGAGATTATTATATGTTACATCCAAATTTAAGTAAGAAGAGATGGTTTAGAAATGAGTCCCGCAAAATTATATCAACTATAATCAGAATCAAAAGTAATCATTGTAAAACTTCAGCCCACCTGTACAAAATTAATATTAAATCCGACGATAGATGTCAATGTGGTGAAGAAGAAACTTTGGATCATATTATATTTGAATGCATAAATTATAGTTTAGAAAGATCAAAATTCAATAGTGAAATATTAGATGTGGTTAAAACTTTTCCTGTTAATACTAAATTTTTGTTAAGTGATTCAAAATTAAAAAAATGTTTGATGGTGGCTATAACGAATAAAAGTCAAGGCAAATAAATAAATAATTATAAAAAAAATTCACAAATCTGTGTAAATTGTCTTACATGTGTAATAAGTTATTTATTTGATTGATTACCGATATTGAGTGTAAATACTGTCTTGAGTTTTTTTGATTATTTAAATATACTTTTTAAAACCAGGTATATATTTTGTGATACCGGTTCATTTAAATTTCAGTGGATTTACTTCTGCCTTAACCCGTTACATGTTAGAAATAGGAATGTTTTATGTTTCTTATGTTTACGGCTTAAGTCTCTTACACCCGTATATAATACAGAATACTCTAATGGTTACTACAAACATTAGATATTCTTCGGAGTTTAGTTCGACGCGAAAAGTACGTTGGTATAATTTCTAAATGTCACAAAGGACTTTAATGCGATGCCTTGCAGATAAAGTATAGAGATGTCACCCAATAACTCTTATATTACAGGGATCGGCGATGGAAAATGCTATAATTTTGTCAATTCTCACTTTTTTATTTAGAAACTTCATTATATCTTGAAACATACATCATTAGAGAGCGCCGTCTATTCTAATTTTTGATTGGTTCTTAGATTTCTTTTAATATATTTTTATTTTGTATTTCAATAACCGTATTGCAGTAAAAGCCTCTTTAATATACTATATACTTCTTTGTGTTGGTCGTTGGTTGTCCTATGTCAGTCAAATTGCAATTCATTACTTCATTTCCATTGAATGTCCTTAACATAAATTACTTAGCTCCAATAAAATTTTCTCCATAATTTCTTCGTTGTAGTTTTTATTTTAACTTTTTTATTTACTAATTGATATTATTATTTCTCAACAACTTTGAAAATTTGTTTAATTTAGAAAAAATGTTTTTGGTCTGCTGGTATAGCATGGAGGCAAATTGACCTTTTCAAGAACACATTGTGCCTTTGCTGATAGAGGTGTGAAATTAGGTAGTGAAGTAAATAATTTTTTTTTAAATGGAGAGCCTTAGTTACGCTAGTCCCTGTTTCATTGCCTCCCGTTATTCCTGGTTAATTGATCCGACTAAGATCGAGTACGGTGCAATATATATTGACTCCTGCAAGAATATTGATACAAAATCATATATAGCCCGAGTGTTTTATTAAAATATACTGCCGTGTATAGTTTTGTGCCGTGCATGTTTTCGGGATAACCATTAAAATTTCAATGCTAAAATAACCGAGAAATAGAGGATTTAAAACAATGTCGATTTAAAATATAAAAGAACGAAATTAAACTCTTAAATGTTTAGAAACACAAATTAAATTGTTATTTTTATTATTTATTTACGTAATTACAAATGGTTCAATGCCCAACCAGCAATTTATCCATAACCAATACATATGCATAACATACTATATTAGGGATCATCCATTGACATTTCCTTAATTTACATTATTTATGTTATTGTTTTTACACTACTTTATAATTGTTTTTAATTAAGTTTTCTAGTTAATGTTTGGTTGTCCAACAGTTGGAGTGCTTCGTCAGTAAGATGACGAAGAAGCATATACTTTTATAGAAATTTATATAATAACCTATTGACCTCGTTCATTTCAAACAATAGTAGTTTAGAAATGTTATTTGAAGATTTTCTGATTAAAATAAGTAGTATAATAATTGAAATAAGAATTTTACCGATATGAGCAGCAGGGGAGTGAATTTTCGATGAAAAATTGGCTACTTTGTAGGAGTTATGGTAACTTTCATTTCTTCTAAATAAGCTTTGGTTTGGGGTTTCATGCCGTTATTCGTACTTTGATTGTTATTGTCAGATGATTGAATTGGTAATAACCTGGGAGTCTTCTATTGAGTTGTCGTTTTGTTTTCGGGTTGTCGAAGGATTATCTAGACACTAGCTGGTTATTTCTAGAAAAACTTTACATAATATATTGTATTCTGTTATATTATTCTGTATTTTTTCTATGTTCTATTTGTTGTGGTTAATAACCTATCAGTTGAAGCACGGCATCTTAACCGTAAGTAATTTCTGATGTGATTTTTTATTAATGATTTGATTAAGGTTTATGCTTCTGATAGTATTTTTCTGGTTTAATAAAATCGAAAGCGCGAAATTACCAAAAATTTATGAAACCTTATAGGAAAGGGGTATGGGGCAATAATAAGGCATTGGATGTTTTCCAATTGCGGAATAATGTTCAACATTAAAAGTTCCAACTACAGCAGCTCCTCGCATAGTTGAACACAAGCTCTGTTTAGCATAAATTGTGGAAATTTTTAATATTCTTGACAGTTACTATGATCGATGATTTATTTATTTTATTTAAATAATTTAAATATTTTTTTAAATTGAGGTACAAAATTTTAACAATTTTTAAATAAAAATAATAATTATGCATGAAGGTACAGATTTAAAAACTAATAAAATATTTTAAAAGTTCTTTAATTGGAAAACACCCATTCACTTCATTATATACAGTGTAGGGCAGAAATTGAAAAACTTGTGGGAGAATTTAGAAAAAATCGCTCAACAATAGACTACATATTCTTCTTATAAATGTTCTTAAGGAAGGGCAAGGAGTGCAATGTGAGCATCCATCAGGTTTGTGTTGATTACAACAGACTTGTGACAGTATAAAGAGGAATAAAACGTTTTTCATTTTAAAAGAAATGAGTGTTACCAGAAGATCAGGAAGTTAATGCGATAAACTTTACAAGGAACTCGAGCAACAGTTAGAATTTCAGAACATGGCAAGGGGATCAATATATGCTTGGAATACGTTATAAGGAAAATAGAAATAAATCTTAGAGGAACGATATGTTCCAGAAATTGTCGATGACATGGTATTGTTAAGCAAACAACAAAATACACTCCAAGAACTTCTGAAAGAACTGGTTAAAGCCTCAGAGGAGATAAGCCTCAATACAAATAATGAAAAAACAAAGTACAAGAGTTAACCACAGATACCCACATTGTAAGTTGTGTTAAAAATGAGAAGGTAAGATTAAATATCTAGGTGCACTTCAATTTGGCTCAGAAAATATGATACAAGTACTTTTTTGGAATACGAGATTATTCTGTTTATACCACAAACCACCCATCTGGGAACGCTCATGTTGGTACTACAGTGATAATTAAGAGCACAATTATGCACCAAATGCTGACAAAATATGAAGAAAGCTATTTGCAAGCCACGACCTTAGTAATAAATGATACAAAGGGTAATTTAACAATCTCTGCCGTGTACTGTCTACCTAGGCATGTAATTACCGAACAAGAATTTTCTACATTCGTGGGTACACTAAGTAATAGATGTGTAGCGGGTGGAGACTGGAATGCGAAACATCTACATTAGGGATCAAGGCTGTCACTACCCCGAGGAAGACAACTGCTTCAGGTTATTAGTGAAAATAACTTGGTAAGCCACGCAACAAGCGAACCGACGCATTGGACAACAGATCCGAGGAAAATACCTGACTTGTTAGATTTGTTTATAACAAAAGGTGTCACAGGAAACTATTTACACGTTAAATATTGTTGTGACTTGTCATCTGATCATTCCCCGATTTTTCTAACAATCAGTACACAAATAATTTTAATGCAACGTCCTATAAAACTTGTTAGCAAACATACTGATTTTAACTACTTTCGCCAGTTTATATCTGAAAATATTTGCCTCAACATGCGACTCAAGACACCTGAAGACCTTAAAAAACTCTGGAAGAACTCAAATGGCATGGAAATCTACTCCTCTAACGAAGAGCAAATCTCCAAGTCACAACCAGTACCCGCTACATATTAGAGAAATGGTAAAAGGAAGAAGGAGATTGAGGATGACATGGCAAATGAAGCATAGCCTAGCGGATAAAAATAGTTTTAATAAAGTATTACAAAACCTTAAAAGACTCATTCAAGCACATAAGGATGAAACTTTTGACTAGCATCTTGAAGGACTTACGCCATCTGTATGTACCGATTATTCATTGTGGAAGACTGTGAAACGGACAAAACAACCAAAGCAATCAGTGCCACTAATTCGCAAAGAAACGACTGGACTATAAGTGTGAAAAAGAAAGCGGATGCGTTTCCTGTTCACCTGCAACAAGTTTTCAACGAATTATGAACTGGACACACCTCTGCAAACGTCGGTTCCGGTAAAGACCTTTTCTTTAGTAGAAATTAAAAAAGCTCTTAAATATGAACTGCATACATAAAAAGCTTCCGGTTATGATTTGATTACAGGTCTTATTCTTAAAGAACTGCCCCTAAGAGCAGTAATATTAATAAAGTAAAAATCATATTTAATGCAATACTGAGAATTGGACACATTCCGGGGCAATGGAAAATCGCTATTATTGTTTAAATTCAAAAACCTGATACACCTCTTAATGAAATTAAATCACACAGACCTATTAGCCTTCTGTCCATCCTTTCCAAATTTTTCGAAAGGCTTTTACTAAAAAGAATAAAACCTTTCCTGACCGACGTGATACAAAATAACCAGTTTGGTTTTCTGGAACAGCACGCTACAACAAAACAAGTCCATAGAGTAATGAATATGATAAATGAGGCCTTTTACAAAAAGCATTACTGCTCAGCAGTCTTTCAAGAGATTTGACAAAGTATGACACGCGGGTGTTATAAAATAAGGATTCATTCTACAGGATACTTTATTCATATCTCCAAGACAGATGCTTCAGGGTGAAGTTTCAAGAGTTCCACAAGGTAGTGTTCTTGGCACAACTTTGTATACTGCAGATCTACCCACTAACTCCCAGGCAACAATAGCATTTTTAACTATGCATGAAACTTCAGATGTAGCATCACAGCAAGTACAAGCTATCCTAGACGAGATTCACGACTGGCTGCATTTAGATCGGCGCCTAACCTAGAAAAAGCACATTACTGAAAAACGTAACCAGCTACATTTTAAGTGCTGAAAGTTACACTGGCTTATTGGACACAAATCGCATTTATCCAATAGCGTCAAACTAATGATTTATAAAACGATACTGAAACCTTACAAGGACAGTAAAAGAACCATTATGGAAATTCCGTGGTTCATAAGCAAGAAATTCATCAACCAAGACTTCGGCATTACAACTGTGAAAAAAGAAATTAACAAATTCAACTACAGATACCAACATCGACTAAGCAATTACCCAAACTAACTAGCTGTGAAGTTACTGACTTTAAAAGACTAAAAAGATATAGTGTGTTAAAGCTACAACAACATTTTTAATTGTCATTCATAGATGTAGCGGTCACTATTCGACTATTTCTTATCTAGGTTCATTTGCATTATTAGCAATTATATTATTAATTGCTTTATAATTATATTATTATTTTGAATGCTAAATTACCCTGTGAACCATTTATTAAAAATACGAGACAATGTTATAAATGTTTAAGATATAACCATACGGCTAATCAATGTAAAGGAAAGAGTAGATGTAGCAAATGTGGTTCAAATGAACATACGCTAAATTTATGTAAAAATGAAATCATAAAATGTGTAAATTGTGATGAAGAACATGATGCGACTGATAAAAATTGCAAAGAAAGAAAAAGGCAACAAGAAATAAAAATTTTAATGGGAAACAGAAATCTTAGTTATCAAGAAGCCGCTATTGAAATACCTCAAATTTGGAAAGACAAAAATTCGTATGCTGTAACTACAAAAAATAGATTTGATATATTATCTAATTATGAAAAGGACTTTCCTCAAAATTTAACAAGTTCATATAAGCCAGCACCCATTAGAAAAAGAACATATTTAGATAGAAACTGTAAAAAGGAAAATATTAAAAAACAAAATGATATAAATGATAATAAAATTGAAACTAAACAGAATGAGAAAGAACAAAGTTTCATTAATTATATTACAAATTCTACACCTAGAACTTATAATACAAGGAACAATTACAGAAAAAATGAACAAGATAATGACGAGGAACAAACAGAAAATAATTCTCAGAGGTCCATAAAAGTACCAAAAATTCAAACCAACTCTAAATTATTAGTATCACAAAATTTTAGTGAAAATAAAAATGAAGAAAGAAATAAATTCATGACGGATTCAAATAAATTTTCTGTATTTGAAAATATAGAAAGAGGAAGACAAAAATAGCGAAATTATAAAAATAATATAATATAAAAGCATACATATTAGAGTAACATATAAAATTATAATTATTAAATAGCGTCTATTCGTAAATAAGGTTTCTAGAAATTGATATTATACAGTGGAACGGACGGAAATTAATTAGTGAAATATTGAAATATTTATAAATTTGTAAAATTAAATTATAAACTATAAAAGATGTATTTAAAAAAGATTGTTGGTGGCTATGACGAAAGAAAGTCAAGGCAAATAAGTGAATAAATATAAAAAAAAAAAAAAAATATTAGCAATTATTGGTATTATTTGTAACAGATTGTAACGTGGCATATTATTACAATATAAAAGAAATAAAAAGTAAATAGGAGTCTTGAAAATAAAGCAAGAATTACAACCGGAAATAAATGTTATTTTACATTACTGAGCTTACTTAGATGTGCTTATATAAATTGTAAACTAAAACTCGTGATATATAAAATGCCAGTCGTAATACGAGGGTAGACTGAAAAGTAATGCACACAAGCTTGTACAGCACAAATGAAATGATTTTTAGAAGCGCACCAAGTAGAATGTTTAAATGACATGCCTCGTCTATACGCAGTCGCATGTTTGAGGTCGTTGAATTTATTCTGTGTATTTTGAAAAGCGAAAGTATGGAGACATGTTTTAGCGCTATATCAACACATGTTAAAGAACGTGCTGTTTAACTGCTGAAAAAGTGATTCCGAATGAGATTCATGGTCGTTTAAAGGATGTTTATGGCGATGATGCTGTACATAGCTCTACTGTAAATTGATGGGTAATAGAACTTCGTGAGTGCGAGCCTGCAAAAGCAATAATTGTTGATGAAAAACGCAACGGCTCCGATCACTGCCACAGACCATAAACATCGCAAATTCGTAGTCGATTTGATTCAAAAAGAGCGGCGAGTCGCTCAAAAACGTATCGTAGAGCATATTGAAATATGCAATCAATGAACGTGTCGACATTATTTTATAATTGGGATATCGTAAAATCACAGACCAGAACAAACCGTGTCGATTGAAATGCTGCGAGCAAATCTTGCAGCGCTACTGCGACATTCGTGAACAAGGAGAGACTTTCTTTTAAACTGGATAAGGACAACTGATAGCTTACGACAATGAAGAGAACAGATAGCGCTGAATATCTACATCTATCTTCCCCTCTGAGGAAATAGTTCATCTGCATTTGCAGATGTGTTAATAACGAGGGGTGGTAGAATGGAGTCAATAATTAGACGCTCGTCCACACACCTTTTGCGCAACTGAAGAAGCTCTACGAAACTTGAAGTTTGGACCTATTTTACACCCCCTTGCTTGCTCTGATCTTGCGCCTTGTGATGATAATTTCTTTTCTCTACTCTGTGTAATTATTTCATTTCTGACAATAAGGTGAAGGTAGCAGAAGGTAGAGGAAGGTAGTATTGTACTTTCTGTCCGATCTTGCTATTTGTTCTTGTTCGCGCTGTTTGTCTTTTGTTTCAGACGACTCTCGTATATGGTTAGACTTTGTTACCCTCGTAAGACTTGGACTTTGAGAAAGAGCATTTGTAACCTCTTGTAGATTTGGAAAAGGAATATTTGTGGGCAGCGGCAGTATGTGAAAATGAACAATGGAGAATACGAAAAAATATATAGTAGATATCGAGAAAGCGAGATAGTGATATAAAATAAATATTAGGATAAAAAACAACAATTGCTAAGACATGTAGAAAAAAGGGAAGCTGAACCGCTAAGAAAGTAATGGAAGGGGCGTAAAATGACGATGAAGATCTCGGGTAAAGTGGAAATAATAAGTGGAACGGGACTTAAAGGAGATAGATGCGAATTTAGAGATGAAAGACAGGAAAAAAACACTTGTATCCTCCAAATCTTTAAACTCTTATATATCATACCTGATACGTGTGATTCCAGATTGCTTGTATTAATGCAGTAAATGGCATAAGTTGTAACTGAAAGAATTGGAATTGAAGTTGACGTTAGTACAAAAAAAGTAATTTATTAAGTTATTAGACTTAATATATCGAAGTTAGACGCAGCTGCGAAACTACGCCTGGCCGTTGTTCAGACATTCTAACTGTATCCTGTAAGTGTTGCAACATGCATCACTGCCTAGATTCACGTACACACGTGTATTAGTAAACGTGAAACAATGCTATCCGACGTTGCTCTACAGGAATACACTACCCAGCATTAATTGCGGCATCCCTGGGAATATGTTTGCTATATTTGATGATGCGTTTGGCATTTTGCGGCAGATATAATTATATTATATCTGGATATATTTTTTCGGTTTTAATTTACCTTTTTTTAGAAATCGAGATATCTTTTATTCAGTTCCATTTACTTTAATCATTCAAGGTTTTCGTGCAAATTTGATTCAATAATTAAATGATGTATACCTTCAGTTCGCCTTGATGGCAAAAAATGTTTTGTGATTTAATTGGTTTTGAATGATCAAATGTTTGTAAATCCGGAACGAAAATGGTTTACACTTGTGGTTTGAATACAGAAATTTAGTTTATTCAAGTATTTTTAACTCAGTTTTCTTAATCTATTTTTTTTTGATATTTCCATGCAGACCGTAGCTCATATGAGGAAAGCAAATCCTCAGAAAAAGGTAAGTTTAATGTTCAATAATTCTGAAATCAATATTACCTTAATCTGTGTTCTATTATTTACATTCCTTTCTCTTAGAATTTAGCGCCGAAAGCTCAAGGGGTAAGTTTGTTAGGTTAACTGGAAGGTTTCTTTGTCTTACGATGAACACTGATTTGTTAGGTACGCAAATTAAATCATTGCATGGGTTATCTACATGTTGCATAGGAAGAAAATTTCATACTCCTTGTACTTGGTTGTACGGAGTAATTTATTTTTATTATTTTTTTTTTTTATATTGTATTTTATTATAATTTTTAATATACTCGTATTTTCTACATCTTTGAAATCTTGTATCGTTCAGTTCTTAGTGGTTTTTAATAATTTCCAGGTCTTATTGATCGTAAAGTATATTTCAGCGGTAATCAATCAAATCACAGAGTTTTCTTGCTACAATTTATACAAATTCGAAATTTTTTAGCGACTCTTCTTTTGTGTTTGGTCCAATTTTCTACCGCAAATTTCACATGTTTCTCTAGTTACTTCTAGTGCTTTTCATATTAAAGGGCCTAAAAAAGGTTCAACAATTTTGCATACGGAATGTCTCCAGTCGCCTGGTCTATTAGCCAGTTTATATGAATTTTTTTTGTAATATATATTAAACGAGTGCAACATTTCCCTTTGAACATAAATTAAAACTTAAATTGAAATTACAACTTATTTTATTGAATTCAAATCATACATACTAAGAAGACGCCGCTTTGCGACGGGGATAAACGCTGGTAACATATTCCTTTCCAGCATTTCTCATACATAGTAATGACAAATTTAGTTTGACGCTTTTTGAAAGTCCATATCCATTATTATACATTTTTTTCTGTGTACTTCTGTGATGCTGTGTATAATGTTATTTTTGTTGACTGCACATTAAGCACTTACACTCTCTACCAGTATTGTATCGTTAATTCTGCTACCTAATACTTTCATCGTTAATTTATAATCCGAGTTGATTAAAGTTATATTTTTAAACTCAATACAATCGTTTTTCTGTTTTGGTATTAGTTTTAATACTCCTTGGGCTGATTTCTCCTTAATTATTTCTGATTTATTAATCATATTATTAGGGAGACGTAATGAATCAGGTCTAGTGAATGAGTCCTGGTGATCTGTTTTTTGTCAACATATTTTATTTATTTGCCATATCAAATAATTTATTATATTCTGTTGTAAGTTTCTTATCTATGCTTTCTTATAGATGCACTTGGCTTTTCTTATGAGTACTTGGTTCTTAAAATTATTTTCAAAGAATTGTTCAGGATTCTCTTTTATGTCTTTGTAAGACGTTGGTTAGAAACGAAGTAGTTTCTAAATGTGTAATCTTAAGTTACTATTGTTAGTTTTAAGATGAAGTATTGACATTATAAATGTTATTGTTACATTTAAGATTTTATCAATATTGTTAGTCATAAGATATTATTCACCAATACATACAAATAATGTCACAACCCCACAAGCCGCCAAGGGCTGCTTGGCCGAGCTCACTTTAAGACGTGTTAGAACACGTCTGTACTGTGCTATCCCCACTCCAAGGGTTTAGCTAAAAACGCATATAATAGGGAGATAGAATTCGTACATCCTAGGAAACAGACGTGTTTTATAATATAAACCCAATTATATTATATTTAATTCAGTAACTACAAACGCTGATAAAATTCGTGTTTCAACTAGAATAGACGCTCTTTTGTGATCATTACTCGAATGATGTATTATAAACTCAATTATAATATTTTAAATTAGAAAAAACACATTAGAGAAAGACATATATAGGCTAACGCTCATGTTTAGCCCTGCGGTGTGTAATTCAAGAAGTTGGTTTATTAATAAATGTATTTTAAGTGAAATCAACAAGTGTTATAATTTACAAAGTTACTAGCCTCTTCAAACCATTTTGATCCTTCGAACCGGATATTACATCGGTTCAATTTCATTTGGTCCTTCAAGCCTGAGCCTACAACGGTTCTACCCGATTGGTTCGATTCCTGTACCAGAGACCACAAGCTGATCCCAAGCGTCAGATGTGTTCGAGATTATTGAGATCGTGCAATTCCACTGTTCTACAAGCTGCTACTGAGAGCTGTCGCGGAGTTCATCAAAATATCAGGCTAGTGACCTATTCCTATTATTATTTTCCGAATTACATGCATGTATATGTCTTTGTTTATCTCATTGAGACAGGCTATTAAAAATTGTTAATTGCCTGATTTGCAGAACGCACTAGTTGTGCGTAATATTGTTATATAATAGTTTCGTTGATTCGTATTATATTAAATTGGTTAAAACATTTAATTCTATTGTGGATTAAAAGTTATTATTGTTTTTTCATTGGTTTGATAAACGCGTTTACAATAAGTTTAAAATATTATATTATTTAAGCAAACACGTTAATATACATATATTCTGAGAAATATTGCGTCTCTGTTTTGCATCATAGTTATCCGAGGGTTATCTTACTTGCATAGGCTTGCTAAGGGTTCGTCACTACACCACTTGAAATCCACTTGTTACGACTATTTTAAGAAGATAAGTAAAAGTATACTCCAGTTAGAATAAATATTCACTTTTAAATATTAAAATATCAAAACTTGAAATACTTTAATATTAAAACTTTGTAATATTTAATTAATAATGGCGACTGCAATGAAAAAACTAAAAATTAAATTTGAAAATGTTATCGGTAAATTTGATTTACATTATGAAGAATGTAAAAACTTAAACCCGAATGACAAAAGTTCTTATTGTTTGCATACAATAAAAAATAGAAAAGAGGCAATCACGCCATTGATAGAATCCATCGAGGATTTAGCTATTGATATACAATCATCGCTACCAGAGGATAGCGATGAATATAAATCGATTAAAATTAAGCTTAGTGATTTTCAAAAAAGACCCATTGAATTGTTATCTTTGTTTGATAAATTAATAATTGCACATGAACCACCGGTAAATCTGGAATTTGATATTTCTCCTCCACGATCAGTACACTCAAGTAACTCTAATTGCAACCATTATAATAAATATAGATTACCGGAAATTCATTTAAAATCGTTCGATGGCTCAGTTGATAACTGGGCCGAATTTAGAGATTCTTTTATTTCGATGATACATGAGAATCCTGAAATAGATGACGCGCATAAATTTAGATATTTGAAATCCGCGCTACAATCTCAAGCACAAAAGGTTATTTACGGACTTGAAACAAGCGCCGTCAATTATCCTATCGCATGGAGCCTCTTAGAGGATCGATATGAGAATAAGCAATTGATGATCACACATCATTTAAAACGCTTAACTGAGACATCCCTTGTTAAGGGAGAAACCGCTAATGGCTTACGCAATTATATCGATGATATAACAAAACATGTTCGCGCATTAAAACGATTAGTAAAGGAGGAACAATTGTACGACACGTTAATTGTTTTCCTAACTGTTAATAGGCTGGATATTGACAGCCAACGACAATTCCATAAATTTGCAGCAGTTTCTTATCGCGAAGAGCTCTATTGTTAGACAATTTAAATACAAAATCTAGACAACCTGTAAAGGTACAGGCAAAACAAAGTTTAATCGCTACAAAGGACAACGCGTGTTCCATATGTAAACGGGAACGGCATTTTGCTTTTAAATGTCAAGATATAATAAAACTCTCTCTGCCAGAGAGAAAGAAATTGATTGCATCAAAAAGATTATGTTTTAATTGCTTGCGTTCTGGACATCGAGTGTCAGAATGCAAATCCAAATATTCGTGCTTTAAATGTAAAGAAAGGCACAATACAATTTTGCACAGTGTGGATTCGGATGAGGACTTACAACCCTCCCCTTCCCCCATGACTGTACTTACTAGCCGATTAGGTACTCGTAAAACAATGCTTGCTACCGCGGTAGTTCAAATTCCGAATAGTGAAGGCAAATTAATATTAGCCCGCGCCTTGTTAGATAGCGGCAGCGAATCTTCATTCGTTACACAGACATTAGCAAAACGTTTAAAATTACCTACACAAAATGCAAATGTGTCGGTAATCGGTTTAAGCGCAAGTAACACTCACGTTACAAAACAAATAACGATTAATGTACAATCAGTACACAGTAAATATAGCAAAGAGTTGCGATGCTATATATTAAATAAGATCACAGACAATGTTCCTATCTGCGATACTGAACAGTTTGATTTGAATCTGCCCACTAATGTGAATTTGGCAGATCCAAACTATTTTAAGTCAAGTAAAATAGATATTTTGCTCGGGGCAGATATCTTTTGGAGCCTATTAGCTATTGGTCGAACAAACCTTGGTAATGGGTTGCCAACCATACAAAAAACAACATTAGGCTGGATTTTAATTCCTAATACACTCAATTCTCGGAAAAACACAACGCAGTGTTTTTTAACGCAAAACCGTGAACTTGAGACAATAATAAATGAGGCACCGATTCTCTCGGAAGAGGAAACGGCGTGTGAAAAGCATTTCACAGAAACTACCACTCGTGCAGCGAGCGGTAAATTTCATAATATAAAAGAACCAATACTAGCATACAGACTAAATACAGTCACTTACGGTATGGCCGCTTCGGCATACCTGGCTATCAGAAGTCTTTCACAATTAGGTTACGACAACCAATTAAATAATCCAGTTGCTTCAAGAGCAATATTAGAAGACTTCTACGTGGACGATCTGATCACAGGATCCGATACGGTAGAAGCGTTAGTTCAAAAGTGTAAAGAAATAGATGCAATACTAAAACCTGCTGGTTTTATGCTTAGAAAATGGCTTTCGAATGAACCGAAAGTACTTGAGCAAATGCAATTGTTCAACGAAAATCATACAAGTGTCACATGGGGTGACACTAATAATACGCGCACGTTAGGAATACAGTGGCGTCCAAGCTTGGACTGTATATCCTACACAATTGACACCACAACGGTAGCAATAGTACCTACCAAACGCAATATACTATCATTTATTTCAAGTATATTTGATCCGCTAGGACTTCTAGCTCCTTGCATAATCGTATTTAAAATGTTAATACAATCGTTATGGTTAAAGAATTTGACATGGGATGAGCCCGTATCAGAAGACATCGCCATTGAAAGGGCGAAAATCGCGAAAGCAATGACAGAGCAATATTTCGTGGAAATTTTCTCCTGCGCGTTCTCCACACCACGGTGGTGTGTGGGAAGCTAATATCAAATCAATGAAAACTCATTTTAAAAACGTTTTAGGGAATACTAATCTCGCGTACGAAGACATGTACACTGTATTAGTCCAAATTGAGTCAGTGTTAAACTCAAGACCCATCCATTCCATATCCAATGACCCCTCAGACCTTACCCGTCTTTCCCCTGGTCACTACCTGGTGGGAAGATCACTGACTGCCATACCTGCTTTTGATCCCGATCATGTGAATCAAATTAATCTACCGAGATTCTTTGCAATTCAACAGATTATGCAGCACTTCTGGATACGCTGGAATCAACTACAACAACGCAACAAATGGAAAACTTCCGTGGGTGATCGACCAGCCGTAGGCTAATTGGTGCTTATCAAGGACGATTCAACCGACGCTAAAAACGACCACAGAGTCGCTGAAGTAAAGACCGCCCAAGGATCTTTAAAGCGTTCGGTCAGAAATTTAGCACTTCTGCCATCACAGTGAAGTGTTTTATGTAAACAGCAATCAAGCTGATATAAAAGCTAATAGTGTCAAATAAACTGATTAGATTTAAGCAAATGATTTTGTTTCAAATCGTTATAGAAAAATACCAGAATATTTCTCCGTGGGGAGTCTGGTTAGAAACGAAGTAGTTTCTAAATGTGTAATCTTAAGTTACTATTGTTAGTTTTAAGATAAAGTATTGACATTATAAATGTTATTGTTATATTTAAGATTTTATCAATATTGTTAGTCATAAGATATTATTCACCAATACATACAAATAATGTCACAACCCCACAAGCCGCCAAGGGCTGCTTGGCCGAGCTCACTTTAAGACGTGTTAGAACACGTCTGTACTGTGCTATCCCCACTCCAAGGGTTTAGCTAAAAACGCATATAATAGGGAGATAGAATTCGTACATCCTAGGAAACAGACGTGTTTTATAATATAAACCCAATTATATTATATTTAATTCAGAAAATACAAACGCTGATATAAAATTCGTGTTTCAACTAGAATATACGCTCTTTTGTGATCATTACTCGAATGATGTATTATAAACTCAATTATAATATTTTAAATTAGAAAAACACATTAGAGAGAAAGACATATATAGGCTAACGCTCATGTTTAGCCCTGCGTTGTGTAATTCAAGAAGTTGGTTTATTTAATAAATATAGTTTAAGTGAAATCAACAAGTGTTATCATTTACAAAGTTACTAGCCTCTCTAGAAGAACTCCAAGCATATAGAAAACTCTATATGCACCTTTATGTGTAGTGAATATCTGTTTACTAGGAACTAGTCCGAACTAAACACTTTAAGCACAAAGAGTCTGACCTTACAACTCAGACTAGATATAGCTACACTCCATTTTGATCCTTCGAACCGGATATTACATCGGTTCATTCCAGACGTTATTTCTTCTCCAGTTGCAGATTGGATTTTTTGCGGTCTATTTTTTCTTTCATCATTACTTACTTATTTCCTCTTACGTTATTGTATCCTAGTTGCATTTCTTCTAATTTTTAACTTCTTTGAGATGGTCCCAAACGCATTCATTGTTGTTTTGCTTCTCATTCAGTTCATTTACTTTAAAATAAAATTTGAATGTGCTTCTTTTCATGGATCTTTTAATAGCTTTTGTTTTTAATGTTTTTTTAAAGCAGGTTTTTAAACTTCGTTCTGTTTGCGAACTGACATTTGCATGCTTTTCTATTTATTTGCTTTTCCCTTTAGCTTTAATTACCTCTTTATTTATCTTCCGAGAAGAAGATCGCGGTGGTGTGCGCAGAAAGGTCTGATCAAAGGTCAGAAAGGTGAGACTACCTTGAGCCGCCAGATCTTGGTTGTAGTGAAAAATTTCCTTATTTGTAAGTTTCCATTTTCTATTAAAGTTGAACTGTATTATTGTATATTAGTCTATAACTTTTATTTAGTTTTTTTCTGTTTGATATTTTTCTTTTCAAACACAATTAATATTAACCAATAAGGTTACTGTTATTTTTGCATTTTGTTGTACAAATGGTGTTACTTTTTCTGTTAAATTAGTCTCTTTCTGTGTATTAGTTCATGATGGCGCCATTTTCTAATTAGAATTGCTTCTGCTCATATATCGTTATTACTAATGGTTGCTCTCTATGCGTTTATTCCATTTCCCAATTATATCAATTTCACTATTTAATTTTTTTGCATCGTTGCTCTTATTTCTTGTAGTTTACTTACTATCTTACTTCTCTTCTTTCTTTTTCCAAGTAGTCTTTTTCCAAATTCATATTTTAATCTGAAGTAACATCCTTTTATACACAGTTAGCCATTGCTTCAGTTGTTGATCTTACATGATCTTAATTCGCAATCCATGTTGCTATCTTTTCCTTACCATTTCGCTATACACTCATTTTCATTTTTTCATTTCCTTCCAAAGAAGCATAAGAACTGTACCACTCTACTGTATTGGTATTATCACAATCTGATGGTCATCTATCATCGATGGTCTGAACAATTCTTGTGCACTCCATTTGTTTGTTTGCTATTTTTTTTTATCTTCAAGTAATTATAACTACTCGTTATTTTTCACTTTGAATTGGATTTGTTTTTCATAAGATTCCAGTATATTCTTTTTTAATTCTGAACGAAGAAATTTTAAAATGATTTCGCGAATTCCAATGATCTTTACACACATGTAAAAATGACTACAGATGTCTACAATTGTTGAAAATACTCAATAAAATAAAGTAAACATACGACTACTAGTTTTACAAATTTCACTTGTAAAAGGATGAATTTAAAATGCAAATACTATCAAATGTTTGTGTATTGAATGTACAAATTGACTCATGTAATTTAACCGCGGTGTTATTTTGTTATTTCCCATACAGATCTTAGCTCACATGAGGATAGCACTTCCTCAGAACAAGGTAAGTTGAATGTTCAATAATTTGAAATCAATATTACCTTAATCTGTGTTCTATTATTTACGGTTACCTTTCTCTTAGAATTTAGCGCCGAAAGCTCAAGTGGTAAGTTTGTTAAGTCACCTGCAAAAGCTCTTCTTTGGTTTACGGCGTACACTGCTGCGTTACGTACTCAAATTGAGTCACTGCGTGGTTTACCAACATGTTGCATAGGAAAAGAATTTCGTACTTCTTGTACTTGCGTCTAGGGCATATAAGCGTATTTAATAAATAACAATAAAACTTGGTACATACAGCCTTACATAATGTACTAACATTTTAAACTATTTCAAAATTGGCTGAACATACATCACGGAAGAGTATAAATGTGAACAAACCAGATGTGTGTAACTAGGTGTGTTGTTCAATGGCGACACCGAACTGTTACATGTATGTAACATTTATTTAACATACAAGATACATACATACATTTTATGTACATTTTCTATCTAATATATAATGTTTGATGTGATATATTGATTAAGTTATTGCTATTACAGTTATAAATTGACTTTTTTATCATAATAAAAAGTTTGAATTACAAAAAACCTTATTAGTGTTATAGATTCAAAAAGTACTTGAATAATGTATACAAAGGTTGGACCATTTTAAATTAAATAGAAGTAGGTGTCGCCTATGTAAAATGATAGGTTTAGATTTGAAAATGTTTTATAATTTGCTTTTTCTTTTATTTTCTATGGTTACTTTCTATCAGATTCTACTACCCCTAGCCCCAAACAGTTATTAAGTAAGTACGACTTCTTTGTTTTAATAATTGCTTTAATAAGTGCAGGGTGTTGGTGTGAATCATATTTTGTAGACGAACAGGAACTGTATTTATTGAAGTACAGAAAACAAAAAGGAAATGAAGCAATAATTAGAGATTGGTACGAAGTCAAGAGCCACGCGTTGGTGTTCTTGCTTTGATGTAACTTGACTGGTTGTAAATAAGTTTAAACCTAAAACAAACACAGAATTAAATTTTAATATCTTTAATTCACTTGGTAATCTAATACAATCTTAATTTGAGTTAACTTTATTTCACTTGTTTTAACAAAGGCAATGATGCTCGTTGATAACAGGAAAGAAAACGGGTTTGTGAATAATGGAAGGAATGTGGAATGTTTGAAGGCAGTTGGATAGATAGTGAAATGGTTTGTGAATAAGAATTGGATTTGGATTGAATTGTTTGTTATGGTGCGATGTCTCCGCAGTGCAGAGAAGAATGACCGAGATTATGCTATCAAAACGTTTAGATAAAGGAGAATCAGAGTGTCTTAAGGTGTGGGCAAAAGGAAGGATATAACTCACACGTACATCCATAAATTCTAACATAAATTCCAAAACGAATGTTTTGGATCATAGATGGTGCTAGTGTTGGTTTTCGTCCAGAGATGATGCAATATGAAGGACTTGCAATATCCTTAGTTAAAATTAAACTATCCGTTTTAATTATTGCGGCACGTCTACGACTAGGCGTTTGTCTGACGGCGTCACACTAGGCATCATCAACCGCAATCGCATCGTAAATAATGTCACCATATAATATATGTACAGCACCGTAATAACAGTTATGGAAAACAGAGAGATAAAGCAATCATTTGTCTTTTGAGATTGAATATTTCCAAATTTTATAATTCTTAATTACATTCATTTTTAACTAAACTATAATTGTAAACCAAATAAAACTTGCAACCAAACTCTTGTGTATTTTTAATAACAGGTGGAATCAAAAAATATTTTTTCATTTCTTTAACAAAATAAGGAATATTTTCAATTTTCAAAATTTATGCATTTTTTTAGTTTGTAAATTTTTTACCAATGTTAGCTTATGTACAAAATGTTATTTTTCTAGCACTCCCGTGCCATATTTTGCCCCATATATCAATTTTTGAAATTCTAAATTTCGAAACATTTTTCACATTGAAATCCCTGACCATATTTTGCCCTATATATAAATTTTGTAATATCTATATTTCGAAACATTGTTCACATTGAAATCTCGTACTATATTTCGCCCCATATATCAATTTTTGAATTTCTAAATTTTGAAACATTGTTCACATTGAAATCTCTTAACATATTTTGCCCCATATACAAATTTTTGAATTTCTAAATTTTAAAAACTGTTCACATTCAAGAGCGTTGTACATATGCAAAAATTCAATTTTCTTTCTATTACGAATTAAATGTTATACAGCAAAAGGTGTACCTTTTTTCAAAACTACAGGTTTCCTGGAAATTTGAGCAAACATCCGATGACACCAAAAATCTTAGGATTTATTCATCTATTAATTAAGAGAATTTCAAAAAAATATACATGTTTTTTTAATTTTGTAATAATATGACACGTTACAATCTGTTACAATAAGTGTAAACAATAAGTATCTATGCTAAAAATGAAAAATAAGCTACGTAAGAAATAGTGCTCCAGTGATGGGAATATCTATGAATGGCAAATAAAAACGGTCGTCTTCTACCTTTTCTCACGTTCTCCTGCTTACCTCAGCCGCTGATTTCTATTAGTGGGTATATTCAATTGAATAGAAAAACGTAGCACTTGGTAACTATCTACTGTCTTACCGTAACATAAGAAATAAGAATTGGGATAACTATTGCAGACTTCAAATTGCCAATATTTGTCATTTGCTGAGATCTCTTGCTAACTATTTGTGCCATTTCTCTTCTTCCTCTTCTACAAACTACATATAAAGGTAATCACTTAGCTTCGCTTAAGATAATTCTATTTCAAAATAATAACTTACATGGTTTGTTTCTTAATTTGCAGAAAAACGCCGAGACGAAGGTAAGTTTCAATGTCTTAAAGAAATTATTGTTCCATAAATAACGACATACAAGTATACCAGAGAACAAAACGAAGTACAGTCAATAATGGAAGTTATTGCATAAACGAAAGCAAAATGATGTAATTAGGCTTCGGCAGCCCTGGATCGTTTTAAATATTAATGACTAAACACGCATTGATATTTATCCTATGTTTGAGGCATCGTTTTGGTTACTCGTATAAATGCGTTCTGTTAGCCAGCAGCCTCGTCTTCAGTATGGGTTGGGTCTAACGCCAATCCGTGCATTGATGTTGATGCTTGTGTGAATGCTGATGTCGCTTGCCCTCTCTCTAACGCTTACATACATTAACAGAATGCGTTGACCTGTGGACACTGTACATTATGCGTGCGTCAACGTCTGTGATGTTGTAAGAGAAGAGTTGGGGGGAGGTGGTGGAACGATTAAAATATTAGAGCAACGAATGCTTAATCTTAAAAAAATTATTAATTGCTAATAATAATTTTGATTGAAAAATGATTTATTGACAGTTTATTTAAATTTGTTGCATACAACATGTTTAATATTTACATTTAATTAGAAATTTCTACAATTCGAGTTGTGAACGTTTGAGGCACTCCTCGAATAGAGAGATAAGAGTCAGATAAAATATAGTGACAAAGAGAACCTTTATTTTATATATTTTGGACTAATTTATTTATCTTTTATCTTTTACAGAAATTAATCGTAAGTAAAGACGCTTCCTAAGATCGAGCTTAAAGTAAATATGAACGGAGGCGACTATGAAACTTCAAGAAGGAGTTCACAGGAACATTGTGGCATGAATACAATACCAGTGCAAGTCCTAGTCATCACAATATTCCATGTACCATCGACCAATCTAACACATTTCCCATTGATTTATTGTTTTATGATTTGTTCTCTCTCGTGGTAATAATACAATTCACTAATTTAATTTATAAACCTTCATTACTCATACTTCGAGCTCTATAAAGTTGTAAAGATAACGCAAGAACAAGTTAAAAAACTTCAAAGAAATTGTTATAACAATTCAAGTAAGCCCACAATCAGTGGCTACTGTCGTTAGTGCCTGTGCAATATGAACCATTTAGCGAAACAGTTCGCTTCGTTGTCCTTCAAGTCTGCCGTTTTACAAGCTGGAACAATGTGACGTCGGTCATACTGATATAAATCGTATGGAGCGACGAACTCCGACTAGCCTTGCACTTCTTCTAATTCAGTAAACTGCATGTGGTTTATAGACTCATTTTGCTGACACTTACTGGTTTGCAGTCACAATCACAACTAAATCCATACTTAAACTGCAAAAACTTGCTTCCTTTATGAAAAACGCACAGGAAATGCTTGCATTTGTATTATATTTACTAACTTTACTCACAATTACGTAAATCCTATGTTTCTAACAAACTTTAATTAATATTTAATCGTTGTAGCTGGTAAGAAACTAACAATAAGTGATGCATGTTTAAAAGTAGTCTTAGGTTTGTTCGCGTTAAGTGCACGAGTAAAATGCTTTTTGTATTTGCTGTCGAGGAAAGGTAAAATGTTGATTGGAAGGAATTCAATTCGTAATGCGCCGTCTACACTACTGCGGTATCTAAATTTTAGAAGGTTCATAAATCTTTTCAGTCTGTTACGAAGAGTCACACAAAGCTTAATGCGATCCTGCATGGAAGTTGCCAACTTCCATCCAAAGCTAAAGATGTTTTGTTGTAATAGCTTGGAATGTCATTAATCGACTTGTGATTGTTTCTTTTCTTAACGCTGTCAATAAACAGAGCGTAAGTAAAAGATTCTACCGTGTCTTATCTCTTTAGCGCAGACTTAATTGCAATTATTCATGTCGATATATCGATTTAATTTGTCTGTGAACAGAATGTAAGGAACGGATTTATTTATATTATTAATCGTTACGTGCATCTTAATCGCGAAGTTCTATATTTCGATAAAGCAGTTAACTTTTGTAAAATAATTGTGTTTACATTTCCATGGGTTTTGATTTGTTACGGTGTAACCGTTCTAAAGTCACTTGATCATCCTGAATGTCGCTCTTCTATTTTTTTCATTCTTAGACATATTTTGCTTTTATCTCATTTACTTCCTACAATGTTCTGTCTAACTGGAACTAACGTTGGAGTTAACTAAGCGGTTAGTTCACTGCTTTGCCACGTCATCTGCTAATTCACTCGCAGACATTGCTTTACCATTGGAACGTATGTGCAAGATTCTTCTTTATTGGCTTTTCCAATCATTTGGTTTAGTACCCTTTCATTTTTTTGTTTGATCCACATTATTTCCTGTATCTTCCTTATAATGAAAGACAATAAAGACGTTCTTCACATTGCATTTTAGTTTTTCATATATTTAATTTAGCTCCACGTTCGACAACTCACACTAGACGTTGACACTGTTGGCGGTATTTATGCTGCCTGGCGGTATATACTCCGTTCTGGATTTATGAGATGAGTAACAGAATGTTTACACCTGCATATTAATGAATTGTAGTCAGTTGTAGATTTGCAGCTATTATGTCATTGGGGGGTGCCCCGATTTTGCACTATAATTATTTGTAGTTTTCTTGGCTTTTAGAAAAAAAATTATTTGTTGAATGTACGGTATAGTTTGATTTATGTATATATTTTCCTAATTATGTTAAAATATGTTATTTAATTAAACTACTAATGATATTCTCCTTTTCTTTCAACAATTTTCATTACTTTCCATTACTGGCGACATTTTACTCGCAGGCAGTAAGTAATCCTACCAGATGAGGTTTTTTTTGTAAGCTTTGATAAGGTGAAATCTATAATTAAAAATTCTTTTTGTAACTGCAGCAGGTAACTTGCATTGATTATAGAATTGTTCATGTTAGACATGCACACACTGACTATCTGTCTAACTTATTTGTGTGCTCTGTTATTCAGCGGGTAAGTACTGTTGGGCCTTAATTCTAAATTCGACCGCAGCCCACATGTCAAGGACTGTACCATTAATGCTCTCATGATGACGAAGTGACGCGACGTTTCAATGCTTGAAGACAGTGCAACTGAATTGTAGTTATGACAACGTGTTATACCATTAATAACTATGATACTAGTCGTCTGCAGATTCTTACTTATCTCCATGAACCTTCATTGAACAATGTATGATTTTCCAAATTTGAATTCTTATTTACATTTATTTAATATTCAGAGAAGAAGAAGATTCTTCTGTATAACAAACTGCTCGACATGACACATACACCCCCGTTCACAGTGCCTTCAGCCTATTTTCACCTTGTTAGCAACGAATACGATTTTATCCATTCACTTACACTTGTTGTCTTATTGATTCGGTGTGAATTACTGGTTAGGAGATTCCAGACCCTCCATCTATGTAAATATTCGCGTAATTGTTTATTGCTTACTGACTCCCTCTCTTTTATTTATCAGAGAGTAAGTTATTATCTGGCGATATTATCAATGTTATTATTGGACTATTTTGCTGTTTGATCTACGGTTGAATTAATCGACATTATTGTCATCCATAGTGAAATAGGAAGTCTATGAACAATGACGGATCATGTACTTGAAAGTCCCTTATTTTGAAATACTTTATTTTTAAACAGTGGGTGTAATGCGAATTCTTAGTGAATAATTTTAAATATAAATTCACACAAGAGAAGAAACGCATAATTGGACACTTGAATGTAAGCCAGCTCACTCCGCAAATATGGCGGAGGGATCTCACAAACACCCCCATACATTATTAACCATTCTTTTTGTTTATTTCTGTTTGGTTGCGTCTTCGCTTTATTCAATATATTAAAATCAGAGCGTAAATTTATGTTTTGTTGTATTTTAGAACAGTTGCAATGAAATTAATTTGTAATGCTTTACGCACATTTCATTTAACAGCTTGTAAGTTTGCGTATTCAAAATGTCTAGAAAATTCAGATATTACAAAATATGCAATGGTGTCCCAAATAAATAACATACAAATGATTACAAAAAATAGAAAGAAGTTAAATTACCGTTGAAATGTTTACTAGAATAGAATAGTTTTACTAATAATGAAATGAATTTGAATCCGCGTCTATCAACAGCTCAACTCGCCCGCTCAACACAGAACATGAGCTGAGTAGTTTGGTTCTTTCACTTCACGAATTACTTTTACCTAACATTGCGTTTTATTATTTAGCGAAGTCATTAAATAAATACAAAATATTTAAAATCTTTTACTAATATATTAATTAAAAAGTAACATGATAAATAATCTTGCATTAAGAGTTTATTTACATCAGAAAACAGAAATTTATGCCAAGGACAATTCTTCTTATTTAATCCGACATTTTTTTGATCAATGTTTGTGGGTTAAGTGGGCATTTACAAGTGTAGGATCAATGGGACTTCATTTTCATTCTAATCATTTTGCAAATGTTAACCATACTTAATCACTCAGGGTGTAAGTATATCATTTAATCAAATCTCTAAATAGTTAGAGCGAAACATTTTAGGTTAAATTACTTTTCTTGATTTACTGCGAATTTATAAGTCACAATTTCTCTCTCCAATGTATTTATTCATTTGTATCTACTGACTATTATAATTCTCATTATTCGAGTGAATAATTTGTAACTATGAAAAGTATTGTCCTCATTGACAGTTTAGTGTCCCAGTTAAATGAACGCATCGTCCAACCCCGAGTTTCACACGGTTAACATCTGAGCCGACACTGGAGATATCTTACAATAATAATGACAATCTTCACTTTGAATTCCAATTCCATGTTTGTGGGCTGCAACTCTATCTCGTGACTTGTTTTTAGTTCTTTCAGTTTGAAATCATCTATTCAAAATTTCTTGTAGTGATTATTTGGATATTGATAAGAACTGGATAATTTGCAATCCTTCTGTTGGATTTAAATTTAGCGCCCTCTAGGGTTTGACTATTCTACCTTTCTTTTTACACTCGGTATTACTGTACTCTGTAATACCGTCCTACTATGTAATTCTATACTCTGTGACTCCATAACGCATGTGTACATTTTAATTAAATAATAAACCTGATTAATATAAATTAATAGTTTATCTCTGCTAAATATAACAGGTTATGGGCCCAGATAAACTTAGAGACGTTTAATGTGTGTTTTTCGGAAAAGTGGATAAAGACTTTTAGTGTGGTGAACATAACCTTAAAAAAAAACGTGGCTGTTGAAACTGTTTCTGTTCTTTTTTGTGTTTAAAGTGTTCTCAACGAATAAAAATGGCATCGAATAATTCACTGGCATTAATCGAGAAGTTAACCGGCCGTGAAAACTATTCGACTTGGCAATTCGCAGTGAAAACATACCTACAACACGAAGAACTATGGGATTGTATTGAAATTAACCCGGCGTCACCCGCAGATTCAAAACGTGATACAAAAGCGAAAACAAAGTTAATTCTTCTGGTTGATCCGATCAATTACGTTCATATCCAAGAGGAAAACACGGCCAAAGGAGTTTGGGACAAATTGGCCGCAGTGTTCGACGACTCAGGACTTACACGCCGAGTTGGTCTGCTACGTGATTTATGTAACACATCGCTCAGTGGATGTCAAAGTATAGAAGAGTATGTGAGCAAAATTATGTCAACTGCTCACAAGCTGCGCAACATTGGCTTTAAAGTGGACGACGAGTGGCTCGGGACATTGCTGCTCTCCGGTCTGCCCGAATCATATCAACCAATGATTATTGCGATCGAAAGCTCAGGCACAAAAATAACTGCAGACAGTGTTAAAGCAAAACTATTGCAAGATGTTAGAAATTCAGACAACAAAACAACGGCTTTTGCTGTCAACAAGAAGTTTCATAACAACTCTGTAAACAAGAAGTTCAAGGGTCCGAGATGTTATTCCTGCAATCAATATGGACATAAACGTTCTGAATGCAACAAATACAAAACCATGAACAAGACTCAGAAACCTAGCTCTTCTTATGCTGCTGTGTTTGTTACATCATCCCACTATGATGATGCTTGGTACATAGACTCCGGTGCTTCGGCACATATGACTAAGACCAAGAAAATAATTGTAAAGGAAACTACCCCTAAAACAAAGAACATTCGTGTTGCTGATAACAAAGTGTTATCTGTGCAAAGCTCAGGAGATGTCAGCTTAAATATTTATGACCAAAACGGACAAGAGAATAAGATTCTGTTCACAAATGTCTTATATGTTCCTGAATTGGCAACTAATCTGATATCTGTAAGCCAAATTATTAAAAATGGAGGCCAAGTGAAATTTGATACCTCAGGCTGTGTGATCATGAACAGCAAGAATCAAATTATAGCAACTGCGAGCATTGTAAACAACATGTACCGACTGAACATGTCTGAAAGCCTAGCGCACATGTCCAGTGTTGAACATGAACAAGATGCTTTTTGCTGGCACCAGAGGATATGACATCTTAATTTCCAAACTTTGAAAAAATTGTCTGATAACACAGAGCATTTAACTTTCTCAGGAAATACAGAAAATCTGAAATGCATAACTTGTAAGGAAGGAAAGCAGACACGGTTACCTTTTAAAAGTGATGGATTAAGAGTCACTAAACCCCTAGAATTGGTTCATTCTGATGTATGTGGACCAATGGAAACCCAGTCTCTCGGTGGGAGCAGATATTTTTTAACCTTCCTAGATGAATATTCCAAGAAGATTTCAGTATACTTTCTTCACAACAAGTCTGAAGTGCTCAGTAAATTCAAAGAATTAAAGCAAGAAGTTGAAAATCAATTGGATGCTCGTATAAAGGTTCTTCGTACAGACAACGGACTTGAATACGATAACAAAGCCTTCTCTGATTACCTGAAAGGTGCCGGAATCATCCATCAGACCACCACACCATACACGCCTGAACAGAATAGGACTGCGGAACGCATGAATCGGACACTGGTTGAAAAAGCGAAGTGCATGCTACTCAACGCTGGTCTACCGAAGTTGTATTGGGCAGATGCAATACACACTGCTGCTTACATCATCAATCGTTCCCCAACCAAATCCTTAGCTTTCAAGACTCCTATGGAAATCTGGTCTGGACGCAAACCAAATGTTAATCATATGCGTATATTTGGCTGTGAGGCAATGGTTCATCTACCTAAAGAAAAACGCAGAAAATGGGATCCAAAGGCTCAAAGAATGATCTTCATCGGATACTGCGACCATACAAAAGGATACAGATTCACATTACCAAATACTAGAAAGGTAATAAAGAGCAGAGATGCTACATTTCTTGAATCCTCAGTGAAAAGAGATTTTGTTTCGGTAGAATTGAATGAGACAGAAACTGAAAATGACAAAACAAATACAAGAAAAGAAGATGTAAGAGAAAATGCAAAAACGGAAGAGGACAGCTTGATTGACAACGACACAAATTCAGAAAATTCATATGAGACAGAAAAAGGAAACAGGTCAACATCCGACAGTGAATACTTACCTAACACCAGAATTGATTCTCCTCCTGTCAGTAATGTGACATTGAGACCAAGAAATAAAACAAAAAATAAGAATTTCAACTGTCCATGTACTGAAGGACATACTCATCTGTGTTTATTCTCATCCTGTGTTCCTGAAACATATGAAGAAGCAGTACATTCAACAAATAAAAATGAATGGATAAAGTCAATCAATGAAGAACTTGATGCACATAAGAAAAATGAAACCTGGACATTGATAGAAAAACCTCCAAATGCCAAAGTGATCGGTAGTAAATGGGTGTTCCGAATAAAAGAAGAGTCAACGGGTCCACGGTTCAAATCGAGACTTTGTGCTAAGGGATATGCACAAACCGCAGGTATTGACTACACAGAAACCTTCACTCCGACGGTAAGGTATGATTCAATACGTTTATTACTTTCCATGGCTGTTCAAAATAAACTTAAAATCTTACAACTTGATGTAAAAACTGCATTTTTATATGGTGAACTTGAAGAGACTATATTTATGACTCCGCCTGAAGGTCTATCCTGTGAAAACAACATGGTATGCAAGCTCAACAAGTCGCTGTATGGTTTCAAGCAAGCCCCCAGAAGCTGGAATAAGAAATTTGACTCAATATTAAAGAAATTTGGCTTCATCAACAGCAAAGCTGATCAATGTGTGTATGTTGGTCATGTCAATAATGAGAAATGTTATCTTTGTCTGTATGTGGATGATGGCCTACTATTTTCTAAAACTGAATCCACTCTGAAAGAAATAACCAAAGAACTACAATCTGTACTGGAAGTAAAAATATTGAACACACCAAGTAATTTTGTGGGCATGCAAATTGAGATATTTAGCAACGGTATTTTTATACATCAGACCAAGTATGTGGAACAACTGTTAGAGAAGTTTAACATGACTGATGCTAACCCGAACACTGTTAATAGTCAAGCTACAAAAGGAAGATGGAGAACCAGAGAAAAACTATCCTTATAGAGAAGTTGTAGGTTCTCTTATGCATCTGGCTACAGTCAGTCGACCAGAAATTATGTTTGCCGTAAGCCTGGTGAGTCGATTTTTAAGTTGCTATATCAAATCACACTGGAATGCTGTTATGAAGATCTTCAAGTACCTGAAGGATACTAAAGATTATGGCCTGAACTACTCATCAACATCAGAGCCACCAGCTGTTACTGGTTATAGTGATGCTGATTATGCAAACGATATTGATACAAGACGCTCAGTTACTGGCTACGTCTTCATAAAGAATGGTGCTGCTGTAACATGGTCAAGCCAACGCCAACAGACGGTTGCTCTGTCAACAACAGAAGCTGAATTTATGGCCGCCTCTGCTGCAACAAAAGAAGCTATGTGGATAAAGCAAGTGTTAAGTGATATTGGTGAATATAAACAAGACACTATGTGTTTACATTTGGACAATCAAAGTGCCATCAGTGTAATTAAGAACATAAATTTTCATAAAAGATGTAAACATAATATAAAAATATAAACTTAATATCATTAAGTATCACTTCATAAAAGAAAAATATTCTCAAAAGATTATAGATCTTAAATCTGTAAGCACTGCTGATCAATATGCAGATATATTAACTAAAGCATTGTCAAAAGATAAATTCCAATTCTTAAGATCTAAACTTGGTATGGTTAACTACAACTCTTTTGTTAAGTGATATGTTAGAATATCTTGTACTATAACTTGATTAATATTTTCATGTTTTTTGACACTCAATTAATCATAATTTGTTGTTAGAATGTCTAAATTTAGAGGGAGTGTTGGATTTAAATTTAGCGCCCTCTAGGGTTTGACTATTCTACCTTTCTTTTTACACTCGGTATTACTGAACTCTGTAATACCGTCCTACTATGTAATTCTATACTCTGTGACTCCATAACGCATGTGTACATTTTAATTAAATAATAAACCTGATTAATATAAATTAATAGTTTATCTCTGCTAAATATAACACCTTCAATGCTCCAATTTGGTAGATACCAATCAAAAATTGAAATACTTGCAAAGTATAAAAGTTGTAGCCGTCGAACTAAGCATTACGCATTCTGAGAACAAGTAGCAAATTTTCAGGGTTTCAGTTTTGACAATATTTTAGGTTTATGAAATATTTCTGGCTGTAATGTAACTGTAACAAATATTTAAAAGGCTGTGAGTACTTAATAAGGTGGATTTAATTTCTAGCATTAGCCAACGTGTGCATCAACAAAGTGCAGATCCATCTTGCACTGCATTTTGGACTATTTTCAACTGAGTTTCTGTCAATATTTTAATTTACTTTTTAATGCTTACAATTTAACGGTACTTAACAAATCTCTGTTTTTCATTGGTTGAATTCTTTGCTAAACCATTACTATGGCTAAGCAGCTTGTAAGTGTCTTATAACAAAACATTAATTTGTTGTTTATTATTGTTCTCTTTGCATTGCAAGAACAATTTCCGACTAACATGACTTCCGAATTACCAAAACTTAACAAATACATATTATAAATTTGAATTGTGTTTTACTTTGTAATATTCTTGTTGTTGCCCTAGTAGTTTATAGTGTCAGGACCTCGTATGAATATTATAAACATTTTTCGTTTTTTATCACGACATGTTGGAAAATTTTGGGTCGATGTAACAGCTGCCATAGCTTTAAATCTGTAATGCTTAATACTGCATCTCTTTTGCTCTTTTCTTGTTTAAAAGTGATTGTTAAGGTGAATAAATGGAATAGGCGAAGAAGGTAAGGAAGCAACGACATCGTGAACTCAGTCATTTTTGTAAATTTGTACTCTTGTATTATTATTATTTTATTTTAATATTTTTACAACTAGGCACTACATTCTTCTGTCTTAAAAAATTAAATGACATATTATTGTGATTAATTAGATTTGATTTGTGTTCCTTATTCTATCTACCTATTCTCACTGCTTCAACAAAAAAAAAAAAAAAATTAATAAATTTAAACCACTGCTGCTTCTCTCTTTCTCTCTCTGCCATTCCTTCCCTTTCTCGCTTCTTCTCTCTTTATCCGCCATCCACGTCTTCCCTTCACTGCTTGTTTTTAATAACTGCACAATCTTCTTTCACTTTTTACTCCTCTCTCACATTGATACTTACTATGCTCTAGCGTCTCTATATCTTTTCAGCACACCTTGCACAACCTTTGCTCTCTATTTCCCCATTATATGCTACCTATCTCTTCATTTCCTAATCCTAATCTTAGTCTATGTTCCTAGTTTCTTTTTCTCGTATGTATTACAGTATTTGTCTCCCAAATCCTATTGTATTTTTAATACATTTGCTATTATGAATTTTTTCCATTCTTTCCTGCTGCTGTATCTTTGCCTCTGTCCTTTAGCTTCTCTAGACACATTTCTGTCTTCTATCGTTCCTTTTAAAATACTCCTTTCTCTTTTTCGTTCCTCATCTTCTACCCTCCTTTCTACTCTACTCTCTTATTTTACTTATGATCTCGTCTTCAGCATTTCTCATTTTCTCAACGAATCTAATCACCCTCCTTTCTGCTTTGATTCTTATTTTGTTCCTCTTCACCTTCTTCATTACCATAAATCATCGGAATGCATCTATCCAGCCCTAATACCTATTTAAAGACAGAACAAAGCGAAGAAGAAGGATTTTGCGTTAAAAAGGGTATAGGGGAGTAGGGGAAAAGCTGTTTGGTGCAGGTATACAAAAGAGACTCTGGATGTTTGATAGGATCATAACGAGCATCATGCTGTACGAATCTAGAACTATATTATATTTATATACTAGCTGTCCCTGCCACGCGTTGCTGTGACTAACGTTTTTGTCATTACATTACATAGCGCCATCTATTGAATATTTACTCAATCTACTACTACACTATATTCTCTATTTATTACTCAATGTAGTCAACAGATGTCGCCATCTGTTAAAATCAGATAATTAATAATAAATCATAATAATTAATAATAAATTGAGATGTAAGGTATCCTATCTTTCAAGCTGGGTCAAACTGCACACGGTGTACAAATTTCATTAAAATCGGTGAAGTAGTTTAGGAGTCCATCGAGGACAACACAGTGACACGTAATTTATATATATTAAGATAGTATATTTCTTTATTATTAAAGTGAGGGAAATTACTATTTCAATCGTTAATAAGTTCTGTAATATTGCGAATTGATCAAAAATAGTTGTAAATTTATGTTTTGATAGCCAACTCTATCAATATTTAGTGCAGTTTTATTAAATTTAGTTATGGTTCACAACCCAATTGGCATCATTAATTATCACACGCAGATAAATAATAAAATATGGCGTGATTTTTGTCACACTTCATTAGTATCCGTATCTAATCGATATACTCATATATTCCCTATGTAGCATGTGAGTATCACTTGCTGTTTAATATTGATATTTATTTTCACTATAAAAGCTAAATTTACATTCAAGTAGTTAGTACACAAATGAGCTTTCGTCATGTTAAATAAACCATTTTACACAAAATCAGCATTAGAACTTTAAAAACGGTTCATTATTTCACGAACAGGGGGTGAGAACATTTTATTAATAATCCTAATACGTACAAAACCATTAGAGTGAACTTAGCAACGTTACTACGATTAGAGCTTGATCAAAAGATTTAAAATTACTAATATTTCAACCTTCATAAAATGGGGGTTATTCCGATTTGCAATTTGCTGTGATCTTATAAATGATCGTACCTTCTAAATTAAAAATTAAACATTATGTATATCTGTCATAAGGCTCATTCATATAACATCGTTTGGAAATATTAGGCGATCAATAAATATTTTCAAAATAGGGACTAATGCAAGTTCACACAGTATCGGACTTCATAATGAATTCCCTGAGTCTCTAAGAAAAAGACGGCAATCAAATGACAAGGTTTTGCAGCAAAACTAAATGGTGTACAGTATTTAGCCTACCTCTACGTGTCGAATGTAATGGGCCATCCAGACCAGCGCGACCTCAACATTTTTTGCAAGAGGTTGTACAACACGTCCAAATCGATGTTACATGTAACTTATACATCGACACCCATCGTACGTATTCATTCAACCAGTATTGTATGTTTAGGAAAAAAATAACAAAAGTGGGGGTTTGTTCCTAGGTTTCATGTATTCTGTACTAAATAGTGTGTGTAGTGGGTTTTAGTCTACAAAGGATTTAGCATTTACTGACACGGTGTCGGTACAACAAAAATACTTGAATGCGTCATAGAGTTTTAAAGATCAATGCCGTATAGTGTGCTGAGATCAGCCCTTTTAGAGATCTAGCACCTTTTTCAATTTCAAACAAAAGGTGGTTTGTGACCTGTTGTCGGTAACAGGCGTCTCCCAGAGAAAATAACTTCTAATGTCTGCAATAGCTCAAATACTCGCACCAATGTTATGTGTGAAAGACACGTTAATTAATGATGCATTTAACTATTTTTCATTATGTTTTATCAAGTAATTACCCAGAAAAACATACACTGATGTGAAACTCATTTATTACACATAGAAATTATACATTGACTGGTTTAAAATAGAAATACATGACCGTTCATTTCGGAGTTCAAAAGAATAAGAAGGAATCAGACGCTCTCCAACCGTTAAGCGGTAGAAGGGGTAAAAGTAGTTCCAGCATAGCGGGATGATACATACCATATATGCCAGATGGATATGATATAAATGAATCTATGTTTAATTCATAGATGTCACTATGAATGTTACAGTAATACAACTTAAAACTAATGAAGTTATATAACACAAAGACTTAATATTAGACATACAGGAATATAATAAACTCAGAAATAACGTGAAATATTAATTTAATAAAATGTATTGTAACTAAAATATCAAAAGAACGTGAACTATGAATGAAAATATATGAATGTTGAATGTCGCATGTTGGAGTCGCACCGGTGTGGAAGACGCATAACGTTGATCACTAGATAGATAAATTCCAATAGGCTCACCATTGCTTGAAATCAATAGTTACTTATCGAACAGTGGCCAAGCAGCACCAAGGCTCTTACAAAGGGACACGAAGCTCTGGCGCTATTGTCCTTAATACAAGGTTTTAATGCTATAAACTGCAAAAAATAGCTGGTGGAAACACATTTTACTTGCGTGTTTTTATTTCGCAATTTAATTTATTGAATTATTAAAGCTCGTAAGTGTTATAGGGCAAACGCATCGTATGTTGAAATATTATGTTTTAATATTATTTAAATAAGTTCTATACGTATTTAATCAGCTGGTAAATAAATACTTAACAATCACGCAAGCAATGAAATTGTACTGCCATCAAAACATAAATCTAAACGCAAACTAATTATAATATTTTGATTGGTTTGTGCAATGCGATGTGAGTTTTACGATTTTTTTATTTTTGTTTCTTCCTGTAAAGTGTGTAAGTCATTTACTAATGCATTTATTGGTATCTTTGTTCATCAGTTACAAATTGGTTGAACATTTTATGAATGGATAATATCCTGGAAAAGTAGAATTACATATTTAAATGAGGCATGAATGTTTATTTAGTAAAAGAACGATATTTCGTCAAATTTGAAAAGAACAGTATTTAGTAAAAGAAGAAATCTTATATCACTATTTGAAACATGTCAATGCATGATTACCTTATATCTTCCTCAAATTTAGTTTATTACATAAATTCTTTGTTATAATTTAAATAAAACTTTTAAAAAATGCAATTAGAGTTGTTACCTAAATTTGTGGATTGCTAATTAATACATAAAAAGCTGTGTTTTATTAATCTACTTAAAATATGGCGTTGTGTCAAATTCTATCTCATCAAACACATTAAACGTTCTAAACGAAGTAATATTAGTTTAATAGAAAAGGAACTAAGTCAAAGGTTTATTCACCTAAAAGCAGCATTTGTCATGGAGAATAGGGAAAAGTGGTGAGAAATGATGGAAATAAGAACAGAAGAGGAAACGAATAAAAACGGCTTAAGAGAAACTTGGACCAGAAAAACGAAAATAATATTATTTTATAAAGCAGGAGGAAAAAGAAACAAGAGGACGTGGCAGTTTAAAAGAGAGGAGATCAGAAAAGAAAGCGCGACTTACTGGAAAAAATACAAGGAAGATATGGGTAATGCGGACAGACAAGACAACTTGAGCATATTAAGAATTTGTGTAGGAGAAAGTTAAAAGTGAAATCTACGTGATGGAAATATTAAAAGTAAGGGAGAATGGAATCAAATGGATGAAAATGGTATTGATACTAGGTATTCGTTAGGTATTAAAAGTGGAAAGTCAAAAGCCAGGAGGAGATATTGCAAAGAAAGATGGAATAGAATGGAGAGCAGAAGAAAGGAGAAAGAGAAGAGAGTAAGAAGAGAAACGAAAACAAGATGAATATTAATTTTTGACAACCGACGAATGGGAGTTGAGAAGAATAGCATGTGAAATTTTGTATTGTCCTTTAAACATTCATATTAGTAAGTATGCAACAAATAACTGCAATGAAAGAATGTCGATTAGGTCTAACGGCAAGAAACATTAAATAAATACATACATAGCGGTAATATTAATATTATAAAATATTAATTGAAGAGAAGAAAAAAGCAGTAAGATTTGAAGCTAAATGAGCAATGCAGATAATGAAATCTTGAGGTAGATACGCGAAGAGGTTAAAACATAATGTGAAAAAGAAGAAGCAGAAGGACAGAGAACTATGATAGGAATGTAATGGCGGCAGAAGATGCAGAGAACGGGGAAGTGAGGGGGAGGAGTTATGAGACAGGGGCAGGAGATACAAGATGACGGAAGTTGATCAACGTAACTGTAAACAGCAGGTAAGGAAAGTAGGTGGTGCATTGCGGAAGTACAGACAAGAGGGAAGGAAGCAGAGGAAAAGAGAGAGTAACAGAGAAAAGAGCAGTTGATGTGCTCTAACTTACAGCGGTGCAGATCAGAATTGATCGGAAAAGATAGAAACAAACCAACTAAAGCCTGCTGCATATGTAGCGTGTTTTAACCCAGACGGAACGTGTTTTCACCCGGACGGAACGGGACGACAATATCGTTTCATATAAAATGTATAGGAAAGTGCATACATAACGGGTGCACGGACGGGACGGGGACGTGGCGTTGAAGGAACGGGAAAAAATATTGTCGACGATGATGTTTAGCACGTCCCGTTCCGCGCGAGCCCCGTTCCGTACGTGGTTCCGCTGCGTATGCATAGCCTTCTGCACACGGGACGTGTTTTAAGTAGTGATGTGTGTTGCGTATTTATCAATTGGACATCCCGTGTTTACCTAATACCACTTTCTGTCTCCGTCCCGTCCACGTCCCGTCCGGGTTAAAACACGCTACGTGTGCAGCAGGCTTTAGTAGAAGTATGGGTAGCAGAACAAAAGTAATAGAAATAGGAAAGGTTCAGAAAAGGAGAATGGAACAGAGAAAAATAATCAGCGGAAAATATTTAATAAATCAAACAAAAAATTGTCAATAAACGTATTTGTAATCCGAGGAAACAGAATTAGGAACAGAATAAACAATAAGCAGAAAGAGCTTCGTTTGGTTTAGAATTAGGTTACAGTTATTAATATAATATTACTCTTTTATTGATTATTCTTTTTAATTGAAGTTGTGGTACAATGGAATGAATTATAGAAGGAGACGGGTATAATGCCGAAAGGCACATCAATAATTAAAAAATAAAATAGTTTTATTATTAAACTTAAACATTGAATTAATTAAAATTGTTAATTACAGGCAGTAAGTATCAATAGGTCAAAGAAGAAACGTCAGACGGTGCTTTACTAAGTCATCGATATCATTTTATCATCATATCTGTACAGTATACTATTTTTATTATATATATATATACTATTATTACCGCTGCATGTAAAATCATTGTTGAATTGCGAATTGATGATAGAATAGAATTATAAATAGACATTCAATAAAAGGATATTTATCAGTGTAAATGTTTCTATTAGTAAGGAATTGCTGCTGCATACTTACAAAAAGATTAAAGAATTTATTACTTTCTACATTCGTGTGTTCTTCTGAACTGTAGAACAATGCTATTCTTACTACAATGGACAAACCAGCAATGCTGTTTGTGATTGAGTTGAATTTAGGAATTTTGTGCACGGCAGATTTACAGTTTGTACTACATACAATACGAGTGTAGCAACATAAAAACACAGAAAAAATAAATATAATCTTGTAAACAGTTTTTTTGTTATCTGCCTTGATATATTAGACCAGGGTAGAAGCCGTCAAAAATAATTAAAAACATAAAAAAATTAAAGTAGAATGAAACCTATTGAAAATGGAAGGGAATACTACTAAAATGAAAGGAAAAATAAATTACGGTCGATCTGAGGTTGGGAAGGGGTAGGGGGTGAGGTTTTAAGGGTAAAAATCGGTAAATCTCGATTTCCGGCAAAACTACAA
Source organism: Panorpa germanica (assembly GCA_963678705.1). NCBI lineage: Eukaryota > Metazoa > Arthropoda > Insecta > Mecoptera > Panorpidae > Panorpa > Panorpa germanica. The sequence continues at coordinate 5,847,639 of OY783205.1, forward strand.
GTCCTATCGAAAAAAGTTAAATGGCAAAGTTATAGATAATAAAAAGATCTACAACTTTTATATCTACACTTTTTCTCCATAAAAACCACATTTTTGATTTTTTATTTATATCTTTTACAAAAAAATTTTTTTTTTCATGATATTTGGTGAAAACTTACCTCTTTATGTCCCAAACACACTGGAATTTTGAAGATTTAAAATATTAATTTTTTCACCCTATTTTGACTCGATATCGAAAAAAAAACCCTAATTTTCAATCGAAAATTCTCACGTCAAAATATCTGATTTTTCAAAAAAGTCGGTGGGCTTTTTGTTCGTTGAAATCTCTATTTTCTGATGGTGTAAAAAAAAAATACATTACTATGAAAAAATTTTTCAGAAAATGCAAAAAAACGAAAAATACTAAAATTCGAAATTTTTTTTTTAATCTTTATGTACAATTTTGAGGTATTCATTAAAATTTTTACTTTAATTACTCGAAAAACGTTAGGTTCCATGTTAGATTAATAAACAAAAAAAATTACAAACCAATTAAACATAAATATCGCAAAAAACATAGTTGTTGTAAATATTAAAAATACGATTTAAAGGGGATTTTATTAAAAAAATGTGACTACTGCTATTTTTTTCAGTAATAAAAGTTGATTTATTAAATTTTCATTACATTTATGTATTAGAAAATCTCATTAGATAGAAATATACACGTAAATCGTACTATTGAGTAGAGATTTTTTTTAATGATTACACTATACATTATATTATTTCTAAAAGCATTAATCTTTGTATTTATCAAAACATAGTATTCAATTCGAATCACTTATTCATCAGTTTCTGTCTTTTTGATGGTATTTCTTGATCATTAGATTCGACAGGCCATTCTGATTCTAGTAGATCTTCGACATCTTCAAGACCATCACCGTCTTCGTGTCTAACATTATTTTCGGTCTGCATTGGTTCTTCATCCGCAATTTCATCTGAATCATTAACTTCCTCGTAGATTTTTTTCTCCACATTGGCGCATTGTTCAGAACCATCACAATTTGAGCATAAATTTGTGCATTTTAAACCATGTTTTCGGCAGCCACATTTTAAATTATTACATCCAGTTTCACAGCTGCAGCAAATAGTTTTCAGCAATTTTTCCGGAATTAATTCCATTTCTGTAAATTTGGGCATAATTCCATGTTGATGTTGCTTCCAGCCCCAATCTGTTGCTGTCAATTCATTACCCAGCCACGTTTGAAGCTGATAATATGCCCTGTAACAATGTTGTTCTGCTGCATCTTCTGTGGGTGGGAGATTTGCCAATATGAAAGATGATTTAATTTTTGCCAATTGATATTTTTGAAATCTTAATTGATTCAGTGATATATTATCCTTTTTACATTTATAAATAGATTTAATTAATTTCAATCTATTTTTTTTTATATCTTCTTTGTTTACATCTTTTTTAAAAAAAATATTAGCCAAATTTGACAAATTTTGATTGTCTAATAATGAATTTACGATAGTTTTCTTTCCTTTTTCGGCAAATCCAGATGTTGTGTCGCAACCGGAAAAACAATGCAGAAATGCAACGATGTTTTTGACGGATTCACATTTGAAACTATTAGACGTGTAAAAAAGATCTTTTATATTTTCAGAACCGGGCTTGAGAAAATAAATTTTATGATTATTAGAATTTAATTGATTCAAAAGGACCAAAAGATCAATATGTTGTCGTACAACAATGACAGTTTTATTAGTATCTTTGGCAATTTCTATCGAGGTCTTAATAATGTCAGCATCAGCATCTTCTTTAGCTTGTTTACAGAAAAATCCTTTTGACTGTAATACTTGCATTAACGATTTTATTATTTTGTCTTTGTTTTTCTCATTAGATAAAAATTTTTCTTGCAAAAATGGTATTTTTGTATGGTTTTGATAATTGAACTCTGGAATATTGTCTGACGTCTTTCTACGACTACGTTCTCCTTTTTTAGTTGAATGAACTGCTGGTACTGTTGACACAGTAATTGATTTTTCAATTTCAGGGTACCCATCAAAAACTATACAGCTGTCTGCTGCGTAATGTTTTTCTACATAGCGTAAATATATATTCATGATCTCTTCCACCGTTTCATTTTTCTGCCAAATTACTTTGTGTAGTAAAAATCCACCGTCGACGACATGCACAATGCCGTCAAAATGCGTTGGTCTATTCGTACTTACAAATAATTCGTAGAGCTGAGATTTAACGTTTTTTCTGAGGCCATTTTCGGTAAAAAGAGATAATGGAAAAGGTGCAAGCTCGTATTGTAAATAAGATTCCATATCTTTTTTACTGTCGATCGTTAGAGATATTCTCTTGGATATTTATGTTTAATTGGTTTGTAATTTTTTTGTTTATTAATCTAACATGGAACCTAACGTTTTTCGAGTAATTAAAGTAAAAATTTTAATGAATACCTCAAAATTGTACATAAAGTAAATACAATTAAAAAAAAAATTTCGAATTTTAGTATTTTTCGTTTTTTTGCATTTTCTGAAAATTTTTTCCATAGTAATGTATATTTTTTTTTACACCATCAGAAAATAGAGATTTCAACGAACAAAAAGCCCACCGACTTTTTTGAAAAATCAGATATTTTGACGTGAGAATTTTCGATTGAAAATTAGGGTTTTTTTTTCGATATCGAGTCAAAATAGGGTGAAAAAATTAATATTTTAAATCTTCAAAATTCCAGTGTGTTTGGGACATAAAGAGGTAAGTTTTCACCAAATATCATGAAAAAAAAAATTTTTTTGTAAAAGATATAAATAAAAAACCAAAAATGTGGTTTTTTGGATTTTTTACATGAATTTTGAGGTTATGGAGTAAAAGTGTAGATACAAAAGTTGTAGATCTTTTTATTATCTACAACTTTGCCATTTAACTTTTTTCGATAGGACTTGTAGTTTTGCCGGAAATCGAGATTTACCGATTTTTACCCTTAAAACCTCACCCCCTACCCCTTCCCAACCTCAGATCGACCGTAATTTATTTTTCCTTTCATTTTAGTAGTATTCCCTTCCATTTTCAATAGGTTTCATTCTACTTTAATTTTTTTATGTTTCTAAAATTATCTACCCTGGTCTAATAATTTGATTACTAATTTAAATTTATAGTTGCAACACACCAATTGTAAGAAAAGAAATAATGCTTAAATCCGGTACACGTTTTACTATCTGCAAACTTCTGGGTAATAAAATATTAGTTTGGTGTCAGATTAATTGAATTTATTAATTATTTCTTTCAACAGAAGGTAAGTCGACTACTGTATAGGGATGAACATCTCTTAATTTATAGAACTCTGAGCACAGGCTTAACATCTACATTCGCACTCACTTCCATTTTACTTTAAATGCATATCAATGGTAATTTATAATTTTAAGACTTTATTCGGACAAAGCGTTTCCATTCAGAAATATTCCTTGTTAATGATAATTTCCATAGGTACATAGCATTCAAATATACTTATACTCTCGACACTGATGTCAATTTGTTATCGCCGGTGTTATCGATTTAACAGTTGTCTGTGTAACGACAGAACTACAACTATAAATACTTTGTAAACATTTGCTAAAGTTTGTTTATTTCCTATTTCCTTCCTGCGATTACCATTTCCACTACTTCTTCAATGCACAGATGGTGAGAAACTTTCAAAACTACAATTTTCATAGACTATTTGTTATTTCAGTGCCAAACTCTGGACTTGAGTTGAGCTATGTTCGACAGTTCGACGTCTGGTGACTCCTTGTAGCTACATTCTTGTAGTATTATTATATAGCTATGATTATAAACAAGACCATTGTCTTGGTTCTGTAACTCTAGAAACTGCCACGTCATTTGGAATTGATATCTGGATACTATTTATTATAGTACCTTTGTCGGAAGATGTTATGTTACTATTGAACCCATAATTGAGCACCTAATAGATTTAGGTACTGATAGTACTCTACTCACAATCAGTTTTAGACCATGTGTCCCATAACCGTCTAGGATACCAAAAAATGACGGAATCGCAACAAGTCAGTGCCAGTAATTACATCAGTTTAGAAAAACGTTCCGAAGAAGATCACCATTGGTATTATTGGGACGTAAACATCACCACGTAACATAAAATATAATTCATTTCAAAGCCGGTAAGTTGACACCTCAAGGTCACTGACCCACGTGGCAGTTGTCTTGTAGATTAAAATCTTTAATATGAAACGTTATGTTTTACAGAGAGTAAGAATTCTTTATTTTACAAATTGGTTTATTGTATTGTTTATTGCAGAAATGTTTATAGTCTTGAAGTGCACTGTTGAAGTTCATTCTATGGCAATGAAGAAAAGACAACAAGCAAATCACAAATCAAATTCTATAGATTGATTTCTAAAAGATTTGCAATAATTTAAGTATAATTGTCTTGTAGATAGGGTATGTGTAGACCTTATGCTATATGGTAGAAATGCATGTTCGAACGTACTAAGCCAATACATTTTGCTTGTGAAGCTTGTACAGGGCGACACTTTGATCTATACACGGATGAACTTTATGATTATTTCGCTATAGTGGTATATAGTATTAATAAATAACACTTCATCTGATGCTTCATCACCGCTTGACAAGAAAAGACGTGATCTTACTATTGTGTTAAATTTATTAAATTTTAAATATTATTTGAAATAAAATGCAATTTTGATTTAATTTAGTTTAATGTTTATATTCAATATATTCAAGTATTAGCAAAATATAAAGTTAGTTACATAAAGTTGTTATATAAACAACAATTACCTTCGACATGGTTTAAAAAAAAACAATCTAAGGTGAAAACGCATGGTGACCTCAAGTTATAATAACTGAGTCGGAACAATTGAAGAGAATTATGCGAGAACACAATGAACAACTCTTGAATAACTAACAAAGAAAAACTGAAAAATCAAGGAGCATATTAGAATTCAGAGGATATTATTATTAATTTATAGGAAAACACTCAAATAGGCCATAATAAAGATAATATTCCATAGTATAAATACCATACTGCATAATATAACTGCAATTTCTTGTCCACCAATCATATTTAAAAACAACGGTTTATCAAATTCTTAAGGAATCAAAGTATAAGATTCGTTATATGTGATGATTTTAATGCTAAAAATACGCATCGGGGTCACGACTAATAACTCCAAAGAGAAAAGAACTTGTAGCGGCAGTCAAAGAGCTGGTTGCGAAAACCGACATACTAGCCAACAGATTTAAATAAAAACCCAGATTTAACATACTTCTTTATCATAAAGAACATTACCGCCAATTTATACTGATAGAAGGGGAGTGGGACATGAATTCAGATCACTCACCAATAGTACTAACCATTAGTAAAAATATTGTAAAGAAAGAGTATAACCCCACCCTAGTGAATAAAATAACTGATGGGGAAGGTATCCAACTGAACCTTGTAAAGATCCAATAAAAACAGAGCAGTATGAATTTTAAAACAATTTTCAACAGATAGCATGGAAAAATACAGAGGAGCTTAAACAAAAGCAAACAAGATAGAACTATCTAAAAGAAGAGAGATTTAATAAAGAAAATTAAGACGGAAAGGACAACCAACTAGAGCTTTACAAAATAAGACAAAACTAAATAACGCCAGTTATCGTTTAAAAAGAAATATACAATTAATACAACTAATACAATGTGCCTTTATGTGAGAAACTTAACTGAGGATAGTACAATGTGTTTAGAAATGGAATAATTCATAAACGTGTGATCCTAATTTACTATTGTTAGTTTAAGATATTATGAATGTTATTGTTACTTTAAGATTTCATGAACATTATTGCTAGTCGAAAGAATAATTTGGTTGGTAATATGAACAAGTGACGCTCAAATACAGAATAAATGTTAAGATGCGCAGGCATGTATCCCCACTACAAGTCAGGTTGTATACCAGCAACCTTGGCGTCAAAACGTAACAGCGCGGCAAATATTATTTATTATTTGATTAAAAAGCACGATCCGTGACCCTCATTCGGGCGATGTAATATAATTAAATTATTTTAAATTTAGAAAAAACACAGTAGCGAAAGACATAATAGGCACTGAGTAATGTAATTAAATAAGTTTTGTTAATTAATAGATGTATTAAAGATAAATCAACAAGAGTTATTATTGCTACGTTCGCTAGTCGTAATAGAAAGACTCTAAGCACATAGAAAACTCTATATGCATCTATCAAGTGCAGTGAAAATCAGTCTACCAGGAGCAAGTTCTAGCTAGACACTTTACGCATAAAGAATCTGGATTTACAACCTAGATTAGATCTAACTGCACAGCACACTGACTATTCTCTAGAGAAGAGCATTAAGAAACTTAAGATCATTAAGATAAAGAAAGAAAAAATGACCTCAAAACTGAAAGATTTCCAAAACACCTCGAGAAAACATTTCAAGCAAATGAAGTAGAAAAATGAGTGATGAATGAGAATCATACTGCAACTAATAAGTAAGAGACGATACCAACTTTAACATCAATCAATTAATTCAGAAGTCTTAATACAACATCTGAGAAATGATATAATAAAATTACCAAAATTAATAATTGCGGCATTAATACTCAAATGTGTTGTATGTAGGCTTTGGATAGTTCTTAAGGTAATTATGATACCATAACCAGGGAAACCACCTCATGGAAAGAAACATCGTGAAAGCATGTCGGCGAGGCTCGAAGATGGAAACTGTGGGAATGCTAACAATATAATTTGCCTGGAGTTACTAGGAAAAACTAATAACTAGGAATATGTTGATGTCGATGTTATACCTTCTTACTAGATGGGGTACAACGATGGAGCGAAAAACTACATATTGCGTGTAGTTAAATGTTTACAAGAAATATCATAAAATATATAATTGATACAATAATTAATAATGTACAGAATAATGTATGTAATAATTGACACTAAATTATAAACGTTATAAAAATAAAATAAAACTTATGATAAAGGTTACTAATGCGAAACAACTCGTATACACCCTATTAAAATTAAGATGTAGCAATTAGTCGATACGAGTGTGAGAGACTTTCTTTATAATAAGAATATGCATGCTATTTAATTAGCATGCTTTGATACATACAAATAGCATATATTCATATTTGTTTTAACTTTACATTTATATTTATATTTAGCATGCTATTCACGTTCAGACATGCTAATAGCTCTTTCAATTGTTGTTCAGTGGGTAAGATGTAGCTCTGACTAGTAGTGTCAATATCGAAATAATTAACTTTTATATTTCTCATTAAATCCTTAAATTTTGACAACAGCTGCATTATGTAAGTAACTGTTTTCACGAGATTTATTTCATTTGAGAGTACAATCAGTTTAAAGAAGCGTTTCTGTAATATTCAATATACAACTACAATTTATAAAAACCGAAATGCTGCGTTTAATGGCGGGTTCAGACTTGCGTGTTTGGGTTCAAACATATGAAGCATCTAGAAGCTAAGGGATGTAAGTGACAAATTTTGAAAATTTAAGATAATAAACGCAAGCGATAGAAGATGTACTAAACTATTTAGTGACACATAGATATAAGCAAAGACTTGGGCAGATTTTACCATATACCGTGAATTCTAAAACTTACTGAACGAAAACGCCGAGAAATACGATCTTAACTTTAAACTCGTTTTCTGAAGAATTTTACTTTTGTCACTTGCATCCCTTTGCTTCTATACGTCTCATTTGTGGACAGATAGTTCGTGCTCAGTTGGCAAACATTTGGAATTCGTACACAAAGATTATATATAATATATATCAAAATATTATTACTAATAAAATATATTTACATATTATATTATTATTTAATGATAACATATAAAATCAAGCCATATCAACTTGTACACTTTTTTTTTATCTATACTTAAATTTGTTTTTGAATATGAAATTATTTATGTCACCCAATTTGACACTTGTTAAACAAACAAACGAAAGATGGGATGAATGTTTTGGTATTTGAATATTTATCTTTTTTTAAAAATAAGTTTTTTAATAAAAATAATAACAGATGTGTCGGCAAATAATCGTGTATGTTTACTTGACCTCACATAATTGGCAAACAGCATAAATAATTCAACACGTAAGTGTGAACCCACCATAAAACAGTGTAAATTTTTTACAAATAACGTCTCATAAAAGTAAAGTTCATTAATGTACCATTCTTGCTCCTGTTCGCCAGCTTACGTTCAATATCACCAATAACATTAATTTGTTTGTTTGTTTTGCGTTACTATCAATGTATCTGAATGTACACAGATAAGCCTGAAGGTAAGTCAGCAGTGAATAATCTTTAAATAAATATTCCTTAAACTAAACTGCTGATTATTAAATTGATTTGGCTAATGATGTATTAAATAACTAAAAATACTTTCTTCTTCCTACTTTTATTGTTGCACCAAATAAAATAAAATATGATTCCATAAAAAGCAAAAAAGAATTCTTTAAGAATAAAATGATTATGAATTAATTAGAATGATAAATGGCTTGCACTAATTTTGTGGTATGTGATTAAGAGCTCTTGTGCTAAACAAATTCAATTGTGCTTCTGTCTTGAACTTGATATTAATATTATTTTCCTGTGATCCGTACTAACGACATGTTGTTTATAAGGAAACTAAAAAGTAACTCAATTATTATTTTCTTTTACTAATACACCAAAATGTGTGTAGAAGGCACAACAGAAAATGGAGGTAAGTTAACATTATTATATTAGTCAATGGCATTTGTAATGTTGATTGACGTTTTAAAAGAATAAGGATATTTATTGAATGTTTGGAGAGTTGTGATCTTAATAGCCAGTTAAACTTAATCGCCTTTAGGTAAACCAATCCCGGTGTATTCCGAACATTTTAAATTATGTATACTGAGAATGAGAGAGATAACATCTGACTTGTTTACCGTTGCTGAAAAGAGATAGTATTATGTATATCAGCAGTATCAAACAAGCGGCACAGTTGAAATTTTGTTGCGGCCTTTATGAAATGTTAGGCCTTAGTTTGAAATATTCTAGAAACGTTTAAATAAAAGACATTGTGGCAAAAAGTCACAAATGACTATGCACCGATTAAGACAATGAGCGAGTGAATCATCCGGACGCGGTAGGATCCCAATATAAGCAAATTGATGAACTAATACTTGCAATATAAATACCGAGCATTAAAATATACATTTGAAAAAGCATTGTGAAAAAAGACAATTTAAATTCAAGGACACCAAAGGATACAAATTATATACTGAAAATATTACTGTGCAAAATCTTGAAAACACATTTTAGATGTATGCAAGTCAAATAAAAGAAAATCTTTAACATTGACCAAACAATAATGGAAAATTTATGAAAAGCATAACAGCATAAGAACTGTTACACAAAATTTAAAAAAAAGTCTTCATAAAGAAAAGTCATGAGCTATGATATCATTATCGAAAGAGTTCTAAAGAAATTACCAAGTAAAAACTTAATCAAACAGTGTCAGCGATAGAGCTGGAACAACTTAATTCCAAAACTCTAATTTGGACCAAGAAATAAACATTCGACCATTGAAATCAAGTACATCGTATTACTATTGCCAAAGAAAAGTTCAGGAACAAAATATATGTCTTACTGTGTTCCTTAATCCATCACAATAGTCTGACAACAAAGGATGGTGTCACATATCAAATCCGGGTGTCTTCGATTAGTGTCATCTTCTAACGACTGTCGAAATGTCAGATAAATTTATTCTGCAGTTGTTGGAAGTGAGCGAATGAAAGTAAAGTGACTATGGTAAAAGTGCAGTACCGATCTGTAATACCGAGAAAACGTGTGCGGAAAGAATATAAAAGTTTAAAAAAATTTGTAGGGACATTTCACCTTCGATGATCACCATCAGATATTGGTGTGGTAATAAAATGTATGACCGACGAGTGGAGCTCGAAGAGTAGGTTTAGATCGTCAGAATCTCGTTTGAGCGTTTGCAGAATATACTACCTGTACATTTGAGCATTTTAAAGATATTGGCAAGATGATGTCGAAGCAGTGGCTACCGTTTTCTGTGATTCAAAGGGCAAACGATTCTTCATCAACTATTTGGAAAAGGGGAGAACGATCACAGGGCAGTATTCAATTATTGGGTAGAGTTAACGAGACGAAAGACTACCACCATAGCAATGCGCATGGTACTCTTTCTCGTCGACGTGTTGGAACACGTGGAATTAGGCTACGAATTGCTGCCGCATCCGTCGTATTCTTCAGATATTGCTAACTGCGACTTCTACCTATTTCCAAGCGAAGAAATCTGAAGAACGAAGTCCGAAGCTGAAACCTAGTTTGCAGAATTTTACAATACTTACTTTTTGCATCTGTTTTGTTTTGAAACCCTATTGCAGGTATGAATAACGTGAGGTCCGACTTACTTTTTCGTGAGGCCTTTTAATCTTAAATTTTTTTAATATTTTTAATATACATTTCTGTGTTAAATCACGAAAAAGCAATTAGATTGATTTTGCCGTTCATTTATAGCCATTTATGCCATTCAATTTTATTTGTGTTTTTATAGTTTTTTCAAGTGTTCATATTTTAATACTTTCCTTATAAGTTGCCCAAACAAAAAATTTAAATTTGTGCTTAGACAATTTTCAAAAAGGTTACTCATACTTGCCTATAGGATTCTTACTAAAGACATGGTGAATGTTCTGCACTTAATTATAAAAGATGTCAACTCTGGAAAATTTAGTCTTATATCAACAAGAAAAAACATAGTATACTCGTAATTCGTAATTAATACTTATTTACGTCCAATTCATTTATTTGCTTACTTTGCGTTACTATTAATATATGCGAATGCACACAGATAACGGTAGGTCAACAACAATCGTTCTATAAATAAATATCACACTCATTTATTGATGTATTTGTTATTTTTTTCATTAGAAATTGACCAAATCTGGATTTAACTTTTAGATTTCGTGGTAGAAGCTACCCTCTTGGCCCACCTCTTGAAAATAAGAGCAAAATAAGATACATTTTGTGATTCAGAATATTGTTTTTTTTATATAATATTACATAATAATCATTTATAACAAATCTATATAAATAAAAATGAAATGCTGTTCATTGGTAAGCGCATCGCTTGAGAACGACTTCACCGATTTGGCTAATTTCTTTATAAATATTCGTAATAGCCCAATAGACGTATTGGACCATAACATTCGTAATGCAATTCGCAATCAGTATTACAACAGAAAACTTTTTAATATGCATTGTACGTATTATAATAAATAAACACAAAGCAAAAAAATACTTCGAATAAATTTAGAGTTGATCACGTTTTAAATTATTATTAAATTTCTTATTGTAAAATTCAAATGAAGGAAATGAAAGTGACAATATCTCCTGCATTTTCGAAATAGTGATTTTTAATCAAAAACCAAGAGAAAGTTCTCTGAAAGTGTTTTTCTTTCTGTATTGATTTTTGCTACTATTTGCGCAAATGTCGTTTGATAGTTTATTATCAAATTGTGAATCAAGCTAATATTGAAGAAAAAATGCTCAGTTGAATTGCGAATTTTTTTTTTTAATTTTAACAGAGCATCATCTGTCGGGTCAGCTAGTTAATAATAATAACTCTTTATGAGAATTTTTGGCTAATTTTTTAATTTTTAAATTTAAAATTAAAAGTACATCAAAGCAATAGTGTTTCCAACAATTATATTCCTAAATAAGAAGAACGTGAAAAAATGATGATTTGAACCTTTAAAAAATGTTTATAAATACTTCATTTTAATTTTTTAACCACATTTAATAAATTTCACCTGGAACGCAAAAAAAGGATGGATTTTTAGGTAAAACGCTGAATTTAAATAAAAATTTCAGTAATACAACCCCTTTATTATACATCCACATTTACTATATTTTGCGTAAAACTTTTTAATATGAAAGTTACAATGAAAAATAGTTAAGAAAAGTTATGTAGATAATAACATTATCTAAATAATTGCGGTAGAAATTACAGTTTCCAAAATAAAAAAGATGGTGGTAAAATATGGCCCTCGCTTCAAACACTTTTAATCACGCACCACATTTGACCCTTGTACGTGATGATAGTAAAGATGGCTGCATACCCAAAATGCATTGTACAACCACCTACTACCACGCACATTCAGAGCGGGGAAACAAGTGCTTTGGGCTTCGCAAATATAGACGGCCTCCAACTCAGTAAGACTGTCCTGTCTTGACTATCTAACTTGTTTTAAATCCAAAAAAATAAATCATTAATTTGTATTTATTGTTTTTTTTTTTTTTTAATAATACTTCACGGACTTCTTTATTCGACGGGTTTTCACAGTATTTACATTTTGAATAAATTTTTTTTACGGAAAAATGTCAGCAAAATATCAAAGAGGATGGTGTAAATAAAATATTTAATCTACCATAGCTCCTACGTTTTGCTAAATTGAGCTGCCATTTCCGTTTTTATCACTATTCTTCAATTTTTATTCAATTCAAAGTAACTGTTTTATTATCTCACCCCACAAGTTATGTTTATTTCTAAAATCTCTTAGTTCTGTACCACCCCTCTTGGTGGGGGCTCTTAATTCTACTATAAAATTTTATTTATTTATTCATGTCCAACTAACCGAACTATTGTGCTATCGCGAACTTTATTTTACTTTATTTATTACTTATACAATTTTAAAACGTTATTACGCAGCGCCGCCTAATTTAAATTTAAGCTGAAAATTAAAAAATCAGCTAATAAAATACTAACATTAACAATGAATATTTATATATATATATATATATATATATATATATATATATATATATATATATATATATATATGTAGGATCATAAAAATAAATCAAGCAAACAAAGAACTTATAACTATGATACCCGGTCTAGGAAAGTCATAAAGAATGTGATTAATGAGGGTATATTTTAAATAGAAACCAAGTGAAAGGTCGAAGCAATTATATTGTGTGAAACTCTAAACCACTGACTGAATATGTAAGGGGACGCTTACGGAAATTAAAAAAACGTGTTCTTAGAAGTAATAAATAAACCTATTAAGTCTAGCTGAAAACTAATGTAGGACTGAGTATATAAAAACTAGAATTTAAGATGGTGGGTGCATTCATTGTTCTGTATTTGTAAAGTAAACACCAACGTTTATATTGTAACCTTATTGTATTATTATCATTATTATTTCATCGTTATTATTTTATTCAATAAATGTATTAAACCAATTATGTGATTCTTTATCATCCTGACAAACAAACTAAGATATTACATAGTTGAATATTAATTGAATTGACATTTGCCCTAAATTAAATAAGAGTACCTTGATTCCACATCAGATTAGCGGATTGGTTATTGTTTTCCACATAAGAAGTTGGATAGTTCTCGTTTTCCACATCAAGATTGGGTTGGTACTCTCGTTTTCCACATATATATATATATATATATATATATATATATATATATATATATATATATATATATATATATATATATATTATTACGAATTTACGGGCGTAGGAACATATAAAAATCATAGTTATGAAATATTAACCAGAAATAGCAAAATATGTTGCACATCCCGGATAGATCATTGCATCACATACCCATCACGGCGACACAAACAAAAAGCATGTTTATTTCGATTGTTTTAGTTGTAATTGTTTTGGTGAATAAAAGAGGTCTATGAAAAGTGTGAATCCTTCGGATTATTTTAATTGTGGCTATTCATTAATTTAAAAGTTTCAACGCGACTTAATAGTAAAAAATAATTACTCCGCTCGGTAATTAGACAGAATTCCAGTCGCAGGCGTATTACGGCACATAAATAGAAGGCTAAGATTAAGAAAAATTGTAACATTTGGTGTCAGATGTGGGGTAGCTACAGTTGAGACCGCTGCAGAGAGAATTCCAATGAAAAAAACGGTAAAATTGATTTCAGAGAAATATCTAGAAAATTACAGAAAATTACAGAAAATTACAGAGAATTCCAGAACCTTCCAGAAACTTCTAGAAAATAGTTTCAAAACCAATTGCAACGCAGCACACAATAAAAATGGAGGAACTATTAAAAGAAATTAGAGAGATGAAAATAGTAATTAAATAATAGACAGAAAAGTCTAAAGAAGAAATCTTCAAAAAGTTCAAAATTACAAAAACAGAATTTAGCGTTCCAAGTACAGTTGCAAGCTGTAGAAGATGCTTGCAGAGGATCTGAAAAGGAATTAGAAAGGCGCATAGACAAAATAGAAGATAATGTGGCGCAAAGCCTTCAATCAGTAACTATACGTAAAGTGCTGACAGAGACTAACATTCAAGAAATAGAAGAACGCATTGAAAACGTCTAAAAAAGTGGGAAGCAACTAGCAGGAGTGCAGTTAACACAACTTGCCGATAGAGTGCAAGTTCTAGAAAACTCACAAAGTACTAGGATTGCGAAAACCAGCACTATCAAGCCAGCCCATTACGATGGATTAATCTCTTGGCAAGAATATGAGGTCCAATTCGCAGCCATAGCGAAATTCAATGGTTGGAGTGACAAGGATTGTGCAGGCCAGTTAGCAGCCATATTACGGGTCTCGGCCCTAATCGCATTTCAAAACATAAATTCGGACGAACGGCGCAGCTACTCTGCTTTGGAAACAGTTTTAGAAAGACGTTTTGGCGAAGAGAATTTCTCTGCTCTATATTGGACGCAACTTGTAAACAGAAAGCAAGCTCCAGGAGAAAGGTTAGCAGACCAGGCGACTGACATTGGACGTGTACTGAACCTTGCTGTAGGCAGAGCACCCAGAGATACACTAGGAACCTGGGAAGTACAATATTTCGCTAACGCTGTAAAGGAGCGAAAAAGAAGAGAGGCCATATTATTAACGAACCCGAAGAGCATGAACGAAGCTTTAGCGACCGCGCTTCAGATGGAAGCAATAACACACGTTACTAAAGTGTGCTGCACATGGAGCGCTTTCACTGCATTGTCTGCTCCTCAAGCTACTCCTGCCATGGGCGAAGAACAGGATCTGAATCAAGCAAATCGAAACAGAAGCTGTGGTAATTCAAGAAGAAGAGGATTTCAATGGCCTTACGGCAGGGGAAGAAATTCTACTGCGAATGGCGCAACTTCCCTCAACACTAACTAACAATAGAAGGGAATGGGTCCAAACAGGTGAAGACTGAAAAACCTCCCTAGCGGGTCCAAACAGGTGAAGACCGAAAAACCTCCCTAGCGGGTCCAAGCAGGTGAAGACCGAAAAAGCTCATTTGTGGGTTCAATCAGATGAAGACTAAAAAAGCTCTCTCGTGGATTCAATCAGGTGAAAACTAATGAACATATGCAACCCTGCAGAAGGTACGGCAGAAGTTGTACTGACCCCGGTTTAAAAGATAATATCAGTGGAACGACCGTGTCGAAATTGTGACGCTTGTACGGCCAGTAAAGGACCCCAACAGAGAAATCGAGGACCGATGCATACCTACACCGTGGAAGCACCGTTCGAAAGAGTTGGAATGGACATTTTAGAACCACTGCCACGGAGCCGAACCGGCAATAAGTACGTGTTGATCGTGGTGGATTATTTTACCAAATGGTCTGAAATACTTCCTATCCCGAATCAAGAAGCAATTACTGTTGCAAAAGTCTTTGTGAAAGAAGTAGCATCCCGTTATGGAGTTCCCCTAGATATACATTCGGATCAAGGAAGAAATTTTAAAGCCGCCGTATTCCAGCAGATTTCGTAACTTCTGGGAATGCATAAAACCCGAACTACACCATTACATCCGCAGTCGAACGGCATGGTTGAGAGACTAAATCGTACAATAGAAAAATAACTGGTGAAATGTGTCAATGCTAATCAAGACAATTGGGACGAGATGATACCTCCTTTTCTACTAGCGTATCGGTCTGCGGTGCATGAAGCAACGCGGCAGACTCCAGCCGCTATGCTAATGGGACATGAACTCAGGTTACCCTGTAACATAATGTCCTCCTCCCGAAAGAAGGTTTATTGGCAACGAAGAATACTGCGAAACCCTAGTGCAAGAATTAGAAGAGATTTACAAATTTGCAAGAGAGCGCCTTCAGTTAGCGACGGATCGCTCGAAAACGCGTTATGATTGTGGGAAACAAAGTCAGCGCTTTTGCAGAGGTGATGTGGTATGGCTTTACTATCCTAAGAAAAAGATAGGACGAAGCCCTAAGCTACAAGCTAAATGGGAAGGACCGTATTTAATATCGGCTGTCATTTCGGACGTGATCTACAAGGTACAGAGGTCATCCCGAGAAAAATGTATGATTGTTCACCGAGACCGGCTCGCAAAGTACGACAGTGAAAAAGCTCCGGAATGAAAATTAACTGAATCATCCGCCCGATAAAAATTATAAGCTCTCGGGACGAGCGCTTTAAAGAGGGGGAAAGTGTTGCGAATTTAGGGGCGTAGGAACATATAAAATACATAGTTATGAAATATTAACCAGAAATAGCAAAAAAGGTTGCACACCTCTGGATAGATCATCGCATCACATACCCATCACGGCCACATAAACAAAAAGCATGTTTATTTCGATTGTTTTAATGGTAATTGTTTTGTGAATAAAAGAGGTCTATGAAAAGTGTGAATCCTTCGGATTATTTTAATTGTGGCTATTCATTAATTTTAAAAGTTAGAACGCGACTTAATAAAAAAATTAAAAAAATAATTACTCCGCTCGGTAATTAGAAAGAACCCCAGTCGCAGGCGTATTACGGCACATAAATAGAAGGCTAGCTGCTACGAACACAAGCCGTCGTCTAGTAAAATTGTAAATATATAGATATATATATATATATATATATATATATATATATATATATATATATATATATACCCCTATCCCTCTTAAAATCATCATAGTTCTTTTAAGGATGTTAAAACCTTCAATATCTTTAATTCCTTTTTGAATACTATTACTCGTACAATTATACAGTTGCCCCTTTTCTAATTTACAGCACTTAGTTAAAAGAATCTGTGTGAGTGTCGTTATGCCACTTTTAGACGATGCTCTCCCACGATGTGCTTCGGATAAGGTTTCTTGAAATAATATTAAATTACTCTTTGGAACATCTAGATCTAGTGATCGCGCCATTGTAGCCACTGCTAAACAAGTACTAGATTGGTTACACTGTGTCTTTGGATCCGATTCCCGGACCCGACCATATTTTACGAGGACGATAAGTTAACAATGGATTTAACTGTTCAATTGGACTAGGTTGCTTAGTATCTTGCTGCGTCGTCTTCTTAATTCTCTGATTTTAAAGTAGTTTACTAAATTTAGTACAAACGTTGCATACGCAATATACACGGAAGAATTTCACTTTTCTCGGAGACTGTACCCAATATAAGTAAGCTTACTTAATATAAATGTTATTTATACACAAATGTTTAGTGTTTTAAGAAAATATTAATCATATTAATTAATCTTTGTACCTTTATTATTAACTGGACAAAAAATGTAAAAAAGATCAAAACTTCATATTTGTTCTTTCACTAAACATGAGTTTTTTTAATATGTAGAACCGTTCTCGAGATATACGTTAAAATGATAACTTTTGTATACATTGTAGACCTCCTCCAATGTGACCTGCCTTAAAGTATTGTTGCTATACTCGTGTTTATAAATGAAATATTCTTTGCAAAGGGAAAACAAAATGTAATTTATCCGCTGCATGGAGTCGGAGTTTGTACATTGCTCTAGACTCCATCTCCTGCTCCACTGCTCCGACATTTACACGACTGACACTCCTAAAAAATGTGCTACGATATTTACGCTTCATCAACCATTAAATAATTTTAATATCAATTTTTCTTTCGCAAGTTCATTTTAATATTCTAAACAAATTATTTTGACTAATTTTAGTGCGCAAATTCCGAATATTTTACTTTCTGGAAATTTGATAATTTAGACCTCCATCTTGCAACAATTTTAAGGTAACGAAACAAAACGGTTTTATTGACATACCTCCTTAGTTATTGCATCTACATATACAGTTACAGCTTAAAATATATATAAATTTAATTTCTATCAACAATGTCACTAACTAAACACCTTTCTTTTATTACCCGATGGCTAACGTGTTAAGTCAAAGTTCCTGGCGTTTACTGCGAAGCTATCCGTTTGATATCATTACCTCACATTAACACAACGCTTTGTTTTTCTATTCTATCAACAAATTACGCGAGTAGCCGGTAAGTAAACCAAAAAAACAATTTACTGTCGTTTTACTTTATTAATCCTACAGTTAAATTCCTGTTTTATTAACTGATGGCCAACATGTTATGTCTGAGCAATGTCTTTAGCGTTGACGGAAAAGCTATCCATTCAATATCATTACCTCACATTAACACAACGCTTTGTTTTTCTATTCCATCAACAAATTACGCGAGTAGCCGGTAAGTAAACCAAAACGTTAATTTACTGTCGTTTTACTTTATTAGTTGTACAGTCAATGTCCTTTATTATCAACTGATGGCTAACATGTTACGTCAAGTCAATGTTCTTGGCGTTGCTGGCGAAGCTATCCATTTGATATCATTACCTCACATTAACACAACGCTTTGTTTTTCTATTCTATCAAAAAATTACGAGAGTAGAGAGTAAGTAAACCAAAAAGTCAATTTACTGTCGTTTTACTTTAAAAATCGTACAGTCACTTTATTTTTCTATTAAGTAATAACTAACATGTTATGTCAAGTCAATGTTTATGGGGTTTGAACCCATTTAAATAATATATGATTTGGCTTGAAGCTAATTGCTGCCTTCGGATTCGATATCCTAGCCAGGGTTATACTTTCTGGGCTTGGTTGCAATCAAGTTAGGTACATATATAATCATACACCTATCAGGCAGCAGTGTAGTTTACATATATAAGCAAACGATACCACAAAAACTTTTAAAATAGAAAATGGTCTTCGGTGACATGACTCAGTATTAGAAATCAGCCTACGTTAAATAAATACGAGTGTATATTGTATTGCTTTTAAGGATTATGGGCAAAATTGGAAGATAAGCCTTTACAGCGGTATAAATCTATCAGTTATATAAAAAAGTGATGTAGGTAATTGAGTCAATTGATATGCTAATTGCATCTTCGGACGTATTGAACAAAATATTCGGAATTGCCATTTTCAATATACAAGAAAGTTTATTACGTCGGTGAAGTAAGCAGCGCGGTATAGCAGCGCGATGGAAACTAGTGGTGTGAATAACATAGCTGTCTACAGTCTCATAGAGAATATTCTAAATTGCTATTATACAGTTCAAATGCAAACTAAGCCGTCATTATTGTTACTATTGACATAAATACAAAATGTAATAATAGAAAATAAACATTTGCAATCATATATTAGACTAAGGAATAATAAACGTCTATACAAAAATAGAATTATTTTAACGAATATGCAAACATTAGAATAAGTAACTTCTCATCTTTATTTTTATAAAACACGTTAAGAGTGTTTACTTTAAATAACTATATTTTGAATTCAAAACAATATAATAAATTCGGAATTACAGGTATTTGAATAGTGTTGTATTTCATACGCACATGTAAACATGCTGATATAAAAACTGAAAGAAAAGAAATTATACATCTTTATTTTTTAATAAAATTAAACGTGTGTATAGTATACACTATACATAACAATAATTTAAATTCAAAACCTTGAGAAAATAAATAAGATTCGGAAGTACAGGTTTTTGAAAAGTGTTATATTTCATACACTCAGATAAACATGGTGATATAAAAACTCAAAAAAAAGAAATTATACATCTTTATTTTTTAATAAAATTAAACGTGTGTATAGTATACACTATACATAACAATAATTTAAATTCAAAACCTTGAGAAAATAAATTAGATTCGGAAGTACAGGTCTTTGAAAAGTGTTATATTTCATACACTCAGATAAACATGGTGATATAAAAACTCAAAAAAAAGAAATTATACATCTTTATTTTTTAATAAAATTAAATGTGTGTATAGTATATACATAACTATAATTTAAATTCAAAACCTGAGAAAATAAATTAAATTCGGAAGTACAGGTCTTTGAAAAGTGTTATATTTCATACGCACAGATAAACATGGTGATATAAAAACTCAAAAAAAAAAAATTATACATCTTTATTTTTTAATAAAATTAAACGTGTGTATAGTATACACTATACATAACAATAATTTAAATTCAAAACCTTGAGAAAATAAATTAGATTCGGAAGTACAGGTCTTTGAAAAGTGTTATATTTCATACACTCAGATAAACATGGTGATATAAAAACTCAAAAAAAAGAAATTATACATCTTTATTTTTTAATAAAATTAAACGTGTGTATAGTATACACTATACATAACTATAATTTAAATTCAAAACCTGAGAAAATAAATTAGATTCGGAGGTACAGGTCTTTGAAAAGTGTTATATTTCATACACTCAGATAAACATGGTGATATAAAAACTCAAAGAAAAAGAAATTTTACATCTTTATTTTTTAATAAAATTAAACGTGTGTATAGTATACACTATACATAACTATAATTTAAATTTAAAACTTGAAAAAATAAATTAGATTCGGAGGTACAGGTCTTTGAAAAGTGTTATATTTCATACACTCAGATGAACATGGTGATATAAAAACTCAAAAAAAAGAAATTATACATCTTTATTTTTTAATAAAATTAAACGTGTGTATAGTATACACTATACATAACTATAATTTAAATTCAAAACATTAAGATAATAAATTAGATTCGGAAGTACAGGTATTTGAAAAGTGTTATATTTCATACACTCAGATAAACATGGTGATATAAAAACTCAAAAAAAAGAAATTATACATCCTTATTTTTTAATAAAATTAAACGTGTGTATAGTATACACTATACATAACAATAATTTAAATTCAAAACCTTGAGAAAATAATTTAGATTCGGAAGTACAGGTCTTTGAAAAGTGTTATATTTCATACACTCAGATAAACATGATGATATAAAAACTGAAAAAAAAAAAATTATACATCTTTATTTTTTAATAAAATTAAACGTGTGTATAGTATACACTATACATAACACTAATTTAAATTCAAAACCTTGAGAAAATAAATTAGATTTGGAAGTACAGGTCTTTGAAAAGTGTTATATTTCATACACTCAGATAAACATGGTGATATAAAGCGCATGTAATCAAAGATAGCAGCGCGAAGATAAACTCAAAAAAAAGGAATTATACATCTTTATTTTTTAATAAAATTAAACGGTGTATAGTATACACTATACATAACAATAATTTAAATTCAAAACCTTGAGAAAATAAATTAGATTCGGAAGTACAGGTCTTTGAAATGTGTTATATTTCATACACTCAGATAAACATGGTGATATAAAAACTCAAAAAAAAGAAATTATACATCTTTATTTTTTAATAATATTTAACATGTGTATTATCCATTACTATATTTTTAATTCAAAACAATTTAAAAATATTATAGATTCGGTAGTACATGTTAATGTAAAAAGAAATAGTTTATTTTATTGTGAATAATTTTTAATATGCTGGTAACATCTAGTATTTTAAATTATGTCACAATAATGCTCACAGATGACACTGTTAGAGAAGATATTTTTCTGTATAATAAGAGAAATACGTTCATGAATTTGGGGATTTCCTGTTCATATTGCCGCCAAGCTGTCTGTCATAATTTGTCATTAACGCTTAATATTACTGTGTAAATTAAATTATTGGGTGATTTGTGCTGAAGCACTTTGAAACTGTAAGTATTTTTATTTCGTTATACTAACTGTTGTTATATGTATACATATACATATATATATATATATATATATATATATATATATATATATATATATATATAGTATTTTATTTTTATTAACATGATATCGAAATAATCTTTTCTTTTAATTACTTCTAATAATATTATATTCTATAACAGTAAAATTCTATTATTACATCTATTTATTAAAGAACAATGATTAATCAACAACATAATGAATCAAGAAATTACTAACATCAATCCATTAACTATTGCCAATTTTTGGGCTGCGCTGATTATTACTATAGAAATTATAAAAATTTTAGAAACGATATTTATGTTTGATGAAATATTGTTTATTAATACTTATTACTATGTTTATTATTACACTACTGTTATAATATAATACATACATTTCTTGAGAAGACGTTTTCAAATAGATTTTCTAAGGAGTAAACTACAACTATGATATTATTTATTTCAGTCACTTCAATTAGATCAGCAATAAGTAGTGTAGCAGAACACAATAAAATAAAACGTAATACAACTTACAATACAAGTAATACAAGTAAATGAAATAAACAATGCATAGTATTGAAAATAATTTTATTTAATTATAGAAGAACATATAACAGTATTAGACATACGTAACGTATTTAAAGAAAACAGTGGACAATTAAAGGAAACATTATCTGAAAGGTAAATATTATAAAGTTATATCTTACTGAAACCTAACTGAAATTTTAATAATATTTTTATTCTAAATTGAAGGTATTACCATGATGGCAGGACGGATCGGCTACATTGGAACTTAAGAGGGATTAATGCAGTAGAAGCATTAGTTAAAGCAAAGCTATAATCATCTTTTCTTACTTCAATTTGTATAAAACGTATAATAATCCTTTCCTTTTGGCTGACTTTTGTTAATGAAATTTTTGTTTATCATATTAAAGTTTAGTTTTTTCTTTATACTAAAAATTTCATATGTAAGTAATTTCACTTTCATTTAAATTTCCAAATTTATAAATTCCTTTGCTAATTTATCTGCAATTTAGTTTCCTCTTATTGTGTATCTTAATACACAATGTCTTTATATCCACATTTATTTTATGGTATAATTTTTGTAAATTAAATTGAAATAAAACTTAATTCAACATGTCAATATATTATTATTTCACTTGTGGTCATTGGAATATTTTGTAAAACACATAAAGAATCTGTTATTATTATAATTTCATTTGTATTTAATTATCTTTCCAATGCATTTAATATTGCTAATTTTTTACCAGTATAGGAACATACCTTGATATTTAATTTAAATTTAGCATACAAATAATTTATTTGACCTTATATATAGCTTATTTTGCTTTAGTTTTTTTCTAAATCAATGGCAAAAAAGTACAGCTTGAGATTTTTCTACTGAAATTGAACTTTATATGAAAAATTATTTGTTGTTATATGTAATATTATTATACGAGTTAAATATTTCAATTTAAAAATGGAATTAAAATTTGAAATGAAATTCATTTTATACAAAAAAGACTGTGGTCGTTTGCGACGGAGGTCAGTGCTAGTACTATTTAAAACAATACAGATAACAATAAGAGATATCACAATCGACAGCTTGATTTTGATCCTCTCTTCCCTTTTGCTTCTGGTGATACTGATTCATGCAGTGGATCTGTGTAGAAAAGGTTCCAGCAACTGGTACTGCATTCCTCTTTTATTCTATACTGGTAGAATATTAAGTTGATCTATTTCTTCAGAATATTATTTGTTGAAATATATATATATATATATATATATATATATATATATATATATATATATATATATATATATATATATATATATTTGCACCTTTTTGCAATAGCAGCATATATTAAATTTATATTACTAAGCAGTAAAGTTTTACAATTCTTTAATGTGTTCTGCAACTCTTTTGAACAATATCAGTTATTGTTGATCTAATTGAAGTGACTAAAATAAATAGTATCATAGTTGTAATTTACTCGTTAGTTAATCTATTTGTAAACGTCTTTTCAAGAAATGCATGTATTATATTATAACAGTAGTGTAATAAATAATAAACAATATTTCATGATACATAAACAAATAAATGTTGCAGCTATACCAAGCGGGCAGGTGAGTTTTTATATCACCATGTTTATGTGTGCGTATGAAATATAACACTTTTCAAAGACCTGTACTTCTGAATTTAATTTATTTTCTCAAGGTTTTGAATTTAAATTATAGTTATGTATAGTGTATACTATACACACGTTTAATTTTATTAAAAAATAAAGATGTATAATTTCTTTTTTTTTGAGTTTTTATATCACCATCACATGTTTATCTGAGTGTATAAAATATAACACTTTTCAAAAACCTGTACTTCCGAATCTAATTTATTTTCTGTTATATTTAGCAGAGATAAACTATTAATTTATATTAATCAGGTTTATTATATTTAATTAGATGTACACATGCGTTATGATGTCACAGAGTATAGAATACATAGTAGGACGGTATTACAGAGTACAGTATTACCTACAGTATTACCGAGTGTAAAAAGAAAGATAGAATAGTGTCAAACCCTAGAGGGCGCTAAATTTAAATCCAACACTCCCTCTAAATTTAGACATTCTAACAACAAATTATAATTAATTGAGTGTCAAAAAAACATGAAAATATTAATCAAGTTATACTACAAGATATTCTAACATATCACTTAACAAAAGAGTTGTAGTTAAACATACCAAGTTTAGATCTTAAGAATTGGAATTTATCTTTTGACAATGCTTTAGTTAATATATCTGCATATTGATCAGCAGTGCTTACAGATTTAAGATCTATAATCTTTTGAGAATATTTTTCTTTTATGAAGTGATACTTGATATCAATATGTTTACATCTTTTATGAAAATTTATATTCTTGATTACACTGATGGCACTTTGATTGTCCAAATGTAAACACATAGTTTCTTGTTTATATTCACCAATATCACATAAAACTTGCTTTATCCACATAGCTTCTTTTGTTGCAGCACAGGCTGCCATAAATTCAGCTTCTGTTGTTGACAAAGCAACCGTCTGTTGGCGTTGGCTAGACGATGTCACAGCAGCACCATTCTTTATGAAGACGTAGCCAGTAACTGAGCGTCTTGTATCAATATCGTTTGCATAATCAGCATCACTATAACCAGTAACAGCTGGTGGCTCTGATGTTGATGAGTAGTTCAGGCCATAATCTTTAGTATCCTTCAGGTACTTGAAGATCTTCGTGACAGCATTCCAGTGTGATTTGTTATAGCAACTTAAAAATCGACTCACCAGACTTACGGCAAACATAATTTCTAGTCGACTGACTGTAGCCAGATGCATAAGAGAACCTACAGCTTCTCTATAAGGATAGTTTTTCTCTGGTTTTCCATCTTCCTTTTGCAGCTTGACATGGGGGTCCACTGGAACAGTGTTCGGGTTAGCATCAGTCATGTTAAACTTCTCTAACAGTTGTTCAACATACTTGGTTTGATGTATAAAAATACCGTTGCTAAATATCTCAATTTGCATGCCCACAAAATTACTTGGTGTGTTCAATATTTTTACTTGCAGCACAGATTGTAGTTCTTTGGTTATTTCTTTCAGAGTGGATTCAGTTTTAGAAAATAGTAGGCCATCATCCACATACAGACAAAGATAACATTTCTCATTATTGACATGACCAACATACACACATTGATCAGCTTTGCTGTTGATGAAGCCAAATTTCTTTAATATTGAGTCAAATTTCTTATTCCAGCTTCTGGGGGCTTGCTTTAAACCATACAGCGACTTGTTGAGCTTGCATACCATGTTGTTTTCACAGGATAGACCTTCAGGCGGAGTCATAAATATAGTCTCTTCAAGATCACCATATAAAAATGCAGTTTTTACATCAAGTTGTACGATTTTAAGTTTATTTTGAACAACCATGGAAAGTAATAAACGTATTGAATCATACCTTACCGTCGGAGCGAAGGTTTCTGTGTAGTCAATACCTGCGGTTTGTGCAAATCCCTTAGCATAAAGTCTCGATTTGAACCGTGGACCCGTTGACTCTTCTTTTATTCGGAACACCCATTTACTGCTGATCACTTTGGCATTTAAAGGTTTTTCTATCAATGTCCAGGTTTCATTTTTCTTATGAGCATCAAGTTTTTCATTGATTGACTTTATCCATTCATTTTTATTTGTTGAATGTACTGCTTCTTCATATGTTACAGGAACACAGGATGAGAATAAACACAGATGAGTATGTTCTTCAGTACATGGACAGTTGAAATTCTTATTTTTTGTTTTATTTCTTGGTCTCAATGTCACATTACTGACAGGAGGAGAATCAATACTGGTGTTAGGTAAGTATTCACTGTCGGACGTTGACCTGTTTCCTTTCTCTGTCTCATATGAACTTTCTGAACTTTGTGTCATTGTCAATCAAGCTGTCCTCTTTCGTTTTTGCTTTTTCTCTTACATCTTCTTTATTTGTATTTATTTTGTCATTTTCAGTGTCTGTCTCATACAATTCTACCGAAACAAAGTCTTTTTTCACTGAGGATTCAAGAAATGTAGCATCTCTGCTCTTTATTACCTTTTTAGTATTTGGTAATGTGAATCTGTATCCTTTTGTATGGTCGCAGTATCCGATGAAGATCATTATGTGAGCCTTTGGATCCCATTTTCTGCGTTTTTCTTTAGGTAGATGAACCATTGCCTCGCAGCCAAATATACGCATATGATTAACATTTGGTTTGCGTCCAGACCACATTTCCATAGGAGTCTTGAAATCTGAGGATCTGGTTGGGGAACGATTGATTATGTAGGCAGCAGTGTGTATTGCATCTGCCCAATACAACTTCGGCAGACCAGCGTTGAGTAGCATGCACTTCGCTTTTTCAACCAGTGTCCGATTCATGCGTTCCGCAGTCCCATTCTGTTCAGGCGTGTATGGTGTGGTGGTTTGATGGATGATTCCGGCACCTTTCAGGTAATCAGAGAAGGCTTTGTTATCGTATTCAAGTCCGTTGTCTGTACGAAGAACCATTATACGAGCATCCAATTGATTTTCAACTTCTTGCTTTAATTCTTTGAATTTACTGAGCACTTCAGACTTGTTGTGAAGAAAGTATACTGAAATCTTCTTGGAATATTCATCTAGGAAGGTTAAAAAATATCTGCTCCCACCGAGAGACTGGGTTTCCATTGGTCCACATACGTCAGAATGAACCAGTTCTAGGTGTTTGGTGACTCTTAATCCATCACTTTTAAAAGGTAACCGTGTCTGCTTTCCTTCTTTACAGGTTATGCATTTCAGATTTTCTGTTTTTCCTGAGAAAGTTAAATGCTCTGTGTTATCAGACAATTTTTTCAAAGTTTGGAAATTAAGATGTCCCATCCTCTGGTGCCAGCAAAAAGCATCTTTTTCATGTTCAACACTGGACATGTGCGCAAGGCTTTCAGACCGTGTTCGAATCAACTACGCTCTGCTACCATTTTTGAGATCGGGTTCGAACACGATACCATGGGCGTTGTGGGCTACCTTGCTAGGCACTGCACCACCTCGGACGCTTCCAGGCATGTTCAGCCGGTACATGTTATTTACAATGCTTGTAGTTGTTATTATTTGATTCTTACTGTTTATGATCAAACAGCCTGAGACATCAAATTTCACTTGATAACAACCAAATAAACCAGAAAATATATAACTCTGATCCGGAGATCGAACCTGAGGACATAGTATCAATACTCGGTGCCCCTATTGTGTCGTCCCAAATTATATATTTTTATTTATTTTACTTTTTACCAAACCCAGAAAATATATTTCTGGCCCGGGAATCGAACGCGGGACCACAGTAGTCCGAGTCAAGCATTATTGCTCTCGAACTATACTGTGTTGTTGTCTGAGTTTCTAACATATTGCAATAGTTTTGCTTTAACACTGTCTGCAGTTATTTTTGTGCCTGAGCTTTCGATCGCAATAATCATTGGTTGATATGATTCGGGCAGACCTGAGAGCAGCAACGTCCCGAGCCACTCGTCGTCAACTTTAAAGCCAATGTTGCGCAGCTTGTGAGCGGTTGACATAATTTTGCTCACATACTCTTCTATATTTTGACATCCACTGAGCGATGTGTTACATAAATCACGTAGCAGACCAACTCGGCGTGTAAGTCCTGAGTCGTCGAACGCTGCGGCCAATTTGTCCCAAACTCCTTTGGCCGTGTTTTCCTCTTGGATATGAACGTAATTGATCGGATCAACCAGAAGAATTAACTTTGTTTTCGCTTTTGTATCACGTTTTGAATCTGTGGGTGACGCCGGGTTAACCTCAATACAATCCCATAGTTCTTCGTGTTGTAGGTATGTTTTCACTGCGAATTGCCAAGTCGAATAGTTTTCACGGCCGGTTAACTTCTCGATTAATGCCAGTGAATTATTCGATGCCATTTTTATTCGTTGAGAACACTTTATACACAAAGAAGAACAGAAACAGTTTCAACAGCCACGTTTTTTTTTAAGGTTATGTTCACCACTAATAGTCTTTATTCACTTTTTTCTTTTCGAAAACACTCACTAAACGTCTCTAGGTTTATCTGGGCCCATAACCTGTTATATTTAGCAGAGATAAATTATTAATTTATATTAATCAGGTTTATTATATTTAATTAGATGT
The DNA here is from genome assembly GCA_963678705.1 of Panorpa germanica. NCBI lineage: Eukaryota > Metazoa > Arthropoda > Insecta > Mecoptera > Panorpidae > Panorpa > Panorpa germanica. The sequence continues at coordinate 5,876,211 of OY783205.1, forward strand.
ACACATGCGTTATGATGTCACAGAGTATAGAATACATAGTAGGACGGTATTACAGAGTACAGTATTACCTACAGTATTACCGAGTGTAAAAAGAAAGATAGAATAGTGTCAAACCCTAGAGGGCGCTAAATTTAAATCCAACATTTTCTCAAGGTTTTGAATTTAAATTATTGTTATGTATAGTGTATACTATACACACGTTTAATTTTATTAAAAAATAAAGATGTATAATTTCTTTTTTTTCAGTTTTTATATCATCATGTTTATCTGAGTGTATGAAATATAACACTTTTCAAAGACCTGTACTTCCGAATCTAATTTATTTTCTCAAGGTTTTGAATTTAAATTATAGTTATGTATAGTGTATACTATACACACGTTTAATTTTAATAAAAAATAAAGATGTATAATTTCCTTTTTTTGAGTTTTTATATCACCATGTTTATCTAAGTGTATGAAATATAACACTTTTCAAAGACCTGTACCTCCGAATCTAATTTATTTTCTCAGGTTTTGAATTTAAATTATAGTTATGTATAGTGTATACTATACACACGTTTAATTTTATTAAAAAATAAAGATGTACAATTTCTTTTTTTTGAGTTTTTATATCACCATGTTTATCTGAGTGTATGAAATATAACACTTTTCAAAGACCTGTACTTCCGAATCTAATTTATTTTCTCAAGGTTTTGAATTTAAATTATTGTTATGTATAGTGTATACTATACACACGTTTATTTTTATTAAAAAATAAAGATGTATAATTTCTTTTTTTTGAGTTTTTATATCAGCATTCAAATACCTGTAATTCCGAATTTATTATATTGTTTTGAATTCAAAATATAGTTATTTAAAGTAAACACTCTTAACGTGTTTTATAAAAATAAAGATGAGAAGTTACTTATTCTAATGTTTGCATATTCGTTAAAATAATTCTATTTTTGTATAGACGTTTATTATTCCTTAGTCTAATATATGATTGCAAATGTTTATTTTCTATTATTACATTTTGTATTTATGTCAATAGTAACAATAATGACGGCTTAGTTTGCATTTGAACTGTATAATAGCAATTTAGAATATTCTCTATGAGACTGTAGACAGCTATGTTATTCACTCCAGTTTCCATCGCGCTGCTAGACCGCGCTGCTAACTTCACCGACGTAAGTTTATTTACCAGCTTTTAGAGACTAATTTTGAAATAACATCATCTCTTCTACCATTCTTTATAACAGATTGCGTAACTTAACCTACGATTCACCAAAGTTTAAAGAGGAATTTCGTTGTACACTGGGCAACGAAGAGTTGGGCTTCCTAATGTACAGGGGTTAGGTAAAATAAATAAAATCTGTCGTATTGAAATCAATACATGTTTTACAATTCAACGAAGCCATTTCATGAAAAGAAACTCTGTGTAAAGTTTCAGGTCAATCGGATAAAGGCAAAGCATGCTCCAAGTACCTGGAAAATTAACAGGTTTCAGAAAATATTCATTTTATTTGTTTGTCTTGCAGAATATTGATTTAATCCAAAAAAGTATTAAACAAAATTAAAATATTAATAGATATTAAAAAAGTATTTTATATTAAAAAAATAATAAAAAACATAAAGCAATATTAAAAAAGTATTAAACAAAAAATGTCTCGCACGACTAAGGATTTTCGGGAAATACGTGAAAAAACACGATGGACGATATATTATCAAAACACAGCTTCTACCACATGACGTCGTCAATCAAATATTAGCGGTATCTATGAATTAAACTTATATATTACATAGATAATTAAAATAGTAGTTATTTCCTTATCAACATTATTCGAACTAGAAAATTTTCTTCACCTGAATTTTTCTAGCAGTTATTCTTCTTAAATATATTGTGTAGTAGATGTTCGTTTATTTTTACTTCATCCTTACCTACAAACACAACCATAAACACTGTATCCTTACTCATAAATATTAAGAAAACAAAACATACATTTCTAGTGCTAGGATGCTATATCCAGTCAAGAAGAAATACCAGTCAAAACACAACATCTCTACTTGTTTCCGTTACAAATTTTATTTGCTTGAACAAAACTTGCATAATATAACTGGAAGTAAATTGCCATGAAATAAACAAGTATTTAGTACGAGTATATTTTTTTACTATACGTGACAGTGCGCGAGTTCTGCAAGAAGTGATGACTTTTTTAAAATGTACGAATTCAAACTCTGGAGATGATATCGTATTGTATTCTAAAATATCAAACTATGTACCTAACAATGAATACACTGATGATAGTTTTGACAGGATCCAAGTACGTTTTCAATTCGAGGAATTTCAAAGGGAAAGCAGAATATTAAACTAACAGAGTAAAGCAATCATGAAATAGAACAGATGAGTAATGTGATTTGATTGATGTCAACCTCAAGCACTTTTGAATCAAATGAGAATGCAGTGCAGGTTGCCGTAACATTTTCAACACAGATCCACTGCATGAATCAGTATCACCAGAAGCAATAGGGAAGCGAGGATAAAATCAAGCTATCGATTGTTATATCGCTTATGTGACTTCAATCATTGAAAGCAATCATTTAGGTAATTCTATCTCTGAAATTATCGCATTAGTTTCCTTTGATCCAAATTTGCCATTTGAATCGATAATAAAAATGGTTAACCCTTAAAATTTGCAAAACATATTTATCAATGAATTATCAGAATCCCAACAATTATTACTGACGAAACTAAACAATTCGTTTTTTCTAAAGATTTGACTCGGATGATGGATTTCTTATGGTAGAAGCGTCACCGAGGAATAACAAAAATGTTTTAAAGATTCGGCTGAGAGAGTGACTAAAGGGGAAGATTATAATAAATTATTTACGAAAAGCGAACAGTACGTGTTTTAAATTAGCGTCAAGAGTTGTAATGAAAGGACGCGATCTTTAAATTTTTCTCGGAAGCCGCACGCCATACCTAAGAAAAGTGATTGATGATAATAGGTATATGCACTTTTAATAAATCTACAACTTTTGCACAACACCTTTGTATATATATATATATATATATAAGATGATATCTCCAATTTTATTAGAAATTGTAATTTTTTAATCAAACTTATGCTACTTAACGAAATTGCCTCATTTAGCTTTAATCTAAAAAGATCCCAGTTAGTTTGATTATTGTGCAAGGATGGCCCAGTTTCTCTACTGCACATTTTCTCGTATACAGTAATAATCACCGGAGAGTGATCTGATGACAAATCCAAGCAGGATTCTGCTGTACACTTTTTCGGGTCAACACCTTTAGTGGAAAAATCGATCAAGTCCGGAATTTTTTTTGGTCAGAAGGCCAGTAAGTTGGTTCGTAAGTTGAAATTGATCTTAGATTTTTAGCACTCATTGCTTTTACTAGCTCTTTACCCTTGTTATTAGTTAATCTCTAGTTCCATGTTGGGTGCTTGGCGTTATAGTCACCCCCTGCCACAAATTTGTTACCCAGTGTTTCAAAAAAGGTCACGTAGTGTTCCTTTTTGTTGTTGTGTTTTGGTGGACAATAAATTGCTGAGATTGTTACTGGGCTAACTTCATTTTCAAAAGTAATACTGGTGGCCTGTAAATAATCCATTGCAAACTTCTCTCTTTCATGATGTGCAATACTATCTTTTATAATTATTGGAGTTCCAACATGTGCCTTACCATCCGGATGTCTAGTGTGGTATATTTTTTATTTTGGAATACTAATGTAATGCCGTTCAGTGAAGTGGGTCTCTGATACCATCATGATATCTATGTCTTGGTCAATTAAAAAAGTTCTCAAGAGTATTGGTGTAAACCGTTTGCGTTCCAAATAGACAATTTATTCTTTTGTTGTTTATAGTTTTGTTGTTGTACTGTCATGAGGCCAATTTACTAACTACGACAGTAAGTAGGTTGAGGATCGTCCCCATCTGTTCCATGAGTCTAGCAAGCAATTCTTCAAGCTTAACCATATTGCTGTCTGATTGGGTGCTTGTTGGTATTATTTGATCATTAAGAGCTCGGGCGTATGATACTCCAGTTTTTATTTGGCTTTCTAGGGTGAGTTGAGCTTCAGTTTGATTGTTCTTCTTTTCACGTAGTGTGGGCCATAATTTCTGTTGCAATTGCTTATGTACTTCACATCCTCTGTAGTCACCCTGCATTTCCTCCGCAATTAGCGCATTTAACTTGGTTGTCTTTTATTATGCGAGAGCAATTTTTTGTCTCATGTTGCTCAGCACATTTTACGCATTTGTGTACTTTGCGACAGTATGCTTTAGTGAGCCCAAATGCCTGGCACATTGGAGAATTTGGTACGTGGTGGTTCGCATTTAACAATATTATAATCAAGTTTTTCTATATTGTAAACTTCTTTGTTGTTTACACTAGTTTTTAGGTCTACATAAAACATAGGTAGAGGTAATTTGGTGACACTGTGTTTTATGTTATGCTTGTTCACTGCCTCGTGACCAATACCCGTTGATTTTATTGCATCCACCTCTGTTCCGTGATGTAGGCCTCTTAGTAAAAACCTAAATGTTTTTTCACATTTTGGTCTGAAGGTGTGGTATTGGGTGTTTTTATCATCCAACTCCTTTATAAGTGTTTTAAAGTGTTCAGCCTCAAAAACTTGAACTTAGTGGATTTGACTGTATAATTACTCGTAATGTTTTGCATCAGTGTATGGATGAGTTGAATCACTCCTACCTTATATATTGTTACAAGTGGAGGTTTGGGTATAATGGTTGTGTTGCTTGATTCATTGGTAACTCGCTCGTTTGTGGTTTCTATGTTTTCTCGTTCTTCTTCTGTCAGGCATTCAAAACTGTTATTGATTTCAATTGGTTTACGCAGCCAATAGTCGGCTAGTTTTGTTTGTTTCCTTGCAATCAGCACATTTGGACTTCTTAGTCTTTTATTGTGTTGGACGGTTGTCCAACGGTTGGATGGAGATTGCAAACATTGGGCTATAGTATCTAAAATGGTGTCCGTTTTATCAGAGATGTTTGTTTTATCGGTAACGAAAGCTGTAGTATTTTGCGGCGGACTTCTGATCACCTTCTTATTAATTATTGGCTCACAATTAATTTAGGTTTGATTTTATTTTATTCTCAATACAATACACTATTATTATCAGAACAATAATTGTGCACTGCATTGTATATAAGAATTCACTTTTTTTCTATGTATTTAGTGTAAGGAGAAACCCACATGTTATGCCATATAGGTTATACACCATATAATCTAAGGTTTATATTCCACTTTAAATAGAGATTTAGATTATCTACGATAATTTGTAAATGTTCAACGGATACTCGTTCAATTCGTTTTAAACACTTTTTTTGTTAATATAATAACAAACTAGTAGTTAAAAACAATTTTATTAAATAATTTATAGAATATTTGAAGAACGTTAAATAAAGAACGTCCGCTCTGCTTACCAAGCGTTAATTAACTGATAATTTATTTCACATTTATTTCGCTTAAAATATTCGTTTCCGTTCGGCTACAAAATGTTGTAAAAGACAAAATTTACCTAGACATTAAGACATTTAACAGATGTTTGTTTACCAGATTTTATATTTCATAAATTTACGATCTGACCTTTTTTGTAATAAAGAAAGTTTGAATAATTTTATTGCTGTTAGTTTATTTTTATCGCATTTTTTTTTAAATAACGTCGAGACCAGAATCGAGACTCGGGTCTCGTCGGTTGTGGTCTCGGTACCGTCTCAATAGTTTTCAGATATGCCTCGTTTCGTCTCGTCACGCTTTTACGAGACGAGACAAGTCTCGTGCTCGTGTGAAGCCATAAAAACAAAGTGAAAACAAATAATGAACGGGAAAATATGATAAACAAATTTAGGTAAACAAAAATCAGATGTCTTATGGTTACAGGAAGGATAATAAAATAATAGGCAGATCTATCATTTTAAATTAGAATTATTAGGGCAATTGTTCAGATACTTTTAGATCATAGGTGGTGCTAATGTTGGTAGGGTTTTAAGTTTATATTCAAAATATAATGTTTACTGATTAACACACTATGAAGTAACAAAAATGAAAAAAGTATTTTGTATTTTCCAAATAGGAAATAGGTTTTTAAATGTTTTCAAAGAAAATATAAAATTCTATACTCTTAAAAGGTATTTAAGAACAAAATAGAAAATAGGTATTTACTATTTTGTATTTACATTTTGAGTATATGTATTTGAAAAACGCACATCCCTGATAATTACACTGTTTAACTTAATTCATGCTATCCTACCTGAAATCAAAGAAACGATATTTAAAGTATATTATTTAAATTGTCAATTCCTTTTTATCTAATTTTGTTATAATTATAATGTTCCAGCTGAAAGTTTATTTGTTTATATGTTTACGCGATTCGTATAGTGGCTCGAAAACGGCTCCGCGCATTTCCTTGAAAATTGTCTATTTCGTAGAGAAAAAAATTCTAACACTTTTATCCTGAATTTCTTGAAAACCCGTAATTTTGACAAATAAAAATTCTTCTATTTTGGTCTATAACTTTTAATTCATGACAGAAAATTTAAATTTTGAAACGTTACGTTTTTAATGTTAACATATTTAAAAATTAGAAATTAAAAAATTGGAAAAGGGTGCGTTGAGTGAATTAGGGGGCGCGGTAGGAAACTTTGGAGAAAACTCAAATTTTAAAATTCAAAAATTTTATTTGGGGACACGGGGGTGGTTCTTGCTGAGGGTAAAAATAGGGCTAGAAAGTTGAAATTTTATATATGGGCTAACTTTTCTACTTAATTTACAAATCGAAAAAAAAATTATTTGTTAAAACATATGTAAAATAGATATGGATTTCATATATAAAATTTGAAATGAAATTCAATTCACACACAAAAGACACAAAGTCGCTTACGATAAAGCTAAACTCTAGCCTAATTTTATAACAACTTAACAATAGGCACAGTACGTTCTGTCAACTCCAAATATCAACTGTGCTGGCATGAGTATATGGTCACTGTTTTATCGACAGACGAGCTTTGTACCAACTAAAGAAATATAATTTCATTACGTCTTTCTTCTCAATAAAGAAAATTTTCACCAAAATTGTCACTAATCTACAGCAAAGTAATTAAGGAGGTACAGGAGGTACCGTCAATATAAAAAGTTTATCTCTCGGTAATATGAAATACGAATTTCGGAGTATGTGAGGGACGAGCAAATATTGGGACTGTACCTTTGAAAATGAATTTTTCAATTCCCTATTAAACTGCTTTTTGCCTGCTAAAATGATTTTTTTATGCATATAATAGTTTAATAAATGAAAAATTACCTATAATTAATATCAAATTTATATTAATTCCATTTAAATTCAAATTAAATATTTTGAAAAATTAATAAAGAATTTGGCAACGCTGTAAATTTTTCGTATGTTGACGCATGCGTGTTTTGTTTTTTTTTGACAGCCAAATTGTTATAATAATAATAATTTTATATAATATTTATAGATATACTAGCTGTCCCGGCCACGCGTTGCTGTGACTAACGTTTTTGTCATATTACATTACATAGCGCCATCTATTGAATATTTACTCAATCTATTTACTCAATCTAGTCAACAGATGTCGCCATCTTTTAAAATCGTTTGGAGCTAACAGATAATTAATTAATTTGCAATAAGATAATATTGCAATCATAAATTGAGATGTAAGCTATCCTATCTTTCCAGTTGGATCAAACTGCACCCGGTGTACAAATTTGATTAAAATCGGTTAAGTAGTTTAGGAGTCCATCGCGGACAAACTCGGACAAACATGTGACACGTAATTTATATATATTAAGATTAAATATTATATTATATTATATACTGTGCAAATATTTAAAATATTATTTACAATAGTGTGCAATAGAGTGCAATAAAAATGAGTGAAGAAATAAAACGTTATTATTGGCAAGGCAAAAGAGTTACTGAAAAGAATTTTAACCAACGAGTCGCTCAGAATAAATCAGGACAAAAAAGAAAGATAATAGATAACCCAATATCTCCTATATGTAATGTCGTACAGGGAAGGAGAATAATAGAAATAGATCATTTGGCTAAACACATGAAATGTAATGGATTATTGGATTTAGAAAATATTACTTCAGAAGAACGGCAAGGCTTGGGTTCAATTTTTTACATTTTGTGCATTGTTTGTAATATAAATAATCTTGTGCCAACTGACAAGCAGCATGAAGTGACTGATTCTACTACAAAAAGAAAACGCTTTGACGTCAATTCCAAAGTTGTCATTGGTAAATAAATTAGACAATAGAAAATAATTATATATGTGTATTGTGTATGTAATATATATGAACTATTTTCCTAGGTGCGCTACATGCTGGGATGGGATCAACATATCTAAACAAGCTTTTAGCGTCATTAAATATTCCATCACTTGATGGAAAAACTTTCAAAAATTATGAATATGAAATAGGAACAACTATTGAGGAGGTGGTGAAGGATAGTTGTCGTGAATGGGCCAAAGTGGAACGAAAAATGACAATTCAAAATTCTGAGAAAATTCAACAACTGTTGTAAGCATTATAAATTAAATTATTTCATCTTTAAAATTGGCAATCGATTGAAAATTAGTATTTAAATATTTTAGACTTATGAATATTTTCATTCTGCTTAATTGTTCATTTAAAAATATATGTTACAGACCACAAAGTGCACCGTCCAATTTCATTCTGCCTGAATTAAATACAGGACTGACAGAGTATGAAATAAAAGCTGCCATGCACAACAATGAAGAAACCATGTCTATTTCGGTTGATGATGATACCTTTGTTGAGAAAAATAATTGTGAGGGGTTAATTGATGTTGAAAATTCGAAGGAAACATATGATGGTGTTGTACGTGTTGCTGCATCATATGATATGGGTTACAGTACCAAAGGAAGTGGACGGACATATGACAGCAAAAATGGTTACGGTGCATTTTTGGGCAGAGAAACTGGCAAAGCAATTGATGATTACACCACAAATCGCAGCTGTAGAAAATGTTCACTTGGTCATCCAAAATCAGATCATGACTGCAGACTTAATTTTATTGGGAGTGCGAAAGCTATGGAACCATTTGCTGCTGCTCGTATTATTTCAGAGAGTACAATATTAAAAGATTTAAATATGGAGTTAGGAATTTTAATTGGAGATGACGATAGCTCAACAATTGCTGCAGTTCGAGCAGCAAGTAGTACGTCTGTTATTAAGTTTTCGGATAAAAACCATACAAGTCGGGGTGTCACAAATACTTTGTACAAATATGCTAAGGAACATAAGGAATTGAAAAGTGAAGCAATAGCTTATCTGCATCGGTGCTTTACTTATGCCATTTCTCAAAACGCAGGAAATTGCACAGCAATAGCGGATACTTTGAGAAATATTCCAAATCACACTTTTAATCATCATGATAATTGTGGTGATTGGTGCAGGTTTGCAAAAAATCCAGGAACCTATGAACACCGGGTTATAAAAGGTGGTTTTCAAAGTCCAAAATTATTTGAAGACTTGAAATCCCTTTTTGATAAATTAGCTAACAATGTAGAACGATTTGCTGCTGGAGCATCCAGTCAAGCAAATGAAAGTCTAAATGCCACCATGACTAGTCATTACCCCAAATCTAGATGCTATTCTCAAACAGCTTCTGGAGATTTTAGATTTGGTTGTACTATTGCTGAAAAAAATCTTAGTGAGGGGTATATTCAGGCAGCTGCAAAAAAAATATCTTTGTCTCCAGGAGTACATACTACAAAGTATATCGATAGAAGATCAAAAATTGCGCAACGGCGATATTTAAAGGCAAAGCGTCCAGAATTTAAACGTAGGCGACTATTTTTGAAAGAACAGCGAGGTAACCTACGGAAAAAAAAAGAGAATATGGAAGGGACCCAATACGAATGCAAAATGGGATTCCTTTCCACAAATGTAACACTTGATCCAATTTCTAATACCATTGGTGTACATGAAGAGATCGTTCTAACAGATGATGAAATACCAGCTTCCAATTCTGTTGTGGTGTTTTTAGATTTGGAAACATCTGGTTTATCAAGAAATTCCGATATTCTACAAATTGCAGCACAATGCAAGAACTCGACATTTTCTGATTACATTAATCCAATACAGAGAATATCACCCCAGGCTTCTGCATGTAACGGACTAACCAATGAACAAGGTGAATTGTTGCTTAATGGCACCAGAGTACCATCGATCCCACTGAGATTTGCTTTGGATGCGTTTCGTAGCTTTCTAATCAAGCTAAAACATTCCGTTGTTTTAGTTGCTCACAACTGTAAATTTGATGCACCAATTCTTATAACATCTATAAAAAAAATGTCTATGATTGATGATTTTGGGTCCGTTGTCATAGGTTTCGTAGATACTCTGCCTCTCATCAAATCAGTGACAGATCGTAAAGGAAAAGGAAAGTGCACTCTAATTGGTCTAGCTTCATGGCTTAATATTCCTACTGACAGTGCTCATAATGCTGTGTATGATGTTATAATGTTAGCGAAAATCTGTGCAAATCTTAAAATATCTACTGATCAGATCATTAATCGTAAAATTAATTGGAATGATTCCATTGTTAACATTCAATAAAAACATTAATTCCATTACAAAATTGTATGTCAGTAGGAATGAGAAGGAAGTTAGCAGAAGCTAACATAACTTACAACAATTTACTGAAAACATTTCGAGAAGATGGAGACGCTGGTATAAGAAAATTATTAGGAAAAGATGAAAAGGGAAAAGTTCGAGTCTCGAAGTAAAAAAAAATTATCAGTAGCTTGTTGAATTATTTAAAAACATAAAATGGAATATAATAAACAATTCATTTTCATTTACATTTAATTGTATGAATTATAGTGAAATATATATGTTATATGTTTAAAATATTTATTTACTACTATTTACTATTTTTCTTTAATATTGAACATATTTATGGTATATGTCTCTACGATTTTACAATCTTCTTACAAATATTCCCAATCCCATCATGTGTAACAGTCCCATATAGATTCATTAATTATTGATTAATATATTTTAACTAACTATTTAGGAACCATTGGAAGGTTCACATACAAAGTATTTTTAATAGTTTAAGTCGCCTCACTGGCGGGAACTTTGTTTAAATTAAGTATAGTTTTATCAATAAGACCAAGACTCATATTAGTATAATATTCAAAACTGCTGACATAGTATTTACAATAACGTTTTAAGAGAAATATTAACTAACTTCTTTTGTGCGTAAGGCACGTGTAGATTTAAATAATGTTTATGTTGAAACCAAATTCAAAATCCAAGTAGTGATGACGAAATAACATTTGAGTTCAAACGAGTTCATATATTCAAACAAAGAGCTTTAAGCTATATAAGCCTAGAAATAGAGAGGAGAGGGGTCAGTCCATCTCGATCAATCAGTCTATACAGACCCCGTCAAATAAGGGAGTAGCGCCCCTTAGTCGGTGGTTCGGGTATTAGTCTGTCGCTTTGACATAAAGATTATTAAAGTTACTAAGATTTGTATTAAAGAATTGTTTGAATAATAAAGGAATTAAGTGTTAATGAATCCCTTGTTTTAATTGTAAAAGTATTTAGAATTAACGGTCGAGTCGCGTTAAATAAAGTGATTGTCCAAAGCAGAGGAAGCTGCCTGCAGAGAAAGTACAAAAAGTAAGTAAAACCTATTATATTTATGTAATATGAATAGATGAGGTAATAAGTCCTGAATGATAAAGAAGCCTCCACAATTAGCATTAGCTTAGGTCATCCGACTCAAGGAGAACCAGATCTCCATGAAAGAACCCCCGTTTGAGAAGATCGTATAATCGTTCTCATAAAATAAGTAACTACCACCATATATAGATAGAAGATATAAGGGGGTAGGGTTACACATGCTTCAAAAAGAAATGACAAACATTTATTGTGTTTAGTATTGGTTTTATTTCATTATTTTTGAAAATAAGCATTTTTGTGATAAGATTTTTTTACATACAAGTAGTTTTTGAAACCCGTGTCACTATTTTTTTATATTTTGAATTTCCCGCTTGATTTGCCATTTGCAACGTTGCCGGCTCATAACCCACATGTACTGTTATTTAATGGTTTTCTTTAATTATTTTCGTATATAGGTATCCTTTTGATAATTTTCTTTTTGCAATAGTTTCAGAAAAGATTTTTCTATATACACCTAGTTTTTGAAAGCCGTGTTACCATTTTTTCATAGTTAAAAGTTATATTATGTGGTGAAATTGAGCTAAAACTTATGATTTGTATGGAAAATGACTATTTTCAATCATGTATAAAAAGAAAACTATGCAACCTAGGTCTCTAAAATTTTGAGACAGTATGTGTTTCATCTATTTTTATCGACCCTCCAAATTTCACGACGTTTTCATCATTTACGTTTAACTCCTGTACCTCCTTAAAACTAAATCTAAATTTTACAATATCATATTTAACTAAATTTTTTCTTTTTTAATATTTATTTTATTTTTTTTTTACACTAAATTTAATTTTGTTAAACATTTGTGAGAATTTGCAAATTTTGATCAAATATTTCTAAAACTGGTTGTGAACACAATAAGCTTTTTATGTTTTTAAAAGATTTACAACAATCTGCAGACCAAATAAATTTCTGATTTTTAATTGAAATTGTATAATATTTTTCTGGTATTGGTATTGAGAGTTTTTGGTATTGGGAAATCCTTTATTGAAACTAAATTATCTGTTACTGGACGTACTGTATTATTATGCAGTATATGAATTAAGGAAAATATCTAGGAATGACGCTAGATACTAATTTAAATTTAAGCTGTAAATTAGGAAATCAGCTAATGAAATACTAACATTAATAACAAAACAATTAAAAACAACTAACTATTCGTTCGCCATATGGTTCGCTTATCGGTTCGATCTAAGACAGTTTTGCGTTCAATACAAAGCGTACTACTGCCTCAACAATAACAGTAATAATAATAATTTACCGGAATCTAACGTTACGCGGTACACATTGGAGGTGGGAAAATTAAGGTATCTTACTTATATGATAAAAACTAATATATTTAAATAAATAACAAATAAAATATAATTTAAAAAATGAAAATTACAAATGATTGATTCGGCCTCTTGGAGAGAAAACCGAAGAAAATAATTGTACTTTGTTGACTATAGTTATTTTTAATCTACATTATTTGAGTTTTCAAAGTTTAAAATCGGACTGCTTTCCTTGTTGGGTTCAAACATGTGTATATAAGTATATACCCCTAACCCTCCTTAGATCATCATCGTTATTTTAAGGGTGTTAAAGAAATTCCATTTCTGTGGTTCCTTTTTGGAATAGTTTTACTCGAACAACTACCATCTGCTGTTTTGGGTCACATTCATGTCACAGCCAAAGCAATAAAGCCCTTCTTCTAATTTACACCACCAAAATACAAAATAAAATAAATCAAAATTTGTACCAACAAAACCACAAACTGGTGTGGCTTTAGACCACATCGGCAGATTCTATTATGTCTAGTGTGAATATAAAATGTTGTACTTCTTAATAAGATTCCCAGGGATTTGTTCATTTTGCTGATAGAAAAATGAAGGTTAATGCTCTGGTTTTAAAGTAGTTTACTAAATTTCGGTCAATATAGGAACGTATTTCACTTTTCTCGGAGACTGTACGGAGACGGTATATGAGGGCTTACTAAACATAAATATTGTTTGTACACAAATGTTCAGTGTTTTAAGAAAATATTAATTAACTGTAAACGTTTGTAATTGGACAAAAAATGTAAAAAAAGATCAAAACCGTTCTCGAGATATACGTCCACAAGGTCTACAAGGTCTAGAAGGTCTTCCTCCTCTACGTTAAATAAGCACATTTTAATTATTAATATCTCGCTTCACAGCTGGTCAAAACATTGGAAATTTTTAATTTAAATTAACGACACTATCATATTTAAATTTTATCATATTCTTAAATTAGAAAACACAATTTTATCCTATACTATCTATATGTAACTATCTAAATGGCGTGGAGATGTCATTTACAAATATGCTAGCATTTTAAATGCTTCTTCTTTAAGAGCGTAACAACCTGTTACAGGTCTTAGCTGCCTCAACAGCACGCTTCTTCCAACTCAATCGGTCCAAAGCAACTCTTTGCCAGTTTTTTACTTTCAAAGTTTTGATGTCCTCTACTATGTCGTCCAGCCATCTTGTTGGTGGTCGTCCTCGGGTACGGGATCCTGTAGGGTTATTAAAAGTATATAATCCAGTAACATTGTCTTCAGGGGATCTCCAGACGTGGCCGAGCCATCTCAGCCTGTTGCTTCAGATGACCTGTGTAACTTGAGGTTGATTATAAAGTCGGTATAATTCAAAATTATATCTCGTTCGAATATAGTTCTTAATACATTTCTTTCAAAAGTTTCCAGAGCTCGCTGGGTGCCTAGGTTTAATGTCCAGATTTCGCTAGCATACAGCAGCACAGGTAGTATAAGTGTCTTGTTTATTAAAGCATTTTAAAGGCATTGGTGTTATAAGCAGGACAGGCATCTTCCGTAAAACTACGAAAACTACGACAGCCATCTTTCAAAGGTTGTCATGTCACCCCATGTGACAATGTGAACTGCCTTAAAGTATTGTTAGTATACTCGTGTTTATGAATGAAATATTCTTTGCAAAGGTAAAGCAAAATGTAATTTAGCCGCTGCATGGAGTCGAAGTTTGTACATTGTTCTAGACTCCATCTCCCGCTACACTGCTCCGACATTTACACGACTAGCACTCTTGAGAAATGTACGTGGATATTTTACATTATAACACAAATTCAAAAACTCAAGGAAAAGAAAGCACCAGGTAGAGATGGACTAAAGAACGAGGCGTGGAAAGCTGGGCAAGAAAGGATAGAGAAAGGATTACTGACAGCGATGAATAAGATATGGAATGGAGGAGACCTGCCAGACAGCTGGAGAGAAGGTGTAATAACTCCGATATATAAAAAGGTAAATAGGCATGAAGCCAAGAATTATAGGGGTATCACACTATTGAATACAGGGTACAGGATATATGCAGGGATAATGAGAGAAAAACTGTAAAAAGAGGTTAAAGTAAAAGAAATAATTCCCGAGACACAAGCAGGCTTTAGAAACGGACGAGGGTCAAGAGACAATATATACGCATTGAACCATGTAATTGAAAAAGAGCTAAAGGAGGTCATTGAGGAAGTAGAAGAATTTAAATATCTGGGCTACACTTTTAAAAAGAACAATGGAGAAGGGGCTCATATAAGGGAGGTAGCAAAGAAGGCGGAGCTAGCAATGCGACGGGTGTGGGGATTAGGAGAAAAGGTATTTAGGGGGGGACATACAAAAGAGAGTATGGAGCAGAGGTTTGGGGGTGGAAGGAGCAAGAAAAGTTGGAAAGAATACAGGAGAGATATATTAAATGGTTACTAGGGCTGGACAGTTGCACGCCAGGTTACATGGTCATGGAGGAGCTAAAAAGGGATAAGATACAAATTAAAACAGGGGAAAGAGCAGTAAAATAAGAGGAGAAATTGACCAGGGCGGAAAGCAAAATTTTAAAGAAAGTAAGAGAGGATAGCATAAAGAATGGGGGGGGGAGGAGGTCCAAAAAAAAGAAAGGAGTACTTTGAAAGGAATGGAATGGCGATCGAGGAGGCAGAGAGGAGAAGAGAAGGGGGTGCAAGTGTGGAAGAAGAGCTAATAACAAGGGATAGGGAGATACAACAACAGGAGAGAATGGGAAAAATCGGAAAAAGCAACTACAATACAAGATATAAAAGGTTATGGGAAAATAATGTGCCTCAGTACCTTATAGAAAGAGACATAAAACACATAAGAAGAACAGCAAGATTTAGATTGGGAAATGAGAAAAAAGGAAACAGATACTGGGAAAGTAGTGAGGAAAGAAAGTGTAGAGTGTGCGGAGGACGAAACACTGGAGTACATAAAGTTTGAGTGTAAGGAAAAAGTAGCGAGCGAAAGGAATATTGGGCAGCTATTAAAGGGAGGCAGTGAAGGAAAGAGGTGGATGGCGGAAATAGTAAAAAGGAAAGAAAAAACAGGAGAATAAATAAGCTGGTGGCTGGGTTGCACAAGGAACAGGAAGAGAAAGGAAGTACTAAAAGAGGCAGTAAAAGGAAGCAGGAGAAAGAAAGAAGTAGCGAGGAAACAGTTAAACTTCAGCCCAGAAAAATAGACTAGGGAATAGACCAGTCCAGAAGGAAGACTAGGGAAAATGAAGGTAGAGGGTCAAGAGAAGAAGAAGCAGAAAGTACTTTTGGAAATAAAAAGGTCTAGAATAATGTAAATTGAAGTATATGAAATGTATTAAGAATGTAGATTGTAAAGCCGAAAGGCGAACAATAAACAATTAATAATAAAAAAAAAAAATCTTACATTATAAAACGATTAAATAATTTATTAAAGAATTTTAATATCAATTTTAATTTTTCAAGATCATTTTAACAGTCTAAGCTGTAAACAAACGTTTCTGACTATTTTTGTTGCGCAAATTCCGAATATTTAAATAACCAGTTTTAAATTTGATAATTTAGGCATCCATCTTAAAACAATTTTACGGTTACGAAACAAAACGGTTATATTGAAATAACTTCTTACCAGTAAGTTCTAAGATGAAAACAGTTATTATCGATCTGATTTTTTTACAACTGTTGCACAGCATATAAAATCTATAAATTTAATTTCTAACAGCAATGTCACTAACTAAATAACTTTCTTTCTTAACTGGTGTTCCTGGCGTTGACGGCGATGCTATTCATTCGATATCATCACCACACATTAACACAACGCTTTGTTTTCCTATTTTATCAACAAATTACGAGAATAGACGGTAAGTAAACTAAAAAGTCAATGTACTGTTGTTTTACTTTATTATTCGTACAGACAATTATTTTTTTTATTAACCGATGGCTAACATGTTACGTCAAGTCAATGTTTCTAGCGTTGACGAAGAAGCTATCCATTTGATATCATTACCTCACATTAACACAACGCTTTGTTTTTCTATTTTATCAACAAATTGCGCGAGTAGAGGGTAAGTAAACTAAAAAGTCAATTTACTGTTGTTTTACTTTATTAATCGAACAGTCAATTTCTTGTTTTATCAACTGATGGCTAACATGTTATGTCAAGTCAATGTTTCTGGCGTTGACAACAGAGCTATCCATTCGATATCATTACCTCACATTAACACAACGCTTTGTTTTTCATTTCTATCAACAAATTACGCGAGTAGACTGTAAGTAAATCAAAAAGTCAATTTACTGTCGTTTTACTTCAATAATCCTACAGTCAATTTCTTTTTTATTTAAAGGATGGCTAACATGTTATGTCAATTCAATGTTTCTCCCGTTGACGGCGTAGCTATCCATTCGATATCATTACCACACATTAACACAACGCTTTGTTTTTCATTTCAATCAACAAATTACGTGAGTAGCTGGTAAGAAAAACAACAATGCATTTTACTGTCGTTTTATTTTATTATTCATACTGTCAATTTATTTTTTATTAAGTTATGGTTAATAGTTTATATGAACGCAATGGTAATGGGGTTTGAGGCAGGCGTTTACCATTAAAGCCCATTTACATAATATATGATTTGGCTTGAAGCTGATTGCTACCTTCTGATTCGATATCCTAGCCAGGGTTATACTTTCTGGACTTGGTTGTAATCAAGTTAGGTACATACATAATCATACACCTAGCAGACAGTAGTGTAGTTTAGATATATGAGGCAACGATACTACAAAAAAATGTAAAATAGAGGAAAGTCGTCGGTGACATGACTCGGTATTAGAAATCGGCTTACATTAAATACATACAATTGTATATTGTTTTAAGGAATATGGGCAAAACTGGAAGCGCATTAAAAGTATTCAATGTATTGAATATTACTAATTTTCAATGAAGTTCCCTACTTTACAGCGGTATAAATCTATCAGTTATATAAGAAAGTGTTGTAGGTAATTGAGCCAATTGATATGCTAATTGCATCTTTGGACGTATAGAACAAAATATTCGGAATTGCCACATTCAATATTCAAGAAAGTTTATTTACCAGCTTTTAGAGACACATTTCTGCTTGGTGGTGCCTAGCTGCTCCAGTACTGTACGACTGTATTGTTAACTGCAAAATAAGAAAAGGCATTTATACTCAACTTCGATATATCTAAAGTTTTTGCTAATTTTGAAGTAACATCATCTCTCCTACCTTTCTTTATAATAGATTCCGTAATTTAATCTGCGATTCGCCACTGGTTAACGTTGTCCAAACAACAAGGACTTTTGAGAGCAAGGAAGAGTTGGCCTTCCTAATGTACAGGGATGAGATAAACTTTTTTTTAAAATTTGAGACTTTTTTTCGATTCGTAAATTAGGTACCAAAGTTAGCCCATATGTAAAATTTTAACTTTCTAGCCCTGTTCAGTACAGAACATAAGATATGTCTCTGCTGACATTCCAATATTGTAATGTATTGTTGTCTCTGGTAGAAGTTAAACGCAGGGCAACATTACAAGCATTGCTGTGTACGCCACAGGCATATGGCAATGCCAGTCAGTCGTGTTCTGGTCTTTACACTTGCAGCGTCACGATTCACAATCATTTTGTATAATAAGAAATTGATTAAAGTTATTTAAGAAAAGTGTAATTTAATTTAAGTTTGAATATTTAAATAAAATATTCATTCCATTTTACTCGCATGGTTTTATTTCGTACATGCGAAGCTGGTCCTTCGAGCCTTACAAGCGAAGCTGGTCCTTCGAGCCCTTAGTAAAAGTGTGTGTTTTCGTTGTGTTTTGAGGCGTTTTTTTACATTTACCCCTTGGCGACTCTGGAAGTCACAATTGCCATTGATTGGGTAATGCTACGCTCTATTTTAACGGATTCACAGATGATTTGGATACTACAATTACATTTCAAGAAGGTTTTAATTCCTACAAACGAAGCTGGTCTTTCGAGACTTTGGTAACCGCGTGTGATTTCGTTGTGTTTTGAGGTTACATCTATATAATACCCGACACGTGTACAAGCTATTTTTTACGTTTACCCTATGGCGGCCCGGGAAGTCATCAATTGCCATTGATTGGGTAATGCAACGCTTGATTTAAGCGGATTCACAGACGATTTGGTTACTACATACTTATATTTCAAGAAAAATTATTCAAGAAAGTTATCATTACGGAAAGGGATACATGGATGCTGGAAGAGAGTAAAATACTTTTTAACTCATCAAGGTACAAATCTTTTATTACTATCTACAAGTACCAAAATATTAACAACTTCTTAAGTTGCTGGATTAAGCTGGATTCGTTTTGTCATCCACGTTTCGTCTATCGTAAAAGTACGATTTTATCACCTAAGCAATATGGAGGGATTGAAAAGGCTTAAAACGGCGCGGACGACTGCAAAAAGTTCAATATCAAGGATGGACAATTACGTCAGCGACCCAAGGGCTCTCGAATCCGGTACAGTGGAGTTGCTGGAGGTAAAAAAAGGAAAGTTGATGACTACATTTCAATCGTGCGAGCTCACGCAGTACAGTATTTTAGAGATTGATGATCAGGATGATGAAGACATAGAGGAAGTTGAAGAAAAGTATTTTAATATTCTAGCAAAATTAAATGCTAGTATCAATAAATTAAAAGAAGTTAATAGGCCTAACTTAGTTGCATCGAAGCTTCCAGCGGTGGAAATTCCAACCTTTGATGGCAAGGATATAACCAGGTTTAAGCCCTTTTATGAGCTCTTCCAAGCGGTTGTTCATAACAATACATCATTGTCAGATGTGCAAAGGCTCTTTTATTTGAGAAAGTATCTACTAGAAGAAGCACTTTCAATAATTATAAATCTGCCGCTTGTGAACAGCTCATATAAAGAGGCTCTTGATTTATTGTTAGCGCGGTATGATAATAAGGCGCGATTAATCTCTAATCATATTAGTATACTACTTGATATTCCAAACATGCAGAAAGGTACTGCAGTCGCTATAAGGGCTTTTTTATGTCAAGTCAAACAGCAATTACAAGCGTTAAAAAATCTTGATGAGCCTGTAGACAAATGGGATATGATTTTAATCTCAACCTTAAGTAGGAAATTAGATATCTTTACTAACCGCACTTTCCACATGGAAAGAAATTTAGAAAAACTGCCTACTATGGCAGAATTTATTTCCTTTTTAGAAAAACGTGCAATTGCACTTGAGGATAGTTCAAATTATAAAAATATGTCACATGACAAAAATTATAAGGAAAAATTTATTGATCAACAAAACACATTTGGAAATGTGGTTGCAAGAAAATTGCATAATCAAAATAAGTATTCATATAATAATATTGTATCTAACCTTGCTATTTGTGACCATACAAACCTTGAGAATGTTATGGAACAATCTTGGACGACTGAGAAAGTCCCAGAGGAATCAGATGAGTTTTCTGAGGAATACTTAAAGGCTGAACATAATTTTCAAAATTCGGTAGCACTTAAAAATAATACTTTAACTGTTGATTTGCCATTAGTCAGCCCAGTACTTAAACTAGAATTGGGGGATTCTTTCTCAGTCGCCCTGCAAAGATTTAATGTGTTAGAAAAAAGATTTAGACGCAATCCTTCACTATTGGAAGTCTATAAAACATTATTAAACAAATCAACCATTATAATGACATTAGGTTTGAAACACAATATTATTTTGGACACATTTACCTTTAAGTGTCCTAGCTCAAATAGCAAGATAAAAACAAATTTAATTTGCTGCAAGTCTAGTGTGGTTCCATTAAGTAAGGTACTTACAATACCCCAACTTGAGCTTAATAGCGCAGTCTTGCTGGCGCAAATAAAACAATTTACAGATAAAATTTCTGATTTAAATACAATACTTCCATCAGAAGGTGAAGATACTAACAGTAATGCTTACAACATTGAAGTAGAACAAGCACCTTTACTGTTGGATTTGTTTAAAGAATTTTCTAACATCATTAAACTGAAACATTTTTGGCTCGTTATTATTATTGTAACTAATTGATGATTGTTGTGTCCATTATGTTAATGATATTGTATGCTATAATGATAATTACGGTTTCTGTTATATTTAGGATAGTTATTAATTTGTTTTATATTATTTTCACAAATTTATGTAGACTACCATAGAATTAAGAAGTTTATATTATTTTGTGTAATTTTGTTTATAATAATTTTATGTAATATTGTATAGTTTGAAATTGGTGGTGAGCTCATCTAATTTTCCTGGGCCCGCAATTTATGTTCAGTACAGAACATAAGATATGTCTCTGCTGACATTCCAATATTGTAATGTATTGTTGTCTCTGGTAGAAGTTAAACGCAGGGCAACATTACAAGCATTGCTGTGTACGCCACAGGCATATGGCAATGCCAGTCAGTCGTGTTCTGGTCTTTACACTTGCAGCGTCACGATTCACAATCATTTTGTATAATAAGAAATTGATTAAAGTTATTTAAGAAAAGTGTAATTTAATTTAAGTTTGAATATTTAAATAAAATATTCATTCCATTTTACTCGCATGGTTTTATTTCGCACAAGCCCAATTTTTACCAAATAAATTTTTTAAATTTTGAATTATTTTTTTTTCAATAACATATTTCATTACTAAATGATAAAATTTTAGTGTTTTCCAAAGCTTCTTACAGAGCCCCCTAATATTCTCAACGCCCCTTTTTCTAATTTTTTAAATTTCTAATTTTCATATATGTTAGTATTAAACACTGTAATACACATGCCAAATTTTAACTTTCTATCTTTTACGAGTTAAAAGTGATAGAGCAATAAGTGAAAAATTTTTTTTCAGTTTCTCCAAAATTACGGGTTTCCAGGAAATTCAGGGAAAAATTCTAGACCGCTTTAAGTCTTAGAATTTGCTTCTCTACGAAATTGGAAATTTTCAAAAAGATGCATGAAGCCGTTTTTAAACCACTATACAAATCGCTGGAGCATATAAAGAAATAAAACAATAAACATGTAAACTTTCAGTTGGAACATTATAATATAGGACTTTCGCTTTAGTTTTTGCTAAAATACATCATTTTTTAAATTTATATTTCGTTATTTTGTTACAATCCTTTCATTTACAGCAACAAAGCTCTGTATTGAACAGTTCCCAGCGCCCTGCCCCTAAGCCCCAATCATCACCTCTTGGCTCAATGCTCTCTAACGTTTCCGAACTTTTAATTTGATTCCGCTAAACTTTAGTCACAGAGCCCCTCCATCCTGCACTACGACACACGCTTAGCAGCCCTGTATCGCTTCTTCCCTAAGCATCGTCGGTCCTTTAGCGCAATAATTAAATAGTCCTTCGCTTACACATGACCGCCGTCGCCACTTAGAGTAGTGTCCCCCGTGCCAAAGCTCCTGCTCTTCCAATGATATATCCCTACGCTTCCACCCCCTGCGTACCAATCTCTTTAGCAACTTATTTTCAAAATTAATACTTTACTGTTATCCTACATACTAAATTTCATCCTTATATGTAAATTATTTTTAAGAAGCAAAATTTAAAGAAAGGAAGATAAATGCTTGGTAAAATATATGTTTACCCATTTCATTCTAAGCCTACCAATTACATCAATTAAATTCTGTAATGAACAATGCCAAGCGCCACCCTCCTAATTGCTCCTTAGCACTCAAGCCCTTGTCGTTTTCGTTCTGTCACTTTTAATTTAATCCCACTGCACCGTCGATCTCATATTCACCACCACGATTCATAATCTGCATCGTCCCTATCACATATAGGCGCTGTCCTCTATCACCCCTACTTCGAGCATCTCGGCCTCTTACGATATTGACCCCGGCGCCCCTTCCCTCTCTCCCAGCACTTTAATGCATTATTACTTCGAAGCAAGTCAATGTTTTTGGTGTTGGCGGTGAAGCTATCCATTCGATATGATTATCTCACATTAACATAACGCTTTGTTTTTCTATTCTATCAACAAATTACGCGAGTAGAGAGTAAGTAAATGAAAAAATTAATTTACTGTCGTTTTACTTTAATAATCCTACAGTCATCTTTTTTTATTAACCGATGGCTAACATGTTATGTCAAGTTAATGTTTCTGGCGTTGACGGTGAAGCTATCCACTTGATATCATTACCTCGCATTAACACAACGCTTTGTTTTTCTATTCTATCAACAAATTACGCGAGTAGAGAGTAAGTAAATGAAAAAATTAATTTACTGTCGTTTTACTTTAATAATTCTACAGTCATCTTTTTTTATTAACCGATGGCTAACATGTTATGTTAAATCAATGTTCCCGGCGTTGAAGGCGAAGCTATCCATTTGGCATCATTACCTTACATTAACACAACGCTTTGTTTTTTATATTCTATCAACAAATTACGCGAGTAGGCGGTAAGTAAACCAAAAAGTCAATTTACTGTGGTTTTACTTTATTAATCGTACTGTCAATTAATTTTTTATTAAGTTATGGTTAATAGTTTATGTCAATTCAAACCACAATAACTGTAGAGAAAGGTCGTCGGTGACATGACTCAGTATTAGAAATAGGCCGACGTTAAATAAATACTATTGTATATTGTTTTAAGGAATACGGGCAAAATTTGAAGCGCATTGAATTTATTCGATGTATTGCATATTACTAATTTTCAATGAAGTGCTCTACTTTTACAGCGGTATAAGTCTATCAGATATATAAAAAAATGTTGTAGGAAATAGAATTAGATTGATAATGCTAATTGCATCTTCAGACGTACTGAACAAAATATTCGAAATTTCCACATTCAATATTCAAGAAAGTTTATTTACCAGTTTTTACAGACACTTTCATTCTCAACTGAGATCTATCTAAAGTTTTTGCTAACTTTGAAGTAACATCATTTGTTCTACCTTTTTTATAATAGATTGCGCAATTTAAGATGCAGTTCGCCTCTGGTTAACGCGGTCAAAAGAGCAAGGAATTCCGTTGCAGACTGACAAGGAAGAGTTGGCCTTCCTAATGTACAAGGGTGGGATAAACTAAATAAAATCTGTGGTATTGAAACCAATACACGTTTTATAATTCAACGAAGTCATTTCATGAAAAGAAACTCTGTGTAAAGTTTTAGGTCAATCGGATAAAGGCAAAGATAAAGTACCTAGAACATCAAAATGTTTCAGAAAATATTCTTTTCATTTGTTTATCTTGCAGAACCCCCCATCGAACTAGAAAATTTTCTTCACCTGAATTTGTCTAGCAGATATTCTTCTTAGATATATTGTATAGCAGATATTCGTTCATTTTTCCTTCATCCATACCTACATACACAACCATAAACACTTTATCCTTACTCATAAACTTAAATAATACAAAACATTCCATTTCTAGTGCAAGTATATCCTTAGAATAATAAACCAGCAAAGAACATTTGAAGAAATACCAGTCAAAGCACAACGTGCTCTACTTGTTTCCGTGACAAATTTTATTTACTTGAACAAAACTTGCATAATAAAACTGCAAGTGAATTGCCATGAAATAAACAAGTATTTAGTACGAGTATATTTTGTATTTTGCAATTTTCTTAACTATACGTGCAAGTGCCCTACTAGTTCTGCAAGAAGTGATGATTTTTTTGTAAAATGCACGAATTCAAACTCGGCGAGATGATAAACAGTATTCCAAAAAATTAAGACAATGATTATAGTTTTGACAGGATGGGGGATCGAGGAATTTCATAGGCAAAACAAAATATTAAACTAGGATAGACAGTGGTGATCATAAAAGGGCAACGCAATCATAAAATAGAAAAAATAGTGATTGGATTGATGTCAACCTAAAGCAGACCTCTTAAATTTGATGGGAATGCAGTACCAGTTGCCGGAAAATTTTCTACACAGATCCACTGCATGAATCAGTATCACCACCAAAAATGGTCAACCCTTTAAATCGCAAAACAGATTTATCAATGAATTATCAGAATCCCAGCAATTATTACTGACGAAGTTTAACAATTCGTGTCTTCTGAAACTAGACTTTTTTGTAAAGATTTGACTCGGATGACAAATTTCTTATGGTCACCGAGGAATAATAAAAATGTTTTAAAGATTCGGTTGAGAGAGTGACTAAAGGGGAAGATTATAATAAATTATTTAAGAAAAGCGAACAAGAAGGGTCCTTCAAATAAATTTCCAGGCTGTACAAAATTAGCGTCAAGAATTGTAATGAAAGGAAGCGATTTTAAAATTTATCTCGGAAGCCGTAGGCCGTACATGAAAAGTGATAGATGATAATAGGTATATATAATTTTAATAAATTTAAAACTTTTGCATAACACATTTTTATGTATTATTTAATAAAATGTTTTTTTTAATAAGCACACTTCATTTATTCCATTAATCTGAAATTTTGCACAGATTTTTTTTTCATGGTACTCAGTTGGAGCAGGTAATGGTGTAGTGCAAAGAAAATTATAACTTTGAATTATATATATATATATATATATATATATATATATATATATATATATATATATATATATATATATATATATATGTGGGTTGTATTTTAGGATTAGATATAATTAGTTTTAAGAAATAATAATTATAAAGAACTATGTAAAGTAGGTTGGGAGCATTGCTAATATTGAGTTATATTTAAAATGTTACTAGCTCTGCTTTGGAAATGTTTTGTGAACTCCGTACTCTCGACACCAGTCGCTTGCTACTACATGTGATGAGGCATGTTCAACAGGCAGAGAGTTAGAAAATGGCTGATACGTAGCATACACAGAGTTGTATGGCGTCATTATTACTTGTGATTTGTGAATTCAGGAAATGTATTAACTAGTTGTTAATAGCATTGAGAATTGTAATCAGTATTGCTAGGTGTAATATTTGATATTGTTATTGGCGTAAATAGTGGAGTTTTTGCATAAAAGTATAATGTTAAATGTTAGGTTATTTTTATCATTATAAATGTTGTGAATGTACTATTTATACTACGCATTACTTTGTGATATGCAATCATTGAAAGGTCTTCAAACCTAAACATTGTATATAAACAAGTGTTATTATTATTGTGAACTATTTTGATAAATTAACTTTATTGTGATGTAATTGTTTTTTCTTTGTGGAATAATTAAATGAACTACTATTATTCAAAAGTTATGTGTTAACTTTATTTTAATAAACTATAATGATATTGGGGGCTCAACTGAAGGATTGAAATAAGATCAAAACAGCTACGTCAACAAGGATAGAATTATTGTCACCCCACACTTGAGGGCGTCAACCGGGATAGTTTTATTTTTCACACCCACATATATATATTACCTAATTTTGTTGTATATAAATTTATTTATATGTATTCCTGACACCTTACATTAACACAACGCTTTGGTTTTCATTTCTATCAACAAATTACGCGAGTAGCCGGTAAGGAAACCTAAAAGTTAATTTCATTTATTAATCGTAATCTCTTCGATGTCATTACCTCACATTAAGGCAACGCTTTTCTTTTATTTTTATTTACAAATGCGCCAATATTATGAAATCTATTTATCGATAATTTCTTATTTTAAATAGTGCTATCAATTTTTTGTAAATGACATCAAACAATGTAGTATGGTCTCATAATTGTTAATAATCGTCCTGGAGTATTGGCAAACTGTGCGTCGTCGGTTTTGAAGGACTATCCGATGATTTCTCAGGATGACACCGTTAATGCCAGGTGCTGTTGTACCATTGATGTTCACATGGCACAAGCAAGTTAATGTATACTTTCTGAGAGCCAAAAGTAATTAAGTAATTTATATTTGATAGTTTAATTTGCTTATTTCTTTAATCGAAATATTAAGAACGTTCTCGTGAATAAATCGTGGCCGTTGTTTAGAGATGGTTACTATTTCTTTACATTAGTATTAGAATAAAACACATATTTAAAAACTGTATTTTATTATCAAATTCTAATGCTTAGTTACACTCGTTTTTTGTTAGATTTGATTATTAATTATTTAGGTAAAACATTAATATTATTTAATTATTTTAGTATTATAATTATTTTGTTAATCCTAATTTTACTTGTTTCGTTTTTTTTTAATCTTTCTGGTTTTGTGAATAATTCTAATTTGTGGCAATGTCCATAGTATGCGATAAAAATAACATGTACAGCTATTGTGTGGTTATTGTAAAGATTCTTGAGCAACTTAAAGTAAAACGATCTCGATTGAAGTTTGTACTTTTAGAGACTGCTTTCAAATATATCTCAGAACTGCGTTTGTTTGAACTTAGCGTAGGACTCCGTCACTACAATGGTCTCATAGTCCCTATCTAAAGTTGTTTAGGTGGGTGTTTTATGTTTAAAATCATAGATCTCTCGAAAGTAGCAAGTTCTGTAAGAGTCGAGACTTTGCACGTAAGTGCCTGCTGACAGTGAGGTCCTTCGTATATGACGCTACCGATTGCAAACTTTAGCCTAGAATCTGCTCGAACCGAATGAGAATGCAACTGTGGTGTTAGTGAGAGAACGCACGTGTATACGAGTTAGATAACACAGCACGAACGAAACTAAACAGATTTGAAATTGGTTTTGAGATACTATGATTCTTGGTCGCAGGGCAATTACGTTCCATGCTTTTGATGGTGACATCATGAGCAGAGATGTGCACAAATACTATTCAAAAATATTAAAATACATAGATACATATAAGTACCTCATAATACAACATAACAAATTCCCCTATTATGCTATTGTTAAAAATTCTATAGAGTCACGAAACACGGCTCGACATGGCTCGTTTTTCGTTTTCGTTGGAAACTTCGTTGCGCGACTATAGTTTGCAATCAGTCGACCCGTGTGTAGACGGCCTAACATAGCAAGATCGTGACCACGTAAATCTGGTTGATTTGAAGAGTGGTGCAAATGTAAATGAATTTGTAACGAAAACTATAAACTATTTGTAATATGGAAAAAACGTTACAAAATAAAAGTTTAATAACATATTACTATAGAAAGAGCAAAATGGGTGCTTTAAAATTCACCACGTTCCATAATGGCGTTTTAAAACAATCTGAATACTTAGTGGGATCCATCAGAGTACATGAGTAAATTTATTATCGTTGACATTGTTCATTGTGTTCATAACTGAAATTTTGTTAGTAGCGCTAAAGTTTTAAGCTACGGTAATATAAACACCTTGGGTACGACTACTCAACATACACTCCGACAAATGAAATATTCTGTAACTTTCATTATAAAACCATTTTGTTTAATAATAACGCTGCAGTCATAACAATTACTAGCTACTGTCAGCAAAACCAAGGCAGTTATGTACTCCAAACAAAATATAAGATCCGCAACACCGAAGGAAATTAAGCTAGGCGATACAATAATTAATTAGAGCAGCGAAATATCTCGGGGTAATAACTGACAGAAAATTAAACTATAAGAAGCACGTTGAACATGTGCTGCGCCTAGCAAGAGGACAAAGAAGTCGCCTGTTTCCACTGATAAACAAAAACTCTAGAGAAAGACCTGTCACACCATTACCAATACTTTTTGCCAACTTCAGCGACGTGTATTAAAGATTTATTTAACATAAACAAGTTTACCTTATACATATCTGATATAATTATCTTGCATTAGTATGTAAGATGATGCGCTATCATAACCTCACATTACCGTGTGTTAAAATACCTGAGTAGAAGGTGAGTAGATAAATATCAATTTATTATAGACATACTTTAAATTGTGCTATTAGTTTTCTACTTTTTGTTTAACATTTTGTGCTTTATAACTTAAAAATCTTCGATTGTTGTTAGATTACCGTTCGATTTATTAATACTTGTGTCCACTGTCAAAAAACCCGCAATTTATTAAATGGCGTTAACATTGCTATTAAAGATATCCATTTGTAAGACAATGTATAACATTTGCGAGATAAATTTATTATTATATATTAATAATAGCTACAATTATGACGAAGTAACTTTCTGTTCGTTTGAGGAACTTTTTAAAACTAAATTAATTACGATCATTCTACCTGTTTACAGGTGAAATTTAGTTTCATTATAACGCATTACATTGCTTTGTCAGCAATAGAACTAAATGCAAGCAAAAAGGGAGTAAACAAAATATTTAATTGAAGCACAGTCAGAAGCAATTGAGCGCCGACCTCAAAGTGTTACCAATTAAAAATGCTGTGATTTTATCAATTTTGATTTTTTTAATTTAAAAACTTTGCATCGTCCAATTCAAAAAAAATATATTATTGTCCGATGTAGCGCGATGTACCTTTAGCGCGGTTAGCATCAAGTATGCCTAAGAAAGCTTCACACGCTGGACGAATGTGGTCTGATGGTATGTAGTCCCATTCTCAGCGAACAGCAATCTTTACTGTGTCAACCGTCTCAAATTGTTTAGTTGGTTTCCAGAAAGGACCATAAGGAAAATCCATTGGGAGAAAGTCCACGAATTCTCTCCACGAGGCCCTTGTTGTAAAGAAATTTTTTTTTTTTTTTATTTAATTTAGGCTTTGGCTTATTCAGCCTTCTTGCCATTGGTTTTATTTGTAAAATTATATAAAAATTTACATATAAATTATAATTATTCTAATAAATACAAACAAATTGATTCTTTTAAAAAATTAAACTTAAAATTAAATACATACTAAATAAAATATTCTAACTTAAATTACACTTCTATATTATTTTCTATCACAAAGTTTGTTACTATTTCCGCCGTTGCTTCACTTGTCATTAAACAGGACATATTAACTGGGAACTGTGTTACATTACATAAATCATTTAAAAGTCTATCAATTTTTGATGTTAAAAGATGACACCCTAGAATTATATGGTCCAAAGAACCTTCTTCTCCACATCTACAATTTGGTGTGTCTTTTATATTTATTTTGTATAGATGAGCTGGACATCTAGAATGCCCAGATTTCATTCGACAATTTGTTGAAATATATCTTCGTGAATGGTTTTTATTAAACCATGTGGTTGTTGGAATTTTTTGATTCGCTGCAAAAAAAATTTTTCCAGTACTTTGACTTTTCTCATTATATATATTCTGCCATTCTGCCATACAATTTTCTTTAATTATTTTTTTGGAATCATTTATTGACCAATTTATTTCGATTATTTCCCCATCTACACAAGCTTCTTTGGCCAGTTTGTCAGCCATTTCGTTTCCTTTTATGCCTACATGTCCAGGAATCCAAATAAGTTTAACATTGATATCATTTTTTTCCATTTTTAAAAGATATTCTTTAATTGAACATATTTTGTTATTATTATTGTTTTTGAATTTATTGTTATTTAAAGATACACAAACACTACGAGAATCTGTGAAGATTAATATATTTTTATTGTCAGTTTTTTGTATTATTTCTAGTAATTTCATAATTGCTGTTATTTCTGTATTATAAGAATTTGTGATGTTGTTAAGTTTGTATTTGTACTGTTGATCTGTATTATAATTGAAAATGCCAATTCCTCCAGTTTTAGAGTTTTTTTCGAATGAACCATCGGTAAACCATATACTCCAGTTTATATCATCTTTTGTTATATATTCCATATATTTTTGATAAGTTATTTCCTTACTGTCATTCTTCTTGAACAAATTTATTTCTGTATGTATTGTTGTCATGCTTATTTCTAATGGAAATTTGAAAAAAGGTATAGTGTTATGTATCTCTAAGTTCAAGTTATTATATCTATCAAAACTAGTTAAAAGTGCCGGTTTTTTATGAGTTGTCCAATATGGTTTATTATAAAGAACATATAGTTTAGATAATCTTGTATTTAAGGGGCCACATGAGTTATGTCTGTTTTTACAAAAGAAACTGTCTGATATTTGTTGTATTCTGATATTTACCGGAGGAATATTAGTTTGATAGTTGAGGATTTGGATTGGTGTTGAAACCATTGCACCTAATATTATTCTTAAACATTTGTTTTGTATAATTTCAATTTTTTTTAATCTTGAGTTATTTGCGGTGCAGATCATAGTACTAGAATAGTCAATATGCGGTCTAACAATAGCTTTATATATTTTTATTAAGGTTGTTGGGTGTGCGCCCCATTTGTATCCTGCTATACATCGCATCAAATTTAAGCCTTTTTGACATTTGTTAATAATATGTGCAATTTCTTTCGCCCAAGTGCTTTTCGTATCAAAGAATATACCCAGAAATTTGGTATTTGAACTAACAGTTATATTTTTATTTCTGATGGTTATTTTTGGACTGCAGTTTATTCTATGCCTTGTAAATATAACTATTTTACTTTTTTCTGCCGATATATTTAATTTGATTTCCTTTAGTAAAATATCTAGTTTTCTTAATTTCGATTGTAATCTGTTTTGAGCTATATCTTGTGTATGGCCCATACTATAAATAACCATGTCATCTGCATACATCAGTACTGTTGTGTTGTTATCTGATAATGTTGTTAACTTTTCTGTGTATATGTTGAATAATAAGGGAGATAATATTGAGCCTTGTGGAATTCCGTGATTACATAGTATAGGACCAGTTAACTTATTATTGTATCTAACTGTTATTTCTCTATTTTGGAAGTAGTTTATAATCCAGTTGGATATTTTGGAAGATATACCTATGTTTTCTACTTTTTCTTTTAATATTTTTAGATTAACATTGTCATAAGCAGCTTCAATGTCAATGAAAGCAGCTATCATATAATGATTTTTACTGTATGTTCTTTGAATATCGATATTCAATATGTTTAAGTTATGCTGTGTACTTCTTGTTTTTCTAAACGCAAATTGTAACTCAGGTAATCTTTTATGATGTTCGAGATACCACTCCAGTCTGTTTTTGATGATGGATTCCATAGTTTTGCCCATACATGACAGTAAAGTAATTGGTCTGAATGATTCTTCTTTGTTTGGATCTTTTCCTGTTTTTAATATAGGAACAACGATATGTTTTTTCCAGTCTAATGGTATATCAGCAGTGTTTAATGACAGATTATATATTTGTGTAAGATGGTTTATTGCATTGTCAGATAAGTTTTGTATCATTTTGTAATTTATTCTATCAAATCCTGTGCTACTGTTTTTATTATGATTTAACGCGAATTTTACTTCATTTTTATTTATGTTATTATCTAGAAAATTATCTTTTACGATGGTGGTGGTAGTAATATTTAAATTGTTGTTCTGTGGAAATTTTTTTTTAATGAATTCTTCTATTAAATTTTCATTATCACTTATCCTTTTAGTACTATAGCTTTTATTGTTAATTTTTCTTATATTATTCCAGACAATGTTGGTTGTTGTGTTTGGGTTTAAATTCTCGCAGAAATTTTGCCATTCTATTTTTTTTCTGGCTCTAAAATATCGTCTGGTTTTAGCTTGATGTTTTTTATAATTTAAATAATTCGCCATTGTCATGTTTTTATTAAAAATAGTTAGTGCTAATTTTCTTTGAGCTATCATTTTATTGCACTCTGTGTCCCACCAAGACGGTTTTATTTTATTAGGAGTTATATTATACAATCTGGTAGATGGGATATGTATGTCTGCCGAATTATTAATAACATCTCTAAATTGGTTGTATTTGTTTTCAACATCTTGGGGATTACTTGTGATTCCATTTGTGCTAAGGTTTGAAATTCTGCTTTCTATTTCAAGGCTATATTTCTCCCAATCTGCTTTTCGGAAATTTCTCCTCGTTAAATATTCAGATGTACGGTAACGGTCTTTATTATAGTCATTCAAACAGAAAAAAATTGGGTAGTGATCACTACCTAAGCTATCTGCAAGAACTTGCCACGAAGTAATTTGTTGTGTTAACGTCATTGATACCAATGTGAGATCCAATATACTGTCCCTTGTACTGAGATTGCTTACTCTAGTTGGTTTATCATCGTTGATAATATTTAGATTTTCGTTTTCTATGAAATCTAACAATTCGTTACCTTCATACTGACTACCTGGACAATTTATATCCCAAGCAAGATAAGTCGCGTTAAAATCTCCAGCAAGTATAACAGGAACATCTATTTGTTGTTTTATCTGTGACCAGTTTGAATTAGATAGTTTATGATTCGGTTTAGCATAGATTGATAAAATACATATTACATCAGTTTCGTTATGTGTTAAAATTATTCCAGCTATTTCGACCGAATTAAATGGGTTATTTAGCATTACTCGTTTATATTTTATAGATTTATGAATCAAGATAGCAACACCCCCGTGGGGATTATAGTTTGTATTCTGTATCCTATCTTCTCTTTCAATAAAATAACCTTTGATGTTGAAATTGAGATTTTTTGTTAAAAACGTTTCTGATAGTATGCATATATGTATGTTATGCTTCTGTAACATATGTTGTAGTTCCTCTTTAATATATCTGACTCCTCTGCAATTCCATTGAATAAAATTTATCATTTTAACTGTTTTAATTAATGATTATTTTTTATATCTGATGTCTTGTTTTTCGATTTATTTATATATTTTATTTTTTCTTTATGTTTATATAATTGTTGTTGATTTAATATTTTAGTAAATTTATTAACCGATTTGGTTTAGTGATGTGAATAGAGTTTTTATTAAAAAATAAACTTAATTTATATATTGATGTTTTCTTACGAGTTTGGCCATTGTACACTAGATATTTGTTTCTTGTAGCTTCTAAGAGATTGGGATGTAATATTAGGGTCTTTGTTTGTATCTTTAATTTTGTCATCATTATTTTTATTATATATTCATTTATAGCAGGTATCATTATCATAATTTTCCATTGTAATATCAGGTTTCTCTTGGTTGATTTGCTTTCTGTTTTTTTCTTGATTAGTTTTCTTAAGGAATGTGTCACTTTCTTCATTGTTAGGTTTCTTTTCTTCTCTTCTTCTTTTTGGAAGTGGTGTTTTAGTGGATGTCGTAGGTTGTGGTTGACTGTAAGATCTTTGTAATGAGTTACCTGTATTTGATTTATTCACTCTGGTATTGGTTCTTCTGGTTAAAGGGTTTGGTTTGTATGTTGGAATTATGTTGATACTATTGTATTTATTAGTGATATTGGGAAAAGTCTCATTGTAGTTTAGAGCTTCAAAAGAGTTTTGAGTTCTTACTGAGTATAAATAGTCTGTATTTTTTTCTGTTAATTCTAATTTTGCTTCATAAAAACTGAGATTGTGTTGGGCCATGAGATCTTTTATCTTGATTTGTCTTTTTTTTTCAGGACATTCATTGTCTGTAGCCTCGTGGTTAAGTTTACAATTTATGCATGTCGGATTAGGAGATGTGCATGCAGTACGTAAATGATCTTCACTTCCGCAGAATTTACATTTTGCTACTTTTGCTCTACATTTTGTGGCTGCATGTCCAAATTTAAAACAATTATAACATTGTATCGTCTGTTGTACAAATGGTTCACATGCTCGTCTCACTCTCCACATGTAAACATAAGCAGGAATAGCAAGTCCTTCAAAGAATAATTTCACTGTTGTACTGGGTTCATATTTAATAGCTCCGTCAACTCTTAGTTTTCGATTTAACCTTTGCACTCTCGTTACTTTAAAAGGTGGACACTCTATATTATTTAAAATTGTATCTTCCGAATATTCAATATCAACACCTTTTATAATAGCAACTTTTGTGCACCAGTAAAATGGGATAAACGCTTCATACCGATTGTTTTTCAGCAATGTTGATTTGGTAATTTCGTTAGCTAGTACTGCATTAGCACATTGAACGATTACTCTATTTCTTCCCACTTTTTTAATTTCTATTATATTAGATTTATTGCTAATTTTACAAATTATTTCTGCTAATTTAAGAGAACTAAAAAATGTATTTCCATCACTATTATTTTTAACTATCATTACTTTATACGAGTCATATTTTGTTTCTGTGTTGTATAAATTATTAAATATTTTTTTAACATTGTCACTATTGTTATTTAAGTTTTCTGTTATATCACTGGATGTTTTATCTGTAGGAAATGATTTGTTAGTCACAGAGTTGTTTTTATTGTTCGGATTTTTATCGGGAGGTTCAACCTCCATATCCATATTGTTAATTAACCAGTGATAATTAAATAGAAGTTACTTCACTTCTTATTAATAACACTTAATAATAATATAAATTATAATTTAAATAAAAATAAATCACGAAAAAAAAATATTATAATTTGCAAAAAAAAAAGATCACTATTTATTTTATTGTTTTGTTTATTGTAAATACGTGCGCTCACCAAGAAGACTCGATGTAAACTGTGTAAAGAAATGAAGCTGGGAACTTTTTATTGTAATGAACGTTGTATTTCTCGGGTTTTATGGAATGGTGCCTACCAAATTGTTTAGTTCTTAAGGTAACAAAGCATTGCTTAACATCTTCTTACGGTAAATTTGTTGATTGTCCTTTACGCCCTGGTCTGACTTGTCTTTTTGCACTCTAATCATACACGATCGTTTTGTTTGTTTAAACATTGCTGAACCGTAAAAATTTTTTAACAGAAATGACTAAGCTCGGCAGTATTTTACTATCTCTTGGACGAACTGCATCTTGTGCAGGTGTTAAATCTTACCCTTTTTATATGTGTAGAGGTATAATCGTAGTTAATTGGTTAATATGTGCCCCATGTCCGAGAAGTCCGTTTGGTAACACTCCGAGCGCCGACTCCTGTATTTACCTCAAGGTTTGAATTTGATATTCTCATTTCCTACAAAACAATTTACCATAGTTTTATATTATTAAGCCATGTTATCAATTTCTTACTTTTTCTGACTTTACGTAATCTTACATAAAACATACTCTTGGGAAAACACTTGATATTATTAATTTTATTATTATTTGTATATGTACACACAAGAAAAGACCACAACCCATCAGGCCATGGTTCATTTCATTACTAACTTAACTCTGCTACCTGGTGACAGTCATATATCTGTGGATATCAGGCGTACAAATGGAACTTCGCGACTGGAAGTTCGCGATTTATGTAATTGTGAATTTAGGCGTGAAACAACTAAATATATTAAATAATTTATTGAACTAATCATTTTTTTTCTTGCCTTGTCCTGTTTTGCGGCGTTCACTTTCTGTGCATTGGTCGATTTATTGAGTTGTCCAAAACTATTTGATAAAGACTAGTCTTCTGTTTTGTTTGGTAATTTTAATTTAATGTCTGGTTTTCTTGAGCTCGTGCGAATATTTAATGTTCATTTGATGGTGTGCCGGAGTGTACCACCGAACAGCTCCGAACCAATAATATCACAGTAACGTGTATTTACACGTAGTTAAGTGGAGCATTCTTTGGTTTAGTTTCTGTTAACCTCCAACCGTGGATGGTCTTAGTGCTCTTTGTGTTTCTTGATATTAAAGTAGTCCAATTCGGCCCCTTTGTATATTCTTTTTAATACGTTATTTTTTGGTTTCCCGTATTTGTTTACTATTGTACTGTTCCTTTTAAAACAAAGACGATATCCTAATTTCTTGCGTAGTCCCCTAGGGCACTTGTAACAACATACAGTTGTCTTATAGTAGCATTTACTAAATTTGATAATCTTATGCAATTTGCCTGAGGTTGATAGAAAACCTATTCTATTCCACAATAAATTGATTTATTGATTTTGGTTTATACCGTTTGCATTCGCAAAATAATTGCAAGTAAACTGCAATTAATTCACCAACGATTATTGACTTTAATTAGATTTCAATACACAGTAATATATACTCAATAAAATGTTTCATACTTACAGTGCAATCGCTACACAAAAGAGAATGTTCGTATCCAGTCTACTATTCGTCTTTAATCATAAGATATGTAGACATAATCTACAACAGCGTTGGATCATTGCGTATCCAGTCTATTATTCGCCATCAATTAGGATTGGCATAATCTACAACAATGCTGGATCATTGCGTATCCATTCTATTATTCGCCATCAATAAGCGTTGGCATAATCATCAATAATGCTGGATCATTGCGTATCTAGTCAATTATTCACCATCAATAGGTATTGGCATAATCTACAACAATGCTGGATCATTGCGTATCCAATCTATTATTCGCCATCAATTAGGATTGGCATAATCTACAACAATGCTGGATCATTGCGTATCCATTCTATTATTCGCCATCAATAAGCGTTGGCATAATCTACAACAGAGCTAGATCATTGCGTATCCAGTCTATTATTCGCCATCAATTAGGATTGGCATAATCTACAACAATGCTGGATCATTGCGTATCCATTCTATTATTCGCCATCAATAAGCGTTGGCATAATCATCAATAATGCTGGATCATTGCGTATCTAGTCAATTATTCACCATCAATAGGTATTGACATAATCTACAACAATGCTGGATCATTGCGTATCCAGTCTATTATTCACCATCAATCAGCATTAGCATAATCTACCAGCGCTGGATCATTTTGTATCCAGTCTATTATTCGCCATCAATAAGCATTGGCATAATCTACAAAAAAGCTGGATCATTGCGTATCTAGTCTATTATTCATTATCAATAAGCATTGGCATAATCTACTAGCGCTGAATCATTGCGCATCAAGTTATTCGCCATCAATTAGCTTTGGCATAATCTATAACAACGCTGGATCATTGCGTATCCACTCTATTATTCGCCATCAATTAGCTTTGGCATAATCTACAACAACGCTGGATCATTGCGTATCCAGTCTATTATTCGCCATCAATTAGCTTTGGCATAATCTACAACAATGCTGGATCATTGCGTATCCAGTCTACTAATCGCCATCATTCAGCATTGGCATAGTCTACAACAATTCAACTTGTGAGATGAAATACATCGACCGTGGTCAATTAAGTCAGTTGATTCATTAATATTCCTTGTCATTCATTTAATTTCTACCAATTACTTCTCTTATATCTTAATTCACAATTAGGTTAACTAGCATTTGTTCCGTACTTATTTTTAATTTAAACAAAATTTCCATTTAAGTAACAATGGCTCAAGGCAAGTTAAAATTTCAACTCGTGCGTTTGGAGTTAAAATTTTAAATTCACGAAAAAAATTCTCCGAACCCATCGAATTCTATGGCATCAAATGCAGATGGTATTGTGGAAACATCGGTATTATAATCAAAGTTACGATAGTTCAGCGGTGACGTATGGCTAGGGAATGCCTGGGTTAAGATTTGATGTACATATTTCCTTTATTATACAGCAAAATATATTTTATAAATGCGTTGTATAAAAAAAACTGTATGTATGAGTTGTTTTGAAATTATTCATATTTAAATAAATTATTTTTTACTAAATTAACTTATTAAGGATTTAGTTGTAATGCACTCCTTATTTATTAATTAATATTTATACATATTGAAATATTTTCAATGCATTTAATTTTTGTAAATAACAAATAACTGAGTTAAAAATTAGTTCTTTATATAATTGTTTATAATGAAATATATACAATTATTAGTGATGGCACAATAGCTCAGAGCAATTATGCTTGACGTAAGACTAATTTCTGTGTCTTCGTATTTAGTCTCTTAACGAGCCCTGCATATTTCCCTATTTTTGTTGTTTCAACAATTAAATTGATTATGCGCTATAGTTTTCCAGCATTGCAACATCTTGTTTTCCACAGTTTTTATGCAACTTCTCCAATATACCACATCCACACTATTTAACGATTATTGCCACATTTTTATTTTTCAGTCCTTTTCTGCCAATGTTTTTGATATAAAATTCTTTACAGTTGGCTTATACTAAGTCAATAGCATTGAAATCACAGTGATAAGGTGGAAGACGCAATACTTGATTCCATGACCACGTTCCATTCCGATGCTGTGAATTTCATATACTTTTGATAGACGGTTGTCTTTAAGAAACGAGATGTGTGGTTGAGATATTATTTTATTGAAGATAAACAAGCAAGTCGTTTTTTTCATGTTGTATTAGGTAGGGGTTCTAATATTTTTTATAACAATATTATGTGGAATATATGTTGTGTTATCCATGATCATTAATATTGGTACTTGTAAAATGGAAATCAGTTGTTCTTTAAACTACTTCTTGAACAAATCCTCATTCATATCATGGTAATCCAATATCCGATCCTTTGTTGAAAATATTAGTGGCGCATTCTCTACTGAAATTAGTTTGCAAATAATTAACATTTCAAAATACTTTTTAAGTGCATACATCTAAATATATTTTCGAGTAACTCGCGTGAAATTTATTTCATTACCTCGTCTAGAGCTCCGTGATGCCTCTCTATTTGCTCGCTTTTTACTGTAAAAAACGCGCTATTAATTACTATTGACTAATAACTAAGCTAATAACATATCTACTATCTCGCCACAACAACCTTCGCCAAGGCCGGAAGCAGTTGATCTGAGCCAAACAAAACCACATGTACCACCATTAAAAGTGGAAAAATGAAATTATGAACAAATTTTAAAAAGATTAAAAGAACAGAATATTACTTTCAAAGCAAAACTTCTCAATAGTCGAGAAATAAATTCAATGTTCTTGAAGATAAGTATTACAGGGATCTTGTAAAGGTTTTCAAAACTATGGAGCTGAAATGGTTCACTTATGAAAACAAGTTACCAATAAGAGTTATGGCTCGTGGACTTCACCCCGATTGAGCAAACGAAGACATTATAACCAATCTAAAAGGAAAAGCATACGAAGCGGTTAATATTATTCAGAGAACTACAAGAAAGCCACTACCTCTTTTTATGATAACGTTCGACAATAAGGAGGACATAAACAACATAATGAACATTGAAGAAATCTTAGGTATGACAGCAAGAATAGAGACATTAAGAAAATATAAACTAGTCCACACACACAAATTTTGAAATAGACAACTAAGTTGCGTAAAATGTGCTGCTGCCTATATAACAGAAGTACCAAAATGCATAAACTGTAACGTGGAACATCCAGCAAGCTATAGAGGATGTATTGTTGCAGAAGAAATTTAAAACAGAAGGGAAACAAAGAACTTCAACAACATTCTAGCTGTAAATAAAGAAAATATTAAAAACAACTTTGCAGTAAAAGAAATTGCGAGAGTATCTGCAGAAACATCTTTTGCTCATGCAAACATCATGCAATAAAGAAAACTGTTCACGATTTAGGGCAGACAAACCAAACGGATGCACTGATGCAAACTATGTAAACAATACTTAAAAAGTTGATCCAGTTGGACAAAAAAATGGAGGACATTTCTATTAGAGTGAGTAAAGCTGAATCCAGCATCAGAAAAGTTATAGAAAATCAGAACAAAGGAAGAAGAAAGTGCACTGAGAATAACTGCGTGGAACGCGAACGGACTGAAGTCAAAAGTCATTTATCCGAGTTAAAAATTTATCTAGAAAACAAAACAAGTGGATGATTTGCTGTTATAATTTAGTACAACATTCGGTCCAAAGAAAATCAAGCCACAGCTATAAAAGTGAAAAACAAAAACAGAAATAAATTGTCCCCTAAGACATAATTTAAAAAACCAGATTATCTGAAGTTTCTGCAAACACTGGGTGAAAGATGTATAGTTAGTGGAGACTTTAATGCTAAACACACATTCTGGGGTTCAAGAATTATAACATCAAACGAAAAGGAACTGCTTGAAGCAGTGTAAGAATACCAGTGTAACACGGACTCAACAGGCAAACCAACTTACTGGCCCTCTGATAAATTTTATAAATATTGAATATAACATGGATCTGTCCTCGGACAAAAAGAAGCAACCTGCCATGCTAGCAAATAAATGGACAAAAGATATAAAAAGGAAAACAAAGAGCAACTGGTATTCAAAAGAAATTTTGGAACCAATCAAAGAAACTCAACTTACATACGAAATTCAGGAAATAAAAAGTGAATCCTTAAATAACTTTCTTAGTGAACTAACGGATGAAAAATATGCAGAATATTAACTCTGGAAGGTAACAAAAAACATCAAGAGACCGAAGATGCAATCTTCACCCATTCAAAGAGAAGAAGGAAGCTGGCAAGAGAAAAGGCAGAAAAAGGAGAGTTAATCGCAAAGCATTTTGAGAACACATTTTACATTTACAGACCTTACTCATAAACATAAATAATACAAAACATTCTATTTCTAGTGCAAGTATATCCTAAGTATCATAAACCAGCAAAGAACATTTGAAGAAATACCAGTCAAAACACAATGTGCTCTACTTGTTTCCGTGACAAATTTTCTTTACTTGAACAAAACTGGCATAATACTCGTATAATTGGAAGTAAATTGCCATCAAATAACAATTTACATCAACATCAATTTACTTAACTATGCGTGAAAGTGCGCGACTAGTTCTGCAAGAAGTGATGATTTTTTTGTAAAATGTACGAATTCAAACTCTGGAGATCATGAACTGTATCTCAAAATTACAAACAATGTACCAAAAATGAAGACAATGATGATAGCTTTGACAGGATGTACGATTTCAATTCAAGGAAATGCAAAGAGAAACCAGAATTTTTAAACAGGCATGGATGATGTGACTCTTATGTGACTTTACAAAAATTATGCAATCATTTATGGTATTTTATCTCTAAAACTATCGTATTAGTCTTTTTTGATTCAAATTTGCCATTAGAATCGAAAATGAAAATGGTGAATGATTTAAATCGCAAAACAAATTTATCAATGAATTTTCAGAATCCTAAAAATTATTTACGAAATTAAACAATTTTTTTCTTCTGAAACTAGAATTTTTTCTACTCGGATGATAAATTTCTTATGGTAAAATCGAGTAAGTGACTAAAGTAGAAGATTTTAATAAATTATTTATGAAAAGCGAACAGTACGGCCTTCAAATGTACTTCCAGGCTATAAAAAATTAGCGTCAATAATTGTAATGAAAGGAAGCGATTTTCAAATTTTTCTGATAAATGATAACGATAATATATACATTATTAATAGATCTGCAACATTTGCATAGCACGTTTTTATATATCTATATATATAAAGGAAAGTCGTGTTAGTAACACTATTTATAACTCAAGAACGGCTTAACCGATTTGGCTGAAAATTATTATGGGGTAGATAGCTTAGAACCAGGAGACGGACATAGGATACTTTTTATCCCGTTCCCGTGGGACGTAC
The DNA here is from genome assembly GCA_963678705.1 of Panorpa germanica. NCBI lineage: Eukaryota > Metazoa > Arthropoda > Insecta > Mecoptera > Panorpidae > Panorpa > Panorpa germanica. The sequence goes on from OY783205.1 coordinate 5,918,345, forward strand.
AGTTCATCCAAAGAATGATGAATGCTTCTATTTGCGGTTGTTGCTGATAAATGTGCGTGGGCCAACGTCATTTGAGTCACTACGGACTGTTCATGGTACAATAGTCCAAGATCCCAGAACGATCTGACATAACTTATTTTCAAAAGCATAGAACTTTCGGTTCTAAGTAGTCTCTACATGTACTTTTAATACCTGCGTATTTGTGGAGTTTGCTCGGTGACACCTGGGCAGGTACCAGGTGAGAAAGGTAACTAAAAATCAGAGTTACTTTACTTATTTTTGTATGACCGATTTTTAAATATATTTTGTAGAATGTTATTTCTGAAGTAAAATTAAAAGTGTCAGACGCTTTCCATGGGCCAGAACTTTTGTAATACGCTTTAAAGCTCTGTAAAAAATCTTTAAAGGATTCTTTAAAGGATTTTAAAATAAGGATATGAAATCGTTTCGTGTAGACCGTTTGGCCTAATGGATAAGGCGTCGGACTTCGGATCCGAAGATTGCAGGTTCGAGTTTCTGTCACGGTCGAATTACTTTTTGCTAGTTTTAATATCATCTACAACATATGGATTTATAAATAAATCAAAAGTTTCGATAAACTTTTGCAACTGCTTAGCATTAGTTTTTATAGCATGATTAGTGAGCTCGGCCGAAACGTCTTGCTCTTTTTGCAAACCTAAATCTTGGTACACTGAACTAATTATTGTGGATCTGACATCATGACTCCGGGCCCATCGTTGACGTGCAGAAATTGAATTCGTGAAATGTATTATACCAGTGAGTTTCCTTGCTGCGTTAGCGTTGATTGTTTGTTCAAGAACAAGATCGATGGGTTGTTTAGAAAAAGGCTTATTGGTTCTTCGAATGCCAAAAAAACCTTCTTGGAATTCTTCATACAAATTAGGATGAGTTTCGGCTACGTTTAATAAATTTGCGCAGTATCTAACAGTCCAACGAGCATAATTTGGTTGGTTACAGATGAAAAATAAATTTGTGATCTTTGGTAGTACGTACTTGAATAGATCAAAATCTCCAACTCGAATGCTTCTAGATAAAGTTAAATAATAGTTGACAAGGTTTATGTAGATTAAATAAAACTGCGGTGTTTTTCCATGCTCGCCGTTCAGAGTCTGTTGTTTATAAATGCAATAATTATTCAATAGTTCCTTTAAATCTTCATTCTCAATTTCAAAAGATGATATCGGAGTATTTTGTAGACGCATAATTAAATAGATATTAAAACTAGCAAAAAGTAATTCGACCGTGACAGGACTCGAACCTGCAAACTTCGGATCCGAAGTCCGACGCCTTATCCATTAGGCCAAACGGTCTACACGAAATGATTTCATATCCTTATTTTAAAATCCTTTAAAGAATCCTTTAAAGATTTTTTACAGAGCTTTAAAGCGTATTACAAAAGTTCTGGCCCATGGAAAGCGTCTGACACTTTTAATTTTACTTCAGAAATAACATTCTACAAAATATATTTAAAAATCAGTCATACAAAAATAAGTAAAGTAACTCTGATTTTTAGTTACCTTTCTCACCTGGTACCTGCCCAGGTGTCACCGAGCAAACTCCACAAATACGCAGGTATTAAAAGTACATGTAGAGACTACTTAGAACCGAAAGTTCTATGCTTTTGAAAATAAGTTATGTCAGATCGTTCTGGGATCTTGGACTATAAATAATATGTGATGATAGTTTATGTAACTGTCAAATACTACGTGATTTTACAAATCAAGGAAAAGCTAATTACTTCATTACGCTTCCAGTATATACGTAGTCTGTTCAAAAAATAAGGTGAATTTTCATTTTTCTCAAAAAAATATTTATTTATTCATCAATTTCTATTTTGTCCCCTTCAAAGTAGTCCCCCTCAGATATAATAAACTTGTGCCAGCGTTTTTTCCAATCCTCGAAGCAGTTCTGATATGCACTTTTTGGTATGCTCTTGAGCTCTCTCAGCGATTCGGTTTGTATCTGCTCAATCGTCTCAAAACTCCGTCCTTTCAAGGGTCTCTTCAATCTTGGGAACAGGAAAAAGTCGCAGAAGGCCAAATCTGGTGAATACGGTGGCTGAAGCATAATTACGGTGTTGTTTTTGGCCAAAAATTACAAATTAAAAATTGCATTGTATGAGCCAACCTATATGCCGACATCCTCAGCATAACAATTCTTCACTTCCTTAACATTTTCATGGGTTGTTGATGTGCTGGGGCGTCCAGGGCGAGCGTCGTCATTCACATCTTCTCGACCTTCTGTGAAAAGCTTGTACACTTGTAAACATTTTTTTGGCTTAAACTAGACTCACCGTATGCCACTTTCAACATTTCAATTGTTTTGGAGCACTTGATTCCATTTTTCACACAAAATTTAATGCAAACTCTTTGATCCATGCTTTTCGACAGCAGATTTTCTGCCGAACACGCAAAACACTTCTAACTTGTATGCCTCTCACAAACAAACTAAATGTGCTATGTAGCTAAAACTGTAAACTTATGTTCGAGACGAGTGTACCAACATAACAAAATAAAAAAATCGATAATCGAATGTACGTAGCCCGCGAAATTTGACTTTTTTAAAAAAATCACCTTATTTTTTTAACAGACCTCGTACATGGAAAGGTAAAACATCTTTTCAACTATCTAACACATTGTGATCAGGCCTTAACTATTCCTGTCGAACCATCAGTAGACTCCAGTATCCAATGTATACTTTGACAAGTATTAATAGAAGTTATTAATGATAGGAAGGTGCTGGCCTACGGCTAATACAGCTACATTAAAACATTAAATAAGTCTACCGTATTCTTGCCAGCACTTCTGCACAATCAACTAACTGCAGCACTGCTGATCACTACTTAACAATCAGAAAACATTAAATGAGCAGTTAATCACAACTGTGATTAATTGAGTTCACCAGCTACTTGAATGCAGCAATGATTTATGCATTATATACTATATTCTATAATTGAATTAAGAACAGTTTCAGTTTGTTGGATATTTTGATGCTTATTTAATACGCGTATATCGATTAATTGTTGAATATTCTTAAATAAGAAAGTCACCGTGGTTTGCAACCCTATCTTACTACCATCTATCGGCATATGGCAGAATATTTATCTAACATAATTACTCTCACATAAATGAAATATATTTCTTAAACGAGAAAACAACTGTAAAATATACAAGGTTTTAAATTATTATTAATTAGGTTAAAATATTAATAATTATATATAATACTTTTAACGAATAAAATCCATAATAATATTCCGTAATAATATTTTTTTATATTTAGGCAATTTAAGGTAAAACGTCTAATGTGGCTGTCATTTGTTTCACATATTACAAACAACATTAAAATGAAAACAATTCAAAATTACATAAAAATACAAATGATTTGTTAATTATCGATAAATATAATAAATAAAAAAAAAATTATGTAAAATAATAAAATAAGACAAAACATAATGTAAACCTCTTATTATTCGAAAAACTGTGAAGTCAAAGCAAAAACAATGTGAGTACTACCAACCTAACACACTAAATGTAAATGCCAAGAAGCGATCGTAAACCTACTACATGTCAAAAGTATAAATTAGGTTGTGGCTTTTTCTTCGATTTGTAAAGTTGAAAGAAAAAAGAGCCGTTTATATAAGTAATACATCAATTTTATAAACCCTTTAAATTATAAAATAAAAAGTGAATCGTTCTAGTTACCTAACGCCAAAAATTTGTTTCTAATTACTTCATAGAATTAGTAAAAAGTTTGTTACATTATCCTTGTTTAAAATAACAACATAATAGTTGTATTCTTTCAGCATGGCAATGGCATACGTGCCCACACCTCCAACGCTCTGCGATTTAATCGAAAATAAAAAAACGGAAGAAGCTATCCAACAAATTTCCAATGGAATCTGCATTTACAAGCCTGAAAAGTTCAACAACACTCCGTTGTACCATGCCATTTTGTGTGAGGAAAAGGAAGTAGCGACCATGTTAATTCGTTCTTACGAAAGAGATATGCGCATTGTGTGGACTACCAGGAAGGATTTCTGTCCTGTGCTTGTGGCATGTGGGCGACATCAGGTAGCGACGATGAGAAGAATGGCAGAGAAGTCAGTCGTCGACGCGAAGAAAGTTACCAACATTCACGAGAAGCACCCAACGGAGAGAATCCTCTTGTATCACCCTAAATATTCAGAATTTGTTTGTGTGACGTTCACAGAAAACGATGAAAATCTGCGCAATGAGTTGCTAGAGAATGGAATGCTAGACATCAACCACAAGAGCCATCGAGATCAGACATACCTTCATCTCCTTGCTGCTAGGGGGTACACGGAAAATTTCACCCGCATGCTGAAGCTTGGTGTGGACTACACATGCACTGATATGAACGGAGACACTTGCCTGTATCTCGCTGCACTCAGTGGTCACACGGAGATAGGTTTAAAGTTGCTGAAGCTACCACATCACAACTTAAAGCCCGATCCAACCAACATGAATAAGTCGTTGATATCCGCGGCTTCTATCGGCGGTAGCACAAAACTCTTTGACGAGATATTAAACCAAATTGTACAACTAGAGATGTCTCATTCGCGCAAAGATTTCTGGGAGCGCAAAGTAGCGGATCAAATAACAAAGAAAGTTCTTGAACAGGAAGAATACCTATTACATCCTAGTACTAATGTTGAAATGGTGAGCCATTTGTTGAACCTACCTTTGCCCGAAAAGTACATCAGCCTGGCCTTCTCACTAGCCATAGAACACAACCAGTTTCAGGAAGTTCGAAAGCTTTTAAATCGGGGAACAATCGATATAAACGACCAGCTGCCTCCACTAAACTACACGGCGGTGTTTATCGCCGCCGATAATAGCGCCACAGAAGCCTTTGAGGAAATTATTAAAGAATATTCGGATATCGCGTTTAAAAGCAACTCCTCCGCACTAGTGGAAGCCCTGCACAGAGCGGTCTACCGCAAGAGCAATAAGATAGCTGAGAGGCTGCTGGATCTAGGAGTTAGCCCATACACCTTCCAGAAGGATGGAATACATCCTTACAATGCGATACAGCTGTGCGCGTTCTATAACAATCAGAGTTTTCTGAGGACGTTGATCGAACGTAACGTAGACATCATGGTCCCAGACAGGGACGGATTGAACACATGTCTAACCGTTGCCATCCAGCAAGGTCACACGGACATCGAAATGATCATCAAGCATTACATACACTTTCGTAATAACAAAAAAATTAACTAATAAAATGGTTTTTGAATAATTAGTTCTAATATTGTTTGTGATAAATAAAATAATTCATTTTCCAAGTCATTTTCCTAGTTTTTTTAAATTAAATTTAAAGTAATTGGTAATCATACTGTTTGCGGAGTTTGGACCTTATAGAGATCTATAGGCTGGCTAGGGTATATCTGCGATCTGTCGGCGGTATCCAATTATTTAGTAATTAGTAATTTAGTAATTAATAGCAATTTTTTATTTATATCAAAAGACACAGCAAAACATCAGAACTTTTTTAGATTACATTTATTTTGAACTACACTATTGAATTACATATAAATTCATTAAATATTTTAGTTAATAAGAATACTAGTTACGACATTAACTCGCGGTTTAAGTTATAAAAAATATGTGTATTTATTATTTTATTTTTATGCACCAAAAGGTTAAGCGTGCGTTAGATTTGAGTGTTGAAGCAATAAGAACGAATTATGAACAAAAATGTAGTGTCGATGCCTAATAGAAGTGGATCGTAAAACAAAGGATGTTTACATAAGAAATATTATCGTTATCTCACAGCGAGCAGTGTATATAAAAACAAATAGGCATAAAATATAAATAAATTGAGGCCAAGAAATCTTAAATCTAACATTAATTTAAAATAAAAGCAAGATATTGATATACAAATATGAATATTGCATGCATTTATTAACACATACTGATTTTCTTAAGACCAGAATATTTACTAATTACATATATACACTTTAAATTCGCGGTTTAATGAGGATTTGTTACAGAACTTTGTTACAGACTTTATAAAGAAAATGAGTTTTCTATTTGATTTGTATATTACTACTTGGACTACCTCCGTTAAAATCTAAAACGCCCTGCGGGAAAAACGTAAATTATGTACTACATGAAGTCATATGACGCACTAGCACATACTACCAATTCTAAATTCATATGCAAAAAAAAGCACAGCCCTAAGCTTGGAGGTATTCCGAGTTGTACCTTTTATATAAAGAAATTGGCCTGTATTTATCAGTCGGACCTAGGTTTTTATATCTGTGAGCTTATCTATACATTTAAGGCAAGTGTCCTCAGGTCGCCATTACTAAAGGTGTCCAGCGGGAATTTTTCAAATTTATCTTATCGTTACTCCTTTATTAGCGGAACTACGGACGTAGGGGAGGTAAGGTCTGTTGTGTTGTCTTTGCGGATTCTTAGTAACCATGAGTCACTGGTCGGGAGCGCTTCGCAGTGGAAAAATATTTAAAGTGTGGTGAATCGTTGATTCAAACGCGTCGTGCTTTCTGTTCCCACTTTGATAGTCGGCGGTTAAACGACGGTTCGAGCACGCAGTTTATATGGTTGTGGGTACAAAGATTCCAAAGCAAAAAACAATGGTTAATAGGCCGCACCGTGGACCGTCTTCATCAGCCGCAACGCCAGAACGTGTGGTACAGGTGCACCAAGAAATCATTAGAAAGCAAAGAAAATCAGTGAGAAAATTGCCGCTTCTACAGGCATTAAGAAGTCAACTGTGTAAATGATTTTGAAAATAAAATTAAAACTTCTTTGCTATAAGATGCAAGTCGTTCATAAACTAAACTAAAGCGATTACGTTTTAAGAAAAACGTTCGCCCGGACGATGTTGGAACGTTTTTGGACCCCAAGAACGCTTGGAAACAAATTTAGAACTCATATTCAGCAAGATGGAACAACTCCACATACTATCAGGGTCTCAATGTTGTGGTTAAGAAAATTTTCTCTTGAAAATTAATAAGCAAGTACGGAGACATACCCTGGCTATCTCGATCGCCGGATTTGACGCACTGTAATTTTTTCTTGTGAGGTTACCTCAAATCTAAAATGTACTGCAATAATCCCCGAACCATAACTACTCTACAAGAAAATATCCGGTGTGAAATCTCTGCTATCACCCCAGCGCTTTGTTCGAGCGTACTTGCCAATGTCAGGGTTCGCCTACAAGAGGGTGTTACGAGAAAAGGATATCACTTAGACGGCATTATTTTTAAAAAGTGAAATCCGCAGACCCTGTTTATGTTTCTAAAATATAATAAATATTTAAAACTTTATTAGTTTATTTCCTATTTAGTTTAGAAATCAAAAAAATTCCGCCGGACACCTTTTTCATGGGATTTATTGTTCAAACTTTACTAGAATCAATGCAATTTCTTAGTTTTAATTATCAGTATGTTGTTCTACTTTGTCATTTTGTATTTATTGAGAATTTAGATCTGACTTATGACATATATATATAGTTGCTCAACATGATTTTAAAATGTGGAGAGATCGTGGCCTAAGTATGAATTATTTCATTGGGGCGAAAGCACGAGGAGAAAACAATTTGGCAGACACACACACACTCGTACAGAACAGACGCATAGTAGTCCATGCATTATCATTGCAGATGATCAGATGAAAGTGGTTATCGCAATTAATGGTCTGCAGTGCGAGGGCGACTTTATTCTTTACAAACGTTAAAGCCGAATATCTTGCCGCAGAGTTTCTATATTTGCAATTATGTTTCTGTTAAAATAATTAAATTAAAATTTAGTTTGAATTTAGTACTGTTCGACCGCAGCGTCGATCTCAAATCTTTCCTCTGCAAATGTCTTCCTCATTAATCCAAATATATGGTAGTAATAAGGGGATAAGTCTGTACTATATGAAGGTTACCAATGTGATTAGTGAGTTTATCACAAATGCATGCATGCCGCCGCGCGTTATCGTGCAGAAAGAAAACGTCGTTTATTAAGGTGCTGTGGATGTCGCAAAGAACCCCACACTTGATACCATTTGTTGTGGATTACCCCACACTTGACATCATTTGTTGTGGATGTGTGCGAATACCTTCAACCTATTACGTTTTTTTTTGGGTCGCTAGCTTCTGAATGTCCTTTTTTTTATTATAATAGTTTCTTGTGCGATTAGTGATGTTGAAATTGAGACCTCTTCGAGCAGCTGAAGTATGCCTTTCTTCCAACATACCTCGTTGAAGAATTAAAATCTTTTATTTTATTAATTAAACACTTTTTAATTAAAATAAGTACATAATTAGTTTTATTTAAACATCTAGATTTTTGGTTACATAAGTACTTCACTTAATTTAATAAGATGTTAAATATTTAACTTGATATAACAATACTTGTAAAAATGTTTAACTAACAGAAAATGTGTATTTAGTTTTATACAACATGGATATCTTCTTGTATATCGTGTTAACTGGTTGATCAGAATGGAACTCTAATCTTGCTCCTATACTCCATGCGCACAAGTAGTGTTGCACATGACTAAATAAAACATGGAATGTGGTTCACAAAACCAGTGATAAAGTTTAAAGGCGCTAATTTTAAATAATAATTTGTTACGCTTACAATATTAAAATTAGAGGTAACATCATACATAACATTTATATTAAAATATAGAGAGATAAGTACGATATTGTATGTACTTACAACAAAAGTATGCAATCTTGACCATATGCAGCAACCTCGGATGCATTCTATGAAACCTTCCACAAACTCTTGCGCGGCCTGAACTATCGCGCTCTTTCTAAAATATTTACAGGTATCAATTTTATTAATTTTGACAGGTTACAAGGTAATTCTGGAATTTTTCATATTCAAAACTAGTAATGTATTTTTAAATAAAATGCCGTTATTTTAATTTGTTTTGATTTGATTAATATTTCCTATATCATTGTATGAATTTATTTAATACCTTTAACAATAATACTTATTTTATTTAATCCATAAAAACAAAAATTTAATTAAATTGAAAGTAAAATAAAATTTGTTGGAAATTTGTAAAATACGCAATACGTTGTGCCATTGTTGTTTCTGTGAAGTGCCAAATTTTAACCATCGCTAATATAACGACGTGTGAATAGCGCCTACACATTACACAAATTGCAAATATATATATATTTTATATTTTTAATTCCTTTTTTCTTTGAAATTTTTCAATATCCTTTTTTCGTAACAATATATTAATTTTAATAAATTCAAAGCAAAAATTAATTGTTGTTCATTGTCAAATGTTATTGTTATATCTCAAAAATTATTATTACGCATTTGTGTCTTAAAACTTTAATAAATTTAAGAACATTTTTAACAGTGCAGTGATTGTACGAGTATAAGCTAATTGTATTGTAGCTTGTAATAAATAACTCGCATGAAATATTACTGATGTGCAGTATGCTTTGGAACATGCAAGTTTAGAACATATATAATTCTATTACAATATGTCATTTTTTACTTTATTACTTTTCATATTTTCTACTCAAAGAACCAAATACAAATAAGCTTCTTTCCTTAAATAATAATTATAGCAAATAAAAACACTAACACGGCAATGATTTTTAAATAAATTTTATTTAAAAATCAACTGTTACATTATCAATTTAAAATTTAGAGAAATACAAAAACATATCCGAAAATTGAACCAAAATAATTACGACAATGCATAAAACTTAACAATTGCAATCTCCCTGGGTATTACGTAGAATTTGGAGGATGACATCTGTCAGAAACTGAAACAAAAATATTAATATTAGAACAAGCACACAAAAACATAAATATTTATTTGTCCTCATATCGAATGATGTTATCTTCATCATATTTTATAATGTTATTGAATTTTATTTTGCACGATGTTAAAATGCAAATCAAACTAAAGGTCAATAATTTGAAGAATTGAATGAATAGGATTTTTTACAATTCCTATTTGCTTTCGAATTTCTAAGTTAATTTTATCTTCGTTAAAAATAATTATTATTTAATTGATATTAACTTCAATGTTGAGAAAGAAGCTCTGTCCAAAATTACATTATATGTAATTTTGGATCAATCAATCTCGAGGCTTAGGGCATTAAATATAAAAATGGCCGCATGGCTAAAATTTATTCAGTCATACATTGTAAAAGTATATGAATTCATATGATATACGAATTATTATGATCGTTTTCTTATTTGTGAGCTTAGAATCTCATGCAAAATTACCCACAGAAATTGGGATAAGGAATTTGAAGGAGGTGGAAACAAAAGTGGGAAAGCCCAATGAAAAGACGATCGTGATAACACACGAACCTTTGTAGAATATAGGTTAATTTAGTAACTAACTAAAATTCCACTAGAGTTATAGTTATAATTAAATTTACCTTAGTTGAAATAAAGAAGTCCTAACGCAGCCGATAGGACGATCAGGTTGTTCAGCCGAAGAGCTGGTACATTACATCGTCTATGATAAATGTCTAAAGCTGTTAATTTTTCTGCTTAAACAAATATTTCCACTTCACATTTGGCGGGGTTTTTAATTGCAGCACATATTTTGTATGAGCAAACACCACACAGTTAAATGCTCCCACTGTCTTAGCTGAAAACTTACTTACTCACAATTTTCGCCGATATAACAATGACGGTCGCAGTTACTCGTACTACCTCGTTATACATCTGTATAAAGCATACTATCTTGATATTATGCTATGGTATTTTACGCACTGTGCTGCTCCAAATCGCATGACGTCATTAATCGAATTAAAATTTTAAAATTCAAACCAATAAAATTATATTCCCATGTTTCAGAAGAATTTTAAAATATACAAACATAAAAAGTGGTTCACAACCCAATTGTGGTTTCGATGGTATTAGCACAATAATACCTGCTGTGGGATAAGCTGATTTGAGTGTAACCAAAGTCAAAGACAAAGACAAATTGTTATTAGTTTTTAAATAACTGTTAAATATAAATAATATGGTAGATGATGTCCACGCTTCAATGACGTTCACAGAAGAACAACTTACAGGCTGAGTGTCAGAATGATATTTAGAATTTTATTTTTAGTTCGTTTTTAGACAGCATAACCATTGTTTGTTTTACTTAAAGCGGTACCCACCACCTGTTGACGTTATGGAAATGGTATTGGTTGGAACAAACAATTTGTAAATTACATTATTAGCTAAATATATAAATTAATTATATTATATGGTAATATAATAAATTATATAAGTTAATTGTATGTAGATTAGAAGTTTTATTGTAAGAATTAAACAAAGAAAGACAAAAATGCTATCAGATCAACTGTTATAAAAATTAACTGTTTCTGAATTGAATTAAGTCCAGCTTTGTGCAGCCATTTAATTGCAACGTTGCTATGTAACTTACATTCTTTTTGGACGAAAAAAGAACGGAAATATTTAAAACAAATCATTTTATGTTCCTGCTTGACATTGGAATTTGGGTCTCTTAATAGAATTGATTGATATCATTTAATTTGGTAACTTTTAATACTCACTAGCTGTTGAAAAGTAAAACGTAGAATGATTAGTGCAAAGTTGCTTTGATGCACTTCAACAATTCCACGCTAAAGGCTCATTGTTCAAGTCAGTAGGCAGTAGTCGAATGGTTTGGACACAGAAAACGGTTTCAAAAAGATACAAAATTTGCAGCGCGAGATGGATTTTGGATTTTGCTTGTCCTAACTTGGAATTACACGACTTTAGATATTCACTATATACAACCCAGAGTAAAAAAGAAGAACCCAGTAAACCTAGTTAACCAAGTAACTGTAACTAGTGCAAGTGATACTGGCAAGTGCTGAATGAGGTATGAAAGCCCGGGATTTGAAATTCCAAAATTCTGGAATTGAGAATATATTCGTAACACTAGAGAATGTGTAGAACCACCAGTTCATTGGTAGAACAACTTCAAATATTGTATTTCGTTCTATCCATTCACAGGATTCCGAATGATATTTGATATCAAATTTGTTTCAAGAAATCAAGAAAGAAAGATTTCCTACTGTGTGACAAGGAGAGTATTTTTTCTTTTTTTTCAATGAAGATTTATATTAGTAATTGGTTGAGAAACTTTATTCGAGATATAAACTTACGATCCTCATCTGCCTCTGCCTTTGCTATAACATAAAATAAAATTCTTTAATACATTCAAAAATTTGTTTTATTATGAGAAAATTAAAGCAAATGCAGTTTGTATAAATCTTATATGGAGAAAAAGGAGCGACGCAGGGTTCCAAAGGGCAAAGGATAGAGTCACCTTAGCTTAAATAACACGGCTCCATCAAGACAGGTTGCTTTATAAAAACGGGACGTATACCCCATTATATTAAATACTATAAGTTAGAAATTTTATTTTCTTTTTGTTTGCTGTAGGTAGAATAAGACTCAAGTTTGTTTCTATTGAGTTCCAACATTTTGTAATGCACATTTTTTTTTAATATTCATTTGTAGTGCATCAACTTTCAAAAGTTATTAGCACAATAATATTCGGTTCCCCTACGCGCCCTACAAATTTGTTACCTTTGGTGTCAGAACCTAGAAAGGGTAGGTGCATATCGTGAAATTTGTAACAATATCGATAAAGTTGATTACCAGATCCTCAAATGTACAAATAATTTTTAATAGCTCGCTACATTTTAGGAGATATTACCAATTAAAAAAGTCATTTTTCTCGTAAATTATTAAACGGATTCAACGTTACTAAAAATCCAATACAAGTAACGTCACGCCCACTAAGTTGCCATCTCTTTTATATAACAGAGTGTAAAGAGAATAAGTGACCTATCCGTTAATAGTGCGACATGTTACGTCATAAATATGGTCGACATCTGTAGCGCTAAAATAAACTACAACTCAAATTTTGAACTGCTATATCTCCGCCAACATTTAGATATTTAATAAAACAGAAACGCCAATATAAATTTATTAAGACCTATTTAAATCAACAATTAAAAAATCGATACCTAAAAAATAACAAGCTCATACTAATCCTCGGTACTGAAATAAACGTGCTTTGAAATATCACCGACAGGGGTCCAGTGCTTCACGGGGCCTTAGTAATACGTTGTTTTTATGTATCATAAGACATTTGCACAATTCGCATAAATCATTTAAAATAGTTTTGCACTTAAAGAAGAAGTCGCTTTTAAATTGATGAATAAGAGTTTCTGCAATAATGCTAAACGTAAGCAATTGAATAAAGGAGCAAATATAAATTATACAGGATTATACCCGCTGCAAAGATGAATAACAAGACAACGAGAAATCAAAAGGGAACAGATACTGTTATTTTATATTGATTTCAAGTTAATTTACTTAAGACATATTTAACAATAATTTCGCTGTGTTTTGTAAGGAATTAGATACATGGGAAGATAACCCCCAGGTTTTAGCTGAGCCCAATAAGATGAAAGAATTAATTTGCAGAATGTGTGTAGTCCAAGTAATCATTGCATCTGTGCATTCTAAGTGCAATTATTGCAGTTATGAATTTAAAGTAATAATTAAAGTAAAGTAAGAAGTAATTTTCACGCATTTCTCGTACCGGATTTATGCATTAATTTAATATTTTGCAAGATAAATAAACAAAATAATTATATTCTGCAAATTTTTGATTTTCAACGCGTGACGCTTTCCCGTTATCCGATTAACCTAAATTTTTCATTAAGGATAACACTATAAAAACTCGAAAAAATTCACCAAGAGTAAATAAGGGCCACTCTAGTGTACACGCACTAACGACTACTTACGCACTGTGGTACAAATGGGGATATTACGTATCTGATATGGAAATAGTTCACAAGATGAATCTTATTACGTTTATAGAGGAAAGGAACGTCTGTTGCAGGCAAACGTTTAATATGTGATACTCTGTTATCAACTTTCTTATCACGTAACATATTAGGCCAACTTAAATTACTAATATCAGGATAACCATTTACCCAATTTAAAGTAACTTTCTTAAGTTAATTATTTAACAAGACAAAATAAATGTAAATGCGCGCAGCATATGTTGCAATGTACAAGAGACGCTAAAGCAATACGAAGAGAGAGTGTATGAAGAAAGTAAAAAGCAGAGGAACGAAATAAAAAAGAAAAGGAGTAGAACAATGAAATTTATATTAAGTTTATAAACTGAATATGTAATTTCAGGTTGTGGGATTGAGTTATAATAATATATTGCAACACAAGCAGCAGAATCTATTAATAAAATATCAAACAAGTAAACTTTTCTTTCACTGTTACTTATTTTCAATCATTAATGTATTGTATAGGTGTCCTATCAATTAATAAATAACACATTAACATTGAATTTCAAATGAACCGTCTGTTTTACTTGTCAAAGTAAACTTAAAAGGATAATTCAAAATGAAGGTAGTGTTCTACTACACACATTCTTACGTAAAGGATTAGTTTAATTATGTAATACTTACGTGCTGTTTTATATATTGTTGTATTAAATTTGTGCACTCTTAATTAAACTGAGATTCCTGCAGATTGGTTTGAAACTTACTTCCTGCGTTTGGAACAAACAATTCAGTGTTTAGTCTGACGACATAGTATGAAATCATGGATTTAACAACGTTAGACGTATTTTTTTAAAACGGTCCCTACCCGTTGATATGCCTGCAAGGATAATTGAAACATTATATCCAGGTTTAATGGTAAAAATAGAGAAACTTATGTGAAAAAGTTTGCAAAGTTATCAAGAGCCAAGACGTTGTATTAATAGAAGATTACAGTATTTTCATGCATAGGTTTTAAAATAAATAAAAAAGGATTCTCTTTTACTGCAGGGTTATTATAGAAGAGAATGTCAGTTTCATATGAAACACCCCCCAAAAGACATACCGTAGAAACGAGTGCATAAATTATTAAAGGCTTTGTGTAAATGGCAGCATTTTCAGGAAATGGCAATACGTCTTGCAGTACATGGGCCTAACCAGTATCACCCTCTAAAGGAAATGGTCCTTCAAGTAAGAGTATTACAGTATGTTTAAAATTTGTTATTCCGTGTCTGGAGTATCTTCGTTGTTTGTCCTACATTTACGGGTACCGGTACGAAACCAAGAATATCAGTAAGGAAACGAATACACACCGTCTGTTGCAGCAATGGAAAGTCGTTCGATAGCAAAGCGTAATTTGTAAAAATAAACAAGGTATGATTAGAACGTACTCCTGTATATGACAGAGCCTCTCAGAATAAGTTTGAGAAGCTGATGCATTCGAGGCCCCGCAAAATCGAAGTAACCAGTCTCAATTTATTGAGTTGAAGATTTCTACGCGAGAGATTTAGAGCAATTGTTCCTTTTCTAAACACCTTCCCACTACTCTCTGAAAGGCACTGCTCAATAATTAATTAAACTAATAACAATTGATTATCAGATTTAATTGATTCAATTAATTAATAAGATTAAACTTGCCTATGCCTAAACAGAAAACGACAGTATTAAAAAAAAACGTTGTATAAAATGAAAACACAAACAACTATAGTTAACGTTGCCATACTCACAAACTACGCACAACGAGAGAAACTATTTTATTGCATTGTTTTTGTGAGAGATTTAATTTGTCGCACATTGAGCAATTTTAAATCCCAAATAGTTACATCTATTTTTCTATGCAATGTCATGGTTTATTTTTTATTAATAAACTTTATCAAAATTTAAGTGGTTACATTAACCACATTCAGTGATGAATTTTATAGTACAACGCAAATTATTAAATGTTTTTCTATATCAAAAGCTATTATACTATAGCATATATGTTTTAAACGTTGCATATATTCCAGGCGTACTAGTAGTTTGGAAATTTCACAAATACGAGATATATGTACTGGATAAATATGCAGTTTATCACGTCTTGTACACAAAATGTTTAAAATAAATATTTAAACTCTATTTACGATGAAAAATTCATATTTCTTGTAAAAAGCGTCCCCAAAACATGGCGCTGAATCTATTCGCTGACGGTCTACACCCACACAATTTATTTGCAATCGCTTCCGGTGTGAAAACTGTTCGTGTAAATCCGCTATAATGTTTTAGAGATCCCGTTTCAGTTCCATTTTCAAATATCATCCATTTATTGAGTTATTAACTGAGTCACTTAAGTGGCAATAACCTAAAAAGTGTATTCTTCAATTCAAGTAATCCGACCACAGTTAACTAACCCAATGCAACTCAAGTATTTTGCTGGTTGGGCTGCAGTTATAATCGATTCGAACGAGAATCAGGGTATCAACCAAAGTTTATAATATGCACTAGTGTCATTGACAATTACTAATACGTAATTAATTAAAATTATTCAGTAATTCAAGGTTTTTGTTAACGGGATAACTGCAACAAGCTCAAATTTATCATTTTCTTACGTTAAATATATTGCCTTTATTGCGTGGCAGCACTTGCTCATTGTGCAAACCATGGAAACTAGATTATTTACCGCCTGTTTTAGCAACCGTTTTGTGAAACATTAAAATTACGTTACAAGTGGTTATAGGTGTAGGATTGTCCGAATGATGATGGAAGCAATCGAACAAATTAGACTGAAGCATTGCACTGAAGTACGCTGCATTAAACGATGGATTTACTTACATACTGGAGGAAAGGGAAATGAGGACAACGGTAAGAACAGTAATACCACGTGACCGTTAAGATACATCAATGGTGCAAATTCTTTGAAATAAGAGAATGAAGTGTGTCGCTACAGTTTCATTGGCTATTGAAACCAGGATAAACGAAATTGATACAACTATTTTAAACATTTCGTCAGGTAAGTGGGCTTATGCATAGTACATCTAACAACTAGTTTTAGAGCTATTTTCCATTATGTTTGTAAATTAAATATTTTAAGCAATGAAATACAATGTTGAAATTTGTTATACACAAGAACATATATGTAGAGTTGTCAAAATAGAATAGGCTTGTGATTTTTTAATTGTTGATTAAAATAGATAAAGTTCATAAATTAAAATTGTCTCTTTTATTTTAGTATAAATATGTAACATATGTAAGAAGATTTAGCAATTAAAAAATTAAATTGTAGTTTTAGCA
Source organism: Panorpa germanica (assembly GCA_963678705.1). Taxonomy (NCBI): domain Eukaryota; kingdom Metazoa; phylum Arthropoda; class Insecta; order Mecoptera; family Panorpidae; genus Panorpa; species Panorpa germanica. The sequence goes on from OY783205.1 coordinate 5,935,457, forward strand.
AAACAGATGTCGGCCATATTTATGACGTAACATGTCGCACTATTAAGGGATTTATAAGAATCCTGTGTTAAGCATGCTATCTCTTTTACACTCCATCGTATAATAACATACGGGATATGTTACATGTATTGGAATTTTCGACAATTTTAATTGTTAATATCTTCTAAAATTTAACGAGTTAATAAAACATATTTGGACACTTGAGGTTATGCTAGCCAACTTTATTAATATACTGCATAGTTTTATAGAAATTAAAACATAATTTACAAGCCAATTGCAAAGGAAACAAAGAGTTCGATGACAAGTGACAAATTGCCAAGCTATTGGGATCACGACGTCTCACAGAGTGTCGCTACGAACAAGCCAGCTGGACAAAATTCATTTTTGTCCTCGTGTTGAAAATATTGTAAACAAAACATTTAAGCACCTGATTCGAATCTCTGAAGTACGGCGATATGAAATGTGAAATTGCAAAATAACTTCAGTTGTATTTTTGTTACACTTTCGACAGTATCTAATTGTGGTATTTTGTAATTTTTGGAAAATTGTTTGTGATGAGTCTAATTGCTAAGGACATGTATTATATTTTTTCAATAAATTTAAATCATAACATGGCTTGTAACATAATGGCTTAGAGAATATGTTTAAAGATTGTGTATTTATGTTTCTTTCTTTATCAACTTCAAAAGTCTATATAAGTAACGTGACAATGAGCTAAACTTTAAATTACATCAACTACGATGTATTAAATTTATTTTTGCAAAAGAAACAAATGAATTTACGATAGCAGAGAGCACGGAGAGTAACAAAATGTTAGAACAAATGGAAAATTTACTTTCAACAATTTGTAAATTTGATGATTTTCAAATACGCATGAACTTTTGCTGACAATAAATAAACCAAAGTGTGTTACGCCTTGACATACAGTCTTTCAGCACAGAACTGTTTTATTTGTGGTGCAATTTTATAGCAACACTAAAAATGTTTGTTTTAATTTGTCTACCCTTCATGTGCGGATTCGGTGTTTCGAATGCGTTTTGCACATTAGCTAAAATAATGTTAAAAAACGATCCAATGAAATTACGCAACGATTCAAGAGTGAAATGGGCCTCATTTTGGACAGACCTTAGCCAGGATTTGGTTTAACACGCGATGGAAACACTGCTCGCCGCTTGTTCAAGAATGCTGAACTGAGTGCTCAGATCACAGGATTGGGTAATCCAACTATCAAACAGTTTTACATATAATTAAGAACATTGTCTTGCAAGATGGTTGCAAGATACGTTTAGATGCATTCAACAATGTTTATCTAGTAACCAGAAGGCTTAAAACCTAAGTCTCTATTTGTGGTTTTATGTGCCTGCTACCATGCATTAAGTATAGGTTCACTGTACAGAGATAATAAAAACCGCAATTGTGAATTGTGAAACTGCAACCAGGAAGCTTTGAGCAAAGATTGCCGTAGGTTCAGATAGCAAAATACTAGAAAATGTTCGTGTTGCAACAAACGGAGATTTATTTATTATTTGTGTTGATCCTAAGTTCGGATCCTGTAATCAATAGCCTCAGAGAGGTTCCTAGAAAGAGAGCATTCAAATTATGTGCAGAGGTCTTAAAACTTAGGCCTAAAACTAAAACACATTCGCTTCGGGCAGATTCGGCCCAAGGTTTGCAACCAGTCGCGTCGTGTGCGGAGGGCCTTAGAGTAGCTCCTACTCTAATTCAAGGACCTGTACCACGGATCGAGAGGATTATTCAAAAACAAATTTATTATGATTTATGTAATATATTATTTATTATTTGTTCTGTTATATAATATTATTAAATTTAAATTTAAATTTAAATTAAAATTAAAATTATTATGGTTTATTTCAGATATTTAGAAATTATTTAGATATTAGAAATTATTGAAAAAAACCAATTAAAACTGTTATGATGGTACTTATTAGTAAGCTTTAATCTAAAAGAATCCTATAAATTATTATTTTAAAGACATGTTGTAATCTTTTAATCTTTGAAAAGATCTTAAGAAGTTTTATGATTCTATTTATCTAAAAAATGTCTTATGCTAGATTAACCTGGACAAATGGAATGGTATGACGTCATAACGTGAAATTACTAATTCTGTTCGTCTACATAATTCCAATAGGCAATAATATAGAGAGATTAAAGTAATCAAAAGGTGAAATTCGATGTTTAGAAGCCAAGACCATATGTGTGTAGTTCTACTGGTCTGTTGTATGCCACGAATTTGTATATTCGGTACAATTAATTTTGTGCGTGTGTCAGTTTTCTTCTCAACACTGGTAAATCTATTGGTATTGGATGGGTGACTTCATTTGGCTAATTATACTAATTAAGTAAAAATTAGGTTTAGTAAACTTACAATTTTCTGATCTGCGCCCTGTGGATAGTTAGAATATTGATATAAACATAAAATAAAACAGATAGAATTCAATCAGATGAATGTTCTCGAAAACTCAAGTAAAGGAATAACGGCCAACACAGTTGATATTTAGAGCAGACAGAAATCACTGTGCATATTGTTAAATTATTATAAATTTATATAAAAAGGAATTGTCAATTAAAATAATAAACTTTAATTATCGTTTCTTTGATTTCAGATAAGATAGTATGATTTAAGTTAAGCAGTGAAATTTTTATAATGTTTATGTAAATTACTAATTTACATACACAATAATTCAAATTCAGAAGCAACACATAAGTTTGATTAATAATTTATAATTCCTAATAAAATGCCTTTTAGGTAAAGGTTTTAAAACCTTAACGATGGTATTTCAGAATTTAGAAGCAGAAAGTAAGTATAAAAAGTTAAATAAGTATTATACAGTATTATTAAAACAGGTTTAAAACACTAATTTCCTAATAGAAAATGTAGTTATAATCTCTCCAACGTACTACTTAAAGAAGCTCGTGAAGATACTGACTGAAATGCTACATTTAAAATTATGATAAATTATAATATACATAATAAATTTAAATTGTAAAGGCTACTTCATAATATAGCTTTATTATTCTCTAGATAAGAATTTAGAATCGCCGCACAATTACTAGGTATATGTTCAACAAAATAACCCTTTTATCATAGAAAACTTAATTTTATTATAAAAAGCTTTCGATCTCCCATGCGAGTCATCTTTAGGTAAAAAAATATTCTCTTATCAATACTAGTCAAAATGGTAAACCAATAAGGTTGAGATACTTTCAAGAGTAGCAGAAATATCCAGTGAAGTAACTCAGGGTCACCTATCAATAGAACCAAGAGAGGCTCTCTTGGTTCTATTGAATACTTGAAACCGCAACCAATCTTTGTTACTGAAGTCAAAGCAATTAAAACTAAAATTATTGCTACTGACTACGACTAACAATGAAGAATAATATGTAATGACCACAATGAGATCAGGGCATGTTGTGAAAGTTATGCCAACAAACATTGAAACTTACAAAATAATCAGGGAAAATCAATGGAAACAGATACCAATAAAGACAACCTTAATTAAACAGATATGATGTTAATGAAGCAACAGGTATTTGACAGAATAGAAAATACGTTTGAGCGGATGATGGACCAGGTAATGGATCGAATGCTTGATGTAGTCATTACGAAGCTAATAAGCAAATGAAACGGCTACTGACCTGACACTGCCTCGTCCATTCTACAGGATACTTTCTTCATACCTCCAAGACAGATGTTTCAGCGTGAAATTTCAAGACGAAGCTACTCACTCATCTTTCGTACCCAATAATGGCTGCAGTTCCACAGAGCAGTGTTCTTGGCCCACATTGTACACAGCAGACCTTCCCAGTAACAGCCAGGCAACAACAGCAAATTTTGCAGATGGCACAACAATTTTGGCTGTGCATGAAACTCCAGATGTAGCATCACAGCAAGTACAAGCTGTCCTAGCCGAGGTTCAAGACTGAAGAAGTGGTGAATTAAAGCAAACAAGACGAAGTCAACTCATGTTTCATTTACTTTATGTAGAAACACATGTCCTCCTGTACGTTTTATTAGTACAAATTATACCACAATGTGAAGAGGTATAAGAAACATGAACTATATAAGTGGACTAGCGCTTCGTTCCGTCGCGAAGCGACATGTATATAATACTTTTGATAAAATAAAAGTTATTTCCTAAATTAAACGTAATGAAAAATATTATTTTATGTAATTTGCGTTAAAATATATCTAAAATTTATATTCCTTCATTTTATTCTAATTCCTTTATTTCCTCTAATTAAGCACTGCATTCACCAATCTCCAGCGGGGCGGGGCGCCCCTAAACCCCAATCATCACCTCTTGGCTCCATGCTCTCTAACGTTTCTGAACTTTTAATTCTTCTAAAATTCCACCACAAAGCACCTCCTTCCCGCACCATGACACACACTCAGCAGGTCTGTATTTCTGACCATCTTCGGTCTTTAGAGCACTGTTCCAACGCCCCCGCTTTAGCACTATAATTAAATAACCATTCGCTTACAATCCCCCCCCCCACACCCCCCTTACCAATTTCTTAACAATTAATTTTCAAAGTTAGTACTTTTCTGATAACCTACAAAGTAAATCCTCATCCTTGTAGGTACATTATTCTTAAATAATTATTCGATAAGATAAATGTTCAAATTTATTTTCATTCGTTTCACTGTAAACCTACCCAATTAGATCAATTAATTTCAGTTTTTAAGAATGCCTAGCCCCTCGCTCCTAATCATCTTATCCATAGCCCTTGTCGTTCCCGTACTTGCACATTTAATTTAATTCCACTGCACCGCCGCCCACACTTGCAGCACCACGACATAGACTCTGGTGACTTAGTGTCGCAGTACATACCCCAAGTTTCAATTTTCTTTATTGAATATTTCAGTCTTTTACCGTCTCAATTCCCGCTGGCACTGAAAATTCGGGGTTTTTTTCATTAATTACTGTCTACGGTATATAGCATATACGTACCAAGTTTCAAAGTTTCAACTCTATTATTCTTTCAACATTGCCCCCAAAATTTCAAATTATTTTTAAATATGCACAATTATGATTTCAATACACACAGCAATTTCAGTTTTCTACCTTTTCAGTTCGTAAGATATTCGCAGAAGTATTTTTTGAAAATCCAGTTTTTCCATATTTTCATCATCAAAATTGCGGGCTTTTTGATGGTGGATTAAATATTAATAAATCTAATACTACAGTAACAATAATCATTATCAAAAGAGTAGTTTTAAACCACAACATTTTTTAAAAAGTGTAGAAAACTGATTACACAAGTTAACATGGCGTTTGGAAGATAAATTAATTTGTTTACTTACGGGCTACTCACGTAATTTGTTGATAGTAATGTAAAATAAAACGTTATGTTAATGTGATGTAATGATAGTGCGTCACATTACCTAGGTACTATTTATTATTTATAAATTTATCTCGAAAATGTTATCAACATCATATGAATACATTGTCTTACAAATGGATGTCTTAACTAGAAATGTTAACGGTTTTTTTATTAATTGTTTGTTTTTGGACGGTTGACAAAAGTATTAATAAATTTAACGTTAAAATAACAACAATCGTTTTTAAAAGAGTAGTTTTAAAGTACAAAATATTTAAAATAAGAGTAGAAAAGTAATAGCACAATTTAACAGGGTGTTTTAAATATAAATTAATTTTGTTTACTTACTGGCTACTCATGTAATTTGTTGATAGTAATGTGAAATAAAGCGTTATGTTAATGTGATGTAATAACAGTGCGTCATATTACCTAGGTACTATTTATTATTTAATAAATTTATCTCGCAAAAGTTATCAACATCATACTAATACATTGTCTTACAAATGGATATCTTCAATAGCAATGTTAACGCCATTTAATGAATTGCGGGTTTTTTGACGGTTTAACACCAGTAAGGGCTTACGATATATATGTATGTGTCAAGCCAGCTGTTAGTTTCTTTTTTAAACTGTAAGCTCTCTGTCAATAAAGTTGAGTTAAGTTTCCAATACATTAAAATATAACATTAACGTTATATTGTAATGTATTGGAAACTTGGGTATTAGTAACTTTTCTCGTAATACTAATTAGAAAGAATTAGCTTTAGTAAAAGTAAGTTTGTTGTAGCTTTGAATTGAGGATTTTGAATATTGATACAAACATTAAAGAAAATAAATTCAAATCAATCAGATGAATGTTCTACGAAACTGAGTGAATAAACATTATTAAATACATACATTTTTACAATAGGGCAACCCCTATTTTTTAAGTTCAATATTTTTTTGCGTAGCCTTCCCATTTGGTGCCATTGCAAGAAAACCTAATCTGTGTAAAATTTCAGGTCAACAGGATAACGGGAATGCGTGACTCAAGAGGCTTGAAAATCGAAAAGACCCACAGAAAAATTATTTTATTTATTATCTCAATTTATTTATATCTAATATTATCTCTATTTATTATCTAAAAGAGATAAAAGAGAAATGGAAATAAATAGAGAACTGGATGTTTTTAAGTATCCTGGCGTATTACGCAAGAAATTAGGAAATCCACTTTGGTCTAAAAAATACAACAAGAGTAAACCAAACCGGAAAAGTAAAAAGGAAAAGCAATAAAAAGAAGATACCAAGTAGGCGAAATGGACTACTTTAAAGACAAGAAAATCTAAGAACACTAAGAACATCCTCGGTGTAAGGTTAAAATAACTTTAACCCAACGGGTTTTGCCATATGGTCCAGTCCATTCTAGAGACCAACTAAAAAATATGAGACATTCGACAGAGTAAAGTTTGCTGTTCGCCGAGAACGGGACAACATACCATCAACACTTCTAGCACCAACCGCTGTACTTCAATCAAATATTTTGTTAACTCCCTTTGTGCTCTCATTTAGTTCTATTGACGATAAAGCAATGTAATGCGTTATAATGAAACTAAATTTCACCTGTAAACAGGTAGAATGATCGTAAAGTGGTTTTAATCCCTTTTCGGTTTTTTTTTAAAGTTCCTCACATGAACGAAATGTAACTTAAATACATAAAGAGGTATGACGTCATAAACAAAACACAAATCACAAACATGTCGGGCTACAAATTTATTTACGATCACGTTTTCTAAATAGATGTCTTAAATAGCAATGTTTATGCTTTTTGAAAAAATTGCGGGCTTTTTGATGGTGGATTAAGTATTAATAAATCTAATACTACAGTAACAATAATCATTATCAAAAGAGTAGTTTTAAACCACAACATTTTTTAAAAAGTGTAGAAAACTCATTACACAAGTTAACATGGCGTTTGGAAGATAAATTAATTTGTTTACTTACCGGCTACTCACGTAATATGTTGATAGTAATGTAAAATAAAGCGTTATGTTAATGCGATGTAATGATAGTGCGTCATATTACCTAGGTACTATTTATTATTTAATAAATTTATCTCGAAAATGTTATCAACATCATACGAATACATTGTCTTATAAATGGATGTCTTAACTAGAAATGTCAACGGTTTTTTTTTATTAATTGCTGGTTTTTGGACAGTGGACAGAAGTATTAATAACTTTAACGTTAAAATAACAACAATCGTTATCAAAAGAGTGGTTTTAAAGTACAAAATATTTAAAACAAGAGTAGAAAAGTAATAGCACAATTTAACAGGGTGTTTCAAATATAAATTGATTTGTTTACTTACGGGCTACTCACGTAATTTGTTGATAGTAATGTAAAATAAAGCGTTATGTTAATGTGATGTAATGACAGTGCGTCATATTACCTAGGTACTATTTATTATTTAATAAATTTATCTCGAAAATGTTATCAACATCATACTAATACATTGTCTTACAAATGGATATCTTCAATAGCAATGTTAACGCCATTTAATAAATTGCGGGTTTTTTGACAGTGAACACAAGTATTAATAAATCGAACGTTAATCTAACAACAATCGAAATTTATAAGTTTAAAGCACACGGTAATGTGAGGTTATGATAGCGCGTCATGTTACGCACTAATGAAAGATAATTATTTCAAATATGTATAAGGTAAACTTGTTTATGTTAAATAAATCTTTAATACACGTCGCTGAAGTTGGCGAAAAGTATTGGTAATGGTGTGACAGGTCTTTCTACCGAAATAAAGTTGTTAACAAATACCAAAATATAAATCTAAGAAAGTTCCGCAAATGTTAGGTGCGAAAATTGGTTGGGTTCAATTTAATTTTGGATTTTTATTTTATGCCACCATATGTACATATATTCGAATAAAAGCCCCTGCAGTGATACAAGATCACAATGCGAGTTAACTTTGAATATACAACCCTATTATTATATTATGAAATACAATATTATGAATAGGCAAATATAGTATATACAGCAAATAATACAACTATCTTTTGCAAAAAATCATTACTGTGTAAGATTAAAACCTGACAATGACAGGCATAACCATGTAAGACATGCCAGCATTTGCATAAAGAGAAGTTATAAAATATAAGTACTGTAATATAGTCTGTAATACAGCTCTGACCACGTTACTCGCAACTCTGTTACAACTTTAATATCAATTATTATCAATAAAATTAACTTGTGTTAAAAAAGGAATAAAGTTTTTTTTTGTGTTATGTACGTTCCCCAAACTTAACTTGCGTAAACAGCTTATTCGAATCTTTGTGTTTGGTGCCATTCAGTTGCAGCACCGTTATTTGGGTAACCGTTTGAGGCGACAAGGATCCAAAATGTCAAATCAAAAACTAAAGAACCATCTGACAGTAGCTTCTTGAACAAAATGATTTCATAATGAAAATTACAGAACATTTCTTTTGTCGGAGTATATGTTGAGTAGTCGTTGCTCTTTTTATAGCAAAATGTTTTCAATATTATATTTTATAACGTTTTTTCCAATTTACACATTATTTGTAGTTTTCGTTACAAATTTATTTACAATTGTACCACAAAAGACCTCCTATAATACTTAATTTATATGTGTAATATTTTATACTAACTAATAAACAATATTACTGATCTACAAACGCACGAGTTTTATTTAAATCATGTCCTATCTTGGGCTTAACTTGGAATTACGATATGAAAAGTACAAACTTCAATCGAGATCGTTTTATTTTAATTTGCTCAAGAATCTCTAGTATACCACCACAACAGCTATACGTGTTATTTTGATAGCTGCCACAATTTTTAACTCGGATAAATGACTTTTCAGTCCGTTCGCGTTCCACGCAGTTATTCTCAGTGCACTTTCTCCTTCCTTTGTTCTGATTTTCTATAACTTCTCTGATGCTGGATTTAGCTTTACTCACTCTAATAGAAATGCCTTCCATTTTTTTGTCCAACTGGATCAACTTTTCAAGTATTGTTTACATAGTTTGCATCAGTGGGATCCACTGATTGGTTTGTCTGCCCTAAATGGTGAACCGTGTTCTTCATTGCATGATGGTTGCATGAGCAAAAGATGTTTCTGCAGATACTCTCACAATTTCTTTTACTGCAAAGTTGTTTTTAATATTTTCTTTATTTACAGCTGGATTGTTGTTGAAGTTCTCTGTTTCCCTTCTGTTTTAAATTTCTTCTGCAACAATACATCCACTATAGCTTGCTGGATGTTCCTCGTTACAGTTTATGCATTTTGGTACTTTTTCTATGCTTTTCCTGCCATCTTCTGTTATTTAGGCAGCAGCACATTTTACGCAACTTAGTTGTCTATTTCAAAATTTGTGGGTGTGGACTAGTTTAGATTTTCTTAATGTCTCTATTCTTACTGTCATCCCTAAGATTTCTTCAATGTTCATTATGTTGGTTATGTCCTCCTTATTGTCGAACGGTATCATAAAACTAACCTCTAGTGGCTTTGTTGTAGTTCTCTGAAGAATATTTACTGCTTCGTATGCTTTTCCTTTTAGATTGGTTATAATGTCTTGGTTTGCTCAATCGGGGTGAAGTCCACGAGCCATAACTCTTATTGATAACTTGTTTTCATAAGTGAACCATTTCAGCTCCATAGTTTCCAAAACCTTAACAAGATCCCTGTAATACTTATCTTCAAGAACATTGAATTTGATTTCTCGACTATTGAGAAGTTTTGCCTTGAAAGTCTCTGTTCTTTTAATGTTTTTAAAATTTGTTCATAATTCCATTTTTCCACTTTTAATGGTGGTACATGTGGTTTGTTTGGCTCAGATCAACTGCTTCCGGCCTTGGCGGGGGTTGTTGTGGCGAGATAGTAGATGAATTATTAGCTTAATTATTAGTTATTAGACAATAGAAATACTTAGCGCGTTTTTTACGCTCAAAAAGCAAGCAAGTAGAGAGGCATCGCGGAGCTCTAGACGAGGTAATGAAATGAATTTCACGCGAGCCACTCGAGAATATATTTGCAAACTAATTTCAGTAGAGAATGTGCCACTAATATTTTCAACAAAGGATCAGATATTGGATTACCATGATATGAATGCGGAATTGTTCAAGAAGTGGTTTAAAGAACAACTGATTTCCAATTTACAAGTGCCATTATTAATGATCATGGATAACGCAACATACATTCCACATAATATTGTTATAAAAAATATTAGAACTCCTACCTAAATAAAACATGAAAAAGAACGACTTGCTTATTTATCTTCAAAAAAATAATATCTCAACCACACCAGAAGGGCTAAAAACCAAACTTTCGTTTCTTAAAGACAACCGTCTATCAAAAGTATATGAAATTCACAGCATCGGAATAGAACGTGGTCATGGAATCAAGTATTGCGTCTTCCACCTTATCACTATGATTTCAATGCTATTGACTTAGTATAGGCCAACTGTAAAGAATTTTATATCAAAAAAAACTTTATATAAAAGAAAAGGACTGAAGAATAAAAATGTTTTATCTATGTGGCAAGAATCGTTAAATAGTGTGGATGTGGTATATTGGAGAAATTGCATAAAAACTGTAAAAAACAAGATGTTACGATGCTGGGATCTTATAGCGCATAATAAATTTAATTGTTGAAACAACCCAATAGGGAAATATGCAGCGGTCGTTAAGGGACAAAATACGAATAACTTTGACTATAAAACCGGTGTTTCCACAATACTATCTGCAGTTGATGCCTTAGAACCCAATGGGTTCGGAGAATTTATTTTTCGTGAATTTAAAAGTTCAACTCCAAACGCACGAGTTGAATCATTAAAATTTTAACTTGCCCTTCAGCCATTGTTACTTAAAATGAAATTTCGTTTAAATTAAAAATAAGTACAGAACAAATGCTAGTTAACTTAATTGTGAATTGAGATATAAGAGAAGTAATTGGTAGAAAATAAATGAATGACAAGGAATATTGGACTGACTTACTTGACCGCGGTCGATGAATTTCATCTCACAAAATGAATTGTTGTAGACTATGCCAATGCTGATTGGTAGCGAATAATAGACTGGATACGCAATGATCCAGCGCTCTTGTAGATTATGCAAATGCTTATTGATGGCGAATAATAGACTGCATACGCAATGATCCAGAACTCTTGTAGATTATGCCAATGCTCATTGATGGCGAATAATAGACTGCATACGGAATGATCCAGCGCTGTGGTAGATTATGTCAATGCTTATTGATGGCGAATAATAGACTGGATACGCAATGATCCAGCGCTGTTGTAGATTATGCAAATGCTTATTGATGGCGAATAATAGACTGCATACGCAATGATCCAGAACTCTTGTAGATTATGCCAATGCTCATTGATGGCGAATAATAGACTGCATACGGAATGATCCAGCGCTGTAGTAGATTATGTCAATGCTTATTGATGGCGAATAATAGACTGGATACGCAATGATCCAGCGCTGTTGTAGATTATGCCAATGCTTATTGATGGCGAATAATAGACTGCATACGCAATGATCCAGAACTCTTGTAGATTATGCCAATGCTCATTGATGGCGAATAATAGACTGCATACGGAATGATCCAGCGCTGTAGTAGATTATGTCAATGCTTATTGATGGCGAATAATAGACTGGATACGCAATGATCCAGCGCTGTTGTAGATTATGCCAATGCTGATTGATGGCGAATAATAGATGGGTTACGCAATGATCCAGCGCTGTTGTAGATTATGCTAATGCTTATTGATGGTGAATAATAGACTAGATGCGCAATGATCCAGCGCTGTTGTAGATTATGCCAATGCTTATTGATGGCGAATAATAGACTGGATACGCAATGATCCAGCGCTGTTGTAGATAATGCCAATGCTTATTGATGGCGAATAATAGACTGGATACGCAATGATCCAGCGCTGTTGTAGATTATGCCAATGGTGATTGATGGCGAATAATAGATGGGTTACGCAATGATCCAGCGTTGTTGTAGATTATGCTAATGCTTATTGATGGTGAATAATAGACTAGATGCGCAATGATCCAGCGCTGTTGTAGATTATGCCAATGCTTATTGATGGCGAATAATAGACTGGATACGCAATGATCCAGCGCTGTTGTAGATTATGCCAATGCTTATTGATGGCGAATAATAGACTGCATACGCAGTGATCCAGCGCTCTTGTAGATTATGCTAATGCTTATTGATGGCGAATAATAGACTGGATACGCAATGATCCAGCGCTGTTGTAGATTATGCCAATGCTGATTGATAGCGAATAATAGATGGATTACGCAATGATCCAGCGCTGTTGTAGATTATGCTAATGCTTATTGATGGTGAATAATAGACTAGATGCGCAATGATCCAGCGCTGTTGTAGATTATGCCAATGCTTATTGATGGCGAATAATAGACTGGATACGCAATGATCCAGCGCTCTTGTAGATTATGCCAATGCTTATTGATGGCGAATAATAGACTGGATACGCAATGATCCAGCGCTGTTGTAGATTATGCCAATGCTGATTGATGGCGAATAAAAGATGGGTTACGCAATGATCCAGCGCTGTTGTAGATTATGCTAATGCTTATTGATGGTGAATAATAGACTAGATGCGCAATGATCCAGCGCTGTTGTAGATTATGCCAATGCTTATTGATGGCGAATAATAGACTGGATACGCAATGATCCAGCGCTCTTGTAGATTATGCCAATGCTTATTGATGGCGAATAATAGACTGGATACGCAATGATGCAGCGCTGTTGTAGATTATGCCAATGCTGATTGATGGCGAATAATAGATGGGTTACGCAATGATCCAGCGCTGTTGTAGATTATGCTAATGCTTATTGATGGTGAATAATAGACTAGATGCGCAATGATCCAGCGCTGTTTTAGATTATGCCAATGCTTATTGATGGCGAATAATAGACTGGATACGCAATGATCCAGCGCTGTTGTAGATTATGCCAATGCTGATTGATGGCGAATAATAGATGGGTTACGCAATGATCCAGCGCTGTTGTAGATTATGCTAATGCTTATAGATGGTGAATCATTGACTGGATGCGCAATGATCCAGCGCTGTTGTAAATTATGCCAATGTTTATTGATGGTGAATCATTGACTGGATACGCAATAATCCAGCGCTGTTGTAAATTATGCCAATGCTTATGGATAGTGAATAATAGATGGGTTACGCAATGATACAACGCTTATGTATATTATGTTAATGCTGATTGATGGCGAATAATAGACTGGATACGCAATGATCCAGCGCTGTTGTAAATTATGCTAATGCTGATTGATGGTAAATAATAGACTGGATGCGCAATGATCCAGCTCTGTTGTAGATTATGCTAATGCTTATTGATGGTGAATCATTGACTGGATGCGCAATGATCCAGCGCTGTTGTAAATTATGCCAATGCTTATTGATGGTGAATCATTGACTGGTTACGCAATAATCCAGCGCTGTTGTAGATTATGCCAATGCTTATGGATAGTGAATTATAGATGGGTTACGCAATGATACAACGCTTATGTATATTATGTCAATGCTGATTGATGGCGAATAATAGATTGGATACGAACATTCTCTTCTGTGTAGCGATTGCAATGAACGTATAAGGCATTTTATTGAGTATATATTACAATGTACTGACATCTAATTAAAGTCATTAATCGTTAATGAAGTAATTGCAGTTTACTTGCAAATATTTTGCGAAACGGTGTAAACCAAAATCTATAAATAAATCAATTTATTGTGTAATAGAATAGGTTTTCCATCAACCTCAGGCAAATTGCATAAGATTATCATATTTAGTAAATGCTACTATAAGACAACTGTATGTTGTTACAAGTGCCCTAGGGGACTACGCAAGAAATTAGGATATCGGCTTTGTTTTAAAAAGTACAGTACAACAGTAAACAAATCCGGGAAACCAAAAAACAACGTATTAAAAAGAATATACCAAGAGGCCGAATTGGACTACTTTATTATCAAGAAACACTAAGAGCACTGAGAGCATCCTCGGTTGGAGGTTAAAGTAAACTAAACCAAAAGAATGCTCCATTTGTCCCCCATCGACTTCTTCATTGCTTGCAAAGTATTTTTCTCTGAGTGATTCCTTCAAGGGTGCGAATAAAAAATAGTCACAAGGTAAATGTATCTCTTGTTTGGTCATGGCTGTAATACCAAAGAGAAGCGCAATGAAAAGAAGACACCAAGAGGCTGAAATGAACTACTTTAATGTCAAGACGCAGTAAGAGCATCCACAATTTGAGGTTAAAATAAACTAAAACAAAAGAATGCTCCACTTAACTACGTGTAAATACACGTTACTGTGATATTATTGGTTCGGAGCTGTTCGGTGGTACACTCCGGCACACCATCAAATGAACATTAAATATACGCACGAGCTCAAGAAAACCAGACTTAATGTTATTAAAATTAAAAATACCAAACAAAACAGAAGACTAGTCTTTATCAAATAGTTTTGGACAACTCAATAAATCGACCAATGCACAGAAAGTGAACGCCGCAAAACAGGACAAGGCAAGAAAAAAAATGATTAGTTCAATAAATTATTTAATACTAGCTGACCCGGCGAACTTCGTACCGCCTAACAGTCAATGAATGTCGTGTTACCTTTTAGCTGAACTAATTTAGGCTTTGATGAACGTAATACAATGATACAAAATAATATTAATATAGATAGAAACATAAAAGTATTTTATTATGATGAATGATGATGAAAACATACAGAATGAGAATAAAAACTAAAAAAATAATAATAATTAAGTAATTCAAACTCATGTCAGAAAAAAATGATTGAAAACTATGTTCTGCAGATTGGAATACACTCGGATTAATTCATTAATGGGATTTTCATTCAAGCACCTTGTGGTAAACGACATTCTTTGTTTTTTGGTCAGGCGCAAGAACAAATAAAGCGAATGGTTTGCCGACACGTGAGCATGCCACGTACAATTGACCATGAGAAAAACATGCATTTTCTAGATTGAGGCCACAAATTGTCAAGGATTGGCCCTGTGACTTGTTGATCGTCATGGCGAAGGCAAGAAGAATCTAGAATTGAATTCGTTTAAACTCAAATGGCATATCCGTTGGGATCATCAAAATTCTTGAAATAAGAACTTTCTCATCTTTAAATTTTCCTTTAAGTATCGACGTGTGAATCACATTGCTCATCAGTTTTTTTATCACCAAAGGCGTTCCATTGCACAGTTTTGGTTGGTTTAAATTTCTAAGCATGATGACTACCGAGCCAACCATAAGTTATAAATTGTGCGGTGGTAAACCAGGCACATCCAAGGAGTTTAAAAATTCACTTGGATAATTAGTGGCTTCTTCTTCGTTTGTTACACAGTCGATAGATTTGAATGAATACAGAGTACCTACGTTTTGATTTTGAATTATAAAATTGAGGTCATCTACATCTTTATTTTTAGCGGCCAAAATTGCTCGCTCACTTAACCGTTTAGTATTTTTGTGGTTAGCAATGATATCCAGGAATACTTTGTTGATAAGCTCGTCTTTTGATAATACAAAATTGCAAACATTTGGAGGAAATGAAATCAATCCGCTCGATTTGTCAACAGGAACACATCCATTACCGATAGTCAGCAATTGCTTTGAGAAATCATCAGCAGATAGATCGTTCAACAATGCAACTCTCATATTTACAGACAGTTGAAGTTTCTTTACATATCGATATAGATTTGATGCTTTGAGGCAAGCGTTTATTTCGTCGGCAGCAGTAGATCTTGGAATGACTGGTAGTGTTTGTCGGAAATCGC
Organism: Panorpa germanica; assembly: GCA_963678705.1. Lineage (NCBI taxonomy): Eukaryota > Metazoa > Arthropoda > Insecta > Mecoptera > Panorpidae > Panorpa > Panorpa germanica. The sequence goes on from OY783205.1 coordinate 5,951,661, forward strand.
CAGATAATAAAATCATTGCACCACCAAAACATCTCAAGTCATTGCGCAGATCTTTTAATGTTCGGTCTAGTGCTTCCAATGCGCGTTTGTGCGCCATTGTGCATTCGTCCCATATGATGATTTTTGATGCTACTAAATTTTTGGCCATTGCGGAGTGTTTCGAAATGTTACATGTCGGTTGTTCAGTAGTTTGAAGGTTTAATGGCAATTTTAACGCTGAGTGACCGTACGGCATCCGTATAACATTGTGGCCGCTATTCCAGAAGAAGCAATTGCTACCGCAATTTCGGATCTTGCACGCACAGTGGCTAAAATCATTGACATTAGGAATGTCTTCCCAGTTCCACCGGGGGCATCCAAAAAAAATAAGCCGCCATTTCCATCATCAATTGCATTAATCAGTGTATCATAGACTTCCCTCTGCTTAGGATTCAACAGAGGTACATTCGTTTGGACTGATTGGATTAGTTCATGTGGATCAGATTCACGTTCACGTTCCAATTCTCTATTAAATGCGTCATTCATTCCGCGATCTGGCGCTGGCATTCCTAACCTAACTAACAAACTGCCGCAAACTGCCGCAAGCAGTTCATAATTTTTAATTTTTGTAATATCCATTCAACGCCTGATTAGTAGGCAACAATACAAACAGGATTTAATGTAACACATATCTTCGGTCAAGAGCAAAGTTTTCATTGTTTTTAAGATGTATTATGCTATTCGGGGCGGAGACAAATCCAACGAATCAATAACCATGAATATTGGTTCAGCAGATCTCGAGTTATAAGTGTTGCAACAAACCCGTCTTTCTTTTATATATATAGATATTTAGCTCATAATATTTTTTTGTTTCACGCCTAAATTCACAATTACATAAATCGCGAATTTCTAGTCGCGAAGTTCCATTGTACGCCTGATATCCACAGATATATGACTGTCACCAGCTAGCAGAGTTAAGTTAGTAAAGAAATAAACCATTGCCTGATGGGTTGTGGTCTTTTCTTGTGTGTACATATACAAATAATAACAAAATTAATAATACCAAGTGTATTCCCAAGAGTATGTGTTATGTAAGATTACGTAAAGTCAGAAAGAGAAAGAAATTGATAACATGACCTAATAATGTAAAACTATGGTAAATTGTTTTGTAGGAAATGAGAATATTAAATTCAAACCTTGAGGTAAATACAGGAGTCGGCGCTCGGTGTTACCAAATTTACTCCGCTGTAGCAACCAAACGGCGCGGTAATGACAGCGCGCCTATTTTGTGACAAGCGTCAACAAAAAAATGTTATCGAAATGGAATTCAAACGCAATCGTGTTATTGTTTTATATATAGCTGGAAAATCGTAATCAGCCATTGTTAATGAGCTCTAACATCTCCATGTGAACAAAATGTGTGTGTATCAGATTACACGTTACAATGGTACTGGTAGCATCAAAAAGCGTCATGGAGGTGAACATTTAAAAACCTCAACATCGCGCAGAAATGATTCAAAGAGTGGTGGCCAGAATTCATTGGCGAAAAATCGGATTTCTCGTAACATGGGGCATATATTAACCAATTAACTACGATTATACCCCTACAAAGTATAAAAAGGGCAATATTTACCACCTGCAGAAGATAAAGTTCGTCCGAGAAGTGTTAAAATACTAGCGAGCTTAAGAATTTAGTCTTTTCTGATGAAAATTGTTATAAAATAAAATGTTAAAATACGGTTCAGCATTGTTTAAACGTGTATGATTAGAGTGCAAAAGGACAATTCAGACCAGGGTGTAAAGAAAAATCAACAACTTTACCGTGGAAAGATGATAAGCAATGCTTTGTTACCTTGACAATAAAACAACTCGGTAGGCACCATCCCATAAAACCCGTGAAATATAACGTTTTTTACAATAAAAAGTTGCCAGCTTCATTTCTTTACAACAAGGGCCATCATATTCCTGGACTTTAACCCAATGGTTTTTCCTTATGGTCCAGTCCATTCTGGAAACGAACTTAAAAATATGAGACAATCGACACAGTAAAGATTGCTGTTCGCCGAGAATGGGATAACATACCATCAGAACACTTTGGTGAGCGTGTGAAGCTTTCTTGGACTTTCTTGGATACTCGATGCTAACCGCGCTAAAGGTACATCGCGCTACATCGGACAATAATATATATATATTTTTAATTGGACGATATACAAAGTTTTTAAATTAAAAAAATTAAAAATTGATAAAATTACAGCATTTTTAATTGGTAACACTTCGAGCGCCGACCACTGTTTTCAATCAAATATTAAAACAAGAGTAGAAAAAAGCATAATTTAACAGGGTGTTTCAAAGAAAATATGATTTGTTTACTTACCAGCTACTCACGTAATTTGTTGATAGTAATGTAAAATAAAGCGTTATGTTAATGCGATGTAATGATAGTCGCATTAGATAGGTAGTATTTATCATTAATAAATTTATCTCGAAAATGTTATACATTGTCTTACAAATGGATATCTTAAATAGCAATATTAACGGTTTATTTATAAATTGCGGGCTTTTTAACGGTCGAGACAAGTATTAATAAACCGAACGGTAATCTAACAACAATCGAAGATTTTTAGTTTTAAAGCACAAAATGTTAAACAAAAAGTAGAAAACTAATAGCACAATTTAAAGTATGTTAATAATAAATAGATATTTATTTGCTCACCTTCTACTCAAGTAATTTAACACACGTTAATGTGAGGTTATGATAGCGCGTCATCTTACATACTAATGCAAGATAATTATATCAGATATGTATAAGGTAAGCTTGTTTATGTTAAATAAATCTTTAATACACGTCGCTGAAGTTGGCGAAAAGTATTCGTAATGGTGTACAAGGTCTTTCTACCAAAAAAAAATCTGAGAAAGTTCGGCAAAGGTTAGGTACGATACAAGCCACTGCTGCGATAACAGCTCATGTGAACATTTGTGTTCGATGCCGTTCAATTGCACGTTATAGTCCAAGATCCCAGAACGATCTGACATAACTTATTTTCAAAAGCATAGAACTTTCGGTTCTAAGTAGTCTCTACATGTACTTTTAATACCTGCGTATTTGTGGAGTTTGCTCGGTGACACCTGGGCAGGTACCAGGTGAGAAAGGTAACTAAAAATCAGAGTTACTTTACTTATTTTTGTATGACCGATTTTTAAATATATTTTGTAGAATGTTATTTCTGAAGTAAAATTAAAAGTGTCAGACGCTTTCCATGGGCCAGAACTTTTGTAATACGCTTTAAAGCTCTGTAAAAAATCTTTAAAGGATTCTTTAAAGGATTTTAAAATAAGGATATGAAATCGTTTCGTGTAGACCGTTTGGCCTAATGGATAAGGCGTCGGACTTCGGATCCGAAGATTGCAGGTTCGAGTTTCTGTCACGGTCGAATTACTTTTTGCTAGTTTTAATATCATCTACAACATATGGATTTATAAATAAATCAAAAGTTTCGATAAACTTTTGCAACTGCTTAGCATTAGTTTTTATAGCATGATTAGTGAGCTCGGCCGAAACGTCTTGCTCTTTTTGCAAACCTAAATCTTGGTACACTGAACTAATTATTGTGGATCTGACATCATGACTCCGGGCCCATCGTTGACGTGCAGAAATTGAATTCGTGAAATGTATTATACCAGTGAGTTTCCTTGCTGCGTTAGCGTTGATTGTTTGTTCAAGAACAAGATCGATGGGTTGTTTAGAAAAAGGCTTATTGGTTCTTCGAATGCCAAAAAAACCTTCTTGGAATTCTTCGTACAAATTAGGATGAGTTTCGGCTACGTTTAATAAATTTGCGCAGTATCTAACAGTCCAACGAGCATAATTTGGTTGGTTACAGATGAAAAATAAATTTGTGATCTTTGGTAGTACGTACTTGAATAGATCAAAATCTCCAACTCGAATGCTTCTAGATAAAGTTAAATAATAGTTGACAAGGTTTATGTAGATTAAATAAAACTGCGGTGTTTTTCCATGCTCGCCGTTCAGAGTCTGTTGTTTATAAATGCAATAATTATTCAATAGTTCCTTTAAATCTTCATTCTCAATTTCAAAAGATGATATCGGAGTATTTTGTAGACGCATAATTAAATAGATATTAAAACTAGCAAAAAGTAATTCGACCGTGACAGGACTCGAACCTGCAAACTTCGGATCCGAAGTCCGACGCCTTATCCATTAGGCCAAACGGTCTACACGAAATGATTTCATATCCTTATTTTAAAATCCTTTAAAGAATCCTTTAAAGATTTTTTACAGAGCTTTAAAGCGTATTACAAAAGTTCTGGCCCATGGAAAGCGTCTGACACTTTTAATTTTACTTCAGAAATAACATTCTACAAAATATATTTAAAAATCAGTCATACAAAAATAAGTAAAGTAACTCTGATTTTTAGTTACCTTTCTCACCTGGTACCTGCCCAGGTGTCACCGAGCAAACTCCACAAATACGCAGGTATTAAAAGTACATGTAGAGACTACTTAGAACCGAAAGTTCTATGCTTTTGAAAATAAGTTATGTCAGATCGTTCTGGGATCTTGGACTATTAGGAAAAGTTATCTAATTCATAGTTTGTGTGTGTGTACTTCGTGTTTCTTGATGTTTTCTGTATTTTATGCAATCAAAGCTCCGTTGACTATGTCATGGTATATGGAGCAGGTGTAGAAATAGCTGTCAATTTAGGAAGCATTACTCTGAAAGATACTCTGCTGTATAATAAAAAGTACATCTCGGTGATTTTATTATTGCTACTGTAATAGTTCCTTTATTTATTGGGTTGCATAAGGTTTCCATCTTTATGCCCGAGTTATGAAGAATGTCATATTTGTTTAGACATCCTACTTGAGTCGGTAATATAGGTATGGTTTATGCTATCTTCGAAGTTGTGAGACATAAGCTTTTGCTACGTCGTACGACGCTAATCGTGCGCTTTTCTCCTTTTCATTTTCTTTCTTTTCTTTTAAAGATGTTAATAATGATTTTGCTCCACTTTGGAAATTATGGCGATTGTGATTTTGCTAACCACAAAAAGTTAATGCTGTTACATTAGCTGACCCACTGTGGCTAGGACCATCTTCTGTAGGTTCATTAATTTTTTTTAACGACGATCCGATATGCGCAGTGGCATGAGTAAATATTGAAAATGTCTTCTTCATTTTACCAATTGATATGTAAGTTGACCTTTAATTCGTAAACTGTTTTTGGAAGATTCTGTATGTAACAGTCCTTTACAATTCTAATAGTATGCATTTGCTAAAAACTTAAGTTTAGGGTCAGAAAAATAATATTAAATATAGTAAAATGTTTAAGAGTAAGTAATCAATCAATATAACTTCTCTGCAATTGAAGAGATAGCAAGAGGATGTTCTGCACGTTTATTTTCATTAGTATATTTCATACTCTGTATATATTCGTATAGGTACTACTACTGACTTCTTGTCCTATATTAAAATGTTCCAACTGTATGTTTATATTCTTATATGTTTAGTACTGAATTCTGTATGGTAGTTCGAAAACAGCTCTATCAATGTTTTTGAAAATTTCCTATTTCGTAGAGAAAAAAATTCTAATACTTTTGGCGTCTCTGGATTTTTCCCTGAATTTCCTGGAAACCCGTAATTTTGAGCCCGTAAAAAGTGAGCCCTGTTTTGCTGTATTACTTTTAATTCGTAAAAGATAGAAAGTTGAAATTTGCTGCTGAATTTGAATGCTGACATTTCTCAAAAATTAGAAATTCAAAAATTGAAAAAGGGGGAAGTTGAAGAAGTTCGGGGGCTCGGTAGGGAACTTTGGAGAAAGTTTATATTCTGGATTCTAGAATAATTAAGTATATTATTAATAAAAAAAAATTCAAAAATTATTTGCCGAGAGTAAAAATTGTGCTAGAAAGGCTAACTTATTTGCGAATCGAAAAAAAAAATCCCAAATTTTGAAAAAAAGTTGGTCAAATAACGCATAAATTGAAAATATTTTTTATTTTGAAAAAAAAAATTAATTTTTTTAGTCAATTTATATGTGTGCGAGTTTATTTATTATTTCAATATAAAAATAGAATTAAATATGAAATGTAATTACGAATTATTTTATTGGATTCAAATCATACACGCCAAAAAGACGTCGCATTGCGTCGGGGGTAAACTCTAGTACTTACCATAAATATCAAATATTATACATCAGCTTATGTTTATATCGAATGAGTTCTTAAAGTCGATTACACAAAAGCGGACAAAATACTAAATGTTTATATCATGTTATTATTTTTATTTTAAACTTATTTGTTTAAATAATATACCTCTCTTTGTAAAAATACAAACTTGCGAATACCACATTACAGGGTATGAAAAACCTACTTTGAACATAATTTCTTTATCATTTTTTCTCAGGTCAGTAGAGCATATGAATGAGGTTCTGAGTGCATTAAGGGATGAGACATCACCACATAAGCCAATTAAAAAAATTAATATTTCCGAGGTTGCTGAAGCAATTAAGAATCTGAATTGTAAAAAGGCTCCAGGCTATGACCTCATAACGGGGAAAATACTAAAAGAACTACCTGAGATTGGAATCAAATTCCTTACACAACTTTTTAATGCAATCGTCAAAATTAGTTTTATTCCCCCTCAATGGAAGGTCGCGCAAGTCATGATGATTCTTAAACCGAATAAAATTGCAGAAGAACCGAAATCATATAGGCCTATAAGTCTCCTTCCGATAACTGCAAAGATGTTTGAGTCGCTGTTGCTTTCGAGGATGCTTCCTGACATTGCAGAAAACCACATAATTCCAGATCACCAATTTGGCTTTAGGCATAAACATGGAACTATTGAGCAGGTTCACAGGATAGTCAACAAAATTCACCAGGCTTTTGAAAGGAAAGAGTTTTGCTCAGCAGTATTCCTAGATATTTCACAGGCATTTGACCGTGTATGGCATGAAGGACTTCTTTGTAAAATTAAGCAAAAACTTCCCACCTACTACAGTATACTAAGATCATATATTCAGAACAGATACTTCATGGTTAAACATGAGGATGCAATAACGAACATCTACCAGATCCAGGCTGGAGCACCACAGGGTAGCGTATTGGGGCCTATATTATATCTATTATACACAGCAGACCTACCTGTGGAAAGTTCAGTAATGACGGGAACCTTTGCTGATGATATGGCAATATTAGCGTCGCATAATGATCCAGCTAATACCTCGACTATGCTACAGAAAAATCTAGGCAAACTTTCCTCATGGATGAAGGACTGGAGAATCAAGGCCAGCGAATCAAAATCAATACATGTCACTAGACAGGGAAACTGCCCAAGTATCGCTTTAAACAATGTCAATATACCGCAGGCTGACCATGTGAGGTACCTGGGAATACACCTAGATAGGAGGCTTACTTGGAAGAAGCACATATTTACAAAAAGAAAGCAACTAGGTCTATAACTGAGGAAGATGTACTGGCTGATAGGACGGAAGTCACAACTTAGCACAGAAAACAAACTCCTGCTCTACAAAACCATACTCATACTCATAACTTCATGGTCATATGATATACAACTTTGGGGTACTGCATCTACTTCAAATATTGAGATACTCCAAAGATTTCAGTCCAAAATGCTATGGATTGTCACGAATGCACCATGGTTTATATCTAATCACTTAATTCATCGAGACCTGGATATACCTACAGTAAAAGAAGAAATAGTGCTTAGAACCAAACTATACAAGGAGAGAATAATGGAACATCCAAACAACTTGGCCAGCTGTCTAATGTCCAATATTTCCGCAGTACGCAGACTGAAAAAGAAGTTACCTCAGGACCTACTAGCAGATCTATAAATCCACAAATAAATAAAATCTAGGATCTATTAAAATTGAGGGATAAGTCGATGGGCATATCCCGCGCAAGACATTTTATTTATTTTTTTTGACAATCCTATCACTGAATGTCCTATAGGCAGGACAGATTGTAATAATATTTAGCAATATAAAAAAAAAATCATTTTTTCTCAAGTACTTGTTATAAAGTTAATTGTTCCTTTTTAAAAAAGAACCTCCTCGATGAGTAATTCTAAATTCATCTTTTGAGCTTGTCCATCTCTATGGTGCGTATGCAACACTGGTAGATTAAAGTGCCTACCACAGTCTGCGAGATTCGCTTTTATTATATAGTGCAGGCGCTATAGGTAGTTGAGTATGCAAAATGTGAGGACCGGCAACTATGGTCGGATTCTTATACCTGAGACCCCAAATAATAACAAAACACATCTTGCCACCTGCTGTGATGGTCCCTTCCCGCTCCCTCACACGATATTTCTATAAAGTTTTTGGAGTCAAAGTTACGGAGTAAAGGCCAAATTATTAAAAATGTCATAATTTCAAGTCATTCAACAAAAATTCCTGCTGATTGTAAAGCTTTTCTTGCAAACATTCAAAATAAATTACAACTTGTTTTTTTTTCATTTAACAATCCATCCTCACTTTCACCATTATAAATTAAAAGATAAATAAAACAAAAAGTATAAATTATTACTGAAATAATCATTAAAATGATTTTATAGATTGTACTCAATACATTTCCTTTACAAATAAGAGTAGATCGGTAAAATAAAAATGGACCAAATATTTGACCGGCAAGATCCGCATTATTAATTTTTGACCTTTTCTTAACTTAAATCCATTGGTGAAATTCGGTCCTCACATTTTGCATACTCACTTACCTCTAGCGCCCGGTCTAATACGGAATTTATTTCAAACGTATGTTTTATAAGAGATTATTGTTTTTTGTGTACTTTTCGTGTGATTAGCTAGATTGTGCTGTGATTTTTATGTTTCTATGGAATGAAGATGAAATGATATGAAATATGAAAATATCATGATTGTATTGACTCATTGAGAAATATAAATTATAATATAGAGAGAATAAGATGTGAATATAAGATGTAAGTAATAATATTTAAGGAAAAGTATCTCAATTAAATAAATAAGTTAAAGTATTTTTTGAATGGTTTCTTTCTTTTAATCTGTTTGAAGTATTTTGAACAAAAGTATACCCTTAAGCATTGGGATTCGGGTTTGCGCATTTAAATCATAATTTTCTAGTTCAATTATAATATTACTTGTACTATTGTAAAATTTAATTTCACTGTCTTTTATAGCTTCTGACACAGGTCAAACATTTAATTTTCTCACTTATTTTCGCTGATATAATGTACCAGCCACTGCTAGATATAAGGCTTACTAATTTATTCTGATCACTTTGAAGTCTAACAATAAAACGGGTGTTTCCGGTCAATTTATGCGGTCAAGTAATAAAATTTTTGGTTAATAAAATTAAGGGTCTGGTCATAAAACTCTCTGGAACCACCATCAGAGCAGATCTTACTGGTAGTAAAAAACTATGTAGGATTTGTAAATTTGCACTTTGTTACGTAAATTAAGTTTGGAGAACCTTTAGAAACTCTTACATCTACTTTTTTGATTGGTAAAATACTCTCATTCACTACTTAGGGCCGGTTTTATGGTTCGTCTTACTACCGAACTAAATAGCTAACTCCCGAATTAAACGAAAAATGTGTTTTATCATCAAGGATTAACGCTAACTCGGAACTAAAATCGCGGAGTAAGATATCCCGTCATAAATCAAGGTTTAAATATTTAACCCGGAGTAAGTGTGCAACAGAGATAAAATATCATACTATCTCAGCCAGTTTAGCTCTCATTATTATAATATTTTAGGTTATAATATTAAATTATTGTTTATTATGAATTTTGTGAGTGACCATAATCAATTATCAATAACAGATGATGAGGAAGATCAGCTATTATACATATATTGTACTAAGTTGAGAAATCCGTCATTTTTAAAATGTTTTAAAACAATAATTAAACTGAATCTTGCATTCCCATGGGTTTACAACTGTAAACAAATATTCGAATTTCATAAAATATGGTTTACGTCTCTACTAACTAACACGGGATTAAATTTGGATGATAAAACCCGATACAAAAATAAGTACCGAACTAAACTAACTCGGGGTTTCATAACCCCGAAGTAAATAAAAAACCATAAAACCGGCCCTTAGTAGTATATGGTTACTGCATCAACGCTTTTGTCGCATCTTTATGGTCGTCAGTTGACGTGAAGTAAACACGATTTATTCCTGAGGTATCCATTAATCCGCACTGGATATTTTCGATTCGTGTTGCTTGTTTTACTAGTAATGGCGAACCAGAAAATGGATTACCTGTACGGGATGTTTATAACAGAAACACTTTTTGTGAAGAGTTTAGGTGTTACTGGAACTACATTGACTGTTGGTGCATATGTAGAGATAGGTGGAAGAGGTGCTACTTCGAGAGGCATTGGTGTGAAAGGAAGACCTGCTGTCATCGAATTTTCTGGGCTGAGGCCGAATTGTGAGTAGTCTATAGTGAATCTTCACAATTTTAGTTATACACATTTAACAAAAACAAATATGATAATTGAATCGTATTGTATAATGCAAAAATGATAATGATAAATTTTTGTTACTACCACCAAGATGGCGGCTCCAGACAGTCTCACGACCAGACCCTTCTGCGCACACCACCTACTCATTGCGACCCTCCTACTCATTGAGGCTTTATAATAATTATAACAAAGTTATAAATACTTCACTTGTATCTTAAGAAATTGGTTGTGGAGTTTGGACCTTGTAGAGATCTATAAGCTGCTAAGGCGTATCTACGATCTGTCGGCGGTATCCAAGTTCTCGAACGGTAAATGTCGCTCAGTTCCTTTCAATAGCTTAGTGGGCGCACAATTTGATTATGAAGGACCTTTTAGCTATTAAGTAATTAATAGCAATTTTTTATTTATATCAAAAGACACAGCAAAACATCAGAACTTTTTTAGATTACATTTATTTTAAACTACACTACTGAATTACGTATAAATTGATTAAATACTTTAGTTAATAAGAATACTAGTTACGAGATTAGGCAAATGTAACTCGCGGTTTAAGTTATAAATAAAAATATGTGTATTTTTTATTATATGTATATGCACCAAAAGGTTAGGCGTGCTGTAGGTTTGAGTGTTGAAGCTATAAAAACGAATTAGGACCGAGATAATCTTGTATACCCCGATTCGGTTAATTTCGCATAACCGATGTCATAACAATCTTAATTTGCCAATCAGACTACTAAAACACTGTAGCGATTAATCCGGATATAGATGTTCCCAGCTATAGTTTAAACAGTATTATCAGTATTATCAGTATTAAAAATCTTTTAGCCAGTATTAAAAATCAAATTTGTATTTTTTGTTATTATTTTTATACCTGCATTCAAAGATATGCGTTTCATATTTTCCAGTCAGTTCATTATTGCTTGTTAAGCAGTGCAGACGTTCTTTCTTTCAAATATTCTATAAGTTATTTAATAAAATTGTTTTTAACTACTATTGTTCGTTATTATATTAACAAAAGAAGTGTTTAAAACGAATTGAACGAGTATCCGTTGAACATTTACAAATCATCGTAGATAATCTAAATCTGTATTTAGAGTGGAAAATAAACCTTATATTATATGGTGTATAACCTATATGGTATAACATGTGGATTTCTCCTCAAACTAAATTCATAGATAAAAAGTGAAATTCCTATAAACAATGCAGTGCACAATCATTGTTCTAATAATAATAGTGTATTGTATTGTGAATAAATTATAATCAAATCTAAATTAATTGTTACCCAATAATTAATAAGATGGTGATTAGAAGTCCGCCGCAAAATACAACAGCTTACGGCACCGATAAATCAAACATCTCTGATAAAACGGAGACCATCCCAGAGACTATACCCCAAAGTGTACCATCTCCATCCAACCGTTGGACAACCGTCCAACACAAGAAAAGACTAAGAAGTCCAGAAGTGCTGAATGCCAGGAAACAGACAAAACTAGCCGACTATTGGCTGAGTAAACCAATAGAAACCAACAACAGTTTTGAATGCCTGACAGAAGAGGAACGAGGAAACATAGAAACCACAAAGGAGACAGATACTAATGAATCAAGCAGCACAACCACTGTACCCAAATCTCCACCCGTAACAATATATAAGGTAGGAGTGATTCAACTCATCCATACACTGATGCAAAAAATTACGAGTAATTATACAGTCAAAACCACTGGCTTTGAAACAATTAAAGTTCAAGTTTTTGAGGCTGAACACTTTAAAACTCTTATAAAGGAGTTGGATGAGAAAAACACCCAATACCACACCTTCAGACCAAAAAGTGAGAAAACATTTAGGTTTGTACTAAGAGGCCTACACCACGGAACGGAGGTGGAAGCAATAAAATCAGCGCTCTTGGGTCTTGGCCACGAAGCAGTGAACATTCATAACATAAAACACAGAGTCACCAAATTACCTCTACCTATGTTTTATGTAGACCTAAAAACTAGTGGTAACAACAAAGAAGTATACAACATAGAAAAACTTGACTATAATATTGTTAAATGCGAACCACCACGTACCAAGAGAGAAATTCCACAATGTACAAGATGCCAGGCATTTGGGCATACTAAAGCATACTGTCGCAAAGTACACAAATGCGTAAAATGTGCTGAGCAACATGAGACAAAAAATTGCTCCCGCCAAATAAAAGACAACCAAGTAAAATGCGCTAATTGTGGAGGAAATCACCCTGCAAACTACAGAGGATGTGAAGTTCATAAACAATTGCAACAAAAATTATGGCCTACACTACGTGAAAAGAAGAACATTCAAACTCAAGCTCAACCTAGCCTAGAAAGCCAAATAAGAACTGGAGTATCATACGCCCGAGCTCTTAATGATCAAACAGTACCAACAAGCACCCAATCAGTCAGCAATATGGTTAAGCTTGAAGAAATGCTTGCCAGACTCATGGAACAGATGGGGACGATGCTCAACCTACTTACTGTCGTAGTTAATAAATTGGCCTAATGACAGTAAGTAGGGTAGTAGGGCCGTTTCTGGCTTAAATTATACTATGAGTTGGAAATTATTGGTGGTGGGGATGCATTTAGGTCACGATATGCAGAGGGGGCGTGGCTAGACTTGGAAGAATGTAAAAGGGGGTAAGGGTGGGGTAAGGAGTGAGGAGTAAGTGGATAAGCTGTGTTGTGATTGGTTTAGAAGATGATGACATCATTACAGACTTTATCTCTAGGTACAGTCTCTTTAATATCCGATATGAGTGAGAAAGCAATAGTGGGGGTAATAGTGGGGTAATATGAAAGAGTGAGATAGCGATAATAAGTATTACGTGTGTGTTAGTATTGGCGTAATTATTGCATTCTTCGTCAATTTCCGGAAGCCAATCGTTTATGTTCGTATCCTCGATGTGCCTGTGGATGATGACGTTAATATATATTCCCACTTATGCATTTTTATGTATGTATGCATATGTAAGGAGATTCTGTTGTTGGAGGTGGTATTTAATATGGAGTGGTAGAGATGGTAAATTAATGCATAAATGTCATTTAAATAGAGATGATGTTGAGCTGTAATTACAGAGTAATGTTTTCTTAGTTCAAGCTAAAGTTTAATAGTATGAACGGATTTAAGAATTTTTTATTTTTCTCAGAAATTAAATCCGCCATTTTGACTAAAATTTTTTACTTTCGTCTTCTAATCGTGTTCTCCTGTTAGGGTGTTGGTACTAATGGGGGATAAATTTTTTATCAAAAATGCAATATCTTCAACCGTTTACGAGATATTTAAAGTTTTATTTTTTAGAAATTAAATCCTCCATTTTGACTAAAATTTTTTTACTTTCGTCTTCTAATCGTGTTCTCCTGTTAGGGTATTGGTACTGATGGGGGATAAATTTTTTATCAAAAATGCAATATCTTCAACCGTTTACGAGATATTTAAATTTTTTTTATTTTTTAGAAATTAAATCCGCCATTTTGACTAAATTTTTTTACTTATGTCTTGTAAATGTGTTCTTTAAATATCATATGGTATTTACAGAAATATACGATGATAGCCGAAGATAGCCGATGATAGCCGATGATAGCCGAAGATAGCCGATGATATCCGAAGATGCACTTTAAAATTTATTATTTTATTTGAATACTAAATGTTGAATGAAAACGTCTACTGAAAGAAGAACTGCAAATATATAATATATTTAATTTTTTTTTATAACAAGAAGAAAATAATAAGAGTTAAAAAAAAAGATTTATGATATGTATACCTGCAATGAGTGTAATACGTCATTTTCAAGATTGGATAATCTGAAACGTCATGAAAATGTATCTTGTAATTCAAATAAATTATTGTGTGAATATTGTGGTTTCATATATACAAATATAAGAAATTATACTCATCATTTATTGAAAATACATCAAATTGAATTTGAGTGCAATAATAAACGCAAATTGGATGCTGAACCTGAAATATCAAGTAAACGATCCAAAGCGGAGTTAATTGAGAGTTCATTAACTAAAAAGAAAATTACGGATTGGTATAATGTTTTCAAAAGTAATGTGTTAAATAAAAATCTATATAATCATTATAGAAGTAATGAGCATAAAAGACTAGCAAGTGTAGTTGTAGAATGCGATAATGATATACAAAAAAATTACTTCAGCATTTAAGAATCGTATTGCAACATATAGATTACATACTAAGGAAATGTTTAACAGTATTATAGAATACATGATATTTTTTCAAAATAAAGTATTCGTATTATTGGAAAAGTATTTAAAAGAATTTATTACAGTTAAAGTAAATATTGAATTATTTGGTTTATATGTAAAATATAATAAAGATGAGAAGTTATTAATTGATATAAAATCTTTTAACACTAAAAATAAAGTGATTAATAAATCCATGGATCTAAAGGAAATATATAATAATTTTAGAAATGTTATTGAAATAAAAAGTGAAGAATTTCAAGAACGTGATTCAGGATGGAGTCTTAAGGAAATAATGCATTTGGAAATAAATATTAACAGATATAATCCTTTGCGGGGATCATCTTATATTGATTTACCAAAGAAAGTTAAAGATAAAAAGGCTATAGTAAATGTAGTAAATAATGATCAAGCTTGCTTTATGTGGGCTATACCTTCAGCATTGTATCCAGCATCAAAAAGTATGGATAGAGTTACATCATATCCACATTATTCAAAAGTACTTAATTCAAATGGTATAGAATTACCGATGAAATTAAAAGATATTAGAACATTTGAGAAGAATAATGATATAAGTGTGAATGTTTATGGACTTGAAAATAATTTCATTGTGGGACCGTTGCATTATACATCTAAAAAGAAGAAACAACATGTTAATTTATTGTATATTGAAGATTTGAGTAATGGACATTATTGTTGGATTAAAAATATATCAAGATTAATAAGAAGTCAATTTACTAAGCATACTATTAAACAATTTTTGTGTGATGGATGCTTTTCATTTTTTAACACAGAAGATCAGTTAAATAGACATTTAGAATATGATTGCAATAAGATATATACAATCCTTCCTTCTAAGTATAACGCTAAAGATAAATTGGGTAATATGATATCTCAAAACATTTTAAAATTCGATAATCATAAGAATCAATTACGCGTTCCATTTGTGATATATGGAGATTTTGAAACATTATTAAAACCCATTAGTACTTGTTATCCTGAAACTAATACATCATTTTCAAATAATATTCAAATTCATGAACCATATTCTTTTGCTTATTATATTAAATGTTCCTTTAATGATTCCTTAAGTAAGTTTGTTACGTACAGAGGTATTAATTGCGTTAAAGTATTTATTGAAACAATAACTGAAGACGCTAAACAAATTTATAAAGTCCTAAATAAAGTGAAGCCTTTAAATAAATTATCTGATTGACAAAAACAGGAATATGATGAAGCTTCTATTTGCCATATTTGTGAAGGTATCCTCAATGGTGATAAAGTGTTAGATCATTGTCATTTAACTGGTAATTACCGAGGAGCTGCTCATAATCATTGCAATTTAAAATTTACAATTCCAAAGTTTATACCTGTAATATTCCATAACTTAAGTAATTACGATAGCCATATAATTGTAAAAGAATTAGGTAATGATAGTGGAAAAATTGAAGTTATTTCAGAAAATAAGGAAAAGTATATATCTTTTACGAAACATATTTTAGTGGAATCCCATTACGTTCAAGTTACGTTCAAGTTAGGTACTGCTCCTGCATATAACGTATACAATTGTTATCTACTTTATGTATGCATACTCATACATTAATATGTCTATGCATATATATTAGATCTCTTATGACCAGTGTTAATTATATAAGAATTATATATATAACAAAACATTACTAATAAAATATGTGTATCTTATTTTATATGGATGTATTAAAACATTAAATCTTATAATAATAAAACTCAATGGTTTGTGTTTATATATTATTATTTATTTACAAATATGCTATTTTTCAATTGTTATATAAATATACATTTTAATTATCTTAACTAAAACAGATATAAATTTATACAAAACTTAAACTTAACTTAAAATTAGTACTAAATTTTATAATGTCCATGTGCTAAAGTACTTATACCATCAGTTAATACATATCTTTTATTATCATTTCCACTAAGACCTACTTTACTTATCATTTGAGTATAAATTGTATGCTTAATAGATTTAAAGGTATTCATTGTGATCAATAATATGTTATCCTGAGATAAACAATTTACATAATCTTTAATATTGAATTTGTTTACAATATTTTTCTTAATTCCTTTTGCTTTAGCTGTGCATGAACCCTCAATATCAATTGCATACATTTTTGACCTTAACCTAACAAACTCCCAAATTATATTACTCGCGCATTCATCTTTCATTAAGCCTAAAATTAATACATTTCTGTTACTTTAAAATACATTAAGATTGGGTGATAAAGTGAAATTCTATACAAAGAAATAAATTTTTACTATGAATTTTATCTATTTTCAGATTATTTTTAAGACATTGCTTTAACGATCTATAGTGAAGCACATAATTATACTTGTTATTTAGATTTGGTATTAATTTAACGTCATTTGTTTTAATGCAAGGTGGTTTAATATTTTCGGCACAGAAAGGTAGATCATTGTGTTCATCGTGCAAATAATTAGGATATCTTAAATCGACTTCTAATATATAACCAAAATCTGAGTTATCTTCAATAGCTTCTACATTAAATGTTTGTAATTTATATGTATCTAACCATTTAAATCCCTCATGTGGTAAATATTGACTCATAGCCCAACCATATGAGTTATTTGCATCCCAATACATTAAATATTGAGAATCTTTATTTGAATTATAATTATACATATATTTATTATTTGCAATTCCATGTCTGTGAGAGCATTGTGATATTCCACCTCTTATACCTTTTTTAATAAAATGTAACATATCAATATCTGTTAAAAGTTCTAATTCAATACTTGTATACTTTAACATAGCATCCCAAGAAAGTCCTGGTGCTGTATAATATTGACAGGGATCTAAATTATATGTTTTATAGCACACATCTCGAAAATTTTCAAAAATATCTGTTAACAACAGAACATCGATCTTTAAATATAAGTCTGAATATTCCCCCAATGTTTTCATTTCAAATGCATACCAAACCATTTTATCATGATTGTAATCATCGTCAGATATATTACAGCAATTAAGTGAGCTATAAAAATTATTTTGAGATGGCAAGTCAGATTCATTAAGCATATCCCTACTATAATTGGACATATATTTATTATTTGCAATTTCATGTCTGTGAGAGCATTGTGATATTCCACCTCTTATACCTTTTTTAATAAAATGTAACATATCAATATCTGTTAAAAGTTCTAATTCAATACTTGTATACTTTAACATAGCATCTTAAGAAAGTCCTGGTGCTGTATAATATTGACAGGGATCTAAATTATATGTTTTATAGCACACATCTCGAAAATTTTCAAAAATATCTGTTAACAACAGAACATCGATCTTTAAATATAAGTCTGAATATTCCCCCAATGTTTTCATTTCAAATGCATACTAAACCATTTTATCATGATTGTAATCATCGTCAGATATATTACAGCAATTAAGTGAGCTATAAAAATTATTTTGAGATGGCAAGTCAGATTCATTAAGCATATCCCTACTATTTACATATTCATAAGGAAATACACCTTTACGTTTTAATAAATTGAAATGATTTTCATTCGGATAGAATTTTTTTAATTCGAAAAATTGTTCTGATAATAAATTTTTTGCAAGTGTTTCTA
This sequence comes from Panorpa germanica, assembly GCA_963678705.1. NCBI lineage: Eukaryota > Metazoa > Arthropoda > Insecta > Mecoptera > Panorpidae > Panorpa > Panorpa germanica. The sequence goes on from OY783205.1 coordinate 5,969,976, forward strand.
AACTAGAATGCATAAATCGTAAAGAATCAATAAATCTAAGTTTAATATAGCAGTTATGAACTTTATCATTTTTATCGACTTTTGATTCCACCAAAATATGTTTCGTAAAAGATATATACTTTTCCTTATTTTCTGGAATAACTTCAATTTTTCCACTATCATTACCTAATTCTTTTACAATTATATGGCTATCGTAATTACTTAAGTTATGGAATATTACAGGTATAAACTTTGGAATTGTAAATTTTAAATTGCAATGATTATGAGCAGCTCCTCGGTAATTACCAGTTAAATGACAATGATCTAACACTTTATCACCATTGAGGATACCTTCACAAATATGGCAAATAGAAGCTTCATCATATTCCTGTTTTTGTCAATCAGATAATTTATTTAAAGGCTTCACTTTATTTAAGACTTTATAAATTTGTTTAGCGTCTTCAGTTATTGTTTCAATAAATACTTTAACGCAATTAATACCTCTGTACGTAACAAACTTACTTAAGGAATCATTAAAGGAACATTTAATATAATAAGCAAAAGAATATGGTTCATGAATTTGAATATTATTTGAAAATGATGTATTAGTTTCAGGATAACAAGTACTAATGGGTTTTAATAATGTTTCAAAATCTCCATATATCACAAATGGAACGCGTAATTGATTCTTATGATTATCGAATTTTAAAATGTTTTGAGATATCATATTACCCAATTTATCTTTAGCGTTATACTTAGAAGGAAGGATTGTATATATCTTATTGCAATCATATTCTAAATGTCTATTTAACTGATCTTCTGTGTTAAAAAATGAAAAGCATCCATCACACAAAAATTGTTTACTAGTATGCTTAGTAAATTGACTTCTTATTAATCTTGATATATTTTTAATCCAACAATAATGTCCATTACTCAAATCTTCAATATACAATAAATTAACATGTTGTTTCTTCTTTTTAGATGTATAATGCAACGGTCCCACAATGAAATTATTTTCAAGTCCATAAACATTCACACTTATATCATTATTCTTCTCAAATGTTCTAATATCTTTTAATTTCATCGGTAATTCTATACCATTTGAATTAAGTACTTTTGAATAATGTGGATATGATGTAACTCTATCCATACTTTTTGATGCTGGATACAATGCTGAAGTTATAGCCCACATAAAGCAAGCTTGATCATTATTTACTACATTTACTATAGCCTTTTTATCTTTAACTTTCTTTGGTAAATCAATATAAGATGATCCCCTCAAACGATTATATCTGTTAATATTTATTTCCAAATGCATTATTTCCTTAAGACTCCATCCTGAATCACGTTCTTGAAATTCTTCACTTTTTATTTCAATAACATTTCTAAAATTATTATATATTTCCTTTAGATCCATGGATTTATTAATCACTTTATTTTTAGTGTTAAAAGATTTTATATCAATTAATAACTTCTCATCTTTATTATATTTTACATATAAACCAAATAATTCAATATTTACTTTAATTGTAATAAATTCTTTTAAATACTTTTCCAATAATACGAATACTTTATTTTGAAAAAATATCATGTATTCTATAATACTGTTAAACATTTCCTTAGTATGTAATCTATATGTTGCAATACGATTCTTAAATGCTGAAGTAATTTTTTTGTATATCATTATCGCATTCTACAACTACACTTGCTAGTCTTTTATGCTCATTACTTCTATAATGATTATATAGATTTTTATTTAACACATTACTTTTGAAAACATTATACCAATCCGTAATTTTCTTTTTAGTTAATGAACTCTCAATTAACTCCGCTTTGGATCGTTTACTTGATATTTCAGGTTCAGCATCCAATTTGCGTTTATTATTGCACTTAAATTCAATTTGATGTATTTTCAATAAATGATGAGTATAATTTCTTATATTTGTATATATGAAACCACAATATTCACACAATAATTTATTTGAATTACAAGATACATTTTCATGACGTTTCAGATTATCCAATCTTGAAAATGACGTATTACACTCATTGCAGGTATACATATCATAAATCTTTTTTTTTAACTCTTATTATTTTCTTCTTGTTATAAAAAAAAATTAAATATATTATATATTTGCAGTTCTTCTTTCAGTAGACGTTTTCATTCAACATTTAGTATTCAAATAAAATAATAAATTTTAAAGTGCATCTTCGGATATCATCGGCTATCTTCGGCTATCATCGGCTATCATCGGCTATCTTCGGCTATCATCGTATATTTCTGTAAATACCATATGATATTTAAAGAACACATTTACAAGACATAAGTAAAAAAATTTAGCCAAAATGGCGGATTTAATTTCTAAAAAATAAAAAAAATTTAAATATCTCGTAAACGGTTGAAGATATTGCATTTTTGATAAAAAATTTATCCCCCATCAGTACCAATACCCTAACAGGAGAACACGATTAGAAGACGAAAGTAAAAAAATTTTAGTCAAAATGGAGGATTTAATTTCTAAAAAATAAAACTTTAAATATCTCGTAAACGGTTGAAGATATTGCATTTTTGATAAAAAATTTATCCCCCATCAGTACCAATACCCTAACAGGAGAACACGATTAGAAGACGAAAGTAAAAAATTTAAGTCAAAATGGCGGATTTAATTTCTGAGAAAAATAAAAAATTCTTAAATCCGTTCATACTATTAAACTTTAGCTTGAACTAAGAAAACATTACTCTGTAATTACAGCTCAACATCATCTCTATTTAAATGACATTTATGCATTAATTTACCATCTCTACCACTCCATATTAAATACCACCTCCAACAACAGAATCTCCTTACATATGCATACATACATAAAAATGCATAAGTGGGAATATATATTAACGTCATCATCCACAGGCACATCGAGGATACGAACATAAACGATTGGCTTCCGGAAATTGACGAAGAATGCAATAATTACGCCAATACTAACACACACGTAATACTTATTATCGCTATCTCACTCTTTCATATTACCCCACTATTACCCACACTATTGCTTTCTCACTCATATCGGATATTAAAGAGACTGTACCTAGAGATAAAGTCTGTAATGATGTCATCATCTTCTAAACCAATCACAACACAGCTTATCCACTTACTCCTCACTCCTTACCCCACCCTTACCCCCTTTTACATTCTTCCAAGTCTAGCCACGCCCCCTCTGCATATCGTGACCTAAATGCATCCCCACCACCAATAATTTCCAACTCATAGTATAATTTAAGCCAGAAACGGCCCTACTACCCTACTACAGTACAACAACAAAACTATAAACAACAAAAGTATAAATTATGTATTTGGAACGCAAACGGTTTACACCAACACCCTCGGGAAATAAAAACTTTTTTAATTGACCAAGACATAGATATCATGATGGTATCAGAGACCCACTTCACTGAACGGCACTACATTAGTATTCCAAAATATAAAATATACCACACTAGACATCCGGATGGTAAGGCACATGGTGGAACTGCAATAATTATAAAAGATAGTATTGCACATCATGAAAGAGAGAAGTTTGCAATGGATTATTTACAGGCCACCAGTATTACTATTGAAAATGAAGTTAGCCCAGTAACAATCTCAGCAATTTATTGTCCACCAAAACACAACAACAAGAAGGAACACTACGTGACCTTTTTTGAAACACTGGGTAACAAATTTGTGGCAGGGGGTGACTATAACGCCAAGCACCCAACATGGGGCTCGAGAATAACTAATACCAAGGGTAAAGAACTAGTAAAAGCAATGAGTGCTAAAAATCTAAGATCAATTTCAACTTACGAACCAACTTACTGGCCTTCTGACGTAAAAAAAGTTCCGGATGTGATCGATTTTTGTATCACTAAAGGTGTTGACCCGAAAAAGTGTAAAGCGGAATCCTGTTTAGATTTGTCATCAGATCACTCTCCGGTGATTATTACTGTATACGAGGAAATACGCAGTAGAGAAACTGGGCCATCCTTGCACAATAATCGAACTAACTGGGACCTTTTTAGATCAAAGCTAAATGAGTCTATTTCGTTAAGTATACCACTGAAAACTGAACTGGAAATTGAAATAGCAGTAGAACACCTTACTAGAAACATCCAAGAAGCAGCATGGTTTGCTACTACCACGCATAAAGCTATCCAAGGGAAGAAGAATGATGTGCCCCTACTCATTAAGGAGAAAATAATGGAGAAAAGACATCTGCGTAAACAATGGCAACTATGCAAATCACCTGCTAATAAAAGAAAATTAAATAGAGCTATAAAAGGCCTAAAGGAATTGATAGTGGAGCATAATAACCAATGTATTCAAGAATATCTTGAAAATTTAACACCATCGGAAGCTACGGAGTACTCGCTGTGGAAAGCAACAAGGAAGATGAAAAGACCAGAGATACACAACCCTCCTATCAAAGATGACAAAAATAAATGGGCAAGGAATGATAAAGAAAAGGCTACGATGTTTGCTAATCATCTGCAGGAAGTATTCAAACCGTATCCTTCAGAAACGGCAGCAGAAGAAGAAAATGGTATTTTGGATTTTCTGGACAGCCCTTTCCAAATGGACTTTCCTCATAAAAAAATTGCAACCAAGGAAACTTGGGAAACAATAGTAAAAGAAATCAATATTAGGAAATCACCCGGTTTTGACCTAATCACAGGAAAGATAATATTCGAACTATCTAAGAAAAGTATAAAACTAATTACTTTCATTTTTAATGCAATTCTTAGAACCAACTACTATCCTAGTAGTTGGAAGGTTGCTCAAATAATTATGATTCCGAAACCTGGGAAAAAACCGGAAGAGGTTACTTCCTATAGGCCCATTAGTTTACTGCCGATACTATCGAAATTATTTGAAAAAATATACGTTAAGAGGTTAAAATGTATCATTAATGAAAAAAAGCTAATTCCCGAACATCAATTTGGCTTCCGCAATAAGCACGGTACTGTAGAACAAGTACATCGGTTGGTTAACACAATTAATAAAGATTTAAATGCCAAAAGATATTGCTCAGCAGCTTTTCTAGACATAGCCCAAGCCTTCGACAAAGTGTGGCATATAGGTCTTCAATATAAACTGAAAAAAATACTTCCGTACCAAGATTATCAACTATTGAGATCATATATGACTAATAGGCACTTCATGGATAAAATAGGTAGCGAATGCACTGAATTGAAACCCATCCAGTCAGGAGTCCCTCAGGGAAGTGTCCTAGGACCCACACTTTACCTTCTGTATATTTCCGATTTGCCAACTACAACAGAAACTACCGTTGCTACGTTTGCAGACGATACTGCTATATTAGCATCACACACAGACCCAGTATCGGCATCACGTAATCTACAGACTAACCTTGATATGATTCAAGAATGGCTCAAGAAATGGCGAATAAAAGCAAACGAAAGTAAATCAACGCATGTAACATTTACCACGCGCAGAGAAACTTGCCCGCATGTGAAAATAAATAATTGTGTAATTCCACAATCCAATGACGCTAAATATCTCGGTATACATTTGGACAGAAGGCTTACCTGGCAAAAGCACATTTTTACAAAGCGTAAGCAGCTTGGTCTTAAAATCAGGAAAATGTATTGGATAATTGGTCGAAAGTCAAAACTCTCTCTGGACAACAAAGTACTTATATATCAAACCATTCTGAAACCCATCTGGACTTACGGAATTCAGCTTTGGGGCACTGCATGCAACTCCAATATAGCCATAATCCAGCGATTTCAAAACAAAGTACTACGACTCATTGTAGATGCACCATACTACGTCACAAACGAAGTCATCCAGAAAGACATCCCAATAGCATCCATCAAAGATGAAATATACCTATCCAGCACAAAATATAGTGATAGATTAATCAACCATCCCAATGCGTTGGCGAATCAACTGAACGTGTGTGACAACAGGGAACCCCGCAGATATCAACCAATAGACCTAACTTTAGGTCCGCAATAGGGAATAGTGTACAATGTATGATATATTATAATAGATTATTGTATATAAAAACAAGAGGGCATTCACTGGAATGTTTCTCTTACATGGCTTAATTAATTATGTAAGTTATCATGTAAGAAGCTTATTGCCTACTTAGGCAGATTGCTGAAACAATAGGAGAAATAAAAAAAAAAAAATATATATTTTCCAGTGGTTTCAAATTTCTTCTAAATATACATATTTAAAAATAGTTAATCGATCAGTTTATTAAGGAGTTAACTCCAAATTTAGGGTTTTGAATTATTGAGGATCTATGTATTTTTCTCAGAATTACCTCTCTAATGAAATAATGTTGATAAAAAGATAGGAACAGTAGACTGAAAAAATGATTGAAGCGGGTATAATTGAGCTCGAAGCAGCAATTGTAAATGGAGTGTAGATGGAAATGGACTTGCTTGCATTATGGTTTATGTGTATGCTTGCTGGAGTAAGCGTCCCTACGGACACTATTTTAATGCAAATTTAGGGGTGGTATGAATTCAAAACTAACGAAATATTATCATAATTAAATATTATTAGCTATTAAATCAATAAACGGTAAAATATAGAAATAAATTTGCAAAATAATTTAATAACTAACTTTAAAGGCTCAAAGAAATATTCAAAATGAATATAATAACGGATACAAATATTTAATCGAAATCGTTTAGACTCACCGCTGTATAATTATTAGTTTAAAGCTGTTCACACAAGGTTTCGAACGTTCTGGTGCCGGTTCATGACATCTCTTTTATACAGCTCTGAATAATAATGTTAAAATGAAAAAACAAATAGCGCTGAATAAATAAAACAACAACTTTTTACAAAATATTGATTTCAAATTTTGTAAACATAAATAGAAATAAAAGATTGAATATGAACGCCAAGTAGAACAATACATGAACGTAACACGAACTATGATGGTTCTATCCAATGAAAAGTAATTAACTTATAAGTTGCAATAGATCAAATATTTTCAAAGTGGATATTTGAATCTATTGTACGGATTATTTTTGATAATTTACTTATTAATTAAAGGTACGATTTCTGGAAATTCTTATTATTTTCCGATAATAAATATATACATGGTATTGATACATGCACATTGGATGATAGGGTTTCAAAACCAAGGGTAATTTTAGAAGAGAATTTACGACTAAGCGTTTGCCAATATAAATAAAATGTGACCAATTTGGTTTGGCCACGTAGGTTGATTATTTATATAAATTCATAATAGATTACAGGTACGACCTTATATCTATTTTTACGGTGATAAATACTTACTAATACACACACAATTATGTAATTGAATCTATTTAGTACAAAATATGGTTTTACTTATTTCTATTTATTGTTCTTTTATTTCGTTGTTTTTGCGAGTTGTTGACAGTTCGCAAGCTGTATAAGAGAGATGTCATGAACCAACACCAGAACGTTCGAAACCTTGCAGTAATGAAAGATAACAGAATAAATCAAACTAAACAATGACAAACAATGGATAAGTGAATGAATAATGGCTTTAAAAAACTAGTTTATTAAAAATATTTTATTGAACTAAAATTAAGATATATAAATAAATTGTCGTTCTCAATTTACCAGAGTGAGTATAGTAAATTTAATTCTTTATTAAAAAATTAAAAAAATTTCAGTTTGTATAATAAATACTACTTACATAACCTGCAATTTTATTTGTGTTCACTTTTTACATATTTCTTCTTATACATTTTTCCATACCACAAAACCAATTTACAAATTACTTGAAAATTTGTCAGTTGTTTTAAAGAAAATGTCTTTTACAATAAACTAGTTTTAATAAAAAATTTGAACCGCAATTTATAAAAAGTTTACACAAATTTTAGTATTATATAAAAACCCATATTAAAAAAGTGAGGTTAAAAAGTACCAATGTGACAGTTTATTGTGTACGTCACCCCATTTGTTGCCCTATTTATGCTTAATACTATATTTTGTACAGAATTGCGTGCTTAGGACTGTTATAAAGTTGGTGTGCTAAGAAGGACTTGAAGACCTTGCGAAACTGTGAACAGCTTTAATCCAATAATTATATAGCGGTGAGTCTATTTAATTGGACCTTTTACAACATTCTTACAAAACGATTTCGATTAAATATTTGCATCCGTTAATTGTGTCAAACATCTTAAAGACACGTGTTGCAATTTGTATTTTAACACTGCAGCTCCAACTAGCGGCTGCAAAGTTGAATTGTAAATCAGAAACTAATAAAAGGCCTAAAATGTAGTCTACGAGTATATATAGGCTAGGTATCAAACATGTACCAACCGCTGGTAATTTAGGTTCAACGTCTCCAGGTTACTTAGTCGTTTTAGAAACTTTGTAGATAGTGCGTTTCTCTAATTATTCTAAGTAATAGCGAATGATATTTCTCATTCAGCCACATGGAATGTTAAAAAATGAACAGCACGTCACTTTATCAGGCAAAACAGGGTGCAAATTGCAAGAGTAACACAACTCAGTAATTCTTCTTTTTGCTGTTCGAGAATTGCGTCCTAAAATGACGACATTTTACTTTTTCACAATAAAAAAATAATTTTCTATAACTTTGATATTTTCTTAAAGGGCCGATTAACTCAATTTAACATATTATTTAAATTTGCTTACTGGGTCACAAAATACCAAATTATTTTAAATTACTATATAGACATATGTAAGACCAAATAAGTAAGGTTATATGCTCACTGCAAATTCCTTAACTCTTAGCGAACTTTTCTCATACATTATATTTTTTTGAGTTATGTCTGTATTTAACTTGCAAGCGATATGTTCAGGAATCTGTATGCCATAATTTATTTAAAGGAATTCCATAGGATTCATGTCATAGTACATATTTCTGTAAACTTCTTTTTTAATGTTTGATTTGTGTTTTATACCTCCTTTCTTGTAATTTAATTCTGAAATACATGTAGCACCTAAAAAACAATTTTTTTGCAACTATTTCTTTATTATATACACTCGGATAATTTCAAATTATTTTTTATAATCATTGATATATTGACTTTATTGAATTTAATGTTTGTTTTATTGAGACTTCATATTGGAATTTATCGGCCCAGTATATTAAATAGGATATTATTTAAGTCATTCTAAAAAGGAACACTTCTACATAATTCTAAGTCTTGAGCATTGTTAAAGAAATACTGTTTTAACAAAAAATTATATTTCAAATTTTTTGATAATATTTGTAGTACTGTAGCATACTTAAGTTCCATCTAAATCCGTTAATTTACTACTAGAAAAACTATACAACTAGTTTCTTAAATTTTTTCAATTTGTTACTGCTTTTTTTAAATTTAAAGATATGGTTGTATATAGGATTGTAACAAATACGTCAATAGAAGGGGTCCGTTTATGAAATTTGTATTTTATTGGGTTTAGGCTACATAACTACTTACTTTAATTATTATTTGTTATAATTATTTTGTAAGTTTATTATTATTTATTTATTTAATATTTACCTTTCGGCATTACATTCTTCTGCCTTAGTACAATACATTTTATTCTTTTAGAGAGCTTAAATAGCTTCAGCGTTCCTTCTTCTAGTTATTTCTGCCATCCATCTGTTCCCTTCCTTGCCCCCTTTTAAGAGCTGCCCAATATTCATCTCGCTCCCTACTTTTTCCTTACAATCAAACTTAATGTGCTCCAGTGTTTCGTCCTCCGTTCCGCACACTCTACACATTCTTTCCTCTTTACTTTCCCAGTATCTGTTTCCTTTTTCCTCATTTCTTTATCTATCCTTCTTATGTTTTTTATGTCTTTTTCTATTAAGTACTGAGGTATATCACTCTCCCAAATCTTTTTATATGTTGTGTTGTAATTGCTTTTCTCGATTTTTCCCATTCTTTCATGTTGCTGTATCTCCTTATCCCTTTTCCTTAGCTCCTCTTCCACACTTGCGCCTCCTTCTCTTCTTCTCTCTGCCTCCTCGATCGCCATTCCATTCCTTTCAAAATAGACCTTTCTCTTCTTCGGGCCTACTCCTCCCCCCCCCCCTTATTTATACTCTCCACCCTTATTTATGTTGTAAGTAATTTGCACGAATAGTAAAATTGTCTTACAGCGTTACATTTGCATGTGCTTTGTGTCGTTGGAATTCAGTAATCAACATGATTGATACCCTATACTTACAAACATACAGTTAACGCAGTTTTTCATTTAAGGTGAAATAATTTAATAAATAACTTTTCGGTTAAATAGGTGATACAATTTATTGATTAATTTTATTATTGTTTTAAAGATGGTCTACATTAATATAGAATCTTCCAATGGCGACGTATTTTTAGTCAATGCAGATATTGCGAAACGCTTTGCTCCAATCAAAGCTGCGTTAGACACTTGGCCAGAGTATGAAAATGATGGTGAACCTCTCCTAATTCCGTATGTAAATTCGGCCATTTTGAAGAAGGTAATAAATATACAAGATTCATATATTATGGGATTTACATTATAATAATGTAAGTAAACTAATTCCTTTACAGGTATTAGAATGGGTCGCTTACCACAAAAATGACCCACCTCTGTCTGAGTTCGTCATTAATGTAGTAAGGCGAACTGATGATATCTCAGCTTGGGACTATGCTTTCCTGAATGTAGATAGGGAAACACTGGCTGAACTGGCAAACGCTGCCAATTATTTAGGTATAAATGGATTATTCGATGTCGCATGTAAAACTATAGCTAATATGATTAAAGGTAAAAGTCGCGAACAGCTTCGTGAATTAAGGTGAATGAAGATTTCTTCGCTGCCTCAACTTCATATCCGCTCCTCCGCTGCAAAATAAATGGTACAAGGACAACAATGTTTTAGAAAGTTGATTCTCTAATTCGTAAATGTTATATTTTTAATGTTTCCTTTATTTGATACTCAAGGCTGTTTAATTAACGAGTTTATGTAAGTTACATTCTGAAATAACGAAGGCAGTGCAGCCTAATATTTGGTTTCGTTGATAAATGAAATTGTCCGATTAATTTGTCATTAATTATGTATCTTGTTTGTACGTATTATTTTATAAAAAGAAGTGTAAAATTGTATTAAATAAAGGAGGGAATCTTAAAACATTTATTTTTTAATATGCTCTGACCGAAGAAAGTGTCTGCAAACTGAAAGTACTGGCGTTTCATGAGTTGCATAAATCAAGTCCAACAAAAGCTGCACGTAGTATTACAAAGCCAGAAAGTAAGTGAAGTAACACACAAATCCAAATAAAAAATGAAGTAACACACAAAACATTGCAACTTGTTAGGGGCCTCCAATTTTTTTTTTTTATAAATTGCCTTTATGTTACTTTGAAAACACTAAAGAATTTAATTATATCTGTGTAATATTATGAAATAAATTTTTCTTAATTATGTATACATTTCATTTATTAAATTTTTTTCATGCAATTACACAAAATTTGAAAAGGACAATAATTTTACAACTGGCACAAACCGCCTCCGTGTCTTCTTTATTAATTAGATACTCAACTATTTCACTACACAAAATTTGATAGTTGAATTGACTTTGAACTTTCTCCACTAATTCCTGACGGGATTCTTAATTTTCAGAAACGTCTACTTTGTCACACTGTGTCACATTCAATAGTGAAAAATTTTAACTTTCTGTCTATTACGTACTAGTTATATAGCAAAAGACGCCCATCTTTTATGCCAAAATTGTTGAAGTATATTGAAATAACTTCTAGATCAAGAATATCTGGTTAGCACATTGTTACAGTCACTATCTACTATGTGAAACAATTACTTTCGAATTCAGAAACTAAATAATTTACCATTGCCAAAGAAAGTAGTTCCCACAAGCCTAGCTGTTGTATCTTTATTCACAAATAATCCTACTGATTTATTTGTCCTTCTTCTGATATTAAAAATTAAACTGGGGTGAAATCAAACGCATATCATTAGAATATAAAAGACAATTCTTTTTAATAATTTTTTAAAATTCTAAATTCATAACAAATTCACACAACAACTTCATGGATTTGCTGTGAGACAAACATTACCACCGTCAGCATGTAAGGAGGTTATGAATAGTGTGTGTGTGTGAAAATTTAGAGAAGAATAGCGAAACAGGAAATAGTTTAAAAATTGATTGCAAAAACTTTCGCAAAAGGAGCGTTGTTATAGATTATGATATTAGTCTACAAACTCTATTAATAAGTTTTCGTAGTAACTTTTATATAAAAAAATGTAAATGGTATACAGCGGTACCAATATTTTGCTGAAGAGAAAAGCAGCTCGAAATACTAAGGGCCGCGTCATGGAACCTTTCTAAAAGAACACCTATTTCGAGAGAAGGGGTATTCTGTTAAGTCACCGGACGGTATAAAAGGAACCGGAGCACCGAATCGCAGTCCGTCCGCGACAGTCTGACAGCGCTAAACATTCAACCAGTGAAATCAGGTACTAAACAGTAATTGTAAATAATGGGCTTGTGTCCTCATTTTTTAGTGGTCGATTTTTTAATTGTTGATTGAAATTGATGATAATAAATGTGTATTGGCCTGTCTATTTTATTAAATATCTAAATATTGACGGAGATATAGCAATTGAAAGTTTGAATTGTAGTTTTAGCGCTAGAAATGGTCGGCCATATTTGTATGTCAATCAAATCAAATGTATGTATGTAATCAAATAAAAGAATAATAAGTTTTTATTTTATTTAACCCTGCTAAGGCAGACAAAATATTGAAATTTGATTCTTCCTTGAAATAGCTGTAAATAATATTTGATATTTTGATATATAAATACATATAGCAGAGATTTATGATCTGTAAGGTTGGTAACCTTACAAAAGGATTGTGATGTCACATACACTTGGAATGTGTACAACGTTGAATCCCTTTATAATTAAAGAGACAAAATGACTTTTTTAATTGTTAATATCTCTTAACATGTAAAGAGTTATTAAAAAATAATTGAACATTTGAGGTTCTAGTAACCCACTTTATTAATATATACACTTTTATAGAAATTAAGACACATGACACAAACCCATCAGGCTCCTTTTAAGATTTTCCTCGCTCGCACCCACGAATTTGTAATATTTAGGGTCATAGCAGGTTTGAAAACTAGGCTCCTTTCATTCACTCTACGAGCTCTTACAAGTAACCCTTAGTGTTAGAAACTGTGGAGGATAGCTGAAACCCACGTCAACATATCTTTATATCTACAACTCAATAAGTTAACTTATAGAATAAACTTTTATCGACCGCGTCTGAATAAAACAAACAAATATATTTTCTATGTTCAATTATTTAATTAAGAATACTTTATTTTGAAAAAACAAACTATTTTTCTAAATTAAAAATCCATAAAAAAGTTCAATCAAATTTAGTTAGTAGTTAGTAGTTTAATAGTTGATGCACTCGATTAAAGTATTTAAAAACCAAAAAAGATGATCATACTAGACAGAATGGAATTTGTAATGAATTTACGCTGGATAGTGAATCTTATTACTTCCAGGACACTGATATGTAAATCTACTAAAAGGCACTTACCCCCTATATCAGCGGTTCTCAAAGTGTGGGGCCCAAGCGGGGGGCGAAATGAAGGCCCAGAGGGGGCTTAAAGCTTGTTTGAAAAATTAATTAAATTTGCATATAAAATAATAAAACAAACTTTTTATTTTTAAAATTACAGCAAGTGTATAATTTTTAATCAACGTCGTAAAAGTGCCGAACATTTTATTTTTTTTAGTTTATCGTCATTAAAATAATGCGCGTGTACACCGACATGTTTTCATTACAAAAAACAAGCACATCATTCACACTGAAGCCCTTTTTATTATTATTGCTTTGAGTTACAAATAACAATTATGTACTATAGTAGCTAAAATACCTAAATAAATTGTAATAGTAAATTGTAAATTGTATAGAATTTGTTGCTTGATTACGATTAAACCTTGATTCATTAGAGTATGCATAGAATGTGCAAAACTTAACTAAAAAAAAATTGACTGTAAAATGTCAAATGCGACTCCCTTATAATATATAGTACGCTTACATGTAGGGAGGCTTAGCTTACAATTGGATTATGCAGGGGGGCTCAAAGCAAAAAGTTTGAAAACCGCTGCCCTATAGTTTACCCTACCCAAATTATTGTAGTGAAAATCAGAAAATTTGTCAAATCAAGAGAACTCCTCATGTTTCTATATAGGTTGAATGTAAACAGTGTACACAAATTAATCAAATTATAAAAACATCTATTTTAGTTCAACAGCTTAGTAACTTCAAAATGGTTTGTTGTTTAGAATATAATGATGATCCCTAATAAAACTATGAAGGTCCTAACCGCGTTTTGCTTTAAATAAACACATGAAAAGTTCATTAGGAGGTGTCCTATTTCTTATTAAACATTTCAAAACGTCACAATATGACGTATTGTGTGTCCCTTTAAACTGCATTTTTAACGCTAATATCTTGCATCAACTTGTTCCCTAAATTTACATATTAGTTTCGTAAACATATTGAGATATAACATACATATATCGTATCCTTACGATGTACCGATAAATTTCAAATGATTCGATTTAATGTGTCGTTTAAGAATGTTTCATTTTCCTAATTCATTATTAAAATAAACCAATAAAAAAAAATTTGGTTAGGAAAATTTTAATAACTACGTCAATATCGTATTTGACAGCTTACCACGTGTTCCGCAATTGATTCCTCATTTAAATTTAGAAAACTTCTGAACATGTTGTTTTTTCTTTAATGCTAGAATACAAAACAGTAAACAATTTTCTGGCAAGTAGGCTTGTTGTTATCTGCTTGACCTTCAAAACTGTATTGACATCAAGGCAAATACTTCTTTCAACATAGTATTATTATTTTATTATGTGTTATATGTTATTTATGTGTGCCTTTCGGCTTTACAATCTAACGTATTCTATTTCTTAATACATTTCATTCCTCTATACATTCAAACTTAATACTAAACTTTATTAATTTTATTTGAAATCAGAGCCGTATTTAGCATCCAACGGATTCTAATATGATTATATAAGTCGAGGTCTCCTTGTCACAATTGTGTCTCTTTGTAGTTTAGTTATATTGTCCCAAGAAATACGGTTCGTTTAAATTTTTGGTGTGTTTTATTACAGCGCCATCCTCGTCTGGTGCATAGATTTAAAGACAATGTCGAACTAACAAGTTTAAAAAGGAAGATGAGATCTTCACAAACCTGATCGGAATTATTTCCTGATCGCATGCGGCAACATTCAATACATGTCTACTATGAGAGTCAATGTCTTACATAATTCTAGGTTAATTAGATATCATGTATTAATTAAATGCTATCCGTTTATAAATCCACTCGGGTAACTACTCTCCAGCATCCGCCCTTCATTAACTACAATGTTGGTATCTAGGTAGTTCAGGTAGCACTGATGTATTAGAGCTAAATAAGTATCTCATATACATCTTCACAGAAACACACAGAGTGCATCTCATGTGTCATCCTATTTATCTTTTCTGGTCCAAAGTCAGTGTCGAAACCGAGCCTGGCCTTATTCTCAATTTCGTACCAGAAATTCAGAGTCGGACTAAGAGTAGTTCTCAGGTGGTCTAGATTATTTCTGGGCCCAGTAGGGTGATCTTTCTGCAAACCAAAGAGTTGCATACTTTGATGAAAAGAATACACTGGGATTTATCGGAATTAATTTTAATGCTGCCCTGCTTATAAAGCTTATCCTCAGTGGCGTAGCTACCACCGTATCAATAACGCGGGGCCCCCGGGCTGTAGGAGCCCCAAACGAGTGTAAGCAAATATTCGTTTTTTTTCTTCACTCTTTGAAATCATTATTCCTGTTTCTCTCTACAGCATGAAATTAATGACTTACTCAAAATCACTTAAAAAATCACACTTAATCAAAATTCATTCCATGGTTTGCATAAAGAAGTCCAGAGATCTAGCAAAAGAGTGGGAAGTAACAACTCTTTTCAAAAATAAAAGAAAGAAGATAACGCAGCGTTTTTTTTGATGAGCTAAATACAGTAAAGACATGCCAGTTGATCTTTATGAACAATTAATTGCTTTGAAAACATGCTTAAAATCTGAAATGCAGAAAATTTCGTCCTCCGTTCCGCACACTCTACACATTCTTTCCTCTTTACTTTCCCAGTATCTGTTTCCTTTTTCCTCATTTCTTTATCTATCCTTCTTATGTTTTTTATGTCTTTTTCTATTAAGTACTGAGGTATATCACTCTCCCAAATCTTTTTATATGTTGTGTTGTAATTGCTTTTCTCGATTTTTCCCATTCTTTCATGTTGCTGTATCTCCTTATCCCTTTTCCTTAGCTCCTCTTCCACACTTGCGCCTCCTTCTCTTCTTCTCTCTGCCTCCTCGATCGCCATTCCATTCCTTTCAAAATAGACCTTTCTCTTCTTCGGGCCTACTCCTCCCCCCCCCCCTTATTTATACTCTCCACCCTTATTTATGTTGTAAGTAATTTGCACGAATAGTAAAATTGTCTTACAGCGTTACATTTGCATGTGCTTTGTGTCGTTGGAATTCAGTAATCAACATGATTGATACCCTATACTTACAAACATACAGTTAACGCAGTTTTTCATTTAAGGTGAAATAATTTAATAAATAACTTTTCGGTTAAATAGGTGATACAATTTATTGATTAATTTTATTATTGTTTTAAAGATGGTCTACATTAATATAGAATCTTCCAATGGCGACGTATTTTTAGTCAATGCAGATATTGCGAAACGCTTTGCTCCAATCAAAGCTGCGTTAGACACTTGGCCAGAGTATGAAAATGATGGTGAACCTCTCCTAATTCCGTATGTAAATTCGGCCATTTTGAAGAAGGTAATAAATATACAAGATTCATATATTATGGGATTTACATTATAATAATGTAAGTAAACTAATTCCTTTACAGGTATTAGAATGGGTCGCTTACCACAAAAATGACCCACCTCTGTCTGAGTTCGTCATTAATGTAGTAAGGCGAACTGATGATATCTCAGCTTGGGACTATGCTTTCCTGAATGTAGATAGGGAAACACTGGCTGAACTGGCAAACGCTGCCAATTATTTAGGTATAAATGGATTATTCGATGTCGCATGTAAAACTATAGCTAATATGATTAAAGGTAAAAGTCGCGAACAGCTTCGTGAATTAAGGTGAATGAAGATTTCTTCGCTGCCTCAACTTCATATCCGCTCCTCCGCTGCAAAATAAATGGTACAAGGACAACAATGTTTTAGAAAGTTGATTCTCTAATTCGTAAATGTTATATTTTTAATGTTTCCTTTATTTGATACTCAAGGCTGTTTAATTAACGAGTTTATGTAAGTTACATTCTGAAATAACGAAGGCAGTGCAGCCTAATATTTGGTTTCGTTGATAAATGAAATTGTCCGATTAATTTGTCATTAATTATGTATCTTGTTTGTACGTATTATTTTATAAAAAGAAGTGTAAAATTGTATTAAATAAAGGAGGGAATCTTAAAACATTTATTTTTTAATATGCTCTGACCGAAGAAAGTGTCTGCAAACTGAAAGTACTGGCGTTTCATGAGTTGCATAAATCAAGTCCAACAAAAGCTGCACGTAGTATTACAAAGCCAGAAAGTAAGTGAAGTAACACACAAATCCAAATAAAAAATGAAGTAACACACAAAACATTGCAACTTGTTAGGGGCCTCCAATTTTTTTTTTTTATAAATTGCCTTTATGTTACTTTGAAAACACTAAAGAATTTAATTATATCTGTGTAATATTATGAAATAAATTTTTCTTAATTATGTATACATTTCATTTATTAAATTTTTTTCATGCAATTACACAAAATTTGAAAAGGACAATAATTTTACAACTGGCACAAACCGCCTCCGTGTCTTCTTTATTAATTAGATACTCAACTATTTCACTACACAAAATTTGATAGTTGAATTGACTTTGAACTTTCTCCACTAATTCCTGACGGGATTCTTAATTTTCAGAAACGTCTACTTTGTCACACTGTGTCACATTCAATAGTGAAAAATTTTAACTTTCTGTCTATTACGTACTAGTTATATAGCAAAAGACGCCCATCTTTTATGCCAAAATTGTTGAAGTATATTGAAATAACTTCTAGATCAAGAATATCTGGTTAGCACATTGTTACAGTCACTATCTACTATGTGAAACAATTACTTTCGAATTCAGAAACTAAATAATTTACCATTGCCAAAGAAAGTAGTTCCCACAAGCCTAGCTGTTGTATCTTTATTCACAAATAATCCTACTGATTTATTTGTCCTTCTTCTGATATTAAAAATTAAACTGGGGTGAAATCAAACGCATATCATTAGAATATAAAAGACAATTCTTTTTAATAATTTTTTAAAATTCTAAATTCATAACAAATTCACACAACAACTTCATGGATTTGCTGTGAGACAAACATTACCACCGTCAGCATGTAAGGAGGTTATGAATAGTGTGTGTGTGTGAAAATTTAGAGAAGAATAGCGAAACAGGAAATAGTTTAAAAATTGATTGCAAAAACTTTCGCAAAAGGAGCGTTGTTATAGATTATGATATTAGTCTACAAACTCTATTAATAAGTTTTCGTAGTAACTTTTATATAAAAAAATGTAAATGGTATACAGCGGTACCAATATTTTGCTGAAGAGAAAAGCAGCTCGAAATACTAAGGGCCGCGTCATGGAACCTTTCTAAAAGAACACCTATTTCGAGAGAAGGGGTATTCTGTTAAGTCACCGGACGGTATAAAAGGAACCGGAGCACCGAATCGCAGTCCGTCCGCGACAGTCTGACAGCGCTAAACATTCAACCAGTGAAATCAGGTACTAAACAGTAATTGTAAATAATGGGCTTGTGTCCTCATTTTTTAGTGGTCGATTTTTTAATTGTTGATTGAAATTGATGATAATAAATGTGTATTGGCCTGTCTATTTTATTAAATATCTAAATATTGACGGAGATATAGCAATTGAAAGTTTGAATTGTAGTT
Organism: Panorpa germanica; assembly: GCA_963678705.1. Lineage (NCBI taxonomy): Eukaryota > Metazoa > Arthropoda > Insecta > Mecoptera > Panorpidae > Panorpa > Panorpa germanica. Next base: position 5,989,014 of record OY783205.1, read on the forward strand.
TTAGCGCTAGAAATGGTCGGCCATATTTGTATGTCAATCAAATCAAATGTATGTATGTAATCAAATAAAAGAATAATAAGTTTTTATTTTATTTAACCCTGCTAAGGCAGACAAAATATTGAAATTTGATTCTTCCTTGAAATAGCTGTAAATAATATTTGATATTTTGATATATAAATACATATAGCAGAGATTTATGATCTGTAAGGTTGGTAACCTTACAAAAGGATTGTGATGTCACATACACTTGGAATGTGTACAACGTTGAATCCCTTTATAATTAAAGAGACAAAATGACTTTTTTAATTGTTAATATCTCTTAACATGTAAAGAGTTATTAAAAAATAATTGAACATTTGAGGTTCTAGTAACCCACTTTATTAATATATACACTTTTATAGAAATTAAGACACATGACACAAACCCATCAGGCTCCTTTTAAGATTTTCCTCGCTCGCACCCACGAATTTGTAATATTTAGGGTCATAGCAGGTTTGAAAACTAGGCTCCTTTCATTCACTCTACGAGCTCTTACAAGTAACCCTTAGTGTTAGAAACTGTGGAGGATAGCTGAAACCCACGTCAACATATCTTTATATCTACAACTCAATAAGTTAACTTATAGAATAAACTTTTATCGACCGCGTCTGAATAAAACAAACAAATATATTTTCTATGTTCAATTATTTAATTAAGAATACTTTATTTTGAAAAAACAAACTATTTTTCTAAATTAAAAATCCATAAAAAAGTTCAATCAAATTTAGTTAGTAGTTAGTAGTTTAATAGTTGATGCACTCGATTAAAGTATTTAAAAACCAAAAAAGATGATCATACTAGACAGAATGGAATTTGTAATGAATTTACGCTGGATAGTGAATCTTATTACTTCCAGGACACTGATATGTAAATCTACTAAAAGGCACTTACCCCCTATATCAGCGGTTCTCAAAGTGTGGGGCCCAAGCGGGGGGCGAAATGAAGGCCCAGAGGGGGCTTAAAGCTTGTTTGAAAAATTAATTAAATTTGCATATAAAATAATAAAACAAACTTTTTATTTTTAAAATTACAGCAAGTGTATAATTTTTAATCAACGTCGTAAAAGTGCCGAACATTTTATTTTTTTTAGTTTATCGTCATTAAAATAATGCGCGTGTACACCGACATGTTTTCATTACAAAAAACAAGCACATCATTCACACTGAAGCCCTTTTTATTATTATTGCTTTGAGTTACAAATAACAATTATGTACTATAGTAGCTAAAATACCTAAATAAATTGTAATAGTAAATTGTAAATTGTATAGAATTTGTTGCTTGATTACGATTAAACCTTGATTCATTAGAGTATGCATAGAATGTGCAAAACTTAACTAAAAAAAAATTGACTGTAAAATGTCAAATGCGACTCCCTTATAATATATAGTACGCTTACATGTAGGGAGGCTTAGCTTACAATTGGATTATGCAGGGGGGCTCAAAGCAAAAAGTTTGAAAACCGCTGCCCTATAGTTTACCCTACCCAAATTATTGTAGTGAAAATCAGAAAATTTGTCAAATCAAGAGAACTCCTCATGTTTCTATATAGGTTGAATGTAAACAGTGTACACAAATTAATCAAATTATAAAAACATCTATTTTAGTTCAACAGCTTAGTAACTTCAAAATGGTTTGTTGTTTAGAATATAATGATGATCCCTAATAAAACTATGAAGGTCCTAACCGCGTTTTGCTTTAAATAAACACATGAAAAGTTCATTAGGAGGTGTCCTATTTCTTATTAAACATTTCAAAACGTCACAATATGACGTATTGTGTGTCCCTTTAAACTGCATTTTTAACGCTAATATCTTGCATCAACTTGTTCCCTAAATTTACATATTAGTTTCGTAAACATATTGAGATATAACATACATATATCGTATCCTTACGATGTACCGATAAATTTCAAATGATTCGATTTAATGTGTCGTTTAAGAATGTTTCATTTTCCTAATTCATTATTAAAATAAACCAATAAAAAAAAATTTGGTTAGGAAAATTTTAATAACTACGTCAATATCGTATTTGACAGCTTACCACGTGTTCCGCAATTGATTCCTCATTTAAATTTAGAAAACTTCTGAACATGTTGTTTTTTCTTTAATGCTAGAATACAAAACAGTAAACAATTTTCTGGCAAGTAGGCTTGTTGTTATCTGCTTGACCTTCAAAACTGTATTGACATCAAGGCAAATACTTCTTTCAACATAGTATTATTATTTTATTATGTGTTATATGTTATTTATGTGTGCCTTTCGGCTTTACAATCTAACGTATTCTATTTCTTAATACATTTCATTCCTCTATACATTCAAACTTAATACTAAACTTTATTAATTTTATTTGAAATCAGAGCCGTATTTAGCATCCAACGGATTCTAATATGATTATATAAGTCGAGGTCTCCTTGTCACAATTGTGTCTCTTTGTAGTTTAGTTATATTGTCCCAAGAAATACGGTTCGTTTAAATTTTTGGTGTGTTTTATTACAGCGCCATCCTCGTCTGGTGCATAGATTTAAAGACAATGTCGAACTAACAAGTTTAAAAAGGAAGATGAGATCTTCACAAACCTGATCGGAATTATTTCCTGATCGCATGCGGCAACATTCAATACATGTCTACTATGAGAGTCAATGTCTTACATAATTCTAGGTTAATTAGATATCATGTATTAATTAAATGCTATCCGTTTATAAATCCACTCGGGTAACTACTCTCCAGCATCCGCCCTTCATTAACTACAATGTTGGTATCTAGGTAGTTCAGGTAGCACTGATGTATTAGAGCTAAATAAGTATCTCATATACATCTTCACAGAAACACACAGAGTGCATCTCATGTGTCATCCTATTTATCTTTTCTGGTCCAAAGTCAGTGTCGAAACCGAGCCTGGCCTTATTCTCAATTTCGTACCAGAAATTCAGAGTCGGACTAAGAGTAGTTCTCAGGTGGTCTAGATTATTTCTGGGCCCAGTAGGGTGATCTTTCTGCAAACCAAAGAGTTGCATACTTTGATGAAAAGAATACACTGGGATTTATCGGAATTAATTTTAATGCTGCCCTGCTTATAAAGCTTATCCTCAGTGGCGTAGCTACCACCGTATCAATAACGCGGGGCCCCCGGGCTGTAGGAGCCCCAAACGAGTGTAAGCAAATATTCGTTTTTTTTCTTCACTCTTTGAAATCATTATTCCTGTTTCTCTCTACAGCATGAAATTAATGACTTACTCAAAATCACTTAAAAAATCACACTTAATCAAAATTCATTCCATGGTTTGCATAAAGAAGTCCAGAGATCTAGCAAAAGAGTGGGAAGTAACAACTCTTTTCAAAAATAAAAGAAAGAAGATAACGCAGCGTTTTTTTTGATGAGCTAAATACAGTAAAGACATGCCAGTTGATCTTTATGAACAATTAATTGCTTTGAAAACATGCTTAAAATCTGAAATGCAGAAAATTTCGTCCTCCGTTCCGCACACTCTACACATTCTTTCCTCTTTACTTTCCCAGTATCTGTTTCCTTTTTCCTCATTTCTTTATCTATCCTTCTTATGTTTTTTATGTCTTTTTCTATTAAGTACTGAGGTATATCACTCTCCCAAATCTTTTTATATGTTGTGTTGTAATTGCTTTTCTCGATTTTTCCCATTCTTTCATGTTGCTGTATCTCCTTATCCCTTTTCCTTAGCTCCTCTTCCACACTTGCGCCTCCTTCTCTTCTTCTCTCTGCCTCCTCGATCGCCATTCCATTCCTTTCAAAATAGACCTTTCTCTTCTTCGGGCCTACTCCTCCCCCCCCCCCCCCTTATTTATACTCTCCACCCTTATTTATGTTGTAAGTAATTTGCACGAATAGTAAAATTGTCTTACAGCGTTACATTTGCATGTGCTTTGTGTCGTTGGAATTCAGTAATCAACATGATTGATACCCTATACTTACAAACATACAGTTAACGCAGTTTTTCATTTAAGGTGAAATAATTTAATAAATAACTTTTCGGTTAAATAGGTGATACAATTTATTGATTAATTTTATTATTGTTTTAAAGATGGTCTACATTAATATAGAATCTTCCAATGGCGACGTATTTTTAGTCAATGCAGATATTGCGAAACGCTTTGCTCCAATCAAAGCTGCGTTAGACACTTGGCCAGAGTATGAAAATGATGGTGAACCTCTCCTAATTCCGTATGTAAATTCGGCCATTTTGAAGAAGGTAATAAATATACAAGATTCATATATTATGGGATTTACATTATAATAATGTAAGTAAACTAATTCCTTTACAGGTATTAGAATGGGTCGCTTACCACAAAAATGACCCACCTCTGTCTGAGTTCGTCATTAATGTAGTAAGGCGAACTGATGATATCTCAGCTTGGGACTATGCTTTCCTGAATGTAGATAGGGAAACACTGGCTGAACTGGCAAACGCTGCCAATTATTTAGGTATAAATGGATTATTCGATGTCGCATGTAAAACTATAGCTAATATGATTAAAGGTAAAAGTCGCGAACAGCTTCGTGAATTAAGGTGAATGAAGATTTCTTCGCTGCCTCAACTTCATATCCGCTCCTCCGCTGCAAAATAAATGGTACAAGGACAACAATGTTTTAGAAAGTTGATTCTCTAATTCGTAAATGTTATATTTTTAATGTTTCCTTTATTTGATACTCAAGGCTGTTTAATTAACGAGTTTATGTAAGTTACATTCTGAAATAACGAAGGCAGTGCAGCCTAATATTTGGTTTCGTTGATAAATGAAATTGTCCGATTAATTTGTCATTAATTATGTATCTTGTTTGTACGTATTATTTTATAAAAAGAAGTGTAAAATTGTATTAAATAAAGGAGGGAATCTTAAAACATTTATTTTTTAATATGCTCTGACCGAAGAAAGTGTCTGCAAACTGAAAGTACTGGCGTTTCATGAGTTGCATAAATCAAGTCCAACAAAAGCTGCACGTAGTATTACAAAGCCAGAAAGTAAGTGAAGTAACACACAAATCCAAATAAAAAATGAAGTAACACACAAAACATTGCAACTTGTTAGGGGCCTCCAATTTTTTTTTTTTATAAATTGCCTTTATGTTACTTTGAAAACACTAAAGAATTTAATTATATCTGTGTAATATTATGAAATAAATTTTTCTTAATTATGTATACATTTCATTTATTAAATTTTTTTCATGCAATTACACAAAATTTGAAAAGGACAATAATTTTACAACTGGCACAAACCGCCTCCGTGTCTTCTTTATTAATTAGATACTCAACTATTTCACTACACAAAATTTGATAGTTGAATTGACTTTGAACTTTCTCCACTAATTCCTGACGGGATTCTTAATTTTCAGAAACGTCTACTTTGTCACACTGTGTCACATTCAATAGTGAAAAATTTTAACTTTCTGTCTATTACGTACTAGTTATATAGCAAAAGACGCCCATCTTTTATGCCAAAATTGTTGAAGTATATTGAAATAACTTCTAGATCAAGAATATCTGGTTAGCACATTGTTACAGTCACTATCTACTATGTGAAACAATTACTTTCGAATTCAGAAACTAAATAATTTACCATTGCCAAAGAAAGTAGTTCCCACAAGCCTAGCTGTTGTATCTTTATTCACAAATAATCCTACTGATTTATTTGTCCTTCTTCTGATATTAAAAATTAAACTGGGGTGAAATCAAACGCATATCATTAGAATATAAAAGACAATTCTTTTTAATAATTTTTTAAAATTCTAAATTCATAACAAATTCACACAACAACTTCATGGATTTGCTGTGAGACAAACATTACCACCGTCAGCATGTAAGGAGGTTATGAATAGTGTGTGTGTGTGAAAATTTAGAGAAGAATAGCGAAACAGGAAATAGTTTAAAAATTGATTGCAAAAACTTTCGCAAAAGGAGCGTTGTTATAGATTATGATATTAGTCTACAAACTCTATTAATAAGTTTTCGTAGTAACTTTTATATAAAAAAATGTAAATGGTATACAGCGGTACCAATATTTTGCTGAAGAGAAAAGCAGCTCGAAATACTAAGGGCCGCGTCATGGAACCTTTCTAAAAGAACACCTATTTCGAGAGAAGGGGTATTCTGTTAAGTCACCGGACGGTATAAAAGGAACCGGAGCACCGAATCGCAGTCCGTCCGCGACAGTCTGACAGCGCTAAACATTCAACCAGTGAAATCAGGTACTAAACAGTAATTGTAAATAATGGGCTTGTGTCCTCATTTTTTAGTGGTCGATTTTTTAATTGTTGATTGAAATTGATGATAATAAATGTGTATTGGCCTGTCTATTTTATTAAATATCTAAATATTGACGGAGATATAGCAATTGAAAGTTTGAATTGTAGTTTTAGCGCTAGAAATGGTCGGCCATATTTGTATGTCAATCAAATCAAATGTATGTATGTAATCAAATAAAAGAATAATAAGTTTTTATTTTATTTAACCCTGCTAAGGCAGACAAAATATTGAAATTTGATTCTTCCTTGAAATAGCTGTAAATAATATTTGATATTTTGATATATAAATACATATAGCAGAGATTTATGATCTGTAAGGTTGGTAACCTTACAAAAGGATTGTGATGTCACATACACTTGGAATGTGTACAACGTTGAATCCCTTTATAATTAAAGAGACAAAATGACTTTTTTAATTGTTAATATCTCTTAACATGTAAAGAGTTATTAAAAAATAATTGAACATTTGAGGTTCTAGTAACCCACTTTATTAATATATACACTTTTATAGAAATTAAGACACATGACACAAACCCATCAGGCTCCTTTTAAGATTTTCCTCGCTCGCACCCACGAATTTGTAATATTTAGGGTCATAGCAGGTTTGAAAACTAGGCTCCTTTCATTCACTCTACGAGCTCTTACAAGTAACCCTTAGTGTTAGAAACTGTGGAGGATAGCTGAAACCCACGTCAACATATCTTTATATCTACAACTCAATAAGTTAACTTATAGAATAAACTTTTATCGACCGCGTCTGAATAAAACAAACAAATATATTTTCTATGTTCAATTATTTAATTAAGAATACTTTATTTTGAAAAAACAAACTATTTTTCTAAATTAAAAATCCATAAAAAAGTTCAATCAAATTTAGTTAGTAGTTAGTAGTTTAATAGTTGATGCACTCGATTAAAGTATTTAAAAACCAAAAAAGATGATCATACTAGACAGAATGGAATTTGTAATGAATTTACGCTGGATAGTGAATCTTATTACTTCCAGGACACTGATATGTAAATCTACTAAAAGGCACTTACCCCCTTTATCAGCGGTTCTCAAAGTGTGGGGCCCAAGCGGGGGGCGAAATGAAGGCCCAGAGGGGGCTTAAAGCTTGTTTGAAAAATTAATTAAATTTGCATATAAAATAATAAAACAAACTTTTTATTTTTAAAATTACAGCAAGTGTATAATTTTTAATCAACGTCGTAAAAGTGCCGAACATTTTATTTTTTTTAGTTTATCGTCATTAAAATAATGCGCGTGTACACCGACATGTTTTCATTACAAAAAACAAGCACATCATTCACACTGAAGCCCTTTTTATTATTATTGCTTTGAGTTACAAATAACAATTATGTACTATAGTAGCTAAAATACCTAAATAAATTGTAATAGTAAATTGTAAATTGTATAGAATTTGTTGCTTGATTACGATTAAACCTTGATTCATTAGAGTATGCATAGAATGTGCAAAACTTAACTAAAAAAAAATTGACTGTAAAATGTCAAATGCGACTCCCTTATAATATATAGTACGCTTACATGTAGGGAGGCTTAGCTTACAATTGGATTATGCAGGGGGGCTCAAAGCAAAAAGTTTGAAAACCGCTGCCCTATAGTTTACCCTACCCAAATTATTGTAGTGAAAATCAGAAAATTTGTCAAATCAAGAGAACTCCTCATGTTTCTATATAGGTTGAATGTAAACAGTGTACACAAATTAATCAAATTATAAAAACATCTATTTTAGTTCAACAGCTTAGTAACTTCAAAATGGTTTGTTGTTTAGAATATAATGATGATCCCTAATAAAACTATGAAGGTCCTAACCGCGTTTTGCTTTAAATAAACACATGAAAAGTTCATTAGGAGGTGTCCTATTTCTTATTAAACATTTCAAAACGTCACAATATGACGTATTGTGTGTCCCTTTAAACTGCATTTTTAACGCTAATATCTTGCATCAACTTGTTCCCTAAATTTACATATTAGTTTCGTAAACATATTGAGATATAACATACATATATCGTATCCTTACGATGTACCGATAAATTTCAAATGATTCGATTTAATGTGTCGTTTAAGAATGTTTCATTTTCCTAATTCATTATTAAAATAAACCAATAAAAAAAAATTTGGTTAGGAAAATTTTAATAACTACGTCAATATCGTATTTGACAGCTTACCACGTGTTCCGCAATTGATTCCTCATTTAAATTTAGAAAACTTCTGAACATGTTGTTTTTTCTTTAATGCTAGAATACAAAACAGTAAACAATTTTCTGGCAAGTAGGCTTGTTGTTATCTGCTTGACCTTCAAAACTGTATTGACATCAAGGCAAATACTTCTTTCAACATAGTATTATTATTTTATTATGTGTTATATGTTATTTATGTGTGCCTTTCGGCTTTACAATCTAACGTATTCTATTTCTTAATACATTTCATTCCTCTATACATTCAAACTTAATACTAAACTTTATTAATTTTATTTGAAATCAGAGCCGTATTTAGCATCCAACGGATTCTAATATGATTATATAAGTCGAGGTCTCCTTGTCACAATTGTGTCTCTTTGTAGTTTAGTTATATTGTCCCAAGAAATACGGTTCGTTTAAATTTTTGGTGTGTTTTATTACAGCGCCATCCTCGTCTGGTGCATAGATTTAAAGACAATGTCGAACTAACAAGTTTAAAAAGGAAGATGAGATCTTCACAAACCTGATCGGAATTATTTCCTGATCGCATGCGGCAACATTCAATACATGTCTACTATGAGAGTCAATGTCTTACATAATTCTAGGTTAATTAGATATCATGTATTAATTAAATGCTATCCGTTTATAAATCCACTCGGGTAACTACTCTCCAGCATCCGCCCTTCATTAACTACAATGTTGGTATCTAGGTAGTTCAGGTAGCACTGATGTATTAGAGCTAAATAAGTATCTCATATACATCTTCACAGAAACACACAGAGTGCATCTCATGTGTCATCCTATTTATCTTTTCTGGTCCAAAGTCAGTGTCGAAACCGAGCCTGGCCTTATTCTCAATTTCGTACCAGAAATTCAGAGTCGGACTAAGAGTAGTTCTCAGGTGGTCTAGATTATTTCTGGGCCCAGTAGGGTGATCTTTCTGCAAACCAAAGAGTTGCATACTTTGATGAAAAGAATACACTGGGATTTATCGGAATTAATTTTAATGCTGCCCTGCTTATAAAGCTTATCCTCAGTGGCGTAGCTACCACCGTATCAATAACGCGGGGCCCCCGGGCTGTAGGAGCCCCAAACGAGTGTAAGCAAATATTCGTTTTTTTTCTTCACTCTTTGAAATCATTATTCCTGTTTCTCTCTACAGCATGAAATTAATGACTTACTCAAAATCACTTAAAAAATCACACTTAATCAAAATTCATTCCATGGTTTGCATAAAGAAGTCCAGAGATCTAGCAAAAGAGTGGGAAGTAACAACTCTTTTCAAAAATAAAAGAAAGAAGATAACGCAGCGTTTTTTTTGATGAGCTAAATACAGTAAAGACATGCCAGTTGATCTTTATGAACAATTAATTGCTTTGAAAACATGCTTAAAATCTGAAATGCAGAAAATTTATTCCATTAACGAAGTCTCCATGAGTTGCTGATAAAATTCAATAGCCTTGCATTCAGTTTTCCGGAGGTTTCCAGTTACCTTCCGGTTACAAGTGCAACAGTTAAACGAAGTTTTTCGAAATTAAAACTGATAAAAATTATCTAAACACTTCTATGGGACAGGAACGGCTATCAGACTTGTCACTATTGTCTATAGAAGCAAAAAATTTGAAAAACTTAAATCGTCTTTAACTACGAATGTTTAATAAATAAGTTCGCCGAACAAAATGCAAAGAAAGTGTATATTTGATTTGAATCGTTTGGCTAATTTAGTTCCTATGAGTATTAATTGTAAGTAATAACGTCCAAACATTATATAATTATTTTTATTCAATGCGAGCGTTTTGTTCACTTGGGCCCCGACAAATTTTGATATAAGGCCCCTCTAACACAAGTTACGCCACTGCTTATCACTTTCACTAGAGCATTCTGGGAGTATTATATGGCCCATATTATAAATTTAGAATGTGATACAATAGACGTAGAATGTCGTCTGGATCGTATTGTTGGTTAAGCCCAATGGAGGGGAAAATTGCGAAACGCGCTGATTCAGTTATGTCAGTGCTCCCATCAAGACAGAGAGATAATAAACCATAAGAGTTTTTTTGCTGGTGAATTATATTTGTAGTCATTTTCGAGATTCTGTCTTTCATAGTGTTTCTAGCCAAAGGCATATCTTTTATTCTTTGGATAATTTTTTTATTGTTTTCAAAATTTTTATACAAAATTTGTGCACATTTAGCCATGTTTCTTTTATATATTCGCCATCAGTTAATGGTTTTCCGTGCTCTGCAATTACATTTGAGGCAACAAAAGAAGCACTAATTATAATTGAACGATTATCCATAAATTTCAATAGAGATGTTTACTTGAGTATCTCTAAGTTTAATTTCTCGAGCAATAAATTCTTTTTGTGGATCTTTACTTTTTTCAGAGGGCGATTTATGATTTGTTTCAAAATGCCGTTTTACTGACGATGTTCTGTAGACTACTGTCCCGGAACATACCGCAAATACTTCTTTGTTGTCTTTGTTAAAAATGCTATACTTATCGGTCCACCAATTATGGAATTGCCTGCTGCTTATTTTTAAAGATGCTTGTCTTTTATTTTCATTACCCATGTTAAGTACAAGTAACTGTATTAAAATTACATTAATTAATAATTATATCTATTAATATAATATATAATATAATAGTAAAATTTATTTAAAAAAATATGTGAAAAACCGTTTTAAGAAGATAGTAATAAATAAAAGTACCTTTAATTCTATAGAAACATCTGAAACTTGAATTCGTGCTCATATAATGAAACACAAAAGTAATAACAAAAATGAGCGCACTGCAACTAAGCACAGAACTTGTCACCTGAACTTACGTACTGCACCAGAAAAACAGAAGCAAACTGGACGTAATTTCTAAGAAATATTTACATTATATATCTCTGGGAAATGTTATTTTTTGTTATTTCTTGAAAGTGAGTCAACGATACCATCGATGTATTTATTACCGAAGAAAATAATTCCAGGAATTTATTACCTGACTGAATTTTACCGACATTATCTAGTTCAGACATTATCATCGGTCACATAATAAACCCAGCTTAGCTCAGGTAAAATTTTCTTGAAAAACTTTCCTACCACCCCAAACGATCTTTATTATTATTATATATATTAATTGTGTGTGCCTTTCGGCTTTACAATCTACAGTATTATATTTCTAATACATTTCATTCCTACATACATTCAAACTTAAAACTAAACTTAAAATATTCTAGACTTTTACTACTTCCAAAAGTGCTTTCTGCTTCTTCTTCTTTTGACCCTCTCTATTATTCTCCACCAGCTTATTTATTCTCCTGTTTTTCGTTTCCTTCTTACTATTTCCGCCATCCACCTCTTTCCTTCACTGCCTCCCTTTAATAGCTGGCCAATATTCCTTTCGCTCGCTACTTTTTCCTTACACTCAAACTTAATGTGCTCCAGTGTTTCGTCCTCCGCTCCACACATTCTACACTTTCTTTCCTCACTCTTTTCCCAGTATTTGTTTCCTTTTTCCTCATTTCCTAATCTAAATCGTGCTGTTCTTCTTATGTGTTTTATGTCTTTTTCTATAAGGTACTGAGGTACATTATTTTCCCATAACCTCTTATATCTTTTATTGTAGTTACTTTTTTCTATTTTTCCCATTCTCTCCTGCTGTTGTGTCTCCTTATCCCTTCTCCTTAGCTCCTCTTCCACACTTGCGCCACCTTCTCTTCTCCTCTCTGCCTCCTCGATCGCCATTCCATTCCTTTCAAAGTACTCCTTTCTCTTTTTTGGACCTCCTCCCCCCCCCATTCTTTATGTTATCCTCTCTTATTTTCTTTAAAATTTTGCTTTCCGCTCTGTTCAATTTCTCCTCGTATTTTACTGCTCTTTCCCCTGTTTTAATTCGTATCTTATCCCTTTTTAGCTCCTCCATCACCATGTATCCTGGCGTGCACCTGTCCAGCCCTAGTACCCATTTCATATATCTCACCTGTATTCTTTCCAACTTTTCTTGTTCCTTCCACCCCCAAACCTCTGCTCCATACAACATCATACTGGCTATCAGTCTATCAAATATCCATATTCTCTTTTGTATGTCACCCCCAAATACCTTTTCCCCTAGTCCCCATACCCGTCGCATTGCTTGCTCTGCCTTCTTTGCCACCTCCCTTATCTGCGCCTCTTCTCCATTATTCTTTTTAAAAGTGTAGCCCAGATATTTAAATTCTTCTACTTCCTCAATGTCCTCTGTCTTGTACTTCCACCTTTTATGTCTCCTTTTTCCACCCCCTTTTTTAAATACCATAATTTTCCTTTCCTGTCTATATACCTCCCTAGCCGGTGTGCCATCTCCTGCAGCTCTCCTTCCCAAACGATCTTTATTTTAAACGGATTTTATTACTTTGTCCATTATGTTTCACTACCTGGACTATATGTAAGTACAAGTATGTACATGAATGTAACCTTTGCACCTTACCTTACCTTACACTTGCACCTTAACATTTGTAGCACATTAGTCATAGATTCCAAGGCGCCACATAAAGTTTGTAGCATAACAGAATTTGAGTTTTAGACCATTTGTCTCTGATTATCTACCTGAAGAATTCACAATATAAAAAGGGTGACCAACGCATTTTCGTCACTTATCATTTGAACTTCAAGCAGATAGCCACGCAGACGTATTTTTAATTCGACATCTTCTTACTATAAGTAATATTGGTAAAAATGTTCAGAACGTTTCCAGTACAAGAAAATTGCTTGGGGCACATTTCAATGGTAAGTGTTAAATATCTAATTGAATTATTAATAAATTCTCTTCTCTTTTTATATTTGATTAATATTTATTACATACAGTTCCGTATAATTTGTGCTTATTTAAGTTTTCTTTCTTTGTAGAAATTTCTCAAAATGAAATTTGAACGACTTCTAGTTAAAAACAAAATGAAATCCGATTTACTAAAAACCACCCCTAATAAGAATCATTTTAAATCGAAAAAAAGCGTTAGATTCAACTTAACCCCAACGTACCGCGTTATGAGAGTTTGGACATTCGCTCATCGGGAAGCAAGAAAACCGAATTGGAAGCTTATTAAAGAGAATATGATGACAAAGAAAATTAATCCAGATTTACTTATCGACGACGAAAACATTAAAACTTGTGACACCACTAAGAGAAATATGAAGGAGAAACCGACTCCTACTTACCACGTGAGTAAAATCAAGGAATTCGCCCTTCTTGAAGCTAAGAGGTTTAACTGGATGATTAATTCAACAATTTTTCCAAAGAAACCGATTATGCCAGTTTTTGTTCCTCCAGTGGAAAATCTGGATGAAATAACTGAAAAACCTAAAGAAAAACTGCTCAAAGTTAAGAAGCGCGTCACGTTCAATCTGACTCCAACGTACCACGTACTGACAGTCTGGTCCTTCGCCTACCGACAAGCAAGAATGTTCGACAATCGAAAGTTTTTACTCAGTCTCCTTAAAAAGGTTAATTTCAAGAATAATATTGAGAACGCTGAACAAGACTTAAGTCACATTTTGTCTTTAAAGCATAGAAAGAAAATATTCAAGGAAAGATTTCATAAAAGTAGATTTAGACGTATAATGAACAGAATTTCAAAAAATAAATGTTTTAAATTGCCTTTGTAGCATCTGAATAATAATGTAGTTTTGTCTAACATTAATTGTCCTTATTTTTAAATTTTGTAATAAATGACATTTTATAAAAAAAACAATATCTTTAATTGCAGTTAATTATAGAATTATGAAACAGTTTAAAAAATTAAAAAAACAACACCTTAAAAATGAGTTGACGTTGACAACCCCATTATTATACTCGTATAATATAATATTTGTACATAAATACAATTATTGATATGTGGCGTAGTTTTAGTGGTTTCTGAAAAGTATCTAACTTTTAAGTAAAGTGGCGAGAAAGGGACAAATAGTCTATCATCAGTTCAAAATGAATGAAAGAACAATATGTCCTGTGACGTCAGCATTGAAAAGAGTGATGATATTTAAATGGTCAGTTATGCTATCTAGCTGTGATTTTAAGTATTAATAACTTACAATAGTGAGCTATCATTGCACCATACATATGACGGAATAAATAGTGTATTTAAATTGTCATTCCAGACGAATTGACAAAACATACATTTATAAAAGTAATTTACGTTGATACATTTCATTACACATGTCTATGTTGTTTATTTAATATAAAAGATTAATAGAAAAGATTTAGTTCCTTCGAAACAAGTGGCGCTAAGGAGCAAAGATAATTACATAAATTTTAGTTGTTTTTTTAAATAAATTGTTCTCTTGTTCTGTTTTAAATAAATACTCTGTGGTTTGGAACAACTTAACCTCAAAATATGAATGTCTCGCATGGAACGTTATATGGAATTTAATACTAAACTTAAAATATTAAATCATAAACTATCTATATAGAAACATCTATTTATTTACAGTTTTTCACGTGACAGTCATGGAGATTCTACCATAGTATGTGTAAAACTCCAGCGAGAAATTAATAAATGTATCGTTCAGGCTGAAATATGTCCAGAACATCGTATATACAATAAAAATTGTGTGGTGAATTAACTACTGTATACTGCAGCTTTAGGTGAGAATATTCAATTACAAATAATAAATACAAATATTGTTTATATACAAATTTCTAATTTTTATTTATTGTTATTTAATGTGAGTGTAAAAATGCATTGGCCTTTCGGTTTTGCTCGATTAGCACGATTAGCTTCTGTTGGTTCACAACATTTTAGTCTTGTGAAAGATATTATTAGTAAAGAATCCCATGTAGTAGACAAAGGAAGACATACGACGTATCTGACTATGTAGAGGATTTATTGAGACATATTGAAGGTAAGCGTATTTAAAATTTCATCTATTTTAACATAGAATTAATCTAGTGACACATTTGAATTGTCACTACATCAATTAATAATTGAATTTAGAAAAAATAATAATCTGAATGTGGATAATTTTATTGATTTTGCAGCAAATAAAATGCAGGCATCCACATTAGGGCTTCTGAAAACCCGGGGTTTTAATACCCGGCGGATCCGGGTCCATTATTTTATAAACCCGACGGATCCTGGACCGGGTCGGGTCCGAAATAAGAATAATATAAAAACCATCTAAATTATCAATTAATTAAGTATTATTGAAGTAATTTATTATCTAAATTTAATTATTATTTAACTAATTACATATTATTTTACAACTTATTTAAATTTGCTTGCTCTAATATAGTGATATTTTAGAAAAACCAAAGCTTTTTGAGACTTATCCCCCACTGACAATCTTGATTATTAGATATTTTCTGCAATAATGCTGAAATCATTAGCAATTTCTTGACTTCATAATGATCGTGAATCAGATTCATAACGTCACTCTCATTTTTGGGCAACTTATATCCACGGTTTGCTAACTCAAATCTAGTGATTGCTCTTATGGATATGCCATCTACAGCGGCCAATTTTGCTACGATTTCGTTCAAACTTTTTCGTGGTTAATAATAAACAATAATTTAAAAAAATACAAGTTACACATGAAACAATTAATATTACATAATAGAATCATCCATTTTTATATATAACACTTTATGCTAATCGCTTACTAAATTTTATGATTTGTTTGTTTATTGACGGTGGTATCATATTAAATATATAAATAGGTATATAAATAAATATTTAAGAAATATTTTAATTCTTTGGGCTGTAAAATTCGGACGGCACCCTTTGGGTTTTATTTAATTTTGCAATTGCACCAGCAAAAGCTTTCGACTGTCGGGTCCGTCAGATCCATCGGGTTTTCTACCCGGGTCCCGGGTTCGGGTTTATTGCCAATAACCGTCAGACGTAACAGACTTTATTATGGAGTGATGCACATCAGTCAATAGAGGAAAATTGTGATGTATCGTCAAATGGGGTTTTAAAATTGTCTTATAGTTCACACGTCTTATATTTCTTTCTATGTGCACTCGCAAAGCAGCAATTTGATTGTTGTCAAAACGTCTTCCTTGCTCATTTTTTTCATTAGCTTTGGCACTAGGTTGTTTAGCTTTTAATTCTGCCTCGAAAGGGTTAGGTGAATCTTTAACATGTTTTTAATTAAACCACTATGGTGTTCTCGCAGTGACGTCAAAATTTACTCTATAGATATAGCAGCAACACTCCAGTTTTAAATTTCAAAACAGCTATATTTCCATCAATTTATGATAATTAAAAAAAATAAAAACGCAAATATATATTCATTAACATCTATTTCAATAATCAATTACAAAATCGACCCCAAGAAAATGAGTTCACAACCCAATTTCCCTATCTTAAACAAATAAAAACATTTCTAGGTATGTCAGGCTATTATCGTCAACATAGACCACATTACGCAGAGATAGCAAAACTATTATATAATATAACGAATAGCAGTGTTAAAGTGTTGGAATGGACAAATCAATGCCATGAGTCATTTCAAACTCTTAAAGACAAACTAAGCACATCACCTATTTTGCAAAATCCGGTGTTTAGTAAAAATTTTGTTGAATGACGCAAGTAAATATGCCTTAGGCGCAGTTCTTTCGCAAGGTAGTGTTAAGGCCTGTCTCAGTATGGGACCGTATTTAAGCGACAGCGTATTCGGACGTAAATCGGCGGATTGGATGAGCTACAAAGCTCATAGGTATCCCCTCCAGTCTGAGACGGCTGTTTGCATTTACAAAGGTTCGGATAGGATATCGTTGTAGTAGTGGTAACGCTTGGATAAAATTCGCCTTTATACGGTTCTAATGTGCGAGGTAGTGCCGCCCGTATTCGGACGGCTTTGTAGCGTGCAGTCTGAGAGCTCCAGAGCGATCTCATTACATTTACATGGTTCAGATAGGTAAAGCGTAGTAGCCCGTATACGTCCGGCAGAAATTCGCTTAAATACGGTGCCATACTGAGACAGGCCTTAAGGAAAGTCATCCGATAGCTTATGCTTCAAAAATCTTGAACAAAGCTCAACAAAATTATTCAACTACAGAACGTGAATTATTAGCGGTAGTATGGGCAATTGCACATTTTAGACCCTGTCTCTACGGGAAAGTAGTTTTTCAGTATTGTAACAGATCATCAAGCTTCAACTTGGTTAATGAGTATTAAAGACCCGAGTTCTAGAGTTATTCGTTGGCGGATAAAGCTAGAGTAATATAATTACGATGTAATATATAGGCCAGGTTGTTCAATTCCACGTGTAGATGCTTTAAGTCGTGTATATTCAGTCCAGACTAATACTATGGATGTTACATATGAAAATTATTTAAAAACAATTGAAAATAAAATTATTATAAACAATAAAATAATTGACAAGAGTTTATATGACGCTCCCACGTCATATTCATTAGTAGATTTTGTATCTCAAGATTCAATAGGAATTTGTTCGGAATTAATAGATAAATTTAGTAATATTGATGAATTTCTAATACAGAATAAACAAGTATCAAAAATCGCATATATTACATGCAATATTAGATTTATTATTTGTTTAATAATTAAAGAATTCCATTTTAATATAAATAACTATAAAGATACTAGCTTGTAATAGCTACTACGATGTAATATATAGGCCAGGTTGTTCAATTCCACGTGTAGATGCTTTAAGTCGTGTATATTCAGTCCAGACTAATACTATGGATGTTACATATGAAAATTATTTAAAAACAATTGAAAATAAAATTATTATAAACAATAAAATAATTGACAAGAGTTTATATGACGCTCCCACGTCATATTCATTAGTAGATTTTGTATCTCAAGATTCAATAGGAATTTGTTCGGAATTAATAGATAAATTTAGTAATATTGATGAATTTCTAATACAGAATAAACAAGTATTAAAAATCGCATATATTACATGCAATATTAGATTTATTATTTGTTTAATAATTAAAGAATTCCATTTTAATATAAATAACTATAAAGATACTAGCTTTAACCCCCGTCGCAAGCGACGTCTGTTTTTGTGAGTGGCCTGAATTTCATGTCAAAATTTAATTCTATTTTTAAATTGAAATAATAAATAAACTCGTCCTATATTAATTCTACTTATAATAACAATTAATTTTTCATACAAACTGTCTAAGAAAATATATTTTTTATATCAAAATGAAAAATATTTTCAATTTATGCGTTATTTGACCAAATTTTTTCTATCGATTAGTAAATAAGTTATCAAGGTTAGCCTATATACAAAATTTCAACTTTCTAGCACAATTTTTACACTCGAAAAATAGTGTCCCCCGTGCCGCCAGATAAAATTTTGAAATTTTGAATTTTTTTTTATTAATAATATACTTCATTATTCTAGAATCCAGAATATGAACTTTCTCCAAAGTTCCCTACCGGGCCCCCAAATTTCTTCAACCCCCCCTTTTTCAATTTTTGAATTTCTAATTTTTGAGAAATGTCAGCATTGAAAACCTTAATACACATGCAACATTTCAACTTTCTATCTTTTACGAATTAAAAGTAATACAGCAAAAAAGGCTCACTTTTTTTCCAGTTTTTCCAAAATTACGGGTTTCCAGGAAATTCAGGGAAAAATCTGGGGACGCTAGAAGTCTTAGAATTTTTTTCTCTTTAAAGTCTTTAAAGTCTCTTTTAAAGTCTAGAGTTTACCCCCGTCGCAATGCGACGTCTTTTCGGCGTGTATGATTTGAATCCAATAAAATAATTCGTAATTAAATTTCATATTTAAAACTGTTCTATTTTTAAATTGAAATAATAAATAAACTCGCACATATACATTGACACATATAAATTGACTAAAAAATATATATTTTTTTTATCAAAATAAAAAAAATTTTCAATTTATGGGTTATTTGACCAACTTTTTTTCAAAATTTGGGATTTTTTTTTTCGATTCGTAAATAAGTTACCAAGATTAGCATATATACAAAATTTCAACTTTCTAGCACAATTTTCACTCTCTGAAAATACTGCCCCCGTGCCCCCAAATAAAATTTTGAAATTTTGAAATTTTTTTTATTAATACTATACTTAATTATTCTAAAATCCAGAATATGAACTTTCTCCAAAGTTGCCTACCGGGCCCCGAATTTCTTCAACCCCCCCTTTGTCAATTTTTGAATTTCTAATTTTTGAGAAATGTCAGCATTAAATACCCTAATACACATGCAAAATTTCAACTTTCTATCTTTTACGAATTTAAAGTATTACAGCAAAAAAGGGCTCACTTTTTTTCCAGTTTTTCCAAAATTACGGGTTTCCAGGAAATTCAGGGAAAAATCCGGTGACGCCAAAAGTCTTAGAATTTTTTTCTCTACGAAATAGGAAATTTTCAAAAACATTGATGGAGCCGTTTTCGCGCTGCCATACAAAATTCAGTACCAAACATATAAGATTAGAAACATATAAGAATACTAGCCTTTACCCCCGTCGCAAGCGACGTTTCTTTTTTGTGAGTGGCTTGAATTTCATGTCAAAATTTAATTCCATTTTTAAATTGAAATAATAAATAAACTCGTCCTATATTGATTTTACATTTAATAACAATTAATTTTTCATACAAACTGACTAAGAAAATACATTTTTTATATCAAAACTAGCAAACCCGGCGAACTCCGTTTCGCTATTAGATGGCTTCGTTTTATGTAACATTTCGTTTGGTGATTAAAAGATGAAGAAATTTCAACAAAGCACATTGAACATTGCAAAGAAGCTAGTCAATGTTGTCGATGGTGGTCTCTCAGCTCGTTGTGCCGCATTAGCCTCAGTGAAGTAAACTCTTTGGCCATTTTCCAAATGCACTGCTAAATGTACAACTGTGGGATATCTTTCATGAATTTGAAATGACAATAATCGCCACAGTGCTTCATTAGTACTGACGTATCTGCCCATTTGGAAGTTGCTGATTTCGTCATTCGCATTTTCCGACGCAATACAAAACACAGCCATGTCGCTGCCTTTTGTGACGTACTTGCACAAATATTTGATTGATTTGGCCGAATGACAACTCTCAATGTTTGCATGTGTTTTGAAAATTCGTGATAGCAGCGGGCAATATGGTACAATGAATTCATTTCCGATCTCAATCTCTTGATTTTTAACTTTAACTTTGATAGTTCGACCATTATCTTCTTTTGAACGCCGACGATAAACTGGATATCCATCGTTCCCTGTGACTGTTTCAGCAACTAACGGTCGCGGATATCGTTTTGTGCACTTTCCATCAGCCATGCAAGGCGATAATGGATTTAATGCACCGCACGGTCCATGCACCATCTGTGTCGTCACAATGTCGTGTAGATGGGGATCAGTGACTGGATCAGGAATTTCAGCTGATATGATGTCATCCACTTCATTTGAATGTAATTTGTTCAGCAACCAAATTAGGATATGAGCATGCGGTAGTCCACGCTTCTGCCATTCCACCGAGTACATATAACAACGTGTGTCACCAAAAACTCGATACTTAGTAAGCACATCCATCATAACCTTGAGTTTTTGCTGAAATACTCTGGCGATTATGTCATGGCGATCTTGCGGTTTTTGGCCCGGTTCCAACTCACGTTCAATTTCCGTCCACTTCGGATTGCATGTGAACTTAATAAATAAATCCGGAGTTCCATAATTTCGCACGTACGTCATAGCGTCTTGAGCGTATTCGTGCATGTGTCGTGGGCTTCCGATGTAAGATGATGGGAGAATCGTCAGACGTCCAATATTCTGAACATCACCATCTGAATGAATAGCATCACGCAAGTGTATATAGTCCTCAGATCGTAGCTTTGCCTGATTGAATCGGATGAACGCTAAACGTTCGGTCTCGACTTTGACATACATGTCGACAGCGAATTGCTGGAATAGCCGACGGCACTTCAGAATGACATTCTCCTCATGTGTACGAATCATTATACGATACGCATAGTAATTCATTGCGCTTAGATTTTTATTCGTTGATACACCTGAAAATGCAAAATTAAATGAATTGTTAATGGAAACCAATAATAGCAATAATTAGTGTGTGAATATTGTACCTGCAATTGGATCGACCATCTTCAACGTGATGTCGTATCCGTCTTGCCCTTGCCAATAAATGATTGGATATTGTAACGCATCGTACAAACGATGTGTCTCGTTTACACGATGCATGATATTGCTTCTTCGCTGAACGACAATGTCTCGCGATTTAGTTGGATCGCCAACAATAATTGCAGCAACATCATTAACGGTGGGTGCATTGAATCTTCGCACATGTTCACCTGTTGGGGTACAATCCGCTCTTATGACAAATTTGTGCGTATCCGATGGCATTCGTTCCAATGCTGTTTTGAACATATTAACCACAGCATTATTAGCGTGAAAAAATGCTTGCAACTGTTCAATAATTCGTCTCTTTAACTGTTATGTTCCCTGTATATTGCACCGCACATTCAGCTGATCCACCATCGACAAAATGAAATATATTTGCAGAAATTGATGCGGTTCATCTGGTGTTGGCACCATTGAACCATGCAAATGATATATTTGTCCTTGTATCTGTAATTGCAAACAATCATTTGTTGAAGAATACGGTGTAACTTCTGATCGTGTGATGGTGTAGTATGTGGTGTATATGTAGTTGTTATGTGTTGCAATTCATTGTGTTGGTGTGAGTGATTGGTTATTTGTGTTGTATCTTTTACCTTGCAAGTCGGCATGAAGCCGCCTTCTCTAATGATATTAGCTCCAAAGAAAGTCATGCGAAAGCAGTTATTGTATTCAAGGATGTGTTGAAGAAAATGGCTGGAATCGGGATCACTTCCATCGAACAATGGTTTCAGTGGATGTGGTGGTGTAAGTAATGGATCCAGTTTGACTTTTCCACTTGCGCAGCACAATCCAGCCGTTTCTCTTTTGAACTTTAACGCATTGCAATATCGGCATATAGTCGTCGTTCGTCCAATATCTAAATTTTCATCATCACTGTAGTTCGCAGTGGGATCATATTGGAATGCCAAGCGATTGTATGATGCTAATGATCTTCGTGTGCTCACGCGTTGTCTCAATCGGGCATTTTCTGTTATTATATTTTGTCTTTCTTCGCTTAAGTTCTGTGAATACAGTTGTTGCTGGCTTGCATGTCTTGCGCGGCGGCCGATGTTCGCACGTCGTCCTCTAGGCATTTTGGACTATGGACAGAGTGGTGAATGTAACCTTAAATGCACGATCCACATAATTTACACAGTTCAACTTACCACCTTAAAGACAAATGCCTGCTGTTGAAATTGAATAAAAATTTGCACAATACACGTGATTGATTTGATGGTTTCCAATTTAAATGTTAGGAAACGAATAACTTATTTTTTTAACTTTTTTTTCACAATTTCACAATGAACACAATACCGGTTTGTCACATGAAATTAATTAACTGAGCAGAGAATAATGAGTAGCTGTCAAACAATGTATCACGCACCGGCGCCTACTACTTAAAACACCGGTCTACTTAAAATATTGGTTTGTATATATGCTATGTATCAGAGTAGGCGCTGTATGTGAAAAAAGATTTTCCCGCTTTTCTGTTGAAATTTTTCCTGAATTCCTGAATTTTCTTTGCTATAAACCTCACGGAGCCCGAGACCTTTCCAACGAATGCAAAACCGTGGAAATCGGTTCGTGCGTTCTGGAGTTATAACGTCAGGAAGGAAAACCCGACTTATTTTTATATAGTAGATAAAAAATATTTTGAATTTATGCGTTATTTGAACAACTTTTTTTCAAAATTTGGGATTTTTTTTTCGATTCGTAAATAAGTTACCAAGGTTAGCCTATATACAAAATTTCAACTTTCTAGCACAATTTTTACTTTCGGCAAAGAGTGCCCCCGTGCCCCCCAATAAAATTTTGAAATTTTGAATTTTTTTTTTATTAATAATATACTTAATTATTCTAGAATATAAAATATTAACTTTCTCCAAAGTTCCCTACCGTGCCCCCGAATTTCTTTAACCCCCCCTTTTTCACTTTTTGAATTTCTAATTTTTGAGAATTGTCAGCATTGAATACCTTAATACACATGCAAAATTTCAACTTTCTATCTTTACGAATTAAAAGTAAAACAGCAAAAAAGGGATCACTTTTTTCCAGTTTTTCCAAAATTACGGGTTTCCAGAAAATTCAGGGAAAAATCCGGGGACGCCAAAAGTCTTAGAATTTTTTTCTCTACGAAATAGAAAATTTTTAAAAACTTCCCTGGAGCCGTTTTCGAGATGCCATACAAAATTCGAACCAAACATATAAACACATAAACATATAAGAATATAAATATGCACTTGGGACATTATAATATACTTGAGTTTACCCCGTCGCAATGCGACGTCTTTTTGGCGTGTATCATTTGAATCCAATAAAATAATTCGTAATTAAATTTCATATTTTACTGTTCTATTTTTAAATTGAAATAATAAATAAACTCGCACATATTCATTCACACATATAAATTGACTAAAAAAATATATTTTTTTAATGAAAATAAAAAATATTTTCAATTTATGTGTTATTTGACCAACTTTTTTTCAAAATTTGGGATTTTTTTTTTTCGATTCGTAAATAAGTTACCAAGATTAGCCTATATACAAAATTTCAACTTTCTAGCACAATTTTTACTCTCGACAAATACTGCCCCCGTGCCCCCAAATAAAATTTTGAAATTTTGAATTTTTTTTTATTAATAATATACTTAATTATTCTAGAATTCAGAATATGAACTTTATCCAAAGTTTCCTACCGGGCCCCCAAATTTCTTCAACCCCCCCTTTTTCAATTTTTGAATTTCTAATTTTTGAGAAATGTCGGCATTGAATACCTTAATACACATGCAAAATTTCAACTTTCTATCTTTTACAAATTAAAAGTAATACAGCAAAAAAGGGGTCACTTTTTTTCCAGTTTTTCCAAAATTACGGGTTTCCAGGAAATTCAGGGGAAAATCCGGGGACGCTAAAAGTCTTAGAATTTTTTTCTCTACGAAATAGGAAATTTTCAAAAACTTCCCTGGAGCCGTTTTCGAGATGCCATACAAAATTTGAACCAAACATATAAACATATAAATATACACCTGGGACATTATAATATACTAGCGCTTCGCCCCGTCGCAAAGCGACGTGTATTTAATATTTGTGAATAAATAAAAGTTATTTGATAAATTGAAAATAATGCAAAATATTATTTTTAAGTAATTTTCGCTAAAATGTATCATTTTGTAAATTTTTATTTCCATATGTTGTTATAATTATTTCATTTACAGTAACAAAGTACTGTATTGACCACTCTACAGTGCCCCCGCCCATAAGCCCCAAACATCACCTCTTGGCTCCATGCTCTCTTACGTTTCTGAACTTTTAATTTGATTCCTATAAGCTTCCACCATGGATCGCCTCCTTCCTTCAGCACTCTGTATCGCTTCTTCCCTGAGCATCGTCGGTTCTTAGAGTACTTTTACAGCACCCCCATTTTAGCGCTATAATTAAATAAGCCTGCGCTTCCTGTACACATTGATGCACAGTATTGAACAATGTCCACTACCCCACCCCTAAACATCAATCATCACCTCTTCGCTCCATTCTCTGTATCGTTCTCGCACATTCAATTGTATTCCCCTGCACCTCTGCCACAATGCGCCCACTTGCAACACCACACTCCACCTGAGCATCATCCCTCATTACGGCACTTTCCTATCGCCCCCGTTTTCGCGCAACCATTAAATAATCTTGCGCTTCCACCCCCTGCGTACTAATATCTTAACAATTAGTTGTCAAAATTAATTCTATACTGGAAACAAACATACTAAATTTCATACTTTAAAGTACATTATTTCTTAATAATTATTCAATAAGATAAATGCTTGATAAAATTAATTTTCACTCATTTCAATGTAAACCTACTAAATACATCAATTCATTTATGTTTTTAAAAAAGCCTAGCGGTTTGCTCCTAATAATCTCATCCCTAGCCCTAATCCTTTCCGTTATTGCACTTTCGATTTAATCCCCATACATCGCCGCCCACACTTGCAGCACCAAAGCACATATTCTGCAACACGGCTACGTCTCAGAGCCATTATAATCTGTGGCTACTACTTCTTACACCACCGTTACTTAGTACTGAACCCCAGCGCCACCCTCTCTTCCAATCTGACACTACTAATTCGATATTACAGCAATTCATTTACATAATTAAAACTGCACTGTAATCTTACGTTCTAATTTTCGTATTTACATTTACGATATAATATTAGTCTCCCCATTAATCCCCGCTCCTGAAATAAAATTGTCAAATTTTAGGCATAGCAATCTTATTTGCTCGTAACAATTCTCTCTTCCTTTATAACCTTTATCTACCTCTACTTTTATAAATGATCGAAATTTTAAAATTAAGCTCTTTGGCAAAGCCTTTATCTAAAAGCCTAAATATCAACGTTCTAGCTCTGTTGCGACATTGCCCCCAAAAAATCACGCCGCTGCTGAATAAAATATGTGGTTTTCCAATTATTGGCAAATATACACACATCGCAAGTTAAAATTGTCTTTATTCTAAATTTTTAGATTTTACGACCTCAACTCCCGCCGCCACAGAAAATTTAGGGTTTCCTTTTTTTTTATAAGTTATGTCTACAGAGAGCTTACCTGCCAAATTTAAATATTCTAACTTTATTCTTACATTGCCCCAGAAATTCGCGTCGCTAATGAATTATAAATTTGGTGTTCTAATTATTGACGATAATGCACAATTAGTGAATCTATACATGTCCCAAGTTAACATTTCCTTTATTAAATATTATTAGATTATAGGATTTCAACTCCCACCGCCACTGGAAATTTGAAGTTTTCAATTTGTTTTCCTTAATTAGGATTACTGCACATCCACCACCCTGTGTACCAATCTCTAAACAATTAATTTGCCAAATATATTCGTTACTGTTAATGGCTCTGCACCGCCACCCACACTTCAAGAACAACGACTCATCTCTTGCAGAGCAGCTACTTTCTACCGCTACTACTTTAAGCGTCACTCCGACTTAGCGTACAAACCCTCAGCGCCTCCACTGCTCTCGCTGAAGCACTTTCAATTCAATACTACAGCCATTCATTTGCATAATTAATGCTGCACTGTAAACCTACATTCTATTTTTCCTATTTATATTTACGATATATTAGACTCCCCATTTACCCTCGCTACTGAAGTAAAATTGTCAAATTTTAGTCATATAAATGTATTTTGTTCGTACCAAATATTCTCACTATCTATTATATATGACCGTTTATAGAGACTCTCTACATACTAATTTTCAAAATTGAGCCCTATTGCATAGCTATTCTTGCCATCACTTGCCCCAAATTCGCTCCGCTACTGAGGTTAATTTTTTTTTCGTAATTATAGCAAATATGCACATACATAGTTTTCAGGTCCTTTACTCTTCTTCCTCTCGCCCGATTTCGTAGCACTTTGCCTAAAAACTCACCAAGTATCAATCTAAATCTCCTACTACATAAAATTTGAATATCTAAAATTGATTATCTATTTAATATTCTACATGCAAAATATCATTGTTGAACCCCTACATTGGTATTATACTCGGTTTATCACCCCCTGCTCTAATGGTACACATAAGAAAATGTAGTTTCTTTATATTTTCGTTATTAATATGTCAATCTATATCTGCATACAGTAAAAGTTCCTTATTCACGGTTTCTTTATTCGCGTTTTCATTATTCGCGGGTAAAAAAATTGCAACCCAGTTTCTGTATTCGCGGCTAAAAATTTCACTATTCGCGGATGCAATCGGTACCTAAACAGAAACGGATTCGGTTTCGTTTAAAGTGTCGGCGTTCTTTGAGTACTGCCGGCACGCGCCGCATCGGCGTTTACAAAGGACGTAACCGAGTGCCTTACTGCGACTAAATAAAAGCCATTCTTGAATGCCACCGTCACTATTTTGCTTTGTCTTTTGATAAACGCCTCCTTTGGCACGATTGGTGTTGTATATGTAGTTTCAACTCGTCATTTGATGCAAATATTTTCAATGAGTAACACGCGACTTCTTCTTTGTAATTAATTTAAAATTTCGAGTGGAAAAAGAAAAAAATGGCTCCGAAGAGGAAGAAGGTAGTGTTGCCACTTAAAGTAAAAAAACAAATGCTTGACCGTTTACGCCTTGGCGAGTCATTTGCATCCGTAGCACGCTTTTTCGATGTTAATGAATCAACTGTACGATCAATCAAGAAGTCCGAAGAAAAAATAAGGAATTCCATAGCCTCCACCTCACTATCAGCCAAAATTGTTCGTGATCCAGCAATTGAAAAAATGGAAGCTGCCTTGTCATTGTGGATTGAAGACCGTAACCAGAAAAGAGTGCCATTAAATGGCCCTTTGATCCGCGACAAAGCAATGCGTCTTTACGCACATTTTAAAGAACCTGGTGAGGAACACACAGAGGGACGGTTTCAAGCTTCGGAGGGATGGTTCAATAAATTCAAGATGCGACAGTCATTGCATAACATTAAAATTGTTGGAGAAGCTGCATCCGCAGACACCGCCGCAGCAGAAAAATATCCAGATGAATTTTTAAAGTTAATTAATGATGGTGGATACAAACCTGAACAAGTCTTTAATGCAGATGAGACAGCCTTATTTTGGAAAAGAATGCCAAGCAAAACTTTCATTTCCAAAAGTGAGAAATCCGCCCCCGGCTTTAAGGCAGCAAAAGATAGGATAACACTGCTGCTCTGTTCTAACGCATCTGGAGATTGTCTTATAAAGCCACTGATGCTTTACAGATCTTTAAATCCTCGTGCTTTAAAAAACCAAAACAAGGACCTCCTGCCAGTGTTTTGGCGTGCGAATAAAAAAGCGTGGGTTACAAGTGCAGTTTTCTGTGACTGGTTCTGTAATTGTTTTGTTCCTGAAGTTGAAAATTATTTGAAAAAAAGTAATTTGGACTTTAAGGCCGTTCTAGCTTTGGACAATGCTCCTGGTCACCCTCGTGAGCTTGAAACTATGCATCCAAATATAAAGGTGATATTTTTGCCCCCTAACACGACAGCTTTACTCCAACCCATGGACCAAGGAATAATCCAAGCCTTTAAGCTTTATTACATCAGACGAACATTTAAAATCATAATGGACACCATGGAATCTAATCCCGATATGAATGTCATACAGTGCTGGAAATTTTTTGACATAGCAAAATGTATTGTTAACATAAAAGAATCGTTGGATGAACTGAAGCCAAGCACATTGAAATCATGCTGGAAAAAACTGTGGCCTACTTTAATTGCCGGAAATGATGATGAATCTGAGCAAATTCAATCTTTAACTGAAAATGTTGTTCACGTTGCAAATGGAATAGTACGAGATGGCTTCGAACAGATAGAACCAAGTGACATCCAAGAGTTGTTTGATTCGCAGGATGAGTTGACCGAAACCGACTTAGAGGAAATCTTAACTCCACATTCCACTGAAGAAGAGCCTTCAGCAACCACTGAAAAGGTGACTTTTAACTTAAAAAATCTGAGTGAAGGTTTACGTAGGGCAAATGATCTTTGTGATTTCTTCGTGAATATTGATCCATCTATGGAAAGGAGCCTTATTTTTAAACGGCAAATTATTGATGCTACAGCTCAATATCTATCAGAATTTAATGACCTCTTAAAAGCAGCAAAGCAAGAAAAAATTACTAAATTCTTTAAACCCTTGCCTAAATCTGACGAAAATGATGTATTTTAATTTAGAATTTAGCAATAAATTTATAT
This sequence comes from Panorpa germanica, assembly GCA_963678705.1. NCBI lineage: Eukaryota > Metazoa > Arthropoda > Insecta > Mecoptera > Panorpidae > Panorpa > Panorpa germanica. The sequence continues at coordinate 6,018,317 of OY783205.1, forward strand.
TATTTTCATACATATTGGTTTCATTTTGGTACCTTGGAACGTATCCCCTATAATTCCATACTAATTACCATTCCATATTCGCGGTTTCTGTATTCGCGGCATATTTACGGACCGTATACCCCGCGAATAAGGAGCTTTTACTTTGGCATTAGTACCCCCCACATACTTCCGCTACTGAAGAAGTTTGTCAAATTTTAGCACAGGGATCTATTTTGTTTGTACCTAAGAACATATATTCTAAACTATAACCATTAATCTCTATATATTTCATATTTCTGGTTTTTGGCCCCCACCGCCCGCCGCCTCTAAAAAGTTGCAGTTTTCTATAGTATGTCTTTAATGACACTCTATATAGGTCCTACGTTCTAAATATCAACGTTCTAGCTCTGTTGCAACATTGCCCCCAAAAAATCACGCCGCTACTGAATTAAAATTTTGGTAATCCAATTATTGACAAACATGCGCAATTAGTGTCTCAATACATACCCTAAGTTTTAATACTACTTTTTCAATATTTCTGGCTTTTACTGTCTCAACTCCCGCCGCCACTGGAAATTTGGGGCTGTTTATTTTTTTTCATTAATAACTGTCTACAGCGAGCATTTATATTAAATTTGAACGTCCTAACTCTATTCTAACATTGCCCCCGGAAATTCGCGCCGCTACTGAACTCAAATTTCAAATGTCCAACTATTGGCAAATGTGCACAATTATGATCTCAATACACATACCAAATTTCAGTTTCCTATCTTTTCTAGTTCGTCAGATATTTGCAAAAGTATTTTTTCAAATTTTCCAGTTTTTCCAGAATATTTTTTTCCAGGGAAATTCAGGGAAAAATTCAGGGACTTAGAAAGTCTTAGAAATTCGTCCTTTACATAATATCAAAATTTTAAAAAATTTGTAGGCGCCGTTTAGAAGATACCATATAGATTTTGTGACCGGAAATATATATAAATATATATATATATATATATATATATATATATATATATATATATATATATATATATATAAATATCTATGAGTTCTTATGAGTTTTCCATGTTAAATTGGAACATTACGAACATTATAATAGTAAGATGACTAGCGCTTCGCCCCGTCGCAAAGCGACGTGTATTTAATATTTGTGAATAAATAAAAGTTATTTGATAAATTGAAAATAATGCAAAATATTATTTTTAAGTAATTTTCGCTAAAATGTATTATTTTTTAAATTTATATTTCCTTATTTTGTTATAATTCCTTTATTTACAGTAATAAAGCACTGTATTGACCAGTCTCCAGTGCCCCCGCCCATAAGCCCCAATCGTCACCTCTTGGCTCCATGCCCTCCTACGTTTCCGAACTTTTAATTTGATTCCTCTAAACTTCCGTCATGGTGCGCCTCCTACTTTTAGCACTCTGCATCGCTTCTTCCCTGAGCATCGTCGGTCCTTAGAATACTTTCACAGCACCCCCGCTGCGTAAAATTATCATTAACCATAATGAAGCACAGTATTGAACAATGTCCACTGCCCCGCCCCTAAACATCAATCACCTCTTGGCTCCATGCTCTGTATCGTTCTCGCATTTTTAATTGTATTCATCTGCACCTTTGCCACAATGCGCCCACTTGCAACACTACAGCCCACCTGAGCATCATCGCTCATTAGGGCACTTTCCTATCCCCCCCGTTTAGCGCAATCATTAAATAATCCTGCGCTTCCACCCTCTGCGTACTAATCTCTTAACAATTAGTTTTCATAATTAATACTTTAGTGGCAACCTACACACTAACTTTCATCCTTAGAAGTATATTATTTTTTTAAAATTATTCGATAAGATAAATGCTTGTTAAAATTAATTTTCACTCATTTCAATGTAAACCTACAATGAAAGCCATCAATTAATTTATGATTTTAAGAAAGCCTAGCGGTTCGCTCCTAATGATCTCATCTCTAGCCCTTATCCTTTTCGTTATTGTACTTTCAATTTAATCCCCTGAACCGCCGCCCACATTTCCAGCACCAAAGCACATATTCTACAACACGATTACCTCCCAGAGCCATTATAATCTATCGCTACTTCTTCTAACACCACCGTTACTTGGTGTCCTGAACCCCGGCGCACTAATCAATCAAGCACTACCAATTCGATATTACAGTTATTCATTTACATAATTAAAACTGCACTGTAATCTTACGTTCTAATTTTCGTATTTATATTTACGATATAATATTAGTCTCCCCATTAATCCCCGCTCGTGAAATAAAATTGTCAAATTTTAGGCATAGCAATCTATTTTGCTCGTAACAATTCTCTCTACCTTTATAACCTTTATCTACCTCTACTTTTATAAATGATCGAAATTTCAAAATTGAGCTCTTTGGCAAAGCTTTTCCCGCCCTCGCTTCCCCAATTTCACGCCGCTACTAAGGTAAAATTTATTTTTCGGAAATATGCGCATGCGTAGTTTCTATTTTTTTAATTTAATATTTGGGGCTGTTAACTTTTTCCCCCCTATACCTCTCACTCATGTTCGATTTCACATCACAACAAACGCACTAAAAATCAATTCAATTCTACTATTAAATGTAATTTGACTATCTAACTTATAGAGAATTATTGTGCTTCTATTTAATATTCTACATGCAAAATATCATCGTTGTACCTCTATTATGTTCTTATACTCGGTTTATCACCCCCCACTCTAGTGTTACACTTAAGGAAATGTTGTTTTTTTTATATTTTCGTTACTAATATGTCAATCTATATCTGCATACTAAATTTTAGCTTTGAATTTATATTTTAGCATTAGTACCACCCACATACCTGCGCTACTAAACAAGTTTGTCAAATTTTAACACAGGGATCTATTTTATTTGTATCTAAGAACATATATTCTAAACTATAGCCTTCCATCTCTATATATTTCATATTTCTGGTTTTTGGCCCCCAGCCCCCGCCGCCTCTGGAAAGTTGCAGTTTTCTATAGTTTGTCTTTAATGACACTCTATATAGGGCCCACGTTCCAAATATCAAAGTTCTAGCTCTGTTGCAACATTGCCCCTAAAAAGTCACGCCGCTACTGAATTAAAATTTTGGTAATCCAATTATTGGCAAACATGCGCAATTAGTGTTTTAATACATACCCTAAGTTGTAATACTACTTTTTCAATATTTCTGGCTTTTACTGTCTCAACTCCCGCCGCTACTGGAAATTTAGGGCTGTTTATTTTTTTTCATTAATTACTTTCTACAGCGAGCCTACGTATTAAATTTGAACGTCCTAACTCTATTCTAACATTGCTCCCGGAAATTCGCGCCGCTACTGAACTCAAATTTTAAATTTCCAACTATTGGAAAATGTGCACAATTATGATCTCAATACACACACCTAATTTCAGTTTTCTATCTTTTCTAGTTCGTCAGATATTTGCAAAAGTATTTTTTTTAATTTTCCAGTTTTTCCAGAATAATTTTTTCCAGGGAAATTCAGGGAAAAATTCAGGGACGTAGAAAGTCTTAGAAATTTGTCCTTTACATAATATCAAAATTTAAAAAACTTTGTAGGCGTTGTTTAGAAGATACCATATAGATTTTGTTACCGGATATATATATATATATATAAATATCTATGAGTTCTTATGAGTTTTCCATGTTAAATTGGAACATTACGAACATTATAATAGTAAGACTAGCGCTTCGCCCCGTCGCAAAGCGACGTGTATCTAATATTTGTGATTAAAAAAAGTTATTTGATAAATTGAAAATAATGCAAAATATTATTTTTAAGTAATTTTCGCAAAAACATATCATTTCTTAAATTTATATTTCCTTATTTTGTTATAATTCCTTTATTTACTCTTATAAAGCACTGAATTGACCAGTCTCCAGTGCCCCCGCCCATAAGCCCCAATCGTCATTTCTTGGCTCCATGCTTTCTTACGTTTCCGAACTTTTAATTTGATTCCTCTAAACTTTCGCCATGGAGCGCCTTCAACTTTTAGCACTCTGCATCGCTTCTTCCTTGAGCATCGTCGGTCCTTAAAATACTTTTACAGCGCCCCCGCTGCGTAAAATTATCATTAACCATAATTAAGCACAGTATTGATCAATGTCCACTGCCCCGCTCCTAAGCACCAATCACCTCTTGGCTCCATGCTCTGTATCGTTCTTGCACTTTTAATTGTATTTATCTGCATCTTTGCCACAATGCGCCCACTTGCAACACTACAGGCTACCTGAGCATCATCGCTCATTAGGGTACTTTCCAATCCCCCCCCCCCCTTTACCGCAATCATTAAATAATTCTGCGCTTCCACCCCCTGCGTACTAATCTCTTAACAATTAGTTTTCAAAATTAATACTTTACTGGCAACCTGCATACTAAATTTCATCCTTAGAAGTACATTATTTTTTAATAATTATTCGATAAGATAAATCTTTAATAAAATTTTCACTCATTTCAATGTAAACCTACTAATTACATCAATTCATTTATGTTTTTAAAAAAGCCTAGCAGTTCGCTCCCAATAATCTCATCTCTAGGCCTTCTCCTTCCCGATATTGCACTTCCCCATACCCCGCCACCCACACTTTCAGCACCAAAGCACATATTCTGCAACACGGTTACTTCTCAGGGCCATTATAATCTATCGCCACTACTTCTAACACCACCGTTACTTAGTACTGAACCCCAGCGCCACACTCTCTTCCAATCAGGCACTATTAATTCGATATTATAGCAATTCATTTACATGAATAAAACTGTACTGTAATCTTACATTCTATATTTCGTATTTATATTTACGTTATAATATTAATCTCCCCATTAATCCCCGCTCCTGAAATAAAATTGTCAAATTTTAGGCATAGCAATCTATTTTGCTCGTAGCAACTCTCTCTACCTTGATCTACCCCTACTTTTATAAATGATCGAAATTTCAAAATTGAGTTCTTTGGCAAAGCTTTTTCCCGCCCCCACTTCCTCAATTTCATGCCGCTACTAAGGTTAAATTTATTTTCGCAAATATGCACATGCATAATTTCTATTTTTTCACTTTTTCTATTTTTTGACATTTGGGGCTGTTAACTATTTCCCCCCTATACCTCTCATTCCTGTTCGATTTTACAGCACAACAAACGCACCAAAAATCAATTCAATTCTACTACTGAATGTAATTTGAATATCTGACTTATGGAGAACTATTTAGCTTCTATTTAATATTCTACATGCAAAATATCATCGTTGTACCTCTATATTGTTCTTATACTCGGTTTATCACCCCCCAAACTCTCCCCCCACCACCACTCTAATGTTGCAGTTAAGAAAATGTAGTTTTTTTTATATCGTCGTAATAAATATGTCAATCTATATCTGCATACTAAATTTCAGCTTTGTATTTATATTTTAGCATTAGTACCCCCCACATACCACCGCTACTGAACAAGTTTGTCAAATTTTAGCACGGGGATCTATTTTATTTGTATCTAAGAATATATATTCTAAACTATAGCCTTTCATCTCCATATATTTTAAATATCTGGTTTTTGGCCCCCAGCGCCCGCCGCCTCTGGAAAGTTGCAATTTTCTATAGTGTGTCTTTAATGACACTCTATATATGGCCCCCGTTCCAAATTTTAACGTTCTAGCTCTGTTGCGACATTGCCCTTAAAAAATCACGCCGCTACTGAATTAAAATTTTGGTAATCCAATTATTGGCAAACATGCACAATTAGTGTCTTAATACATACCCAAAGTTTTAATACTTCTTTTTCAATATTTCTGGCTTTTATTGTCTCAACTCCCGCCGCCACTGGAAATTTGGGGCTGTTTATTTTTTTTCATTAATAACTGTCTACAGCGAGCCTACATATTAAATTTGAACGTCCTAACTCTATTCTAACATTGCCCCCAGAAATTCGCGCCGCTACTGAACTCAAATTTCAAATTTCCAAGTATCGGAAAATGTGCACAATTATGATCTCAATACACATACCAAATTTCAGTTTTCTATCTTTTCTAGTTCGTCAGATATTAGCAAAATTATTTTTTCGAATTTTTCAGTTTTTCCAGTATAAGTTTTTCCACGGAAATTCAGGGGAAAATTCAGGGACGTAGAAAGTCTTAGAAATTCGTCCTTTACATCATACCAAAATTTGAAGAACTTTGTAGGCGCCGTTTAGAAGATACCATATACGATTTTGTTACCGGATATATATATAAATAAATAAATATATAACGCTCTATATATATATATAAATATCTATGAGTTCTTATGAGTTTTCCATGTTAAATTGGAACATTACGAACATTATAATAGGTAGATAGATGATGATAAACATTCAGTTGGAACATTATAATAGTAGATATTCTTAGCGTTGTTAAATTTAAGAAATTTTTGTATTCTACATAAAATGGGGTTGTGTCCTATGTCTTAATTTCCATAAAACTGTACTATATATTGATAAAGTTGGTTACTAGAACCTCAAATGTCCAATTATTTTTTAATAACTCCTTATATTTCAGGAGATATTTATAATTAAAAAAGTAACATTCCAAATGCATGTGACATCACAAACATTGCCAACCTTACAGCTCATAAATCTCTGCTATATGTATTTATATATCAAATATTATTTACAGCTATTTCAAGGAACAATAACAATTCAATATTATATCTGCCTTAGCAGGGTTAAATAAAATAAAAACTTATTATTCTTTGACTTGACTTGATTATTTGACTACCAACAGCTACAAAACATTACCACAGCACTGACCTACTCAACAAATAACTGACGTTAAAATGCATTTCACGTCATGCAAATATGGCCGACCATTTCTAGCGCTAAAACTACAATTCAAACTTTTAATTGCTATATCTCCGTCAACATTTAAATATTTAATAAAATAGATACGCCAATACACATTTATTAACGTCAATTTCAATCAACAATTGAAAAATCGACCACTAAAAAATGAGGACACAAGCGCATTACTGATATCGCTATGAAAAAGTCCGAATCAGAACTAATTAAATTAGATTTTGCACAGGTACGAACTATGTTTAGATACATTTTTGATAAAACAAATATATCAATACATATTTATAATGGCACTATACTTAAGATTAATGATCCAGAATTAATTAATAACGTAATTTCTGAATTTCACATTAATCCTACAGCGGAGATCTAGGAGTCTCTAGAACGATAAGAAGACTAAAATTACATTTTAATTTCCCAGGTATGGTTAGGAATGTTTAAAAGTTTATTAAACACTGTGATTTATGTTAAAAAAATAAAGTATGTAAATTGAATAAATGTCCGTTAACAATCACATCAACATCAAGGCACAGATTCGAAAGACTAGCACGAGATTAGAGATATAGTATATTGTTATAGCACACATTCCATACAACACAAAACTAACAATGTCTCTTCAGTATCTTTGCTGACCAAGCACTCTAGAGATAGTAAAATAGTATATAAGTAATGTATTAGTCTTAATCTAATTAGTTCAAGTTTATGTATAATCTGCATCGTGCAGATAGTAATTAGCTGGCTCACCATTTGAGTTCATGTATAAACTGCATCGCGCAGTTAGTAATTGAATCAAATAAATATTATTTAAGTAAAACTAAAATAAATTGTTTTTTTTATTAAAGTCTAAATTACTCAAACTTTAATTGGCGCAGTCGGTAGGATATTAAGGAATTACAATCGCTGTAAATTTTTCCATTTTTATGGTTAACTTAATATTTCGAAACCTACAAAAATAAAGTTAAAGAATAAAGTAAACTTAATAAATAGTGGAGTGAAAAAGAAACAGAAATTGAAGTGCTCCGAGGCTCATCGACCCACTAGCAGCAGCATATGGACATGAAGATCTCGCAAGGCATCGCGGTGATAATCGTAATGTGAGTACTCATTCATATTTCCTTTCTATATTCATATTTCCCAAAAACAAAAATTATTATTATTTTTACAATAATATTTCCTGTTTAAAAAGGAGTATAAATCGCTTATACAGGCCTAAAACAGGTATTAAATTTAAAAAAAGGAGTATAAATCGCTTATACAGGCCTACCAAATATTAAAAATAATATTAAAATAAATATTACACAACGTAATACATAATAATTAAATAATAATTTTCTAAAAAGGAATATAAATCGCTTATATAGGCCTAATGAAAATTAAAAATATCAAAAGTAATATTAAAAATAATATTAAAATAAAATATTAATTACATAACGTAATAAAATAATCAAATATTAATTAAAATAATAATTTTAAAAAAATAAAATTACGCTATCAATTAAAATGCGAATGGCGAATTTTACGGGCTATTTAAACTATATAAAAGAATTCAATGGAGAGAATTCATTGGCAGAATTCATAAAACACTGCCAAATTATTATACAAAATTTTGGCCAATTCCCCACTGAAAATGAGGACCGATTGGAAGCCAAAAAACACAATGCCCTAATACTCATGGGAATAAAATCTAAGATTGTTGGTAAAGCCGAAGCTACACTAGAGAACAGAGATATTGATGATTGGGATGACTTAAAAGAATTATTAATTACCCACTTCGGAAACCACAAAAGCGAAACATCGCTAATCAGAGATTTAATGCTACTTAAGCAAGATATAAACGAAACTGCTTTATCATTTTATGATCGCTGTATAAAAATACAAAACGACTTAATTAATAGTATTCGCATTAGTAAACCAACTATTACTATACAATATGCGAAAATGGAAACATACGCTAACCTTTTTTTTTTTTTTTTTTTTTTATTTTACAATATACATAATTTACAATCTGTCCTCGAAGAACAATAATTAAATTTTGGGAATATATATAAATAAAAAATGACATGCGAGCTTGCCATCCATCGATGACTCACCCTTTGACTTAACCTATTACAATAATATTTCGTACATATGAATCCTATTCTACACCATATTTGGTAGGTCAATTGGATTTTTACGTTTCAGTCGTCTAATCGGTTTATGCTGGAAAAGTTGTACAACTGATTCATTTGGATGAACTTCTAATCTTTTTACGTATTTCTTGCTGCTATCCTTAATTGCACTTCTTATATATGGAACCCCTAGATCTTGATGTGTTAACCAGTTTGGAACGAATCGCGGTACGTTAAGGATTTGCTTTAACAGTTTATTTTGAAACCTTTGTAGAATCTCTATATTAGAATTGCTGGCACTGCCCCATAGCTCTATCCCATATGTCCATATTGGCTTCAGTATGACCTTGTACAACAGTAGTTTATTACTGATGGATAACTGAGACTTCCAGCCCAAGAGCCAGTACATATCTCTTCTTTTACCTTCTAACTGCAACCGTTTCTTCCAGATATGCGTTCTCCATGTTAGACGTCTGTCCAAGTGGATACCTAAGTATTTTACTGTCTCTGCCTGTGGAAGTTGTAAATTATTTAGTGTGACTGGGGGGCAAGAATTCTTCCTTAGTGTGAAAGTTACGTGAACTGATTTAGTTTCGTTTACTTTTATTCTCCAATCTTTTAACCAATTCTGAATCTGTAGTAGATGTTTCTGCAGTTTTGCGGAAGCAATGACGGAGTCTTCATGAAGTGCCAGAATTGCGGTATCATCAGCGTAGGTTGCTACTGTTGTTTCACGCATGGTAGGAAGGTCAGAAGTAAATAATAAATATAGTACTGGTCCGAGAACACTACCTTGAGGAACGCCCGATTCAATGTCACGTATCGTTGATTTTTCATTCTGATATTTTATCATAAACTTTCTGTTTGTGATATAAGACTTTAATATCTGGAAAAAGTCATTTGGCAGTGCAGTTTTTAGTTTAAACAGTAGTCCAGGATGCCATACCTTGTCAAACGCTTGGCTGATATCAAGAAAAACCGCTGAGCAATACTTCTTCTCCTGTAGTGCTGAATTTATAGTGCAGGCTACTCGATGTACTTGTTCAGTTGTAGCATGCTGTTGTCTAAAGCCAAACTGATGTGTTGGAATTAGTTTGCTATTTTCGAAAATAATCTTCAGTCTTTTAAGAATAAGTTTTTCAAAAAGTTTTGACACTACCGGAAGAAGACTTATGGGTCTGTATGACGATACCTCTTTTGCGTCTTTACCTGGTTTTGGAATAAGTATTATTTCTGCAGTTTTCCACTTAAGCGGAAATGTCTTCAATCTTAGAATTGCGTTGAATAAAATAGTGAGGTATCTCATTCCTTTCGCCGGTAACTCCTTCAGAATTTTTCCGTTTATCTTGTCAATACCTGGTGCTTTTTTGGTTTTTATATTATACTTTACTAGGTTTTGTATTTCCTTGACTCTTATACGTTTTATAGGTTCACTTGACTGCGATGGGACTCTTAGAAATTCATGTATGTTTTGTTCTTCATCTTCACTGCGGGTTGGAGGAAATGGTTTAAAAACTTGTTCGAAGTAATCAGCGAAAATTGTGACTTTCTCACTGTTGGTTCTAGCCCATTTACCATCTGGCGTTTTGATAGGCGGAATATAAGTTGTAGGCTGCTTAAGCCGCTTGGTTGCTTTCCACAGTGAATAGTTAGTAGTTTCTGTAGCTGTTAAATTACTTAAATAATTTTGCAGTGATTTCTCTTTCATGTCTTCTAGCATACATTTAAGTTCCCTACATGCACGGTTGAATTTTGTTTTTTCGCATGGGAGCCTGGTGTTTTGCCATGATCTTCTCAACTTTCTCTTTTCAGCAATTTTCTTCTTTAACTGTGGGGGGCATCCATTTACTCTGTTGAAGACACTATCTGGAGGTGTGGCTTCTTCGGTGGCTTCTCTTATCACATTATTGAAGAGATTAACTCCTTGATTAAGGTCCTCTTCTGATTTGAGTGAGATGTGACAATTAAGTTTAGCATTTATTAAGTTTCGGAATAAACTCCAGTCTGTGTACTTGTTGGGTGCTGTGAAGAGGGGTACTTTATACATCATTTGGGTGATATATGTGACGATGACTGGTGAGTGGTCAGATACGCTAACCTAACTTTAGAAAGTTTCCTAACCGGACTAAACGACCCTCTAGGATGTCAACTACGGCTACAAAGCCTAAGCAAGATGGAGGACGCCCTGAAACTAATAGTCCGAGAAGGCACATTAAAAACCAGCAGAATACAACAAAACAAATTAATGAGACCGGACATTAAACCTATCAAAACTCCTCAACAATTCCTACAAAAAAACTTCTATCCTAATTTCGATAAGCCGAAAATTAACCCCGTATTTCAAAACCATATACCAAAATATAATTCCCAAAACACATCAACATACCGTAACCCAACCAACCCACATAACAATCCTCCGCAACCAAAAACATCAGTCCAAACTAAAGTTTGCAACAAAAAACCAAATCAACCAATAAGACGCCATTGGACGCCAATGGACACTAACTCTGGTAATAGAGTACAGAGTAACTGGAGACCCCAATTTCCAAGACCAGGACAAAATTATATTGCGGAAGAGTTAAACTTTACCGAAGACCAGGAGGAGGAACAAGAAGAAGAATATCAAGAATATGATTTTTCGCAATACACTGAATATCAACCCGAAGAAGAACCACAAGAAGAAAACGTAAATTTTCACATGGACAGCAGTATTACGGAGAACAAATAATCCTAAATAACATAGACTATAATGTGTTACCATACATTATAGATCCTATTTTAAATATAAAACTATTAATAGACACAGGAAGCAATCGCTCATTAATTAACCCCGAAATTATATATAAATATTTACCTGAAACTATAAGTAACGAGCCTTTTGTTATAAAAACAGCCCATAATACCAGCAAACACAACGAAGTTGCACGAGTACCATTATTTCCGATTTTTAATTCTCCAGAAGAAACGCTTAAATTATATCTATTCAAATTTAACAAAAAATACGATGGACTACTCGGTATGGAGCTATTAAGAAAATTTAAACTAGACTTTATTAATCAAAAACTGACGACCGAAAATGCGGTAATACCTATTCATTTTCAATGTATAACAAAAGCTCAGTTAAACAAAATAGAGATTCGACATAATCACCTTAATGAGGAGGAGAAATTTAATTTACACAAACTACTAAACGATTATGCCGATCTATTTAGAAAAGAAGAAGAGCAACTTAGTTTCACAAATAACATCAAACACGAAATTAAAACTAATAATGACGAACCTATATATACAAAAACTTATAGATATCCTTATATCTATAAGGAGGAAATAAAGAAACAAATAAATAAACTACTCCACGTCAAAATCATTCAACCGTCAAACTCACCATGGTCATCACCTGTATGGATGGTACCCAAAAAGGATGACGCAAGTGGAAAAAAGAAATTTAGAATGGTTATAGACTACCGTAATCTAAATAACAAAACTATTGATGACAGGTATCCAATACCCAACATCGCCGACATACTTGACAAACTAGGTAAAAGTCAATATTTTACAACATTAGATCTTGATAGTGGGTTTCATCAGATAGAAATGAAGGAATCTGATATTCCTAAAACTGCGTTTAACGTCGAGAATGGGCATTATGAGTTTAGACGTATGCCATTCGGGTTAAAGAACGCCCCCGCCACTTTTCAAAGAGTGATGGATAACATCCTCAGAGATCTAATGCCCCACACTTGTTTAGTTTATTTAGATGATATACTAATATACTCGACATCGCTACAAGAACATATGGCAAAACTAAAATTAGTATTAAACAAACTGAGAAGTGCAAATATGAAGGTGCAGATAGACAAATGCGAATTCTTGAAAAAGGAAACTGAATTTTTGGGTCATGTAATAACCCCAGAAGGAGTTAGACCTAACCCAAACAAAATTGAGGCAATCAGAAAATTTCCTACACCAAAAACAATAACAGAAATAAAGTCATTTCTGGGATTAGTAGGGTATTATAGGAAATTCATAAAAGATTTCGCCGGAATAACGAAGCCTATGACTAGATGTTTAAAAAAAAACGTAGCAATAAAACATGACGAAGAATACATCAAAGCATTCAACACAATGAAGGAAATATTGTGCAATTCCCCTTTGTTACAATACCCTGATTTTCAAAAACCATTTGTATTGACTACAGATGCGTCCAATTATGCCCTGGGAGCGATACTTTCGCAAGGACCTATAGGATCCGACAAATCCATCGTATATGCATCGAGGACATTAAACGAGTCGGAACAAAATTATTCCACCATAGAAAAAGAACTCTTAGCAATCATTTGGGCAACAAAATACTTTAGACCCTACTTATATGGAAGAAAATTCACCATGGTCACTGACCATAAACCACTTGTGTGGCTGGATTCATTAAAAGACCCAAACATGAAAATGATAAGGTGGAAAACTAAATTGTCTGACTACGACTATACTGTAGAATACAAAAAGGGAAAGAAAAATACGAATGCAGACGCACTGAGTAGAATCAAAATAAATGCACTTGAAAATGAGGATTTTGACAGTCTATTTAACAATCCGGAAGTTATAACAGCTCTAGACGACTTCATGACGGCAGCGGACGCGCTAGATAACGATAGCTCTAGCCTGTATAATAACCCTGACGATACGGAGAGAAGCGAAGTAAACACACCAGTTTTAGAACCCTTACCGGAAATAGTAACAAATGAAAGACCTAACTCAATAACAGAGCACCCTCCTGTAATCCAAATACCCAGCGAGGAAAGCTCAGAAGATTCAAACACCATGCATTCAAAAGAAGATTCAACACCAGGCATCACGATCAGCGAGGACCCATTAGAAACTAAAAAAATCCAAATAATAATTATCTCTGAACCAACACCAATGCAATAAAAACACTAAAATCGACGGTAAAGAACAAATTAAATTAAGTATTCAAGGAAATCAAGAAAAACACGACTTATTAATATTCACACTAACCAAACTAAATCCAAATAAAACCTATTATATACATTGTGATGATAATATATACAAAATTTATAATAATCTAAAAATTAATACCTTCGACAAATACAAGCTAATACGTTGTATAAAGAGAGTTAGCATTGAAACGGATCCCGACGATCAAAAATACATAATTCAACAATATCATGAGGGAAAAACTCAGCACCGAGGAATAGATGCCACATATAAATTAATTTGCGAAAGATATACGTGGTCTAGTCTACGTAAAGATGTTGAAAATTTCATCAATAACTGCAGCACATGTAAACAGTGCAAATATAACAGAAAACCAATTAGAGCACCGCTAAATAATACCGAAACACCTGAGAGACCATTTGAGAAATTACATATAGATACGTTTGGTATAGACAATACCCAATTCCTTACTATAATAGATGTATTTTCAAAATACACACAGGCATACAAAATCGCCAATAGGTCATCCACAGAAATTGCCGATAAACTAATAACGTATTTCTCACACCACGGCATACCTAATCATATTACGATGGATGGAGGAACTGAATTCTCAAATAATCTCATCAAAGAATTACTAGAATTACATAAAATCGAAATTCATATAACAACACCATACAGACACGAAAGTAATTCTCCAATAGAACGAGCACATTCCACGATACTAGAACTATATCGTATAGTGAAACATAAACACGACCTTACACCCGAAACAACCATGAAATATGCTATTATAGGATATAACGAAACCCCACATTCTAGTACAACATATAAACCTTTTGAAATAATAAATGGACACTTACAAACCAAGTCAGTATTGCTTATGGATTATGATAAAACACTCATGGACTTATACACCCAAAATCATAAAACTAAAATCTCAACCCTATACTCAAAAATTAAAGAAATAAATGCAAATCGAAAAGAACAGGTTATTAATAAGAGAAATGCTACCGTTAAAGACCCAAACGTAAAACAAGGAGATATAGTATACCTCAACACTAAATCAAAACAGGGCAAAAGCCGAATAAAGAACACAGGACCCTTTAAAGTACTAGAAGTGTCCGATACTTATATAGCTAAAATAGAAGACCTAAAAAATTAAAAATTAAGAGAAACACATGTAGATAACCTAGTGAAAACCAAAATGAAAAACCCAACTTCAAACGAACTTAACAAAGAAGGAAGTAATGTACTATTCGAATGTACTACACTACCTGTAGATAACATAGGAAAAACCAAAATGAAAAACCCAACTCCAAACGAGTTTAATGAGAAAGGAATTAACGTCCTATTCGAACACACTACACTACCTGTCGATAAATCTAAGACAGATTATATTCTACACCTAGTTCACGACAAATTTAACCCCAGAGACGAAAAACCAAGATACTACAACGGATTCGCAAAGTTAATAGCAAAAGACACACCCAATTTCGAAAACATATTAAATAAAGCTAAAAGAACTAATAACCTCGTAGAGGGCCTATACAAACTCACGCGAGGCAGAACATTTGGACACACAATAAATCTTGTCTGCAATCAACAAAACTGCCTTGACAAACTTGCCAAATTTCTAAAAGAATTTGAAAATTCACCAACCGAATTAATAATACGAATGCCCCCTATAGCACAAGGACTTTTTAATAGAACAAAAGAAGAGGTCCTAGAAGTATTTAAACGGCATGGGCCCACAAAGCACAAATACATCATGCACTCAAATCCCGAAATACAAATGAATTATTTATTTATTAATTAATTATAAATAAATATATTAAAAACACGATCAAGTACTAAGAAATCCTGATTGTTGCAGGATCATCACCGCAATCAACACCAGCGATATTAACGAATGCCGAATTATTAAAATCACTGATAACCCAGGATTATATCCTGTGCAACTAGGAACAGCCCAAAACATCAAGGAATATTGGACTTTAGTCAAGAAAATAGATTTGGACCCCTTAATAAAATATTATAACCACGTACACTTGACTAGAGAAGATATTAAAACGAAATTAGAAAAAAAGAAATTTACAACCTATGGGCACAACACTGCTGTAATGGACATCCTGGATATGGAAATAAGTAGAAAATTTAAACAAATTCTCCCAACTCGAAGAGAAAAAAGAGGCTTCATAGATGGCTTAGGTACTGTTTGGAAAGCAATCGGTGGAAACCTAGACGCTAACGACGGCGAGCGTATAAATTTAGCCCTGGAAACACTTGATAATAAACAAGAAACTCTAAATAAAGCTATATCTAAACAAATAAAATTAACGAACGATATACTCGATCAATTTAAATCGGCCCTACACACCATTGACTCTAATCAAGAAGAACTAGATAAACGTACCAAATTCCTAATGAACGATATCGATAAACTCCAACACCAAGTATTTAACATCTTTATAACAGAATCGATCGGACTTGTCAGTCAATCAATGCAATTACTTTTGCACCTACTAAGAACCATTGAAACTGACATAACATTCGCTAAACTGAACACGCTTAGTGGTTCAATCCTAGAACCTGATCACCTATTAGCAGAATTACAAGCAATAAAGGAACATGTTGATACAACCAAACATATCAAACTGCCTTACGATATTACATCAGAGAACATTCAACAATATGAAACTATTAGCAAAGTCAAAGCATACACCAATAAAAACTTAATCGTTTTTGTAATAAATATACCACTAGTAAACCCTAATATATTTACGTATTATAAACTATATCCAATCCCCATACCTTATAACAATAAATTCCAAATGATTATTCCCAGAACCCAATACACCATTGTGAATGAGTATAAACATGTAGATTTTAATGCACCCTGCAAAGAAATATATAACAATCAATTCCTATGCAAGCTTAGCGAACCACTCAACATCGAGGAAACCACCTGCGAGATAGAACTAATTCAAAACCAGCCAACCAGCAAATGTCAACCCTTAGTGATTTCTCTAACCGGTATCAAGATCCAGAACATCGAATTCAACACCTGGATGTTAATCACAAATGACGAAATCAGTGGCACCTTAACATGCAACAGCCAGCGTGACATACGTCTACAAGGAACGTATATAATACACCTTGCACGAGATTGTCAATTTTCTGTTTCAGATAATACTCTTCAATACATGGATATAGAAGAGGAAGTCGAAGCTTGGAACACCATTTCCCTGCCGAAAATACCAGAGATCCAAAACAAACACCTAAACACCTCTACTAGTCCAAGATCCCAGAACGATCTGACATAACTTATTTTCAAAAGCATAGAACTTTCGGTTCTAAGTAGTCTCTACATGTACTTTTAATACCTGCGTATTTGTGGAGTTTGCTCGGTGACACCTGGGCAGGTACCAGGTGAGAAAGGTAACTAAAAATCAGAGTTACTTTACTTATTTTTGTATGACCGATTTTTAAATATATTTTGTAGAATGTTATTTCTGAAGTAAAATTAAAAGTGTCAGACGCTTTCCATGGGCCAGAACTTTTGTAATACGCTTTAAAGCTCTGTAAAAAATCTTTAAAGGATTCTTTAAAGGATTTTAAAATAAGGATATGAAATCGTTTCGTGTAGACCGTTTGGCCTAATGGATAAGGCGTCGGACTTCGGATCCGAAGATTGCAGGTTCGAGTTTCTGTCACGGTCGAATTACTTTTTGCTAGTTTTAATATCATCTACAACATATGGATTTATAAATAAATCAAAAGTTTCGATAAACTTTTGCAACTGCTTAGCATTAGTTTTTATAGCATGATTAGTGAGCTCGGCCGAAACGTCTTGCTCTTTTTGCAAACCTAAATCTTGGTACACTGAACTAATTATTGTGGATCTGACATCATGACTCCGGGCCCATCGTTGACGTGCAGAAATTGAATTCGTGAAATGTATTATACCAGTGAGTTTCCTTGCTGCGTTAGCGTTGATTGTTTGTTCAAGAACAAGATCGATGGGTTGTTTAGAAAAAGGCTTATTGGTTCTTCGAATGCCAAAAAAACCTTCTTGGAATTCTTCGTACAAATTAGGATGAGTTTCGGCTACGTTTAATAAATTTGCGCAGTATCTAACAGTCCAACGAGCATAATTTGGTTGGTTACAGATGAAAAATAAATTTGTGATCTTTGGTAGTACGTACTTGAATAGATCAAAATCTCCAACTCGAATGCTTCTAGATAAAGTTAAATAATAGTTGACAAGGTTTATGTAGATTAAATAAAACTGCGGTGTTTTTCCATGCTCGCCGTTCAGAGTCTGTTGTTTATAAATGCAATAATTATTCAATAGTTCCTTTAAATCTTCATTCTCAATTTCAAAAGATGATATCGGAGTATTTTGTAGACGCATAATTAAATAGATATTAAAACTAGCAAAAAGTAATTCGACCGTGACAGGACTCGAACCTGCAAACTTCGGATCCGAAGTCCGACGCCTTATCCATTAGGCCAAACGGTCTACACGAAATGATTTCATATCCTTATTTTAAAATCCTTTAAAGAATCCTTTAAAGATTTTTTACAGAGCTTTAAAGCGTATTACAAAAGTTCTGGCCCATGGAAAGCGTCTGACACTTTTAATTTTACTTCAGAAATAACATTCTACAAAATATATTTAAAAATCAGTCATACAAAAATAAGTAAAGTAACTCTGATTTTTAGTTACCTTTCTCACCTGGTACCTGCCCAGGTGTCACCGAGCAAACTCCACAAATACGCAGGTATTAAAAGTACATGTAGAGACTACTTAGAACCGAAAGTTCTATGCTTTTGAAAATAAGTTATGTCAGATCGTTCTGGGATCTTGGACTATACCGTGACCAACCTAAAACACCTGGACCTGGGCAACGTAGACAAGCTACAGACCACCCTAGCCCTACTACCTGAAGACTTCGATGACAGAAAAATCCCAGACTATGTGCACATAATTAATTATACATTATTACCCATATTATTCATAATAATTACTATTGTAGTATATAAGATAATCAAATATTTTAGAAAAATAAAAATAATAAAAAATGAAAATGCACAAGAAATAGATAGCAAAAATATTGAAGAGTTGCAAAAACCTTTTGCTACATTTGAAGCATAAGATTTTATCTTATAGGGGAGGTGTTATGGCACACATTCCATACAACACAAAACTAACAGTGTCTCTTCAGTATCTTTGCTGACCAAGCACTCTAGAGATAGTAAAATAGTATATAAGTAATGTATTAGTCTTAATCTAATTAGTTCAAGTTTATGTATAATCTGCATCGTGCAGATAGTAATTAGCTGGCTCACCATTTGAGTTCATGTATAAACTGCATCGCGCAGTTAGTAATTGAATCAAATAAATATTATTTAAGTAAAACTAAAATAAATTGTTTTTTTTATTAAAGTCTAAATTACTCAAACTTTAATTATATCTTCCGTAATAAGAAGATGATGAAAATATAAATATCTGTTAACAGTACAAGACGAATTAACGAAATTTACAGAAGCTATTCCTATTTTAAATCAGGAAGCAAATACTGTTGCAAAAGCACTTGTAACAAATGTCATTTTTAAATATGGTGTTGCCAATGCGATTTTAACAGATCAAGGAACAAATTTTAAGTCACGAGTCTTTAAAGACATATGTAAACTATTAAAAATAAAACAATTAAAAACTGCAGCATTCAGACCAGCGACTAATGGCGCCGAAGAAACAGTACACAGAACGCTTGCTAAATATTTAAGGAATTTTTGTCTAAGACACGACGATTGGATCAATTGGATTCGTTATGCTATGTTTGTATATAATACTACACCACACACCGCAACGGGTTTTACTCCTTTTGAATTAATTTACGGGCATTAGGCAAATCTATACCTTCAATATTTTATAAAGAACCAATCGAAGTAAATACCTATAATAATTTTATAGTAGAACTTAAACACAGGTTACAGGTAACAAGGGAGGGTAGCTATAAATAACTTGATTAAAAATAAAAAAAAAAAGTAAAATTAAATTTTGATAAAAAGGTCAATTCTCTTTTTACACCTACGGTAAACGAACTAGTTTTATTTAGGAATGAACAATTACCAAATAAAGGGCTAACAAAAGAACTTTTACCATTATATGTAGGGCCATATAAAGTCTCAAAAATTACATCCCCTGTTAATACAGAGATACTTATTGGTAAAATATACTCGGTAGTTCATAATAATAGAATAAAGAGATTTTGTACCAATGACCCAAACCTCGGCGAGTAGATGGTTTTGTTAAGAGTGGTAGTTGGTGAAGCAGTGCCAATGGGTTTGTGTTCTATGTCTTAATTTCTACAAATGTGTACTACATATTGATAAAGTTGGTTACTAGAACCTCAAATGTTCAATTATTTTTTAATAACTCCTTATATGTTAAGAGATATTAACAATTAAAAAAATCATTTTGTCTCTTTAATTATTAAAGGGATTCAACGTTGTACACATTCCAAATGCATGTGATGCTTGGTACAGATAGGTGCGACATAAACATGCGATATCAAACATTTATATATTTTCATACATATATAGACATTATTTAGACTTGAGTGTACTCAATATGTTTTAGTTTTAAGTTGTACTTACGTACAGACAAGTGCGATTTAAACATGCGACACTAATAAAACCCCTAGTTTTATTAACATAACCCAATATTTTTGCTATTTTTAAAAATTCTGGGTGGTATTTTTATGAAACAAATATGTTTCAGCGGCTAGTCGGTAAATATCAAAAAGAACTTGAATATATATGGTCCCGAATAATAGGGTCGTAAAAATATTTTAAAATGGATTTTAATTGGACAAGTGAAATTTGAATAAATTTGATTGAAAATTATAGACAATATTCATGTCTTTGAAATGCCAAAGATATGAAATATAAAAACCTCGAAAGTGAACACGACGCTTGGAGAAATATTTGTAAAGCAATAAATTATAAAAATAAAAATGAGGTTATTAAAAGAATTCGAAACGTACAAGCGCAGTTTTTTAGAGAGCGTAGGAAATACAAGACTATGAAGAAGTCTGGAGTTGGTGCCAGCTTCATTTCCAAATGGTTTGGATACGAAGCGTTATTGTTTCTTGACGATAAAAATAAAGTGTGTTCCTGTAAGGAAAGAGGGGCTGAGGTAGGTCATAAAACAATTTAATTATTCTTATAAATTTAATATCAGGTTTAAAGAAATACAGATTTCATAAGAAATATTACAACTGTTTAATTGTGTTTAAATGAAAGGTAAAAAATTAAAAATTATTTTGCCAATTTTGATCCAATTGGAGAAACAAAATAATTAGCGAATTCTTTTCTGATATCTTTTGCTTCCAAGGATGAGTTTCGCGGTACATTTTCAGATATTCGTCTTGCTCTACTAAGACGATAGTTAAATATTCTCTTCGCAGATCCTTCTTTTTGCACGCCTGGGTATGGTTTCATTAGGTAAGGTGATAATGGGAACGCATCGTCGGCCAAAAATACATATGGTATTGGTTGGTTACGTCCAGGTAGAATACTATTTTCTGGTAGATTTAGTGTGCAGTTCAATTATAATTTTTTAAACAATGTGTTGTCAATATTGAAATAGAGAAATCTATACTTTGCATCCATCAAATCAAAGAGAACAATGCTAAAAAAACCTTTATAATTGAAAAAGTCGCTGCCACTTTTAAACGGTGCTTGAAGTGCAATATGTTTCCCATCCATTACACCCACACATTTAGGAAATTGTTTATATATATATATATATATATATATATATATATATATATATATATATATATATATATATATATATATATGTTTATAACATTGATAAATTATTATAATCATTTTCAGGGGTATGAAATTTCAAGTGAAGACAGTGATATCAATATCACGAATACGTTTGAGAAAAGCTTTTGTGAATTGTCTCAAACGGAAAATACAGGTATTGAACAAACCAATAAAAATACAAGAACTTCAGAAAAGGAAAATTTTCAAGGATCACGTAGACGTAGAAAGACTAATGTTAAAGTATATAATTATAATGAAATACTTATGTAACCAACGTACAATAATTTTACTAATCAATAAATGATGTTTTCACCAAATGTTCACTGTGAATTTTTTATACTAACTTATGATAACATATTTGAAATTAACCCATGTACAATATAAATACAAAAATATTTCTTATAATATTAAATTTATTTAATAAGTACTTTCACAAGTGCAACTTTATTATTTTATTACGGTTCGGTATTATTGCTGAGATGGACTGTTTACCCGTACAGAACAATAGACCCTGTCAAGCTTCGTCATGAAGAATCTATTGTTAAATAATTGATTTAAGGAAATCGTTCAAAATATCAAAGGTTCCGACGTATTAAATTGTATGTCGTACTAGTGGAGACGTATTGTAAAACTTATTACAACAATTATTTCATGTCGCATGTTTATGTCGCACGTATGTGTACAAGCCATGAGACATCACAATCGCTGCCAACCTTACAGCTCGTAAATCTCAATAAAATTTCAATATTATGGCAGGGTTAAATAAAATAAAAACTTATTATTCTTTGACTTGACTTGATTATTTGACTACCACCAGCTACAGAATATCACCAGAATGTTAAAATGCATTTCACGTCATACAAATATGGCCGACCATTTCTAGAGTTAAAACTGCAATTCTAACTTTTAATTGCTATATCTCCGTCAATATTTAGATATTTAATATTATTTATTGTTAATTGTGTGTGCCTTTCGGCTTTACAATCTACCGTATTCTATTTCTTATTACATTTCATTCCTATCTTAACAATACAGCCTTAAAACTAAACTTACTAATTTTATTTAAAACTAATTACTTTCCTAAAACTAAACTCAATTTATTTATTAAAACTAAAAAATTATTTTATACTTTTAGTACTTCCAAACAGTGCTTTCTGCTTCTTCTTCTCTTGACTCTCTCTCTTCATGTTCCCCATGCAAACTAGTTAACGAGCAGGACCAGATAACTGGATTTTATATATATGGACGACGGTCACTTCGCAGACAATTAAATTTACATTATTCTAGACCTTTTTATCTCCAAACGTACTTTCTGCTTCTTCTTCTCTTGACCCTCTTCCTTCATTTTCCCTAGTCTTCCTTCTGTACCGGTCTATTCCCTAGTCTATTTTTCTGGGCTGAAGTATACCTGTTTCCTCGCTACTTCTTTCTTTCTCCTGCTTCCCTTCATTGCCTCTTTTAGTACTTCCTTTCTCTTCCTATTCCTTGTGCAACCCAGCCACCAGCTTATTTCTTCTCCTGTTTTTTCTTTCCTTCTTACTATTTCCGCCATCCACCTCTTTCCTTCACTGCCTCCCTTTAATAGCTGGCCAATATTCCTTTCGCTCGCTACTTTTTCCTTACACTCAAACTTAATGTGCTCCAGTGTTTCGTCCTCCGCTCCGCACACTCTACATTTTCTTTCCTCACTACTTTCCCAGTATCTGTTTCCTTTTTCCTCATTTCCCAATCTAAACCTTGCTGTTCTTCTTATGTGTTTTATGTCTTTTTCTATAAGGTACTGAGGCACATTATTTTCCCATAACCTTTTATATCTTGTATTGTAGTTGCTTTTTTCGATTTTTCCCATTCTCTCCTGCCGTTGTATCTCCTTATCCCTTCTCCTTAGCTCCTCTTCCACACTTGCGCCTCCTTCTCTTCTCCTCTCTGCCTCCTCGATCGCCATTCCATTCCTTTCAAAGTACTCCTTTCTCTTTTTTGGACCTCCCCCCCCCCCCTTCTTTATGCTATCCTCTCTTATTTTCTTTAAAATTTTGCTTTCCGCCCTGGTCAATTTCTCCTCATATTTTACTGCTCTTTCCCCTGTTTTAATTCGTATCTTATCCCTTTTTAGCTCCTCCATAACCATGTATCCTATTCTCTCTGTATCCTAATCTCTGTATTTAATAAAATAGACACGCCAATACACATTTATTAACATCAATTTCAATCAACAATTGAAAAATCGACCACTAGAAAATGAGGACACAAGCCCATTCTAACGATGAGAGCAGAATTGTTATCGGCACGGTTAAAGTTCTTTGTTGCAAGTACAAAATATTATAATTAAAAATAATTTTAAATATAAAAATGTATTTATATTTATTTAGATTTTATATATTTGCTATTTGATAATTTGATAATTTGATTATATAATTTAGTTGATAATAGCTTTATATAATTAAATTAAATTATAAATTATTTCTTTAATTACAATGGATTTCTTATTGCCATATTCCTTGGGAAACGCGGATCGAACAGTTCAGGCAATCCATATAAAAACGAGTTAATGGGCTTGTGTCCTATGTCTTAATTTCTATAAAAGTGTACTATATATTGATAAAGTGGGTTACTAGAACCTCAAATGTTCAATTATTTTTAATAACTCCTTATATGTTAAGAGATATTAACAATTAAAAAAGTCATTTTGTCTCTTTAATTATTAAAGGGATTGAACGTTGTACACATTCCAAGTGCATGTGACATCACAATGCTTGTGTAAGGTTGCCAACCTTACAGCTCATAAATCTCTGCTATATGTATTTATATATCAAAATATCAAATATTATTTACAGCTATTTCAAGGAACAATCAAATTTCAATATTATGTCTGTCGTAACAGAGTTAAATATAATAAAAACTTATTATTCTTTGATTTGACTTGATTATTTGACTACCAACAGCTACAAAACATTACCACAGCACTGACCTACTCAACAAATAACTGATGTTAAAATGCATTTCACGTCATACAAATATGGCCGACTATTTCTAGCGCTAAAACTACAATTTAAATTTTAAATTGCTAAATCTCCGTCAACATTTAGATATTTAATAAAATAGACACGCCAATACACATTTATTAACATCAATTTCAATCAACAATTGAAAAATCGACCACTAGAAAATGAGGACACAAGCCCATTCTAACGATGAGAGCAGAGTTGCAAGTACAAAATATATATAATTAAAAATTATATATAACTAGCTGTCCCGGCCACGCGTTGCTGTGCCAAACGTAGCGCCATCTATTGAATATTTACTCAATCTAGTCAACAGATTTCGATTTACTCAACAGAATATTTACTCAATCTAGTCAACAGATGTCGCCATCATCGTCGCCCGATGTCATATGTCATATACAGATAATTAATAGACAAATAATTAGCAATAAGATAAATAAATTGAGATGTAAGCTATCCTATCTTTCAAGTTGGGTCAAACTGCACACGGTGTACAAATTTCATTAAAATCGGTTAAGTAGTTTAGGAGTCCATAGCGGACAACACAGTGACACGTAATTTATATATATTAAGATAACTAGCTGACCCGGCAAACGTTGTTTTGCCATATACGTTATTTCTAGGAAATATTTTTTTTAAGAAATATTTTTAAAAATAGCTAACACTATAAGTGTGTGGGGATATCATTATAATTCAAAGAGGAATAAAGCGTTGTAGACAATTAAATTATACTTTATTTAAGTTAATAAATTATTCTTTATTAAAGTAACAAATATATATTAAATTACAATTATTGACAGCTATCTATACATCGAAAATAATTCATACTTCTACTACTAATTATTATTAATAAACACAGATTAATATCTCAACGCAATGGAGTGTACAATATTTTTGGTCAGTCCGTCTTTAGCGAATACAAACAAACTGGATGGTTTGCCCACGCGAGAACATGCCACATATAGTTGTCCGTGGGAAAAGCATGGTGTACCCAAATCTAAGCCACAAACAGACATCGTTTGGCCTTGTGACATATTGATCGTCATTGCGAATGCCAATCTAATTGGAAATTGAATGCGTTTGAATTCAATTGGCACATCTGTAGGAATCATAGGGATTCGTGGCAGTAATACATTTTCGCCTCGGAACTGGCCATTCAAAATGGTGGCTTCGATAATGTTTTTCATTAATTTTTTAATGACTAATCGCGTGCCATTGCAAAGCCGTGGTGGGTTTAAATTACGAAGCAAAATAACAGGAGATCCAACCTTCAATTGTAAATGGTGCGGTGGCATGCGGGGCATATCCAATGATTTCAAAAACTCAATTGGATAATTCACATATTTGTTGGCATCGCAAACAGCATCGACAGATTTGTATGACACCAAGTCCCCTGGCAACAACAGTTGTATCTTAGAATTTAATCCATTGACGTCCACATTTTTTGCTGTCAAAATTGCTCTTTTTGCCAGCCACTCAAGATTTTTGTATTTTGTGTGTACATCGGAAAATATATTGTAGATAAGAGTATTTTGTGAGTTGATGATTGTGCAGAAATCTGTCGGTAATTTTATGCATCCAGTATTTTCATGTACAGCAACTTTTCCATTGCCAATATCTAACAGTTGTTTTGAGAAAGTATCGGCAGATGGATCTTAAAGCATATGATCAGTTGTACTTTTTCAACATTACGCCACAGTCGCAATGATTTTAAGCAAGCGTTGATTTCATCAGCGTACGTTGAACGTGGAATAACGGGAAGTTTCTGTCTGAAATCACCTGAAAGGAGTAACAGAGTGCCGCCAAATTGTTTTTCGTTGTTTTTTATATCTTTCAATATCCTATCTAATCGCTCAAGCGAATGTTTGTGTGCCATAGTGCATTCATCACAAATGATAATTTTATACAAAAAAAAGAATCCCCCTTGCCCTGCCGAAACTGCCAGCATAATGCGGTGGTAAATTGTTTCTTGTTTATCATTTAGTTGTGGAACATTGCGAGTAACAGTTGCTGCCAATTCGACAGTATCATACTGCAGTTCACGATTTATATATGGAACAGAATAATATAAAAATCGCGATTAAAAATCAGGGGTTGATCGTATAACAGTGAAAATTTAGAATTAAATGTATTTTTCAATAGTGAATCATGAAAGAATAAAAACAAATAATTTTGTCCAAAAAATAAAAAAAAAATTTGGGGTGAACCACCCTTAACCTTTAGGGGTATGAAAAATAGATGTTGGCCGATTCTCAGACCTACCCGATAGGCACACAAAATTTTATCAAAATCGGTTCAGCCGTTTCGGAGGAGTTTGGGAACAAACACCGCGACACGAGAATTTTATATATTAGAAGATATATAAATAAATTTTGAATATGAAAATTTATTTGTATTTATTTAGATTTTATATATTTGCTATTTGATAATTTTATTATATAATTTAATTAAATTATAAATTATTTCTGTAAATACGATGGATTTCTTATTGCCATATTTCTTGGAAAACGCGGATCGATCAGTTCAGGCAATCCATATAAAAACGAGTTAATTGTTGTTTCATATTAACATTAAAAAATTCATCTCTGCATATTTTTTGGTTGTATGTCGTTTATTTTCAAAAAAAATTCTTTATAGAGGTCGGACTTTTGGTAACGAGTGCTTTGTATTTTGCTGCACTACAGCCCCAAATACCGTACCTGTATAACATCTACGGTTCGTAAAATGAATCGCCTTGCCCGCAACGAATTTGACAACAACGAAAAACAACTGTTCCACGGTATTACTATCTACGTCATAAATTAATGATCTAAGATCCCTGGCTAAGCTTTCTATAATTTGTGTTAATTTTTGGAAAAATCCACTACCTTTAAATTTCAATACTGGCACAAGTGGTTGTTCACCGTTTGAACCTTGACAGAAATAATCAGCACATTTATCGTATTGGCCAAAAACATGAAAGTTACAGTTTTCTACATCATTTTTTTAAATTATTGATTTGCTCTACACGGGTACAATTCTCGTGTTTGAATCTATTATTGTATTTGAATCTATAACTTTTATAAATGTTCTAATATAAAATTTTAAAACTCTACTTTATTATTTATTTATAAGTTTTGCATTTCCCGTCAATCATCGATAAAAAATACTGACGTTCAGTTTACATAAATTACACAAAGAACAAGGGTTTTGCAAAGTTCTGTCGCTTAGTGCCTTGCAATAGCTAATGTACATTGGCGTTTATAGTTTATTTGGGGTGTTTTTATTATATTTTATTACTAGTACAGATTGGTGCGATTTAAACATGCGATACTAATAAAACCCTTGCTTATGCTATTTTTAAAATTCTGGGTAGTATTTTTGTGAAACAAAAATGTGTCAAGCCAAGTCGGTCTTTATCAAAGAGAACTTGAATATGGTCCCGAACAATAGGGTCGTAAAAATATTTTAAAATGGATTTTAAATGGACAAATGAAATTTGTATAAATTTGATTGAAAATTATAAACAATATTGTTGTGAGTACGATTCGAGGGCGGATGTTACACCTGACATCAATGTTGTAAAAAGAGGTCTGATGCTCGTTCTAGAAGGAGATTACTCAGCTTGCTAATACATTCCGCAGGGATGCTAGTTTCTGGAAGTAGATTCTTCAGCTGACGATCATCCACCTTCTTGAATCACTCACGTTGATAAGAATTTAGTCTTTTAAGATGATTAACAGGATTCTTGTTTAGACGGTGTATTGTTGCAATTTGAGAATACTTGAGCGGCCTAAAGTATAACCTCGTTGCAACATACGACGGTTGAACAATTAGTATCTTTTAAATACTATTAATACAAACACTTTTATTAAAATATATCATTTATTCGTTGTAATATTATATCTGCTTACTTAATTACAATAGTATTTTATTAGATTAATAAAGATGTCAGATATAAAACAAAATGTAATTCTAGTGTTATAATTTGATTAATAGTTAAAACGTGCTCACATAGTACACTTTGATGTTACAATTGGAGTATTGTACGACCGAAGTTACAATTAGTAAACACTTGGTTGAGACTCAGGAGAAGACTGGCTTTCTGACTAGCGTACAGATTAATATATAATAATTTATTTCACATCACATAGCGCCAATACTGGGTTACCAGTATTAAAACAATATAAAATCTCCACAGACCAGAGTCAATGTTTACAAGCGCTAAATACAAATAATTATTCATTACAATATTAATACTAAAATTAAAGATAACATAATATAATTCTTATAAAATAAATAACATTTATATTAAAAATAGAAAGGATAAGTACGACTTATGCGTACTTACAACACCCTTCAACCCTAGAAAAGGAACGCATATTAAACAAAACATATGCGTTTCTTTCCAAGAAAAAGAAAAAGGAAGATAGGACGATGTCGTACTATCACAACACCCCCTTCCAAAAAAAAAGGGACACGTATAAAAACAAAATATACGAGTTACAATTCTGGAAAAAAAACAAAAAGAGAAGCAAAGTGTCGACAACAATTCTGATCCCATCGTGTAGAGTTGACACTGCTCCACAAAACAATCATCCCTGACAAAATCCATCTAACACGTCAAGGTTTTGTTGATTGGTACAAAATTTCTTTAATCTATTCCTATTAACTACCGTATATTTTTTAGGTGAAAAAAAGAATTGACCTTTTTATCAAAATTTAGTTTAACTCTTGGTTTATTACTAGTAAATTTATTTGTAGCTAAATCAGTCGTAGAAGAATATTTTGCACCACTAAGTTGGTCTAGTATGTCATGTACAAGGGGCAAAGGATAAACATCACTTGTCGTCTGCTCATTAAGTTTACGATAATCGATTACAACGCAAAATTGTTTGTTCCTCGACGCATCTGCTTTTTTAGGTACCATTAACAGAGGTGCGTTAAACTGTGAGTCGCATTTTTCAATAATGTTGTTAGCCAACAGTTCTTGAATATGCTTCTCAACAATTTCTTTATGCGCATGAGATAATCTATGCGGCTTAATTTTTACAGGGTTAGGTGAGTCACTCAGTGCACTCGCACAAGATAACTTATCTACCGGGAAAAAAAATATGTTATTAAAATTATTACAGATTTCCATTAAATCTGTTAAGTATTTTGAATTAACATTTGAAAAATCTATATTATTAAATAAAAGATGTCGTAAGGATCTTTTAGGATCGTTAGGATTTCTTTTCAAAAAATGGTAAAAATTAAATTTATTTATTGGAATAATATCTGGTTTAAAATTGTCAAGTATTACATCTTTCGCTGAGGAATTAGTTATAGATATATAAAAAATATTATTGACAGGATTAATTAATGCGTTGGCTAAAAAAACTTCAGGTAGCAATTCCTTGGCTACACAAACTCCTACCGTAGAACCCGACATAGGAATTAATTTCCTAGTACGTGCTGGAACTATGATAATACTGTTTATGTTCAATAATGGGAATTCAAACATTTTGCCATGTTGTGAGAATTGTACGCTGTTTGTTACCAAATTAATTACTGCTTTAAATGTACGTAAAATATCTAATCCTATGATTCCATCATGCTTAATGGGGAAATCCTTTGACACAACCTGAAAAGTATGTTTCGACTTATGACTATCTAAAATTATAGAAGTTTTCAGTGAACCTAAAGTATAAGGCGTGCCTTCAGAAATTCCCTTTAACAAAATTTTAGATGTACTATCTATTTTGATATTATTTTTTAAAATATTTTGTTTAATTAAAGAAATTTGAGAACCAGTATCCAATAAAAATGATACAGTCTTTGCTTTGGCTGCGACTATTCTGAATTGAACAGTGTCAGCTGTTTGCTTGGCCTTAACATTTTTATTTTTATTGTTACAGTTAAAATTTGTTATATCATTAGTATTTTGTATTTCTTTAATCTCAATATTTTTATTTAAACTATTAAATTTACGTAAATGGTGATTATAAAAAGAACGTGAATTATGTTCTATATATATATTTGAATTTTGTTTTGTATTTTTAGTAAAAGATACTTGAGGACCATCAGATTCAAGATGTCTCGATCTTTTACAATAAACAGAAGGTTTTGAAAATACCGTAGCTCTCCTACAAATATTAATTTGCGCGACAGGATTTACCGTATCCGCATTTTCCTTCTTGATAAAACAATATTTCTCTAAATGACCATTTTTTTTACAATGGTTACAAAAAAAAGTTTTAAATTTTGTTTCGACTTCGTTAGCAAATTGTTCACTTGAAACTGGTTCACTACTAGAAATAGAATGACTTGTATCTGTTTTAACTTCAACATGCCTTCTTCTTTCTAGAGTGCGCCACCGTGTTTCAAGAAAATTCGTAAAATCATTTAAGGTTGGTAATTCAGAAGTATTTCTGTTTTCCCATTCCTTTAATGTGTTAAAATCTAACTTGGTCTTTAAAATATGTATAAAAATAAAATCTGAATGATTAGAGTATATTCCTAACTCGGTTAGAGCTCTAATCGACTCATTAATTTCATCTAAAAAATTTTTAATATTAGTTTCTGATTCTAAACGTATAACATTGTAGTTTATTAAATTGTTTACACAGGTTTCAATAAGTGCTACCTTGTTATCATAACGTTTACAAAGGATGTTCCAAACAATTTCGTAATTATCATTTGTTAAAGGATAATTCTTTATGAGTTTGAGTGGTTCTCCTGTCAAATTTAATTTTAAATAGTGCATTTTTTCAATGTTTGATAGTTTGCTATTATTACGAATTAAATTTGTAAATAATTCCATGAAACTTTGCCAATTAGTATATTCTCCATCAAAAACGGTTAGTTGCATTGGACTTAAGTTTAAATTTCTTATTGAATCTATGCTTTTTGAGTCGTCCACAATATGTGTATCAACCTCAAATGTTTGCTTATAATTCAACAAGTAAATAAGAGTGTCGTCACAAATACTTTCAACTTCCATAGACTTACTAACGATAGCCGAAGCTTCTTCATTTTTTAGAGTTGGAAGCAGTGCTTCTACGATACTACTATATTTAACCCAAGCTTTATCTAAGTTTTTGATTTTTAATTCAACGATGGTTAAGGATGTTGATTGGACTTCTAGATTTTTTGAAAACTCATTAATTAGATTGATTGTATTCTCAACTAATGTGAGGGAATGAACGTTCGGTGCCATAGTACTTAATTAAAGTTATATATAATATACAGACTAAAGATTATTTTGTACCAATAAACGACTCTCCGAAAAATAGGATTCTGACAAGGAAAAATTGTTAGCGAAAACAGTAACTCACAGGAAATTTCCGATGGGGCTCAGACGTTGCAGTTGTAACAGGAAGGTAGTCTCTCTGATTGAACAGACTGCTATCTAACTGCTTCAGCTCTTTACTTCTCCTTTTCAAAATTCCCTCTCGTTCAAAAAAAGATGTTGTTCTAAAAAAATATTAACATAAATTAGTATAATTGCGGAAACAATTATAAAAAATATTATAGTAAATATGCAAAAGTATTGGATATAATACTATAAAAAATTAATAGCTTCAATGATGGACAAGGATGCTATAAAAAAATACTTGGATTATAGCAAATATTCAAAAGTATTGAATATAATACTAAAAAAATATCAATAGCCTCATTAACAACGTTGCTACTAAAAAAAATGCTTGGATTATAGTAAATATTCAAAAGTACTGAATATAATACTAAAAAAAATGATAGCTTCGTTAAAAATAATGCTATTAATAAAAAAAAATACAATTATCAATTTATAATAATAATTATATACAAAAAAAAAGATACTGTCTTATTATACTTAAAAAAATTCTTTCGATTTTGATCTATACACAGCTGTGTGCAGGGTTCTGGAGACGATTAACATCGATTTAGATTATTCCATGTGTTCTAGAAGCATCCATCCATTCGCTGGGGGCAAAAGATTTCTTTTTTTCTGGTTCAGCGGGCTGTAGTTTTGCATCCACCGGACTTGTAGAAAAATTATGTGAAATACAGATGAATTGACGTTCTATCTCGTACTCTTCGGCAATTTTTGGAAATAATCCATCGGCGTAGTGGCATCCAGATTAATTGATCTGCATCCAGGTGTAGAATATATAGAAAAAAAATTTTGGGCGTACCTCTTGGATATTTATGTGTAGGAATATCTCTTCGAGACCCCACATCTGACACCAATGTTGTAAGTAAGATTCGAAGGGCGGATGTTACACCTGACATCAATGTTGTAAAAAGAGGTCGGATTGTCGTTCTAGAAGGAGATTACTCAGCTTGCTAATACATCACGCAGTGTTGCTAGTTTCTGGAAGTAGACTCTTCAGCTGACGATCATCCACCTTCTTGAATCACTCACGTTGATAAGAATTTAGTCTTTTAAGATGATTAACAGGATTCTTGTTTAGACGGTGTATTGTTGCAATTTGAGAATACTTGAGCGGCCTAAAGTATAACCTCGTTGCAACATACGACGGTTGAACAATTAGTATCTTTTAAATACTATTAATACAAACACTTTTATTAAAATATATCATTTATTTGTTGTAATATTATATCTGCTTACTTAATTACAATAGTATTTTATTAGATTAATAAAGATGTCAGATATAAAACAAAATGTAATTCTAGTGTTATAATTTGATTAATAGTTAAAACGTGCTCACATAGTACACTTTGATGTTACAATTGGAGTATTGTACGACCGAAGTTACAATTAGTAAACACTTGGTTGAGACTCAGGAGAAGACTGGCTTTCTGACTAGCGTACAGATTAATATATAATAATTTATTTCACATCACATAGCGCCAATACTGGGTTACCAGTATTAAAACAATATAAAATCTCCACAGACCAGAGTCAATGTTTACAAGCGCTAAATACAAATAATTATTCATTACAATATTAATACTAAAATTAAAGATAACATAATATAATTCTTATAAAATAAATAACATTTATATTAAAAATAGAAAGGATAAGTACGACTTATGCGTACTTACAACAATATCCATGCCAAAGATATGAAATATAAAAACTGCGAAAGTAAACACGACGCTTGGAGAAATATTTGTAAGCAATAAATTATAAAAATAAAAATGAAGTTATTAAAAGAATTCGAAACCTACAAGCGCAGTTTTTTAGAGACCGTTGGAAATACAAGACTATGAAGAAGTCTGGAGTTGGTGCCAGCTTCATTTCCAAATGGTTTGGATACGATGCGTTATTGTTTCTTCGCGATAAACATAAAGTGTGTTCCTGTAAGGAAGGAGGGGCTGGGGGAGGTCTTAAAACAATTTAATTATTCTTATAAGTTTAATATCAGGTTTAAAGAAATACAGATTTTAAAAGAAATATTACAACTGTTTAATTGTGTTTAAATGAAAGGTAAAAAATTAAAAATTATTTTGCCATGGAAGATATCCAATTGGAGAAACAAAATAATTAGCGAATTCTTCTCTGATATCTTTTGCTTCCAAGGATGAATTTCGCGGTACATTTCTGAAAGAATTTAAACTTAAATTTCCTGGATCTGCTCTCCATGTTCCATGTATAAATTCCCCTGCATCTATGTCTTCAATGTCATATGTACTTGGAGGATTATTAACTCTTTTAGAAGTCGAACTGTCCCTTAGAAAGTTGTGTAAGCAGATGCAAGCCATAACAACATTTACAGCGTTGTCTGGTGCCAAAATCATTGGTTTTCTAAATATTCTAAATTTGCTGGCTAAAATTCCGAAGACATTTTCAGATATTCGTCTTGCTCTACTAAGACGATAGTTAAATATTCTCTTCGCAGATCCTTTTTCTTTGTATAATGGGACCGTTATATATAATAATTAATTTTATTACTATTTTATTTACGTGTTACGCACCCGAAACAACTATGATTGGTCATGGTTGTAATTGTATAGAAGGAATCAATGAAATTTGAATGTCTTCCATAAAATATTGGTAAAGTATGTGGGCTTGAAATGTTTGTTTCCGATTCATGTTATTTGTAATTATTTTCATATAAAATTTAATCCATATTGCTCCTGTTTATTTGCTTGCCATTTCTTTAAAACATCTACAGATGAGTAGATATACATCTATAGATCAAATATTCAGTTCTTCTTCATTAGTTAAAAAAAAGAATCACCAGTCTATCTCTTAAAATACGTTGGCTATATCTTAAAATTCGTGGACCGTGTTTTAGTACTTTTCTTTTGTTGATAGACTCCAGCCTTAATGAATCTGTGCCACTAATACAAGAGTAAATAAATAAAGAGTTTTCTTGATTTTTTAACAATTTATATGTCAGTTGAACCAAGAAATTAATGCAAGATGTTTTTATAGTCAAATTCGGGTTGATACTTAACCCACAAAGCAGTCTGATGTATTTCCGTGCTAGAAAAACACTCCCATACACACACACACACTCGTATTTTATAAATTGCCCTACACGTTTCCTACTTTTTATTAGTTTAGTAATTCAAAAATATGCGTGCAGGCGGGGATACTGACTACTTTACCAAAAAAAAACATGGCATGGATATATTTTTTTACTCTAAGGCAATGGTGACGATCCTTTCTATATGTGCTCGCCAGAAAATTACAAATATTTCTTATAGCGTTGCTGGCGTGCCGGACAGTTTTTAATTATGTTAGGAAAAAATGATAAAAATATAGGTGTTTCAGAATTTTATTTAGACAATTTCTACAAAGAACAAGGGGACTCTGCAAAAATAGAGACTGGACAATATCAAAAAAATATTTATACATGTTCGAAATAATGTCCCTAATTAAAATTTCTAATTTAGTTTCAAAAGCTTTAATTATGTCAAACATTATAATAATTGTCTTATTAGTGAGTAAAAAATCAGTAAAAAGTCAGTAAAAAATATGAGTATGAAAATTATTGAACGATTATCCATAAATTTCAATAGAGATGTTTACTTGAGTATCTCTAAGTTTAATTTCTCGAGCAATAAATTCTTTTTGTGGTTCTTTACTTTTTTCAGAGGACGATTTATAAATTGTTTCAAAGTGCCGTTTTACTGACGATGTTCTGTAGACTACTGTCCCAGGACATAAAACAGATACTGCATTGTTGCCTTTGTTGATCATGCCATACTAACCGGTCCACCAATTATGGAATTGACTACTGCTCAATTCTGATCATTCTTGTCTTTTATTTTCATTAAGTAACAATGCAACTAGCTGTAATAAAATTTCATTAATATATATTAATTATTTCATTAATAGGTATACTATTAATATAATAAAAATATTTATTTAAAAATATATGAGAAAAACGTTTTAAGAATATGATAATAAATTAAATTATCTTTAATTCTATAGTCGGGTAATAATTCCAGGAATTTATTACCCGACTGAATTTTACTGACATTATCTAGTTTAGACACTATCACCTACCCAGCTACCCAGATAATAAACCCAGATAAACTCAGGTAAAGTTTTCTTGAAAAACTTTCCTACCACTGCAAACGATCTTTATTTTACACGGTACTTTGTCCTTTATGTTAATATTTCACTACCTGGCCTATATGTAAGTACACAAGTACTCGAATGTACACTTTGCACCTTACCTTACCTTACCCTTACACATTAACATTTGTAGCGCATTAGTCATAGATTCCAAGGCGCCACATAAAGTTTGTGGCATAACAGAATTTGAGGTTTACACTATTTATCTCTGATTTTCTCACTGAAGAATTTTACAATATAAAAAGGGTTACCGAGTCATTTTCGTCACTTATCATTTGAACTTCAAGCAGATAGCCACGCAGACGTATTTTTAATTCGACATCTTCTTACTATCAGTAATATTTGTAAAAATGTTCAGAACGTTTCCAGTACAAGGAAATTCATTGGGGGACATTTCAATGGTAAGTGTTAAATATCTAGTTTGCATTATTTGATAAATTCTCTTCTCTTTTTATTGTGGATTAATATTTATTACATATAGTTCCGTATAATTTGTACTTATATAAGCTTTCTTTATTTTTAGAGATTACTTGAAATGGAATTTGAAAGACTTGTAGTTAAAAACAAAATGAAATCCGATTTACTAAAAACCACCCCTAATAAGAATCACTATAAAACGAAAAAAAGCGTGAGATTCAACTTAACCCCAACGTACCGCGTTATGAGAGTTTGGACATTCGCTCATCGGGAAGCAAGAAAACCGAATTGGAAGGTTATTGAAGAGAATATGATGAAAATGAAAATTAATCCAGATTTACTTATCGACGACGAAAACATTATAACTTGTGACACCACTAAGAGAAATATGAAGGAGAAACCGACTCCTACTTACCACGTGTGTAAAATCAAGGAATTCGCCCTTCTTGAAGCTAAGAGGTTTAACTGGATGATTAATTCAACAATTTTTCCAAAGAAATCGATTATTCCAGTTTTTGTTCCTCCAGTAGAAAATCTGGATGAAATAACTGAAAGGCCTAAAGAAGAACTGCTCAAAGTTAAGAAGCGCGTCACGTTCAATCTGACGCCGACGTACCACATAATGACAGTCTGGTCCTTCGCCTACCGACAAGCAAGAATGTTCGACAATCGAAAGTTTTTACTCAGTCTCCTTAAAAAGTTAGATGTCGAGAATAATGTTTTGGATGCTGAACAAGACTTAAGTCACATTTTGTCTTTAAAGCAAAGGAAGAAAATATTCAAAGAAAGATTTTATAACAGTAGATTTATACGTCTAATGAACAGAATTTCAAAAAATAAATGTTTTAAATTGCCTTTGTAGTATCTGAATAATAATGTAGTTTTATATGTCTAAAATTAATTGTCTTTATTTTTAAATCTTGTAATTAATGACATTTTATAAAAAAAAACTATATTTTTAATTGCAATTAATTATAGAATTATGAAAGAGTTAAAATTATAAAATAATTTTTTTTTCAATATAAAATTAAAAAAACAACACCTAAAAAATGAGTTCCCAACACCATTATTATATGAAATAATATTTGTACATAAATACAATCATTGATATGTGGCGTAGTTTTAGTGATTTCTCAAAAGTATCCTTCAGACTTCCAAAAGTATCCTGAGGCTTGTGTCCTATGTCTTAATTTCTATAAAAAATGTACTATATATTGATAAAGTGGGTTACTAGAAACTCAAATGTTTAATTATTTTTTAATAACTCCTTATATGTTAGGAGATATTAACAATTAAAAAAGTCATTTTGTCTCTTTAATTATTAAAGGTATTCAACGTTGTACACGTTCCTAGTGGATGTGACATCACAATCCTTGTGTAAGATTACCAACTTTACAGATCATAATTCTCTACTATATGTATTTATATATCAAAATATCAAATATTATTTACAGCTATATCAAGAAACAACTCAAATTTCAATATTATGTCTGCCTTAGCAGGGTTAAATAAAATAGAAACTTATTATTCTTTGATTTGACTTGATTATTTGACTACCGACAGCTACAGAGCATTACCCCAGCACTGACCTACTCAACAAATAACTGACGTTAAAACATTTCACTTCATACAAATATGGCCGACCATTTCTAGCGCTAAAACTACAATTCAAATTTTTAGTTGCTTTATCTCCGTCAATATTTAGCTATTTAATAAAATAGTCACGCCAATACACATTTATTAACATCAATTTCAATCAACAATTGAAAAAACGACCACTAAAAAATGAGGACACAAGCCCATTGTACAAAAATATTATATGGTAAATAATTATATAAAAGAAAATAAATATAGAATTAATTTTTAACTAAATTATTTTTTCTTTTTGAAAAAAAATTCTTTTAATTTAATTTTTAAATACAAATAAGAGTTACATGACGAATTAATTTTTAAATTACCTAATTTAGTAAAAAATAATTTATTGCTATGTGAATAATTTCTAAATATATTCGTGGGTACAAATTTTAATTTGTTTTACAATAGCGCTCACAGATGACACTGCAACAACATTTATTTTGGTTAAAATAAGTAAAAATGTTCATCAAATCTTACTCGAGGGATTCCGTGCTATATGTCACTGGCGAACTATCATAATTTCAACTATATTAAACAAATTTTTGGAGAACAAACTTTTCGGATATGCGATGATTTGACATTGTCTACTATTGTTAATAATAATTAACAATAAGCCCACTAATTTAGTTAATAATTATTAACAATAAGCAAATTAGTGGGCTTTGATAGAAACGAAGTAGTGCAGATTCCGTATACCAGATGACACTACTCAATTTCGTTTAGCAAGTTATAGCAAAGCAAACAACCAACCGACCGGCTATCGTAGATATCGACAGAAAGGAGATAAGTGGAATAGAGCTGAGAAGCGATATCGTAGGACCGAATACGATAAAAAGAACAAAAAAGTTCTACACAAATAAACCTATATTTTTTAAATTAGCTTAAAACAGATTCAGATAATAATAACTTTTGTATGAATACGCAATTACTGATCCACTCAAGTCGCTTCGTAGAACTCCGCTCTAGTCTGTGATACTCAGTATCCTATCTGGCAGAATGACACGTCTGTATATTTAACATTTATTATTTTCCTTAAATCGGGAAGTTGGAAATATATATTTTATACATTAATTTACTTCTATTATGTTTGAAATTAGATACATTTTTTTTTTAATATTTGAAGTTCTGATAACCAACTTATGAAAAATGATAGTTAATCAACAAATTCTAAACATGATAACCTTTTTTGCAATAGGGTTGATCAATTTCTTTGATTGAAAAATAATTGAAAACAATGTTATTGAATATGAGAAAAAATTATAACAAGTGCCATTATTGGATTCGACGGTAAATTTTCAGAAGTTATAAATCAGGTGTATCTGATTTGATTAATAAATATATAAATAAAATAAATATATATTTTATTTAATTATATAAATTTTTATTCAGGCATCCTAAACATTTCTCTTTGTTCTATATATTTCGCGTTATTTGTTACCTAACGTTTGTAGTAAAAACAACTTTCTTCTTTAACTAATAATCAATTTTGTTGAACACAGAGATAATAGTCTACTAAATCTATCCTTCTACTAAAATTATTCCGTAAGAAATCGGTTTACGATTCTCACGGGTCGATTCTGACGATCGATTTCTTTCGGTCGACTAAAATCGTTGGTGAGAACGCGGCTCTCTCCATATTCTGTCCCATGAGTCAGAAGTAATTTTTTCGAAGAAGACATTCAAATGCCCCAGAACAATACTATATAATCTTTTTGAGTATAATTTTATACAATTTAAAACTTCCAGTCTACCCATTACATGTTCTTACTTTTTTCAGAACGATTCTGAACGCCATCCTACGGCTTATGCTGGCCTCCGTATTGTATATCTTTGGCATCAGGTGCTCAGTTCATGTTGATTAATCTAATACTATTTAAGAATTTACTTGTCATTAAATTATTGTGTTTATGTGATCAAAATTTACCTAAAAAGATAGTTTTATGTAAATATTAAAATAGTGTTTTAAATATATGTTGTTCTAAAATTTTAGTTTAAAGCAAACAATATTTTTTTCTGAAATGGCTACTTCAACAAAATATGGTGAAAATGGCGAAGGTATTGTACATACTTTAAGGTTTAATAT
The DNA here is from genome assembly GCA_963678705.1 of Panorpa germanica. Lineage (NCBI taxonomy): Eukaryota > Metazoa > Arthropoda > Insecta > Mecoptera > Panorpidae > Panorpa > Panorpa germanica. The sequence goes on from OY783205.1 coordinate 6,058,673, forward strand.
CTATTTATAAAATGTATTTATTTTATAATATAATTTATTATTAAGGTAAATTTATCCCGGCTACACAGCGAGCAGATGGAACCTGGAGAAAACCACGAAGAGTAAAAGAAGGTTATATTCCTCAAGAAGAAGTACCACTCTATGAAAGCAAAGGTAAACAATTTGCCAGTAGACAACCAACATTACCTGTAGGTATGTGCCCAGAAATAGCAAAAGCATCTAAAGCGAAAAGAGACAAAATAAATCCTCGAGTACCGATACCTGGATTAGTGATCCTGGATGATAAGAACAAAAAGAAAAAGAAGAAAAAAACACCCGGTGAAATATTAGTGGAGAGTTTAGAAAAAGCAACTTTAACTGAAGAAACAGTAATCGATCCTCTAAAACGAATTAAAAATTTGAAGAAAAAAATGCGGGAAATTGAAACGATAGAAAGTAAACTTAAATCTGGTGAACTTAAAAAGCCCGAGAAGGATCAGTTAGATAAAGTGGCCAGAAAACAGGAAGTTTTGGATGAAATTAGTTTGTTAGAAGCTGGTTTGTGATTTGACAGATGACATAAACTATCATTTTAATATGTGCTAGTGTTTTTGTAGTTAATTCTTATATGATATATATATTAGACATTGGTGAAGAAGTATGATATTCTTCTTGTCTTGCCGTGTTAAAAGTTTACAAATTTTAAGAAAATTAAGGATTTTTCCTTATTGTTTACTTGGAACCATTAATTTTGCAAAAGTAATATATTGTTAAATGTAAATGAATGAAAGCTGCTATTGAGAGAAATGTTTTATTAATAGTAAAATGATATATGTTATCGTAACAAACAAACATTAACTTTTGTCAGGTTTTGAAATTTTTGTTTTTAATTTAATGGTTCTTAAGCACTTAATTAATGAAGTGAAAACAAACAATTAAAAGGCAACTGGCATTTGCATTTAAATATCTGTTTATACACATTTGGTTTATTACACCATACTGCAATTCCAAGTTTTAAAATTATGACATATATGCATTTACCATATAAATCTACTCTCGCTTAACACCCATCAGAATTTAATTTAGTTTTACATTATCTTCTCTTAATTATGACAAATTATGTAATGACAATGACTAATATTATATTATTTTAAAAAAACCATATGAAATAAATAGTTTAATATAATACTTATAATTATATTTTTATGTAAAATAATTTTAATTTACTACTGATGTGGCCATTCCATATGAATAATTGAATATTTGCATTTTAAAAAATTGACTATTGTTATAAATAATTGAAGTGTTGAACGCCGCAAGAATAGAATATGATTAAATTACTCCAATTAAAAAAGTTTATTTGAATAAAAAATGTACATAGTTTAAAAAATATTTTAAATAATTAATTATTTGTAGTGTTTATGCGAAAAGCCACATCCACATACTTATATATTTAAAAAAAAACTCACTTAATTGTATAAAATTTAAATTTAGCAAAGAAATAAGTTAAATTCAATTAACAAAAAAGGATATTCTTTCAAAAAATAGATAATGAAAATGATGAAATAAAATTTTAAAATGTGTTATTGTTCAATATTTGAGTCTAATCCTCTATTATTTTAGACAAGTATATTTCTTAATGTAAAAGAAATGTAAACTAAATCAATTGCCTAAGAAGATCCATTTTATTTAAATAAAACGACGCGGCTTCAATGTTTTAAAATATAATGGACTTATTCAATTAATACATTTCAAACGATTGCCAATATTATATTTTATTTTTTATGTTTATTTTATCATTGAATTTTAGCATTTTTAATCATTTTTCTAGTGTATTCAGTTATTTTTACATTGTAGTTTACAATCTTTTAAAGTGTTATATGTACATCGATGCATTGAATCTGGATAATTATTGTCTGATAATCATTTGTGAGTTAAACGTTTTATTCCTTACACATTGTGTCTTTACAAATGTTGTCTACAAGAAGGCATTTTTAAAATTGTAATATTACTGTGTTTAGTTTGATGTGCCATTTATTATTCATTATTTTATGTACAAATTATATAATATACGTTCTGTCAAATAAACAATTTGTGTTTTTATTTCATATAAAATTATTTCATGTTACTACAAGCAATTACGCAATGATAATATTTTTGTTTAGTTTGTTATTGTCTTTGAACAGCATTTTAAATTTCGCACCAATTTTTAACTGTCAACATACACCCGATAATGCTGTGACATTTGGCAGATATTGTGTTCCATTACTTCCCTTAAAGATTGTAAACTAAAAAATATAATTCCTATTGAAAATATTGCGATTTAAAATGACTCCTGTTGTTGAAAGATCATTTATTTATTATATTACATTATTACAGACCCAATGAGACTGTGAAAATTCCATTCGTACATATCAAGAACCAAACACAACCAAATTATAACCAATTAGATTTTTACCCGTGGTAAGTAAAAAGTGTTATCCCGATCATTTTAAGTAAACAGGCAGAGATACTCATAGGAACCTGTTGGACTTATCTAGATGCTGAAATCAAAAGGGAGCACTGGTACAACATTTAACAACAACATGAAGTAATACTTTTTGTAATGAGTGGAATAAGTTTGAGAAGCTGCTTGATCTGCTATTAAGGTAGTTTGGCCGTGACAATCGGACAGGAAAGTATAGTCCAATAGAGTCAATACGAAAACTTTAAAATACTTAATTACTCGAGATGTACAACAATGCAAATCCAAATTCTTTTTGTATGTAAATAAATACCATCTCAGTAGTAGTTTATAAAATCCTATATTTTTTCATTTACTCTCACCGCACTTAAAATGGGGATTCGTTAGTTCCGCCGCCGGCGTCCTGCCAACTGGTTCTTAGACTATAGTACTAATAACAAGTTGCCAAATTGTGGCATACGACTTCCACTAACGGCTGTTCTGTATTTAAAATTGCAACTTTAAATATTTATACCCTTTCAACAAATCGGTAAAAAAAAATATTTTTATTTCTAAAAACGGTTTTCGAGATATACAGGAAACTATGTCTTTTTTTAAATACTTAATCGGCTCATGTCTTAATGTCTCGCTTTACAATAGATTGAAAAGTTTCATTTTTTGACAAATTAAATACACCTAGATTAACACTATATTTTAATTTTATTAAATGGGCTTGTGTACTCATTTTTTAATGGTCGATTTTTCAATTGTTGATTAAAATTGATGTTAATAAATGTATATTGACGTTTTGTTGGCAACTGCTACATGTTGACGGATATATAGCAGTTTTAGCGTTACAGATGTCGGCCATATTTATGACGTAACTTGTCTGTACTATTAAGGTTGACTACGATTAGCCTTTGCTATTAAGAGTATATCAGTTATTTTTTAAATGTATAAGAGTTCTGTGTTGAATATGCTATCTCTTTTATGCTCTGTTGTATAAAAAAAATTAGCAACTTAGCAGACGTGATGTCGCATGTCTTGGAATGTTCTATAACGTTGAATCCGTTTAAAAATTAAAAAGACAAAATGACTTTTTTAATTGTTAATATCTCGTAATATATAAAGTGTTATTAACAGATAATTGGACACTTCAGGTTCTAGTAATCATCTAGTTTTTCCTAAGAATGGACTTGTGTGCTATGTCTTGCATACACACTACACTATGAGATATTTGAGTGAACTTATAAAATATCAAACCAAAGATTTAATCAAGTTTTTAACTTCTTACCTCTTATTCCGAGGTTAAATCCTTATTTAACTGGTCCACCACTAAATAATTTACAAATTTACTTATTAAACATTTATTATATACTTTAATTAATTTTAATAATCATATAAAACATACTTATTCTTATTATAGACTCATACTTCTAGAATTTACTTATGTAAAATACAACGAAATCTTTTGAAGTACATATATAAAAAGGAAAATCGCCTAATTAGCAGGCAAATACTATCCATTTTTTGGTTCGTGTCTTAGCTTTAACATTTCACTAACTGTTTGTCGTGATTCATCTTTTTAAACAAACGACTTAAAGACAATTTATTATAAATACAAATTACATTATCACATAGTCTCATATTAAAGTAAATCACCACAAAGAGCATTTCTTTTCTGGATTCAACCTGGAATTTTGTGGACAGTTGAATGCGTTTGAGAATTCCTGCACATTTTGTACAGCCCAGGCGCGAACCATTTTCGGGGCGTGAGGATCTTCATCTACGAGCGAGTGCACTAAAGCTTCTGGGGTGTACGAACCGCACCACAGCTTAAAAAAATAACAACGTTTAATTATGATATTCATTCAATTACCATATGTTAATGCGTTGGATGATGTTATTCTTTTGTCAGAGTTACTTAATTTAAAACATCATACTTATTAAGAATAATTTTTGAGATAGTACATTTTATTTACTTTTAATGAAACATGAACAGTGGCGTAGCTTGCTTTAGACGGGCCCTGTATCAAAATTTGTTGGGGGGCCCAAATGATAGATAAAAAAATTTCACAAGAGGAACAAAAACGAGCGCATTGAATTAAAATAATTATATTTTGTTTGTACGTTATTACTTACAATTAATACTCCTAAGGTACTAAGCTAACCAAACAATTCAAATCAAATATGCACTTTTCTTGCCTTTTGTTCGGCGAACTTATTTATTAAATCATTCATAGCTGAAGACGATTTCAGTTTTTCAAATTTTCTGCCTCTATAGACAATAGTGACAAGTCTGATAGTCTTTCCTGTCCCATAGAAGTGTTTAGATATTTTTTTATCAGTTTTAATTTAGAAAAACTTCTTTCAGCTGTTGCACTTGTAACCGGAAGATTAAAGAATTTGTCACATGAATGCAAGCTGCAAACTGGATTGAATTTTATTAGCAATAATTCCATGAGTTCCTTAATGGAATGGATTTTCTGAATTTCAGATTTTAAGCATGTTTTCAAAGCAATTAATTGTTCATAAAGATCAACTGACATGTATTTAGGTCATGAAAAAAACGCTTCGTCATCTTCTTTCTTTTATTTTGGAAAACAGTTGTTACTCCCTACTCTTTTGCTAGATCTCTGGACTCCTTTATGCAAACCATGGAATGAATTTTAATTTCTTATTTCGCTCAGTCTATTCAAAAGATTACTTAATAAAATGCTAGCTTTCTGTACGTCAATAATTCCATGCTGTGGAGCTTTAGAAACAGGATTAATGATTTCAAATAGTGAAAAAAAAAACGAATTTTTGTTTACACACGTTTGGGGCCCCTATAGCCCGGGGCCCCGTATCATTGATACGACTGATACGGCGGTAGCTACGCCTCTGAACACGACTTTAAACGCAAACACATCAGGTTTCTTTTAACAAGATTACTGCAATGCCATCTGTTAAACGAATCTGTAACTACTTTTGTTAATGGCTAGTGAAGTGAACCTTGTCTAAATTTCTATAAAAGTGAACTATAAATTGATAACTACCGAAACTTCAAATGTTCAATTATTTAGTAATAACTCCATACATTTTATGAGGTGTTAACAATTAAAAAAGTCATTTTGTCTCTTTAATTATTAAGGGGATCCAATATTATAGAAAAATATAATCCATGGTACGGCACATCCATATGTCATATCTCTTACGCAATAGAGACGCATACGAGAGTGTGTGTGTGGTGCGTCGTTTACTACTAACAGTTGGGTTGTGTATCCCATGAAGTATTATATTGCGAAGGTTGCGAAAAAGGCAAAATAACCTAGATTTCTTATTTCTTCTGTAACGTATTATATATATCTTAAACTTGCGGCAAAACAGAAATTCAAAATTTGATGTAGATATAAAATTACTACCCAGTAAACAATTTGGTGAAGTGTCCTATTTGGTGAAGTTCGAGTCACTCGTACAATTCTATTCTAACGCTTTACAAGTTCTCTACCTGTCACAGATTTTGTGTTAGTTTTTCATAATAATATTCTTTCTTTTTCCAACATCATTCATTAAGTATTTCTGTTTCTTTCCCACATGGGTATATTTTTATTATCTGGTCATAAATCATAAACCTACTCCGCTTTTAATTCAGCAGTGAACCGTCGTTGCAATGTCTGTAGCTCATAAAAAGGACCTTTCCTTTGAACGACTGAATAGAAAACGAACACGTTCCAGACAAAAAATTCATGATACGTAATAGAAATTAAGTAGAATTTACTCCAAAATGTTTACTGGGTAATATGTGTATATTGACGTTTTTTGACGCTTGTATGATATTTAAATTTCATTTTTGTCACATATTTTAGCTATGTATAAGACTTCACAGAAGATATATATATTTTTTTTTTAGTGCATCAACTATTGGTAGTTATTAGCACTTTAAATCAATATTACATTTTTTATACATTTTCTTATAACTTATACAATATATAATAATTCTTTGTTCCATATATCAGCTTCTCTTTCATTATTCCATTTCAGATTCCTCCATCTTTCTATTTCAACATCTCTCTTTACTTTTCCTTTTTCTATTTTCTTCTCTAATTCTTCTTTTTGTTTCATTTTTTCAATATATATTTCTATGGTTGCACACAACCAATTATATCTTATTTTACCAAACCCAGAAAAATATAACTCTGGTCCGGGGATCGAACCCGGGTACATAATAAATCAAGATTATTTTTCCTATATCATTACCATCGTAATATAATACTTAATGAGATACACGACCCGGCTCTTACTAATAAATGACGTATCACACACCACCTCGTATGCGTATGTGTTGTATAAAGGAGACAGCAAATTTGTAGAGGTGACGTATCATGCATTATATTTTTTTATAACGTTATATAATTATTGTTAATAATTATTAATTAATTGATAATATCTCCTGAGATATAAGGAGTTATTAACAAATAAATGGACATTTGAGGTTCTGGTAGCCAACTTTATGAATGTATAGTACAGTTTTATAGAAATTAAATCTTGGTTGACACACCCGTTTACCCGACACGTGGAGCATACAATAAATAAAAACAACACTATTTTTACCGACGCATAGGATATAAAGAGCATTTGTTCAGGGGAGTACTGCTCTAATCCTGGCAGCACTGCTTCCGGTGTCCTTCCACATGAGTGAGTTTGATAAGCAACGTATGCCTGCTGAAGTCCTATGACGTCTGCAATGTTTTCTCCTAAAGTATTTTCTCCGTTGACCTGTAATAAAGTCTAAATATAATAATTTTACAAAATGTCATTGTACTATAAAAGCACAGTCTCTACTGCATATATGCCAAGTTTAGATATTAAAGGATTTTATAAAGGCTTGTGTGCTATGTCTTAATTTCTATAAAAGTTTACTATAAACTGATAAAGTGGGTTACTAGAACCTCACATGTTCAATTATTTTTTAATAACTCCTTATATTTCAAGAGATATTAACAATTAAAAAGTCGTTTCGTCTCTTTAATTATTAAAGGGATTCAACGTTGTTCAACATTCCAAACGCATGTGACATCACAACCGCTACTGGCTATCTCTTTTATACAAGAGAGCGTAAAAGAGATATATTCTTGACATAACCCTGACAAGTTTACAGATTACCAACCTTACAGCTCATAAATCTCTGCTATATGTATTTATATATCGAAATATCAAATATTATTTACAGCTGTTTCAAGGAACAATAAAATTCCAATATTATGTCTGCCTTAGCAGGGTTAAATAAAATAAAAACTTATTATTCTTTGACTTGACTTGATTATTTGACTACCAACAGTTACAAAATATTACCACTGACCTACTCAACCAATAACTCACGTTAAAATGCATTTCACGTCATACAAATATGGTCGACCATTTCTAGCTCTAAAACTATAATTCAAATTTTCAAGTGCTAAATCTCCATCAACATTTAGTTAGTTAATAAAATAGACACGCCAATACACATTTATTAACATCAATTTCAATCAACAATTGAAAAATCGACTACCAAAAAATGAATACATAAGCCCATTAGAGAGTTGCCATCCATATATACACTGCACACTAAATGTCAAACAAAGATAAATGTCAAAGATACTATGAGAAACAAGAGTACTCTTTGAGATCTCGGATCTTATTATCTCTGGATCTTATGTGTAATGTGAGCACAAAACAAATAATATTCGACTTTTCTTGAACAAACTATTTATCAGAATCGGAGTCCCAACTGAACATGTAAAACTTCTTTATACACATACACTTTTATTTATGGGTTTACATATTTGGACTTTTATTTATGGGTTCATATATATGGATTTATATAATAAAAAAATATGCCAATATATATACTTTGTTATTTTAAAATGCAAAGCTTAGAAATATTTAACATAGACAAAACTCAGATTAATTTAATTATTTATAATTTCTTCGATGCGCCTCTCTGGTAACCCACATTATTAATTCCATATCCTGTATGATTTTCGTTAAGGTTGTGTAATTTTAAATTCACAGTTAATTAAACGCTTGTGAATAGGTGAGGTTTAAAATATATATAAATAATTCACAAATATAATATAATAGACAACAATATTGTTTAAATATGTCCCAGAAACCGAACAATGACTTAACAAATATATCACAATCCATAGTATTGTCAAATGTAATTAAAGGTATGTTTTTAGAATTTTTAGGTTAATCACTTGTTTATTTATTTATAAGAATTTCGTTTTACAGAAACGAATGAAAATAGTGAAGCAGCCGATGATATATTGCATTCAATGCAGAGCGATTCTCTTAATATAGTAAACACAGGATTGACAGAATTACTGAATATGTCAAACGATTTATTGACATTCAATAAGTTATCACAAGAAGAACGACGTGAGTGTGCATAGAATATTTACCTTATGTAATAAATACCTTAAAGCAATGTTTATTTGATTAATTATTTCCAGGTAAAAACAGATATGAGGATATGTTCCCCAGTGGTCCGAACGTTGATGCGATTTTAGCAGATTTTCCAAAACGAAGAAGAGCTATGTCAACTGAAGATAATACAATTCAAACCAATTATCAAAACTGTTCACAAATTATGATTTCTGGAATTGAAGGTATTGAAATTAGTAATATAATTGCAGCTGTTGAAGATGATAAGGATGATAATGTACTGGATCTATCACCTTCTGCAGATAGTCAAACAAAATTCGAATCAATCGTCAATGAAATAATGAGTGAATGCAGTACTGAGGATAACGTAACTAACGATGAGAAAGTGCAGAATTTAGGTAACCAGAGTACTCAACCTCTTGAGGAATCACATCCTTTGAAACCAGCTGAAGTAGAATCAAACGAATTTATTAATTCACAATTCGATTTTACGAATTCGCAATTAGTGAAACTTGAAAAAGATGCTAACAAACAATTGAACTGTAAGTTTGTATGACTAGATGTAATTAAAAAGCAACAAACAATTAAATGTAAAACGTAAAGACACAATCTTGGGTTTGAACACAAGCACTAACAAGTTTTTGGTATGATTCTCTTTGCAAATTTTGAATTTACAACAGAGAATTAATAGACATGGACGAATCATGTTAAATTGAGTAGAAATTGAATTCGGTTTTTAAATCAAATGAATTTTTAATATACTCGTAATATGAGAGTGAATTGTTAAAGTTGGGTTACCAGAAAAACATATGAAAGAAATAACAAATAACTAAATTATTCTTCGTTTTTGTATCTATTGAATATTTCTAAGCATTGTATTTTAAATTTACAATATATATGTGTATACAATATACATATACACATATAGCGAAGAAATATATTATAATTAAATTAAATTAAAACCAGTTCACAAAATAGGTATATAGGTTCATTGTAATTTTAGTTATTTTTTTAGTTTATTTTGTAATAATATGATACGGTACAATCTGTTACAATAAGTATTAACAATAAGTACCTAAGCTAAAAATGAAGATTAACCTAGATAATAAATAGTTGTCCAGTGACGGCTATATCTATGAATGACAATTAAAAACGTTGTGGTAGCTTTAACACATTGTATTTTTAGTCTTTTAAAGTCAGAGGAATGTTTATCTAGTAGATTCACAGCTACATAGTTTAGATGATTGTTTAATCGCTACTAGTACCTTTGGCTGAATTTGTTAATTTCTTCTTTAACAGTTTTGATTGCGAAGTCATGGTTTATAAATGCATAAATAAGGCACTTTTTAAGGAGATTTTCTTGCTCGAAAATTATAATTATAAATATAATATTGTAAGAATGGTCCGCGATATAATTAAAAAATAATGTGCCAGGTGTATATTTATATTCTTATATATTTTGTTCGAATTTTGTATGGTAGCTCGAAAACGGCTCCAGTTAAGTTTTTGAAAATTTCCTATTTCGTAGAGAAAATAATTCTAATACTTTTGGCGTCCCTGAATTTTTCCTGAATTTCCTGGAGGCCCATAATTTTGGAAAATCTTGAAAAAAAGTGGGCTCTCTTTTGTTATTTAACTTTTTATTCGTAAAATATAAAAAGGTGAAATTTTGCATGTGTATTACGCTATTGAATGCGAACATATTTCATAACTTAAAAATTCAAAATTTTATAAAAGAGGCCCTGAGAAAATTATGTAATAATTGAATATAATATTAAAAAAAATTTCAAAATTTTGTTTGGGATGTCGGGGGCGGTTTGTGCCGAAAGTGAAAATTGTGCTAGAAAGATGAAATTTTGTATGTGGGCTAACTTTGGTACCTAATTTACAAAACGAAAATTCACGAATTTTTAAAAAATTGCTCAAATAACGAATAAATTGAAAATATTTTATATTTTGCTGAAAAAAATTAATTTCTTTAGTCAGTTTATATGTAAAATTAATATATATTAATATATAACGAGTTATATATTTTAATTTGAAAATGCAATAGAAATTTGAAATGAAATTCAATTCACACACAACAGACAGCCGTCGCTTGCGACGGGGGTAAAGTCTAGTATAATTAAAAATTAATGTCATATGTTCTATTTCCAACCAATAGTGCCAGTTTTTATACTCTAATATGTGATTTTAAGATGAAATGTTGCAAATAATTAAAACTTTACGGCTAATTGAAAAGTGTAATATATTTTTTGTAAATCAAATTTTTATTTCCTCTTCTAACAAGATGATGAGAGATAATATTTTTTATTATTGCAGTAACTCTTCCCCCGCCTTCGGTGTTTGCTGATTCTTCGGATGCAGCCCTGGCAGTAAATTCTGGACAAATACATTTTGGTGCTAAGAAACAAGTGGGGCCCAATTTTGGTAATGTGTATGAGTACACTCCGATCCATCAACTTCCTTCTACGAATGGTAACGGCTACTGGCATAATCGACTTCGGCACCAGACGGCGACTTTCAGAGCCATTCTGAATGATCTCGCTACCATGAAGTAATTGTTTATAGAGAATGGGCTTGTATCCTATGTTTTAATTTCTATAAAAGTGTACTATATATTGATAAAGTGGGTTACTAGAACCTCAAATGTTCCATTATTCTTTAATAACTCCTTATATGTTAGGAGATATTAACAATTAAAAAAGTAATTTTGTCTCTTTAATTATTAAAGGGATTCAACGTTGTACAAACTCCAAATGCATGTGACATCACAATCCTTGTGTAAGGTTACCAACCTTACAGATCATAAATCTCTGCTATATGTATTTATATATCAAAATATCAAATATTATTTACAGTTATTTCAAGGAACAATAAAATTTCAATATTATGTCTGCCTTAACAGGGTTAAATAAAATAAAAACTTATTATTCTTTGACTTGACTGGATTGTTTGAGTACCAACAGCTACAAAACATTACCACAACACTGACCTACTCAACAAATAATTGACGTTAAAATGCATTTCATGTCATACAAATATGGCCGACCATTTCTAGCGCTAAAACTACAATTCAAACTTTTAATTGCTATATCTCCGTCAACATTTAGATATTTAATAAAATAGACACGCCAATACACATTTATTAACATCAATTTCAATCAACAATTGAAAAATCGACCACTAAAAAATGAGGACACAAGCCCATTAGTTATATTAGGAGATAAAGTCTTAGAACTATATATATTGGTCATTGAATATGGATTGCTGTTTGTGCTTTCTAAGTACAGATTTAGTAGATTGTCGATTCAATATACCGACCTACATTTAAAAATATTAGATAAGAATGGACGCACCTGAACTATTTAGAAGGTGACTTAGGTGATTTCATTTAATTTCTTAGATCAAACCAAAACTTTTATACTTTGTGATCTGCCACGTGTCAGATTCTACCAATGGCAAAAGATATTGACCAAATTGTATTTATTATTAGTGCGAATATTTCCGATAATAGTTGGAGTTGTCCCACTTATTGAACTTGGCGATGGCTATGTATGTATTTTACGTTGTTAACAGATTCTAATATTGTTTCAGTTCACTTATAACCAGACTGCGTTCTCAGGCGGCACAGAAACGCTTGCGGCAGATGCCAAGAAAATAGAATTCAGTCGCTACAGCGTCAGACCTTTCTTCAAAGCAACAAATTTAACTTGATTTTGAGAATTAATGAAATTTAGAAAATTTAACTTATTTTAAAATTACCAATGAACTTACTTAAGTATAAAATAACTTTAATTTATTTATTTATATAATTTTGTTATTTAAATGTTGTTATTTTTACGAGTTTAATACTCCGTAATATTTAAAAAATAAATGTCACTTCTAATCGTTTGTTCCTATTCTTATATGTAAGAGGATATGCATAAACTACCCCGCTTTAGGCTTCTTGTAATATTTTGAGGATCCTCCCTCGCCTCCACCCACTCTTTCTGTTACGTCACACATTAGGAAAAATTAAATTTAAATTTAGAACTATATTAAAACACTAGAGTTTACCCTCGTTGACTGTCTTTTTTGAATGAATTGAATTTCATTTCAAATTCTAATTTTTTCGATTCGTACATTAGGGGTATCAAAATTATCCCACATACAAAATTTGAACTTTCTATCCCCAATATTTACCCTCGGCAAAAACCGACCCCCTATATAATTTTTGAATTTTGAAATTTTGTTTTTTAAGAACATATATCATTATTAATTAATCTAAAATTTGAGTTTTCTCCAACCTTTCCTACAGGGCCTCCTAATTTTCTCAAAGCTTCTTTTACAATTTTTGAATTTCTAATTTTCAAAAAGTGTTAGCATTGAACACCGTAATACACATGCCAAATTTCATATTTCTATCTTTTATGAATTAAAAGTTATAGAGCAAAAAGTAAAAACATCTTTTTTGACAATTTTTTCAAAATTTTGGTTTTCGAGGAAATTCAGAGGAAAAATCGAGGACGAGACAGAACTCTGACAAGTTTACAGGTTACCAACCTTACAGGTCATAAATCTATGCTATATGTATTTATATATCAAAATATTATTAATAGCTATTTCAAGGAACAATAAAATTCCAATATATTTCGACTACCAACAGCTACAAAACATTACCACAGCACTGACCTAAACAACAAATAACTGACGTATACAATGCATTTCACGTCATACAAATGACCGACACATCCAGCGCTAAAACTACTATTCAAATTTTTAATTGCTATATCTCCGTCAACATTTAGATATTTAATAAAATAGACACGCCAATACTCATTTATTAACATCCATTTCAATCAACAATTGAAAAATCGACCACTAAAAAATGAGGACAAAAACCCATTTAATAATAAAGAGATACATAAGCTCACATCTGAGTCAGCGAGTAATTTTAGTTCATAGAAGACTCATACATGTGTGGGAGCGCTAAAAAGCGACTTGACATAGTACGAAAAATTTTATACCGAGTGAATGTACCCTGACTCTAACAATTAGTTTAACTATAGAATAAAGTGTTTTTGGTTTCTTACCGAGATATTTCCAGCTTCTGCTATTGTTATGTTGCTGTACTGGTCAACGAAGCATCGGGTCTTTTCGTCGTACACTCGTTGAGTTTCGGCAGACCACCAATCACGCATGATACCATTGTGATCAAAGCGGCTCCCTTGATCATCGAAAGCGTGGCTTATTTCGTGTCCGATAATCGAACCGATGCTGCCATAGTTCAAGTAACTGTCAATTTATATATATCATTTGTAGAATATTGAAAGAGAATAATCACTGTACAAAGTCACAGTACATTTTTATATGGAGTTTATTAAAATATATTTTCGCATAGCTTAAAATGAGGTTAAGAAGTGGCTATACCTGAATCGAAATTTTAGACCTATCCTAACAATAAAAGGGATCTATACTCCTCTTTTCATACTAAATAAAGTAAAGTAAACCTCTTCTCATCATAAACATTATTATACCCTGCCTTAGTCATAAACAAAATTATGATCCTATCGTTTTATGTAATTCAAACTTTGTAAACCTTTCTAAACTTAAGGTGTTCAAAAAGAATTTCTCAGTACTGCTATGGAACAAATAGATTCTACTGTTAAAAGATATGAATATGAAATAATGAGTTAGAGAGAGATAGATATATGCAATAATGAGTTAGATAGAGAAAAAAAACATGTTTTATTTTACCTAACTTAACCAATATTTGTAATAGCACGAATTGTAGAAATCGATGGTAAGTACATATATCGTATTTTATTGAATGCTTTTTTCTTTTTATATCATTATTTTATTTCATATATTTTTTTTAATCAAGTTTAGATAAAATACTAGTGTTTACCCTCGTCATATATAAATTTAAATACAAAAATATAAATATTTAATGTCATTGTATTAACGAAAGTTAATTTTTCTTTCTAGATGATGACGATGATGATGAGAAGGATTACAATGACGACAAAGATAACAAGAATGACATATATATCATCGTCGACACGGCAACAACGCGTAACTCAAAATATGTAGGCGGGTTCTAGGGCGTGGCTAAGTTTATATGAGGTTTTGAATGTCATCCTCATTTGATCCTAAACATCGTAATTTGTCCGATAACTGCTACATGTAGGCCCAAAGTAGGAGCAAAAATCCTATGTAAAATATCCCAGAAACGGGTTCTTTTAGGTCGTCAATAGGGTCAAAATTTCGACCCGGGATGTAGGTTTATTTTATATTTAATGTTTCACCCTAGAGTCGTAGGTGTAAGAAAAAGTAGAACCTGATATGAAGTACAAAATATTACATACACTTACATAGTATTCAATGCAAATAGTAGAACAAAGTGAACACTGAACCAGCGGGGGGAGTATGATTTATCGTGTAGTAACATCATAAATAAAATAGACGATACATCAATGTTGTTCGAGGTCTAATGACGATCTAATTGTCTTTAAAATATAGCAAATATTATTGAATTATGCTAATATTATTGAATCACGATGAGGTAATAAAAGAATAGAAATAAAAGTAAAAGAGAAGAAGAAGAACTAGCAAAATATACTGATTACAACTGGAGCAAGAAATTGAAGATGAACACATAGCATACATTATTGGTAGGGAAGAAAACAAATTAGATAAACCAAATTTTGTTGGAAGAAATATTATAGAATTAAGAAAAATAATACAAATAGGCAAAACAGCACATACGGACGGTGACTCAAGTGGTGATATGGGGAAATTAATAAAAAAATTGTTCATCGTTTTGATATTTTTGTATATTCAGCTACGTTTCTACTAATTTGCTATGATCACCATAACAGGATATTTAATTTGCCCATTACCATGTTCTAAGACCCTGATACAGATATAAATTTCAAGATTTTGAAAAAAATACATCATTTAAAAATATCAGACTCACCTAGGTATATTTTTTGAGAAAATTGGTTCTTGTAAAATAGCTGCCAAAATTTCTAAAAAATATAGTAGTAAATTAGAATCAGCTAGTTGAGAAATTAATTCGGGTAGTCATGAGACAATTATATCAGCTATGTGTAGAATATAATTTTATTACATTATACTGACCTTATGAAAAAAATAAAAAATGGGACACTGTCTTACATACAGATTTAAAAATTGCTTCTATTGGTTTTTGCGAGTATAAATTGTTACAATGTGCTTCTAATTTTGTTTTTAAAAACAGTCATTGTCCTAACAAATAACTTTTAGAAATCTGTGTCCAAAAGCTGTGTCTATATAACCAGAAGAAGCTGAATTCGAATTGGTACCTCACTAAGAGACTAATCAAGGGTTTCCAGACCTGTATGTAAGACCGTGACAAACAGTATGAAATTACTTACGAATTGAATTCATTGTTGGAACGTAGATGGCATTAATATCCGCGGGTCCCAGTAACCACCTATGTATAAGAACGTAATCATTTGGAGAAATTTAATAACAAAAAGTAATACGTATTTTATGGGCTTGTGAACTCATTTTTTGGGGGTAGTTTTGTTAATGTTTATTGAAATGTAGGTTAATATTGGTATATTGGCATTTTTATATTTTTAAATATGCAAAAGTTGACAGTGATAATATAGCTATTTAAAATTTGAATCGACGACACCATGGGTGAGGGCATTTATGTCTTTCGCAAGATTGCTGTAACTTTAGAATTGATCCCCTAACCAGACCTATATTTTTTTAATTATATTGATTATGAACATACATAATCGTAAACTTATTAGGCAGCGGTATAGTTCACATATTTAAGACTGCGATGAACATAAATACTGCCAACATAGGTCATCGGTGACATGGCTTCAGTGGTGGATAGGGTGATAGGAATCTCAGTGTTACCTCTTAATTTTTAAATATCTTTTGACGTCACGGGGTGACTAGACTAATAAACAATCGGTGTTATTTTTCAAAGTTTACAATGTTAAAAATAACAAAAGTTTATGGGGCTGCACCAACCTGCTGCAAGTAGTAATAGTGGGCGGTATAATGCATCTCTTTTGCATTCTGGAAATTCATAGAAGAGAAAGGAAGAGATATTTTAATGATTATGGATCGAAAATAATATTTCAATTGGTAATATAGCGACTTATTAAAAAATAATTGAACTTAAAAGCAGTTTTATTGAAATGAAGTCATGGTTCACAAGCCCAATATTTATATTCTTACTCGGATCTGGAGACCATTTGACGTAGAGATTCCAACTTCTTTCTTTTGCCGTAGGTTTTTAAGGAGACAACATTTTTGAAGTGATGTTTTGTGATGGTTAT
The DNA here is from genome assembly GCA_963678705.1 of Panorpa germanica. Taxonomy (NCBI): domain Eukaryota; kingdom Metazoa; phylum Arthropoda; class Insecta; order Mecoptera; family Panorpidae; genus Panorpa; species Panorpa germanica. The sequence continues at coordinate 6,075,833 of OY783205.1, forward strand.
CTGTAAAGTGATTAAAATAATGGTCTTTATTGTTCTCTAATAAATGCATTGGGTTTAATTTCAATTTAATTTTTGGCAAGCATGTTTTTGTCGTCATATGCGTAATAATTTAAGATAGGTCTAGAGCCCATATCACATGCACGAGAGCTTAAAAATTTGACTAGATGTAATTGGTTTTGGGAGGCTTTTTTTCTCGGCATATTCTCAACTGGAGGTTAAAAGGGGCCCTAAATACATAATATTCGTATGCTTTGTGTAATAAGCTTGCACGGAAGTGTGAATATTTGCAAGTAATATTTTTTGTTATGAATAAAACTGGTTTAGGTTTATTATATCACGTGCAAACCCTTTGATTCATAACCCAGTGTCAACACATTTTGTATTACTTGAATTTTGGTCAGAATCAGTCCCTTTTGATAATAAATTGTACTATTTCGTTTGTATAAAAAATATTAGTATCGTTGGACCCCCAAACAAAAAAAGACCCCAAAAAAAGATAATTTGTTTAGGTGGTGCAAAAAAATGAGATACAAGGTGTCACAATGACTTTTTGATATTTTACAAAAGTTCATTCTCTGCATCGATATTTTATATTTTGAAAACGGGGATATTTTTATAGAGAACAAATTTTGATATGCTGGTTTATCTTGACCCAATCTATCTCTGGTATTAGTAAGACGTGATATTTGCTGACACCCTGTATGCTCTGTTGGTATAACGGTTGTGATTTTTCTAAAATATATACATACAAACAAAAAAAACTGCATACTACCCGACGACAATCTCGTAAATCAAGAAAAAGGCATCCACGATGAAACTATAGAAATAGTCAAAAACATGCTGCTTATTACTAAAAATACTTCATAGACTACTCAATTTTATAAAACTAACCCAATTTTCAAGGTGTATTTACTCAAATTTATATCCTCAAGCCTCGTGAAATATTTATCGATTAAAATTGTAGCTATATATATTAATAGAATAGCTAATAGTTATTCAGAGATAGATAGAGATAAGACAGAGGCGAATCTGTGTCAAAATAGGAAACGGTAAAAATTATGCTTACTCCTTTGTAGTAGTGTTCCAGTGCCGTTTTATTTTCAAACCAATCTGGGTACCCAACGAACTCTATCAAATTTCCAGCTTTTTGTATCGCCGCCATTTTAGTTTTATTGTCCATCCAAGGGATTATTTTAATTTGTTTTGAAAATTCACTTTTAATATTATTTATTATATCTTGAACTGATTTCTTGCTCTCAGAATCAAAATGGCGTTCAATATAGCGATAACCAACGGCCATATTAAGATTTTGAGCCACATACTGAACGCAGTCCTTCCATCTGGAAATATAGAAATAACTATAAACGTATAAAATTTAAAATTAACAATCTTGGGAAATCATTGTTCAAGTTAGATGTTTAATTAATATTTTTTAATTTTTATTGAAATATATATCTATTGATATTTATTTTTTTAAATATCCAAAAGTTAAGGAGGTACAAGACGTACCGTCAATGCAAAAAGTTTATCTCTCGGTAATCCGAAATGCAAAATACGAAGTACATGAGGGACGAGCAATTGACTGTATGATTGGGACTGTACCGTTGAAAATGAATTTTTCAATTCCCTATTAAACTGATTTTTGCTTGTTAAAATGATTTTTTTATGCATATAATAGTTTAATAAATTAAAAATTACCTATAATTAATATCAAATTTATATTAATTCAATTTAAATTCAAATTAAATAATTTGAAAAATTAATACAAAATTTGGCAACGCTGTATATTTGCGTGTGTTGACGCATGCGTGATTTGGTTCTTTGACCAATAAATTGTTATATTTTATATAAAATTTATTCCGATTTTGAATTTCCCGCTCAAATTGGCATTTGCAACGTTGCCGGCTTATAACCTACATTTACTGTTTCTTAAAGGTTTTATTTAATTATTTTCGTATATAGGTATCCTTTTGATAATTTTCTGTTTGCAATAGTTACAGAAAAGTTTCTTTTATATACACCTAGTTTTTGAAAGCCGTGTCACCATTTTTTTTATAGTTAAAAGTTATATTATGTGGTGAAATTGAGCTAAAAATATGATTCGTATGGAAAATGACTATTTTTAATCATGTATAAAAAGAAAACTATGAACCCTAGGTCTCTAAAATTTTCAGACAGCATGTATTTTAACTATTTGTATCGACCCTCCAAATTTCACAATATTTTCATCATTTACGTTAACCTCCTGTACCACCTTAACGAAGATATAGCTATTTCTTTTTTCCCGTTTATTTCTTAATCATATTTTGAAGTCTGTAGACTAATAAGTAATCGATCTTATTTTTCTTTGTTCACCTGTCCATAATATCAAAGCGTTATGTATTGACTCCTCTAAGCGTTATCTGTTGCCAACTATAACCGGAGTAGAAATGTTACTCGAGATACATAGCGGCCTCTTGCCCTATTAGAACCTTATCAAGAAATTTCCATATTATGAAATACCTCATCAGAACTAATTCGATATGGCAATAGCCAAGCTCTCGTAAGGCTAGTTGTAAGAATACCATTTAAGGTCCTAATCGGATAGTCATGAGAATATCCTGATCGGGACGTACCCGACAAGATTCTGAAAGTCTGGCATAGCGTTAGTCATAAAGTTACTCGTAAAGTTACTTACACTTTAAGCAATAAAATAAATATTTTGCATTAAAAGATTGTTAATTATATGAAATGATGATTTATCGCTTGTTACAATTTTTATTAAATGCTCTGTTGCATAAAAAACGAACGTGTCGTCGCCGAATTAGTTATTGCTTATAATTTTTAATGCCTTTAAAGATTAAAGAAACAGAAATGACTATTTTAATTATTAATATAATAGTTAATTAAGTAGAGTTAACAAAAAATAAGTGAAGATTTGACACCCTGATAGCTAAGTTTATCAACATATAGGTATAGTATTCACAACCACATTGCAGGTGTTTTAGTACAACATTGTGACGTTAATCCGTTATCGTACTACTTACTTCGGCCAATCCTCCGTGACTCCAGTAATTTGCTTATTTAGTTCAAAAATGTGCGTCCGCATACCTTGGTTAACATCTCTGGCGAATTCTGCAACCACGCGGAACCCCATGTAATTTGCTGGAAATAAAATGAACAAATCATAATATTCTTGATAAAGTGAATTCGTTACTTTAAATGGTACTGCCGAAATGAACAATGAAAAATACTACACACAATTAAATCAACAAAAAATCGTAATATCTTCAAGAAAAGTGGTGATATTTTTATTTTTATTTAAAGTACAAGCTCCGAGGTATTGCAGTAACACAATATCTGCCAAATGTCACTGCAATGACTGTATCTTGACTGAGAGGTCTAACGGGGTTCTTGCTCAGGAGATATATTCCGTTTGTTACAAATCAAGAAAGCGTAATATTTACGGGATTTATACAAATTAGCGCATAAGCATTTCGTTTTTAATCAATAAATTTAAAAAAATTGTAATATTTATTAAAAAATGTGAATTATTTATGAAAATATGTAAAATGAACAAATTTCTGTGCATGAAAATATTGTAATTAAAATTATTGGATGCATTTATTAAAAGGCTGGTAGTTTTAATAAAAAAATCTGATTATAAAACTAAAAAATATTAAGATCTGATGCTAAATGGTTTACTAGAGAGCGCATATTCAAGTTGTGCGAAAATTTAAAATTAATGGGCCGAATACTTTTCGAGTTTTGCGAGCACAAACATAAGCAAGATGAATATGTAGTACGCGGTTACTAACTGATATTATAATATTCATAAAATTGAAGATAATGACTCGTCACGAGAACAGGAACCTTCCGTATGCGTATCATAACAATATTATAACCTCTTAAATGTGACAATCTGTCGAAATGCAGTAGGAATTATTTTTAAAAGCAGTTCAATGTCAGTTTGTCTAAAATAGAGAAGTACAGACAATTTACAGTAGCACAGAGTATAACTTAAAATGCAGCGTAAAGTACTGATACCAGCAATTATTTTTTAACTTTATTTGAATGTGTATTTCACAATGGGCTTGTGTCCTATGTCTTAATTTCTATAAAAGTGGGTAATTGATAAAGTGGGTTACTAGAACCTCAAATGTTCAATTATTTTTTAATAACTCCTTATATGTTAAGAGATATTAACAATTAGAAAAGTCATTTTGTCTCTTTAATTATTAAAGGGATTCAACGTTGTACACATCCAAGTGCATGTGACATCACAATCACAACAAATAACTGACGTTAAAAGCCCATTTGACAATTTATATTTCCTAGATATACTTAGTAGGACGAAAAATAGAAATAGAGAAAATAGAAAATATATATAAAATGAGATAGGAATGGGCTTGTGTACCCTTTTTTTAGTGGTCGATTTTTCAATTGTTGATTGAAATTGATGTTAATAAATTTGTATTGGCGTGTCTATTTTATTATCTACTTAAATGTTGACGGAGATATAGCAATTAAAAATTTTAATTATAGTTTTAGCGCTAGAGGTGTCGACCATATTTTGACACGAAAATGTATTGGATACTTCAGTTATTTGTTGATTTAATCAGTGCTATGGTAATGTTTTGTAGCGGTTGCTAGTCGAAATAATCAAGTCAAGTCAAACAATAATAAGTTTTTATTTTATTTAACCCTGTTACGGCAGAAATAATATTGAAATTTTATTGTTTCTTGAAATAGCTGTAAATAATATTTGATACATAAATACATATAGCAGAGATTTATGAGCTGTAAGATTGGTAAGGTCTATCAAGAATATATCTCTTTTATGCTCTGTTGTATAAAAGAGATAGCAACATAATGAACGTGAAGTCACATTCTTGGAATGTTGTACAACGTTGAAACCCTAAGGAGTTATTAAAAAATAATTGAACATGAGGTTCTAGTAAACCACTTTATCAATATATAGTACACTTTTATAGAAATTAAGACATAGGACACAAGCCCATTGCTGCTTGTTTAATTTATATTTGTAATTACAACCTTCTTATTTTATAGGACGTTATTTTGAAAAACTGAACTTATAAAAGAATCTATGTTTATTTTAACCTAATTTCTATTACTAATTATTATTAAAAACAACAAATGTAATTATTCCACATTCAGTTTTGTCCAACTGTCGAACTGTCAAAATTTATATTACTAACAACGCATGCGCACTAACGAAATTCACTAAACTCAAATTAAAACACGAATGGAACATGGATAGCCTATTCTGAAAAACTGAAATCTAGATTAAAATATTAAATAAAAACAGTAAATTAAATATCAAAACAGTGAGTGGAAATGAAACTTAAATATATATGCTTACTAAAATACTCATAATATGGTTATTTAACGGTAACGTAATCGGTTAAAATTACGAAAGAATAGACGACAGAATAACTGCAAGAAGGATTGTGGTTTCCAAAGAAAGATGTTTCACAACCGTAGACACACTAATTATAAACCACGTACCTAAAACAATCGTGGGCGTGCTATCAATGAGCTCAGTTAACTTCAGGACAAAGTCCAGGTCCGTAACGACGACTATTTCGTTTCCATCGATCTCCACGCCCGTGTCGTTGAAAATATTTTTCAGAAAAGACAACCACCTGATCTGCAAAGATATTACATTGAAGAAATGACAAGTACTAGAAATGTTTGAGAAGATATGTTGTTAGTGAATACCATACCTTGGAGTGGCCGTGCTTGACGTTGACGTTGTCCGTCCATTTCTGCAGGACGCCCAGGTTCATAGTGTTGTAGGACGAGATGACGTCACGACGGGTTTCAGCGGTGGCTGTGATGCTAACAAATTAAAAATGACCTTTGATATAGAAACTTATCATTTACTATTCTTTATTTAATGAAATTCTTTAATTTTCATAAAGTAAAATATATATAATCAGGGCTTCACATGGGACGAGATAGGGCGAGAGTTTCAAAAATATCGCCTCGTTCTCGTTACTTTAGAAAAAATAGATATCGTTTTAGTCTCGTAATCGCTTGTCTCATCTCGTTTCGTCACATCTCGTTATTGTAAGAACTTACTGCAAAGATAGTCCTAATCAAAGTAATTATTTTATTACATTATTTCGGCTAATTAATGTATTTATTCTAAATTTTCACACACTAAGCCATTAACTGTATCAAATTTAAAAAAAAATTTAATTTTGAAAATTTTTTTTTATACACAGTTGAACAACTGGTTCAATTTCACTTAATTCATCATCACATCAATTCATCATCATCTGATCTCGGCCTTTTTTTCAGGTTGACACTACTAACACCTACACTCAACGACATCTTTGCGGCAACTAAAGGCTAAAATGTCTTCAAACAATCGCATTGTAAATAATTTATATTCATATTTATTTTCCTTAAAACATTCGTTTCCGTTCGGCTACAAAATATTTAATTTATATATTTAACTAGCTGTCCCGGCCACGCGTTGCTGTGCCTAACGTAGCGCCATCTATTGAATATTTACTCAATCTAGTGAACAGATTTTGATTTACTCAACAGAATATTTACTCAATCTAGTCAACAGATGTCGCCATCATCGTCGCCAGATGTCATATGTCATATACAGATAATTAATAGACAAATAATTAGCAATAAGATAAATAAATTGAGATGTAAGGATCTCCTATCTTTCAAGTTGGATCAAACTGGACACGGTGTACAAATTTGATTAAAATCGGTTAAGTAGTTTAGGAGTCCATCGCGGACAACACAGTGACACGTAATTTATATATATTAAGATAGATGTTTTTTTACCAGATTTTATATTTCGTAAATGTACGACCTAAACTTTTTTGTAATAAAAAAATGTTGATAGTTTATATTGCTTGTTAGTTTATTTTTGTTGAAATTTTTTTTTTAAATAAACTCAACTAGATCAAAAACGAGACTCTCGGGTCTCGCCGTAGGTGGTCTCGGTACCGTCTCAATAGTCTTAAGGAATGTCTCGTCTCCTATCGTCTCGCTTTAACGAGACCACAAGAGAGACAAGACGAGAAAAGTCTAGTGTATTTTCTTTCATTAAATTATTTACAGTTTAATAATCAATTAATTAACCTAAATCCGTTGTATGACTCATAGTCCAGTACAATTAGTATTTGAACCATTACAATTCCTAATTTTAATAACCTTCATAAGGTAATCATTTTTGTCCCTCTAATAGTTAAAGTGTGCATGACATTTATAACCAATTTGGTTTCTGATTGGAAAATTGTTGACTGATTGGTGAATGGAAAACTAAATTTGCCATAAAATATGAATAATTATTACAAATTATCTGACCCGACAGATGTGTTGTCCTGTCCAAATTCAACGGAAAATAAACACTATCTATCTTTCGCCACTATTAGCTTGACTCACAATTTGACAATCAACTGTCAGACGACTTTTGCGCACATATTAGCGAAAATTCCATAAAAGAAGCACTTTCAGTTGTTTCAAAATGTTCTAATTTTCCGGGTTATTTTTAATTTTTTTTTTGCTTTTTTGAAAATGCTGTATTTAATGGGGGAGGGGGTGGTGGTTAAGGTTTCAACTTGAAAATTTTAAATCAAAAATTTGAAATCGATTGTAGTAAAACTGTCGGAGATATAGAGTTTTAAGTCTTCATCTCTCTGGTCTGGTTCTTCTTACTTTGAAACTTTTAAATGCGTTTTTCTCACATACAGTTTATTCAGAGTCGGCTCTAAATCTACTGGACCGATTCTTCTGAGTATTATAAAAAATTGAAAAATAAATAATAAAAAAAAAAAATTGACGGAGCTACCTGCAGAAACTTATTAACTAAGGAAATCATTTTGGTGCCATTAACTCATTTCTTAATATTTATTTATGAAAACTGTACAAAGCAAATTAATTTTTTTCATGTTGTAAATATAGAAATATTTATATACTCGTACTAACTGTGCCGTCAAAAAACATTATCGAAAATATGCTTTTTTTATCGTTTTGATCTTACCCTCCCCCTTAATAAGAAAACCAAGAAAAAAAACCGTTACATAAAAACAAGGAGTAAATTATTCACACACCTTGCTAATGTCATCTCGAACTTTAAAATCTGCAGAGATTCCGTTTTGATTTCCTTGTCAGTCTTCCTAATTTTGTTAAACTTCACAAACTCTTTGACGGACGCCATTATGAATTTGAGATAGTGCTGGAGTTGCTCCTGGAAGGTGATGGTATCGATGAGCATACTTCGGATGAATAAGAAGGAAGGTTGATCCAGCTAGAGAGGGAACAGTAAAATCATGACATATAAAAATTTATATCACCTTCTGAATAAAGACTTTTGCAAAGATCATCACACAAATTGTAATTCCTGTTAGAAAACGCTGCCCTTAAACCATTTCGACTCTCTACACTGTGTTCACTAAGATTTCGCTGTTTCACACGAAATGTCTCGCTAATATGTTTTGTACTTCGCAAGCAGAACCCGATTGAAATCGAAAAGAGGCAAATACTAACTTGCTATATATCGTTACAATAAACTATTAATTCTCAGATTAACAACATCATTTCGCTATCTCTGCTGATGATGATGAAATGCTATATCAATAACATGTTAATCTTAATTATTATTATTAGACCGGGCGCTGGGGGTAAGTGGGTATGCATAATATGAGGAACGAACTCTGACAACTTATATGAACTCTAGGTGTCTTATATAACAAAAATATGAATGTTGCCACTTGAAAATTTGTCGCACTTATTTTTTATACTTTATGTAAAAATTACTATGAGAAATCGTATATCAGTGGCTTGTACTCGTATATTATTGAACTTATTACTAATTTGTTACAATATTTTATCTCTTAAACCAAATTAGTTCTCCTAAAAAATAAAATTCCAACGCTTTACATCCACCGATATACGATTTTTCGTACTAATTTTTACATGGAGGATAAAAAAAGAGAGCGGCAAAATTTTCAACTGGCAACATTCATATTATTGTTATATAAGATAGCTAGAATCCATATAACACATGGGCTGAAAAGTCCCGGGCCTAACAAAGAAAACACAGTTTCTTTGGTTCAAAATTAGCTTTATTCATCAACGTAATCTCCATCAAGAGCAACGCAATCATTCCAGCGCCGCTCTAACATTTCAATACCACTTTTGTAGAACTATTTATCTTTTGCCTCAAAATAGGCCTCAGTTTCAGCGATAACCTCTTCATTCGTGCGAAATTTATTACCGGCGAGCATTTTTTTCAGGTCTGCGAACAGGCAGTAGTCGCTGGGAGCCAAATCTGGCGAATACGGTGGATGTGGGAGCAATTCGAAGTTCAATTCATGTAGTTTCGCCATTGTTTTGATTGACTTGTGACACGGTGCGTTGTCTTGATGAAACAAAAAAAATTTCTTTGCCATATGCGGTCGTTTCTTTGCAATTTCGGCCTTCAAACGCTCCAATAACGCTATATAATATTCACTGTTATTGGTATTTCCTTTCTCAAGATAGTCGATAAATATTACACCACGCACATCCCAAAATACTGAGGCCATAACCTTTCCAGCCGATTGTTGTGCTTTCGGGCGCTTTGGACGAGGTTCACCAGTTGCTGCCCAGTCAGATGCTCATGCAATATAAAGCCAACACGTTCTTTTGATATCTTTACGATGTCAGCTAACTCACGCAACTTCACTTTTCGATCATTCAAAACGATTTTGTTGATTTTTTTTATGTTTTCTAGTGTTACCGCCTCATTTGGACCACTGCGTTCTGCATCATCGGTGTCTCTACGACCACGTTTGAAGTCTGCAACCCAACGTTTTATTGTTGTTTCTGATGGAGCGGAGTCCCCATAACACTTTTCAAGCCATTGCTTCGCTTGAACGGTATTTTTTCCCATCAAGAGGCAGTGTAAAATTAAAACACGAAATTGTTTTTGATCCATTGTTTTGAAAATAATAAAAGTAGCGTCACTCTTAGCACAATAACTCACAAACTACTGAATAGAATATCATGAAATTTTAACAGCTGTCTTTTGAAGGTTAGTATTAACTGAAAAAAAGGTGACTGTGTGGCGGCTCAGCGCCATCCGTCACGCCTCTACAGACGAATAGACGACATAACTAAGAACTGTATAATCGTTCATTCCTACAGCATCTAGCAACCAGCACGGACCTCTAGATATTACAACGACACGTTTTAAAACAGACAACCATAGGGTTTTTGTATCGCAGTTGTTTTTTAATCATTCACTTGTTAAAATAATAATAATTAACTTTACATTCTGTTAAGAACACACTTGATTTGTTTTAATAAATATAGTAGTCAAAGATAACTACAACTGCAATAAAACTAGCGCCATCTATGTGTTAGGCCCGGGACTTTTCAGCCCATGTGCTAAGTTGTCAGAATTCGTATAAATACTATACTATAGGTATAAAATATAAATGAATTATGACAAAGAAATCTTAAATCTAACATTAATTAAAAATAAAAGCAAGATATTGATATACATATATGAATATTGCATGCATTTATTAACACCTACAGTTACAACAATCGCACGAATGCTTAACCGACGGTCAGATCGAATCAGATTACCGATTTTTTCGATATTGTCATGCGTTTCTGACGTGGAAAGACATGAATCATCTTGGACGTCTTCGGGCCGTTTTGAAACCGCTTAAATCACTCAAAAACACGTTTTAGTCGGTGAAACAAAAAACAATTCTAATGCAAACGAAGGATACGGTTATACTGATTTGTTTGCAGAAGCGAGAGGCACTGCATTCGAAAGAGAAAGCTTCACGATAAACAGATGTCGGTTACTGACTCATTATTTAATAGCCGTTCCTCGTATATACACATGTTACAAAGTACAATACTACATCGTGATTTATCCCTTACACAGACTTTTTCTAAAACATCCTAACAATTTTCTATAGTATTTTCCTACATCATTTTTTAATAGAAAACAAAATCAATACCCAAGTTATTTGAAACATATCATATGCAACTCGTAAATAACCCTGGCTTGCATAACTCTCTAATAACGAATTTTTAACATACAGAAGGTTATTGCTCAAATTAGTTTTACATTAGCTAAGCTTTCTTGAACGTCATAACACATGGATTTTGTAATTAAAATTCAACATGAGTCAAATCTTAAGCTAAAACATATTAACACATACGTATTACATCATATTTAACACAGTGTACTATACGACAAAAAATTTATTACTAGTACAGGGTGCGGCGCAGAAACTTCCTTATTTGTAACACACGCCACACAGCGGCCATTAATCCTTAGAAAGTGTTGTTATTTGCATTTGAGAGGGAGTAGCATAACGTTTTTTGACGGTTAGTTTAGTAACGACCATGCAGCGGACGAGAGAGGAGCACGAGTTCGCCTTGGAGATTTACTTTTCCAACAGCCGTTCGATCATTGCAACCCGGCGTGCATTCAGGAAACAATTTAATATCAAAAATTAATTGTTCAGTGGGTGGACATGTTTATAGATACTGGTAGTGTGAGGAAAATCACAAAAACTACGAGGACGCCAGAGAATTACAGTCACATCTGAGCGTTATATCCTGATGAATAAGGAGTTTTTTCTTCGAAACTTAAAGAAATGATATAAACAATGAGCGGTTCATACATGATGGCACCATAGTACGTACGTCAATGATTCTCTTGCGTGAACTCTTTCCTGACTGCTCATTTCTTTGAGGGCCATCTTTAATGGCCAGCAAGCTCGCCGGATTTAGCACGCGGAGACTATTTTTTATCTTAAATTCTTGATGTATACCAATCTTCCAAAGACCCTGGGTGAACTGGCATGCTGATATTGTGAAAATAGCAATTTCCGATCACCTTCAAGATATGGTTTGCAAGAAGTAATTTAAAAAAACTACCTCGATGTAAAGAAAAAAGAATAAAAAAATATCATTAATAGTTTTTGTTTTATGTTTTTTTAAATTAGTAAAGTTCCCACACCCGTACCCAAAATATAGATATAATTAACTCATTATTAATCAATAGTTATTACATATAAATAAATTATTTGAAATACTATTAAATAAGAATTACATAAAATATGCTTTTTTTATTTCACGGAAGAATATGAGTCGTATTAAGCTCGTAGTGAAGTCTAGAAGGAAATGGAAGAGACAGTATGTACATGTCCCTTAAATGAGAAAGAAAAATCGAATTCGTAGCGATTTCCTTCAGACTGCAGACGATAGGACTTTCCTAAGTCTACAACATCAATGCTTGTTTATTTTTAACGCTTTTAGTCTAGATCATAAGGATAGTTTTGTTCCTACCTTGATAGTTCTTCTATTGGAATCCTTGAAGTCCCGCGGGGTTGTTATAGACACCAAAGGGTAAATACCTAATCTTTTTATTATGAAGGCTAGATTCCTTTTCCAATCATACGGCCGATCGGGCCAATTATCTTGAGCAATTGGCCAGCCACCAATTTGCTTAAGTAAGTTATTCAGTGGTTTTAAACCCAGATCATTCAAAGTCTCTAGAAAGATAAATTCTCGGTAAATAAAATAAAATAAATTGAAACTTAAGACAATACAGGACAACAGGACAATAAACAAGCTCGTAGCTGGGTTGCATAAGGAACATGAAGAGAGAGGAATTACTAAAAGAGGCAGTGAAGGGAAGCAGGAGAAAGAAAGAAGTAGCGAGGAAACAGTTAAGCTTCAGTCCAGAAAAATAGAGGATTTGCGGAAAGGAGATAAGGACAAGAGGTGGATGACGGAGATAGAGACAATAATAAAATAGTAAAGGAAGAGAGTCAAGAAGAAATAGTAAAGTAAGAGAGTCAAGAGGAAATAGTAAAGATAGAGGGTTTATGCCTATAATACACATAAGTGGAGAAGTGAAAACGAAGAGAGAAGGCAGAAAGGATAGTGAAAAGATAATAGAGGGTTTGTCGAAAGGAGACAAGGAAGGCAAGAGGTGATAGATGAAGATACAGGCAATTGTTTTGAAAATAATAAAAATAGCGTCACTCTTAGCACAATAACTCACAAACTACTGAATAGAATATCATGAAATTTTAACAGCTGTCTTTTGAAGGTTAGTATTAACTGAAAAAAAGGTGACTGTGTGGCGGCTCAGCGCCATCCGTCACGCCTCTACAGACGAATAGACGACATAACTAAGAACTGTATAATCGTTCATTCCTACAGCATCTAGCAACCAGCACGGACCTCTAGATATTACAACGACACGTTTTAAAACAGACAACCATAGGGTTTTTGTATCGCAGTTGTTTTTTAATCATTTACTTGTTAAAATAATAATAATTAACTTTACATTCTGTTAAGAACACACTTGATTTGTTTTAATAAATATAGTAGTCAAAGATAACTACAACTGCAATAAAACTAGCGCCATCTATGTGTTAGGCCCGGGACTTTTCAGCCCATGTGCTAAGTTGTCAGAATTCGTATAAATACTATACTATAGGTATAAAATATAAATGAATTATGACAAAGAAATCTTAAATCTAACATTAATTAAAAATAAAAGCAAGATATTGATATACATATATGAATATTGCATGCATTTATTAACACCTACAGTTACAACAATCGCACGAATGCTTAACCGACGGTCAGATCGAATCAGATTACCGATTTTTTCGATATTGTCATGCGTTTCTGACGTGGAAAGACATGAATCATCTTGGACGTTGGAGACAAGGAAGGCAAGAGGTGATAGATGAAGATACAGGCAATAAGGAAGGAGAAGCAGGAAACGGTGTGAATAAAGGAGGAGTAGGGGACATGAAGAGAGAGGATCAAGAAAAGAAGAAACAGAAAAAACTATTCGAAGTAGTAATAGTCTAGAATAGTTTAAGTTTAGTTTTAACTTTGAATTTATATGAAATGCATTAAGAAATATAATAATGTAGATTGTAAAGCCGAAAGGCACACAATTAATATAATAAATAATAATTGAAACTTACGAACAGGAAATGTGAGCAAAAGGTAGTCAGCGAAAGGAGATAGAGGAGTTGCTAATAGGAAGGAGGGAAGGAAGGAGGTGGATGGGAGTAAAAAAAAGGACCATTAGAGGATAGAAAGAGAGTGTTACACAAGGAGAAAAATAAAAGCTATTTAATTTTGAACAGTTTGAAGTGTATCCCACACTGTTAAAAAATACGTTATAAAATTTTAGAACAAGGTGGCCAGTGTGATTAGTGATAGACAGGATATGGAATATAGCGGGTTTAAAAGTTTAGGTGTAATAATAAATGAAATGTAAATATGTAAAATGTTAATAGAATGAATTAAGAAGGACGAAGAAGGGAGGCCCGTAAATTATTATTAAAAAAAAAATGCATTAGTTAGAAATGAAATAAATCATAAATGTGTAATCTTAATTTACTCTTGTTAGTTTCAGATGAATTATTGATATTATGAATGTTATTGTTATTTTAAGATTTCATGAACATTATTTGTTAGTCGTAAGAATATTTTTGTTTACTAATACAAGCATCTCAGCAACAAATATCGTCACGTACGCAAGGGATGCTCAAATAGAGAACAAATGTTAGATGCGCTATAAACACATCAGATAAAGATATGTATAGACTAACGCTCATATTTACCCCTGCGTTAATTAATAAATATATTGTTCGTTAATTAATAAATGTATTTAAGTGAAATCAATAAGTGTTATTATTTGCAAAGGTACTAGCCTCAATAGAGGAACTCTAAGCACATAAAAAACTCTATTTGCCCCTATTACGTGCAGTGAATATTAGTCTACTAAGAGCAAGTCCCAGCTAGACACTTTATGCTTAAAAAGGGTGTGACCTTACAACTCAGACTAGATATAGCTACACACCAAGCATATTAAAGCCTAAACCAAGGATGTGACCCTTTATTAGGTTTTATAACATACAGTGCATTTCAAGGAGGTACAAGACGTACCTTCAATGCAAAATGTTTATCTCTCGGTAATACGAAATGCAAAATACAAAGTACATGAGGGACGAGCAAATATTAGGACTGTACCTTTGAAAATGAATTTTTCAATTCCCTATTAAATTCCTTTTCGCTTGTTAAAATGATTTTTTGTGCATATAATAGTTTAATGAATTAAAAATTACCTATAATGAATATCAGATTTATAGTAATTCAATTTAAATACAAATTATATATTTAGAAAAAGGAATAATAAATTTTGCAGCGCTGCAAATTTATGTGTGTTAACGTATGCGTGATTTGGTTCTTTGACCAATAAATTGTTATATTTTATATAATATTTATTCCGATTTTGAATTTCCCGTTCAAATTGGCATTTGCAACGTTGCCTACATTTACTGTTTCTTACTGGTTTTATTTAAATATTTTCGTAAATAGTTAGAGCAATAGTTAGAGAAAAGATTATTTTATATACACCTAGTTTTTGAAAGCCGTGTCACCATTTTTTATAGTTAAAAGTTATATTATGTGGTGAAATTGAGCTAAAAATTATGATTTGTATGAAAAATTACTATTTTTAATCATGTATAAAAAGAAAACTATTAATCCTAGGTCTCTAAAATTTTGAGACAACATGTATTTTAACTATTTGTATTGACCCACCAAATTTCACAATGTTTTCATCATTTACGTTAACGTCCTGTACCTCCTTAAGATAATTGTTTTGTAAAATTATATATTATATATCTAATATATATATAAATTACGTGTCACGTTGTTCGTCTGCGATGGACTCCTAAACTACTTAACCGATTTTAATCAAATTTGTACACCGTGTGCAGTTTGATCCAACTGGAAAGATAGGATAGCTTACATCTCAATTTATGATTGCAATATTATCTTATTGCAAATTATTTGTCTATTAATTATCTGTTAGCTCCAAACGATTTTAAAAGATGGCGACATCTGTTGACTAGATTGAGTAAATATTCAATAGATGGCGCTATGTAATGTTAGCCACAGCAACGCGTGGCCGGGACAGCTAGTATATTATATAATTATAATTTTAATAAATTTTAATAAATTTAATAAATTCAGTTTGTGTTAAATTCAAGATAATGAATATTAAAACAAATTAACTCGGTTTTTAATTTTAATATGCATTTGTCTATTACATTTGTATAAGTCTATAGAAGATTATTAACAGTGTAGATTAGTTAAATTTAAGTAAAACTAAATGAAATATAAATGATGGATTAAGGAAAAAGAATTTAACGCATGATGGCAAAAAACAATAATAAATAACTAAATACAATACATAAAAAAATGATCCATGATTCTGTACTAACCTGTCCTCATGCAGCTTTGGTAGGCGAGTTTACTGGCTTTGACAGGATACGGCTCGTTGCCGATTGGTTCACTGAGAATTTCCCGCAGCTGTTCATCTAACAGCGTCTCCATGGCTTCCCAGACACCACTGTTCGACTCCTGAGGGCCCAGGGGATGCAGTTCGTTGTACCGTCCACATGTGAATTTGTAGAAATCCACGCATGGGTCCACCGACTGGTTCATGCAGGCCAGTAGTGTTTGTGCTAACAAATATAAAGTAATAGTTTTTGAACCACACTTCTACATAAATTGAGTAGTTCCCTCAGCCCAAATTTCTATAAAAACTAGTTCAAAATTGATGTTTTCTCAAACTGGGCTGCACACTTTTGTTAATGGCAATGTAATTAGATGCTTATATCTGGTAGAAATCGATCCATGACATAATGCCGGTTTCATACCAGAGACAGTTTTGTTGTCAAAAAACAAAACAAAATCATGATTTGTTTTATTTTAAAACAGTTCTGTTTTTCGAAAACAGACTGGTTCTGTTTTTAGTGTTTTTCTGTGTGTCCCATAAAAATTATAAACATGATAAATAACAACTGACTAGCGCAAATGCTCACAAAAAACTAAACTGCTAAAAAACAACAAACATATTTTCCTTTGATTTTACCGACTCCAGATAGGAATGTGTTTTCTTTACTAAAACAGTTTTTCAAGGCAAAAATGTTTCAAGAACTGTCTCTTTGATGTAACCATTGGTGTTTTTGTTCAGAAAAGCAAGTTTTTGTTCGTATTTTATTTAACTGTCTCTCTGGTGCGAAACCGGCATAAGCGAATTATAAAACTCATCAATCAATATGATTGTCCCTTAATTACCATATTCCTGTTGTGTGAAAAGAATAGTATAGTGTCTATAAAACACGCTTGCACAGTGTGGTATTTCTATAATGTAACTAATTTTTAACTATAAAATTTCTAACAGAGAAAAGTAAAAATTTTACTATTATTTTAATTTATTATTTATTAATTCTTTTTTCAAAAATTGTCCATAGCTCTGGTATTTCGATGCAATTCACTTTGACCCCATTCATTTCTTCATTAGATTTACATGGCTGATGTCAAAATCTAAGAATCGCAAGATTGAGATTGGGAAACGAAGGGGAGGGATCTGCCGCCCTCCCTGAGAAAATGGAAATGAAAGCATGTGAGGGTGTGCTAGAGTGAGATAGAAACGCTGGAGCACATTAAGTATCCATGTGAGAAAAGAGTAAAAAGTAAAA
Source organism: Panorpa germanica (assembly GCA_963678705.1). Lineage (NCBI taxonomy): Eukaryota > Metazoa > Arthropoda > Insecta > Mecoptera > Panorpidae > Panorpa > Panorpa germanica. The sequence goes on from OY783205.1 coordinate 6,093,406, forward strand.
ACAAGATTGTGCAACTATTAAAAGGAGGCAATGAAGGGATGCGTTGGAGATAGAGAGAAAGAGCGACGAAAGAGAAAGAAGGGCATAGTAGCAGGAAGAGAGAAGCAGTAAGAGTTTAAATTTATCTGTTTTGTTTGTATTTTTATTGTTTCTTTAAAAGGAGTGAGAATGGGTAGATAGTATGTAAATAAAGGAGGTACAGGACGTACCGTCAATGGAAAAAGTTTATCTCTCGGTAATACGAAATGCAAAATACGAAGTACATGAGGGACGAGCAAATATTGGGACTGTACCTTTGAAAATGAATTTTTCAATTCCCTATTAAACTGCTTTTTACTTGTTAAAATGATTTTTTTATGCATATAATAGTTTAATAAATGAAAAATTACCTATAATTAATATCAAATTTATATTAATTCAATTTAAATTCAAATTAAATATTTTGAAAAAGGAATAATAAATTTGGCAACGCTGTAAATTTACGTGTGTTAACGCATGCGTGATTTGGTTCTTTGACAAATAAATTGTTATATTTTATATAATATTTATTGAGATATTGAATTTCCCGCTCAAATTGGGATTTGCAACGTTGCCGGCTCATAACCTACACTTACTGTTTCTTAAAGGTTTTATTTAAATATTTTCGTATATAGGTATCCTTTTGATAATTTTCTGTTTGCAATAGTTACAGAAAAGATTCTTTTATAGACACCTAGTTTTTGAAAGCCGTTATAGTTAAAAGTTATATTATGTGGTGAAATTGAGCTAAACATTATGATTTGTATGGAAAATGACTATTTTTAATCATGTATAAAAAGAAAACTATCAACCCTAAGTCTCTAAAATTTTGAGACAGCGTGTATTTTAACTATTTGTATCGACCCTCCAAATTTCACGGCGTTTTACGAGGTATAGGACGTAAACGTACGTCCTATACCTCCTTCATCACAATAATATGTAATTTAGTGGTTTAAGGCGGAATAATGTAAACTCTACATGGAAAAACATTATAATAAAATAGTAATAAAATAATAAATTAGTCTGCCTCTGCTTCTCTCACTTCGTTCTATTGTTCATGAACAAGCAAACTGTTGTTCAAAGAAAAAGATATACACAAGTCAACCAAGAATGATTTGGAGTGAGCTGATGGAGCGTGTTTGAATGACCTTATTTTCTTTGGTTCTTCCCAATTGGAGGATATGAATCCATGCACGTAAGTTTTTGACAAAATGGACTCACGGTTGTTTCATCCGGCCAATTTTGAAGACTTCATTCCAAAAACATGTCGTAAGTGTCAAAACTGATCTAGGTTTAAATGAATTTGAGCGCCGTACTGCATATTCAACAAATTGGAATTCCATCGTTCCACTCCATCACTCCATCGCTCGACGTCTGTGTGAGTGGGAATACTCATTTAGTAATTCGAGATAAATACCATGAGGACACCCATTATTTTTGGTAGTTCAAATGGATTTGGAACTACATTTCGCGGCCGATCTTAATACTGCTGTCTTTAAAACTGCTGTGATGTGTGTCTCCTTAATAATGGGGGTCATAGATGATCAATTTGATAGTCAACCTTATCGTCTGTCCATTTACAACGTTCAACGGTTTTATTGGGTCTATTGGGCACTTAATTAATTATATCTTCAATACAAGACAACTTTATTAAATTTTTATAGAAAACACAATCAGATTTAAAACTCGAAAAAATGTGAAAATTTATACCGGCAGGTATAAACACCACAATAGCATTACTGATGCATTACAATACAATATCAATACATATTTCTTATTAGCTTAAAGTGATATTACCATATCATTAACTTTATATTTTTGGTTTTTCATTAATATTGAAAAATATAATTTTTTTTTTCTTTATCAGTCAGGTTGGCCGAGCGGTCTAAGGCGCCAGATTTAAGCTCTGGTTCACAATTGTGAGCGTGGGTTCGAACCCCACACCTGACAAAAGTGTTTTTTTTACACAGAAGCTTGAAGTGTTACCAATTGAAAATGCTGTAATTTAGTCAAATTATCATTTTTTTTATTTAAACACTTCAGTATATCGTAAAAACATTTCAAATTAACCCTTTAGTTCGGATAATAGCATCGAGTGTTTCCGATAATGCTTCACACGCTGCATGAATGTGGTCTCCCAGTAAACTATTTGGTGAAGTGCCCTATTTAGTGACGTTCGAGTCACTCGTACAATTCAATTCTAACGCTTTACCAGTTCTCTACCTGTCACAGATTTTGTGTTAGTTGTTAGAATTTTTTCATAATAATATTCTTTCTTTTTCCAACATCATTCATTAAGTAGCAGTTGTTTCTTTCACACTAGGATATATATTTGTTTAGTTCATTTTCATTCCAAAGTGAGAGAGAAACGAGATGCGGTTAGACAAGTAAAATATATTTTTCACCGTTACACTTGTATACTTGTATAGTATTTCGTTCAGTACAGTATGTTTAAAGTATATGCTATCCTTTTTCAACAAATATTTCTTTAATGGTAATAGGCACACGCTGTCTCCCTCAATCTCCGAATATAATGTGTTTAAACGAATACTTTAAGCAGCGATGCTAAGACAGAGGTTTTAAACCTAACGCAGACCTGCCCTATCGTGGATTTTTGAATCACCAAAACAATGTAAAAAACTAATATAACGAGTATTGTTGAAGATGAATAATATTCATTAAAAAAATCACGATCCGTACTAAAGATTACATCTATTTATTTCTTCATTTAAATATTTATATTTTGCAGACTCTAAAAAGTAGAATTCCATTAAGTTTTATACCCCTGCTTCCCTGCTAGTGTCAAGTTTATAACTCCGGTCATAAATCATAAACCGACTCCGCTTTTAATTCAGCAGTGAACCGTCGTTGCGATCTCTGTAGGTCATAAAAAGGGCCTTTCCTATGAACGAGTGAATAGAAAACGAACACGTTCCAGACAAAAAACTCATGATATGTAATAGAAATTAAGAAGAATTTACTCCAAAATGTTTACTGGGCTGATGGTATTTAGTTTTCCTTTTTTAAATGAATAAAAATAGGTAATTTTTATAAATATCATAACTTTTAGCTGAATTTCACCACATACTACAATTTTGTACTATGAAAAAATAATGACACGGTTTTCAAAAATTATTTAAAAAAAATTTTACCTCAATTTTATAAATTTAAAATATATTTTTGAATTAAAGGTATTAATTAAATCATTTCATACTGGTGTTGATATATGTAGTTATCAGTAGTAACTGTAAACAATATCAAAATTTGTACATTTTATGCTAATTTGTTGGTATCAATTGCGTATATTATACGAGAGTAAGTAAGAAATCTTAAGTACGTAAGTAAGTAAGAAAGAAAGTCTTTCAGTAACATACTTTAGTTTTCGTATTTTTTTTTTTTTTAATTATAGATTTTTGGACTTCGTAGGCACGTAGCCTTTTATCGCCCCTAATGCGATTCTGTCTCTTCTTATATATTATATCCAGATAACAAGAATGATCTATTCATGGCTACTGCAGTTATAAATCTCGGTTTCTCAATCAAAAAAGCGGTGTTAACAGGAAGCGTCTGCGAAGTCTGTAGCACCGCCCTTTGGAGTCCATTTCTTGCCATTGATGTATTTTTACATTGCCACAGAATGTGGTCAGGGTCTGCCTCTTCTTCACCACATTCGCATTTAGAGTTTGGAATGATTTTGTTTCTTGCTAGATGTTTCGGAGCTCCAGTATGATTCATTCTTAGTCTTGAGGTCATTGTAATTAATCTTCTTGGCCATTTTAGTTTGGCAAACCATGGCTTACGTCTCAGTATTGGTTGTATTGTATAAAATTCTCTACCTTTATCAGAATTATCCCACTTGTCTTGCCAATTTTTCATTTCATTCTTTTCTAATTCTGCTTTCATGTCTGATTTTATAAAAAATGAAATATATTTATCACAGGAAGTAGCTACCTTGGCCATTTGATCAGCTTTTTCATTTCCCTTAATTCCCTTATGTGACGGTATCCAAATTAGTTTAATATTTCGGCCCTTATCTATTTCCCTATTTATTTTTCTTTGACATAATAAATTTTGTTGTCTAATTTTGTATTGATTCCCTTACTGCTTAACGACTGTATGACTGATAACGAGTCGGATAATATTAAAGTGCTGTCTCTGTCATCAGTAATGCTTTGATCCACAGCTAGATCTATAGCACATAACTCAGCTGTATATATGGATGCTTGATTATGAAGCTTGTAAATTTTGCTATTGTTAATATCTACTACTGCTGCACCCACTCCATCTGCTTCTTTTGAGCCGTCAGTATATAATTTTGTTTTTTTTTTTTTTTTTTTTTTTTATTTAGGCTTTGGCTTATTCAGCCTTCTTGCCATTGCTTTTATTTGTAAAATTATATAAAAATTTACATATAAATTATAATTGTTCTAATAAATACAAAACAAATTGATTCTTTTAAAAAATTAAACTTAAAATTAAATACATACTAAATAAAATATTTTAACTTAAATTACACTTCTATATTATTTTCTATCACAAAGTTTGTTAATATTTCCGCCGTTGCTTCACTTGTCATTAAACAGGACATATTGACTGGGAACTGTGTTACATTACATAAATCATTTAAAAGTCTATCAATTTTTGATGTTAAAAGATGACACCCTAGAATTATATGGTCCAAAGACCCTTCTTCTCCACATCTACAATTTGGTGTGTCTTTTATATTTATTTTGTATAGATGAGCTGGACATCTAGAATGCCCAGATTTCATTCGACAATTTGTTGAAATATATCTCCGTGAATGATTTTTATTAAACCATGTGGTTGTTGGAATTTTTTGATTCGCTGCAAAAAAAAATTTTCCAGTACTTTGACTTTTCTCATTATATATATTCTGCCATTCTGCCATACAATTTTCTTTAATTATTTTTTTGGAATCATTTATTGACCAATTTATTTCGATTATTTCCCCATCTACACAAGCTTCTTTGGCCAGTTTGTCAGCCATTTCGTTTCCTTTTATGCCTACATGTCCAGGAATCCAAATAAGTTTAACATTGATATCATTTTTTTCCATTTTTAAAAGATATTCTTTAATTGAACATATTTTGTTATTATTATTGTTTTTGAATTTATTGTTATTTAAAGATACACAAACACTACGAGAATCTGTGAAGATTAATATATTTTTATTGTCAGTTTTTTGTATTATTTCTAGTAATTTCATAATTGCTGTTATTTCTGTATTATAAGAATTTGTGATGTTGTTAAGTTTGTATTTGTACTGTTGATCTGTATTATAATTGAAAATGCCAATTCCTCCAGTTTTAGAGTTTTTTTCGAATGAACCATCGGTAAACCATATACTCCAGTTTATATCATCTTTTGTTATATATTCCATATATTTTTGATAAGTTATTTCCTTACTGTCATTCTTCTTGAACAAATTTATTTCTGTATGTATTGTTGTCATGCTTATTTCTAATGGAAATTTGAAAAAAGGTATAATGTTGTGTACCTCTAAGTTCAAGTTATTATATCTATCAAAACTAGTTAAAAGTGCCGGTTTTTTATGAGTTGTCCAATATGGTTTATTATAAAGAACATATAGTTTAGATAATCTTGTATTTAAGGGGCCACATGAGTTATGTCTGTTTTTACAAAAGAAACTGTCTGATATTTGTTGTATTCTGATATTTACCGGAGGAATATTAGTTTGATAGTTGAGGATTTGGATTGGTGTTGAAACCATTGCACCTAATATTATTCTTAAACATTTGTTTTGTATAATTTCAATTTTTTTTAATCTTGAGTTATTTGCGGTGCAGATCATAGTACTAGAATAGTCAATATGCGGTCTAACAATAGCTTTATATATTTTTATTAAGGTTGTTGGGTGTGCGCCCCATTTGTATCCTGCTATACATCGCATCAAATTTAAGCCTTTTTGACATTTGTTAATAATATGTGCAATTTCTTTCGCCCAAGTGCTTTTCGTATCAAAGAATATACCCAGAAATTTGGTATTTGAAGTAACAGTTATATTTTTATTTCTGATGGTTATTTTTGGACTGCAGTTTATTCTATGCCTTGTAAATATAACTATTTTACTTTTTTCTGACGATATATTTAATTTGATTTCCTTTAATAAAATATCTAGTTTTCTTAATTTCGATTGTAATCTGTTTTGAGCTATATCTTGTGTATGACCCATACTATAAATAACCATGTCATCTGCATACATCAGTACTGTTGTGTTGTTATCTGATAATGTTGTTAACTTTTCTGTGTATATGTTGAATAATAAGGGAGATAATATTGAGCCTTGTGGAATTCCGTGATTACATAGTATAGGACCAGTTAACTTATTATTGTATCTAACTGTTATTTCTCTATTTTGGAAGTAGTTTATAATCCAGTTGGATATTTTGGAAGATATACCTATGTTTTCTACTTTTTCTTTTAATATTTTTAGATTAACATTGTCATAAGCAGCTTCAATGTCAATGAAAGCAGCTATCATATAATGATTTTTACTGTATGTTCTTTGAATATCGATATTCAATATGTTTAAGTTATGCTGTGTACTTCTTGTTTTTCTAAACGCAAATTGTAACTCAGGTAATCTTTTATGATGTTCGAGATACCACTCCAGTCTGTTTTTGATGATGGATTCCATAGTTTTGCCCATACATGATAGTAAAGTAATTGGTCTGAATGATTCTTCTTTGTTTGGATCTTTTCCTGTTTTTAATATAGGAACAACGATATGTTTTTTCCAGTCTAATGGTATATCAGCAGTGTTTAATGACAGATTGTATATTTGTGTAAGATGATTTATTGCATTGTCAGGTAAGTTTTGTATCATTTTGTAATTTATTCTATCAAATCCTGTGCTACTGTTTTTATTATGATTTAACGCGAATTTTACTTCATTTTTATTTATGTTATTATCTAGAAAATTATCTTTTACGATGGTGGTGGTAGTAATATTTAAATTGTTGTTCTGTGGAAATTTTTTTTTAATGAATTCTTCTATTAAATTTTCATTATCACTTATCCTCTTAGTACTATAGCTTTTATTGTTAATTTTTCTTATATTATTCCAGACAATGTTGGTTGTTGTGTTTGGGTTTAAATTCTCGCAGAAATTTTGCCATTCTATTTTTTTTCTGGCTCTAAAATATCGTCTGGTTTTAGCTTGATGTTTTTTATAATTTAAATAATTCGCCATTGTCATGTTTTTATTAAAAATAGTTAGTGCTAATTTTCTTTGAGCTATCATTTTATTGCACTCAGTGTCCCACCAAGACGGTTTTATTTTATTAGGAGTTATATTATACAATCTGGTAGATGGGATATGTATGTCTGCCGAATTATTAATAACATCTCTAAATTGGTTGTATTTGTTTTCAACATCTTGGGGATTACTTGTGATTCCATTTGTGCTAAGGTTTGAAATTCTGCTTTCTATTTCAAGGCTATATTTCTCCCAATCTGCTTTTCGGAAATTTCTCCTCGTTAAATATTCAGATGTACGGTAACGGTCTTTATTATAGTCATTCAAACAGAAAAAAATTGGGTAGTGATCACTACCTAAGCTATCTGCAAGAACTTGCCACGAAGTAATTTGTTGTGTTAACGTCATTGATACCAATGTGAGATCCAATATACTGTCCCTTGTACTGAGATTGCTTACTCTAGTTGGTTTATCATCGTTGATAATATTTAGATTTTCGTTTTCTATGAAATCTAACAATTCGTTACCTTCATACTGACTACCTGGACAATTTATATCCCAAGCAAGATTAGTCGCGTTAAAATCTCCAGCAAGTATAACAGGAACATCTATTTGTTGTTTTATCTGTGACCAATTAGAATTAGATAGTTTATGATTCGGTTTAGCATAGATTGATAAAATACATATTACATCAGTTTCGTTATGTGTTAAAATTATTCCAACTATTTCGACCGAATTAAATGGGTTATTTAGCATTACTCGTTTATATTTTATAGATTTATGAATCAAGATAGCAACACCCCCGTGGGGATTATAGTTTGTATTCTGTATCCTATCTTCTCTTTCAATAAAATAACCTTTGATGTTGAAATTGATATTTTTTGTTAAAAACGTTTCTGATAGTATGCATATATGTATGTTATGCTTCTGTAACATATGTTGTAGTTCCTCTTTAATATATCTGACTCCTCTGCAATTCCATTGAATAAAATTTATCATTTTAACTGTTTTAATTAATTATTGATTTTTATATCTGTCCTTGGTCTTGTTGTTAGATTTATTTATATATTTTATTTTATTTTATTTTCTCTCCGTTTATATAATTATTGTTGATTTAATATTTTAGTAAATTTATTAAACGATTAGGTTTAGTGATGTGAATAGATTTTTAAAAAATAAACTTAATTTATATATCGATGTTTTCTTACGAGTTTGGCCATTGTACACTAGATATTTGTTTCTTGTAGCTTCTAAGGGATTGGGATGTAATATTTGGGTCTTTGTTTGTATTTTTAATTTTGTCATCATTATTTTTATTATATATTGATGTATAGCAGGTATCATTATCATTGTTTTCCATTGTAATATCAGGTGTCTCTTGGTTGATTTGCTTTCTGTTTTTTCCTTGATTAGTTATCTTAAGGTATGTGTCGCTTTCTTCATTGTTAGGTTTCTTTTCTTCTCTTCTTCTTTTTGGAATTGGTTCTTTAGTGGATGTCGTAGGTTGTGGTTGACTGTAAGATCTTTGTAACGAGTTACCCGTATTTGATTTATTCACTCTGGTATTAGTTCTTCTGGTTAAAGGGTTTGGTTTGTATGTTGGAATTATGTTGATACTATTGTATTTATTAGTGATATTGGGAAAAGTCTCATTGTAGTTTAGAGCTTCAAAAGAGTTTTGAGTTCTTACTGAGTATAAATAGTCTGTATTTTTTTCTGTTAATTCTAATTTTGCTTCATAAAAACTGAGATTGTGTTGGGCCATGAGATCTTTTATCTTGATTTGTCTTTTTTTTTCAGGACATTCATTGTCTGTAGCCTCGTGGTTAAGTTTACAATTTATGCATGTCGGATTAGGAGATGTGCATGCAGTACGTAAATGATCTTCACTTCCGCAGAATTTACATTTTGCTACTTTTGCTCTACATTTTGTGGCTGCATGTCCAAATTTAAAACAATTATAACATTGTATCGTCTGTTGTACAAATGGTTCACATGCTCGTCTCACTCTCCACATGTAAACATAAGCAGGAATAGCAAGTCCTTCAAAGAATAATTTCACTGTTGTACTGGGTTCATATTTAATAGCTCCGTCAACTCTTAGTTTTCGATTTAACCTTTGCACTCTCGTTACTTTAAAAGGTGGACACTCTATATTATTTAAAATTGTATCTTCCGAATATTCAATATCAACACCTTTTATAATAGCAACTTTTGTGCACCAGTAAAATGGGATAAACGCTTCATACCCATTGTTTTTCAGCAATGTTGATTTGGTAATTTCGTTAGCTAGTACTGCATTAGCACATTGAACGATTACTCTATTTCTTCCCACTTTTTTAATTTCTATTATATTAGATTTATTGCTAATTTTACATATTATTTCTGCTAATTTAAGAGAACTAAAAAATGTATTTCCATCACTATTATTTTTAACTATCATTACTTTATACGAGTCATATTTTGTTTCTGTGTTGTATAAATTATTAAATATTTTTTTAACATTGTCACTATTGTTATTTAAGTTTTCTGTTATATCACTGGATGTTTTATCTGTAGGAATTGATTTGTTAGTCACAGAGTTGTTTTTATTGATCGGATTTTTATCGGGAGGTTCAACCTCCATATCCATATTGTTAATTAACCAGTGATAATTAAATAGAAGTTACTTCACTTCTAATTAATAACACTTAATAATAATATAAATTATAATTTAAAAAAAAAATAAATCACGAAAAAAAAATATTATAATTTGCAAAAAAAAAAAAGATCACTATTTATTTTATTGTTTTGTTTATTGTAAATACGTGCGCTCACCAAGAAGACTCGATGTAAACTGTGATATAATTTTGTATAATTCGGGAATTGTTGATCTAATTTTTGTTGTAAGTCTATAGTTATTAGCTCAGGTAATATGTTACTCATATTTAGCTCCTTGCCAATAGTTATGTTTGCAGGAGTTCCTCTACCTGAGTAATAATAATCTAATTCGAAAATTGGTATTTCTACTGTGGTTCCTCTTTCTGTCCATTTCCTTTTTTCATTTATCCAAATTGCATTAAGCTCATGACTTCTTGAACCTGTTCTTGATAATTCGTTAAGTTCGTCCGTTATTAATGTGTTATTTGTCATTAAAGCGCTAGCCATAAAGTAAGACGTTTTCTTTATCCATCTTTCTTTTAATGGTGGCATACAAGCCTCTGCTAGTAATGAAAGGGTATGAGTTGTACAGATAGCTCCTAATACTATTCTTAAAGCTTTATATTGCAATTTTTCAAGTGATTCTATTGTATTCTTTTTACACATTATTAGTACCTCTGCACCATACTCCAAATGAGGGCGGACTAATGATTTATATAAATTTAGTAGCGAAGATGTATTTAGTCCCCATCTTTGTCCAGCAAATATTTTGAGTATATTGATTGCAGGTTCAGCTTTCTTTTTAATATTGAGTATTATTGATTTTTCGGATTTATTTGTGGAAAATGGAAATCCTAAGTATATATAATTATTTGTGTATTCCAATTTTTGTTTACCTAGAGTTATTATAGGTGGCTGTGATATTTTTGAACTTACGTTAAAAATCATTAGTTTAGATTTTTCTGTTGATGCTTCTAAACAAGCATCATAAGCCATTTCTCTAAGTTATTTACAATCTTTTGCATTTTTTTTCCAGTCTCCTCTATAGTATTTTCTTGTGATAAGAAAACTAAGTCATCCACATATGATATCCATGATATTGTTGGGTTGAGATACGGTTTTATTGACCTAACCATCATATTAAAGAGAAGAGGACTTAGTGCTGAGCCTTGTGGAATGCCTTTAGAAGATAGTCTCCAGTCCGATAATAATCCATTAAACCATAGTTGAGTTTTCCTGCCACTTAGTAAATTCTTTAGTATATTAATTATTACTCTCGGTACTCCTATTACATATAATTGGCTTAATAAAAAATTGATGTTTACATTATTGAAAGCTGCTTTGATATCTACAAAACAGGCCATTGATACGTTGCCTCTGTTTTTTCCTGCTTCAATTCTAGCTGATAATGCATCTATGCCATCCCTGGTACTTCTACCTCTTCTACAGCCTAAAATTTGCTTTGGTATTAACGACTTAGAATCTAACTAATGTTCTAATCTCGTTTTCAATATTTTCTCAAAGACTTTTCTGCAGCAATTAATGAGAGTTATAGGTCTATATGAGGTTGGTTGATTTACTGGCTTATCTATTTTTAATATTGGAACAATCTGAGTATTTTTCCAGGAATTAGTTCTTCTTCCAAAATTGTGTTGTATATGTTTAATAATAACTTTTTAGCGATTGATGGGAGATGGCCTAACATTTCATAAGATATTCCATCTGGACCGGGCGTGGTTGTTTTCGTCATTATAAGGTGAGATTGTAGCTCCCACATTTCTACTTCTTTAATCATCATTTTACTAGAGTCGTCTTGAGTGACTCCATATAGTACGCTTTCTTGCTCAGGTACCCAGGGCGGTGCTATTACTTGTGAAAGTTCACATAACAAGTCCTCACTGTTAGGTGAATTTGTTTTCGTGCATTTTCCTGAACCTCACGTCCTATTAATTTTTCCCCATAATTGTTTAGTAGTTAAATTATGGTTTAACTCTTCGGCAAGGTTTCTCCAAGCTTGTCTTTTCTTGAACTTTAGTAAGTTGGTCGTTTCAGATTCTACTTTTTTTAAAGCTACTTTATTTGTTACAGAACTATTTCGGTCGTATCTTCTGTAGGCTCTTTTTCTGTTTTGCACAGCCTCTTTGCATTCATCATCCCACCAAGGATTTGGCGGTTATTTTGAGATTTTATTGTTTGCAATATTTTTCCCCCACTTTTTAGCTGCAGACTCAATTGAGTCAATGAGGTAATTATACTTTTTTTCCAGCGTAGTATTGGACTGAATTTGGTTTGCCAATAAGTCTGTTTCTATTTGGTTAGAGAAATTGTCCCAGTCGATTGTATTTGGTATAATGTTTAATTTAAATCTTTCCTTGCCTCTGCTTGATTGACCAATTTGTGCCCCATTCATAAGTATAATGGCGTGATCAGAACCTAGTTGATCCTCCATTACGTTCCATGAAAGTTGGCTACGAAGAGATGGGGTTGCCCATGATAAATCAATTGCTGACGCTGTTCCTGAATGGATGTCGATTCGAGTAGGAGAACCATCATTAAGGAACATCATGTTGTTATTGTCCATCACCTGACATATAATTTTACCCCTTGGACAGTCATAGGTGTTTCCCCAAGCAATGGCTTTAGCATTCCAGTCACCTAGAATTAGCCTTGGTTCTGGAATAGATCTTAATATTGCATTCAATATTCCTGTAGTAATAGATGCTGTTGCTGGGGCATAAAGAGATACAACATTAATATGCTCATTAACCCATTTAATTTTTGCTCCTATAATTTCAATATCCCCTGAGAGAGGAATTAAAATTTTGTCAATAAAAATGTTATGGTTTATTACTAGAGCAACGCCTCCACCGTTGTTATTTCTATCTGCTCTTACTAGTTCCATATTTCTCCATTTGATTTTATAAGATGGATCAAGCCAGGTTTCCGAGAGCGCGATTATTTCAATATTATTTTCAAAAACTAGTTGTTTAAGATTTATCAATTTGGATTTTAAACTGCGGCAGTTCCATTGCATTATACAAGTATTTTTATACATTTTCTATTATGTTTGTTAACTAATATTTGTATTAGAACATTTCAATATTTTGATTAACTGGGGGTGGAATAGTATGGTTATTTACAATTGTTTGGTTCAAATTATTAGTAATAGTTTCTGCTTCTAAAACTACTTCGTCAGTATCAATATTTTGGTTTATCTCCTCTGAATCTTTGATCTCTTCTGAATTCTCAATAATATTTTTGTCTAAATCAGTTTTCTTAACGAACTCTGATTTCTTAATTATCTCTGGTTTCTTCACTTTTTTATTTACGGGAATTGGCTTAGAGCGTTCGTTTTCCTTTACCTTATGTGTATTGTCAGGTTTCCACGTCCTTTTCTTTACTTCTCGGTGGGATCTGCGGGGCTCTGAAATTTTCAAAACTCTACGGATTTTCCTTTCCGGTTCACCGCTTATAATACAGTCTGTAATTTTCTTTTTATTTATACTTTCTTCCAAAGAAGGGAACTCAAAAAGGTTTATTGTAAATACCTCTTTCCCACGATCAATTTTAATTTTTTCTATATAGGTAGTTTTAGCTTTAGCTTCGTTTTTATTTTTCAAGTCTAAGTATTTGCTGCAGGATCTATCGTCAGCTTTATAGTCTTCTTTACAGTTGCGACAAAATAACTGCTCTTTCTTGCAACTTAAAGAGCTGTGATCTCCACCACAAAATTGGCAATATTCAGCACTTCTGCAGAAATTAGTGGAGTGGCCAAATTTCCAGCACCGACGACACTGTCTAATTCTCTGTATATACGCCGAAACTGGGTAAAGGATACCCTGGAAGGCTATATATTCCGGGATCTTATCCCCGCTAAAGGATATTAGGCACTTCTAAGTAGGAGTCTTTTTGCCTTCTTCAATTCTATTAAATCTAATAAAATCGGTAATTTTTGGTGCCAACTGTCTACTATTTTTATTAAAGCCTACTGCGTCATGTAGGAATACGTCATCCAGATTATCGGGGTGTAAGTCGATTAGTCCCTGCACTTCTACCAAATTCTTCGGAATTATGCTCTTGTATTTAGCTAGAACTATGGCGTCTTCTATAATTTTATTAGCCAGAAATGGGCTATTGGTCTCCACCTCAATTTTTCTTTGGCTGACAGCAATAATGTTAATGTCCTTATAACTTGACCGCAAATATTGTGCAATAAAGGCAGGGTTTGTATTATAAGTAATTGGTTTTAAAATTACCAAGCACACTCCTGAATAACTATGTGGATAATAGCTGGTTCTTATCCTTTTTGCTTCAAAGAGGTCTTTCTCATGAGACCTGTCATTCATTATTATAACCTCACTTTCACTTAACACAAATAAAAAAAAAAAATTATTATCTATTACTTTGTTTCTACACTTTATTATTTTTAAACTCCTTTTCCAATTGTATTTATTAAATAAATAATTTATATTTAGTATAATAAATTTAATAAATTGAAAATAATTTCAGGAGCAAAATTAATACAACATAAATACGCGATAGCTTTTTGTTTTTTTTTAGTTTTCGTATTTGCCACAAGATCTTCTTAAAGAATTACTACTACCTTTTAGAGAATACATTTTTTAATAATTTTCTTATTGCTTTGAAACTTTGCATAATTTAATCAGATTTCAGCGATGATTACTCTTTTAGTAGCCTATTCACCTTAAATGTCTAGAATTGGCAAAGCACATGTATTATATTATCAATGTTGTAGAAACGCGCACCATAGGTAACAATTTGCATTTACTACAAGTCGATGCTGGATGAGCAGCAACTTTCTTTTTCACGTTGGCCTTGAAAATATCAAGTGAAGATCAAATATTTCTCCAGCTCGAACTGGTTTGAAAGGTCACGTGTCGTTCATAGTCTTGATGTGCAGATTATGTCATAACGATGAGGACCATGGCCCATGGGTACAGACTGTAAACAACTGCTTGTGAGAATAGCGAAATGCAGTGCCGGTTGTTGTTAAAGTGCGCCACACCACTGCCTAATAAGAAGACCACTTAATCAATTAAACTTGAGCATAACTGACCATTGTAGGTGCGGAAACAGAACCCAAAGACACAGTAGTATAAAATCGAGTAACAACGCTCTCAGCTAGCGGGTTGTAAAGAACCATTCTACTGTCAGTGGGCTTGCCCATCACCTTGACATTACGATTTAACCTAGATACTCCTAGATAGGTAAAATGGAACTATTTACAATTTACTCTGGATGAAGTGAAGTTTACGTCAAATTTACAGTGAATATAATTGAATTTGTGGTGTTGCCATAGCTGGGCACATTTTCTGTTGGCGTTGGACATTTATGTACCAAACTATGTACTACCCCTTTATGGATAACTATTAATAAAAACACAGATGTCATACTACTTTTTAATGTTTTTGTAAATCATATCTTCATTTAAATAAAATTGTAACGTAAAGTGTATTAGGCCTGTCGCACATTGCAAGGGTGTTTAAGCGTTTAAGCGTAAACGCGCAACTACGCTTTATCTATCCGAACCTGTAAATGTAACGAACTCGCACACTACAAGCGGTAAAGCTATCCGAATACGCGGGTTATGTAGCTCCCATACTGGAACCGCATATTAGTGAATTTTAACGCTAAACCTTTCCGAACCTACAATCAGCTGTCACAGACTGAAAGAGATATGGAAGGGAACGCAATTTGTCTGTTTTAGAACAGTAGTGTATCGATAAAAGTAAAAATTAAAGTGGTTTATATAATAATATATTATGTTAGTGCAAAATAACTCCAATACAGGGTGTATTATATATATAGTACAGAAGTTCGACTTTGCCTACTATCGTATATGTACTACTGCGACACAACAGATGCAAAGAACACTTACTTTGAGAACTCTAGCCGCTCAACCAAGCCGTCAGTTTATCGGCGATATGTCACTTGTCGAACACATTTCGAATATTAAAAATTTGTAAATAGGGCGTTGAGAAAATTAGAGTGCCAGGCAAGAACTTTGGAGATAGTCGTAGTCGAGATAATTGGGTAGATACCCAAATAATAAAAAAAAATCAAAATTTAAAAATTTCATTTGTGGGCACGGGGGCGGTTTTACTGTGGGTAGAAATTGTGTTATGAAGTTGAAATTTTGTATATAAACTAATTTTCATACCTAATTTACAAAATAAGAATTCCCAAATTTTGAAAAAAAAGTTAAACGGATAAATTTTGAAAATTGAAAATATATTTTGTTGAAAAAATATTTTTTTATAGTTTATATAACAAATTATTTTAATATTGAATACCTGAAAAACTATACTTTTTGAAATATTAGACCAAATAATTCAATTTAAAAATTGAATAACCATTTTAAATGAAATTACGAATTATTTTATTGAATCCAAGTCATACCCATAATACAGACGTCGCTCTGCGAAGTGGAAACGCTAAAAATATGCATAAAACTATATAAAGTTAACTACCAGGCTCTCAAATATTCAACTATTTTTAATAAGTTGCAATATTACAGGAGATAGTGACTATTGACATAATCAATTGATCATTTAATCAGAAAACAGATCAAAAATTATAAAAAATAAGAAATCCTTTGGCGTCATGTTCGTCATTCCTACCCTCTTCCCTTTTATAAAATGCATTTGCTTTTATACAACAGAGTGTAAGTACAAAATAGGTCAAGCGTCAGTTACTCGTGCAAAACATAAACTTTCGATATTATGAAAGTGGTCAAAAAATATAAATAAATTCGACTGTTTCAGTTATCGATTTTAATTAAGTTTGTTTACCGTCTTTATAATATCAAAACTTTATGTGTTGCTCGAGACTGTTGTAAGTAATATCTGGCGTTTGAGTATGAACTTTTATGTATCTACTTTGCAGTCTGTAGTATACCACAGATAGCAATTCATAGAAGGAATAGAGCAAGGAACAAATATGACGTCGATGGTTTAAAGATTGTTTACAAAGTTTGATCCCAATGCGAATTCAAAAATGTCAGTGAATAGAGGATAAAGAAGATGATGAGAAGAGAGAAGAAAGGAAGGAAAGAAAAAAAAGGAAAAAAAGGAAAGAAGAGATAAAGAGAGAAAGCGGTACGGGGAGAAGAAGAAGATATAACAGGAGTTTCTTTTGTTTTGAAAGTTTTAGTTTTAGAGAGTAGTGAAATAATGAAGTAAATGAAATGCAAACAAAGGAGACAATAAACATTAAATAAGAAAATGTAGGATAAAGAAATGGATTGCAAAATTAGATTCTAACCAATTAATAAATTAATGCTAATTATAAAGTGTTATTCCTTTAATATTTAACGAAAGGGTACATAAATGACAATGTATTTTGATTAATTTAATTTAATTTAGTTAAAGTAGCAAACAAATAACAAATTAATAAATACTCTCAGTGTAAGAACTGTGACGTCACCAAAGGCCTAGCGATGAAATCATACAGAGGTACAGAAGTGCCCACTCAGCAGAGATGCTGTTTCGAGACTGTTGAGGGCACTTTTGGAATACGAGGAACACGTGGACTTAGAATTGAGAGTTCAACACGAAACATTGGTCGCAGAACACGTCAGTTCTGCAACTTCGAGCCCTAAAGATCCAATATGTATAATTGGATTGGAATTGATTATTATTAAATGAACGTTATACAATTAACGACCTTTAATTGAGAGAACCCTAAGCAAAATATTGTTATACGTCCAAATCACGATAGTTCGACGGCGGCTTAGGCCCTCCGCACACGTGTCGACTGATTGCAAACTAATGGAGTGGTGTTTCGTGACTCTATAGAATTTTTAACAATAGCATAACAGGAGATTCTATTGTGTCGTATTTGTATGTATGTATGCATTTAAATACTTATGAATAGGATTTGTGCACCTCTCTGTTCATGATATCACCATCAAAAGCATGCAACCACATGCAACCAAGCTTGGTCATGCTACCGAGGAACAAAGTCGCTGAAAACGTACTTCAAACCAGTTTAGTTTCGTTTGTGTCGTGTGTTTTCTCTCACTCGTATACACGTTACTTCTCTCACTAACAACATAGTTCTATTCTCATTCGGTTCGGGCAGATTCGGGGGTAAGGTTTGCAACCAATCGCTTCATGTGCGGACGCCCTTATACTTAAAAGAGGTTATAAGAGCGGTATAAATATATAATACCATAATGAATTTTATCTTATTCGTTTCTATATATATTATAGAAAAATAAGTGAGTCAGTTTTACAAAAATAATATATACAGATGCATCCAATGATTTAGAAAGAAATAAAGCAGGATTTGCTATACATGAACAAATAAATTTAAGATATGATAAATTTAAATTAAATAACAAAGTTTGCTCTTACACTGGAGAAAAATTAGCATTATTAAAAGCATTGGAAAATAATGAAAATATCAACAATAATAAAATTATAATAATAACGGATTCTTTAAGTGTTTTAAAAACTTTAAATTCTAATGATAACAAATCAAATAATAATATTTTGACATGCAAAAGTAAGGAGATGTATTTCAATATAATAAATAAGAATAATACCATAAAATTTATGTGGATACCAAGACATTGTGGAATAAGAGGAAACGAAATTGAGGATAAATTGGCAAAGGAATCAATAAATTTGGAAATTGAGATGAAAGTGAAATTACCTTCATATGAAATTTTTAATATAATCAAAAAATTAAACTTCAATTTGAGAAACACAGATTTCATTAACAAAAGTCAGTTAAAAGGAAGAGATTATTATATGTTTCTTCCAAATTTAAGTAAGAGGAGATGGTTTTGAAATGAGTCCCGCAAAATTATATCAGCTATAATCAGAATCAAAAGTAATCATTGCAAAACTCCAGCTCACCTATACAAAATTAATATTAAATCTGACGATAGATGTCAATGTGGTGAAGAAGGAACTTTGGATCATATTATATTTGAATGCATAAATTATAGTTTAGAAAGATCAAAATTCAATAGTGATACATTAAATGTGATTAAAACTTTTCCAGTTAATACTAAATTTTTGTTAAGTGATTCAAAATTAATTAGTGAATTATTGAAATATTTAGAAATATGTAAAATTGAATTATAAATTATAAAAGATGTATAAAAAATGTTTGATGGTGGGTATGACGAAAGAAAGTCAAGGCAAATAAGTAAATAAATATAAAAAAAAAATAAGTCAGGCTTTTTAGTTGCAGTTGCCCCACAACTTGTTTTAAGTATGAGTCGCTGCCGAACTCTCGTAATTTGAACTATAAAATCGTTTTATAAATACCTGTTGCCTTGCATTCCTTTGTATTGCAAATTTCTCTTTGTTTATTTTCAAAAGGTTCTTCCACTAGGAGCTCCAAGTCATCTCGCAATAACCAGGGAGCGTCTTCACCGGGCCGGGGTACGCGGGGTAAGGCACCACCAACAAACAACACCAGTAAACACCACGAAACAACTAAACCGCGCGAGAATTCCATCACCGCGAATCACGAGCAGGCCAATAATTATGCAACACAAGCACGCTGTTATATATTGAATCTTAACAACAACAAGTAATGGGGAGGGGGAAACGACGCAGCAGAAGATTCTGTTAACAAAGATAACAAAGAAATCATCAGGTCCGGTCGGTAGATGTCAAAAGTTAGGAACTGAAAACCGGAAGTCCAAAATAGCGGTGGGTTTACAAACGTAAAGATAAATAATGTCGGCCTTATTGAAGTTATTATCAATAATGTTAACGACAAATTACGGACGGCAGCCACGCGAATGAAAGGATGATGAGGAATGTCTTTGGAGCCGGCAGGCAGCACAGCACGGCGCCTGCGCGTCACACTCTACGGACTTTCTTTGGTCCGATTTAACATTGTCACGAAAATTGTCTTCGTTTTATTTCTTTAAGGGGACCGATCAAATAAAGCGATAAAAATGTCATATTTAAAATTTATTGTTAAATATCATTCCCACTCACTGCTTTATTTTATTTTGTATTTAATTTAAATTGTTTAGCATGTAGAATACGTGTAGTCATGCACAGTACCATTTTTAATTTCGTTTATTTTTTAAGTCTTCTTAATTTTTTTAGAATCTTACAAGGTCCAATGTTTTAAATTAAAAATATTAAATTAAGAAAAACTGTATTATATTATAACCTCCAAAATGTGACAATCTGTCAAAATCCAATATATTAATTTACTTTTAAAGAAGAAGAAGTATTTACTTTTAAAAGAAGTTTAATATCAGTTATGAAAAATATAGAAGTGAAAACAATTTCTATTACTAATTGTTATTAGAAATAGCAATTTAAACTGTTTCACATACAATTTTGTCGAACTGTCAAAATTTATATTACTAACGATGCATACGCACCAACTAAATTAACTAAACTTAAATTAAAACACAAATGTGAAAAGGAATGCTTAACTGGGTCTTTTAAGGAACAGTTGAAATTTCAAACTCCTATTTCTCTCTCATGAGTACAGAGCGCACTTCACCTATGTCCTCTAAAAAATTTAGGTATAGTGGTAGAGACTTAAAGTTCCAGCAGCGTCCGGACCTGGCAGTTTATCGGCAAATGCGAGCCAGTGAAAATTACCCCTGAAAGGGTCAGTATACAAACGACTTTAGTATTTTCCAATGTTAGTAAATGCACTTTTTTTTGTTTTTCTCGTTGTTTTACAGTTTTTTCATGGTTAAAATATTTTATGTAATTTGATATATTATTTGTTATTTATTATTTCTTATTACTTCATCTTTTTACTACAATAAGTTATTGAAGATGGATGACAATTAAACGCTTGCGCACCGAAAATTCTCTTTTTGAAACTAATTATAATTAACTAATATTAATTATTATTTCATAACTTTTGTATTTTCATCAATAAAAACTTATTTTGTGCAGAATAATCACCGTTCCGTTTATTATGACATGCCTGAATCCGTAAAATATTCCCCACTTTCTGGTGCACAAATAATTCAACTTTTCGGAGTCCACGCCAAAGACTCTACATTCTTTCGAAAGCTTATAGTCTAAGATAAAAAAAGTCTAGAACCGTTTTTCTTAATATTTGTTTGTTTTAAAGTTATTATTTTTTAACAATATTTCGTTTTTTACGCGTTTTTCACTATTTGTGAATTTTTATTAACAACGGTTTTAAACTTTGGACTTTGGCAACTTCTGGACCATGTAGTAATCACTTCAAGAAGTAATCCAGAATTTTTTCAGAATTTTTGAAAGCTTAGAAAACTCTGAAAACTCAATTGTCCCCTCAAAGACCCAGAGTACACACCATGTCTCGAAAAATATAGTGTTCACGTGCAGGGTTAAATAAGAAGAGTGAGTATGAATGAGCTTTAGAGTTCTCTCCATTATAAATTGATCATTACTTTAACATTCATTTATTAATAATCATTTCCAACCGAATATTTGTATATTCAATTCTTTTACGGTAATTGTTTGGTAAATGCATTTAATGCAGGATTTTAATAAAACTTTGCTTAATTATTCTTTCATTAAATACAAATCATATGAACCTGATTATTTTAAAATTGACTACGCTGGCCGTTTTTATAAAAAACGAAATAAAAATTTTGTTCCAATCCAATTTTTTATGAGAATATTTTTGTTTAAATCCAAACGTAATGCAGGAACTTCATGAAAATTGGATTTGTGTCGAGAGATAAACCGAACAGAAGTAGTGACGTGGCAGCAACACTATTGTATTGCTACAAAATAAACGCGGTTATTTGGTTTTGTCGGGAATATATGTATTAAGAATAATTATATATGTAACAGTTAGCGTAGTTATCACGGTCATTTCTGTATTACTATGGATGTGTGTGCATAAATACGTATTTATTCTATTTGGTTGCATGTAAGAGCAGTACTTCCACTGGGACAAAGTGTCTCATATTAATTAATTAGAATCAGACTATCACTTAACAATTATCTTAAACAATCAACGTATGTCGAAGTTCCAAAGCCGGATCTCTAAAGTCCTTCGCACACGAGTCGACTGATTGCAAACTAACCAAGCAACAAAGTTTCCAACGAAAACTAAAAACGAACCAGAGCCGTGTTTCGTGTCTCTATAGAATTCTTAACAATAGCATAATAGGGAATTTTATTGTGTCGTATTTGATTGTATGTATGTATTTAAATACTTTTGAATAAAATTTGTGCACGTCTCTGTGATCATGATGTGACCATCAAAAGCATGCAATCAACCATGCCTGCGACCAAGAAACAGCGTCGCTGGAAGGAAGTTTGGTGGTGAACCGAACACTGTTCGCCGAGAGGTGCAATGTCCACGGATTTACCTTCATTCGCATACCACCAGAATCACAATCTATCTGAATGAGTGCCTCCAAGCTCACCCATCCAAAAATGGCCGGGCCTACAGGTGCATAACCTATCAAATTAGGCTTATGATCTAACATTCTAACCACCCAGAGAATTATTAGGGGCTTTGATAGAATCTCTAACATCACCTGTTACGAAAACATTTGTTACCTAATTTACAACGTTATTACGAAAGCAATATTACCTATTTACAATGTTATAGAATTACCCATTCTATTGCTGTTAGAAACATTACATATCAATCATAAAACTTCTTAAGGAGGTACAGGACGTACCGTCAATGCAAAAAGTTTATCTCTCGGTAATACGAAATGCAAAATACGAAGTACATGAGGAACGAGCAAAATATTGGGACTGTACCTTTGAAAAACCATTTTTCAATTCTCTATTAAACTGCTTTTTGCTTTTTAAAATGATTTTTTTATGCATATAATAGTTTAATAAATGAAAAATTACCTATAATTAATATCAAATTTATATTAATTCAATTTAAATTCAAATTAAATATTTTGAAAAAGGAATAATAAATTTGGCAACGCTGTAAATTTATGTGTGTTGACGCATGCGAGATTTGGTTCTTTGACAAATAAATTGCTATATTTTATATAACATTTATTCCGATTTTGAATTTCCCGCTCAAATTGGCATTTGCAACGTTGCCGGCTCATAACCCACATTAACTGTTTCTTACTGGTTTTATTTAAGTATTTTCGTATATAGGTATCCTTTTGATAATTTTCTTTTTGCAATAGTTACAGAAAAGATTCTTTTATATACACCTACTTTTTTAAAGCCGTGTCACCATTTTTTTATAGTTAAAAGTTATATTATGTGGTGATATTGAGCTAAAAATTATGATTTGTATGGAAAATGACTATTTTTAATCATGTATAAAAAGAAAACTATGAAAACTAGGTCTCTAAAATTTTGAAACATCATGTATTTTAACTATTTGTATCGACCCTCCAAATTTCACGACGTTTTCATCATTTACGTTTACGTCCTGTACCTCCTTAAGAAGATCTTTATTAAGAATATAAAATCTTAAGAACCCTATTTTAAGGAATAAAGTCTATTTAGATTATCTAGATGAAAGTAGGGTAATATACATGTTTTGTGTATAGCACATAGTATTTATTGCGCAATATTTTAATTACGAAAAATAATTTCTTTTGGTGAAAAGTTATTTGTTGGTGGATTTCTTAAACGTCGGCGTCGCACGCAGTGTTATTTTTAACGATACTTCATTCAATTTTTGACTATGAAATTAAAAAAAAAATTATATTGTAACAAAGAAATGTCCAAATTTATGGTGAAAATATTGCAGCTGGTTTGTATCGAGTGTGTCAAATGAAGTGAAGCTACTTTAAGGCATTATTAACACTGCTACGAACAATTTTCGATATAATTTGTTTTGAAAAATTTCATAGTCAAAAAGTTAATTAATAGCACAGTCTGCACCAAATTTCGAATACAGGGTGTACACTGTATGTATGTATAGGATTTCAGTTTAAATGATTATGACTCATGTCTTTATTCACATATAATTAATACATAAATTGCAAAAGAATTACCTAGAATGTATAAGTTATACAGTTAAAGTATAAAAATAAAATGTAATAGTGTAAAATCTTCAAAGTAACGGTTGTTGTTTTTGTAAAACTTAATCTAAATAATAAAGTAAATATCTTCATTTAATTCTTACATTACAAGATAATATAGTTGGCTACACGTGCGTAAGCAACCAATTTTTTTGTTTAAACAGAATCTAATTTAAGACTCACTCTAATTTGTAAAATAAATGTTTCGAATTAATCCCAAGTTGATAAAGCAGACATTCTTGTTTCTTGAAATGGTCTTTTAATAGGCTTGTGATCTATGTCTTAATTTCTATATATTAATAAAGTTGGTTACTAGAAATGTACAATTATTTTTTAATAAGTCCTTATATGTTAATAGATATTAACAAAAAAGTCATTTTGTTCCTTTAAATATTAAAGGGATTCAACGGTATAGAACATTCCAAAACATGTAACATCACCTCCGCTAAGTTACTATCTCTTTTACACAACAGGGCGTAAAAGAGATAGCATATTCAACACAGAACTCTTATCCATAGAAGAAATAACTGACTTACCCTTAATAGCACAGACATGTTACGTGATAAATATAACCGACATCTATAGCAATAAAACTACAATTCGAATTTTTAATTGCTATATCTCCGTCAACATTTAGATATTTATTAAAATAAAAACGCCAATATATATTTATTAAAATCAATTTCAATCAACAATTGAAAAATTGTCAGACTAAGCAGCACAATTTCGCTCAATAGTAAAGTACGTAAACTCTTCTTCTTCTTCTAAAAATCGTATGGAATTTAGTTGAAAGAAGAAACGTTGCCGAATCTTTAAATACAGGTAAAATGCGCTGCTTAACATCTTTGTGAACTGGAGAGGAATGGCCATATTCTTTAATTTATTTCTAGCCTCAGCAAGGTGCTACCAACTTTCACTTGTTCCTCGGAATGCAAAATTTAAATTTCGAACGGTTAACTGATCGGTCGGCCCCCTTAATGAAATTGTTGTGTTTATTTATATAGGACTTTCATTAATGTCCATTATTTATTGTTAATGACCCAGATTTATTAAATTCTAACTCAGAGCAGTTCGACAGTCTGACTGACTGAGCAACGAAGAATAAATTAATACTTTTTCTACCGAAGTGCTTGATGTATTACTATTCAACCAATCAATGATGATGTCACTGCAGTGGCGGATTTAAGTTGGATGGCACCATCGTCCCATTCAGCGGGCGCCGGGGGCCATGAACCAGAAATATCAAATATATATAGATGAAAGCTATAATTAGCTATTAAATACAAACAAAATAGATCTCTTTGCCTAACATTTGACAAATTTAGTTCAGTGACGGAGGTATGTGGGGAGCACTAATGTTAAATATAAATCTGAAATTTATGCAGATATAGATTGATATATTAATCACGAAAATCAATAAGAAAACTACATTTTCTTAAGTGCAAAATTAGTTCAGGTGGTGATAACCCGAATATAAGAACAATATAGATGTACAACGATGATATTTTGCATGTGGCATCTGGCAATTTGTATGGAGGGCATGTATAATCGTTCATTTAAAAAAGCTAGAGTTATAATTTTTTTTTTTTTTTATTGATATTCATTTATTTCTTAATATTACAACTACAAAACAAGGATCTTAGTAAAACATTTTATAGTAGGAGTATTCTACAGTGAGGGCTATCTTCAGAAACATAAACTCTATCAATTCTTGATGCTATGTTCATTCCCCTAAAGTAAGTGAAGCCCTGTTGAGTTTTATTCTTGAGGATCCAAATATCAGATAGAATTCGTTCAGTTATTAACCTATTTAATCCAGAACAGAAGTTTAGATTCCCAAGTTGTTCTCTCTGGTTCAGCACACAGTTAAAATCGCCAGCAATGATTAGAGGTAGTCTAAAGTTAATATGTTTGACAATAGTTTCATTAGCAAGCTTTATGCGTTGTTGTCTATATTTGGATCCTGAAAAATTATATATATATACTAATCTATGACCTTCAACAGTTATCGATAGGATACGTCCATCTTCTTCACATATGCAATCTGTAGCTTCTATTCCAGGCCTTAACAAAATTGCAGTTCCTCTATTATTTATGCCAATGTTCGAGATATAGGAATAATGTTTGAAAAAACTTAAATTTTCTATATTAACTTCTTGTAATAAAATTATCTCCAAATCGTGGTCTATAATAAATTGTTTCAGCATAATTTTAGATGTTACAGAGGATAATCCATTGATATTAAATGTTGCAAATGTTCTTAGTACCATATTAATAAGATATTGAATAAATTAAGGTTATTCAATTGTTTTATCTTTTATATCCATTGCTTTTCCTGTCACTTTTTTTTGTTTCTTTGGTCTTTTGTTATTTTTCTTATCTTTTTTTTCCAATCCTATATCCATTTTGGATGCAGCGGAATTATCTGAGCAATCTTCAATTTCAGAATTTGCCAAAGTATCTTCATTTGACGATGATTCTACAATTTTTCTCTTAATTTCTTTGTGTGCTGTAGGAATTTTGGACAAATTATCATTATTATTTACAATCGCAATAGTATCATCATTAATAGCTGTTGAAATGATTTTTGTCTCATTTTGCGTATTCTTTGGCATTAAGGGTGGAAAAATTGAATTATTGACAAAACTTAATTCTTCATTTTTTGATTCAGTTGGAACAACACAATCAGTTACCGCTTTGTCATTCATTGTATTCCCCGCAATGGCTGCATAGCTGCGTGCGAAACCATTTGAATTTATTCTGTTGCTAATTTTAGTAGGGCAATCTTGTCCTAAATGGTCTTCTCTATCACAAAACCTACAAGTTTTCTTTTGGGTAGCATAGCTAACCCAAACCTTTCTGCCAATCATTGGTATGTACGATGGGATTTCTTTCTTTAAAATCATCTTTATTGATCTTGTTCTGTTATAAACTGGGAAAGGCATATCTCTACCCCATGTTTCTTTTTTGATGCTAATAACTGTACCATATCCTTGTAGTGCGTGTTGTATCGTTATATCTTGAATTTCATATTCTATATTGTACATTCTTACAATTGTGAATTTATCGGCTCTTTCTATATACACATTATAATTATTGTCATCCGTACCTTTGTAAATTATTTTCCCATTTGTCATTTCAATAATGTTATCAATTAATAAATGTTCTGCAATTTTCACGATCATCTTGTTTCCAATCACTTGAATTGCCATCACATCTTCCACTGATAATTTTAAATCGTTTTTTAAAAATAAGTGTAATTCGGTAAACGTCATTCTATAAATCACTTCCTTTCCTATTATTATTTTCCATTTTTTTTAATCAAATCAAATTCTTACACCTATTTATTAATTTATGATAATTTATTTAAATTATTTAAATAATTTTTAAATACATTTATTTTTAAATGCGCGGAAAGGATGTTTATTCCACGAAAAAACAAATGACTGTCAATTTAGCATATGAAATATTGGATACGAGCAAAATGGATTTCTGTACCCAAAATTCGAGTCGGAGTTTTTTTTTTATTTTTTAATTTTAACATATTTTTTAAATAACAAAATTTTTTACTTTTATTTTGACTGCTGTAAAAAATTATAAAAACAATAAAAAAAGAAAAACTCGACAGCGTTACCTGCAGAAACTTATCAACTAATTAAATCATTTTGGTTTTTCGATTTCAGAAAATCCAGTGATGAGTGATGAGTTATGAGTGGCACCGCAATGTTACTTTCTTTGTGAGGTCTGCGGAGATTAGCTGTCAATGCCTCATTTTTTGACATTTATTTATGAAAATTTCACAAAATATTCTTCAAATGTCATTTTATCAGTAGTAATTATAGAAATAATTATATATTAAGTGTTGTCAAAAAATATTATCAAAAATATGCTTCTTTTTTATCGTTTTGACCTAAATGATTAAAGAGTCAAAAAATTACTACGATTTATTAAAAACCCTTATTAATATAGCTTTATAGAATTTAAGACGTGTTCCCAATCCCAAATTCGTTTTACTAGAAGCGACATTATATTTTTAAAGTTTCCAATTATTTTTATCCAACTCACAATATTACAGAAGTTATTAATTATTGAAATAGTCATTTTTGACTCTTTTTTGAATGAAGGGGTGAAAGTTTACAAAAAATGACAAAGCTCTTGATCCTCCATTTTTATCTCCTTCCCGACTACCATTGCCATCACTGGAAAACAGAGAAGTATAAGAGAGATTAAAAGTCACAGGAGCTGCTGAGGCAACCCACCAACTTTTCAAATAATGTCGTGATATAAAACGGAAAGTAAATTTACTTTTAAATAAATTTAACTTATTAAAAGTAACTTTACATATTAATAAGATATTAAGGCCTCGTCGCAAACTGCAAGCGTATTTAAGCGAATTTTGGCCGGGCG
The DNA here is from genome assembly GCA_963678705.1 of Panorpa germanica. Classification (NCBI taxonomy): domain Eukaryota; kingdom Metazoa; phylum Arthropoda; class Insecta; order Mecoptera; family Panorpidae; genus Panorpa; species Panorpa germanica. The sequence continues at coordinate 6,121,689 of OY783205.1, forward strand.
TATACGCGCTACTATGCTTCATATATCCGAACCCTGTAAATTTAATGAACCTCGCACACTGCAAGCGACAAAGCCGTCCGAATAGGGACGTTACACTCTAAACCTATCCCTACCTTGTAAATGTGTGAACAGTGGTGTATTGATAAAAATTAAATTAAAAGTTTAATTTAACTTAAGTTTACTCTCATGATAAATTATGTTACCTTAATGTAGACTTGCTTTGACAGTTCTAGCCGCTCAACCAAGCTGCCGATTTACGTCCGAATTCACCGTTGCTTAAACACGTTTGCATAGTGCGGTAGGTTTAATAAAGTTTGACGTCATCAACTACTAGCATAAAAACAGAAGTATTAGCAGTAAAACAAATTTAAAACTTTACTTTACTTTAGAAAAATATCCGTCAATTTTTAGATATTAAATAAAATAAAATAAATATATATATTCGGACAATCCTTGTTAAATGAAACATGTTTATGGAAATATATAAAATTATGCTTCTAGCTCTACGCCTGCAATGATGCAACAAAGTTAACACAATGTTGTTATCTATAGAAAATTAATTTTATTTTCATATAATTGTAATAAGAAATTTAGTATTTAACTTTAGTATTATGAATGAGTAATTATGAAGTAATTATGAATGTGGTATATCAGAATAATCGAAACAGGTATATAGTTTTAATTTTTCGAGTTTTATTCTAATTTCCCGATTAGAGCGACAGTTTTTAACTTAGTAGGTATTACAAACACACAAATTCAATAAAACGATTAAAAGGGCGTAAATTTCATACAATACATTATAGATTAATTTTAAGATTTTTTTTTTGTTGCATATTTCGATGAAACGTTTCTACCGCGTAAAATGAGAATTAGATGTATATAATAAAATGTAAAATAGAACATTTATTTATTTGATTTAATACTTTTATGAGATAAGCCGAAAAAAAAGGCTTTTGAAAAAAAGCTATCATAAAAAGAATTATTTTTTACGCATCTTTTAAGTTCAGGATCGTCAGAAAGAAATTTAATAGTTTCTTGAAAACAGCTCTTGCACAAGATAATTATAGTTTTTACCAGTAGATTATATCAGTAAAAGAGAAAAATTAAATGGATTATTACATTATTCTGTTTGTCACAAATGTGATCTCTATTGAAATTTGAAAAATTCTAAAAAATTCCTTTAAAAGAGTACCCAGTTTTTAATCAAAAAATAAAATTACATAAATGAATTAAATAATAGGAATAAATGCTTAAAGCTAGACTTATTTTATTATTATTCAATACTCAATATTAAATCCTAACAATACAAAATTATAGCAACAATGAAATTAAGAATTATAGCGCTGCCGTTTGGCATCTGTTAACAAATCCATGGCGGTTTTACCATTGTTATCCATAATATTAATATCTACATCAAAATTTTTAATTAAATATTTAAAAGAATCATAATTATAATCTTTTGCAGCAAAATGTAATGCTGTTTGACCAAACGAATCCACTGTTTTTGCATCCTTCAATCCTAAATTTGCAAGAATCTTTGGATTAAGTCCTTTCTCTACAAAGTAGTGTACCAGCGTCCTGTTATCGTTATCTTTACAAAATATATCTGCCCCCAAATCTAACAATTCCTTAATGTTTGGATCATGGTTAACAGCATACATTATTGGTGTTTTACCAGAATATGTTCGTTGATTAACATCAGCACCTTTCATTGTTAAGTATTTACACGTTTTGATATCTGAATCATAGTCAAAACAATGTTTTAGAGCGGCTAAATGAAGCGGCGTTTCTCCGTCGTTATTTACAGCATGAATGTCCGCCCCTTCTGAAACTAAACACTTGACAAGCTCAAGAACGTTAGTTCTACAAGCAACGTGCAACGGTGTATCACCGCAAGGAGTTCGTGCGTCAACCTCAGCTCCGTGAAAGATCAACTGCTTAATTAGGTCTGATAAATGATAAAAATAATCTCCTTCAATTTCGAAACATTTCCTACAAAAATCATGTAAAACTGTTTCGCCTTTATTATTACAGTGCAACAAATTACATCCACTTTCAGCGAAAATGTCAACAATCTCAACGTTATCATACTGTAAAATCTTATAGATAGGAGTGCACCCTGCACTGTCTGTACCATTCACATCTGCTCCACCTTGTATCAACAAATTAATAATATCCATATCAAAATTGTAAGTTTTGTCACAAGCTAAGTGCAGGAAAGTTGTTCCATCATACTTCTTATTAATGTTTACGTTTCCTTGGTTAAGTAGAAGCTCAACCAGATCTTTACTTTTACTGACCACGGCACCATGCAGTAACTTATCGTAGTCTATTTCTTTGCTAATATTCAGATTTGCATTATTTTTCAGCAAATATCTAACAATTTCGTCACTACCATTGTTACAAGCCACCTCCAATGGGGATTCCTCAGACTTTAGATTTAATGTAGTGTCGATGCCCCTTCTCACTAGCATCTCCATTACTTCGACGTTATTGGTTTTGCAACAATCAAAGAAAGCATTAGAATTGTTCTCCCCATAGACGGCGTTGATATCAGCACCGAGATCCAGTAAATATTCCGCAATATCGACGAACCCTTTCTCGCACGCCACAAGAAATGGAGTTGTGTTTGTGTAGCTTTTATGATGAATATCGAAACCTAAATTGTTTATTAAAAATTTAACGCAATCAATATGGTTATATTCAACTGCGTAAAACAAAGCTGTTTTGCCCCAATAGCACACGTGAAAGGTATTTGATTTCACGGCGTGACTTAGTAACATCATCCGGACGTCATCTGGTATGCCATAAAACGCTTCACAAATCTCTTCTTCTGTGACTTGAAAATGTTTAAAATTTTCACAAATAAATTTGAAATAAAATGGAAGTTTCGGACTTGTTGTAAATGAAAATTCAACTATTTTTGATATTTCTGGTTCACTTAAACTAAGCGTCCAGGTTAATCCAGCAACAGCAGCATTGTGTTCTAATAATACTTCCAAGCAATTCCATTTTCCAAGAAAATCGCAGTATTGCAAGGGTGTCCATTGTAAGACTTCGTCTTTTTCGTCAATTTGTGCTCCTCTTCTAATTAAATGGTATATAGTGTACATATCTTCAACTAAGTGTATAGCAGTTCTTCCACCGGAATCTTTTTCATTTACTGTCATTTCATTACATGCACTTAAATAGTCCCCACGATTTAATACTGCCAAATGTAATTTTTTTCCTCTGCAAAGAAAACTATTAAAAAAATGAACAAAAGACCATCTACCAACTTTTCTTTGTAACAACAATTTCAATTCTGATTTATATTTGTGAAAATTTCTTGAAAACCATTTTGCAGCCAAATAGTTTCTTACATTCACTAATTCGAAAGTAACATTATTATTTGATGTAAATTCATGCTCTATATTGAATATTTCGAATAATTTAATAACTGCCAATTCTTCGATGTTCTCTATATTGGTATAGTAGCTACCTACAAAATGTTCGTACACGTCCAATAGGCTAATATCACTGACTTTTGAATTATTAAGTGGCCTGAATTTAGCCCCAATCATTTTCAGATGTAACGGATAGTAGGAGAAATCACATGCGTCACGGGATATGTCGTATGTGATATTCCGAATATCCTCCCAGTGACATAAATTACATTGTCTTAAAACTGAATCAATATATTCATTATGTTCATTATTTTCAATGTTCCAAACATTTTTTAGGTATGTAAGCTGTAGATCGTATGAGACCGGTGCCAAAAAACATGAGAACGTTCCCAATTTAGATTCTAATTTATTTCTGCAATCTATTTCGCTGCATGTAATCCATTGTTTTACACCTCGATAATTCAAATGAAAGTCTTCCATGATATTAATAATGCTATCACATTCCTTCAGATGCTCAAAGTTGTCGTACATAATATGAACGTCTGAATTTATTAAATCAACGGCGAAGAAATCTACAAAATTTCTTAGATTTAAAACAGAATTCTTTTGATGAAACTTTTGCAATTCAATGTCATTTACATATAAAATGAATGCATTTTTATTTCGAGATAGTAATGTCTTTTGAATGTGATGTAATGTAGTAGTTTTTCCCATACCATATCCAGCAAATATTATAGTAACAGGGCGATCGTATCTCAATTCAACCTCATTAAGAGTAGATGTAACAGAAATGCTCATGCAATGTTTTCTAAATATGGCAACATCAGCTCCAACGTTAGATTCTAACCATTTAAAACATGATTTACTTTTCTCTAAGTCAAGTAAATGTACAGTTTTACCTTCGCTGCAGAGTTTCAAGAAGACTTCTCGATTTCCTTTAATAAACCGGGTTTTTGCAGTAATTATTCCATCTGAAATCAATTCAGATTTAATCTGATATTTTTCAAATTTCTTTGGGATGTTATTAATTCCTAAGATAACAAACAAACTATCTGGTTTATAAATAGTCACATATCGTAGTAAATCCCGTATATATAAGAAATTTGTTTGCTGAAACGTGAAGTTGAAGAAATACTCCGGCGCAGGGACGTTCTGCAACGACATGTTGTATAATCTGAAATTACATATGAATTGAATATTACTGTGAGTGCTAGTTATAATATACAGGTAAAAAAACATATTTAAAAGCTACATTTAGTTAATTTCATAGCTGCAATAACTATAAACAAACTAGTATATGATAAACATTCAACTAAATATTTAATAGTCAATAGCTTTACTTTTAAGCATTACAAGTTCTATTTATTAGCTATAAAAGTATAAAAGCATTACAACTTAGGCGGTGTAGTAAGTACCCTACAAACAATGTTGACAAGATTCGTCTAGGATTCGTATTAAATTCGAACGGATTGAACCGAATCGCATTAGAATCGTATAAGATTAATACGAGATTTAGAGAAATTGTTTGTAGGGTACTTTTAAGTCCATTAAGAATAGACCTACAAATGACGGTACATTTTATATAGGTAATAAATTTAAGAGATTACGTTTGTTCATAATTATTCATAAATACAATGGTCAAAAAAACGGTCTATCTCTTTCGAAAATGACGGCAATTACGACAGATAGTATTGATGACTAATTTTGTGTCTTTGATTTCGTCTTAATTATCATCTTTAATTAAATGGACAGTTAATGCAGAGTATAAATAATCAAACATAAAACAAGACACTTTTAATAAATTTTAAAATGTAATGTAATAATAATGATAATACTTCCTAATTTGCACGTTAAACTAGTAAATAAAACTGCTAAAAGTGTAGTATCATCCCTCCTGAGACGTCAAATATGCAGGATTCAAACCAAACACAGTAATGTCTATATAAAATAAATGAAAAACGTTGATTTTTAAAAGTAAAAAAAATAATATAAATACAAAGCGCATTCTCACGGGGCGATTTTACTTGAACGATCTTGGTTCATGAATAAGAAGAATAAGAATAACTGAACGAGTTCACACGATTCAACTAAACTGATCATCAATTGAAGAAGATATTTATGTTTTTACTACAAACGTCAGATAATAAATAGCGCGAAATATCCATTTATAAATTAATAGCAAAACATTTGAGAGATCACAGTTTTAAAATCCCGCTGAATGCAGTTGTAAAACAGGCTGTAATACATTTATACATTGTACATATGTTCGTGAACATGAGAAAGAATTGGGTCTCGCGGGAGGATTTCGAGAAGAGATAAATTAAGTGCATCCGAAACATTAGTAAAGGAAACTGCATCAGAAGACAAAGCAATCTAGAAACCACTTAAGGATGCATAAAGAAAAATTTATTTAATTATATATAATATTTATTTTTATTATTTGTTTATTTATATTTATTTATTATTTTTATATATATTCTTTTTTGTCTAAAACTTTATTTATAAGTATATGAAATAACAACAAAATAAAATCGCGATAATTGTAACGTAAAATGATACAATGACTACTGTCAAACACTGCAACACCTATCAAATGCATTCAAATAAAGTGCCTGGGTCAAATTTTTGTTGAACCCTTCACCAGTTGATCCTTCCGATTGAATAGAAGGTTCTCAAGGGTCGATACTGATGAGCGATTTTATTCGGTCGAGCAAAATCGCACCGTGAGGACGCTGCTTTATAAAAGGTTTTAGAAGGTACGACGCCGATTCCGATAGACTGTCAAAATAGTTGAATATTACTTGTTTTGTATTTCACATTACACATAAGATCCCTGTCTGTCTTGTTGATCCGAGTTGCGATTTCAAAGAGTACTGGTGTTTGACATTAAGTGTATTTTATACAAATACTTGTAGTATTTACAAGTACAAAATACAAAAGTACATATGTCATTCAAATTATGGTAATTATTGGATGCGCCTATACACTTTTGTTTTTCACTTTTAAAAAAAACTACTGCATTTTTATATGTTTTATTATGCTTATTGTATTCTAAAAACATGTCACATTCACTACGTAATAATTATTTTACCACTTTTAATTAATAAATATGAGATATTGAGGGTTAAACTTGAAATTTCAAAATTGAGGTTATGTCACCACTGTTATGTGTATCAATTGACAGATTTTTTGCTTAATACTGGCTTATTTAGATTCAAACCAAATCATTTAATTAGGATTCGTACCATGTGGTTTAAAAATTTAATAATTTATAAACTGGCTGTATATTTTATGAAAGAAGACGAAAGAAGATAAAAAGAAGAGTTTCAAAAGAAAATATGATATTCAAACGTATTTTTGTTTTTATTTATTTCATTTGTGCCATCTTAGCAACACATCAACATTGACAAAATGGGGTCGTGCAACCAATGTAAATTAACATTTAATGAGTCGCTGCAGCTAGCAAGTAATAATAATGATATGCTAGATTTTTTGGTGAAACATAATGTAATTAAAGATAATGTGCATTGTTCCCAATGCAACGCGGTCTGTCAGCTTAACAGGCAGAAATTAATTTATACATGTAGAAAAAAATACAGGCAATATGACGGAAACACGTTCAGATGGAAAAATGTTCATTTTATTTATCTGCAACAAAAAATACTTTTTTCGCACTGCATCAAATACCAGTGGAAAAAATTGTAAGTATCATTGCTTATTTGTTGTTTTTGAAAGCACCAAGGCAACGATTAATCATGAGAAATGTAAATGTAACTAGCGGCACGGTTGTCGACTGGTTTTCATATTGCCGAGAAGTCTACACAAAATATGTGAAGGATAATTCTTCCAAATTAGGTGGAATTGGTGAAGTTGTAGAAATCGACGAAGCTAAAATTGGACGTCGAAAATATAACCGTGGAAGAATTATTGATGGGAAATGGATATTTGGTGGCATCCAGAGAGGAAGTAGGAAAATATTTGTTGTGCCTGTGGAGGATCGCACATCAGACAAGTTATTAGAAGTAATACGTGACTGGATTCTCCCAGGCACAACAATTATTTCTGATTGTTGGAAGGCCTACAATTGCCTACAACACGAAGGATACCAACATTTAACGGTGAACCATTCACTCAATTTTGTGGATCCGAGCTCAGGTGCCCACACAAATACAATTGAACGTCAATGGAGGGATGTTCGTTCAACTATTCCCAGATATGGTACTCGAGAGTATCATATGGCCGGGTATTTGAACGAATATCTCTTCAAGTACAGCACACCAAATGAAGCAGAAAGAATGCATGTATTCTTTGATACAGCATCAAAATTATATCCTCCCAAATAACATACATACGCAAAATTAAGTAAACGTAAAAGTTAGTATTTAGCAATAAATGAAATGTTATTAAATACTATTACTATTACTATGTTATATGTGTTATATGTGATATATGTGATATGAGTATTTAGTATTTAGAATGAGAAAATTTTTTTGTTATAAGAAAAGGCGGTTTTGGTATAAAAAAAGCGCCGCGCTTTTTTTATACCAAAACCGCCTTTTCTTATAACAAAAAAATTTTCTCATTCTAAATCTCTTTAAATACATTTACCTTATATTTTTATGAAATTATTTTTTACTATGTTATATGTGTTATATGTGATATATGTTAAATGTTAAATGAAATTCTATGAAATGTGATATGAGTAATTAGTATTTAGAAAGAGAAAATTGTTTTTGTTATTATTAAATTATTTTTTATTATGTTATATGTGATATATGTTAAATGTTAAATGAAATTCTATGAAATGTGATATGAGTATTTAGTATTTAGAAAGAGAAAATTGTTTTTGTTATTATTAAATTATTTTTTACTATGTTATATGTGTTATATGTGATATATATTAAATATTAAATGAAATTCTATGAAATGTGATATGAGTATTTAGTATTTAGAAAGAGAAAATTGTTTTTGTTATTATTAAATTATTTTTTACTATGTTATATGTGTTATATGTGATATATGTTAAATGTTAAATGAAATTCTATGAAATGTGATATGAGTAATTAGTATTTAGAAAGAGAAAATTGTTTTTGTTATTATTAAATTATTTTTTACTATGTTATATGTGATATATGTTAAATGTTAAATGAAATTCTATGAAATGTGATATGAGTATTTAGTATTTAGAAAGAGAAAATTGTTTTTGTTATTATTAAATTATTTTTTACTATGTTATATGTGTTATATGTGATATATGTTAAATGTTAAATGAAATTCTATGAAATGTGATATTAATGTTATTAAATATTATTACTATATAAAAATATATTCTATTAAATGTTCTATGAAACGTTGTTGCTAGCTGCAGTGCCTTACATGTTAATTCACATACATACACCAAAATATCATATTTTCTTATATTTAAAACTGTCTTCTTTCATAAAATATACAGCCATATAATACAGTATATAATTATATTATACATTTTTATCGAACTAGTGTAAACCCTACATCTATATAATTACTAAATTAAAAACATGTTGAATTAAGTATTTAAAAGAGCCGCGCTTTTTTGAATATTTGAAATCATATATTTTAAACATTTTCTAAATTAATTTTATCATATATTTAAACCTTTTGTTAATTTCTTTTAACATATTCTCAAACCCATCACATATATTTATAATTGGTTGAAATCTTGGGAAGTAAGTATTACACTTGCCGATAGTAATGAAATTATGCGTAAAATAATGTCAAATGTCACATTTTTTGGTCAACTTTAACCCTCAATATCTCATATTTATTAATTAAAAGTGGTAAAATAATTATTACGTAGTGAATGTGACATGTTTTGAGAATACAATAAGCATAATAAAACATATAAAAATGCAGTAGTTTTTTTTAAAAGTGAAAAACAAAAGTGTATAGGCGCATCCAATAATTACCCAAATTATTGATCTAAAACACATAAATAATACAATAAAGTCAAGTTTTTCTATAAAAAAAGTGATTTTTTCACAGGAGACGATACTACACTTTTCTACAAAATTATATGTAAAACATAGGTACGTACCACAAATCACACAAATATTATATTTAATATGTGGTTTGTGGTACGTACTTAATAATAATAAAACCTTATTATCAAATTTATGGCTTTCGAACTGTCAAAATATAAAAAGGAATGTGAATACCGTACAAATAGTAAGATAAAGAATCAACTGTATCATGACGTACAATAATAACAAGAAAAAGAAACAGAATGCAATAAACATTATATGTTTAATTATAATAATGTACATATTTAAGTAGACATTAAATATAATTTATAGGTTAAAATTCTTAATGTCAATTAGAATTTTAAAATTGACAAATAGATCAAATAATAAAGAAAACTTACAGTTCGTGTAGGTTATCACTAATTCCTATTGTGATTAAGTCTTATTTATTAATTCTTTTCAATGATAAACTAATTTTTAAATAGAATATAGCTGACGTAAAAGTTTTTGAAGTGTTTATAAAATAAGAATTTCATAATCAAGTTCGACATGATCTGTAGGTTCACCAAAGTTCACCTCCACTCGATTCACTGATATGAACATTGAAACAGACGAGCGCATGTGTCAGCCTCGTTTATAGATGATGGGAGTGGAACCTTTCTCTATGCTTCTGGATATTGGTCTTCACAGCACATTATTTAAATTTCTACAGAAATAGAGTTTATATAAGTATATGTAAATTGACCGTTATATTATTATATATTAAAATATTGACGAAATTTCGCTTGTTTTGATGTTATCTTCCAACAGTTCATCTGAATCGTAGTTAACTTAAGATTTTAGGACTTTATTAATATCAAGTTCAAGGTGTCCTATTTTCATATATCCCAGTGAAACTTTTCGTTCAACTCTCATGGGATTCCCGCCATTTATTACTTCATTTAAACGCATTTGACAGTTGTTGCAGTGTTTCTATAATTTTACGTTACAATTCCCGTGATTTTGTTTTGTTGTCGTTCCATATACATATAAAAAAGTTTACAAAAAAGATTATCTAAACTATATTATATAACTAGCCTTTACCTCGACGTCTTCTAGACTTAGAATTCAATAAAATATTTCGAAACTTCATTTTAAATTTTAATTCCATTTTTAAATGAAATATTTAACTCGTTCTATATTAAAATATTTTTTTGTATTACTCATGCGGAGAAAGTAGTATCTTGGCGCACGCTGTTGCGGTTGAAAAATAGCCGTTTACCCACTCAATAATTTGCGTGCGACAAGTTTACTTGTCGCACGCAAATTATTCTTGGCACACGCAAATTTATATAAAATTGCTAAAAATAAAATAATAACAAAAAAAAAAAACACAATCGACATATTAAAACTGAATTGAGGTTGACGCGTCTGACAGTTTAATTTAATAAATAAAATTGTAATTAAAAAAAAATTTATTTTTTGTTTATTAATATTAATTAATTTTTATTTATTGTTCAAAATATATTTTTTTCTTCTTTTTAAACTTGTTATTTGTTTGTAAAAACTGGGCTGTAAATGGGCCCCTATATTTCAATAAAGAAATTAAAAAAAGACTCCTGAAATATCATTTCACAACCCAATGGGCTTGTGTCCTCATTTTTTAGTCGTCGATTTTTCAATTGCTGATTGAAATTGATGTTAATAAATGAGTATTGGCGTGTCTATTTTATTAAATATCTAAATATTGACGGAGATATAGCAATTAAACGTTTAAATTGTAGTTTTAGCGCTGAAAATTGTCGGCCATATTTGTATGACATGAAATGCATTTTAACGTCAGTTATTTGTTGAGTAGGTCAGTGCTGTGGTAATGTTTTGTAGCCGTTGGTAGTCGAAATAATCAAGTCAAGTCAAAGAATATTAAGTTTTTATTTTATTTAACCCTATTACAGCAGACATAATATTGGAATTTTATTGTTCCTTGAAATAGCTGTAAATAATATTTGATATTTTGATATATAAAAACATATAGTAGAGATTTATGAGCTGTAAGGTTGGCAGCGGTTGTGATGTCACATGAATTTGGAATGTGTACAACGTTGAATCCCTTTAATAATTAAAGAGACAAAATGACTTTTTTAATTGTTAATATCTCTTAACATATAAGGAGTTATTAAAAAATAATTGAATATTTGAGGTTGTAGTAACCCACTTTATCAATATATAGTACACTTTTATAGAAATTAAGACATAGGACACAAGCCCATTTAAAGGTTACTAACTGCGTATCATAAGTGGTCGGTGAGCATCATTGCTATTATTTCATTCTGTCTGTAAAACATTTTATTTTTTGCGTTAGTAAATGGATTGACAATTTATCATATTTTGATGCAATCTATTACCATCACTGCCATTGCCACCGCCAAGAGAACTCAATTGTTGTATCGGTCTAAAAAGGGAAGGCGAGTCAACAAGTTCGAGCAGAATCTTTCATTGTGAAGCACCATGAATCTCCTTCAAGTAGTGTCTTTGTTGATGTTGTGCAGATCTGTAACTTCAAATGGCGACAGTGATAGCCCTTACCCTGATTTGAATTCAGTGCAGAGCATTTTACAAGATATTTGTCAAGATATAAGTAATGTTGGGATATATACTTCAGATAAATTAACCAGCGTAGATTCTGATTACGCGAGATCCTTTTTAGGACGGATGCAGAAAATACCAAAGACAGCTACATTACGTAAAATCAATGACATCTATAGCAGAGATATGATGGATAAACATTGCAGTATTGTCTTCTGTGACAACCAGAGTTGTATCAAATATATATTTCGTGATTTAAATTTTGCAAATGGTAACATAATTATCATTTCATTGGTGAAGACGGATGTGGAATCCATTGCCCAAGTTATGAGAAAAGCAGCTGATATCTTTGGATTGCAAATCCTTCATGTTTTTGTAAATGAAAAACAACAACTTCAAGTCTGTGTTGCACATTTACATTCTAAAATAACCTGCAAAACTCACTCCGCTAGAAACAAATACAAAATGGATTACATCAGAAATAAAGATATAGCGATAGATTTTCGAGACACGTTCAATTTACAAGAGCAAATGGATCCAGTGGCGTAGCTAGGTAACCAAGGGCCCCGGTGCAAAAAAAAAATCTGGGCCCCTAACTAAACTGCTTAGGTTTTTCAAGTCAGATATAAATATATATAAATACTTTATAGGTACAAAGCTATTAGTTTATCATCAGCTCTTTATCGCGCACTGCATGGCACAGCAAAACTACTTACTACATGTATGTGCAGAGTGTCTTGTGTGAGCTTTAGGGGCCGCCTAGGTGAAGAGTTTAGGAATGTATTCTTGGATTTATATTATTGGTATTAATCAATAAAACGAAGTAAATCAAAAGATGTATGCATGTATGTATGTAAAACATTTATTGTACATAAAACATTAATAGTATGTTACCAATTAATAGTATATTAAGAAAGTAAGACATTTCAACCCTCGTGTAAAACTGACCCCTATTCGAAGGCAAGGGTGGCAAACACTCGGACTGGAATATCCTACTTTCTTCACTAGCGGGTATACTATTTTGCACCAAATTATGTGCACTTTTGTCACTTCTTCTATCTTATCGACATCAATTATTATGATGTTTTAATAGTAGACCAAAGGAAATAAACATCTGCCTTTTCTGTATATTGTTAGCGATATTACGCTCTAAGACTGTAAGTACAATCCTGCAGCTACTTTTGTTTCAGCTTATTAATCTCAACATAAATAATTCTAGAATGCGTACCTCTGCCTGTGAGAATTACGTAATAGACTTAGACCCTTGCCTGGTCCATGCTTCCCCCCTCCCTCATGTTCAGCGATAAATTTGTACACGAGTATGAAATACACTCTCAATAAAAAAAATTCATTCCTATTTAGAATTTTTGTTATTGTTTATGTTTTTGTTATAAAAGTTTTGTATGCATTGTCGGGAATAACTATTTACTAAGAGTATTACTTCACTGTGAAACCGTTAAAATATAAATATAAGTTATAAAAGTCCGAGGGCCCTGGTGCACTGCACCGACTCGCCCATACCTAGCTACGCCAGTGAATGGATCATACAGAGTTTCTTAAGCTACTTATAAAAGTTGTGCAACTTAATTATGTCCAAAATAGTTCTACTTATGTAAAGTATGAGCTGCCAACTATCTATCGTGATTACAGAAGCGTTGGCACATGTTACGGATCAGTTACATACAAGTGGTGGGTTCCCTTAGACGAATCGCTGTAACAATGGAAGGCAATTGTCCACATCTTTAATCCTTCGGCGTGGATAGCAATTGCATGTATATTTCTAGCATTAGTTATCATACTCGCAATTATTTGTAGCAAGTATATTGAAGATGCTCCAGAAAAATCTTTATCAATATGTTTTTTGAATGTGCTACGCATTCTTCTTGGATTTCGTTTACACCAGCAACCACACACGTTAGTACTTCGTGCGATTTTCTTCGTGATGGTAATATACGGTCTTCAGTTATCCAGTGCTTATGTTTCTAACCTAATTACAGAACTAATTGTGCCGTAAAAACAGATGACTAGTATTGCGGAATTGGCGAATTCAGATTTGAAGTTATATGATAATCATTGGTATGAATTATTTCATTGGTACAAAGATTCTAAAAATAAATATGAACGTAAAATAGAAGGAAAACTGTTACACTATAACTCAATAAAATATTTAAATATAAAGTTTCTTGTCGAACACTTACGAAGCAACAATTTGATTGAGAAAACTGCAATCTTCGCAACTGAAGAAGAACTTATTAAATTTGATTTGATTAACTTATTTCATCCATTGGAGGAAGCTAAATTCACGTTGCCAATAGATGTCGTTACAAACCATAAACAACTCAAAGGAGACATCGTCCAGGCTGTGCAACGGCTGTCCAGCGGAATTGCTGAGAAAATTAAAAACCAAACTAATACGAAGAATCAAGAAATGAAGTACAAGTACACAAGTCTTTCTGCGTATCAGCTGTGGCCTGCGTTTGCTCTACTCTTTGCTGGGTTGCGTTTTAAAACGTAAAAAATATTATGTTTTAATATGTGGTATCACTGAACTGCACTGAACTTTAGCTCAGTGCACTCCTTTCACCCTTCATTCCCTTCAAATGTTGAGTCGCCGAGCATCTTAGTTCACTATTCCAAAAATGGCGACTTATGGCGCCTAAAGCGACATTGAGTCGCCGAGCATTTTAGTTCACTGTAGCCGAGGGTTACGCCAAAATAATAGCAAAAGTTCAATTGGTATTGACAGTGTAGACATTTGAATGAGAATCGGGTTTTTTTTTAAATAATTACATCAATTTTTTTTAACTGTGTACAATGTATTAATCTTGGTTTATTTTACAGGAAGACTGACGCCATGAAATTTAGGTTTAAGTTAGCTATAAGAATAATAAATACATAATCTTTCAAAAATAAATACAATGTTGCTATCATAAATATTAACTATATGAAATAAAATTTAATAACTGTTAATAAATATACGATTGTTTTAACTCTATATGAAATTAAATTTAAAATTAATGTTTAGCTTTAAGAAACTAGAACGCATGAAACAATAATAAAAACTTGCAACAAAGTAACAACCAGAGATTGTCAGAAAATAAAGACATGAATTTGATAAAATCCATAGATGTAAATTAAGATTAAAATTAACAGTTTGAGAATTCATGATTAGTTTTACCATACACGTGGGGCATAGTTTATAGTTAAAATCACGAATATATACAACCATAAAAATTGCAATTAAAATTCGAACATAGATTTAAGAAATAGAAAAACAAAACGCATTTCCGTATCAAACAAAGCACTTGGCGATAGACTTATTGAACCGCAGAACGAAAGACAGAGAGGAAAAATATTACGCACTTTAATTCCACATACAAAAGTAAAAATGATGATGTCAGTGGTTCCAAACAAAGAATCAATGAGATCACCATTTTGGAAATATTAAATCAGAGTGGGAGATTTTCTTTACCTCCTTAGAATCATTACATTATTAAAATCAGTCTAATAGTAGCCTCGGAAGGAGAGCTATTTTGGTCTCACAATTGCAGAGCCTTTGCAAAGTTCAAAGTTAGTGTTAAGCATTACTTTTCGAACACGCGGCAAAGTCTAAAAACAAGTTCAAGTTCAAGTTCAAGTACAAGTTCTAAGTTAAATTCAAACAGGAATTTAAGTCAGAAGTCTAAGTCAAGTTCTAAGTTAAATTCAAACAGGAATTTAAGTCTAAAGTCAAGTGCAAAAGTTTTGAAATCAAGTTTTGAAATCATTGCATGTAACCAAGTTCGAAGTTAGATTTAAAAGATAAAGTTAAGTTTAAGTGTAAGAGAAAAGCATTGTAATTTCCCATTTAAATCGAATTAAATGTGAATAAAGCAAGTGTAAACCTTAAAGCAAAGTGTTTAAAATCCAATTACCCGACTTACACCTTTACAGAGAGTAAAGAAAGCAGCTACAAGTCCAGTGCAGAACGACCCAGAAAGCAGAGATCTACACAGGATAAAAGCTAAGTAACATTTCATATAACAAAAACGTAGAAATCTAGATAAAACGACATTGAGACTTGAGAACCACAGGAACTCACACACCGGAGCGACCTGCACAGAAATCATCAGTTGCCGCCATATTGGAAACGCACAGCTCGGAGCAACGCTCGTGACTACGAACACATCGAACGAATGACAGACACCTAACAAGCATATGTTTTGACAAAATTACCAACTAACACAATTCAAGGTCATACGCAGAGAACCAGGAACGAACGCAGATACGCATGGCTACGAGAACAACGTACTGAGAAACAGAGTCACGTCGTATAATGCATGTCATAGATTTAATTTTATGTATTTTACAGGAATTATAATTTTAAATCGTATGCCTTAATAACCATTAACCCTTGATAAAACAATTCCCAAAGGAACGCTCTAAAGAAAACGCTCGAGAATAGATGCATGTTTTGATACAGGTTTTACAGCTAAAGTTTAGGCACAAAATCGACGTCAAAATAACAAACATCTAAGGCCAAGGCTGATGTCAACCAAACAAATTGCCGACACACAGAGCCCGGTTATAAAGTGGTGACAGCTGTGGGATACAGTTGTCACAGACGCAACGGATAGAAAGAGGTGACAGCGGAGAGATCGCTGTGGACCTTCGGTAATAGAAAGTGGTGACAGCTACAAGTGGGATAAATCAAGGAACGAAATCAAGGATAAATCAAGGAAAAATCAACGAAAAGCGACGGAAAAATCAAGAAAAACCAAGGAAAACAAGCCAGCAAAATGCCGAACGGAGAAAACAAAAATACGGGAGGTGCAGGAGGAAGCCCAAGACCACCTACAACAACGACGACGCCAACGGCAGTACCAAGATTGCTAGAGGGAATGCACCTGATCCCAAAATACAACGGAACAACAAACCCGAAAAAGTTCCTAAAGCAACTAGAAGTTGTAGCGAGCATGTACGGTTGGGAGGGTCACATAAAAGCCTTCGTGTGCAGACAGAATCTGACAGGTGAAGCAGAAGCAAACGTAGAGCAGGATGACCTCCTGACCGAAACAGATGATTACGAAATACTGAAAAGAGGAATAATAGAACGTTATTCTCTAACAGTAAGAAACCAACACCAGCGACTAGAAGCAGAATTTGAAAACTGCTCACAAAAACCAGGAGAAAGTGTCCTAGAATACAGCACCAGATTAGCAGCACTAGGACCACGTTTAAAAGACCACTACGCGCAAAATCTCAAGATAGTAGATGAAGCTAGGCCACAATACCTACAGATGATGCTACTGTCGAGATTCAGAAACGGATTAAGACCGGACTTAGCAGAGATGGTGTACGTACAAGACTGTCCAGACTTCAACAGCGCCGTAGATTGTGCAATGAGGGTGGAAACTGCGAAAAAGAGAACAAATCCAACGAGACATATATTAGCAGGAACTACCGCTACACCAGGAGAGAGCTACAGCGGACAGCCAAGAGCTCAAATGAACACCCCAACACCCCGCGTAGACCGTTACTATGCACAACCGACACCGCAACCGACGCTAGCACCGAGAAGAGAAGGAAGCACAAGCTTACCCCCTTCCGCACCGCCGCTAGAGAGATGTGACACCTGTACGGAGCTAGGACACACGAAATGGACATGCAAGTACTACCTAACAAGAAGAGGTACACTCGCATTGAAAACCAGGAACCAGGGGAACAGCTGTTTTTCATGCGGACAACCAGGTCATTTCAGTGCAAACTGTCCTAAACCTGACACGAGATTTGCAAGACCCCAACAACCACAGCAAATGCAACCCCAGCAAACTCAGCGCCAGATGCAGCGTCCGAACCAGTATCAGAATACCCCAGGTACCGCCGGTGTACGAGAGGCAGCGCAAAGAGGTCGCAGGAACGTCACAGAAGTTGTAAGAGAGCAATACGACCCCACAACTTCAAGAACAGATGAAGAAGATAGCGACGAGCATTTAAACGAACAATAGGTTGGCCTGCACGTTCCGAGCCCAACCTAACACGAACACCAAGAAAGGAACAAACCACGAACCACATTGTAACAAGTGTACCAGCACAACGAAACAATCGTTGGTTTTTAACACTTACAACCCCAGAAAACAAGTACAACATGTTAGTAGACACAGGCGCGAGTATCAGCCTAATTGCAAAACACCTACTATCACCTGAAGCGATAAGAACTTCAAACCTAGTAATTAGAGATGCTCAAGCAAATAAAATACCGCATTGGGGAAAAACAACCCTAGAATTCAACATAGCCGGTAGAGAGTACAGTCACACCTTTGAAGTTGTCACAGGTATAAGCGAAGACGGGATCCTAGGCATGGACTTACTGGAAGAAATAGGCGTCATAATAGACTGTGGAGCCAGAGGCATGTACTTCGAAAGAAACATCGTAGAAGCAGACAACGGCGTAATACACACCCTAAGCACCATTCCAGAAACGATACCAGACGAAATCCTAAACAAAATAGGATCCTTAGTCAGAGAGGCGAAGACTCAAGCAGGCTTTACAACCGCAAAACACGGAAAAGAAAAACAGTCGACCAATGCAGTAAAACAACAGACTACCGTGAAACCGCCGCCGAAACCGAAAGAAACCTATCAGGACTTCCTGAGGTGGGAAAAAATGAATTTTGTCGGACTAAATGCGAAATGTCTAGTACTAGAAGACAGCAAGAACATTCCATCCATATGTGACATCGCACATTGGGGAGCGAGTGACCTAACACACCTAGAAGAACTAACGGAAGACCTACAGTCTCACCTGGAGTTCCAGAAAAAGACTAACGCATACAGATGTGTACCAGGACAATTCATTTCATTACAAACAAACACAGGAAGCTCGACGTACTACCTATTCCACAAAAGAACCGCAGGAGACAACATTGACTACGAACATGTGTACTCAGTACTACAAAAATTGAAAGATAACATGGTAGAAACAGGTAGAACACACCTGGCAATATCAACAACTACTGGGAACATGGAGAGTGCAGACTGGTGGCACATACAGGATATGTTATGGGTACTGTTTGATCCACATCCTATGGTTGTCATACTGTTTGACCACACACTCGCAGAATTCGTAGACCCCTACCCAGGTGATGGAAATGACAGCAGCGTAAATGAAACTACAACACCTACGCAGAGCGCAGAAGCACCTAGTCTACCTGTTGAGGAAAATGCCGACGAGAAAGAAAAGGAAAATGAGAATCCAGAACCGGTGTTAAAATATCAAAAACCGAAACAAAAAGTAAACAAAGAAAACGCGGAACTACTGAGAAAATGGGAAGCACTGAAAATCAAGCTAGAAGTTCGCGACCCAAAAGACATTAAAAGGAAAGAAGAACCCAGTACTACAATTGCGTTACTGAATACAGCGATTATACCAGCCCGCAGTGAAGTATTAGTACAAGCCGCACAAGAACAAACTAAAAACGGCGTGGGCATTGTAACATCAAAACAAACCCCCTATAATGACATAATAATTGCTGAAAGTTTGAGCACCGTAGAAGACTACACGTTAACAGTTAGCATCTCAAACATTTCAGAAAAAGATATAAAACTACCTCAAAAGCTTGAGATAGGAACGCTAGATGTATATGACCCCTCACAAGCGGAAGAGATACCACCGAAGCCACCCGACCGTGTTACTGGAGTAGACATTGACCCAGGCGCAGGAGCAGCAGATGACACAGAAGCTCGATTTGACTACCTACACAAATGGCCTACAGAACACACACGGAAAACAAAAGCAGAACAACTAACAGATACATTCAAGAAACTACGGCTAGAACATCTAGAACCTCGGACTTTGTCAAAATTAGAGACATTGATATCGGAATATTATACAGTTTTTACACCAACGGACGGAATACTTCCAGCTACCACAGTAGTTGAACATCAAATAATAATAGAACCCGTCGCACCAATTACGAAATGTCCATACAGAATGCCACCAGCGCAGGCTGAGATCTTACGTAAAGAAACTGATAAAATGTTAGCAGCAGGTATCATACAACCCTCTACAAGTCCTTGGTCATTCCCTGTTGTAATGATAACAAAAAGATCACCTAGCGGAGAATTAAAAGTACGCGTATGCATAGACTACAGAGGATTAAATGCCGTTACGAAAAAAGATGTATTTCCATTACCGAACTTACAGGACACCTTAGATAAGTTAGGCAATGCAGCACTATTTACGACACTAGATATGAGCAAAGGATACTTCCAAGTGAAAATGAAACCAGAGCATAGAGAATTAACAGCCTTTGTCACCCCTGATGGAATTTTTGAACATTTAAGGATGCCAATGGGACTTGCGAATTCACCGAACACCTGGCAACGCATGGTTAATTCAGTTTTGGATGGCCTTGTAGGAAAAATATGCTTAGTTTACTTGGATGACATAATAATCTACAGCTCAAATGACGTAACCGAACACCTGAATAGAATACAAGCAGTGTTTGAACGATTGACCAACGCGAATTTAACCCTGAATCCAGATAAATGTGTGTTCATGAAAACAGAAACAGTATATTTAGGACACATTATATCAGAAGCAGGTATAAGAGCAGACCCCGCAAAAATAAAAGCCATTACGAACTATCCAAGACCAAGAAATCAAAAAGAAATAAGAGGATTTTTAGGTTTATCAGGCTTTTACAGACGACATATTCAAGATTATGCAAAATACGCAGCCCCATTAACAAAATTACTACAACAAGATATAAAGTTTGAATGGACTGATGAAGAACAAATTAGTTTTGATTATCTGAGAAAGGCCCTATGTACCAATCCGGTCCTAGCATACCCTGATTTCAACAAACAATTTATCTTAAGTGTAGACGCAAGTAATTTAGCACTCGGCGCTATTTTAAGTCAAGAATATGATGGAATAGAAAGACCCGTGGCCTATGCGTCAAAGAAATTACTAAAGGCGGAAAGAAATTATTGTACAACCGATAAAGAATGCTTAGCCATGGTTTGGGCTACAACACATTTCCGACCCTATCTATGGGGTGCAAAATTCAAGGTTATTTCAGATCATAGACCCTTACGATGGATACACACAGTTCAAGACCCCACAAAAAGCCGTCTAGTAAGATGGGCCCTACTATTAAGCGAATATGATTTTGAAGTAGAATACAGACCTGGGAAAAAACATAGCAACGCAGATGCCCTAAGCAGAGTGGACATAAGCCATATAACAACGGACATTCCATTATGGGATGCAGAGGAAATAAAAGTGTTACAACAAGCAGATCCGAATATCCAAAAGCTATTAAAAACCCAGACGCTTGACCCTGGAAGTAAATATTTCCAAGACGATAGAGGTTTATTATATAAACGCGCAACAAACGACAGACGACACGATCAACTAATGGCACCCAGAAGTCTAGTACCACGCATACTACAGAATTATCATGATACGCCCATAGCCGGACACTGTGGATATGAACGAATGCTAAACAACATAAAAATGCATTTCACATGGACCTCAATAACAACTGACGTAGCCACATATGTAAAAGAATGTGTTATGTGTCAAAAGAATAAAACACCGAGTAATTTGAAAACAGCCCCGTTACAAAGATTTAAATCATTGACACGACCATTCCAGCGAGTTAGTGTTGACATCACTGGACCATTAACTAAAACAGAACGAGGGAATACATATATATTAGTTTATATATGTGCTTTTTCTAAGTATGTAGAAGCAATACCAATACCCGACCAGACTGCTAGTACGATTGCACGCGTATTAGTAGAAGAAATTATTTCGAGACACGGATGTCCAGAACACCTATTAACAGATCGTGGCGCAAATTTCTTATCAGAATTATTTCAGAATATATGTAAACAATTAGGAATAAAACGATTGCAAACTGTCGCTTATCATCCACAAACGAACGGACAGGTAGAAAGATACAATCGAACCCTAAAGTCATATTTAAGAAATTTTATAGACAACAATCAAACTAATTGGGACGAGATCTTACCATTAGCATTATTAGCTTATCGTAGCACCGTGAATACAACAACATCAGAAACACCTTATTTTCTTATACACGGCAGAGACATTACATTACCATACGAAACCCTAATTAAACCACAACGAGTACGCTATGACTACGACATTAATTATGCAGAGAATATAATGCAGAAATTACGCATAGCTTTCGCAAAATGTTTTGAACATCAAGAACTACAAAAAGATAAACAGGAGAGACAATATAATAAACATTCACGCCCGGTACAATACAAATTAGGAGATAAAGTAATGTTAAGACAAATAGCTACGAATCCCGGACTATCGAAGAAATTAATCAAAGCATGGACAGGACCGCATCGAATAGTAGAAATAAAAGGACCAGTAGACGTCATTATCAGAGAAATGTACGGACACAAAGAACGGACTGTACACGTAAACCGATTAAAACCCTTTTACGGCAACGCTACTGATATATTCAGAGGAGAAGACCCCCTAGAGACGGCCCTGGACAACGAACATCCAGATGACGATCAACCCGAAGTAGACGCGGAGCCTTTATTGAATCCGTGGTACTACTATGAAGACCCCTTACCAGAACCAGAACCCCCGGATGACGTAATACAACCCGAGCAACCCGAAGAGCCCGAAGAAATGATAGAAACACCAACAGAGCCCGCAAGATACCACACCAGAAGTCGTGGAGAGATAACAGCAGATTATCCATGGGTATTGAGGAGCGCTATCTAGAACCACTGCAAATCAAATTAAAATTCATACAGCCATAAACCGCGAGTAAAAGTGTTTTAATTACTCGTCATCACACCAACATAATTCAAAGACTCTCAAACAGTGAAACATGATAAAAAGACAACATCAACTTAATAATTAGTATACAAACTTTTTAACATTCAGTGAATCAAAAGGACTTTTTTTTTTATAATCAGAACATTGACTACAACCATGTAAACACGCAGTGAGAAAGTGAAAACTATCAAAGGACTCTTTTATAACATCAATGAATTGAACGGAAAAAACCATAATGTTGTTAGATATAAGCACATAGAATAGTTTAGAATTAAGAAATAATTGTAAATGCATGTTAGAATAAGGATACACCCATGTTTAACGTTGAGACAAAAAGGTTTTGAAATTAAAATATCATAGCTTAGTAAAATAAACAAATCTCGACCTTAAAGATTGGTATTAGAATAAAACTAGCCCCAGACATTAGAATAGAAATAATTTTAAGACAACAGCACAGTTACCCATAATATAAACCAGAAAAAGAATACATTGTAACAAATCCTTACACGAGCCTCATGACCATTTCAACACGTCTTTGCAAAAATTGAACCACGCGTATAGAGGTACATGAACAGCAAAGTAAGCACTCTCGAAGATCATACACCAATCCTCTAGGCCCATTAACCTAGCTGGACTGTGTATTGAAAACAGAAATCAATTACAATTCGATTTCAAAGTAGAACCATCACCAAAAGGAGAACAACCAGCGCAACAGCGGCTGTTAAGGCTGTTGAAAAAAAAACAAGGTACCTAAAAATTGTGTTAAAACTGAGAGTTTGAACAAAGAAGGGAGGGTGTAGATGTAGCCGAGGGTTACGCCAAAATAATAGCAAAAGTTCAATTGGTATTGACAGTGTAGACATTTGAATGAGAATCGGGTTTTTTTTTAAATAATTACATCAATTTTTTTTAACTGTGTACAATGTATTAATCTTGGTTTATTTTACAGGAAGACTGACGCCATGAAATTTAGGTTTAAGTTAGCTATAAGAATAATAAATACATAATCTTTCAAAAATAAATACAATGTTGCTATCATAAATATTAACTATATGAAATAAAATTTAATAACTGTTAATAAATATACGATTGTTTTAACTCTATATGAAATTAAATTTAAAATTAATGTTTAGCTTTAAGAAACTAGAACGCATGAAACAATAATAAAAACTTGCAACAAAGTAACAACCAGAGATTGTCAGAAAATAAAGACATGAATTTGATAAAATCCATAGATGTAAATTAAGATTAAAATTAACAGTTTGAGAATTCATGATTAGTTTTACCATACACGTGGGGCATAGTTTATAGTTAAAATCACGAATATATACAACCATAAAAATTGCAATTAAAATTCGAACATAGATTTAAGAAATAGAAAAACAAAACGCATTTCCGTATCAAACAAAGCACTTGGCGATAGACTTATTGAACCGCAGAACGAAAGACAGAGAGGAAAAATATTACGCACTTTAATTCCACATACAAAAGTAAAAATGATGATGTCAGTGGTTCCAAACAAAGAATCAATGAGATCACCATTTTGGAAATATTAAATCAGAGTGGGAGATTTTCTTTACCTCCTTAGAATCATTACATTATTAAAATCAGTCTAATAGTAGCCTCGGAAGGAGAGCTATTTTGGTCTCACAATTGCAGAGCCTTTGCAAAGTTCAAAGTTAGTGTTAAGCATTACTTTTCGAACACGCGGCAAAGTCTAAAAACAAGTTCAAGTTCAAGTTCAAGTACAAGTTTTAAGTTAAATTCAAACAGGAATTTAAGTCAGAAGTCTAAGTCAAGTTCTAAGTTAAATTCAAACAGGAATTTAAGTCTAAAGTCAAGTGCAAAAGTTTTGAAATCAAGTTTTGAAATCATTGCATGTAACCAAGTTCGAAGTTAGATTTAAAAGATAAAGTTAAGTTTAAGTGTAAGAGAAAAGCATTGTAATTTCCCATTTAAATCGAATTAAATGTGAATAAAGCAAGTGTAAACCTTAAAGCAAAGTGTTTAAAATCCAATTACCCGACTTACACCTTTACAGAGAGTAAAGAAAGCAGCTACAAGTCCAGTGCAGAACGACCCAGAAAGCAGAGATCTACACAGGATAAAAGCTAAGTAACATTTCATATAACAAAAACGTAGAAATCTAGATAAAACGACATTGAGACTTGAGAACCACAGGAACTCACACACCGGAGCGACCTGCACAGAAATCATCAGTTGCCGCCATATTGGAAACGCACAGCTCGGAGCAACGCTCGTGACTACGAACACATCGAACGAATGACAGACACCTAACAAGCATATGTTTTGACAAAATTACCAACTAACACAATTCAAGGTCATACGCAGAGAACCAGGAACGAACGCAGATACGCATGGCTACGAGAACAACGTACTGAGAAACAGAGTCACGTCGTATAATGCATGTCATAGATTTAATTTTATGTATTTTACAGGAATTATAATTTTAAATCGTATGCCTTAATAACCATTAACCCTTGATAAAACAATTCCCAAAGGAACGCTCTAAAGAAAACGCTCGAGAATAGATGCATGTTTTGATACAGGTTTTACAGCTAAAGTTTAGGCACAAAATCGACGTCAAAATAACAAACATCTAAGGCCAAGGCTGATGTCAACCAAACAAATTGCCGACACACAGAGCCCGGTTATAAAGTGGTGACAGCTGTGGGATACAGTTGTCACAGACGCAACGGATAGAAAGAGGTGACAGCGGAGAGATCGCTGTGGACCTTCGGTAATATCACTATTCCAATTGGAGGGCATCACAAGCGACATTGAATAATTGTACACTGAGTGAGGGTACCCTGAGAGATTCTTTGAGCAAGTATAAGTTAAGCGATCTCGATTGATGCTTGTACTTTTACAGACTAACTTAAAGTATATCTAAGAACTGTATATATACTAATTGTATATTAACCTAAGTGTAGGACCCTTAGTCAAGTGACAAGTGGTTCTTAGAATCAGCGTGGAATTTTACTACATAGGTTACAAAGGTCACGGTTCTGACTTACAGTTTTTAAATGTATAATTTATGATTTTTGGAGTAAAGTTAGATATTCGTTCTATTTAATTACTGAACATAAAAGAACTTGTTATTTGATATTTTAGTTAATTATTGAATGCAATTTATGAGTGAGTTTTAAAAGAATGTAACATAAAATAAATGTAGGTCGTAAAACTATGTTAACTTACATATATAAAACAGGGTATTCAACAATGATTGCTAAAAGTTAGAGAATTAGGGCCACCGCACACGAGGCGACTGGTTGCAAACCTTAGCCCCGAATCTGCCCGAACCGAATGAGAATAGAACTGTGTTGTTAGTGAGAGAACGAACATGTATACGAGTGAGAGAAAACACACAGCACGACAAACTAGTCGAACCGTGTTTCGTGACTCTATAGAATTTTCGTTCTCTCACTAACAACACAGTTCCATTCTCATTCGGTTCTTGCAGATTCGGGGTTAAAAATCTACAGAAATCAGAATTAACAGAAGTAACTGTAATAAGTTATATTTCATAATATAAGGTATATTATTAAATTACCGACTTTATTACAAAATTTGATATACTTGTATTTTTCTCGTTAGTTTATTTATTTAAAAACGTCTTACTATAAATACCAATTAACCAGTTAAAAGAAGAAGCTTTAAAATATAATATATATTATTTCTATTGAATTGAATTGCTTCTAACTGATAAGAAATGTAAACATGATAAGACGTGAGCAAATAAATGTAATAGCTACACCAAGCGAAAAGGTGAGAAAATTGTAGCCAGGAGGGGATAGGTTGGTAAGGAAATGGGATTAATATTAAAATGGATATAAGAGTTCTGAAAAGAGAAGAAAATATAAAGAGAAATTGCTTATGTCATTAGAAAGTAATTATTTAGTGACAGTAATAACTATTATGAAAAATTGCCAGAGGGTAAAGTCTCTCTTTCTGTTTAAAATAAACAATGAAAATTAATTTGTAATCCGAAGACTCTTAAATGAAATGCTCTTAGATCTAAATAGGCTACTTAATATGAACTAACATTATATGAATACAATTATACTCTATCATCTTTCGATTGCCATTTATGTGAAAAATTGCCCATCACATTTAAGTTCAAATAAATGTGCAATCGAAAGTATTAATAAAGTAGATATAGTTACTAGTAAGTACATTAAATCAATAATTACATGTCAATAAATTAACTTAAAACTATTCTAGATTCTAGTTATACTTAATTGCCATTGTTTCGATTGCCATTTATGTGAAAAATTGCCCATCACATTTAAGTTCAAATAAATGTGCATCCAAAGCATTAATAAAATATATATAATTAAGAATGAATTTGTTGTATTTCTAAAAAAATTATTTTTAATGCCCGCCACCAGGCTTTACATTTTTCCACATTAAATCATTAATTACATGTCAATAAATTAACTTAAAACTATTCTAGATTTTAATTATACTTAAGCTAATAACATCTATTCCTTCTTCTCTTCGTGTCACATTCATGTCATCTCCTTCCTTCCAGCTGCTATTTTCCTGACATCCCTAATTTCTTAACAATGTTAAGGTTTTTATGATATTATTGTGTAAGTTGATATTTCTGTGAAAGAGATAAACTTGACTGTTTTAACACTACCTCTTTATAGGAGAGTACTTTCTTTTAAATTTGCACAAAAATTAAAACTGGACAAGTGGTTGTCGGAAACTATATAAATTTTATTTAATTTTAAATTACGAATGTTCACTTTAGAAGGTTTAAACACAAAATTACTGTCCGTTTCAAACTTATCTGCTATTAAGTGTGTGTCATCTTCATCTTTATGTTCGCATATTATTTTACGAATCCAATTCCTAATAGAAGGCATATCATTTTCTGAAAATTTAATTGATTTACCAGAATTTATAATGAATGCCCAGGTGCACAAGTGTACACCACAATTATCAAATATTCCTTTCGCATCATTTTGTGATGGAATATCATCAAGTAAATAAACATTCCACTTAAAAATAGACGTGTGCAGATACACATCAAAAACTTCGCTTAAAAATGTTAAAATTTTATTTGTGTCTACATAGACACTCGCAGGAATAGAATCAAGATGTATTATGGGTAATTATTAGATACGACTACCCTCTTTTGTTTTTCATTTTGTAAAAAAACTTTTGCATTTTTATATGTTTTATTATGCTTATTGTATTCTCAAAACATGTCAAATTCACTACGTAATAATTATTTTACCAGTTTTAATTAATAAATAGGAGATATTGAGGGTTAAAGTTGACCAATAAATGTGCCATTTGACATTATTTTACGCATAATTTCGTTACTATTGGCCAGTGTAATACTTACTTCCCAAGATTCCAAAAAATTATAAATATATGTGATGGGTTTGAGAATATGATAAAATAAATTAACAAAAGGTTTAAATATATTCACATACTTAAATATAATTAACATGTAAAATAAAGTATTTAGAGTGAGAAAGCGCGGCGCTTTTTTTTTATACCAAAACCGCCTTTTCTTATAACAAAAAAATGTTTCTCATTCTAAATACTTAATTTTACGTTTCATAGAACATTTGGTTTGAATGTAAATAAGCCAGTATTAAGCAAAAAATCTGTCAATTGATACACATACTGTGACAACCTCAATTTTGAAATTTCAACTTTAACCCTCAATATCTGCTATTTATTAATTAAAACTGGTAAAATAATTATTACGTAGTGAATTTGACATGTGTTGAGAATACAATAAGCATATTAAAACATATAAAAATGCAGTAGTTTTTTTTACAAAGTGAAAAACAAAAGAGGGTAGTCGTATTTAATCATTACCGTATTATGGATTTTGTTTTGAAATTAATTACTAAAAGGGTCCAATGTGCATTATTATGATTTAAAGGAATAATCCATAAATTGAACTTTTTACAATCTTTTTTTAACGCCCAATTATAAAATCCCGGCATTTTATAATGTAAATAAAAATGAACTGGGAATGTTAAAATAGTTGATTCACTCTTATACTTAATGGAATATGCGAACAAAAATGAATCGATTATTATATCATCTAACTCATTAGCTCCTGCTAATTCTTGTTTATTAACATTTATGAAGAACATATATGTGTACAGCATTTTTTTTCATTTAATTGAACAGTCTTCGGATTATCGCGTTTTAAATTTACCTTATATCGCGATCGTTCTTCACCACAAATCTTACGTCTATGATATTCGTCTCGCTCATGACAAAATAATCCAATTTGATTTATATGTACATAAACCGTGTCATTCGTTTGACACGGTTTTTCCCCAACATTAAATGTATATTTAGCGCAAGTAGAAAACTTACAATGCGCTGTTGCATTGAAATAATTAACTTTTTTGTTATTTCGCGAACCTCTATTTATCCAGCTCTTGTCAATTACAAGAACACATTTATTATTATATAACGAAATTTCACGAACAAATATATTCACCCACTCTCTAGACAAAGTATTACTTTTATTATCATCTAATTGTTTCCATGTACTAAATGGAATTGGAATAAAAAAATTGGTTTTAGGCACTGTTTGTGTGATACTTAAATCCGATGAGAAAGATAATTGCTCACCTTCATCATTAGGGCTTTCAAATTTTTCCAATAAATTACATGTTTGAGATAAAACCTGTTTATTTTGTTTTTGAATTAATTCTAAAGGATCTTTACTGTTTTTATTTAAGATTGAATCATTAGAGCAAATTTTGGGAGAAAGAGAGTCAAGAACAATTTCTTTATTTGTATTCAAAAAGCGTTTAGAAATAGGTGAACTTTCCGCGGTGTCTATTATTTCCTTGATGGGAGTTATATTTTCAATTTGGCATACCGTTTCTTGAAAAAAGTTTTCAAACTGAGACATCTCTACAGATAAATTGCTTGATGGTAACGAAATATTAGTATTTTGTTCATACGAAGTATTAGTATCTACAGTAGGGGAAGCTTTTGATCTAATAAGGATATTTAATTGATCTAAAACAACATCCCTTTTTAATTTTGCAATATTGTATACTTTTGTGGCCACCGACTTTCGGTGTTTATTCGTGAAGCTTTTCGAAATGAAATCTGCTATAACATAAGACCTGGTTGTTTTTAAAGAATAAAACGATTCTATTGGATTTTCCGGATATAAGTGAATTATAGCTGCAGCAATACTATCTACAGTAACAGCTTTATTTTTATTGTGTTTCATTTTTAAGAATAAATCGAAAAACTGCGTGTAAAAAATATATGATAAAACTTAGTAAATATTATTAAAGTAACCAAATAACATACCTGACGATTCACTGGTATAGGAAATAATATTAGATCACAAATATATTTTGTTTTATTCACCAAAGATATGTTCAACCACTCACTATTGGTAATATACAAATGATGAAATTACAAACCAATGATAATAAACAATATTTCTTTACAAGATTAGACTCGTCTAAAATCGGAAAAATGAAAAGGATGTCTCGGAATAGAATGGGAAAAAACACAAGTTGGCATTTCACAAACTGGGCCAAAACCTCAACATTGTCGCCCTTTTTGATAATTGGATAGTTGGTCAATATAATAAAATAAATTTTATGAGGAAATAGCACTCATACTAAAAGGGTCAGACATATTTGTCTCAAGATGCATTCTTCATAATTCGCACGATGTGATATAAATATACCGCTATAAAAATAAACGGTTTTTCAATGCAAAATTGAGAGTGCATGTTTTATGACTGTATGAGACCGTAAATATTTTGCAGTAATTTGGTTTATATTGCTCTGTTTATATTTACAACTAGGAAAATCCCATTATTTAACATATTATTAATCAACAAAAAAGGTTTTTATGAATGTGTTATATACAGGGGCGGCCTTAGCCATTACAATGTCCCGGGCGGCAGAAATTTGCGAGGCCCCGGGGCGGCAGATCTTTGTGAGACACTTGTTCTTTGTATAATTTATGTAAATTATAAGTAAGTATTTTTGATAATAATTGACAAGAAATAAAATTTTACATTGGAAGATTTATAAAAGTTAATAAGCACAAAGACGACAAATATTAATGATGATAAACTAAGGTACATGAATGTCTTAAAAGATATACGCAGTGATTTTAGTGGAATTTGTAGCTTCTTATGGAACAGTAATGAATTTGTGTACTTAAGTTGTTGCGCGAGAATGCGAGGCCTCTACAAAGCGATGCCCCGGGCGGTTGCCTCCTAAGACCGCCACTGGGTATATATTTTAAACTAAGGTTATCTATGTCTATACTTTTAAGTAAACTTATGAATCACCAACTGAAATATTTCTTAGGCTCAGTCTAATTTACACTTGCATATTTATATTAGAAGGACAAAGACAACTATATTTAAAAATAACCTTATTCTCAAATATAGATAGAGACGCCAATAATTATAAATAATAAACTATAAAAAAATAGTTGCATATTTATATTAGAAGGACAAGGACAAATTAATTTAAAAATAACCTTATTCTCAAATATAGAAATAGTAGAATAGAAAAAATAGTTTAACAAAAATCCGTAGAATATAGCTGTTTATAATTTAGAGGATTGAAAATTAAAATTTACTCCATTGAATCAGTGTAAAGCCAAGAATAATCGATCCGAAAATAATGAACTGGTAAGTAAAAGTATAAAAAAATATTTTTAAATATAACAAAGTTTGTAAATACAATTCAATACATCAAAGTACATTTATTTTCAATCTTCAAATATTCTAGCTTGACTCTATATGGAGATAGCTATCTCGTGATATATGGAAAACTACTTATTAAAAAAAAAAAGTCGAATATAATGAAATCGACTTTGCGAAAAGTGGCAAAAAATCTGCAAACTTATTAGAGCATATAAGAAGAAGTACAGGAAATGCTTTATTAAAACAAAATGCTCTAATAATGATTGGAATAAACGACATAATTAAAGTAAGTATAAAATAACATAGAACCTTACATATAATTATTTATACAACAATATAAAATACTCTCAAATTTGTTTTTAGGGAAAAGACCACCAAGCCTTTGGCAATAATATTAGAAAAATTGCAAACATATTAAGGCATAGTACGACCAAAGCAATATGGTTGACATTACCCACTCCGCAAATATGGGAAAATAATCCCGACAAAATAAAAATGTTGAACAAATATAATGGAAAAATTTGGACATTGCCAAAACACTGTAAGCGTTACTAATATACATGTATTGTAAGACATTTATTTAAAAAAAATATATATTTTCAGATCCTTATATTAAAGTTATTGATATTCGAGAAATATTTTTAAAAAATAACAAAGTAAACACACACCTCTTCGAACAGTAAGAACAAGAAATTTGTACTCCATAAAGAATTTAAATAAATACATAATACATTTACTAAATGTACTGTAAAAAAGATCAATTGCACTGGAATCTGAAAGAAATGCTGAAAGTACATGAATAAATTAAACAGTATGTTTGAAAAATTGATTTAATTTTTTCCTAATTCTATCATTGTATTTCAATGGTGTTCGGAGAAAATAATCACTTTCTGCAAACCCTGTTCATATGCAAGCAATGAATTTGAGTTGGAAAAATTCTGATGTCTGTAGTTTTTTAATTAATATACCTGAGATCATTAAAATTGTATTTATTTAATTATTTGTAATGTTACTAAGCTCCCTACAAATTTTTAAACCGTTTATTTTGTTTTGTTTTGAAGAAAATGAACATTTTCTAAGTTACTGCAAACCCTATTCATATGTAAGCAATGGATTTTGGATTTGGGAAATTCGGATGTCTGTAGTTTTTTAATTAATATACCTAAGATCATTAAAATTGTATTTATTTAATTAGTTATAATGTTACTAAGCTCCGTGCAAAATTCAATCCGTCTATTTTTTTTGTTTTCGAAGAAAATCAACATTTGCCATGTGTTAATAAATACATGCAATATTCATATTTGTATATCAATATCTTGCTTTTATTTTTAATTAATGTTAGAATTAAGATTTCTTTGTCTCAATTCATTTATATTTTATGCCTATTTGTTTTTATATACACATATACACTGCTCGCTGTGAGCAAACGATACTATTTCTTATATCACAAACATCCTTTGTTTTACGATTCATTTCTACTAGGGATCGACACTACGTATATGTTCCCATTTCGTTCTTATTACTTCAACTCTCAAACCGACAGCACGTTTAACCTTTGGTGAATTTACATAAAATAATACATACACATATTTTATTTTATAACTTAAACCGCGAGTTACATTTACTTAGTGTCGTAACTAGTATTCTCATCAATTAAAATATTTAATCAATTTATATGTAATTCAATAGTGTAGTTTTAGAATAAATGTAATCTAAAAAAGTTCTGATGTTTTGCTGTGTCTTTTGATAAATAAAAAATTGCTATTAATTAGTTAATAACAAAAAGGTCCTTCATAACAAATTGTGCTAAGCTATTGAAAGGAACTGAGAGACATTTGCCGTTCGAGAACTTGGATACCGCCGACAGATCGCAGATACGCCGTAGCAGCTTATAGATCTCTATAAGGTCCAAACTCCCCAAACACCATGTGTGCTATAAACCCTTTTTGTCCGATTCAAATATATGGTATTTATAGTACAATTTCAGAGAAATTGAAAATACACACAACGCTTCAGACAGATGTATTATAAATACAAAGTAAAACGTTTTGAATTCAATATAAACAATTTATTTATTCAGTAAAAAACACGTGACGAATATAGAATATAACAGTAAAATTATTTTATTTATGTATCTTGATGAAGTGGCAAACCTAGCGTGGTGAGCACTGTCTCCACGATAGTATCGACTTCCGCCATGGCCCCGAGTCCAGTATCACCGCAAACCAGTGTCTTAGAGATACAGGGTATCTCTTGGTGGCCCCACTGTTTGAGTAGTGCCACATGTCCTGCAGTAACAGGATGTTCCCACATGCGGGTGTTCATTGCAGGACAAAACAACAACGGTTTATCAAAGTTCCAGGCGCGGGTTACACAGGTCAAAAGGTTATCACAGAGCCCCTGAAAAATATGGAAATTTTGAACTTGAAATATAATCTGATAAAAATATTACGTAAAAGAATTGATAAAATTCAATGTACGAATTAATTATTATAAAACACAATTTGTATTCTTAATGAGTTACAACACCATTTAATTTTTCTTGATAGTTTCTTTTAATTGTTAACTATTTCTTAAGACATAAATCTTGAGTTAAATTTTCTTCCTATCATGCAGTTATGTTAAAACTAGTTGATTTTCTTCAATCTAATAGGATATTAAAATAGTTACGATGTATTTGACGGGCGTAGTCTACGTAATTGACTTTGGTGTTTTTATAATTTAGATTAAATTAGGCCTCTACTGAAATGGGAGCATTGTTTGTTATACTCGTATTATCTATACGTGCGTAATCACTAACCGATCTCTAGTTAATAACATTACAGAAATAATATACAAATCTGCGTATAACAAGTAGCATAAATACACAATTAATGTAAATATTTTTAGATTTTAAAAATTTAATCAGAGAAGCTGAATATATAAAATTGTATTAATCAGAAATTCAAAAAATAAGTATTAGTGACGTGGTGAAAGAAATCATCTTTCGCAGTCCCTCAATCCAAAGTGCAAACCAAAGCCTAAGCAAAACCTCAAACCTATTCTTCATTAACATATTTTTAAAATACCCCTGATTGTACACAAATCTTCTGAGATGACAACGTTATCATTCTCACTCATTATTTTAACTGTGTTTTTAATTTAAATTGTAAAGCATATTGAATAATATATGTTTACAACCTGCATACAAAGGACTTTATTTTTATTCCACAGAATATTATTATTTAAAACAACACCTATTAATAATTGTTCAGAGGGTCTCAGCAAACGCAAATAAACCAGAATTGCCAAAATTTATATTACTAACAACGCATGCGCACCAACTAAATTAAAACACATAAAAATGAGACAAAGAATGGCTATTCTGAAAACCTAAAACCTATTAATTGATAGTTAACAGAAAATGTGTGTATTTTTACAAGTTAATAGAATGCGTGTATACTTAATCAATTTTCTTTATTTTAAATTCGTTCACAATATTAGGTTCGAACTTAGAAATGGTTTAATACGATATAATTGATTTAAATATTTTACTCCCATTAGTATAATAAAATAATCTTTTACAGATAACTTTTAAGTTTTAAATATGTTTTTTTTTTAATTATCCTTTACTTTTTCTTATTTATATACTTTCCTAATTCTAAATCATACAAGTGTTAATCATTTCCGAAGATAATAATGTGTATACAACACATTTTTGCATCCACAAATGGCAATAACAATTGTTAAATTACTATAAATTTCAAAAAAATCACATAATTATCTTTTGTTTCATCATATCGTCTAAAAATTACAATGACTATTGTTATTTTTGTTCTATAATCTTTTTATCAAGTTATATAATGCAATAAATAAATAAATATAGAACGTAGAGCTATGCTTGATAAATTTAAAGACTGGTCTTCGTTTATATTTTTTCTGTTTGCATTTGGATTATAGTAATCAGTGTCCTGACTTTATTATATAGATTCTCAGATACTCTTTAGAGTTTATATTTAAATTCATTATAAAAATAAGTATATTCCTTTAAATGAATTGCTCTTGTTTTCAGCTACTTATGCTCCTACCAAGACTTTTACTTAAGCATACTTATTATCAATAAGTAATATAAACAAGCTTTGACTAGTTTTCTTCTTTCTTAAAATGGTACAAGTATTTACCGAAACCACGTTATAAGTGTTTCATTTTATATTTATCATTTTGAATAATATGAACTATGTATATTATTTCAGAATAGCTGTGCATGGAAGTAAAACTACATACTGAATGTCCTGGGGTCTGTATTTGCTAAAAATATTCGACGATTAATTTTCTGCATCTGTAATTTACAGCAATTACTCACTTGAGCCATTTTCGCAAGTGTATTAGCATCAAGAGGAGCAATGCACATAATATCAGCCCACTTTACTAAGTCAATATGAAGGACAGGGTCTCCTCTCTTAGACCAGTAGGTCCATTCTTCGGATTCCCCATATATCGGAACAGACTTCGGTATATCATCAGAAGAGAAGAAATGACGTGAGTGTTCCGTCACTACCACAGAAACCTACAAACACAATACAATCTCAGTATTAAATTTAATATTTTCAATATAAATATCTCTGCTTATAGAAATCTAACCTTTATTTCAATGTCATCGTTCTCTTCAGAATACTTTTGCAGTTTTTCTATTAACACTGGTAATTTTAAAGCTGCGACACTTCCACTACACCCTATTAATACGTTTTTCACTAATTTACAGTTCTGATTATTTTCTGAGTCCATTTTCAATTTTTTACTAGGTTCCATTTTATTACCAATTATTTGTATTTACACAATTGTTAAGATATAATTAAACTATTTATTACGTAATTAAATTTTGTAAAGGTTATGTTTATTTTTTACTGACTTCGTTTTCTGATTCATCTAAACCTAGTTTTGACCAGCTTTCTTTTGCCATTAGTTCATTGTCCATTCGACAACTTAAATAAGTTTTAATTTCATCTCTACATAAGGAATTATCATTATTATTTGCACTTAAACACTTCATATACTGTAACATAACCTTTTTACATTGCCCTTCATGATCTAGTGGAAAACTTCCTTTTTCTGGTGGTGTTGGAGTAAAAGTCTTTTGACCAAATGTCATACTCGACATTTTAAAACTGTATTTTTTATAATAAAAATGAAATTACTAATTAAATACGTTTATATGATTATTAGTTTGAATCGGATACTAAATTTAAAGTGATTCAAAGCAGAAACCATTCAAAGCACGCGTGATAAATGATATTGTGACATATCTATAGATGCGCACTGAACTCTATGACAAATAAAACCTAATATACACGGTCTCCATTTTGTGCATTTCTATATACAATATAGTGGAATATAATGGAACAAATTTAAATCATCATTTAAATTTATACACGAAATAGGTAAAACTAAAATACGGCCTATTTTTTAATTTTAAAATTCAACTATACATGTAATGTCCAAATATACGAAAGCTGTTTAAATTGTTGTGAACCATAACTTGATTTATATCAAATATCCTCAATTCTCAATATACTCAAATATCCAATTATTTTTATTCAATTCGCAATATTATTGAAGTTATTAACGAGAGGGGTAAAAATTT
Source organism: Panorpa germanica (assembly GCA_963678705.1). NCBI lineage: Eukaryota > Metazoa > Arthropoda > Insecta > Mecoptera > Panorpidae > Panorpa > Panorpa germanica. The sequence goes on from OY783205.1 coordinate 6,158,782, forward strand.
ACATACAATGACAGAACTCTTTACGTTATTCCTTCTTTATCTTCCTCCACACTCTCATTTGGTTATCTTTGTCATCGCTATTAAACAATAAAAGTGTAAAAGGGATGTATAATCAAACGTCACAGTATATAATCTTAATATATATAAATTACGTGTCACTGTGTTGTCCGCTATGGACTCCTAAACTACTTAACCGATTTTAATGAAATTTGTACACCGTGTGCAGTTTGACCCAACTTGAAAGATAGGATACCTTACATCTCAATTTATTTATCTTATTGCTAATTATTTGTCTATTAATTATCTGTATATGACATATGACATCGGGCGACGATGATGGCGACATCTGTTGACTAGATTGAGTAAATATTCTGTTGAGTAAATCGAAATCTGTTGACTAGATTGAGTAAATATTCAATAGATGGCGCTACGTTAGGCACAGCAACGCGCGGCCGGGACAGCTAGTGTCATATAAATAGCAAGTTGTCATATAATGTATCGATATAACACGAATAATAAATAAGATTACTTCTCAAGTTATGATGTCATCCACTAGTACTTTACAATAAAGAATTAGAAAACAGTTCACAACCCAATTATTCACAAAATTATTATTCATTTATACTTTATATAAATACAGAAACAATTTAAATAAGTCAGAAAAATTCGTAGCACATGCGCACTCCTTTTAAAAATGTTTTTGTTTAAATCTGTAGAACTGTTTTCGAGATATACGCGCACTTTAATGGGGCTTGTGTCCTCATTTTTTAGTGGTCGATTTTTCAATTGTTGATTGGAATTGATGTTAATAAATATGTATTGGCGTGTCTATTTTAATAAATATCTAAATGTTGACGGAGATATAGCAATTAAAAGTTTGTATTGTAGTTTTAGCGCTAGAAATGGTCGGCCATATTTGTATGACGTGAAATGCATTTTATTGTTATTATTATTGTTCCTTGAAATAGCTGTAAATAATATTTGATATTTTGATATATAAATACATATAGCAGAGACTTATGATCTGTAAGGTTGGTAACCTTACACAAGGATTGTGATGTCACATGCACTTGGAATGTGTACAACGTTGAATCCCTTTAATAATTAAAGAGACAAAATGACTTTTTTAATTGTTAATATCTCTTAACATATAAGGAGTTATTAAAAAATAATTGAACATTTGAGGTTCTAGTAACCCACTTTATCAATATATAGTACACATTTATAGAAATTAAGGCATAAGACACAAGCCCATTATTAATATTTCGCTTCACAGTTAGTTAAAACATTAAAGGCTTTGTAATTAAATCATATTTAAATTTTATCAAATTCTATACATAAGATGTTTTACTAATGATTTACGATACGCTCATTTCAACAAAGTTTTCAAGAATTGGTATTGGTTAAAGCAAAAGTTATTTCCTGTTGTAGAAATATAATATGATGGTCATTCTATTACCGGACATGCGACATACCCTACAAAACGTTATTATTGTTTTAATTTAATTTTTCATAGTTTAAAAAAACCTGACCAGTCCTTCCTTTTTCAGTGATTTCTTTCTGAAAAAGAGACTAAAATTTCATGTCATTAGAGTGAATAAATAAAACAATTATCTTTTTTATTAATATTTTGTATTACAAATTCATAAAATAAAAAATAAAAACATTACAAAATGGTCGTGTGCTTAAGACTAATAAGACAATTTGGACGGAATGTTCAATGTATGCGCTTTACGCATTATTACAGGGTGGCTTCTTTCTTATCTTATAAACTAAATTGGATATATGTATAGTATAACATGTAAATGCAATAAATTCTTTATTAATATAAGTAATATACTTAAAAATAGAAAATACTGTATAACCAACACGAGTTGAACAGCGGCAAAATTATGAGATTCTTCAAATTCTTCAGCCTTACTTAAAGTTATAATACATATTTTGATTATCAGTGGAATAAACATAAATCATAATTATCTAATTGAAATGGTTTGTATTTTTAGCATCATTCTGAACCAACATTCTGAAATATTTACGGTTAATAAGAAAGATGTTATTCTGGTTGCGTTTTATAGATCGCAGGAGCTCATTTAATTAACAAACTTAAAAATCCTCATAACCATGGCTATGGTTGTACTGCTAATTAAATCCGCAATGGTATAATACATGACATCATATGATTGGCTTCAATTCGATTTCATTATACATTTTCTGAAAAACATAACTTTTATAAATAAATATATAAAATTAGTGCTGTTTTATTAAAAAATACGACGGATATCTTTCTACTTTTTTGAATAAGTAAATTCTATACGAGTTATTAAAATTACTATGTGCAATGGAATGTCTACAGTATTTCTTTTCTGGCTCTATTGGAAGTACTTTGAACAAAGTATTTTTAAGAGGATAACTTTAAGCAAGGCTAAATCAGTTCAAGCATAACTGACTTTTTGTTCGTAAGTTTTGTCCGCCCAGTCCGACTCATCTGGCAAGGCATGGTGTCTGACTTTACACAACTTGGGGCCCCATCGCAGCAGAACCATTATGACTCCTATAATAAAAAGAGCCAACATGGCCACCGCGGGGTATAGCACTATGAACACCATTTCAAAAAGATTGTTTGAACAGAGTGAAAAAACTTAAAGAATATTAAATATCACTTTCTCGTTTCTGTAGTTCAATATACTGTGCTGCAGGTTCTTCGTGAAATATTTGTCTCTTATGCTCGGTCTTCTGGGGGGCAACGTAGCCGGCTTCGAGCTCAGTATAATCCAACGGGGGCTGCTTGTGCGGTGTTGCCGACCAAATTGAAACCAGCCAACGATTACCTGTGACATTTAAAAAAATAGTTTTAAAAAAGTATAATAGTTAATGTCAATCTTGCTGAACTATATTTGGTATGCAAAAACTTTTTGTTTTTAGTACTCATACCTGTGTGTCTGTCCTGCCAATACTCGTGGTGCTTGGAGCAGCAGCAGCAGACAATGTTTAAGATGAACAGGAATGCTGCAAGAACGGTGCACACTGCGATAGTGATGTAGAAGGCTGAGAAGTCTCCAAACTGTTTCTTGAAGAACGGATTCTTGAGATACAGATCTCTCTCGTCCAACACAGACATTTCACACCATCAGCATTTATACCATGAACGAGATATACCTAAAACAAAAATTGAAGAATCAATAGTCTATCAAAAATATGCTTTTCAACCGATGGCGCAAATAATTAGTGTTAATAATGTATTTACGAATAATAGGGCTGGTTTAAATTAATGCTGTCTCTTGGCTTAATCATAGCACGCTCCGCCTTAAGCCGTTAATATTGTAAAAAAATATTAAAGTAATACTTTGCATTATTGTATTTAATAAATAGGTTCATATAATATTTATTAACTTTTTACACGTTCAGTAGCCATATTCCAGACTTTAGCTCACTAGTTATGTGAACTTATTCAAAAAATCGTATAAATTTGGTGAAAGTCAGGAATATTGCCCCTGATGGGACTTTCAATTAGTTTCACATTCCAACGAACTGTCCGTTTATCAAATGAGTAAAAACATAAACCTGAGCGGCGGATCTGAATTTGACAATATGGGCAGATAGAATTCAGTTCAGCCCATAATCTCTGGCAAAGAGATCTTTAGACTTCCGAGGCGGCACTGTTTTAAGTTTAAAAATATAGTTTGAAATAGTTTATATATCAAACTATATATCATACATCTCCTTTCGAAGACTTCCTACAATGTTCATGGTATCATTTACCTCATATATGTGTTATACACTGCTGCCTTATAAGTTTTATGATTATGAGAGTACATAACAAATAACAAGCAATAACAAATTAATTGTGATAACATCTAAACCCAGAAAATATATCGCTGGTACAGTGACCTAATTCGAATAAACAGGAAGGTTTTCGTCAAATTTGTAAGTCTAATTTAAAATATGACGTATTAATTACGTTAAAAAATAATTAATCTAATAAAAACACAACTTCTACAACTTGCAACCGACGACTTTCTACTATTTTGACATTTTCTAAGTTGTAGAGGTGTCTTATATATGAACGCCACTGCTGCCAAATTATATTTTGCATATTATATGAAACATCATAATCCAAAAAATAACGCCAAAAATATAGAAAAATAATTCATCAATACTTTCGGCGCTTAACGATTTAACACAAAAGTTAAACCCATGTATTATTTAACGTAATGTTTTTTACTTAACATTGTGTTGTTATTTACCAAAATTTAACTTAGTTATCTTATATTTTCATTAAATAAATGCAAAAAAACATTAAAAATATTTTCCTACTCTAATAAGTTAATATGAATACTTAACTTTATATGTTCTTGAATAAACAGAGAGTACACAGAACATAAACTTCAGTCGAAAGATAACTTTTACTACGTAACGGGTAACCCTACATTATATTAATTTAAAAAACATTTATCTAACAGGTAAACTTCTTTATTTTAAATAAACCGGACATTTATGTAACTGGGTTTAGCGGGTTAAACTTAATGAATACAAGTGGTCAATTCTACATACAGTCTACAGATCTTTTAAGCGTATTATTCAAGCGTATCTATTCAAGCGTATTACTAAAAACAATATTAAATTATCAATAATTAATATAATTGAACTTTAATATAATTTTCACACAAAATTAAACATTTTAAATCCTTAACGATAATCTGAATATTCTTTAGAAATTCCATAAATTTAAATTATATAAAATTTGTAAGTAAACGGTAAGATCGTATCTTAAGATTTCAATAGAGATACAGGTAACATTCAAAATACACAAAAAACCGTTATAAAAAATTAAATTTGAAACTGTCTACGTATTAAAGAAACAACATTAATTATGTAGCACACCCTTCGCCTATGAATGAAGTGTGGTGCGTCTCTCTAGGGGTCGTCAACCCCTAACAAACAAAAACAGTTATCTACAAAAAAAAACCACACACACAAAGAAAGGTAACTCTACATTAGAAAACATAACAAAGACTTTACCGTAAGAAATGTATTGAAAAGTACAAAAACAATCACAAAAGATGGAATAAACAAAACAGTTTTATAAAAATGGGCGTTGCTGGTGTTGAATCGACACTATAGAATCTATTTAGCATTTAGCACCGATATATCAGGTGTATTACTGCGTGGCACACTTTCGTAATACTTGTTATAGGTTAGTTTTACAATAAATAGTGTTATAATTTATAGATTTACCTTATTTATAATTTTATAGTATTTATTTATTTTTCATTTATTTCTAAGATGGCAAGCTAAAACACAACACAACAACATGAGACAAACACGAAACACAAATTAAACTAAACCGAGCTGAGTGACGTCAACTAATAAACAGGCAGCGCCTATTTTAATGCATGGTTGTATTGGTGGCATGAGCAATATAAGAATGAAACTGGAATTATAGTATGCACAGTGAAACACGTATGTTGTTTTATGTGTGCGTGTTGAAATAAGAGGTAGGGTTATGTGACTCTACCTCTCCCCCCTTCCACACCCGCACCTGATTGTTAACAATTACTAACATACATAATACGGAGAATTATTTGACCAGTGTTTGATACATTATGTTAATTTTAAAAACAATAAATTAAAACTTCTTAAAGACTTTTCAATAAAGTTTTCGAAACTTACTTGTAAGTGAATCACTAATCTCTCTTCTATTGTGTTATCTTATAATAGTTTTCCAAAACATTCTGCATCAGCTTTATAAATAGCTGCTGCAACATTTAAATGAAGCAGTAATTAATTTATTTTTTTAATGGCTAATTTTGGATTGTCATGAATGTCATTAATGCTGCGGTAGACACGGGGTCGATTAACCCTTTGGCTAAAAAGGCTAGGCCTATCGGCGGTTCCAGAATTTCAGGGCCATCGAAAAGGTAACGGCTTGAGATTACAATTGATAGCGTGGGAGCTAAAAAAACGTTATTTAAAACAAAGTTGAAGTCAAGTACGATCTCTAGATATTAAGTTGTTTAGAATAAAAGGGAGACTTATTTAACGATTGCAGCATCTTAAGAAAAGGGTTTAAACTCTTTTAGGAAGGTTCCTTTAGGGAATGTCTTGTGTAAGTACTTCTACATATCCTTTTTGATATTTAAAGACTTCTGTGTAAATCTCCGTTATCGATAGATGCGGAGCAGAGTCATTATTCATAATTTTCGCTAACTAGTATTATAACGGAAACTTGGAGAAAAGAACAAAAGGTTTACGTAAAATTCATAGTAAATAAGTTGGTTATCTTATATTTAGGTTAAAATTACCAAGTTTCGCTTAAGTAAACCATTATTATAAGAACAGAGGAACTATCAGATGCACTTGGCCCCCCGAAGGGGGGACAAGTGCGTCCAATATGTGTACGGTCGAAATAGGCTATCATCATTTAGAGCCCCTGCCCGCCAAAGAAGTTAAGCCTATTTATTATAAAGGTGCAGTACCGGAAGGAAGCGCCTTCCATAACCTGCGATAGTCTTGGAAAAATGCTTGGAAAAGAAAATAGAAAAAGATTAGTGAACATACCTGAAAAATAGAGAATTTGATGCCATTCTTTGGACCGAATGGATAACGCGTTAATATAGCTAAAATAAAGTAAGAAGTCTGTATAGGGGCGAGTTTATAACGAAAAATTTAACAGACGCCTTGCAAATATCATGATACTCAACCAATCGTACACCTCGTGCACAATTTGAAGAATATCATAACATTTGCAGTGGCATGATTTTAAAAAAGTGATTTAAATGTATAAATGTTTAAAAGTACGCTAATAAGTTATATAACGTAACTTTGCTATATGTCTAAGAATTTAATTAATGGTTGGAGATTTAAGTCTGGAAGAAAGGTATTAATTAGAGGGAGTACTGCTTTCAATATGGTTTTAATCAACGGAATAATTGGTTTTATGAAGTTTACAAGTGTTAGAAGGTCGAAAGGTTGATCTGCAGCTTGAGGATTTGGCCTCCTAGATCTCGAACGAGACCTAGAAAGCCGCGGATTTGAGTGTTGCCGTGTTGACGAAGGAAGTGGAGGGAAATCTGCGATGGTTTGATTATTTGTTACATTTGATGTTATTATATTTTGCTGAGGTTCAAGGGCCACATTTTTACGTGTGGCGGGGACACCTTTTGGTACATTTGATTTATTTTTAATTTGATTTTTCTGATTTTTTATTATTTTTTTAGATTTTTTGTTATTTATATTAATATTCTTTGTCAAATCATGGATTAAAGGCGGACCAAAAGATTCAAGGGATTTAATTTCGGCCTCCGTAAACTTTGGCAACGTGGATGGTTCAGGGGTGGGAATGGAAACATTTGAATCCTGGCTTGTGTTTGTAGGAACTGCTACTGCTACTGCTACCGGAGCCGCTGCCGCAGGTGCTACTGGTGTTGTTGTAGGTATATTTCGTGCTTGTTGGGTCCAGGCGCTCCTCATAGGAATGGGGGCATCCCGGAATTGTGCACGTTGTTGCACGGGTTGTGGTCTTCGTTGTACAGTTGCAGATTCCTGTCCAGGGTTCCTGTAACCAAATTGCATATTCTGGTTTTCTATAAGCCGCTCTCTGATTTTCAAGTATACCGGGCACCCTCTGTATATGGCGTTATGGGGGCCATGACAAGAGGCGCATTTGTAAAAGGATTTTGCGTCGGCTCTCCCAGACAGAGGACATTTTTCAGCTATATGATTTCCTGCACAAAGCATGCAGGCGTGGTTATTTCGGCATGTAACGCTGTTGTGACCGAAGCGTTGGCAGCGGTGGCATTGCGCGGGCACCATCCCTCCAATGTACTCTTCCACTTTGGAGGAGTACATATTGAGAAATGTCTCGTTTAATCCGTCAATGCGTTTATTATTCGCTGTGTTGGGCAATGTTATTAAGTACAGCGGCATCAGTTCACCGGTGCGCTGATTTTTCATTTGATGTACGCTAATGAAGGTTAATTTGACGGCAGTAAGGTACTGCTCTATGGAAATTACCGTTGTATTGTATGGCAGTCCTCTGATGACGCGTTTTATTGGCAGTTCTGCTATGTTGGTTGTCAAAGCAGCATACTTGACATTGCTGTTGTCAAGTGCTGCAGTTGCAGCGCGGTGCTGATCAGTGTTTTCAAAGTAGACCTTAAGGACGCCCTTAAGGTTGTCGTTCTTCGTGATGAGCTTCTTGATCCCCGTCACCTTCATTATCAGGAGCGTGATATCATACAGCGTCATCTCCTGGACGAATGGCACCTCAATGTGGGAAACTTTCCCGGTGTATGGCTGCTTAGTAGGTGGTGGCGCTGTAGTCTGTCCAGAGGGGATTCCAGAAGGGGCTGTCACTGACTTAGATGTTCCTGCAGTATTGGATGGTTCATGAATGAGGAGTTCGTCATCGCTATCGTCAGGTAAGGCAACTATTTGCGGAATGTCATAGCAGTCTTTGTCGATTTCCATACCCGTCATTTCACTCAAGGACTGTCCCAAAGTGGGGGGTGGTGGTTTAGTTTTCATGGTCTGGGAGGAGGTTTTTAAGTCTGCACTTGTTGTTTTTATAAGTTTACGACGTTTTCCCTTCAGGAGAATGTTTGTGGTAAACTCCGTATTCCTTTCCTGGCTCATGGTAAATATATAACCCTCAAAGGGTACAAAACAATTTACATAAACACATACAAACAAGGAAATATTACTAACACAGAAAAAAAATGTCAATATAATGTTTTACCACTGCGGCGAAAATGTCAAAACAATGTTTTTATGAGAGTTATAAAATTTGCAAAAAGTACATATAAGGGAACACTTTTTATAAAAAATTATTTCTTCAAATGTCAAACAATAATGTTTTTATGAAAATACAAGGGGAACACTGAAAATAATGTCAATCAGATAATAGAATTAATAAAATCTAACCTTAATTATCTTCCTCCTGTCTCTATATTCACAAACACTATTATATTTATATAAGTCAATTAACAATTTAATAATAATCACTCCTGTCAAAATTCAATCACAAACACTATTATATTTATTCAAGTTTTAAATATAAGTCAATTAACAATTTAATAATAATCACTCCTGTCAAAATTCAATCACAAACACTATTATATTTATTCAAGAAATATAAGTCAATTAACAATTTAATAATAATCACTCCTGTCAAAAAAATCAATCACAAACACTGCAATTAACAATTTAATAATAATCACAAACATTATTAATTTATCACTAATCAACTTTCCAGAGGTTTTGGTAGCAAACTAAAATGTTATGCTTTACCACCTTTACCGCGACCAGTCATTATTAATTATAATTAAAATATGTTTTACGATGAAAAGACTTTAGAAACATGGAGAAATACCCGAATATCGCAAAAATTTAATATACAAAATAATTATTATGGCGTAAAAATGTTATTCAAAATTGTAAAATAAAAATGCGAATACATTTTAATCATAGAAAAAAAACTCCTTCTGTCAGGTGTGGGGTTCGAACCCACGCTCACAATTGTGAACCAGAGCTTAAATCTGGCGCCTTAGACCGCTCGGCCAACCTGACTGTTACGAAATTAATTATATTGTTCAATATTATACTAAACTTAAAACTTAAGATAATAAAAAAATAAATATTAATATTATCACGAACTAAATTAAGTAAATTGGATTAATAAGGTCATTTAACTAAATTAAATAAATAATGGAAATTAAATAGAAGAATAGAATAGAGAATTCCCGGTAAATAAATAAAATAAGTTAAATGAATTTGCAAGGGAAACTTATTATGTCTTATGGTCCGATTGAATATGTCAGACATTTGGATTACTTGTCTATTAGTTAGTGAGGGACTGGTTGACTTATTTATTAAATAATTAAATTATAATTAATATATGTACTGAAGTGTAGGAACAGTGATAGGCCCTAGTAGAGCATGCCTGGTGCGGCACTTATATATCTTGGGTAACATTTCTACTCCGAATTTTTTACATATTTATTCAGTATAAGAACCCTAATGTGAAATTTCCCTAAAATAAGTTTGTTTCAGATAAAATTAGATTGACATTATTTCAGTTATATTGTTTAATTATGACTATGATATAGTTTAAAATCAACCCATTCCACATTTATCGATGCATGACCATTGGCCATCTGGTCCGGAAAGGAATAAAGGGCTACGTTGAGAGAGTACAGATTCAGTAGAAATGTAATTTAATATTGTGTAATGTAAAACGTTAGCAGGAACATGTATCATACATAACCAATACCGAGAAGCCGTGCGAGGACCACACGCGCGCTTAATTTAGGGTTGACGCTTCTCAAGTAGATATGGAATTGTCCAGATTTGTTAAAAAATTGTAGGAGTAGTTCATTATTCCAAACAAAGAAAATGTTTTAAATCGGTGACATGCGATGTTTGGCAATGGGAGATGAATGATTATACATTAAATATAAATTGGTTATAAAAATGGGCTTGTGTTCAGGGACGTAGCGTGCCTTAGATATCAAAATTATATTATCAAATATATATCAAATGAACCCTGGGTCACTAAAATTTTAATCCTTCAAATTTCACTATATTTTCATATTTAGATTAATATATTAACATTTTTATAAAAAGAAAATGCATAAAAAATTAATCCACTGAAAATAAAAATACCATGGGAGAGTTAAATTAAACCTTATAAGAAATATGCATTATCTATTATATAACAATTACAAATTAATAAACAACCATAGATGTCATGGGATATTGCAATTGCGAGGTAACTGGGCGAAGTGTTTCGAAGTATCATCAACCTGTGACAGCTGCTTGAACAGAAAACATTTAGTACAACGAAGGATCCACGCAATGGGGCTATTGCAACAGCAAAGATACGAGTGAATACTAAGTACCACATGCAGTAAGGATTATATAAGTGAGCTGTCAATAATCGTTGCTCAACTGCAAAGCAATTTTAAAAAGGCTGAGATTAAGTGATCGAGATCTGAATGCTAATTGAAAATCAAATTCAAAACTACTTTAATAGAATTGGGCCATATATGCAGTGTTAGGTATAAATACTTTAGCCCGGGGCTGGATCATCACAAAGTGCTTTATTCGCTTCAAGCAAACGCATCTTCAAAATAAACAACAATGTTCAAGCTGGTAAGTAAATGGGCTTTTGTCCTATGTCTTGATTTCTATAAAATTGTCCTATATATTGATAAAGTGGGTTACTAGAACCTCAAATGTCCAATTACTTTTTAATACTCCTTATATTTCAAGAGATATTAACAATTAAAAAAGTCATTTTGTCTCTTTAATTATTAAAGGGATTCAACGTTGTACAACATTCCAATTGCATGTGACATCACAACCGCTAGTTGCTATCTCTTTTATAACACAGAGCTTAAAAGAGATATATTCTTGACAGAACTATGACAAGTTTACAGGTTACCAACCTTACACCTCATAAATCTCTGCTATATGTATTTATATATCAAAATATCAAATATTATTTACAGCTATTTCAAGGAACAATAAAATTCCAATATTATGTCTGCCGTAACAGGGTTAAATAAAATAAAAACTTATTATTCTTTGACTTGACTTGATTATTTCGACTACTAACAGCTACAAAACATTACCACAGCACTGACCTACTCAACAAATAACTGACGTATAGAATGCATTTCACGTAATACAAATATGGCCGATCATTTCTAGCGCTAAAACTACAATTCAATTTTTTAATTGCTATATCTCTGTCTACATTTAGATATTTAATAAAATAGACACGCCAATACACTTTTTTTTTCAGTGCATCAACTATTAGTAGTTATTAGCACTTTTAAATCAATATTACATTTTCTTATAACATATAACTTATATAATTTTTTTTTTCTTTCCTTATTCCACTTCAAAGTACTCCATCGGTGCGTCATCAATAACCTCCTCATTCAACGTTCAAGATCCTCATTCTTTTCCTATTTCAGCATCTCGATATGACACAGCAATTGCCTTAACTATAAAGTTCCCATTTCCATCCAATCTCTTCTTCATCCACTCTCTCCAAGCTGTTATTTTTCTTCTTCTTTCCTTTTCTTTTTTTTCCTTTTTCTATTTTCGTTCTCGAATTTTTCTTTTTGTGATCATTTTTTTTTTCAATATTCATTTTTCTATGGTTGCACACAACCAATTAAATCTTATTTTATCAAACCTAGAAAATATGCCAACATCAATTTCAATCAACACTTGAAAAATCGACCACTAAAAAATGAGGACATAAGCCCATTATCTGTATTATCAACACTGTTATTATTTTAAAACATGTACTCATAATATATTTAATTCCATTTGCAGATCGCAATTGTCTGCCTGGTCGTAGCTTCCGTATCTGCGAAACCTGGTTTACTTGCGTCCCCATTGGTAGCTGCAGCTCCTGCAGTAGTGACTGCACACAGCTCCCAGGTCGTGGCCCGTAACTACAATGGATTAGCTGCTCCGTTGGTGGCTGCTGCTCCTGTAGTAGCTGCTCATGCTGCACCACTTGTAGCTGCACATTCTGCACCTTTAGTTGCTGCTTCTCCTTTAGCATACTCATCACCATTCCTACCTTACTCTTCTCCATTCCTTCCGTACTCTGCGTACAGCGCCTACGCAGCTGCAGCACCTGCTGTTTATGTTAGATAATGCCTTATACCAAAGATAAGTCTTGTACCAAAACATACTTCATGAACACTACTCTTGTACTACTATCCATTGTAATCGTATTTCACAGCAGCATCACATAATAAAAGCATTCTATATAATGTCAGTGTATTATTAAATATTATATAAGATAGAGATAGAGATAGAGAGAGAGAGAGAGAGAGAGAGAAAAAGAGTTTTAAATTTTCAAAATTTATATAGAGAACCATATGTTGCAAACCATATCTTCATTTTAAAATGATCTATATAATAATTAGTATAAAATATTAAATTATTCAATCAATTTTTAATAAGTCATAATATTATTGGAGATATTAACAATTAAAATAGTTATTTTGAACCTTTTTTGATTAAACTGTTAAAAGACTCATTCTTTATAACTATGAATATATTATATTATTATTTTATTTAATGTTTTTGCCATTTGGCATTACATTCTTGTGCCTTAACTCATTTATATACATGTCATTGTGCTTAATTCAATTTAGATCCTTATTAAATCTAAACATTCTCATTTTTTTCAAACGAAAAAAAAATATATATATAAAATTCCTTACAAAAATAAAAACAAAACTGCTACTACTACTGCTTCGCTCCTCCTGCTACTGTCCCTCCTGTTTCTACTCTGCCATTCCATTTTTTTCTCTATCTCCGTCATCCACCTATTCCCTTCACTTTCGGCATTACATTCTTCTGCCTTAAAAAGATTTAAAAAGCTTCTTCTAATTATTTCTGCCATCCATCTGTTCCATTCCTTGCCCCCTTTTAAGAGCTGCCCAATATTTATCTCACTCCCTACTTTTTCCTTACAATCAAACTTAATGTGCTCCAGTGTTTCGTCCTCCGTTCCGCACACTCTATACATTCTTTCCTCACTACTTTTCCAGTATCTGTTTCCTTTTTCCTCTAAGAATATAAAAAAATTAATCTGGTTGTAATGTCACATCCGATTACTATCCTGTTCTCTTCTATAATTTTCAAATTGAAATAAAAATTTTAAATAGAGATATCTCCGTTCTTCTTTTGGTAAAAATTACGTCACACAAATTTAATAATTTTTTAATTGCCCCGTCCTTATTGTCACTCTTTGTCACACATTGCGACCCGGTCAACCAGTTGTGACGTCATTTGAAAAAAATATATTTCCTTTTAGTCTTAATATTATTATTCCTTTCAGTTTTATTTTAGATTAGATGTTAATCACAGATCCAATGTCACTTCCCCACTGGTTTGTGTGACGTAATTAATGGATAGATAATCCTTTAGGTTTCAATAAAAATGAATTATAAATATGAACCTCCAAATTCCCTCCAAAGTTGAGCAAAAGCTAATTTTTATTAGTAAAATATTTATTCTGTTTAAGTATTTTAATAAAGGGAGACAGAAATAAAAATGCAAGATGCGTTGAAGAAGAAAGGTTAACGACCTCGCCGCTGTGGAGATACGAGCAGCCAGTGCCGAACTTTTCGGCTCAAAGACCAAAAGTAAAAAACATTTTATATGCTATTAGATTATATTTGTAGCTTAACCAAGCAAAATAATAAGGTTAGTTTTTATATTAATTAAAACTGTGGTTGGTGCTTAACAAAACTAGTATTGAAAAGACTAATTTTGTAAGTTAAACTTCATTTATGCCATACCTATTCCATTATTTTGCTTTATAAGCGGTTACGAAATGAATATTGGCCAGCTATTAAAGGGAGGCTGTGAAGGAAAGATAAAGGAAAGAAAAAACAGGACAATGAATAAGCTCGTAGCTGAGTTGCATAAGGAACATGAAGAGACAGGAAGTACTAAAAGAAGCAGTGAAGGGAAGCAGGAGAAAGAAAAAAGTAGCGAGGAAACAGTTAAACTTCAGTCCAGAAAAATAGAGAATTTGCGGAAAGGAGATAAGGACAAGAGGTGGATGACGGAGATAGAGACAATAATAAAATAGTAAAGGAAGAGAGTCAAGAAAAAATAGTAAAGTAAGAGAGTCAAGAGGAAATAGTAAAGATAATGTGTTAATGCCTGTAATAGACATAAGTGAAGAAGTGAAAACGAAGAGAGAAGGCAGGAAGGATAGTGAAAAGATAATAGAGGGTTTGTCGAGAGGAGACAAGGAAGGCAAGAGGTGAGAGATGAAGATACAGGTAATAACCCAGTAAACAATTTGGTGAAGTGCCCTATTTAGTGACGTTTCTATCACTATTTCACTTCAATTATAGTTCGCATCAACTTTATCTTCATTTTTACTCTGACATGTGGAGTAATTTCGCCATTTTTAGGCGATAAAGTAGACATTTTATATGAAAAAATGTGAGAAACTGAACTATAAATGAACTCTTTCATAACAAAAAAATGATGACGCATCTTCAATATGATGTCAAAGTGACTCCAAAATGTTTACTGGAAAGGAAGGAGAAGCAGGAAACGGTGTGAATAGGGGACATGAATAGAGAGGATCAAGAAAAGAAGAAACAGAAAGTACTATTCGAAGTAGTAATAGTCTAGAATAGTTTAAGTTTAGTTTTAACTTTGAATTTATATGAAATGCATTAAGAAATATAATAATGTAGATTGTAAAGCCGAAAGGCACACAATTAATATAAAATAATATAAGCGGTTACGGCATAACTAATCGAAATTAACTTAAAAAAAGAATTTCAATGGAGTTAACTAACAAAAATGTAGCGCAGGTATTTTGTTTAGGTAAATAATGTGTTCAAGCCGAACAGTTGTATTAGACTTGAACAAAAATCTGTACTGTCCATAATGTTATTTTTCAGTTGAGGAACGGACATGACAATAGATTGAATAGATTGAGTGAGAAAGGACTATTCGAGAGAAATTTATAGTAGATGCGAGATGATAATTTGAAGCTCTCTTCCTACCTTGGAGTAGTCTACCACTTAATTAAGTGCTTAATTCTCCTCGAAACGACCCTGAATGTAGGCAAGACGTCAAGTGTAAAACCGACTTGTTTGTGGAGTTTGGACCTTATAGAGATCTATAGGCTGGCTAGGGCGTATCTGTGATCTGTCGGCGGTATCCAAATTCTCGAACGGCAAATGTCGCTCAGTTCCTTTCAATAGCTTAGTGGGCGCACAATTTATTTGGGAAGGACCTTTTAGCTATTTAGTAATTAATAGCAATTTTTTATTTATATCAATAGACACAGCAAAACATCAAAACTTTTTTAGATTACATTTATTTTAAAACTAGTACTATTGAATTACATATAAATTGATTAAATATTTTAGTTAATAAGAATACTAGTTACGACACTAAGTAAATGTAACTCGCGGTTTAAGTTATAAATAATAATATGTGTATTTATTATTTTATGTATATGCACCAAAAAGGTTAAGCGTGCTGTAGGTTTGAGTGTTGAAGCGATAAAAACGAATTAGGAGCAAATGCGTAGTGTCGAACCCTAGAGAAGTGAATCGTATAAACAAAGGATGTTTATATAAGAAATATTGTCGTTTGCCCACGGAGAGCAGTGTATATAAAACAGCAAGGTATAAAATATAAATGAATTGAGACAAAGAAATCTTAATTCTAACATTAATTAAAAATAAAAGCAAGATATTGATATACAAATATGAATATTGCATGCATTTATTAACACTTTTATTGTTATTGTTTTGTTCCTCTTAATATCGTTACTCTATCGTATACTTATTAACCTGAAAACCTGAACCTCATGAACATAACAGCCACATATTTTAAAAATTATGCTGCTTCATTTATTTAAGGTTCAGCATTTAAACAGTGCTTTATATCGTATTTGTCGTGTATACTCTTACCACAAAATAAATTGTAATCTATATTGAAAGCGTGCCTCTAAGGACCTATTTGTATGTAAATACGTCCCTGCATGTAAGGTTACCCTTAAACTTGTTGCGTGGTATTTAAATACAATACAAAACACATACACCAAATCTTTAAATGCATTACATAATGGTAATTCTTAAATTAGAAATTTACAAATGCATTATTAATATTCTAAAACTACGTAAAATAAACAGTTATTTAAAAATAATCATAAACTACAATTGTTGCTAAACTAATATGAATTTAATTCTAAAAGCCAAATATAACGGTACATGTTCTATACTGTGAAGTGGTTAGCAGCAGCTTGAAATGGATTACAGCAGAATGTTGTATCTCTGGAATACAATAACGTATTGTTGTTTTTATTTTGTAATGGGTTAAAACTTAACCCATTTTATTAACTTTGTGAACCTATGGGGTCATTTTAATTACGGAACCTCCTTCATTTATTTGTCATACTTTGAGTCATTTGATATTTATTATAAAGTAGCCAATTATTACAAGCCCGACATCAGCATTACTCGATGTTTTTCATGGCATTCATCAACTTACTTTATATAACCCTACGAAACATGTAAATATATATGAAAATCTAATGTAAATTATTAAGACCAGTCCTTTTACTTTGTACCGGTTTAACTCGGAAGCAATAAGAAGACTTTACCGATCGGCAATTACAATGGGCTTGTGTCCTCATTTTTCAGTGGTCGATTTTTCAATTGTTGATTGAAATTGATGTTAATAAATGTGTATTGGCGTGTCTATTTTATTAAATATCTAAATATTGACGGAGATATAGCAATTAAAAGTTTGAATTGTAGTTTTACCGCTAGAAATTGTCGGCCATATTTGTATGACGTGAAATGCATTTTAACGTCAGTTATTTGTTGAATAGGTCAGTGCGGTGGTAATGTTTTGTAGCTGTTGGTAGTCAAATAATCAAGTCAAGTCAAAGAATAATAAGTTTTTATTTTATTTAACTAAGGCAGACATAATATTGGAATTTGAGTGTTCCTTGAAATAGCTGTAAATAATATTTGATATTTTGATATATAAATACATCAGAATACATATAACAGAGATTTATGAGCTGTAAGGTTGGTAACCTTACACAAGGATTGTGATATCACATGCACTTGAAATATTGTACAACGTTGAATACCTTTAATAATTAAAGAGACCAAATGACTTTTTTAATTGTTAATATCTCTTAACATATAAGGAGTTATTAAAAAATAATGGGCTTGTGTCCTCATTTTTTAGTGGTCGATTTTTCAATTGTTGATTGAAATTGTTGTTAATAAATGTGTATTGGCGTGTCTATTTTATTAAATATCTAAATGTTGACGGAGATATAACAATTAAAAGTTTGAATTGTAGTTTTAGCGCTAGAAAGGGTCGGCCATAATTGTATGACGTGAAATGCATTTTAACGTCAGTTATTTGTTGAGTAGGTCAGTGCTGTGGTAATGTTTTGTAGCTATTGGTAGTTAAATAATCAAGTCAAGTCAAAGAATAATAAGTTTTTATTTTATTTAACCCTGCTAAGGCAGACATAATATTGAAATTTTATTGTTCCTTGAAATAGCTGTAAATAATATTTGATATTTTGATATATAAATACATATAGCAGAGATTTATGGCTGTAACGTTGGTAACCTTACACAAGGATTGTGATGTCACATGCACTTGGAATGTGTACAACGTTGAATCCCTTTAATAATTAAAGAGACAAAATGACTTTTTTAATTGTTAATATCTCTTAACATATAAGGAGTTATTAAAAAATAATTGGACATTTGAGGTTCTAGTAACCCACTTTATCAATATATAGTACACTTTTATAGAAATTAAGACATAAGACACAAGCCCATTGAACATTTGAGGTTCTAGTGACCCACTTTATCAATATATAGTACACATAGACACAAGACATAGGACACAAGCCCATTCATTTCTTAATAAAAATAAAATTAAATATTATATTCAAACCTTTTTGAAGTACATTTTATCATATATTCAAACCTAGCAAATATGTTTCTTATTGGTTTGTATCTAAATAAATCAGTAATACACTGATCAACCGAATATATGAAATTGATTTCATATTTCATTTTAACCAACATTAATCATAATATTCACTATTTTTTAACAATTATTGATTATATATTTATAAATGTATATAATATATAATATAATACAGTCTATTTTATTGTATAACATGTAAAAATGTTTAAATTTTGTTTTTTAGTTGCAACAATAGTATAGTAACTAGTCCTTGGTGAATACCAGGACTTATTTATTGCAGTTGATCGATCGGGAGAGCCATCTATAGTGTAAGTTGTTTATCTCTGAATCAGAGATCTGAGTGTGGACTGTCATTTACGCTTTGTAGTTGTTTGTTGTTTGTTTCATTGGTGTAGCTGTTTGTAGCATACTTCTCCTCAAATCCGTTTAATATTAAAATTGCTACTGACAGAATTATTTTTAAGTAAATTTTGTTGTAGTCTGTTTTAGTATATTAGTATAAATTACATCATTACTATAATGGAAATTGAAATGAGCTTGGATGATATAATTCAGGAAAAAAGGAAAGTAAACAAAAATGTAAATCCAAGAGGTCGTGGGGGGTAAGAAATTCACATCATTTTAACCTAACCTCATTCTTATTTTTGTTGTGTATTAGCAATGTTTTAGATTTAATGTATTTAGATTACATTAATATCTATCTAATACACTGATTATATTTATAGTGTTAGGAAAGGTATTTCAAGAGCACAAGTTGGCGACAAAACTAAATCTAATTTTAATAATGGAAGTACATTATTGCGAAGAGGTAATTTTAGAGGAAATTCTATTCGTGGCAAACCTAGCGACGCTCGATTAAAAATTATAGAAAAAAATCGCGCAAAACTTACGGACGCTAGAGATAAACTTGCTGAAATAGCTAAGCAAACGGATGCCAGAATAAAACTTCAAAAGCTACGAGGAAAATTACCGGTATGTTAAAATATATTAAATAGGTATCTGTCAAAAATTGTGTTTTTCTCCTTTAGTACTATGAAAATGATATATTTAGCCAATGGCTAACATAATTCTCCACATGTTTTACTGTAAAAACCGTAACATGTATTATATAATTTGCTAAACATTTGTATATTCTAGTTCGTGAGTTTGACAATGGTATCTGCCACACCAAATAACAATGCGTTGATATTAAATATAATCTCTTTGGATGCCTAAGTTCTGTGATATTTGTATTTATTGTTCGAATTCTATTAGTCTATTACGACGTTGTCCTGCTACAATATGATCAAAAATTTGTGTTGCACCTGCGTATTACGAGTCGAATGATGTTTAGCTAAATTAGTAAAAAATTATCTAAGGCTGAATCGTTATACATACATGTCGTATAGAAATATCTTTAACCTTCATATTTTTTAACAAATTTCATATGTCTTGATTTATATTACAAAACACGCAATGATTTTTTTTTATTATTAGAAAATCGATTTGTTTTTTTTATAAAAATAACAAACACTTATATACACTTATATACTTAAATACACTTAATTTGTACGAACTATAATTGTTATTAATATTTGCGCTATTACAATACTCATAGACATAAAAAATTAAATATAATAAAAGTTAAGCTTATGTGACAATAGTTGTAAAGATGTTGAAATAGTGAAAAAATTGCTTAGACACATTGCATGACCATACGGTTCAGCAGAAGTCAAAAAAGCCCGAGTGTATTTCACGTTTATAAAAAATAAATTTTATTATATAACAAGGATGTTATGAAATTTAGTTATCTCTCTTGAATATTGCATTATTAGCCAACACCTTCGTTAAATGATTAGAATTGCAGAATGTTGTAAAATTTATTTCAAAGCTTGTACTAGTAAGAGAAAAACGATGTTCTTTACGAGTGATAGAACTGAACTCAATGTTATGATCGCACAAGAATATAAAAGTAAGTTTTAAAATATAACTTCTTTCAATAATACCTTTATACCATTTATAGGTGAGAGATGCACTTCTTGATAGAACTTATAGCAGGAATATCGGTGTTGGAACTTTAACATTAAATACTAGCCGTAATGGAAATATGAGCTTATCTACGAAGCCAAGAGGTGACAATATAGAAAAATGTTTAATCGGTAATTCAATTTTTTTAATAAGTTTTTCCTAATAATTTTAATATTCCAGGTATTGTTCCATCACGCGGTATATTGAAGAGATCAACCCGTGGAAGAGTTGTTCCATTTCCAAATCGATTATCACAATCTATAGCGGATGCAGTCTATGATACGGATGTAACAATGCATGATAGTAAGTTGTGATTCATCTTCACAGACGCTTTATCTGTTTGGGTATCACATAAAATAAATTACTGGCTATATTATATATAATTTATATAATACATGTTACAATTAAATACTATATAAAATATATGTACAATTAATTACTTTGCTAGTATTTATATGTCTTATTTATTAATTTATATATTTTTCTACAGGTTACGTCCCAGAACCTCCACGTGGTTTGCAACGATCAATTACAAATGATCTGTTATCACCAGGTAATATTTTCTTCCTTCAATGTATATACTGTTTGACGCTTTTTTAAAGTTATTTTATTTAACGTCGTTGTATTTCCGATACTAGCCCTATTTCTTCTCAATTTATAGATTCTTCAATGTATCCCAAAGATGACAGAATACATAATACTGTAATAATTTAAATCGCTTTATTCTCTATAGAACCAAATTAGTCACTTTTTTAAACTCATCTTGTGTTATTTACAAATTAACAAACGTTCTTGTTTATTAGGAGTTGAGAGTGATACTGATACCTCGTTCTAACTAGACGTAGAGAAATAAAGATAGATAGCAATTTCCTTGGAATATTATGAAGATTTACAATTTAAGTGATATTTTGTATACTATGTAGAATTTTATAAAACTGTTTATGTAGAATTCTCTTTAGAAATATATATGCATGCTATGCAATAAATATAAGAGATATAAAGCAAATAATTTTCATTTAAAAAAGGAGCTAATAATATTTTATTTACATTTTATTGAACGAGAAAACTGATGATGTCAGAACTGCCGCTCATATTTTGATATTATGTTCTATAATAGATAATCTATCCTTTAAACAAAAGCGTAATATTTAAAATTATTTTTGTATATATGTATAACTTTCAGTTAAAAGAAACATAAATCCTGGAATTTTGAAATCTGCTATTTTTGTTTTAAACAATAAATTTGCTTCTGCTCTGTTAGATAACCTACGTCCTCCTACTAATTGCTAATATAGGTACACTAAGAAGTCGCATAATATGAAGATAAACAACTGTTTAATGTATTAGAAAGATGAAAGGTATAGCTATGACATATTAAAGTTGTAAGTAATACATCGTTTAATATGAATCTAGATTCGTCAGAATAGTATAAACATAAATGATTTTTTTTTGGTAAAACACAGGAGCATTTAAGAATAAAATAATATAATACTATTATCATTATATTTAGTTAATTAACAAATAGAGAATATCTACTTTTACACTAACATATTGTTTTCTGATCGTCAGTTGCTTTTTATGAATTTTATATATTATTGGTGTTACTATTCAAATGCACATCATTTATGAAAACATATTATTTTTATGTTCTACTAATACGTTGCTTCTATCAAAACTAAAAGTAAACTGAACAATAACAGATAGGATTATGATTATAATAATTTAGGCAGCCATGCAATTAACGCAAAGGAAATATATATACGTTGAATTTCTTTCCTATTCCTAGTGTAAACGGCTGACTGAGTTGTGCTCGATGATTAAGACAACTATTTGATCCGGCTCTACTGTATATGAACTTTTAAATTTATTATTGTTTACACTAATTTGTATTTTCTGTTTTATTAAGAATACGTGCCATCACCGACCTTCAAACGACCACAACTAAAAAGAACCGTCAAGAATGATATGGTGATGACTAGGATGCCACCTTTACCTGATATTCGACCTAGGTGGGATGACGTTCGTTCATTAAGTCCTTCACACAAGTTACATCAACCTAGACCTAGAAGGCCTGAAAATATAAAGATTCAAATGAGTCGAACAACGTTAGGATCATCAAGGTAATATTACCGTCTCGTATACATATTAATTTGTTCAGTGCAGAAAATAAAATAATAAACAAATTTAGTGGTAAAAAATAAACGGGGTTGTACCATTTAATTTTGTTTTAAAAATCTTTAAAATTTTATGGTATTTTGGAATCTGTTCAGAGTTTCTTAAATAACTTTTTCCTAAATGGCGGTCTGGGAAGTGCTTTTGTGGGACAATGCTAAAATTACGGATAAATCTGAAGGATTGCTAAATAATTTTTATTTTCTGTATCACTTCTGCTACTGCAGTACGTTCTACCCGTTTTTAAAAATACGCAGTTTTCTCAACATAGTTAGCATTTGAAGAAGAGATTATAGATAAAAAGATAATATTTCCAGTAGAAAATGTAATATTATTACTGTAAACAGAAGATATTCCAAGTTAATTTGAATAAAAATGGCAAAGCTGAAGTGGGCACAACCGTTGCTCTTAGTGAGATGTGAAAAATTAAAATTGTTTCACAATTGCAGTGCTTCAATTTTCAAATCAAATTCGGAATGTTGTATTATATAATATTTAATATGCTATGAATACATATGATATTAAATATTTTTCTTGTTTTAGTTTAAGACGAACATTTGCGATAGAAGATTCACCACCGCCTCCTTCTCGGAGGACGATGAGAGCAGAACCTTTCGTTGGTATTCATTCACGGTTAGACACTATGCCAATGCCGATTAGGACAATGGGTATATTATCCGGGCCTGCTACACCACCCAGTCCGCCACCTGGCACAAGAATCGTTGTTAGTAATCTTCAACCCAATGTCTCGCAAGAAGATATTAAAGTGAGTTGACAAGCAGCATGGTATCTGTAATTTAAGGGGAAGACATAAATAGACGTTGAATTATTAGTACGTTTATCTTGTAGAAACATTATTCTTTTTAATGAAAATATGTGCTTTCTTCTGGAGAACCTGCATTCATAATTTGTTGAAAGTAATGAATTTTTATCTAATAATAATATATAAAATAAACTGTAATTGTTATATAATAATGGACTTACTAAAATATTATTAATTTATCTTTGCATGCCGTTGTGCCGTTGAAATCAAAGAGATGAATTGCAGGAAAGTATAATGCCCTTGAAGTATTATCTTTCTTCTATTGTTAAAAGTGTCGCTTTGTGATCGGAGTCTCAGTGTAATTCTTTACAAAAAAAATTTTAAAAGGAAACCATGAAAAACTGTGGAACTGGGCCATGAAAAGAAAATGACATTAGTTATTTCTATTCCATCCAATATTTAGTT
Source organism: Panorpa germanica (assembly GCA_963678705.1). NCBI lineage: Eukaryota > Metazoa > Arthropoda > Insecta > Mecoptera > Panorpidae > Panorpa > Panorpa germanica. Next base: position 6,182,732 of record OY783205.1, read on the forward strand.
ATATAATTGCATTTAAATTTAAAAAATAATAGAATGAATAAAATTGTTATTATTTTTAGGAGCTCTTCGAAGATGTTGGAGAACTATTAGAATCTCGCCTTGTTAGACCTGGAACGGCAGAAGTTATTTTTAAAACATTAAAAGATGCCCAACAAGCAGTAGAAGTATACCACAATAGACAGCTCGATGGCCAACCTATGAAGTGCTTACTTGTTAATCCACGATCTAGTAATAAACCAACAGCACCAGCGCTAAGGCCGAGGTACTGTTTTGAATTTAATGAGTGCACTGCATTTAAACTTTGCAGATACAATTTTATTTTCGTTTAACATTTGTTGAACTAGATTTGTTTTAAATAGTTAAAAAAGTGTTTATAGTTGTTTTTTTAATTAAGAGGAAACAGTAGTTTCTTTAGTACAAAAGTTGAATTTAGGTGGCTACTTTGCTTTATAATTTAAATGTATTTACAAAATCTTTCTTGCAAACCGTGTTTTCTTATAAAAAAAACCTTAATAGCATTGCAAAACAAAAGTGCTACCCCGTAAAGAAATATTTAAGCTTTCTTTCAAAATAGATTCAAACATTTAACATGTATTATCTAACTATATTATAAATTCTAGCACATTCTAAATTCAACTTTGATTATCGTATTATACGTGTTATGCTGGTGTAGAACAGTGCATGTTGAAAAAAAAATATTTTTCTCAAAAATATTTTCAATTTTCTAACTTATGTTATTTGAATTTTTTTTTCAAAATTTGGAGTTTTCTTTTCGATTTGAAAATTTAGCTTTCTTGGACAATTTTTACTCTGAGTAAAAATCGCCCACTTGCCTTTGAATAAAATTTGAGCTTTCTACAAAGTATCCTACCGGACCCACTAATTTTCTCAGCGCCCTTTTTATAAAATTTAGAATTTCAAAATTTTGAAATATGTTCGCATTCTATAGTGTAATACACATAGAAAATTTCAGCTTTCTATCTTTTACGGTTTCCTGGAAATTCGGGGAAAAATCTATAATAAATATCTAAAAAAAAAGTTAGCCGATATTTATTCTAAAGCACTTAATAATGTGAAAATATTTTCCAACTTCAACTTTTTAGTTGTTTACATATTACATATGTTACATATTTTGTTCTCTGCAATATGTTTTTATTCGAAGTGAATTTAAGACAAAATCTTAACTTTTTTTAGTGAAATACTTTATTATTATAGAATACATATTCGTTCTAATATGTAAACCCGCAAAACTGAAGCTTCATTTTAAATTTCTAGTTAGTCTGTGGTTGTCCTTAAAGAATTCGGACATTTTGATGCAATTGTTGCATGCTGGCCTCCAACACGACAAAATCTGGCAGGACAAAATTAAAATTGATTTTCCACTGTAGTAACTTAGCATTTACAGCAGAAAATAAGTTTTATTATAATGGCGTTTACTTTATTTTTCGTTATTCAATTGATACCACCTTGTTAGTAATTTCTCCAAAATTGTTTGTCTAATGTCATCACTATCGGCTTGTAGTTCATTTTTATTTTAAATATAGTAAAAACATTCGTCATTTCACTTGGAAATATCCTCCATTTGTATAATTTAGTCACATAAAACTAAAAATTATTCCGTGTATCAATAATCAGTGTAGTTTATTGAAATTGGTTTAGATTTTAGAACTCATTCTCAGATATAAAACACTATACATTGAAATAAATATTATCCGAATATTGTTCCCACTTTATGGGGTTTGTAAAATTTTACACAATATTATAAATTTAAATTTAATGTAGACTCCCACAATTAGGTCATTTAAAAGTACTTTGAAAGTAAAGAGATATATTTTTTAAAATGAGAAATAAAGCCCAAACCTGTAGGAAACGGTTCCATATATAATAAAATAAAATATTTCTTTTAAGAACAGACAGATGAACGACGAATAATTCAATTTGTCAGTACTATTAAATATTCTAAATAAAGTTTGGTTTTCTAGAGTCACCTGTGGCGGTGTAACACCGATGTATCAAAATTCGTTATTTTTCTGAGACAGACAGATATAAATTATAGTAAAATGAGTAAGACAGTGCTTATTTAATTCAGAATAAGTTACCGCCGATCTTTCAGTGTTTAAGCAATGATTTTCTGGAACAAATAATTTAATACCTCACATTCAAATTTAGGACTTTTGTCCAGCTTACATTTTGTACTATGTATCATATGAATATTTTTTTAAAATAAATCTTTTGTTGCAGTGTACCGATAGTGCGTCCAACGAACAATCTAACACGGAAGATGCCTTCAACTACGAAGTCCGTCATAGAGCCGGATATAGATACTTTTCATAGTGTGATGTTTAAAAGACGCGAATAATTAGGTTTTAGTATTGTATTGGAATGGAATCACGGAATTCATAAATAAAAGCAATAACAAGACTCGCGGCCAAGTATAATGTCCTACAGTCTTGCTCAAATTTTAATAAACAGTTATTTATAATTTTACAAAAAATATTAATAAAATTTTAAAGAAATATAATTCAATAAACTAATATAAATGTTCATTTATATTTTAAATAATTTAATTGATAATAAAAAGCAAATTAATAACTGTAAATAGGTATTTTGATATTAACATGTCCCCAATTTTGTTTGTTTGTGTTTTCGCGTCAGCATGACGATGTGGGCTAATTGCTTCTTCGGACTTCTGGCAATTTGTATTTGTTTTATCCGCTCATTAAATGTTTTTTAAAAATATCTGTGACATTTTATTTATTAAAACAGTTTTTATATGTATCTTATGAATGACGTGTGTGCCACGTTAGAACATTCAAGAGTTTTAGTTTGAAGATAGAGTGAAGAGGTCCGATTTTAAGTGAGGCTGCAGCCTATGGACTCGCAGCACAACAAAGGGCTGGCACCACCACGAAGTGATAGGAATACACAAACACACCTCAAACACGAATAATTGCAAAAATTGATTTTGGCAGGTAATTGTGACTAGATGCATGCAATAATTTTTGCATTATTCAGCACAAGAGGCTAAAAGCGACCCTGACGCTTAAAAGAAATAAAGAAAATGGGTATCTATTTGGAATCTATGGGTAAAAAATTTGGAGGCAGAATCAGTGACCAAATAACATTTTGGAATGTCATCCACTGAGTTACAATGGGCTTGTATCCTATTTTTTAGTGGTCGATTTTTTAATTGTTAATTGAAATTGATGTTAATAAATGTGTATTGGCGTGTCTATTTTATTAAATATCTAAATATTGACGAAGATATAGCAATTAAAAGTTTGAATTGTAGTTTTAGCGCTAGAAATGGTCGGCCATATTCGTATGACGTGAAATGCATTTTAACTTCAGTTATTTGTTGAGTAGGTCAATGCTGTGGTAATGTTTTGTAGCTGTTGGTAGTCAAATAATCAAGTCAAGTCAAAGAATAATAAGTTTTTATTTTATTTAACCCGGCTAAGGCAGACATAATATTGGAATTTGAGTGTTCCTTGAAATAGCTGTAAATAATATTTGATATTTTGATATATAAATACATATAGCAGAGATTTATGAGCTGTAAGGTTGGTAACCTTACACAAGGATTGTGATGTCACATGCACTTGGAATGTGTACAACGTTGAATCCCTTTAATAATTAAAGAGACAAAATGACTTTTTTAATTGTTAATATCTCTTAACATATAAGGAGTTATTAAAAAATAATTGAACATTTGAGGTTCTAGTAACCCACTTTATCAATATGTAGTACACTTTTATAGAAATTAAGACATAGGACACAAGCCCATTCTATTTAAAAAGGGAAAGTGGTTCTATTTTACAATAAAATATACAACTTTGGAGGCCATCTGACCTTAACGAAGGTCAACCCTTTTTTTCAATATACTTGTATATTAGCACACTGGAAACGACTACTTGCGACATTCTACTTCTTCAGTAAAGTGTAGTCGCATTAGTACACTTTATCATGAGAAGTTAAATGTTTGTAAATAGTACAACCACTGTTGTGAAATAATCCTAATTTGAATGGGGCTTAAGTACATTCAAAATTAAAACTAAAACCGTAGGTTATGAATGAAGTTTTAGGAAGATTTTTACTTATAAGAATATTTTTTTACTTCTCTTTAAAATCAGTTTGCATTTGTTTTGCCAAAAAACTGTAATTTTCTACATTTCCATATTAAGTCCAGCAAGTGTTTCCATATTTTGAGATTTATATAAAATAAAAAAATAATTATTAAGAAAAAGTGTTTTATTTTACAAAAATTAGAAAGAATCAACAAAACTATCACGATAACAGTAATAATGAACTAGGTAACAAAAATGAAAACAAAAGCAGATGTGACAATGTCTAGTACTTCTTCCAGCCGCCATGTCCGCCGGAGGAGCCACCGTGTCCTCCGGTATGGTGGAGTACGTGTTTATAGACTGGCACGTACACTGGATACGGTTTGGGGATATGTACAGGGTACTTTTTCTCCACCACCACGGGGTAGGGTTTCTCCACGACGTAGGGGACGTGCTTCTCCACGGTGTAGGGCACCTTCTTCTCGACAATTTGTGTGACAACCTTGTAGTGAGGCACCTGGATGGGCTGATCAACGGTCAGGTACTGGGCATAGGGATGTGGAATGGGTATCTTGACTTCCTGGGGCACGGCTACAGGAATTGGATGCGGGATTGGTACGCCGATCTTTTGGTATACAGGCACTGGGACTTCGTGCGTTGATTCGTGGTGCGTGGATTGATGTCCATGGTCAATGGAGAAGCCCCCATGGTCCGATGCTGCTGACAGATGGGCTACGGAGAGTACACAGACGATAATCTGGAAAGGATGCAACTATTTGAATTACTGGTGAAGTTTTTTAACATTGTTCTATTACTTATAAATTTGTGTAATAGGGTCTCTCTTGTTCAATTATTTTTTAATGGGCCTGTGTCCTATGTCCTAATTTCTATAAAAGTGTACTATATATTGATAAAGTGGGTTACTAGAACCTCAAATGTCCAATTATTTTTTAATAACTCCTTATATGTTAAGAAATATTAACAATTAAAAAAGTCATTTTGTCTCTTTAATTATTAAAGGGATTCAACGTTGTACACATTCCAACTGCATGTGACATCACAATCGCTGCCAACCACAAAATATCAAATATTATTTACAGCTATTTCAAGGAACAATAAAATTCCAATATTATGTCTGCCTTAGCAGTGTTAAATAAAATAAAAAATTATTATTCTTTTGACTTGACTTGATTATTTCTACTACCAACAGCTACAAAACATTACCACAGCACTGACCTACTCAACAAATAACTGACGTTAAAATGCATTTCACGTCATACAAATATGGCCGACCATTTCTAGCGCTAAAACTACAATTCCAATTTTTAATTGCTATATCTCCGTCAACATTTAGATATTTAATAAAATAGACACGCGAATACACATTTATTAATATCAATTTCAAATCAACAATTGAAAAATCGACCACTAAACAATGAGGGCACAAGCCTATTTGTTATAAAGGTATAGAAGATATAAGCAAATAACATATTGATTTAATGGGACACAAACTAACTTATCCTGTGATGTCATTATCGTTACAAATTTTGCTAAATAACTTTAAGTATCTTATGCACCTTAACTTACAACCTTAAACTTAAATATCATGTTTTGCTTGAACGATATTTTTCCCATTAAAAAGCAATACTTATAGAACACACAAATTTCAAAATTTTTCATTGTTTTGAAAATTTCAAAAGTAACGCCACTAAAACCACTGTAGCTCGTAAACTAATGATCCGAATATCATGAATTTTGGAACATATCATTTAAAGATTGGTACTATCGAAATTTGTCAATAGTGGCGTAATCTATATGTGATTTTACGAACTTATATGTATACGAGTTATGTGTTATCCATATCCATCTCTTTTATATTTAAAGGGATCAAAAGTTTAAAGAAATCGGTAATCCAATGACGTCATGTTTAATTTCTATAATCTTTCCCTGTATAAATTGTTATCTCTATTATATAAAGAAGTAAAAAAGAGATATGTACATAAAAGCGTTAATAAATTGTCGGTTACTACTTACAGTTAGCTCGTGCAACACATAAAGTTTTGATATAATAAATGTGATAAAGAAGAATAAATAAAATCGATTACTATTATTATTATATGGTTAAATATTAAGCGCTAAAATAGAAATTCTAATATTAAATAGCTATATCTCCGTCAACTTTTGAATATTTAAAAAAAACTAAAAAAACCAATAGTGATCCGTTAGTGATTTAAAAAATCCGTTAGAGATAAAAAAATCCGTTAGTGATTTAAAAATATCCGTTAGTGATTTAAAAATATCCGTTAGTGATTTAAAAATATCCGTTAGTGATACGTCAGATACTTTGATAAAAACTTTGAAAAATTTGATAAAATAAAGTAATAAACAAGAATAAACAAAATCGATTGTTTATTATTTACTATACAGTTATTCATACTTTAAAGAACTACATATATCACTAAATTTTCGATATTTAAAAAAATAAAAAAGCCAACAGATGTATTTTGGGTCATCCATAAATTACGTTACTCAAATTTTATGTTATTCTGAGCCCCCCCTCCGCTCTTCGTCACTTTTTGCAGCACCCAGCTCCTTTGGTGTGATGTCACACATTTTTAATTAATACATTATTAATTGAATAAGTGCGTAGTGCCGAAAGTAAAGATTTCAATAGTATTTTTTAAATTTCGGGATGAAATGATCATTTTTTAGGTCGCACAGAATTTTTTAGAAACTTACTACACAATGTTTCAGTGTTTAAATAAAAGACTTTTTTTTGTTCTTTTTAGCTCCCACTGACGTTCGCAGTATGTAAGAGGCGACCCTGCTTCTTTTCACCCAATATTTACTATAGATTGCAGGTAACGTTATAAAGCTTCAGACCTTCAGATTTGTGAAATGTATTGTTGTAAGTACGCATAAGTCGTACTTATCCTTCCTATTTTTAATATAAATGTTATTTATTTTATAAGAATTATATTACGTTATCTTTAATTTTAGTATTAATATTGTAATAAATAATTATTTGTATTTAGCGCTTGTAAACATTGACTCTGGTCTGTGGAGATTTTATATTGTTTTAATGCTGGTAACTCAGTATTGGCACATTGTGATGTGAAATAAATCATTATATATTAATCTGCACGCTAGTCAGAAAGTCAGTCTTCTCCTGAGTCTCAACCAAGTGTTTACTAATTGTACTTCGTTCGTACAATACTCCAATTGTAACATCTAAGTATTCAATAGTGAGCACATTTTAACTATTAATCAAATTATAACACTAGAATTACATTTTGTTTTATATCTGGCATCTTTATTAATCCAATAAAATACTATTGTAATTAAGTACGTAGATATAATATTACAACGAATAAATGATATATTTTAATAAAAGTGTTTGTATTAATAGTAATAAAAAGATACTAATTGTTCAACCGTCGTATGTTGCAACGAGGTTACTTTAGACCGCTCAAGTATTCTCTAATTGCAACAATACACCGTCTTAACAAGAATCCTATTAATCATCTGAAGAGACTTAATTCTTATCAACGTGAGTAATTCAAGAAGGTGGATGATCGTCAAACTGAAGAATCTACTTCCAGTAACTAGCAACACTGCGTGATGTATTAGCAAGCTGAGTAATCTCCTTCTAGAACGAGCATCAGACCTCTTTTTACAACATTGATGTCAGGTGTAACATCCGCCTTCGAATATACTCACAACATTGGTGTCAGGTGGGGTCTCGAAGAGATATTCCTACACATAAATATCCAAGAGGTACGCCCAAAAATTTTTTCTATATATTCTACACCTGGATGCAGATCAATTAATCTGGATGCCACTACGCCGATGGATTATTTCCAAAAATTGCCGAAGAGTACGAGATAGAACGTCAATTCATCTGTATTTCACATAATTTTTCTACAAGTCCGGTGGATGCAAAACTACAGCCCGCCGAACCAGAAAAAAAGAAATCTTTTGCCGCCATGCGAATGGATGGATGCTTCTAGAACACATGGAATAATCTAAATCGATGTTGGTCGCGTCCAGAGCCCTGCACACAGCTGTTTATAGATCATAATCACTGATAAGAAAATCTTTAAGTATAATAAGACAGTATCTTTCTTTTTGTATATAATTATTATTATAAATTGATAATTGTATTTTTTTTATTAATAGCATTATTTTTAACGAGGCTATCATTTTTTTTAGTATTATATTCAGTACTTTTGAATATTTACTATAATCCAAGCATTTTTTAGTAGCAACGTTGTTAATGAGGCTATTGATATTTTTTTTTAGTATTATATTCAATACTTTTGAATATTTGCTATAATCCAAGTATTTTTTTGTAGCATCCTTGTCCATCATTGAAGCTATTAATTTTTTTATAGTATTATATCCAATACTTTTGCATATTTACTATAATATTTTTTATAATTGTTTCCGCAATTATACTAATTTATGTTAATATTTTTTTAGAACAACATCTTTTTTTGAACGAGAGGGAATTTTGAAAAGGAGAAGTAAAGAGCTGAAGCAGTTAGATAGCAGTCTGTTCAATCAGAGAGACTACCTTCCTGTTACAACTGCGGTGTCTGAACCCCATCGGAAATTTCCTGTGAGTTACTGTTTTCGCTAACAATTTTTCCTTGTCAGAATCCTATTTTTCGGAGAGTCGTTTATTGGTACAAAATAATCTTTAGTCTGTATATTATATATAACTTTAATTAAGTACAATGGCACCGAACGTTCATTCCCTCACATTAGTTGAGAATACAATCAATCTAATTAATGAGTTTTCAAAAAATTTAGAAGTCCAATCAACATCCTTAACAATAGTTGAATTAAAAATCAAAAACTTAGATAAAGCTTGGGTTAAATATAGTAATATCGTAGAAGCACTGCTTCCAATTCTAAAAAATGAAGAAGCTACGGCTATCGTTAGTAAGTCTATGGAAGTTGAAAGTATTTATGACGACACTCTTATTTACTTGTTGAATTATAAGCAAACATTTGAGAATGATACACATATTGTAGACGACTCAAAAAGCATAGATTCAATAAAAAATCTGAACTTAAGTCCAATGCAACTAACCGTTTTTGATGGAGAATATACTAATTGGCAAAGTTTCATGGAATTATTTACAAATTTAATTCGTAATAATAGCAAACTATCAAACATTGAAAAAATGCATTATTTAAAATTAAATTTGACAGGAGAACCACTCAAACTCATAAAGAATTATCCTTTAACAAACGATAATTATGAAATTGTTTGGAACATCCTTTGTAAACGTTATGACAATAAGGTAGCACTTATTGAAACCTGTTTGAACAATTTAATAAACTACAATGTTATACGTTTAGAATCAGAAACTAATATCAAAAATTTTTTAGACGAAATTAATGAATCGATTAGAGCATTAACCGAGTTGGGAATATATTCTAATCATTCAGATTTTATTTTTATACATTTTTTAAAGACCAAGTTAGATTTTAACACATTAAAGGAATGGGAAAACAGAAATACTTCTGAATTACCAACCCTAAATGATTTTACGAATTTTCTTGAAACACGGTGGCGCACTCTAGAAAGAAGAAGGCATGTTGAATTTAAAACAGATTCAAGTCATTCTATTTCTAGTAGTGAACCAGTTTCAAGTGAACAATTTGCTAACGAAGTCGAAACAAAATTTAAAACTTTTTTTTGTAACTATTGTAAAAAAAATGGTCATTTAGAGAAATATTGTTTTATCAAGAAGGAAAATGCGGATACGGTATATCCTGTCGCGCAAATTAATATTTGTAGGAGAGATACGGTATTTTCAAAACCTTCTGTTTATTGTAAAAGATCGAGACATCTTGAATCTGATGGTCCTCAAGTATCTTTTACTAAAAATACAAAACAAAATTCACGTTCTTTTTATAATCACCATTTACGTAAATTTAATAGTTTAAATAAAAATATTGAGATTAAAGAAATACAAAATACCAATGATATAACAAATTTTAACTGTAACAATGAAAATGTTATTGACAAGCAAACAGCTGACACTGTTCAATTCAGAATAGTCGCAGCCAAAGCAAAGACTGTATCATTTTTATTGGACACTGGTTCTCAAATTTCTTTAATTAAACAAAATATTTTAAAAAATAATATCAAAATAGATAGTACATCTAAAGTGTTATTAAAGGGAATCTCTGAAGGCACGTCTTATACTTTAGGTTCACTAAAAACTTCTATAATTTTAGATAGTTCTAGGTCGAAACATACTTTTCAGGTTGTGTCAGAGGATTTCCCCATTAAGCATGATGGAATCATAGGATTAGATATTTTACGTACATTTAAAGCAGTAATTAATTTGGAAACAAACAGCGTACAATTCTCACAACATGGCAAAATATTTGAATTACCATTAATAAACATAAACAGTATTATCGTACCAGCACGTACTAGGAAATTAATTCCTATGTCGGGTTCTACGGTAGGAGTTTGTGTAGCCAAGGAATTGCTACCTGAAGTTTTTTTAGCCAACGCATTAATTAATCCTGTTAATAATACTTTTTATATATCAATAACTAATTCCTCAGCAAAAGATGTAATACTTAACAATTTTAAACCAGATATTATTCCAATAAATAAATTTAATTTTTACCATTTTTTGAAAAGAAATCCTAACGATCCTAAAAGATCCTTACGACATCTTTTATTTAATAATATAGACTTTTCAAATGTTAATTCAAAATACTTAACAGATTTAATGGAAATCTGTAATAATTTTAATAACATATTTTTTTTCCCGGTAGATAAGTTATCTTGTGCGAGTGCACTGAGTAACTCACCTAACCCTGTAAACATTAAGCCGCATAGATTATCTCATGCGCATAAAGAAATTGTTGAGAAGCATATCCAAGAACTGTTGGCTAACAACATTATTGAAAAATGCGACTCACAGTTTAACGCACCTCTGTTAATGGTACCTAAAAAAGCAGATGTGTCGGGGAACAAACAATTTTGCGTTGTAATCGACTATCGTAAACTTAATGAACAGACGACAAGTGATGTTTATACTTTGCCTCTCGTACTTGACATACTAGACCAACTTAGTGGTGCAAAATATTCTTCTACGATTGATTTAGCTACAAATAAATTTACTAGTAATAAACCAAAATTTAAATTAAATTTTGATAGAAGGGTCAATTTTTTTTTTCACCTAGAAAGTATACGGTAGTTAATAGGAATAGATTGAAGAGATTTTGTACCAATGAATAAAACCTTGACGAATAAGATGGATTTTGTCAGGGATGATTGTTTTGTGAAGCAGTGTTAACTCTATACGATGGGATCAGAATCGTTGTCGACACTTTGCTTCTCTTTTTGTTTTTTTTCCAGAATTGTAACTCGTATATTTTGTTTTTATACGTGTCCCTTTTTTTTTGGAAGGGGGTGTTGTGATAGTACGACATCGTCCTATCTTCCTTTTTCTTTTTCCTGGAAAGAAACGCATATGTTTTGTTTAATATGCGTTCCTTTTTTAGGGTTGAAGGGTGTTGTAAGTACGCATAAGTCGTACTTATCCTTCCTATTTTTAATATAAATGTTATTTATTTTATAAGAATTATATTACGTTATCTTTAATTTTAGTATTAATATTGTAATAAATAATTATTTGTATTTAGCGCTTGTAAACATTGACTCTGGTCTGTGGAGATTTTATATTGTTTTAATGCTGGTAACTCAGTATTGGCACATTGTGATGTGAAATAAATCATTATATATTAATCTGCACGCTAGTCAGAAAGTCAGTCTTCTCCTGAGTCTCAACCAAGTGTTTACTAATTGTACTTCGTTCGTACAATACTCCAATTGTAACATCTAAGTATTCAATAGTGAGCACATTTTAACTATTAATCAAATTATAACACTAGAATTACATTTTGTTTTATATCTGGCATCTTTATTAATCCAATAAAATACTATTGTAATTAAGTACGTAGATATAATATTACAACGAATAAATGATATATTTTAATAAAAGTGTTTGTATTAATAGTAATAAAAAGATACTAATTGTTCAACCGTCGTATGTTGCAACGAGGTTACTTTAGACCGCTCAAGTATTCTCTAATTGCAACAATACACCGTCTTAACAAGAATCCTATTAATCATCTGAAGAGACTTAATTCTTATCAACGTGAGTAATTCAAGAAGGTGGATGATCGTCAAACTGAAGAATCTACTTCCAGAAACTAGCAACACTGCGTGATGTATTAGCAAGCTGAGTAATCTCCTTTTAGAACGACAATCCGACCTCTTTTTACAACATTGATGTCAGGTGTAACATCCGCCCTCGAATCTTACTCACAACAGTATTTTCAAAACGAATTTAACTTACAAAAGAATTCATGTTGCTGACTTATGAAGAGCACAACACAAACGAATAGAGGAGTTAAAACACTTAACAGCTAAGAAAGAACTGATGATCTAAAATTACATCAAGCATCTTATATATCGAAATGAAAGGTCCAGATCGGCGGCCATGACAGTTTTGCAAAAGCCTCTGTCCATGCAAAATACAAACACAAATAGTAAAGTAACAATTCATACTCGTCAGGTGAAAGTGAAACAATGTTCGGAGAGAGAATGAGAGGAAAATACTTGTACTTGCATAAAAACAATGTCCACATGTTATTTGGAGCAAATAACTTAATATGATGTTTTTATGTGAGGAATGTAGAGTCCAAACTAATTAATGGATGTTGAGCGTTGCCCGTTGCGGCTTCTATTTTCGAACGTCGACTTTTAACGAAACAATTTCTTTATTACTTTCGGATTATTAAATTTAACAATGTGTATAACTGCATCCTACGATTGATATTTCTATATAGGCTTGCCACCTTTTAAACATGATAATGGGCTTGTGTCCTCATTTTTTAGTGGTCGATTTTTCAATTGTTCATTGAAATTGATGTTAATAAATGTGTATTGGCGTGTCTATTTTATCAAATATCTAAATATTGGCGGAGATATAGCAATTAAAAGTTTGAACTGTAGTTTTACCGCTAGAAATGGTCAGCCATATTTGTATGACGTGAAATGCATTTTGAAGTGAAGTGCTGTGGTAATGTTTTGAAATAATCAAGTCAAATCAAAGAATAATAAGTTTTTATTTTATTTAACCCTGTTACGGCAGACATAATATTGAAATTTTATTGTTTCTTGAAATTGCTGTAAATAATATTTGATATTTTCATATATAAATACATATAGCAGAGATTTATGGGCTGTAAGGTTGGGAACCTGTAAACTTGTCAGAGTTCTGTCAAGAATATATCTCTGTTGTATAAAAGAGGTAGTAACTATCGATTGTGATGTCACATGCATTTGGAATATGTACAACTTGAATTCGTTTAATAATTAAAGAGACAAAATGACTTTTTTACATGTTATATCTCCTAACATATAAGGATTTATTAAAAAATAATTGAACATTTGAGGTTCTAGTAACCCACTTTATCAATATATAGTCCATTTTTATAGAAATTAAGACATAGGACACAAACCCATTTCTTTTTCAGTAGAATGGAACACGAAGTCGAACCGACCCAGTACACATTTTGGAGTAAATTCTACTTAATTTCTATTACATATCATGAATTTTTTGTCTGGAACGTGTTCGTTTTCTATTCAGTCGTTCATAGGAAAGGTCCTATTTATGAGCTACAGACATTGCAACGACGGTTCACTGCTGAATTAAAAGCGGAGTCGGTTTATGATTTATGACCGGAGTTATAAACTTAAAACTAGCAGGGGTATAAAACTTAATTGAATTCTACATTTTAGGGTCTGCAAAATATAAATATTTAAATGAAGAAATAAATAGATGTAATCTTTAGTACGGATCGTGATTTTTTTAATGAATATTATTCATCTTCAACAATACTCGTTATATTAGTTTTTTACATTGTTTTGGTCATTCAAAAATCCACGATCGGCAGGTCTGCGTTAGGTTTAAAACCTCTGTCTTACCATCGCTAAGTACTATCTTCGTTTATATATATTCTATTCGGGGATTGAGGGAGATAGCGTCTGTCTATTACCGTTAAAGAAATATTTGTTGAAAAAGGATAGCATATACTTTAAACATCTGTACAGAACGAAATATTATACAAGTATACAAGTGTAACGGTGAAAAATATATTTTACTTGTCTAACGCATCTCGTTTCTCTCTCACTTTTAATAAATAAACTTTCATTTACAGAATAAATGAAATGAATGTGAATTTAAAAAAAATATATCCATGTGGGAAAGAAACAGAAATACTTAATGAATGATGTTGGAAAAAGAAAAAATATTATTATGAAAAACTAACACAAAATCTGTGACAGGTAGAGAACTTGTAAAGCGTTAGAATAGAATTGTACGAGTGACTCGAACTTCACCAAATTGTTTACTGGGGAATGTATACCGACTTTGACTCCGCCTTGAACTCCGCACTGTGGATTTTACCCTATAAAAATATATTTAATTAACTAATGGTCAGAGTGTTAGCATGGATGTGCTATTAAAAGTATCTTTAAATATATGTATGATTATGATGATTTTAATTGAAATAAATCACGTTTGAGATACCAATACTTTAAGAACAGTACATATAATAGGTATACATTCATAGAATTTAAAATATTATTCACAATCAAAATGAATCGTAATCCTGTTAAAAAAAATGGTCAATTGTGCAGTGCTTCAAAAGGGAATCAGCGCAAACCAATTTTTAACTAGTTTATGCTGGACTGTAGCAGATTTACACTAAACTGAATTTAAGATAAATTTGAACTGGATAGATTAGAATCAATGTTAGATTTACATTGAATTATAATAGAACCTGTGATAAATTTATACAGGATAGAATGAAATTTGCCAATGAGGTCCATTCCCAGTAAACATTTTGGAGTAAATTCTACTTAATTTCTATTCGTTCGTTTTCTATTCAGTCGTTCATAGAAAAGGCCCTTTTTATGAGTTACAGACATTGCAACGACGGTTCACTGCTGAATTAAAAGCGACTCCAGTTTATGATTTATGACCGGAGTTATAAACTTGACACAGTTAAAGGCCTGTTGTCTTCGTCAGGGATGCACATATGTGATATCACATATGCGTAAATATTTATGATTATGTATGCACTTAATCAATTTAACTTGATAACAATCAAACTCGGAAAATTTGGTATCGAACCCGAATACAAAATTTGACAGCATTAATTTTATTTTATTCATATTTTTTAAATATTTTAGAAAAGTAATAAAAATTTAATTTCTTCATTGTACGTGGTTCGTTGCCCTGCTTAAACTGTACAACTAATAGTTATCTTGCAATGATATTTTTCTTGTATTCGATAATATAAAATATTCTCCGTTAAGATGTTGAGAAGTGGTTGGCAAGCCATTTTAGAGCACCAATTTCTTATGTTTTTGCTTTTGTTTTTACGTCATCTTATATAACGTGCACCAGGTCAAACACCTCCTGGAGAAATGGCGTTTCGTAATCTTGGGAGGAGGTGACGGTATAAGCTGGCCATCGCTGGACCAGATACTTAATTGCCCCAGCTAATTGTAATAAATATATCATTATACTTTTATTGGAATGAACGTGTAAAAGTTGTATAAATTTGAAACCATTATTTTTTACATTCTAAACATTTTTTGTTTTTGTTTTTTAACATTAATTTAATTTGGGTTTAGCTAAACATGAGTCGTGTTCATACATTTTTGGCGTCTAAACTTGAGAGTAAGATTTGTAACCTGTAGAATTGTAAATACAAATGTTTCATTTATGTAGCAGATGTTTAGGCGTAAATGACACGTAAATGCTACATAAGTGTATTTAGTGGAAAAGCACTTGATTTTTACGATTTTAACCTTTTCTAGTAGGGATGTGAACAATGTTATCATCTTTTTCTCTGACGTAATGCATCATGAATGGGCTTGTGTCCTCATTTTTTAGTGATCGATTTTTCAATTGTTGATTGAAATTGATGTTAATAAATGTGTATTGGCGTGTCTATTTATTAAATATCTAAATGTTGACGGAGATATAGCAATTAAAAGTTTGAATTGTAGTTTTAGCGCTAGAAATGGTCGGCCATATTTGTATGAAATGCATTTTAACGTCAGTTATTTGTTGAGTAGGTCAGTGCTGTGGTAATGTTCTGTAGCTGTTGGTAGTCGAAATAATCAAGTCAAGTCAAAGAATAATAAGTTTTTATTTTATTTAACCCTGTTACGGCAGACATAATATTGGAATTTTATTGTTCCTTGAAATAGCTGTAAATAATATTTGATATTTTGATATATAAATACATATAGCAGAGATTTATGAGCTGTAAGGTTGGTAACCTTACACAAGCATTGTGATGTCACATGCACTTGGAATGTGTACAACGTTGAATCCCTTTAATAATTAAAGATACAAAATGACTTTTTTAATTGTTAATAGCTCCCAACATATAATGAGTTATTAAAAAATAATTGAACATTTGAGGTTCTAGTAACCCACTTTATCCATATATAATACACTTTTATAGAAATTAAAACATAGGACACAAGCCCATTGGAATATTGTAGACATATCGGAAAATAATATTGCATGGAAAGTGTAACTTTAGGTTAAGCTTTAATTTAGCAAATAAATATTAACAAATAAATGAATATCAATAACAAATAAAAGACTTATTTTTTTAAATATAGTTTCTCGGACTTCCTAGGCACGTAGCCTTTTATCGCCCCTAATATTGTTCTGCTTCTTCTTATACTTTATATCCAGACAACAAGAATGATCTATTCATGGCTATTGCAGTTATAAATTTCGGTTTCTCCAATTAATGACGGTAATTCGGTAATCCAATTCATGACGTACGACATCAAAGAGAAAGTTACAAAATAATGCCCTTAATTTCTATTTTTCAAACTAGACCTTGTGTTGATAACCTTAGCTATTATGATTTTTGTCTCTTTAATGATCGGTTCTTTATGAGTTCAGCATCTAAAGAGTTGCCATCTCTGTTATACAACAGTGAAAGAGTAAAAAAAGGTAGCATACCCAAATAATACCAACTTAACGGCTCAATATGTACTCGTATTTATAAGGTGAACAACTACTTTTTATACAAAAAGAATACTACTGTAATTTCATTGGATAAGGGGAAGGAGGGGTTTTTCTTTCTTTTTGTTTATTAGTTCTTTTATTGTATTAAAAATTATCGAGGTTTCGAAAATTATCGAAAGAAATCATCTTTTTTTCATCGTGTGAGAGTTAAAAAAAATTTATTTCTTTAAAAAAAATTAATTTGGTTTGGTTGCCTACAAGAATCGTAAGTTTTTATATTTTTTAGACTACAAAGTAATGAAAAAGGGTACAAAGGTACACTTTTCGAAACCTTAGTATTTATAGATCAAAATGTCGAGCGAAAGAACAAACCAACGTCGAATCCTTCAATAGTGAAATATTAAATGTGATTAAAACTTTTCCTGTTAATACTATATTTTTGTTAAGTGATTCAAATTTATTTAGTGAATTATTTAAATATTTAAAAATTTGTACAATAGAATTATAAAATGTTAAATATATATATATAAAAAGTGTTTGTTGGTGGCTATAACGAATAAAATTCAAGACAAATAAGTAATAAAAAAAAATACTATCTATACGATAGTACGATAATGCTCTTCAATTGAGCTATCTCGGTTGTTGACATTTCTCGGGCTATTACAATTCCATTGTCGTAAAACAAGAAGAAAATAAAACGACCTTGTTTGGCTCATCTATCGTTTTTCCATTTGTTTGGTTTATTTAAGGTAGTTGGGTTAAGAACTATAACTGAATTTATATAAAACTGCACTGTATATTGATTAATTTGCCAATGAAAATTCCAAATATCTAAATATTTTTATTCATTTCGCAATATTACAGAAGTTATTAACGATTGGAATAGTCATTGTTTCCCTTCAATAATTAAAGATTTCAATATAATGTCGTGATATGAAATGGAGTACGAGTTATACACTGCATTGTGTGGAGTAAATCATGTTTGATTTTTCTCCACTCCTAGAGGTGTGTAATGCCAGCCTTTATAGACTCCAAACTCGCAGAGTTTGGGCAGAAATTGTATCTGCATGTGTTAAGGAGGTACAGGACGTACCGTCAATGGAAAAAGTTTATCTCTCGGTAATACGAAATGCAAAATACGAAGTACATGAGGGACGAGCAAATATTGGGACTGTACCTTTGAAAATGAATTTTTCAATTCCCTATTAAACTGCCTGAATATGACTATTTGTAATCATGTATAAAAAGAATACTATCAACCCTAAGTCTCTAAAATTTTGAGACAGCGTGTATTTTAACTATTTGTATCGACCCTCCAAATTCCACGACGTTTTCATCATTTACGTTTACGTCCTATACCTCCTTAAGGTATGCAGAGAGAAAAATCTCAATGAAAAATAAATAACATTACCTATTACTTTGGGATAACAACGTAAATATTACGCAGTAAAGAAAATCTAACTTGAAATAGATATATTTGTCAGTTTTTGAATATTTAATAAAACAAAAACGCCAATATACGTTTAATAACCAATATTTCAACAATGAATTAAAAATTGACCCGTAAAAATGAGTTCACAACCCAGTCCTAGATACACATATAATTTTTATTGATCGTACGTAACTCGTATTGTGGAAGAACTAAAATTAACTACTAGGCTTACCAAGAATGAAGGTATATTGCCTTGTTGCTGTGAAAGTAAGAGCAATAAACAGACGATAAATTATAATATGATTAAATCTTACATTCATATAATTTTCAATTGTTGCTCTTAATAAATCTACTATACATTACTTTCCGGAAGGTGGTCATGTTGATGTATTCCGGAAGTAGAGGATATACGATTTCCAAGAAAGTTTTTAAAAGTTTATTAATGTTGTACATTGAAATTACTAGTTATTAATTAAACACTGCAGTGTTGATTGATTCACTTTACGTCGTCTAAATTAACCTTCATTCTAATTTTCCGTTTTGTCTCAAAAATTTTGTTCATAGTGTGTTTTGTTGTACATTTGAGTTTTAGTGACGAAGGGGATGTTTAATGAAATGAATTGTTATTTTTGCTTAATTTACCTTTTATTTTTATTCTTATATTTTTACAACATTTTACAATATTTTATAAGTAATACTAATGCTTCTAAGGTGTGAATATTTAAGAGTATGTCTACAACGATAATGACAGCTCGACAGCCCAAGTCGAAATTTTGACCCTATTGACAACCTAAAAGATCCCGTTTCTGTGATATTTTACATACTATTTTTGCTCCTGCCTACATGTGGCAGTTATAGGACAAATTACGATGTTTAGGTTCAAATGTGGATGATATTTAAAACCTATTCAGCACTAGCCATGCCTTAGCTACGCCCTCAATTTATAGTCATATAGTTATATTGACAAATTTAGTTTATATTATTTATTACGCGGTGTTGCCAAATATATACAGGGTGTCCCAAAATTCAACGATAAGCCGGCACCAGAAGGTGGTCCTGCTCAGCATGACTACACAAGAAAAAAAGAAAAAAAAATTTATCTCATTTTGTTTAGGAATTAGAAAAAAAAATAATTTTTTTTCGAAAATTGAAACACTTCTAGTTTTTACACAAAATTTAATCGAAATTATTTTTTTATTAATTAATTAATAATTAATTAATTTTTCGAAATTATGACGAAGGTAAACACAAAATATTTAAACTTATACAAACGTATAAATACATTTCTTAACATTCTTTTTGTCCATCTAAGTTTCATACAGTAATAAAATAGCTCAGACTTAAAATAAGACGAGAATCATGATTTCATTTAGGATCAAGCGAGGGTCATATAATCATGTGTAGTATGATACGAGGTTCACTTTACTGTTTTCAGGGAGAAAAGAGTGGCAAAGATCCATTTTAGGATTAGGATAGGTTTAAAATTTCGACTCGAGTGTATTTAAAAGTGACGATAAAACCTATCAAACTTTATGCAAAAAAACAGCAAAAGCAAGGAAAGGACTTCAAAGGGCGGTATTACAGATTTGGTTTACACCTCTCTTCAACACCGCTTTTTTGGTTACGAGACCGAAATTTGAAACGGCAGTGGTCATATGGATCATTCTTTTCTCGGAATGTAAGGTTTGAAAAGAGGAAGACATAATGGGGGCCAGAGAAATCACAAAAGAAAACCTACCTAACTATCACGTTTGTGACATAAACCAGCGCCACTGTGTGGATATTTGGCACTAATGTTATTTGCATGCAATAGGAAGTGAATGGTAGAGATCCCAGTAAACATTTTGGAGTATATTCTACTTAATTTCTATTACATATCATGAATTTTTTGTCTGGAACGTGTTCGTTTTCTATTCAGTCGTTCATAGGAAAGGCCCTTTTTATGAGCTACAGACATTGCAACGACGGTTCACTGCTGAATTAAAAGCGGAGTCGGTTTATGATTTATGACCGGAGTTATAAACTTGACACTAGCAGGGGTATAAAACTTAATGGAATTTTACTTTTTAGACTCTGCAAAATATAAACATTTAAATGAAGAAATAAGTAGATGTAATCTTTAGTACGGATCGTGATTTTTTTAATGAATATTATTCATCTTCAACAATACTCGTTATATTAGTTTTTTACATTGTTTTGGTGATTCAAAAATCCACGATCGGCAGGTCTGCGTTAGGTTTAAAACCTCTGTTTTAGCATCGCTGCTCGTTTAAACACATTATATTCGGAGATTGAGGGAGACAGCGTGTGCCTATTACCATTAAAGAAATATTTGTTGAAAAAGGATAGCATATACTTTAAATATCTGTACTGAACGAAATATTATACAAGTATACAAGTGTAACGGTGAAAAATATATTTTACTTGTCTAACGCATCTCGTTTCTCTCTCACTTTGAACTTAAAAAAAATATATCCATGTGGGAAAGAAACAAAAATACTTAATGAATGATGTTGGAAAAAGAAAGAATACTAGAAAGAATAACTAATACAAAATCTGTGACAGGTAGAGAACTTGTAAAGCGTTAGAATAGAATTGTACGAGTGACTCGAACTTCACCAAATAGGGCACTTCACCAAATTGTTTACTGGGATAAATATCAGAAAAAAACCATTGCGAGTTATAAAGCAGAACCCGAAACAGGGATACTTATTTGTTAAGGAATTAAACAAATATTACAAGTTTTGTGTAAAAAATAGTTCATTTTAACTAATTTTAATTTCTATGTCTAATTTCAATCAGTGCCGCATTTTATATATATATATATATGTTTATTATATATTTAAGTTAGTGCCGAACTGAAAATTTTAAAATCTTTTGAACCGACGATTGAAATGCATTTTTTTGCATACAATTTACTATTACGAAGACACGATAACATGACAGGTTTCAAATATTTTTCTTTACTTACTAGTACAAACAGTGCATCAGTTTGAGGATGTCTTTAATTTCTATTTCGCATAATGATTCTACTAATTAATAAACGAATATGCGACAAACTACAAGGTACGTCAGAGTATATTGAAATACAAATACGACTAGACGATCAAGGTCACTATCCAACAAACTAATTCCAAAATGTCACATTCAGACATGGTACGCCTGGAATATATGCAATACATTAAACCTCCTGTAACTCAATGACTTACAGTAATCGAATTACTGGATTTCTTTAATGTGAACTGTATTACAACACCAAATGTTTAAAAATATTTACGTTTTTAATTGATGATTTACAAGGTTTTATTCTTATCTAGTCTATTTGAAATTGAAATTTTTAAGATAAGTACTTAAACTTAGGTTACTATTTCTAAACTTAATAAACAGTGCATTCTAAGCCACACTCACGAAATTATAAAATTAATCGCTTAGCTTAGGGATTGGGAATCGAGTTTTTTTAAATTCTTATTGTTCTCTATTCTTATTATCTATTATTATGTGTGGTACACATTGGTGCGACTTAAATATGCGATATCCTATATTTATACTTTTTATTAGTCTATCAAATATCCATAGACTCTTTTGTATATCCGCACCAAACACATTTTCTCCTAATCTCCACACCATTTTCATTGTTAAATCCGCCTTCTTCACTACGTCCCTTGTCTGCGCCTCTTCACCATTGTTTTTTTTTGAACGTGTACTCTAGGTACCTAAATTCCTCTACCTTCTCAATGTCATCTGTTTTTTAATTTCCACTTTCTACTTATCACTTTTTGGAGCACCATGATTTAAGTTTTTTCTGCATTAAGCACTAGCCCTTTCCTGTCTAGGTATCTCCCCAGTCGATCTATCATCTCCTGCAGTTCTCCCTCCCTTTTCGCTAAAAGGACTATGTCGTCTGCGTAAGCTAGTCTGTTTTTTCCGATTACCACCCCTCCGTCTTGACCCCTTTGCATTACTTCCTCCATATCTGATATGTAAATCGCAAATAACGCAGGGCTCAAAGGGTAACCTTGCCTTATACCCTTATCTGTCCGGAACTCTTCTGACTCGTCTTCTCCAACTCTTACTCTCATTTTAGTCTCTCTATGAATTTCTTCAATTCGTTCAATTAGATTCTCATCAAGTTTTTTCCTTCTTATTAACTGATTATAAACATTATTGGATTATTTCAACAATAAGAAATAAGAAAATATTTCGATTAATGCTTAAGTGACCGCCATTCCCCCATCTTTCCCTAATTGTGATATAAAAACAGTAGCCTTTTATCGCCCCTAATATTGTTCTGCTTCTTCTTATACGTTATATCCAGTAAAGTACTTAATTAAATGAAGAAAATGTTTGATTGCGATGGGACAAAAATGAAGAAGTTAAGATAATCATGTATAAAGTGCCATTTGTACTTAGTTTTAGTTTTAATTTTATGTGAAATTTTTGTTGTTTGGCATTTGGGTGTAAATGCTGTGATATTTAAAGTGAAAAACATTTATGTTCAAAATATAACACTAAATTTTATTGATCGGTTTTTGTGAACGAATACGCATGTATAGGCATAAAGTTTGTGTCTATTTGGCAAA
Organism: Panorpa germanica; assembly: GCA_963678705.1. Taxonomy (NCBI): domain Eukaryota; kingdom Metazoa; phylum Arthropoda; class Insecta; order Mecoptera; family Panorpidae; genus Panorpa; species Panorpa germanica. The sequence continues at coordinate 6,205,923 of OY783205.1, forward strand.
CATATGAAATTCGTTCACGAACCTTCATTTTCGGTGAAGCGTCGGTAAATAGAACAGATCAAAGCGTATGAATTTGTTAATTTTTGCCAAGTAAGTATATTAATCTTACTTTTGTTTTATTGGAAAAGCTACTGTAGCAACGCCAGATTGCAGTGTATCCAGTGCGAATTTGTGTTAGACTTATTACAGATTTGTTAATTTGTCATAGAATTTTTGTAAAATCTTCGATTTCATTTTATGCAAAGTAAATTTATCTTACATTCCAATAAATCTTGTATAAATTTGCTCTTGATTTTACTATTTATTATTTAACTATTTTTTTTTACCTATTTACTATATAGTTATTTCGGCTAATTATTTTTTTTTATTCGAAATTTTTCTCACACTAAGCATATCGCTCTTTTCTCACCATTAATTGTATCAAATTTTAAAAAAAATTTAAACTTTAAAGAATTTCTTTTTATACACAGTTGATCAACTGGTTCAATTTCATTTAATGCATCATCACTTTCATCTAATGTCGGCCTTTTTGTCAGGTTGCACTACTAACACCTACATTCAACGACATTTTTGCGGCAAAATGTCTTCAAACAATCGCATTGCAAATAATTTAAATTCACATTTATTTTCCTTTAAACCATTCGTTTCCGTTCGGCTACAAAATGTTGTAAATGACAAAATTATAAAATAAAATATTTAACAGATGTTTGTTTACCACATTTTATATTTCCTAAATTTACGACCTAACCTTTTTTGTAATTAAAAAAGGATGAACCTTTATGTTTCTATTTGTTTATTTTTCTAGCATTTTTTTTTTTAAATAACGTCAACGAGAAGAAGCGAGACTCTCAGGTCTCTCCTTATATGGTCTTGGTACCGTCTCAATAGTTTTCAGAAATGTCTCGTCTCGGTTTTACGAGACGAGAAGCGAGACGAGACGGGAAAAGTCTCGTACTCGTGTGAAACACTACTCTAGACCTTAGTTAATTATTATTTTATTTGTAGTATTTAAATATTTTAGTAATGTTAACACCAAAAGTTAATGTCTCTCCTGCTTCCAAAGTCAATTTGAAATTGAATAAATTGTGTATAGTTATAAATACTGCAATGAAACGTTGAATAATGCACCAGTGTGAACGCGCCTTTAGAGTTTTATGTTTCAGTTATCCAAAAAGTTAAATCAGTCAACTTGATCAGAAATTAACAAATAAATAAAATCTCAATAAATTCTATTTTAAATTTTTATTATAAAAAGTTTTTTATATACAAAAGGTAACAACAACTTAAATAAAATATCACTTAGTTAAAAAAAATCAACAAGAATTCCAATTCAAATTACAAAATAATTCGAACGGAACAAAACAACAAGTGGGTGAGGAAACAGGGAGAAGTAGGAGGGGTCAGGCAACATAAATAATAACAATCAACAATAACAACGCAACGTCAACAAAGTATGGCAAGTCTAAACACGTTAGAACATGTTCAAACTGTCATTTCATTTGTTTAGTACCCCTTCCAGCCACCAGATGACTTTCCTGAGGTGTGGTGGAACACGTGTTTGTAGACGGGCACATGAACGGGATAGGGTTGTGGTACAGGTACCTCGATCTTCTTCTCGACCTCCACGGGGTAGGGTTTGGTGATTTCATAAGGGATATGCTTCTCTACTGTGTAAGGGACTTTCTTTTCGATGATTTCTGTGACGACCTTGTAGATTGGCACTTGGACGGGATGTTCTACGGTGATGTATTCTGGGTAGGGTTGTGGAATGGGCACCTTCACGTATTGTGGAACTGCTACAGGGACTGGGTGAGGAATTGGTACGCCGATTTTCTGATAAACTGGCACGTGGACGGTGTTGGTTGATTCGGAAAGTGTTGAATGGACGTGACCCCCTTCGTCGCCACCGGAGACTTCTACACCGCCACCTCCGTAGCCGTGCTCATCACCAGAGTAACTGGGGGCTGCGCAGGCTAGACACACCAACGAGAGAACGCAAGCAATATTCTGGAAAATAAAGAAAAATGCCATTAAATTCTAAAAAGTTAACGATCAAATAACTTGTAAAAGTCAAAACAGACATAATATTATGATCGAATACTTCTTCAAGTGTACACTGCTGAAATAGATAGCACTGTTTCTTTTTAATTAGCTATGAATTTTTAAAAGATATCAATATAGATAATCCTGTAAACTACAAGTGGTTATGTGGAAGCTATATTAATATGAATGTAACAATATACAGTATTCAAAGCATAGAGATATAAGAATAGAGTACGCGAATGGTACGACCGTGTGTAAGAGGAAGCGATAAAGGCAAAGAGAGAGAGAGAGATAGCCTGCCGAGTATCCTATCTGTCTCTATCTCGGCGAACCGCTGCTACTGGCTTGTTTGATTGTGAGGTAGGAAGTAAGGAAGCAAACCGACGCAGTGCTCTGCTAGAAAGTGACACAGAGGACTTTCGCTAGCTATCTCTCTCTTTACCTTTATCGCAGTATTCAGCCTCTTGCACACTCTATTCTTATACCTCTGTGATTCAAAGTGTCTGCATAGTGTTGGCTTGTCCTAACCAAATGACAAAATGGCAAAACAAAAAACACTTTTCCTGACATTTCGTTCTCATGAAGTTTCAGCGACTTTAACATTAAGTTAAGTTCAATTTTCATAGAGAATTCGTATTGAAATAGGCAAGTGAATTGCATGAACAACAACGGGCCATTTACGAGTTAAACGTGCTACAGTTTATAAGTTAACAATAGTTCCAAATTATTAAATCAGTGACGTCAGAAACCTTTTGGCCGTGAAAAAGTAATTTCAATTTTAAGAAGTTGTATCTCCGTCAATTTTTAGAAATGTTTGTTTCATTTGATAAAGTTTTCCATTTTGAATTTACAGATTTAGAATGAGGTTGTGAATGTAACTGTAAACAACTGTATTTTATATTGATAAAGTTGATTATCTAATTATTTTTAAATTAGTATAATATTAGTAGATTAACACTTAAAATAACCGATTTCTGACGTCACGAGATACACGCCGTAATAAGTAATCTATTTTATTTATCATTTCATAATATCAAAACTTTATGTGTTGTTCGAGACAGCAGTAAGCAATTAGTAATTAATTAAATCAGTAAATACCGTCAATTAAAATAGACGCGAATAGACTGTGCAGCGAGATATCCAAAATGGAAATCAAATTTTAAATAGCTTAATTTTTCATTTGAAAAGATCTTTAAAGCATAAATTGTCTTTCAACAAAAGGTGTGATTTTAAATTAATAGAAAACCGCAATAATTTCGTGAAAAGTGGTGATTTTTAAACCTTGTTTCAAACTGCAAACTCGGAGGTTAGTAATAAAACGCAATATCTACAAATATGTCACCGCAATGATGGTTGTATGTTGAAAGTTAAAAAATGGTGCGCAATTTATAATGACACCGCTTGTTATAAACAGTTTACAAAAAACAAACGTAAAAACAAGGTAATTTTTCTATAAATTCAGGTGTTATACAAATATATGGTAAATGACTCGTAACTGTTTCAACATTTAAACCGGTTTATATGAATTAAAATACTTACGAAGAAGTTCATGTTGTTTTCTTGAATGATAAACACAACACAAAGATAAGGTTGTTGTCTGAGGACAGTTAGTGAGAGACTGATGTCCGTTTGATGCAACCGGATGCTTTTATACCGAAAAGAAAGGTGTAAGGTGGTCCAGTTAAACATTGGGTTGGGATCATCTGTCGGCCATGACACTCAAATACTGGGCGTAGTGTATCGCTTCGTTTGGAGAAAGTGTAGCAAAACAAACGGCACCACGGACCTGGTGCTTCTAGTACTCAGTGCATTGGCATACCGTCAGTCTGTCAGAACACACCGTTATTTTTTGTTTGTTTTTGTTGTTTCTCTCTTACCTTTTTACTTCGATCTCCGATCAATTTATTAGATTGTATTTTACTGTGTGTTTTGACTGGTTTTGTTTGATTTTTGATTTGTTGACGTTTATACCCTTTCACTGTTGCTTACTAACTTTTTTAGTTTCTGAAAAAACTGAATTCTTGACTTGAGGAAAGATATTTCAAAATTAATTAATTTTCTTATATTGTTATAAGTTTTTTTTCAATAATGCCGACAAGGTTTTAGCCAAGCAATCTTAAGTAGGTTAAATGTTTCGCATGATTGAAATAATGTCGAAAATGTTACGAGATATTGGGTTAGTTTGCGTTATGTGCATTTTGAGCATTTTCTGCAGTGCTGTGAAATTAATCGCTATTTGAAAAGATGCATCGCACTTAAGATGTTAATTTATTAAATGTTATTAAATTTAGATGTTAGTGTTATTAAAATGAATGCCAAGAAATACATTAACACCAGTTTAAGGTAAGGTAAGGTTGGATTAGAAGAAAAGTATAAGAAAGTCGTACGTACAATGGATACGGGTTTACTGTGACAACTACTGAGATCGGATCGGTAGACGTAACTTAACTGACAGTGTAGTTAAAATTCAATTATCAAAACGAATATGCCTTTGCGTTCTAAATAGAGACCCACATTTTGAAAATGTATTGTAAATTAATATTTTATCTGTTTATTTTTGATGAAAACAAACAATATTTTGTGTATGTGTATGATGCTTTAGATGATTTTTCCTTATTATTAATTACTTGTTAGTTGTTGTTGTTTGTTTAAATGCTTGTCTCCAGCATTATTCCGAATTATAATGTAGTTTTTGTATTTGTAAAGTGTAGATGTTTTTAAAATTGTATGGCGAATAATTTCTATAGACATTTTTTGCACATTATCATAATTTTTGTCGAAAGAAATTAGAAAAATTGACCGGCGAAACTGAAATTGTATAAGTATACAGTTCCGCAGCACAAATTTTAAAATGATTAAATATTGTTTTTTGTTTTATGCTATTTATGATTTAATAAAGTGTCCACAAATAAAGAAAAATTACAAAAACGTATTTCATACGGTTGCTTTTTTTAAAATAATTTGAAATGTTGTCTATTTGGTGTTTTTCTAAAAAATAGTTAAATTGTAAATGTCTCGGAAATAGTGCACTTCTGTTTTATAGGTAATTTAATAGCTAATGACTTCACTTACAACCTCTTAAAGGAATCGTAAGTAACCCTGTATATAATGTCAGGTCTCTTAATCATTCTATATGTGTCGTAGGTCTAATGTTTACCAAGTGTGGTATTCAAAACCAAAACCCTAAGGCCTGTCGCACACTGCAAGCGTATTTAATCATGGCATTTAAGCAGGCATGGTTGAGCGTTGAGGTAGTGTTGTGTATCCCATCAAGTTTTATATTATGAATGCTGTGAAAAAATAACCTCGATTACTTATTTCCCCTGTAATATTATACAACGAGCTAACAGAAGCGAAATTAATTCTTTGTCCAACTTTGAGTGACTGTACTAAAAAAAAAGTACTATGCGAGTTTGGCAAGTAACGTTAAGAGTTGACGCATTTAATAAGGATTCCAAAATGGTATGACACTTGCTAGAATATTTCTTAAATTTTGGACAATTTCTTCTTTCCCCAGATTTAAACCAATTTCTCTTACTAACTTAAAAATGATTATAGTGCACCCAAAGGCCGTAACTTTATGATTCTAGTTTGAGTGAGATCGATAAAGTCGTTTTACGAAGTGTGAGCGAGACAGATAGTGACGCTGACGTAACAGAGGCGGAGAGAGTCGTTTTATGAAGTGTGAGCGAGACATATAGTTTTGTGGTCGTAATCATCTCATCAGACTTCTATATATTTGCAATTCTGTCATTACATTCGGGAAAGATGGTCGTATCATATTACCAAAAATTAGATTATACGATTTCATGGCAGGTATGTTTTCTCGGGGCGTAAAGCCCATAGGCAGTTGGCTACAGTGACTAACGCATAATCATCTCGGTATATCTTTTTAAGTTAAGATGATGGATTGATTAATAAAAGTTGAATGTCTGTGAAAGATACGAGTATATAAGATAAGTAACTTTTCTTACTTTTCTTTCTAACTTTATAACTTTCAACTTAATTGGAAACTCCTTCCTCCAATTTAGTACGTCTTTTGCAAAAAATAAATACTGTTGTGTCTATTTTCCTTATAACGAGGAAAGAGGGCCTCCAACAATTGTATATCGTATGTTTATTCGATTTTATCTTGAATGTCACTTACCTTTTACTTCTCCCAAGACGGCCCTGCTTGAGTGATACAATTATATAGTATGTTTCTCTTCCGTTGTTTTGAGTCGATGCTCTCTGCAGACACTTTGTTGTAATTAGAGTTATTAGGGAGATACCAATCTTGATTTGTTGCAGCAATTATTAATAAAAATGCTTTCGAAAATAAAACGCCTCTATCATGTTCCATTCAGCTAGGATGACAATGCTAACTGCTAACTATTTGCATTGTGTGATATCGGTCCAATTAAAGTCTAGCGCACAGATCAGTCTTGTGCTTTTCTTATTATTCCGTACAATATCCGGTGTTTCACAGCGACGCTTCGCACTAAATCGTATGACTCTATTCGAGTTTGTATTAAAGTTAATTCATCGCTCATCTCCTCTCAATTTATTGACTAATAAAATTAAATAAGAAAATAATAGTAAAATTCAGAGCCGCCCTGTAAAAGCAAAAGGCCTGCAGCAAAATTGATTTGCAGGGCCTTTCGTACAAATTATTGACAACGATTGCATTTTGCTATTTATTACATTGGTATAGTAAGAAATACAAGATTAATAAATAATTAAATCATTATTAGTAAATAAATTATAATGACGATACAGTGGGGGAGAGCATTGGTGCCTGACGCAGACTGCTCTGTCTTTAGGTTCAAACACCGGATCGATGCGAGATATTTTTTCTGGTATTGGTTTTTATCAAGTTAAATTATTTATAAATTAAAATTATAAATTATTGGCGATAGGACTCAGCATCGGAAATAGACTAAATTTAATACGCTGGGTTAGTGCTTCACACGAGACGAGGTAAGGCGAGAGTTTCTAAAATCTCGTCTACTCTCGTCACATCTCTTTATTGTGAGAACTTACTCCTAAGATAGTCCTAAACAAAGTAATTTTATTATTACGGCTAATTATTTTTTTATTCTAAATTTTTCACACACTAAGCATATCGCCTTTTTCTCACCATTAATTGAATCAAATTTGAAAGAAAATTTAAATTTAGAATTTTTTTTATACACAGTTGATATACTGATTCAATTTCACTTAATACATGTCAGGTTGACACTATTACACCTACACTCAACGACATTTTTGCGGCAAAATGTCTTCAAACAATCGCATTGTAAATAATTAATATTCACATTCATATTTCCTTAAAACATTCGTTTCCGTTCGGCTACAAAATGTTATAAAAGACAAAATTATAAAATAAAATATTTAACAGATGTTTGTTTACCAGATTTTATATTTTGTAAATTTACGACCTAACCTTTTTTGTAATAAAAAAAGCTTGAACCTTTATGTTGCTGTTGGTTTATTTTTCTAGCAATTTTTTTTTAAATAACATCAACGAGACCAGAAACGAGATTCTCGGGTCTCGCTGTATGTGGTCTCGGTACTGTCTCAATAGTTTTCAGAAATGTCTCGTCTCGTATTGCCTAGCTTTTGCGAGACGAGAATCGATACGAGACGAGAAAAGTCTCGTGCTCGTGTGAAGCCCTATTCTAGGTTTGATTAAAATTAATATGGGCCTTTTAAAATGCAGCCAGTTAATTTTATTGTAGGAGAAACGTAAGAATTAGTGTTTTGTTATACAGTGTGCTATAAATCATCTATAAATATTAACTGCATTCTTTCTGACAAAGCAGCACAACAATAAAAGATAATGACAGTAATAATGATGAAATAATGACTGTGATATGAGAGTTCCGTGTCCGTGAGGTGTATGAGTATTTGAGAGTTTCCTCTTCCACCCATAGTCTATGCCATTTTGAGTATTGTAAACACTGCAGCGAATGTTTCTGTTCTGCTGAGTTCTGCCGCTGACGCTGCTGTTTTTTATGAGTGACTGCAGCATAATGGCTTAATGACATAGAAATAATAAAATCAAATTTAATTAATGAGCCTCCAGGCTGCAGGCTGATAACTGGAACACTGTACGCTGGAATGCATGAAGACCGGAAATTAGTGAAATCAAAATATCTGAGTCATATATTCGTTATTTCACTGGAATTAATTGCTGCAAATATAATTGAGTGCACAACTTGATCTGTAAATGCAGAGCCGGATTTACTTTTGACGAATGTCCAGGAAATTTTGCTGTGGCTATTAATTTTCCGAAAGAGTAAAGTGCGGGAACTTCCTTATTTTAAAATATAGTAAAACAAAATGTATTGGAGATATCATTTTTATTCTTTTTGATTTAAATGGAGGTATATTTAAAGTATTTCTTTTTTATTTTTTTTGGAAAATTATATTTTGAAAGAGGCCTTCGACAGTCGAAGTTTGGGTTCTACAAATAATGTTTTGCACACCCAGGGTTTTTGGACGATTGTTATACACAAAGAATGCAAGATATCCTCATAAATAAATCGCATAGGAAATTTCAAAACCGCCTGCTCTACTCTCTCTACGTTTTCTGTTGTCCTGATGGTTTTGAAAGTCCTGGTTTCTTTTTCCACGCACTACTGGTGTCCATAAACGTGTCCACCTATTGATTGATCGATTTTCGATCAGGAGTACGACTTGCAGGCGCTGGATGCAATGATCGAACTTCCGATGGAACAGTAACGCTCCTCTTTCGTTCACTGCATAGTCGGTACTAAACTAACCCTACAAAAATCGTTACGCACTTTCGAATGCACATAACCACAAAAATTGTAAGGGGGCCCAAATGATGCGGTAAAGATTTTTCACAAAAGGAACAAGAACGCTCGCATTGAATTAAAATACTAATTGATTATACGTTACTACTTACAATTAATACTCCTACGAACTAAGCTAGCCAAATAATTCAAATCAAATATACACTACGCCTTTGTTCGGCCAGCGATATGGGCATACCAAAAACTTTTGCGAAAGACAGCCTAGGTGCGTAAAATGCGTGCAAGAGCACGTCAATAGGAGGTGCCCTATACAAGGAAAAACAGAGAACCTCAAATGTGTTCTTTGTCAAGGTGATCACCCAGCTAATTACAGAGGATGTCTAATATATAAAGACCTGCAAAAGAAGAAATACCCGGCACTACGAAAGAAGAAAATTCCACAACAATACTCAGATGGAAGCCAAGCTACCCCCTACGCCAGACATACAGACCCACCCGGACTGGGTGCGCAACATATATGCGCATATGCATATGCGATAACATATGCGCAAGCAGTAAGCCAAGAGAAGCAAGAGCCCTAACCTGAAAACACACGTAATACTAACGATATTGCAGATCTCAAACAAATGATGAATCTGCAGTATAAAATAGCACTTTGAAACGTTAAAGGTTTGTCTCTGCATAGACATGAAATTCAAACATTTTTAATTACCAACAAAATTGATATAATGTTAATATCTGAAACTCGTTTTACCAAAAAGAGCTATCTGCAAGTAAGAAATTAGTCAACGTACCGCACAATGCATCCAGATGTAACTGGCGAAACAGCTATCATCATAAAGACTTGCATTAAACACCACGAAATATAAGCAGGAACATGCTAGCTACAAACGTGGTCATAGAGGATTGGAATGGACTTGTCACTATATCAGCAATTTACAGACCACGGAAAAACTATATAATAAACTCAGTTTTCAGATCTGTTTCAACTCCTACGGCATCGATATATAGCAGGTGGAGACTTTAATGCTAAACATCCCTAACGGGGTTCTAGACTGACAACAATTAGAGGAAGAACACTGTACAAAATCACTACCAACATGAACCTAGAAGTTATCTCCACAGGCGAACTCACCTACAGGCCAACTGACAGAAGCAACATTTCAGATGTTATAGACTTCTTTATTATCTAGAGTATGTCCAGTTTACATCGAGTCTTCTTGGTGAGCGCACGTATTTACAATAAACAAAACAATAAAATAAATAGTGATCTTTTTTTTTTTGCGAATTATAATATTTTTTTTTTCGTGATTTATTTTTTTTTTAAATTATAATTTATATTATTATTAAGTGTTATTAATTAGAAGTGAAGTAACTTCTATTTAATTATCACTGGTTAATTAACAATATGGATATGGAGGTTGAACCTCCCGATAAAAATCCGATCAATAAAAACAACTCTGTGACTAACAAATCAATTCCTACAGATAAAACATCCAGTGATATAACAGAAAACTTAAATAACAATAGTGACAATGTTAAAAAAATATTTAATAATTTATACAACACAGAAACAAAATATGACTCGTATAAAGTAATGATAGTTAAAAATAATAGTGATGGAAATACATTTTTTAGTTCTCTTAAATTAGCAGAAATAATATGTAAAATTAGCAATAAATCTAATATAATAGAAATTAAAAAAGTGGGAAGAAATAGAGTAATCGTTCAATGTGCTAATGCAGTACTAGCTAACGAAATTACCAAATCAACATTGCTGAAAAACAATGGGTATGAAGCGTTTATCCCATTTTACTGGTGCACAAAAGTTGCTATTATAAAAGGTGTTGATATTGAATATTCGGAAGATACAATTTTAAATAATATAGAGTGTCCACCTTTTAAAGTAACGAGAGTGCAAAGGTTAAATCGAAAACTAAGAGTTGACGGAGCTATTAAATATGAACCCAGTACAACAGTGAAATTATTCTTTGAAGGACTTGCTATTCCTGCTTATGTTTACATGTGGAGAGTGAGACGAGCATGTGAACCATTTGTACAACAGACGATACAATGTTATAATTGTTTTAAATTTGGACATGCAGCCACAAAATGTAGAGCAAAAGTAGCAAAATGTAAATTCTGCGGAAGTGAAGATCATTTACGTACTGCATGCACATCTCCTAATCCGACATGCATAAATTGTAAACTTAACCACGAGGCTACAGACAATGAATGTCCTGAAAAAAAAAGACAAATCAAGATAAAAGATCTCATGGCCCAACACAATCTCAGTTTTTATGAAGCAAAATTAGAATTAACAGAAAAAAATACAGACTATTTATACTCAGTAAGAACTCAAAACTCTTTTGAAGCTCTAAACTACAATGAGACTTTTCCCAATATCACTAATAAATACAATAGTATCAACATAATTCCAACATACAAACCAAACCCTTTAACCAGAAGAACTAATACCAGAGTGAATAAATCAAATACAGGTAACTCGTTACAAAGATCTTACAGTCAACCACAACCTACGACATCCACTAAAGAACCAATTCCAAAAAGAAGAAGAGAAGAAAAGAAACCTAACAATGAAGAAAGCGACACATACCTTAAGATAACTAATCAAGGAAAAAACAGAAAGCAAATCAACCAAGAGACACCTGATATTACAATGGAAAACAATGATAATGATACCAGCTATACATCAATATATAATAAAAATAATGATGACAAAATTAAAAATACAAACAAAGACCCAAATATTACATCCCAATCCCTTAGAAGCTACAAGAAACAAATATCTAGTGTACAATGGCCAAACTCGTAAGAAAACATCGATATATAAATTAAGTTTATTTTTTAAAAATCTATTCACATCACTAAACCTAATCGTTTAATAAATTTACTAAAATATTAAATCAACAATAATTATATAAACGGAGAGAAAATAAAATAAAATAAAATATATAAATAAATCTAACAACAAGACCAAGGACAGATATAAAAATCAATAATTAATTAAAACAGTTAAAATGATAAATTTTATTCAATGGAATTGCAGAGGAGTCAGATATATTAAAGAGGAACTACAACATATGTTACAGAAGCATAACATACATATATGCATACTATCAGAAACGTTTTTAACAAAAAATATCAATTTCAACATCAAAGGTTATTTTATTGAAAGAGAAGATAGGATACAGAATACAAACTATAATCCCCACGGGGGTGTTGCTATCTTGATTCATAAATCTATAAAATATAAACGAGTAATGCTAAATAACCCATTTAATTCGGTCGAAATAGTTGGAATAATTTTAACACATAACGAAACTGATGTAATATGTATTTTATCAATCTATGCTAAACCGAATCATAAACTATCTAATTCTAATTGGTCACAGATAAAACAACAAATAGATGTTCCTGTTATACTTGCTGGAGATTTTAACGCGACTAATCTTGCTTGGGATATAAATTGTCCAGGTAGTCAGTATGAAGGTAACGAATTGTTAGATTTCATAGAAAACGAAAATCTAAATATTATCAACGATGATAAACCAACTAGAGTAAGCAATCTCAGTACAAGGGACAGTATATTGGATCTCACATTGGTATCAATGACTTTAACACAACAAATTACTTCGTGGCAAGTTCTTGCAGATAGCTTAGGTAGTGATCACTACCCAATTTTTTTCTGTTTGAATGACTATAATAAAGACCGTTACCGTACATCTGAATATTTAACGAGGAGAAATTTCCGAAAAGCAGATTGGGAGAAATATAGCCTTGAAATAGAAAGCAGAATTTCAAACCTTAGCACAAATGGAATCACAAGTAATCCCCAAGATGTTGAAAACAAATACAACCAATTTAGAGATGTTATTAATAATTCGGCAGACATACATATCCCATCTACCAGATTGTATAATATAACTCCTAATAAAATAAAACCGTCTTGGTGGGACACTGAGTGCAATAAAATGATAGCTCAAAGAAAATTAGCACTAACTATTTTTAATAAAAACATGACAATGGCGAATTATTTAAATTATAAAAAACATCAAGCTAAAACCAGACGATATTTTAGAGCCAGAAAAAAAATAGAATGGCAAAATTTCTGCGAGAATTTAAACCCAAACACAACAACCAACATTGTCTGGAATAATATAAGAAAAATTAACAATAAAAGCTATAGTACTAAAAGGATAAGTGATAATGAAAATTTAATAGAAGAATTCATTAAAAAAAAATTTCCACAGAACAACAATTTAAATATTACTACCACCACCATCGTAAAAGATAATTTTCTAGATAATAACATAAATAAAAATGAAGTAAAATTCGCGTTAAATCATAATAAAAACAGTAGCACAGGATTTGATAGAATAAATTACAAAATGATACAAAACTTACCTGACAATGCAATAAATCATCTTACACAAATATACAATCTGTCATTAAACACTGCTGATATACCATTAGACTGGAAAAAACATATCGTTGTTCCTATATTAAAAACAGGAAAAGATCCAAACAAAGAAGAATCATTCAGACCAATTACTTTACTATCATGTATGGGCAAAACTATGGAATCCATCATCAAAAACAGACTGGAGTGGTATCTCGAACATCATAAAAGATTACCTGAGTTACAATTTGCGTTTAGAAAAACAAGAAGTACACAGCATAACTTAAACATATTGAATATCGATATTCAAAGAACATACAGTAAAAATCATTATATGATAGCTGCTTTCATTGACATTGAAGCTGCTTATGACAATGTTAATCTAAAAATATTAAAAGAAAAAGTAGAAAACATAGGTATATCTTCCAAAATATCCAACTGGATTATAAACTACTTCCAAAATAGAGAAATAACAGTTAGATACAATAATAAGTTAACTGGTCCTATACTATGTAATCACGGAATTCCACAAGGCTCAATATTATCTCCCTTATTATTCAACATATACACAGAAAAGTTAACAACATTATCAGATAACAACACAACAGTACTGATGTATGCAGATGACATGGTTATTTATAGTATGGGTCATACACAAGATATAGCTCAAAACAGATTACAATCGAAATTAAGAAAACTAGATATTTTATTAAAGGAAATCAAATTAAATATATCGTCAGAAAAAAGTAAAATAGTTATATTTACAAGGCATAGAATAAACTGCAGTCCAAAAATAACCATCAGAAATAAAAATATAACTGTTACTTCAAATACCAAATTTCTGGGTATATTCTTTGATACGAAAAGCACTTGGGCGAAAGAAATTGCACATATTATTAACAAATGTCAAAAAGGCTTAAATTTGATGCGATGTATAGCAGGATACAAATGGGGCGCACACCCAACAACCTTAATAAAAATATATAAAGCTATTGTTAGACCGCATATTGACTATTCTAGTACTATGATCTGCACCGCAAATAACTCAAGATTAAAAAAAATTGAAATTATACAAAACAAATGTTTAAGAATAATATTAGGTGCAATGGTTTCAACACCAATCCAAATCCTCAACTATCAAACTAATATTCCTCCGGTAAATATCAGAATACAACAAATATCAGACAGTTTCTTTTGTAAAAACAGACATAACTCATGTGGCCCCTTAAATACAAGATTATCTAAACTATATGTTCTTTATAATAAACCATATTGGACAACTCATAAAAAACCGGCACTTTTAACTAGTTTTGATAGATATAATAACTTGAACTTAGAGGTACACAACATTATACCTTTTTTCAAATTTCCATTAGAAATAAGCATGACAACAATACATACAGAAATAAATTTGTTCAAGAAGAATGACAGTAAGGAAATAACTTATCAAAAATATATGGAATATATAACAAAAGATGATATAAACTGGAGTATATGGTTTACCGATGGTTCATTCGAAAAAAACTCTAAAACTGGAGGAATTGGCATTTTCAATTATAATACAGATCAACAGTACAAATACAAACTTAACAACATCACAAATTCTTATAATACAGAAATAACAGCAATTATGAAATTACTAGAAATAATACAAAAAACTGACAATAAAAATATATTAATCTTCACAGATTCTCGTAGTGTTTGTGTATCTTTAAATAACAATAAATTCAAAAACAATAATAATAACAAAATATGTTCAATTAAAGAATATCTTTTAAAAATGAAAAAAAATGATATCAATGTTAAACTTATTTGGATTCCTGGACATGTAGGCATAAAAGGAAACGAAATGGCTGACAAACTGGCCAAAGAAGCTTGTGTAGATGGGGAAATAATCGAAATAAATTGGTCAATAAATGATTCCAAAAAAATAATTAAAGAAAATTGTATGGCAGAATGGCAGAATATATATAATGAGAAAAGTCAAAGTACTGGAAAATTTTTTTTTGCAGCGAATCAAAAAATTCCAACAACCACATGGTTTAATAAAAATCATTCACGGAGATATATTTCAACAAATTGTCGAATGAAATCTGGGCATTCTAGATGTCCAGCTCATCTATTCAAAATAAATATAAAAGACACACCAAATTGTAGATGTGGAGAAGAAGGGTCTTTGGACCATATAATTCTAGGGTGTCATCTTTTAACATCAAAAATTGATAGACTTTTAAATGATTTATGTAATGTAACACAGTTCCCAGTCAATATGTCCTGTTTAATGACAAGTGAAGCAACGGCGGAAATATTAACAAACTTTGTGATAGAAAATAATATAGAAGTGTAATTTAAGTTAAAATATTTTATTTAGTATGTATTTAATTTTAAGTTTAATTTTTTAAAAGAATCAATTTGTTTTGTATTTATTAGAACAATTATAATTTATATGTAAATTTTTATATAATTTTACAAATAAAAGCAATGGCAAGAAGGCTGAATAAGCCAAAGCCTAAATAAAAAAAAAAAAAAAAAAATAGAGTATGTCAAGAAAATACATTAACGTCTCAACCTGTCTAGACCTTTATCGGATCATTCATTTTTAAAGGACAAGCCGGTTATACTGTGCAACAAAAAAACAAACTGGGAATATTTTCGGGTATTGTTATAAGACTCTCTCAACATCAAAATACCATTAAAGAGAGTAGCTGACATTACAGAAGCCGTCGAGCATTTCCACACATGCATTCAACAAGCAGTTTGTAATTCAACACCAATATGTTCAACATAGGACACGAAAGACTCTTGCTCTCAGGCGGTGAGTGGAGAAATTGTAGCTAAACGTAAAATAAGAAAGCTGTGGCAGTTGACAAGATTACTGAGCACAAAAGAATGCTAAATAAAGCTACAAAGGAAATAAGAGAGTTGCTGGATACTGACTACTCACTCTGGAAAGCTACCAAGAAGCTGAAACAAGATCTCAATTTCATCAATTCGTGGAGAAACAGGAATATGGGCAAAGAGCAACGAAGAAAAAGCAGCGGTATTTCAAGAGGAAGAGGAGATACATGCATATTTAAGAACGGCACATCAGCTTGAACTACCTATAGCTAATTTTAGAATTAAGGAATCAAAGACATAGTCTTAACTAATCTAAACATAGGAAATTTTGCTTCCGACAAAACCACGCAGCGATAGAGCAAGTTCATCGAATTGTGAATATAATTCATGGTAGTCTTGAGAACAAATCGTTTTGTTCGGCAGCGTTCTTTGATATAACGCAAGCTTTTGACAAAGTTGGCATACCGTGCTTTTTTATAAAATCAAGAGACAACTACCGATACACTATTATACGGTATTCAAATCATACCTTGAGGACAGACACTTCCTGGTAGAATACAACGACGCAACAATGGCAGGTGTACTCCAAGAAAGTATGCTTGCCCTCTTGTTTACCTGCTGTATAACGCCTCAAACAAACATAGCTAAGTTTGCAGACGATACTGTTGTATTAGCTGTTAGCCATGACCCTGTAATTATAAGATATTTATCACTACCTGCAAGTACCAAGGATGAAAGACGAAATTATAAAGTACAACACCAAGTACAGAGACCGACTTGGATGACCACCCAAATACCCTTGTGGAACACCACAGGGAACTTGATGAATGTGCGAGAAGAGCGTAGGTTAAAAAGAAAACTACCAACTGATTTAGTCGGCGACTAAAAGATACTAAGTACCCATCAGAACAAAATATTAAGTGTACATAATACCTTATAAGGATGTATCATTGTATACATTTCTTTCATGTTGTTATTATGTTATATGACTTACTAAATGTTTAATGGTAAGTTTGAAATTTTCTGAGATATCAATAAAAAAAATGTGGGGAAAGATTCTTATTCTTAAAAATCTGAATGAATTTAAGTCTCCCAAAGAACTCACTAGTTTTCCTTCACAACAAACATAAAGTTTAGCTACACAACTAATGAGTATTCTACGGATAACTTGGAGAAATCGTTATTGATCGATGACAAAGGAATTAACAATGGAAGAAGAATTAAATTTAATTTTAAAAAATGCAGAAAAACCTGTTGTGATAAAGGCTGATGATTTTGGAAAGTTGAAGTTCTTGTTCCTTCTAGCAACACTTCGACGGATAACGAACGAACTTTCTCAGTGTCTGCAAATTTTTGCTCAAAACTTTCATCGTCATTGGTGTTTCTTAAATATCAGTATATTACAGCTACTAAAACACAATAGGTTGTAAACTTATTATGTAATAACTTAAATAATAAATGAATTGCGGTAAATACTTGAAAGTTTAGATGTTTTTAATATTTTTCTGATTTGTGATCCGATCCGACCTGGATCTGATCGGATATTGGTCAAATATCGAATAAATTGAAAATATTTTATATTTCTTTTGAACAAAATATATTTTTTTAGTCAATTTATCGAGTTAAATATTTAATTTCAAAATAGAATTAAAATTTGAAATTAAATAACAACATATTTTGTTCAAATCATACCCTCTAAAAAGACGGGAGTAAACTCTAGTATATATATATATATATATATATATATATATATATATATATATATATATATATATATATATATATATATATATATATGTGGAAAACGAGAGTACAATCCCAATCCTGATGTGGAAAACAAGAACTATCCAACTTCTTATGTGGAAAACAATAACCAATCCGCTAATCTGATGTGGAATCAAGGTACTCTTATTTAATTTAGGGCAAATGTCAATTCAATTAATATTCAACTATGCAATATCTTAGTTGGTTTGTCAGGATGATAAAGAATCACATAATTGGTTTAATACATTTATTGAATAAAATAATAACGATGATAATAATAATGATAATAATACAATAATAAGGTTACAATATAAACGTTGGTGTTTACTTTACAAATACAGAACAATGAATGCATGCACAACCTTAAGTTCTAGTTAATATATACTCAGTTCTACATTAGTTTTCAGCTAGACTTAATTTATTACTTCTAAGAACACGCTTAGTTTGTTTCAGTAAACACATCCCCTCACGTATTCAATCAGTGGTTTAAAGTTTCACACATTATAATTGCTTTTAACCTGTCACTTGGTTTCTGTTTAAAATATACCGTCATTAATCACATTCTTTATGACTTTCCTAGACCGGGTATTATAGTTACGCCTACTTTGTATGCTCGATTTATTTTTACGTTTTACACGGCCGTCCGACTTCTCTTTAGCCCCTAAAGACGATACGTCACTGCGGTCATCTGTTTGCTGTTCGGCACCTGACACAACATCTCCAGTTTCAGAATCGCTGTCGTCTGAGAACACACCCCATGGCTTCATGTGGTCGGCACTTGAGTGTGTATTAGAAGAACCTTCCCCTTCACCGATACGTCTTACCCTATAGCGTTCATTTGGGTCAACTCCTGTAATTTGATACGGTCCTAAATATTTATTATGCAATTTCAACCCAGTACCAAACTGAGTTCTTTTTACAGCTACAATGTCTCCGACTTTGTATGTCCTAGCTGGTTTCCTATTTCTATTGAAATTCCTGGGATTCTCTTCCTGTGTTTTCAATATTTGTTTCTAGGCGTTAACACGTAACTCTTGCAAGTCGCCCTTACGCATTCCTCGATTAACTTCTTCTTGTTCGCAGTAAGTCATACGTCGCGAATTTTGAAAAACATGAACCTCATCAGTCATGTATATTTCTGCTGCTTCAGTAACCCTTGTTACTTTTGGTTCATAAGTTTTAAGTAGTTCCTCAACTTTAGCCCTGGCACCTGGACTAATGTTATTACCCATGACGATTTCGTCGTCGGCTACACATAATATTTTATTCTGTTCACTTTCCTCGTACTTTTTTCGCATGGTAATACCGTCTACACTTATTGTGGTTTCTACTTGGTCTAGCAGAGGTTTACCGATTACAACACTATGTCTAGTTACACTTGATGGAACTATTAAAAAGTTAGTACAGTACTGTTCATTGTCTACTTTCACTTGAGCACTAAATTCACCTAAAACTTTGATTTGAAATCCTCCGATTCCAGTCAATACAATTTTGTTTTCGCGCACAACCGCACTATTACTTAATTTAATAAAATCGTCAGCTCTAATCAAATTCTGATCACTTCCGGTATCAATCAGACATTTAAAACTGATACTGTCTATGCTCATGTCTTTTGTCATATCACTTGTTTTATTTGTGTTCACTAACAAAGCATCACTCGTTTTATTCGCGGTACAATTTCTCGAAATATGTCCCTCTTCATGACATTTGAAACACTTTATTTTACTTTCACTTTTTATCTTTTCACTTGATTCATCTCTTTTACTATTAAGGTATTCGTTGCTTTTTCGGCACACGTTTTCTTTGTGTCCGAGTTGATTACAATTAAAACATTTTATCGCGTTTAAGTCTTTTGGTCTGTCCTTACGTACACTAAAATTATTCCTTTCTTGCACTTGCAATAGTGTCGAATCATACCGTTTTACTTTTAACAACAAATCGGACACTGTTTTAAAGTCGCACATTGATAACACACTTATCATGTCTTTGTTGTTTAGTCCGGCTATTATGTATTTTATCACGGCCTTTGCACTAATATTATCACTCTTACTAGCGATCGCTTTCACCGAGTATACATAATCTTCTATTGCTTCGTTTTTTTCTCGTTGTCTCTTCATTAGTTCCATGTGTACATCAGATTCATCTTACTCCACTGGAAAATTCCTGATTAACTCGTATTTGAACGTCGTCCAATCCTTGACTACGTTCAAACTAGCATCAAACCAGTTTTTCGCGGCACACTGCAGCTTGTTGACACCTTGATGAAGCTTCACTTTATCACTCCATCCGTAAATGTCTGCTATTTCCTTCAATTTTTGCACCCAAGCTGTAGCCGTCAACACCGTGGTTGCTGGGTTAAACACAGGTATGCATTCCAGGTTCTGTGTCGGCATAAACCCATGGTGATTCATTCTCTGTTCCTGTATTGTACTGTTCCCGATACTCAACTGCAATAGTTCTGTTCTAAGCCTCGTCAGCTCTGCTTGCACTCCCAACCAACTATCTTCACTAGATGTTGAGTTTCCTGAGCGTCCAGCTAACAAACTATCATCAACAGTAGTATCGTTCATGTTTACGTTATATGCCATTTTCAATTTTCTCCTCGTAAAACAGTTTACACACTTTTTCTGATACAATTCACTTGCTAGTCCTATTATAAAGTCCGTCTTATAAATTCTCGACTATTCCGCTAATGAACTATCACTTGAAAGCACTGTTTGTAGAAAACTATCTTGTATTATTCTTCTTTGTATTATTCACTTCGCGCACTTAGTTCAATTCGCTATGAGTTACTAATCCGCACTTCTCCTTTGTATTATTCACTTCGCGCACTTAGTTCAATTCGCTATGAGTTACTAATCCCACTTCTGATGTGGAAAACGAGAGTACCAACCCAATCCTGATGTGGAAAACAAGAACTATCCAACTTCTTATGTGGAAAACAATAACCAATCCGCTAATCTGATGTAGAATCAAGGTACTCTTATTTAATTTAGGGCAAATGTCAATTCAATTAATATTCAACTATGCAATATCTTAGTTGGTTTGTCAGGATGATAAAGAATCACATAATTGGTTTAATACATTTATTGAATAAAATAATAACGATGATAATAATAATGATAATAATACAATAATAAGGTTACAATATAAACGTTGGTGTTTACTTTACAAATACAGAACAATGAATGCATGCACAACCTTAAGTTCTAGTTAATATATACTCAGTTCTACATTAGTTTTCAGCTAGACTTAATTTATTACTTCTAAGAACACGCTTAGTTTGTTTCAGTAAACACATCCCCTCACGTATTCAATCAGTGGTTTAAAGTTTCACACATTATAATTGCTTTTAACCTGTCACTTGGTTTCTGTTTAAAATATACCGTCATTAATCACATTCTTTATGACTTTCCTAGACCGGGTATTATAGTTACGCCTACTTTGTATGCTCGATTTATTTTTACGTTTCACATATATATATACAGGGTGTCCCAAAATTCAACGATAAGCCGGCACCAGAAGGTGGTCCTGCTCATGACTACAAAAAAATTTTATCTCATTTTGTTTAGGAATTAGAAAAAAAAAAAATTTTTTTTCGAAAATTGAAACACTTTAAGATCTTTTTAACTACCATGACCACAATTTTCCAAATATTTCTGATTTTTTTTTTTGTATCGGCAACCTAAATAGCACTGCTTTCCCCCACAACCATTAAAACTCACAGAATGCTAGTAGTTTTTGCACAAAATTCAATCAAAATTATTTTTTCCCCTAAAATTTTTAAAGATTTTTACTTTCAGTCAACTTTAACTCATCGTGGTGTAAAAAAAAAGTATGAACACTACTATGGCAAGTTTTTCTAAAAATTGGCGCAACTCTTCAGGATTCCAAAATGGTATAAAACTATGAAAACTAGCAATAAAAAAAAATTATGCATACTATTTCTAAACAAGAACCATATTTCATAAATTGTTGTTGTTGATAGTTATCACTTTTACAATACCCAAAAGAGGTTTTTTATTGTTGAATCGAGGTTTCTAATTCCTAAACAAAATGAGATAAAAATTTTTTTTCTTTTTTTCTTGTGTAGTCATGAGCAGGACCACCTTCTGGTGCCGGCTTATCGTTGAATTTTGGGACACCCTGTATATATATATATTTGTTTTTTATTTTTCTTTCCTATAGGGAATCTTCTACTACAGGTATTAAGTACATTTACAGTTATGATTTATAAAGTTTATCAGGTAATTGTAATAATTTATCGTCGATGACTTAACTAGAATTCAAAGTCGCACATGTTACTATAAAACTATTTATTGCACTAAACAAGGCATACAATAAAGCAACTATAAACTATTCTTAAATCTATAAAGTATATTACGAATATTAAACATTAACACCTATGTTATGTTATGTTATATATGTATGTTCTGTAATCAGTCCGAGTTATGATTCGAATCGTTTGTTTCATTGCTAGCAACTCCCCTGTTGCACCATTACACCATTAGCATCTAATGGCACTGGTGCACTTATTAACAGGGACAGGAAATAGCCGCGTTCACACCTGCGTGTTCAATTATTTGTGCTGATTGCCAATTATTTGAGTGCTGAATTATTTTTCGAACCACCTGTCCACACTTTAGGTAAGTTATGTTTTGATGTCATAGTCGTCAACGCATGTGTACGGTACCGACACTAAACCGAAAATGGTTGTCATTGTACAAGGATTTCAAATGTTTTCCAAATGAACACGAACTTTGTGTCTACACATGTGTTTTTGTACAAAAAAACCAAATGTTTGGACCATAACACGCAAATGTGAACGCGGCCAATGCATTAGATTTGTTGAAACAGGAAAAGGACGTAAGCGGAAGGAAAAACGATGTAGTGGAATGTGTTTGTCACTGAACTTCGATGATTTGAATTCCATACGAAATCGAATCGAGTACAAATGATTTACTGGGTGTGTGGGCGTGCGTGTCTTCAAGCCATGTGCTTTTCCAGAGTCTTTACAATCTCGTCCTGTCCACTGTTCCGGGCAATGTCCAGCGCGGTTTGATTCCGGCCGTTAACGGCGTCTAAGTTGACTCCTCTAGCAATCAATATATTCAACATTTCCGAGTTGCCCCACCTAGCTGCATCGTGAAGTGCAGTCAGTCCCCAGGCGCCATCTTGCTTCTCTGGATCTACACCAAGAATTACCATGGCTTCTGCAATTCTGTTACTACCATGTCGGATCGCTTTGTGGAAAGACCGAACGCAATCATATAGGTTTTCTCGAAATGCATTTTCTGGGTATTCTTTTACGATTTCATTAAAGGCTTCCGTGGATCCATGTTCCGCGGCAATATAAGTAGCATACTCCTGTGAAGTTAGTAACAATTTGAATACGTCAGCGCCTCTCTCAATAAGTTTACGAACTAATATATGGCGATTATGCTTGATAGCCATTGCAAATATAATGTACATATATTTGTCCACAACTTCGTCATGTAATGTCATTATATGCTCCAGCATTTCAATCTTATACCCAACATTTAACCATAAGAGACTCTCATTTTGTTGTAGAATTCGTTTAGTAATTCTTTCGATATTCATTTCGTATTCTAAAGTCTTCTTAAAAATGGCGTCAAATATTCTAACGTCACCGTTTTGCGCTGCGATCGCTAGCACGCCCTTTCCCTCTTTATTCTTGGCGTATAAATCTATATTGGGCAGCTCTAATAAAGTGTTAAGTATTTCAAAATGCCCAGAAAAGGCCGCTACATGTAAGCAAGTATCGCCATGTTTATTTTTTAAAGTATAATCAGCATTTAACTGCAACAATCTTTTAAAAATGTTAACATAACCTCTTAATATTGCTAAATGTAGGTAAATCTGTTCTTTTAAACATGTATAGTTCACATCCAAGGTTCCGTTAGTTAAAACCTCTGTTTTTAAATCGTTGTACTCTTCTCTAAAGGCAACTTCAACAACCTCAGACTTTTCACCACGATAAAGGACAACACTTTCGAAAACACTTGAACTTTGAGAAGCACTGACACTTATATTATGTATTAGCTTTATTTGTTCCTCTCCATATGCTATATATACAGGCTGTGTTAATTTTAAGTTATTAATATCTCGTTCGTAACATCTTAAAATGACTTCAGCAGTTTCATGGCGGCCATCTTGTTCTAACGCTTTGTGTAATGGCGTTGTTGGTGTTGAATACTTCTGACTTGGTTTATAAATATTAACGTTTTCATTTATTAAACGTTGCACTTCTTGGTAATCGTTCACTTTTATTGCTTCGAATAATATGTGTGTCATTTTAACTTGTTATTTTTACTGTTTTATTTTTTGCGTATAGCTCGCTGCATTTCCGACTGGCGAATGACCTAAGCGGAAGTCTGCTAATCTAATAATATAGACATCATTACCAGTCAATCATTAATGCGTTGCAAATAAATGTAAGACTTGTTCTTTATGCGCTGTTTTTGTTTATATCTTATCAAGTTCGAGCGAACCTAGATATAAACATATTTACTCGTTTTATAGAACTGCGTTGTTTTTTAATAATAATCTTTTTATATATACATAAATACATAATGTATTATTTGCATAATAATATAATGTATACGTAATGTATTATTTGCATAATAATATCATCTTATTTATAATGTCCCAGGTGTATATTTATGATCTTATAATCTTATGATCTTATGATGTTATGGTCTTATATTCTTATATGTTTGGTAGTGAATTTTGTATGGCAGCGCGAAAACGGCTACGTCAATGTTTTTGAAAATTGCCTATTTCGTAAAGAAAAAAATTCTAAGACTTTTAGCGTCTCCGGATTTTTCCCTGAATTTCCTGGAAATCCGTAATTTTGGAAAAACTGGAAAAAATGTGAGCCCTTTTTAGCTGTATTACTTTTAACTGGTAAAAGATAGAAAGTTGAAATATTGCATGTGTATTAAGGTATTCAATGCTGACATTTCTTAAAAATTAGAAATTCAAATATTGAAAAAAGGGGGGTTGAAGAAAATTGGGGACCGGTAGGGAACTTTGGAGAAAGTTCATATTCTGCCTTCTAGAATAATTAAGTATATTATTAATAAAAAAAATTCAAAATTTCAAAATTTTATTTGGGGGCACGGGGGCAGTATTTACCGAGAGTAAAAATTGTGCTAGACCTTGGTAACTTATTTACGAATCGAAAAAAAATCCCAAAGTTTGAAAAAAAGTTGGTCAAATAACGCATAAATTGAAAATATTTTTTATTTTGATAAATTAAAAAATTACTTTATTATTGTGCGAGTTTATTATTTCAATTTAAAAATAGAATTAAACATGAAATGTAATTACGAATTATTTTATTGGATTCAAATCATACACACCAAAAAGACGTCGCATTGCGACGGGGGTAAACTCTAGTAATAATATTATGTAATTATATAAATATAATTTACTTTTAGCCCGGTCAAAATAAACGATAAAATAGGGGTAGATTAACTATAATTCGCATAGAGCTGAAAGTGGGTATATACCTTAGGGACATTATTACAAAAAATAGTAAAAGTCCTCACCGATTGCACATTTGCATAAAAAGTTATTCAAGGTCACAGGTCAGTAAAAGTGGTTCTTCCAATTTTTTCGGTAAACGGTAAGTTTTATCATAAAAATGCATCAGACAAAAGTTGTGGATCATGAAATTATCTACAAAAATTGTATACTTTTTTCTAAGAATCACCATTCCTGAGATATTGCGATCCTCATTCAATAACAAATACTTATTTAACTCTAAAATTGTAACCTGTCAAATGAATAGAAAATTCACGTTATAGAAATGTAGCATTGGCTTCAATTTTTTGACGTAATGCCTCAACGGAATCCCATTATCTCATACACTATAAATGGACTTGTAACTGTTAAGCATTCGCAATACAGGACTTTTAACTGCTAAATAAATAAAACACGCATAAAGTAGGTAGACGATTTATTTTACTCTGATAAAAAATCAAATTAAATAAAGACGTAGAATAATAAAAATGATGCACTTTTTTAATTGTATCAATTCTTCTTTCAGATAATTATGAAATTAGGCGCATGCCAAGTTAAAATTATAATGACAAATCAAAATTGCTTCAATAGTTTTTACTGAAAGTCTATTTCTTTAGTGCGACCATTGAATCGACACCATGAAAAATACACCTAGTGGATTGAACTCTGTGCTTGACCCGTTAGAATCTTCAATAGAAAAATGGTGAATGGTCCTTAACAAATAAATCGTCGATGTTATTTAAGGGGTGAGATGCAGTTAGAGGCGTGAAAAATGGAGTATTTTTAATAAAACAATTTTTATAATAGGTAAGTTTATTTTATAAACTGATTACAGAGAGTTGTGATATTATGGTTTAACTTGACTTACACAAAATAAAAAATATATGTATTATTTATTTTATTAAAAATTCCACTATCTTTGTTGGGAGCCCTTCCGCCGGTCACATCGAAATCTAAAACTTCCAATTTCGCTAACGCTACTAGTACCGCCGTCTAGTATGCACCTGAGTACTTATTTATCAAACACCGTCATTTTACATCGCGCGCAGTGAGTTGGACAGCTGTGTAAAAGTAAGGACGAGTTTTGTTCTAAAAAAATTAAAAATTCGATGAAGGTAAATTATACCAATCAATATCTTTCTAAATGTTAATTATTTCCAAAATATTAGTGTATCCTATGGGCTTGTTGGATTTCATAAAAATTCTTTACGTTTTTAGTGACCAATCCAAAAAACTATTAACGATTCTTGGGGTAACGCCAGTCATTCTTAGCGGGTAATAGCAGTCACTGAATCTATTGTGAGAGCAAAGGGAGAGTTCTTAGGCGTTTTGATCTGTAGGTAATTTTCATAGTCTAAATATAAAAATAATAATATTTTATTTTTGGTTTATTATAAAAAAGAAATATTTAGGTTAATTTTGGTTAAAATAAAATAAAATAAAAAGTTATTTTTCAGAAATAAAGCTGTGTTAATTTACTACCTAAACATATCTTAACACCATTTGTAACATTATGGAATGCAGGGTTTCTAAGAAGGGTTTTAAAAAACGATAGATAAATAACAAAAGTAATAGATTGATAATGTGTATCGTATTTATCTAAAGTCCTCTAAATAAGCTATGTAAAAAGTCACTTTTACCCAGTGGCGTAGCGTGTCTTGTCGGGGCCCCGTATAAAAAATTTGCTTGGAGGCCCTTATATGGGGGTAAAGATTTTTCACAAAAGAAAAAAAATATTGTGAAAAGAAATATTTATTTATCATAACATAATTTAACCATTTTACAAATAAAAATCAAATTTTAAATATTCACTCTTCTTGCCTTTTTTCGGCAAACTGATTTATTAAATCATTTATGGCTGATGATGATTTTAGTTTTTCTAAAGTTTCTGCCTCTATGGACAATAGTGAGAGGTCTGACAGCCGTTCTTGTCCCATCGAAGTTCTTAAGTAATTTTTTATTAGTTTTAATTTTGAAAAACTTCTTTCAGCTGTTGTGGTTGTAACTGGAAGGGTCAAAAATAAAAAGCATGCTGTGATTACCTCGGGAAAACTGGATGCAAGACTATTGAATTTTACAAGCAATAATTCAATGAGTTCTTTAATGGAATAAATTTTTTTAATTTCAGATCTTAAGCATGTTTTTAGAGCCTTTAATTGGTCACAAAGATTAAGTGAGATGTCTTTACTGTATTTTGCAGACAGTTTTCCGGAAGCGTTTAATATCTCTTCGCTTGAAGAAGATAGGAGTTTCTCCGGTTGTAATTTTTCGAACATACTACTCAGGTCGCAAAGGCTCTGAAATCTTTCTTTAGTTTGAGAAATTAATATATCTAAACAGCAATAGTATACATTGACTTTGAAATAGGATTCCGGGTCGCAAATTCTCTCATCTTGTGATAACTCATCAAAAAAACGCTTCGTTGTCTTTCGCCTACTGTTTTTAAAAACAGTTCACTTAGCAAACTATTAAATGAATTCTGATTTCTTAATTGGCACAGTCTATTTAAAAGATTACTTAATAAAATACTAGATTTCTGTAAGTCATTATTTTCATTCTGTAGAGCTTTAGAAACAGGATTAATAATTTCAAATAGTGAAGAAAAAAATGTAACGAACACTAAGAAATCATAACTCTCTAAAATATTAATTATACTTGTACATTCTTCACGTTCATCTTTTTTATTTGAAATTAAATTTAGTTGGTACAAAGTTTTTATGATTAGTAAAAAAATTTTCTTTGCCGATAATAAAGCGTCGTTCCAGAAGACCATCTGGTAGGACATACCTTTTTAAGGGTAATCAAATATTTTTCAGATGAATCGTCACTTAGCATAGCCCAGCGTTTTATACTATTGCCAAAAAAAGTATATATTTTTTCTAAATTATCGAAAAAAGTCGATACTTCACGAACATGTCTCGCAGCATCGTTTAAAACTAAGTTTAAAGCGTGCGCAGCACAATGAACATAATCGGCATTTGGAGCATGCTCTTTTATTAGGGTTTGTAATCCTCCATAAACACCCGACATAACATTCGCTCCATCGTAACCCTGTCCTCTACATTTAGTCAAATCAATTCCATATTCTTTAGTCAAATTTAAAATGTCAGTTTTCAGACCTGCAGCACTGCAATCGGTTACTGCTATAAATCCTAAAAAGGACTCACAGATTTTTATTTCTTTAGGCACATTATCATCATTTTCTGTAACCGAGATATATCGAAAAACTACAGATAGTTGGTCAATTTTTGACAAGTCTTGTGTTGTATCCAGAATTATTGTCAGAAATGGAGCTTTTTTAATTTCTGAGATAATATTGTTGCAAACGGTGGTACCAAGCAAACTAATAATTTCGTTTTAAATCGTAGGGCTTAAATAATTTATTTCACCTTTCGGTTTTAGAAGAAGTTCTTTTAAAGTTGCATCATAGTTAGATAGCAGACGTGAAATTGTCATAAAATTGCCAGAATCATGCCCCCTCAAAGGTAGATTACAAGATATTTAGTATCTTAACATTATAACATTAATTATACGATGCAGTACATCTCTCCAGAATGTAATTTTACTATTGATTTCACTTTTCAATAGAGTATCGATGGTATTTCCTTGCAACCAATTATTATAAGAGAGTGAGGCATTAATATGCTGCTGTGACTTTTCATGGTCAAGTATAGTTTGCGTAAAATTGCTTCTAACCGAAACACCGTTAACCCAAGCAGAGGAGTACGACTTGTTTTGACGATCTGCTAATAACCAACAGAAGTGACAGTACGGCTTGTTTAAAACGTTAGAATAACATAACCATGGTCTTATAATTTTTATGCCTGCCTGATTGAAATATGAATAATAATAACGATGTAGAGTGTTGCCAACTTTTGAACGCACGCTTAAGGCGGGAAAAAAAGTAATTGCTTTATAGAATTTTGTCATTTGTAAAATAAAATAAATTAGAAAGTTTTTATTTTTTTTCCTTACACACTTTGGGGGCCCCCGTGGCCCGGGGGCCCCGTATAATTGATACGGCTGATACGGCGGTAGCTACGCCCCTGCTTTTACCCTAAGTCCCTAATAAGAAAATATTTCGATTATTGCTTAAGTGACCGCCATTCCTCCATCTTCCCCCATCACCTATTACTTCGCGGTGATTATCAGAACATCTCACTGGATCATCTTAAATCAATAAAAATAATAATCATTAGTTTAATAATAAATTTCGTCTTTAATTGAAGTCTGAAGCTTAAAAGTATTTTTGAACTTCTGAAATCATGCGTCATGTGTCAGTAATATACATTATTTTGTCTTTATTAATATATTATTATCTTTATTTAATATAAATTATAGTATAGTAATATAATTAATTTTATTTCTTTATACATTACAAATGTTAATAAATGCATGCAATATTCATATTTGTATATCAATATTTTGCTTTTGTTTTTAATTAATGTTAGATTTAAGATTTCTTTGTCTCAATTCATTTATATTTTATACCTAGTTGTTTCAGATACACTGCTCTCTGTGGGAAAACTATAATATTATGTAAACATCCTTTGTTTTACGATTCACTTCTACTAGGATTCGACACTATGCATTTGCTCGTAATTCGTTCTTATCGCTTCAACACTCAAACCTACAGCACGCTTAACCTTTTGGTGCATATACATAAAATAATAATTACACATATTTTTATTTATAACTTAAACCACGAGTTACATCTACCTAGTGTCGTAACTAGTATTCTTATTAACTAAAGTATTTAATCAAGTTATATGTAATTCAATAGTATAGTTTAAAATAAATGTAATCTAAAAAAGTTCTGATATTTTGCTGTGTCTTTTGATATAAATAAAAAATTGCTATTAATTAGTTAATTAATTTGCCGCTCGAGAACTTGGATATCGCCGACAGATCGCAGATACGCCCTAGCCAGCCTATAGATCTCTATAAGGTCCAAATTTACAGTTTAGGTTAAAACCTTTAATTAACACTAAAACTCAATGAGTGGGAATGGACCTTTATAGTGTCCACTAAAAAAGAAAAATAATAGAAATCTATTTCATGCGGTTGCTTTTTTAAAATATTTTTAACTTTGAAATATTGATTCGGTGTTTTTCTAAAAAATAATATGGCCTATAGTTTTACAGCTCTTAACACGAACGCAACATTTTACCACTAACCCTGTATAACTAGGTTATAAATTGAATATGTAGTGGATAGCTAATTAATTGTTTAATACCTAGTATAAGTATATTGACTCATTAACAAAGCGTGATCCGCATGACTTCCCGTTGCCTTTAAATCTATGTTACTGATACTCAGAACGAAGAACACCATTCATTCGAATTAGTTTTGCTTCGCTTGACAGTAACGAGACACGCATGGTGGGTTCAGTTAGCGCAGGTCCGACGTATCTGTGCCTGTGTGGTTTACGTTATTCCTAGGTGTTCCTTTTACAACGTGTACAAATGCCTACAACGTTGCGATGATTAAGTGCCTGCCTTGCAAGTCCAAATACTGGTATCCCGTGCACAGTGCGATTATCTTTTATGACTTGTGATACTGTACAGCTAATGAGCTACTACTTGAAATGAAAAGTGAACTAGAGTAATTAATATATTGTATTGTATTGTATTTCTATTGGCAGGGTGTCATGAGTTTAGGATGTGTAACTAGGAACGGCATCTCGGTGAGTGTGTTTCACAAAGCAAGCAAATCAAAGCAATATTACTAATTTAAAATATTTATAACAAACTTACCTTCCTTATTAATTGGACTCGGTTTATATGAATATTTTTACTATAGAATGTACATCTCATTTGAAGTTATTAAAATATGTTTTGGGGCCACATGAAATGGTTAGAGTAACTTTAAATTTGCATGTTTTAAGGAAAATGCATATTTGTGTGTATGTCCATCTGACTTATTCGCCTCACGTTTTTTATATATTATTTCTTGGGCTTCCTGGGCACGTAGCCTTTTATCGCACCTAAAAATGTTCTGCTTTTTCTTACAATTTATATCCCGACAACAAGAATGATCTATCCATGGCTACTGCTTTCGCATCACGTTACACCGTGTGACTTTTATCTCTTTCCCAAAGCAAATCTGCATTAAAAAGAACAAGATTTCAGATTGCTAATGTGATGTGAAGAAAAACTAACATGCTTAAATGGCGAGATAACAGAGAAATAATTCCAGCGCTGTTTTAAAACTATGAACTATTTTGTTTTTTTTAGAATGAATAATATATAATAAATTCATATTTATTTACGTTTGTAGTAAAATAGTTATTCTTAATTGAGTTGTGAACTAATTTTTTAAGGATTGATTTTTAAAATCGTTTTTATTTCATTAAATATCTAAAAATTGACAAGTCATCAATTGACATCTATTTATAGTTTAAATTTTATTTTACTGCGTAGTATTCCGTTTGTTATCCTAGTAGTTAATGACGCCACGTACTCATTAGAATATTATAAGTAATGTTATTTGATTTTCGTTTTATATCACGACATTATATTGTAACAATATGGCTTGACGCAACAGCTGCTATAGCTTTGACGTTTAATTCTGCATCTCTTTTGGACTTCTATTCTTTAACAGTATTGGTAATGGTTGGCAAATTGTTGTGGGGAAGAAGGTGAGGAAAGGGTGACGTCGATTGGCCAATAATTTTTTGTAAGTTTTTTTCCCCTTTAATTATTAAGAGGAAAAAATACCATTTCAATCGTTAATAACTTCTATAATATTGCCAATTGAATAAAAATAATCGAATATTTGAGGTTTTGATAGATTTTTTTTTTTTTTTTTTTTTTTTATTTACAAGGTAATTACAACTAAGCAAATTTGCTTATCTAGCAATTTTTATATACAGGGTGTCCCAAAATTCAACGATAAGCCGGCACCAGAAGATGGTCCTGCCCATGACTACACAAGAAAAGAAGAAAAAAAAAATTTATCTCATTTTGTTTAGGAATTAGAAAAAAAATAATTTTTTTTTCGAAAATTGAAACATCTTAAGATGTTTTTAACTACCATGACCACAATTTTTTAAATATTTCTGATTTTTTTTTTGTATCGGCAACCTAAATAGCACTGCTATCCATCACAACCATTAAAACTCCCAGAATGCTAGTAGTTTTTACACAAAAATCAATCGAAATTACTTTTTTCCCTAAATTTTTTTAAGATTTTTACTTTCAGTCCACTTTAACTCATCGTGGTGTAAAAAAAAAGTATGAACACTACTATGGCAAGTTTTTTTAAAAATTGGCGCAACTCTTCAGGATTCCAAAATGGTATAATACTCCAGGAAAACTAGCAATAAAAAAAAATTATGCATACTGTTTCTAAAAAAAAACCATATTTCATAAATTGTTGTTGTTGATAGTTATCATTTTTACAATACCCAAAAGAGGTGTTTTATTGTTGAATGAATTGAAACAAATGATACCAATAATTTTTCATTTATTTTATAAATTTTATAGTTGATTTACATTATAGTAAATGTTCAAAATGTTTGCCACCAGCATAAATACAGGCACGACATCGCCTTAAACGAAATCTTTTTCATATCATATCGTTTACCTTTCATATGATGTGCAACCTGAGTATTTTTTTGTCGAAGCTCGTCCAATGTTGCTACGGGTTTTGAATAAACTGTTTCTTTAAGACAACCCCAATAGAAGAAGTCCAGAGGTTTAGATCGGGTGAATAAGGTGGCCAAAATATTGGACCAAATCGTCCAATCCTACGCCCCGGATACTCTTCGTTTAGGTATTCTCGCACAGGGCGAGCATAGTGAGCTGAGCAACCATCATTTTGTAAATCACTTATGGGCACGTCTTCTAATAATTCTGACAAATCATTTTGTAAAAAGTTCAAATAATTATTGCCATCTAATATCCTTGTACCTCAAAGAGCCCAAGCACTTTTCCATTTAATATCCCGTCCATAGGTTAATCTTAAATTGATATTGGGATTTGTCTAGTCTCATTAGGCGCAGGATTTTCATTGCTCCAGCTATGTAGGTTATGAAGATTTAAATAACCATCTATCTTGCAGGTTGTTTCATCCGACTATAGAATTTTACCTAAGAATTGGGGATCTTCCCTGAGTTTTTGCAGCATAACACGGCAAAATGCGACCCGTTGTGGATATTATCCAATGGTAATAACGTCCGAAAAAAAAAAAAAATCTTTTTTAAGGCGGTGTTGTGGCTGTATTAATGCCAGTGGGAAACAATTTGAACATTTACTGTAATGTAAATAATGTAATAAATTTATAAAATGAATTAAAAATTGTTTGTACCATTTGTTTTAATTCATTCAACTATAAAAAACCTCTTTTGGGTATTGTAAAAATGATAACTATCAACAACAACAATTTATGAAATACGGTTCTTTTTTAGAAATAGTATGCATAATTTTTTTTTATTGCTAGTTTTCCTGGAGTATTATACCATTTTGGAATCCTGAAGAGTTGCGCCAATTTTTATAAAAACTTGCCATAGTAGTGTTCATACTTTTTTTTTACACCACGATGAGTTAAAGTGGACTGAAAGTAAAAATCTTTAAAAAATTTTGGGAAAAAAGTAATTTCGATTGATTTTTGTGTAAAAACTACTAGCATTCTGGGAGTTTTAATGGTTGTGATGAATAGCAGTGCTATTTAGGTTGCCGATACAAAAAAAAAATCAGAAATATTTGAAAAATTGTGGTCATGGTAGTTAAAAACATCTTAAGGTGTTTCAATTTTCGAAAAAAAAATTATTTTTTTTCTAATTCCTAAACAAAATGAGATAATTTTTTTTTTTCTTCTTTTCTTGTGTAGTCATGAGCAGGACCATCTTCTGGTGCCGGCTTATCGTTGAATTTTGGGACACCCTGTATAATAAGTACAATACGTATTCCAGATCCAATCCACTGACTAGTTCCGAATGATTTATATTACACACTTCTTATTGTGTGGCACAGTGGTAGATATCACAGGGTCAGGTCTTGAGGCTTGGTCCTCTTCAATCTACGCAGATCTGTTCTCGTATCGAGTAACTGCAATATTTCATTGTTGTGGTGGTCTTGTAGACGTAGCAAATGTCTACTCGCTGCCTTCTTGATTTCATCGTCTACGGTGGGCATCTTTAAGTCACGATGTAGATTTTCATTTCTGATGTACAAATTGTGAGTATCAAATTGGTTTTCTTGGTACAACCCCACAGTTGTATACCATAGGTCCAAATGGGTTTCAGTATTTGGTTGTATAATACCAGCTTGTTATGCACGGTCAGCTGTGAGTGCCTTCCCATTAACCAATGCATTTTTCTGAGTTTAATATTTAGATGCTCACTTTTCATTTTGACATGCTCCTTCCACTTGAGCTTCGCATCTAGTGTCATACCTAGGTATTTCGCTGTGTTGGAGTAAGGTATTGTTTGAGAGTTGAGGGTAACTGCAAAAGGAATAGTTTTCCTGTTTGTAAAATTTATGTGCGTTGATTTGGCTTCGTTCAGCTTAATTCGCCATTTCTTTGTCCACTTATAAACCTCATTAAGCGATTGCTGCAGTTTACTATTCACTTCTTCTTCTTTCTTCCCAGTAACCATTATTGCAGTGTCATCTGCGAAGGTAGCTATTGTGGCATTCTCAGGTTGTGGAATATCCCTTGTATATAATAAATACAAAACTGGTCCAAGGACGCTACCCTGGGGCACTCCTGCTTTTATTTGCTTCATCTCAGAGTACTCATCTTCTATTTTAACTCTAAAATGTCTACCTTTTAGATAGGATTTGAGAATGAGGTACCATTCAGCAGGTAAATCCTTTTGCAATTTGTGTTCTAGTCCTTGGTGCCATACTTTATCAAACGCCTGTGCCACATCCAGAAAGACGCTGGAACATATTTGTTGCGTTTCAAGTGCTTTTTCGATGATATTAGTTATTCGATGAACCTGTTCTATTGTCGTGTGTTTATTTCTAAATCCAAATTGATGATCAGGAATTAGCCTTCTTTCATATATTATTGGCTTTAACCTTTTCAGGAGTAGTTTTTCAAATATTTTAGAAATAACTGGCAGTAGTGAAATTGGCCGGTAGCTCGTGACTTCATTTGGTGGTTTACCTGGTTTAAGTAACATTATCACTTCAGCTACTTTCCATTGACTAGGGACGTCTATACGTCCCTCTGTAGTCTGATAGCTGCATTAAAATGATGTAGGAGTTTTCTCAGTGCTATATCCGGTAATTCTTTAATTACCTTACCCGTTATAAGGTCAGATCCCGGGGCTTTTTTGGCATTCAAATCGGTCTTAATTATGTGTTTTAGTTCTTTGAGAGTTACTGGAAGAATTTTGAGGTTGTCTTTTTTTGCAGTGCAAGCGATGTCTTCTTCGGTAGTCTGTCGAGGATATGGCTTAAATGTTTTCTCTAAATATTCAGCGAATAGGTCTGCTTTTTGCTTGTTGTTGACCATCCATGATCCGTCTTCTGTTTTGATGGGTGGGTTCTGGTTTTTCGGCCTCTTAAATGCTTTCGCTGCTTTCCATAATGAGTAGTCCGTTTCCTTGTCTGCAGAGAGCTTTCTCAGGTACCTAGCAAAGTTATCATTCTTGATGTCTTTCAGCAGTTCTTTTAAACTATTAGCTAATGTATTTAGAATGGTTTTGTCCTGGGGTGCTCTAGTAATTTGCCATTTCTTTCTAGCTTTTCTTTTTTTGTTGTCAAGTTCTCTAACCTCTTTTGGAAAATTGATATTAAAATTTTCTTTTACTTTTATTTTTGGAGAATTTCGCCATGCCGCATTTTGAATTGCTTTTACTAAAATGTCAACATCGTCTTCCAGTTCTTTAGGTGTTTTCAGCGGTATTTGTAAATTTATATCTTGTTCGAGATCTTTACGGTATCCTTCCCAGTCTGTTTTATGGTTAATGAGACTTGGTGGAGTACTTCTCATTATTATTGTACTACTAATGGTGAATATGATCGGTGTGTGATCCGATGATATTGTTTCATCACTAACTATGTGCATGTAGTTTCTTGAGAGCCCTTTTGTTATATAGAAATCAATGAGATCTGGAATTTTTTCATTATCTGTTGGCCAGTACGTTGGCATTCCCGTAGATAGGAACTCACACTTATAATCGCAACCTGCCTGATAGAGCTCCTTTCCTTTGGCCGTGGTTAAGCGAGAGCCCCAGAAAGTGTTTTTGGCGTTGAGATCTCCTCCAATGATAAATTTGTTGCCTAGAGTTTTAAAGAGATTTAAATAGTCTTGTTTTTTAAGATTATATCGTGGTGGACAATATATGGCTGCAATTTTGAATGCTTGGTTTTGTATTTTCATTGAAATTGTTGTAACTTGCATTTCTTCTATTTCAATGTTTACTTCTGCATTGTGTTTTACTCTTTCGTGAATAATTATAGCTGTTCCTCCCCTCGCTTTATTTGCTGGATGATTTGATTTGTAAATGCGATAATTATTTTTAAGATGCATAAATAGTTCTAATTCGTGAATGCGTCCTTGCAATCCGTTGGCATTCCAGGCAGCTATTGTAATTACGTTATTCATTTCTGTTTCTTTGTCGCATTGTTATCAAACCAGTTTCTAGTTTTTGTATTTTCTCAAAGATTTGTTTGTTTACATTTTGCTGCTCGTTCATATTGTTAAGAATTTGATTTAGCATTCCTTCTATTGTTCTTTTTTCTTCTCTACCGCTGGCAATCTGGCTGTATGTTTTAGGCGCTTCGCTGCTTGCGCTACTTGCTTGTATATTTGCAGGTTGAATCTCCTTTTCCTGTGTATACCTTCGTTGTACTTGTACTTGCTTCTTCTGCTTTGTAATATTGTCCCTTCTGT
Organism: Panorpa germanica; assembly: GCA_963678705.1. Taxonomy (NCBI): domain Eukaryota; kingdom Metazoa; phylum Arthropoda; class Insecta; order Mecoptera; family Panorpidae; genus Panorpa; species Panorpa germanica. Next base: position 6,243,150 of record OY783205.1, read on the forward strand.
TTTGAAGTTCCATGGCTACTACACACCCTCTGTAGCTAGCTGGATGATCTCCTTTACAGTTGATGCATATGGGAGTCGTCTTTCTACTTACTGTACAAGATATGGTATTGTGTTTTCCAGCACATCTCACACATCGTGGATCTTTATTGCAGTAGCTTTGAGTGTGATTAAACTCCTGACACCTCTTGCATTGTGGTATTAAACGTGTGTTTTTCCGAAGCGGTTCTATTTTTACTACTATATTTCTTATAATACTATGTTTCTTATTTCATATATTTTGTCTATACTCTCTTTATTGTCAAAAGTTAGCATAAATAGCGGTAGTCCCCGCTTCGTAGTCTTTCGTTTCTCGTTTATTTCTTTTTTGATTATGTTGATTGCATCCAGCACTTTTAATCCTTTCCCTTTAAGATCTTCTAAGATCTAAGATCTTAGCCATGACTTTAATTGTTCTTTCGTTTTTATCCTCATAAGTATGCCATTGAAGTTTCTTATCATTTAGTTGGGCGGCTAATGCTCTGTACGCATTATGGTCAGGGGTATTTATCTTCCAGGCATTGTTGCTTAAAGAAGTGACTTTGCATTCTTGTTCTGTACTTCTTTTTATTATCTGAAACAATGTTTTGTACTCCTCTACCCCCGCTACATTTATAGGTGGAGGACGGTTACTATTATTTTGTTTTTGTTGGGTATTTTCAGTTTTGTTTACGTCCTCTAATTTTCTTGAGTTTACCTCTTTTTCTGGTGTGATGTCGTCTGGTGATGCGATTGCTTTTCGCTTCTTTGATTTTCTCTTGAAGATCCAGTCGGTCTCCCGAATTACTTCATCTTCATCTGTTCCATATTGTTCAACTTCTTCATTTCTCACTGAATTATTTCCAGCCTTGTGCGATGGTTTAATTCCTTGAGCTATATCTTGTAGTTCCCTTACTTGCTGCTTTAATTCTTTCACAGTTTCCTCAAGTATGGATCTTTGTTTCCTCTCTTCTTCCCATGCTAGTTGCCATTTTTTTGCCTCTGCATTTTCTATATTTTCTATATTTATTTCTGGTTCTATGCATCTTTGAACTGGGCCAGAATGCTGCTGGTTGGTACGCGTAGTAGGCGGGGAACGCATCATCCTCCCCTTGGGAGGAGTCTTGTCGCTACCTCTAATATTTATTTATTTCAAACGAAATCCGTGTAGAAAGAAGAATATTCATATTACATCAATGTTACTGGCACTATAACTATCAACTTATAAATAATACAATTAATGTTATATTAAATATGAAGAATGACTTTATAAACTGAACTGAACACTTTGACTATCCAACAATGAATGTTTTGATAGATAATTTTATTTTTTTATATTTATTTGCTTATTTGCCTTGACTTTCTTTCGTCATAGCCACCATCAAACATTTTTTATACATCTTTTTTGATTTTGATTTTATTTTTATTTTGATTTGATTTTGATAGATAACTTTATCAATATATAGTGCAGTTTTAATTCAGAAATGGTTCTCAACCCAATTATATATTTAAAAAAAACAATACTAGCAGCTCATCCTGCAACACGATGCCATGGATTTAAAGCGAGTCATGTTTCTAACAAAGTAATTGTAATTTACTTTTTAATTGCTTTAGATATTAAAGATATGAGTTTTTTTTATAGAGTCACTCGGTTTAATTGTTGAGCGCTAAATGTATTTGACTTTAATTGCAAAAAGAAATGCGCTCAATTCACATTGCTGCACCGGCAATAAATAGAAGAGCAAAAACAGGTTACAGTGATTTAATTTAGAAATAACGTTTTAAAAGATAATGATTATTACAATTGTTAGTTACAAAGTGGCAGCGCCATTAAAGAGTCGTTTGCTTGAAATAAGTGCAGTTGCTGCTTCCTAGTTCTAAGTCTGAAGAGAGAGTATCCACGTTCTGTCACTATGGCAGCAATGTTTAAACTTTTAAAGGTTTTTAAGCATCTTTACACTAAACATATTTATTTATATTTAAGGTTTATTTTACATAACATAGTAACATACGATACAGTGTTCGATAGCCGACCGATTAAGTTAAATTAGTCATGTCACGTATATCAACATAGTCAATACGCAGCGGTCAGGAAAAAAATAATCGGTGTTCAAAAATTGCAAATGGGGGGGTTGTAAACATTCGGCGGCCAGTAGGAATCTTTGGAGAAAGTTCATATCTTGGATTGTAGAATAATTAAGTATATTAGTGATAAAAGAAAATTCAAAATTTTATTTGGAGGCCGGGGGCAGTTTTTGTCGAGAGTTAAAATTGTGTTAGAAAGTTAAAATTTTGTTGTCCTAATTTACAAATCGAAAAAAAAATCCCAAATTTTGAAAAAAAGTTGGTCAAATAATGAATAAATTGAAAATATTTTATATTTTATTGAAAAAAAAGTCAGTTTATGTGAAATATTATTTGTTTTTATATGTAAAATTTATATGTTGGAATTACAATACATTCATTCTTAAATTAAATTACTTAAACTTGTTTTGTTTTTGTTTATATAAAAAAAAAATATATTAAATTCAATTGTTTTATGTCTATAAGAAATATTGTCTGAGGACTTTCTGTATAATTTCAGTCTGAGGACTTATGAATTAATAAAATATTTAATATATAACTGTGCATATAATATCTGCTTCAATAGGTTATGGGCCCAAGCTTTAATTAAAAAATTAATATGACGACATCAGTGAGTGCTACAAGATTTGAGCTGTTGAGTAAGGACAATTATGAAGCCTGGAAAATTCATGTTGAGGCGCTATTGATCAAAAATGATTTGTGGGAATATGTCAGTGGTGAAAAACCGATTCCTGTTGCTGCGGAAAATAATCAAGAAGAAAGAAATGGATGGATAAAAATTGATCGTAAAGCTAAGTCAGAAGTAATATTAGCAATTAGTTCAACGGAATTGCAGCATGTCCGAGGTTGTAATACTTCTCATGAAGTTTGGCAAAAACTTGCCTCAGTTTATGCTTCCAAAGGACCTGCAAGAAAAGCTTTATTACTTAAGCAACTTATGCTTCACAAGATGTCTGAAGGTGGTGATGTCAGGGATCATGTAAACAAGTTTTCGGATATAGTTGATCGACTTGGAGCTATGGATATTGAAGTGAATAAAGATTTATTGTCTGTAATGTTATTATATAGTCTACCAGATAGCTATGAAGGTTTTAAATGTGCTATGGAATCACGTGATGAACTCTTGGAGGTTGAAGCTCTTAAGGTTAAGATACTTGAGAAGAGTGAAATTGGTTCAAATTCAGTTGTTGAGTTAGCTGGAAATGTAAGGGCTGAAAATCAACCGAGTTACAAAAATATTTTTAAAGGATATTGTTTTAAATGTGGAAAACAAGGACATAAGTCTCCTGAATGTCCAACTCAATTGAAACCAAATTTCAGAAGAAATAGACCAGATAGACAGAATAGATACACACAAGAAAACCAATGTTCTCAAGCGGATGATGATACTTTTGCAGTATTTAATGTTGAATTTGCTGGTAGTGTTCCAAGTTGTCGACCTTGGATTCTTGATAGTGGCTGTACAACACATTTATGTGGTGATAAACAATTATTTAAGTCTTTAAATGAAGAAATTAGTGGGAAAATAAATTTGGCTAATCAAGCAAATAGTGAAATCAAAGGAAAAGGTACTGTTAATTTGTCGATTAGTAATGGTAAACAGCTGAGGTCAGTAGATTTTTCAAACACATTATTTGTACCAGATTTAAGGTCAAATCTAGTATCAGTTGCTAAAATTACTAATAAGGATCATGAAATTCTATTTAAAAAAGATTCAGCTGTAATTATGGATATGACTGGAAATGTTAAATTTGTTGCTGAAAGGCGTGGTGATCTCTATTATTTACAAGAAGGTAATGAAGAAGCTTGTATTGGAGAAGATAAAGCTAATTCTGAGTTATTGATGTGGCATTGTCGTATGGGTCATTTAAATGCTAAGGATTTATTTCGGGTGATTAATCAGAATACTACAAGTAAAGTAACCTCTGAACAATTGAAATGTTTGTCAAGATGTGAAGTGTGTCTACGAGGCAAGATGACAGGGTTACCGTTTTCAGGAAGTGAAAGACAGAGTGAAGAACTTCTTGAAATAGTTCATACAGATATTGTTGGACCGTTTAGGACACAATCAGTGAATGGAGCAAAATATTTTATTACATTTATTGATGATTATTCTCGACGGTGTGAAGTATACTTTCTTAAACAGAAGAGTGGTGCACTAGAAGCTTTCAAAATGTATCAAAATCAAGCTGAACGTATGACAGGGAAGAAGATTAAGTATCTTCAAAGTGATAATGGTAAAGAGTATTGTAATACTGAGATGGATTCTTTCCTGCGTAATCAAGGTATTCAACGTCGATTAAGTGTTGTAAGAACACCTCAGCAAAATGGTGTTGCTGAACGTTTAAATCGAACATTAGTTGAAATGGGACGATGTTTATTACTTCAATCAAATTTATCGGATATGTTTTGGACTGATGCTGTAGCTACAGCATGTCATTTGAGAAACAGATGTCCTTCAAGAAGTATTAATGGAGATACTCCTTATCAGAGATGGTTCAACAGGGATAAAGTTCATTTAAATTATTTACGAGCATTTGGATCAACTGTATATGTCTTAGATAAAGATCCAACAAAAGGCAAATTATCTGATAGATCAATGAAAGGAATTTTTGTAGGTTATCCACGTGAATCAAAAGGATACAGAATTTGGTTACCAGAAAAGAGAAAATTTATTGTTGCTCGTGATGTGAAATTTATTGAAGATAATGTTACTACAGTTTTAAAGAACCAAGAGATTTAACAGCTGATTATTAATGATTTTGAAAACAAGGATAAACCATGGATTGAATTGATAACAGGATTTAAAAATAGTAATGAGACAGAAACTTTAGATGGAATTCCAGAAGAAAATTTAGAAAATAATGAAGAAAATGAAAATTCATCTGGTATTCAATCATCTATTCAAGAAACTCCTAGAAGAAACTCAAGAGAATATACTAGAGAAGAAAGAAGAGGACCAGGAAGACCAAAATTAATTAAAACAGGTTTGAAAGGACGTCCCAGAAAATTATTTTCAAAAGTTAATAATTGTGAAGTTAAAGAAAGGATTGAATCTGATTCTAATGAAGATGATAATGATAATGATAATATATTTGTTGGAGTAGCTGAAGTTAAATTGGAAGATGCTATTAATTCTCAAGAGTGTGCTGAGTGGAAGAGAGCAATTAAATCAGAAGTCATAAGTTTATTAAAAAATGATACTTGGAATATTGTAAAATTACCTGAAGGTCAAAGTGTTGTGGAAAGTCGAATGATTTTAACAAATAAATTTGGATCAGATGGGCTTATTGAAAAAAGAAAAGCTCGTATTGTTGCAAAAGGTTATAGTCAGAAATATGGTATTGATTATGATCAAACTTTTGCTCCAGTTGCAAGAATGGAATCAATGAGACTTTTAATTGCATTGTCTGTGGAATTAAAACTTGTAATAAGACAATTTGATGTTGTAACTGCCTATTTAAATGGAATATTAGAAGAAAATGTTTATATGGAAATACCGGATATGCTACATGAAATTTTGATGTGGATAATTGATGATAGTCAGGTGTCTGAAGAATTAAAAAATAAAGCTACAAAAATGTTAAAATGTATTGAAGAAGGAGGTGATGTTTGTAAATTAAATAAAGCTCTCTATGGTCTTAAACAAGCTGCTCGACAATGGAATGAAAAATTATCAAATAAGTTGGAAAGTATTGGACTAAAGTCAACAAAAAAGGAGAGTTGTTTGTATTATACAAAACGTGGTAAAGATATTTTATTATTTCTAGTTTATGTTGATGATTTCTTAATTGCATCATCAGATGTTGATTGGATTGATGAAATTAAAATTAAACTACAAGAAGAATTTGAAATTAAGGATCTAGGTCTTGCAAAACAATGTTTGGGAATAGAAATTAATCAATCAGATCAATATATTTTTATTAATCAATCAAGATATATTATCAATTTACTTAAAAAATATGAAATGAATAATTGCAATCCAGTTAAAACGCCAGCAGAATTACAAAAGAAGAAAATATTTTATTCAACTGAAAAAGAAGAAATTAATAGTGAATTTTATAGAGAAGTTATTGGAGCACTAATGTATTTAGTGGTTGGAACTCGACCAGATATTGCAAATACTGTTTCAAGATTAGCTCAATTTGTAAACAAACCAAGTAAACAAGATTGGTTGGGAGTTAAGAGAATATTGAGATATTTAGCTGGTACAATAGAATTAGGAATACTTTATACTAAAGAAACAAAATCTATGATTGGATACTGTGATGCTGATTGGGGAGGTTGTCTTGAAGATCGAAGATCATATTCTGGATATGTATTTATGTTGGCAGGGGGTGCTGTGAGCTGGAAATCTCAAAAACAAAGAACTGTGGCACTTTCATCTACTGAATCAGAATATGTTAGTTTATCAGAAGCTGTAAAAGAAGCAATATATTTAAATGATTTATTGACTGAACTAGAGCAAAAAAATTTTTGAAAATTAAAATATTAATTGACAATCGTGGAGCTGAACAACTGGCAATGAACTCGATTTATCATGCACGTACAAAACATATAGATATTCGTCATTATTTTGTTCGTGATGTAGTTGATGAAGGAATTATTAAATTACGTCATGTATCAACTAATGAAATGGTTGCGGATATTTTAACAAAAGCACTGCCAAGAGAGTTACATGAAAAATTCACTGAAGGATTGGGACTTCAAATTATTTAAATTGTTGAAATGAATGTCTTGAGGGGGTGTGTTGGAATTACAATACATTCATTCTTAAATTAAATTACTTAAACTTGTTTTGTTTTTGTTTATATAAAAAGAAAAATATATTAAATTCAATTGTTTTATGTCTATAAGAAATATTGTCTGAGGACTTTCTGTATAATTTCAGTCTGAGGACTTATGAATTAATAAAATATTTAATATATAACTGTGCATATAATATCTGCTTCAATATTATATATAACGAGCTAAATATTTCAATTTAAAAATGGAATTAAAATTTGAAATGAAATTCCGAATTATTTTATTGAATTCAAATCATACATACTAAAAAGACGTCGCTTGCGACGGGGGTAAACTCTAGTTATTATTTAAAAATATGATTACTATTTCTATTTTCTCGTCTAGCTAATTTTTCAAAAAAGGGGTGGGAGAGTGTAAAATATCTAATGTTTCTTTTAAGTTATGTCAAATTCTTAGTCGCATTTTACTCAGTTGAAGGCTCTCTTTAAATCAAAGCGGTTTACTTAAAGTGTTAGTGTATTTTCAATGCAGCAAAAGTGTCTAAATGTTTAATATATCTATATACATTGCAACGCTGCAATTTGCACACATTGCAATTTTTTTCTAGTTATGAATTTTTACGAAAGTGTGGGTTTTCTAGCACTGTCCCAGTCCTAGGCGCTTGTTCGTCCGTATGCCTAATTAAATGAAACGCTATGATTTTCTAAGTCCGATTGTTTCTTACTCTAAATCATTTTTATGTATTATTTGTTTATTATATGATTAAAATATCTAGGCAACCGATTAGGCCTTAGAAATAGTAGGTCTGCCGGAGTTCCGGACAAGTGATACTATAAGGTTTTTCATCTACTCTAAATGCGAATGTGGTGAAGAGGAGGACGAAACTCGACCCGTGAGAACCTTCCATTTAAGCCCGCTGCATACCAGACGTGTTTTAACATACACGTCTAGTAATTCAACATTATTCATTCTTATGAGCGTCATAATTCGTTGTAAGCGTAAGTTGATGGGTTAAAACACGTCCCGCGAGTCTCGGGACGTATTTTAAACACATCTCGTATGCAGCAGGCTCTATGCTGGAAAACTCCGAAGTAAAACTCGTTCCGTCCGAGTTAAAACACGTCTCGCATAAAGCAGGCTAGTCGGATGGATCAACTACTGAACGGTTCTACAAAAATTTGACCAAGTCAAACTTCTCGTTCAACTCTCATGGGATTCCCGCCATTTGCTACTTCATTTGAATGCATTACAATTGTACAATTGTTGCAGTTTTTGACAGTGGTCACTTTATAATTTTACGTTACGATTCTCGTGATTTTGTGTTTTCGTTTCATATACTTACAAGAAAAAATTTTACATAAAAAGGATATTTAAATTATATTATATATGTAATTAATAAATATAAAAATATACAAATAATAAAATATATATTTATATATAATATATTATTAAATCAATTTTTCTTCAGGCATCATAAAGTGTAACGTATGTTCCTTTACTAATGTTTCGGATGCACCTAATTCATGTTTTCTCAAAATCCATCGACGAACCCAATAACGGAGCTTGATACGTTTCTTTCTCATGTTCAATAACATTGTTTTAAATTCTTCTTTAACTATAAGTATTAATAAATGTATTACAGCCTTTTTAACTACTGCATTCAGCGGCATTTTAAAACTGTTATATCACAAACATTTTGTTATTAATACATTTTCAGTAAAAACAAATTTTTTCTCCAATTGCTGATCACTTACAGTCGAACTGTGTGAATCTTAACCCTATAAGTTATTTTTATTCTTCTTATCCATGAACTAAGATTGTACAACTAAAATCGCACCATGAGACCGCTGCTTAAATATTTACATCCGTTAGTGCAATACTCTAATGATTATAATCTGCTAATTTCTACATTTAACTCTGAAAAGGGTACAATTTCCACACACACTATCTTTGATTTTACTAACATTGAATATGAAGGAACAAAAAGCAGGCATTTTGCATAAATTTCCTTTTTTTTAATTTCTCTAAATTTTAGACATAATATTTTATAATTTATAAGATTTCACTTTCAATGGCTCATTATCTCAGTGACATTGTGCAAGCTGCAAGAGTTGCAACACACATGCAGCAACACTGTGCCTAAGTTAAGAAAGTGAAGGGCTATCCCTTTCTTTTCCTTTCTCGTCCATTCTCCGGTCACTGCATTCGTCGTTTCTGTAATAGGTTAATAAATATTTATATTTAGTGGTTTTACATTGGATATTTGTATAATATTTCCATAATTATTGCAACACTTGAAACACAAACATTTATTAATTATGCAAATAAATTCTAAGTGAACCGTTACCGTCACCGTCTCCAATTACTTCTTCGACTCCACGTGTCTTAGTTTAGAGTTTGGTTTCCAATTTCCAGCTTTCCAACGGAAACATTAATTTAAATGATTATTCTATGACTCCAGTGGTTTTAGATTATATTTCATATTTTTTTCATTACTTTCCAAAATCAGCTGCGTCGGTTTATTGATATGTAAATCAATTTGAGCAATTTGAGAAACTGCTGCGTTACGCAAACTAACGACAAATCTTTGTTTTTTTAATGTTCTCACTATACATCCTAGTTTGTTGTTTTGCATTAGTACAATATATTATTAAATTTATTTAACATCGGTCTATTTCCAATGCTGAGTCCTGTCACCGGCATCCTTCTGCTATGTTATCAGTTTCTGTGATGTCATGTATGTGAACTACACCACTGCCTAATAAGCTTATGATTATTATTATGAGTATATATCTACCTATTATAATGTTCGTAATGTTCCAATTTAACATGGAAAACCCATAAGAACTCATAGATATTTATATAGAGCGTTATATACTTATTTATTTATTTATATATACATCCGGTAACAAAATCGTATATGGTATCTTCTAAACGGCGCCTACAAAGTTCTTCAAATTTTGGTATGATGTAAAGGACGAATTTCTAAGACTTTCTACGTCCCTGAATTTTCCCCTGAATTTCCGTGGAAAAACTTATACTGGAAAAACTGGAAAATTCGAAAAAATACTTTTGCTAATATCTGACGAACTAGAAAAGATAGAAAACTGAAATTTGGTATGTGTATTGAGATCATAATTGTGCACATTTTCTGATAGTTGGAAATTTAAAATTTGAGTTCAGTAGCGGCGCGAATTTCTGGGGGCAATGTTAGAATAGAGTTAGGACGTTCAAATTTAATATGTAGGCTCGCTGTAGACAGTAATTAATGAAAAAAAATAAACAGCCCCAAATTTCCAGTGGCGGCGGGAGTTGAGACAATAAAAGCCAGAAATATTGAAAAAGAAGTATTAAAACTTTGGGTATGTATTAAGACACTAATTGTGCATCGTTGCCAATAATTGGATTACCAAAATTTTAATTCAGTAGCGGCGTGATTTTTTGGGGGCAATGTCGCAACAGAGCTAGAACGTTAAAATTTGGAACGGGGGCAATATATAGAGTGTTATTAAAGACACACTATAGAAATTTGCAACTTTCCAGAGGCGGCGGGCGCTGGGGGCCAAATACCAGAAATATGAAATCTATAGAGATAAAAGGCTATTGTTTAGAATATATGTTCTTAGATACAAATAAAATAGATCCCCGTGCTAAACTTTAACAAACTTGTTCAGTAGCGGAGGTTTGTGGGGGGTACTAATGCTGAAATATAAATACAAAGCTGAAATTTAGTATGCAGATATAGATTGACATATTTATTACGAAAATATAAAAAAAAAATACATTTTCTTTAGTTCAACATTAGGGCAGAGGTAATAAACTGATGATAAGAACGATAAAGAGGTACATATTTGGACTTTAATTCAGTAGCGGAGATATGTGAGAAGCTCTAATGCTAAAATGAACAAAACTGGAAAATTCGAAAAAATACTTTTGTAAATATCTGACGAACTAGAAAAGATAGAAAACTGAAATTTGGTATGTGTATTTGGTATGTGTAGATCATAAATGTGCACATTTGCCAATACTTGGAGACTAGAAACTTAAGTTCAGTAGCGGCGCGAATTTCTGGGAGCAATGTTGGAATAGAGTAAGGACGTTCAAATTTAATATGTAGGCTCCTTGTGGACAGAGTTATCAAGTGACCCTAATATCATGCTTAAACAAGATAATAAATATATTATCTAAGTAACCAAATAATGTTTAAATCACATTGACTTAAATCAATTTTGTTTTACTAATCAATTAATTCATTTGTTTAAGTACTTTAGTTATACTCCATCGAGGAGATAATATTTGTAAAAAAAAATATATAATTATAGAGAAACTTTATTTATCAATATAAATAAAGTATATACTATTTTAAATATTGTTATTTACTAATAACATAACTAGCAATAACATAACTGGCGCAGTCGTCGTCTAGCGGCGGAGATAAAACCAAAGCATCGTGACGGAAAAGAACAAATCTACTCACCCCAGGGAAGAAGATTCGAAAATTAAATAAAATTAAAAATAAGCTGTGTAAAATATAGTGAAGTGAACTGATAACTAAGGACCAAGGACAAAGGACTACAAGAAGATTAAAGGTTCATCTATTAATATATGGTAGATCAATTGAATTACCTTTTTACACAATTGAATATAAATTAAAAAGAAAAAATGACAACGTCAACTAATAATAATTTCCAACAATATTTGGGAATGATAAAAGAGTATGATGGTAGATCCGAAGGCTTACCGGACTACATCAGAACAAGCGAATTGTTACTAGGCCAATTTTTCAATGAAAATAAATCAGATTGCTTCGACAACGTCGCTTTAATAGAAGCGATTCGAGCAAAATTAATTGGAAAAGCTGCCTCACTAATAGAAGGAAGGGACATACACAGCTGGGCAGAAATTAAAATGACATTGGCACAAGCATTTTGCGACCCTAGAGATGAGATGTCATTACTGCGAGAACTCATGGAAATAAGGCAGAGGAATGAAACATTCCTTGAATTCTACGAAAAATGTAGAAAATTGAGAGCATTATTATATGCTAACCAAAAATGCAATGGAGCAATAGAAGAAAGAAATATGAAGACAAAAATGTACGACGAAGTGGCTCTAAAATCTTTTAAAGCAGGCTTAAGGGAACCTTTTGGATCATTCTTGAGAACCAGAGCACCCACTACACTGGAACAAGCAATCTCTATTGTAACAGAAGAACAGAACGACAGGAATTGGCAAAGGCAAGAAAATACGAATAATAAACTGGCACAACAACCAATCAGAATGACACAAAGAACATTCAACCACCCTAAACAATCTGAAAAATTTAATATTTCTCACACATCCGATTTTAATGATAAACGATCATGGAGACAGAGCAATTCCAACACATCCGGTTTTAATGATAATCAATCACGGAGACAGAGCAATTTTCAACAACCCCATCAACAAAATTGGCGAGCACCAAATACAAAGGTCTCCAAAGAAAGCAACTTATGGAACCGATACCCTAATGAACCTATTAAGAAGCAGTGGACACCTATGGATACTACATCAGTAATTAACTCACAGATTGGAAGCAGAGAAAATATAACAATTAATAATATAACATCAAGTAATTTCCTACCCTATATAATTGATAACAAACTCAACATAAAATTACTTATAGACACCGGATCATCCAAAACCATAATTAACCCCAATTTGATATACAGAAATTTACCCCAATGTATTTCTGAAGAAGCTTTTTGTATTCAGACGGCCCATGGTACCACATACCATAATAAAGTGGCTCACATCCCCATATTTCCAATATTTAAGAGTCAAGACATTTGTAAAGTCTTTTTGTTTAAATGTAGTGATAAATTTGATGGATTACTAGGAATGGATTTGTTGACAAAACTAGGAGCTAATATTAACTTCAATAAAAAGATGTTAACCATTAATGATACCGTGATACCGATATACTTTCAGAATTCAAATAAATTGGAACTATATAATACTCAAATCAAAGTACAGAGTGAAAACACTACAGATGAAGTTTGGAATACAGAAGTAAACGAAAAAGATGTTAAAACATTTATTAAAATAAAAACCGATGAAAATTCAATTGTTGAAGTAAACGTCAAACAAGACACAGAAGATGAGAACATGCAAGATTTCAAAGTAGAAAATCTGCAAAATGTCAAACAAGAAACAAAGAATCAAGAAATACAACATTTTGAAATACCAAATAAACAAAAGGTTAATCAACAAACAAAAAATCAAAACTTTCAAGATTTCAAAGTAAAAAATCAACAAAGAATCAAGCAAGTAACAGAAAAGCAAACTATACAAGATATTGAAATAGAGAAACAACAAAACATGAAACAAGAAGAACCAGGAAAACAAAATATGCAATATTCCGAGGTAGAAAAGTCATACAGTATAAAGCAAGAAATAGCAGAAAATTAAAAAATTTAAAATAGAACGAAAAATTGAAAAGGAAAACAAAACTAAGTGCTTACCGGAAAAGCTAGAAGATTCAGAAAAAGAGGCACACACTATGTGGATAAATGTTCACAGAAAAGAAAAATACTATGATAAGCCAACATATGAACAAAATGATATAAGTATAACAATTTTCAACAAACTAGAGGAAAATATGATTAAAGAAATAATCAGAAAAAAATACTATTGGGACTATATGAACAAACACATTCAAGAAGTATACATTGGAAGAATTGATAGAAAAAGAGGGAGGATAACGAATCCACAAACAGGACCACATAAAGTAACAGCAATCAAAGATAATAAAGTATTAGCCATTTCCGATGCAGTCACCAATAAAATCAAAGATGTTCATGTAAAGCAAATTTCACATAGAAAAACCAATACAAATACTATTGCTGCAGGACTCTTATCAGGAAACAGAAGTGACGACTACATCTAGAAAAATCGAGACACCTTCACGAAATTTCTCTATTTTTCTCTCTAAGGATGGAGGAGTTATCAAGTGACCCTAATATCATGCTTAAACAAGATAATAAATATATTATCTAAGTAACCAAATAATGTTTAAATCACATTGACTTAAATCAATTTTGTTTTACTAATCAATTAATTCATTTGTTTAAGTACTTTAGTTATACTCCATCGAGGAGATAATATTTGTAAAAAAAAATATATAATTATAGAGAAACTTTATTTATCAATATAAATAAAGTATATACTATTTTAAATATTGTTATTTACTAATAACATAACTAGCAATAACATAACTACAGTAATTAATGAAAAAAATAAACAGCCCTAAATTTCCAGTGGCGGCGGGAGTTCAGACAGTAAATAAATTTAATTTAAATTAAAATTTAATATTGAAAAAATAATATTAAAACTAAGGTTATGTATTAAGGCACTAATTGTGCATGTTTGCTAATAATTGGAATATCAAAATTTGAATTCAGTAGTGGCGTGAATTTTTGGTTGCAATGTAAAATAAACAGCCCCAAATTTCCAGTGGCGGCGGGAGTTGAGACAGTAAAAGCCAGAAATATTGAAAATGTAGTATTATAACTTAGGGTATGTATGGAGACACTAATTGCGCATGTTTGCCAATAATTAGATTACCAAAATTTTAATTCAGTAGCGGCGTGATTTTTTGGGGGCAATGTCGCAACAAAGCTAGAACGTTAAAATTTGGAACGGGGGCCATATATAGAGTGTCATTAAAGACACACTATAGAAATTTGCAACTTTCTAGAGGCGGCGGGCGCTGGGGGCCAAAAACCAGATATTTGAAATAAATGGAGATGAAAGGCTATAGTTTAGAATATATATTCTTAGATACAAATAAAATAGATCCTCGTGCTAAAATGTGATAAACCAAGTATAAGAACAATATAGAGGTACAACGATGATATTTTGCATGTAGAATATTAAATAGAAGCTAAATAGTTCTCTATAAGTCAGATATTCAAATTACATTCAGTAGTAGAATTGGATTGATTTTTGGTGCATTTCTTGTGCTGTGAAATCGAACAGGAGTGAGGGGTATAGGGGGGAAATAGTTAACAGCCTTAAATATAAAAAAATAGAAAAAGTGAAAAAATAGAAACTATGCATGTGCATATTTGCGAAAATAAATTTAACCTTAGTAGCGGCGTGAAATTGGGGAAGTGGGGGCGGGAAAACGCTTTGCCAAAGAATTTGACAATTTTATTTCAGGAGCGGGGATTAATGGGGAGACTAATATTATAACGTAAATATAAATACGAAATATAGAGTGTAAGATTACAGTACAGTTTTAATCATGTAAATGAATTGCTGTAATAGCGAATTGGTAGTGTCTGATTGGAGAAGAGTGTGGCGCTGGGGTTCAGTTCTATGTAACGGTGGTGTTAGAAGTAGTGGCGATAGATTATAATGGCTCTGGGAGGTAACCGTATTGCAGAATATGTGCTTTGGTACTGAAAGTAAGGGTGGCGGGGTATGGGGATTGAATCGAAAGTGCAATAACGGGAAGGAAAAGGCCTAGAGATGAGATTATTAGGAGCGAACTGCTAGGCTTTCTTAAAAACATAAATGAATTGATGTAATTAGTAGGTTTACATTGAAATTAGTGAAAATTTTATCAAAGATTTATCTTATCGAATATTTATTAAAAAATAATGTACTTCTAAGGATGAAATTTAGTATGCAGGATGCCAGTAAAGTATTAATTTGGAAAACTAATTGTTAAGAGATTAGTACGCAGGGGGTGGAAGCGCAGAAATATTTAATGATTGCACTAAACGGGGGGTATAGGAAAGTGCCCTAATAAGCGATGATGTTCAGTTAAACTGTAGTGTTGCAAGTGGGCGCATTATGGCAAAGGTGCAGATGATTACATTTAAAAGTGCGAGAACGATACAGAGCATGGAGCCAAGAGGTGATTGATGTTTAGGGGCGGGGCAGTGGACATTGTTCAGTACTGTGCTTCATTATGGTAAATGATAATTTTACGCAGCGGGGGCGCTGTGAAAGTACTCTAAGGACCGACGATGCTCAGGGAAGAAGCGATGCAGAGTGCTAAAAGAAGGAGGCTCAAGTGTGGAAGAGGAGCTAAGGAGAAGGGATAAGGAGATACAACAGCAGGAGAGAATGGGAAAAATAGAAAAAAGTAACTACAATAAAAGATATAAAAGGTTATAAAAAAATACTGTGCCTCAGTACCTTATAGAAAAAGACATAAAACAAATAAGAAGAACAGCGAGTTTAAATTGGGAAATGAGGAAAAAGAAAACAGATACTGGGAAAAGAGTGAGGAAAGAAAGTGAAGAGTGTGCGGAGCGGAGAACGAAACACTGGAGCACATTAAGTTTGAGTGTAAGGAAAAAGTAGCTAGCGAAAGGAATATTGGCCAGCTATTAAAGGCAGGCAGTGAAGGAAAGAGTTGTATGGCGGAAATAGTAAGAAAGAAAGGAAAAACAGAAGAATAAATAAGTTGGTGAAGAATAATGTAAATTTAATTGTAAGTTGAAGTATATGAAATGTATTAAGAATGTAGATTGTAAAGCCGAAAGGCGAACAATAAACAATATTTCAGGATTATTTTCTATTTATCAAATAACTTTTATTTATTCACAAATATTAAATACACGTCGCTTTGCGACGGGGCGAAGCGCTAGTCCTATATTATAATGTTCCAACTGTATGTTTATATTCTTATATTCTTATATGTTTGGTACTGAATTTTGTATGGCAGCGCGAAAACGGCTCCGGCGATCTTTTTAAAAATTTCCTATTTCGTAGAGAAAAAAATTCTAAGACTTTTGGCGTCCCCGGATTTTTCCCTGAATTTCCTGGAAACCCGTAATTTTGGAAAAACTGGAAAATTCGAAAAAATACTTTTGCAAATATCTGACGAACTAGAAAAGATAGAAAACTGAAATTTGGTATGTGTATTGAGATTATAATTGTGCACATTTTCCAATAGTTGGAAATTTGAAATTTGAGTTCAGTAGCGGCGCGAATTTTTGGGGGCAATGTTAGAATAGAGTTAGGACGTTCAAATTTAATATGCAGGCTCGCTGTAGACAGTAATTAATGAAAAAAAAAAAACAGCCCCAAATTTCCAGTGGCGGCGGGAGTTGAGACAGTAAAAGCCAAAAATATTGAAAATGTAGTATTATAACTTAGGGTATGTATTAAGACGCTAATTGCGCATGTTTGCCAATAATTGGATTACCAAAATTTTAATTCAGTAGCGGCGTGATTTTTTGAGGGCAATGTCGCAACAGAGCTAGAACTTTGATATTTGGAACGTGGGCCCTATATAGAGTGTCATTAAAGACACACTATAGAAAATTGCAACTTTCCAGAGGCGGCGGGCGCTGGAGGCCAAAGACCAGAAATATGAAATATATAGAGATAGGGCTATAGTTTAAAAAATATCCTATATTATAATGTTCCAACTGTTTGAATCTATTCTTATATTCTTATCTTACTATTATAATGTTCGTAATGTTCCAATTTAACATGGAAAACCCATAAGAACTCATAGATATTTATATATATAGAGCGATATTTATATATATATATATCCGGTAACAAAATCGTATATGGTATCTTTTAAACGGCGCCTACAAAGTTCTTTAAATTTTGATATGATGTAAAGGACGAATTTCTAAGACTTTCTACGTCCCTGAATTTTTCCCTGAATTTCCGTGGAAAAACTTATTCAGGAAAAACTGCAAAATTCGAAAAAATACTTTTGCAAATATCTGACGAACAAGAAAAGATAGAAAACTGAAATTTGGTATGTGTATTGAGATCATAATTGTGCACATTTGCCAATAGTTTGAAATTTGAAATTTGAGTTCAGTAGCGGCGTGAATTTCCGGGGGCAATGTTAGAATAGAGTTAGGACGTTCAAATTTAATATGTAGGCTCGCTGTAGACAGTAATTAATGAAAAAAAATAAACAACCCCAAATTTCCAGTGGCGGCGGGAGTTGAGACAGTAAAAGCCAGAAATATTGAAAAAGTAAAATTAAAACTTTGGGTATGTATTGAGACACTAATTGCGCATGTTTGCCAATAATTGGATTACCAAAATTTTAATTCAGTAGCGGCGTGATTTTTTAGGGGCAATGTCGCAACAGAGCTAGAACGTTGATATTTGGAACGTAGGCCTTATATAAAATGTCATTAAAGACAAACTGTAGAAAACTGTAACTTTCCAGAGGCGGCGGGCGCTGGGGGCCAAAAAACAGAAATATGAAATATATAGAGATGAAGGGCTATAGTTTAAAAAATATGTTCTTAGATACAAATAAAATAGATCCCCGTGCTAAACTTTAACAAACTTGTTCAGTAGCGGAGGTTTGTGGGGGGTTCTAATGCTAAAATATAAATACAAAGCTGAAATTTAGTATGCAGATATAGATTGACATATTTATTACGAAAATATAAAAAAAAAATACATTTTCTTTAGTTCAACATTAGAGTGGGGGGTGATAAACCGAGTATAAGAACAATATAGAGGTACAACAATGATATTTTGCATGTAGAATAATAAATAGAAGCACAATAGTTCTCTATAAGTTAGATAGTCAAATTACATTCAATAGTAGAGTTGAATTGATTTTTGGTGCGTTTGTTGTGCTGTAAAATCAAACAGGAGTGAGAGGTATAGGGGCGAAATAGTTAAAAGCCCCAAATATCAAAAAATAGAAAAAGTGAAAAAATAGAAACTATGCATGTGCATATTTGCGAAAATAAATTTAACCTTAGTAGCGGCGTGAAATTGGGGAAGTAGGGGCGGGAAAAAGCTTTGCCAAAAAACTCAATTTTGAAATTTCGATCATTTATAAAAGTAGGGGTAGATAAAGGTAGAGAGAGTTGTTACGAGCAAAATAGATTGCTATGCCTAAAATTTGACAATTTTATTTCAGGAGCGGGGATTAATGGGGAGACTAATATTATAACGTATATATAAATACGAAATATAGAGTGTAAGATTACAGTACAGTTTTAATCATGTAAATGAATTGCTGTAATATCGAATTGGTAGTGTCTGATTGGAGAAGAGTGTGGCGCTGGGGTTCAGTTCTAAGTAACGGTGGTGTTAGAAGTAGTGGCGATAGATTATAATGGCTCTGGGAGGTAACCGTATTGCAGCATATGTGCTTTGGTGCTGAAAGTGAGGGTGGCGGGGTATGGGGATTGAATCGAAAGTGCAATAACGGTAAGGAAAAGGCCTAGAGATGAGATTATTAGGAGCGAACTGCTAGGCTTTTTTAAAAACATAAATAAATTGATGTAATTAGTAGGTTTACATTGAAATTAGTGAAAATTTTATCAAAGATTTATCTTATCGAATAATTATTAAAAAATAATGTACTTCTAAGGATGAAATTTAGTATGCAGGTTGCCAGTAAAGTATTAATTTGGAAAACTAATTGTTAAGAGATTAGTACGCAGGGTGTGGAAGCGCAGGATTATTTAATGATTGCGCTAAACGGGGGGTATAGGAAAGTACCCTAATAAGCGATGATGTTCAGTTAAGCTGTAGTGTTGCAAGTGGGCGCATTATGGCAAAGGTGCAGATGATTACATTTAAAAGTGCGAGAACGATACAGAGCATGGACCCTAGAGATGATTGATGTTTAGGGGCGGGGCAGTGGAGATTGTTTAATACTGTGCTTCATTATGGTAAATGATAATTTCACGCAGCGGGGGCGCTGTGAAAGTACTCTAAGGACCGACGATGCTCAGGGAAGAAGCGATGCAGAGTGCTAAAAGTAGGAGACGCTTCATGGCAGAAGTTTAGAGGAATCAAATTAAAAGTTCGGAAACGTAAGAAAGCATGGAGCCAAGAGGTGATGATTGGAGCTTATGGGCGGGGGCACTGGAGACTGGTCAATGCAGTGCTTTATTACTGTAAATAAAGGAATTATAACAAAATATTATTTTGCATTTTATTTGCGATATATACAGCAGACTTGGAGGGGGTAATGGAAAGAGGACAAGATGGGGGGGTGCTAATAGGAAGACACTACAAGATATGGACTTTAGCATACGCTGACGATATAGTCCTGTTGGTAAAAAGGGAAGGAGAGCTGCAGGAGATGGCTCACCGGCTAGGGAGATATATAGACAGGAAAGGACTAGAGTTAAATGTGGAAAAGACAAAAATTATGGTATTTAAAAAAGGGGGTGGAAAAAGAAGACATAAAAGGTGGAAATACAAGACAGAGGACATTGAGGAAGTAGATGAATTTAAATATCTGGGCTACACTTTTAAAAAGAACAATGGAGAAGAGGCTCAGATAAGGGAGGTAGCAAAGAAGGCGGAGCTAGCAATGCGACGGGTATGGGGACTAGGGGAAAAGGTATTTTTTGGGAGGACATACAAAAGAGAGTATAGATGTTTGATAGACTGATAGCCAGTATGATGTTGTATTGAGCAGAGGTTTGGGGGTGGAAGAAGCAAGAAAAGTTGGAAAGAATACAGGTGAGATTTATTAAATGGTTACTAGGGCTAGACAGGTGCACGCCAGGATACATGGCTATGGAGGAGCTAAAAAGGGATAAGATACGAATTAAAACAGGGGAAAGAGCAGTAAAATACGAGGAAAAATTGAACAGAGCGAAAAGCAAAATTTTAAAGAAAATAAGAGAGGATAGCATAAAGAATGGGGGGGGGAGGAGGTACAAAAAAGAGAAAATAGTACTTTGAAAGAAATAGAATGGCGATCGAGGAGGCAGAGAGGAGAGGAGAAGAGAAGGAGGCGCAAGTGTGGAAGAGGAGCTAAGGAGAAGGGATAAGGAGATACAACAGCAGGAGAAAATAGGAAAAATAGAAAAAAGTAACTACAATAAAAGATATAAAAAGTAATGGTAAAATAATGTGCCTCAGTACCTTATAGAAAAAGACATAAAACACATAGGAAGAACAGCAAGGTTTACATTGGGAAATGAGGAAAAAGGAAACAGATACTGGGTAAAGAGTGAGGAAAGAAAGTGTAGAGTGTGCGGAGCGGAGGACGAAACACTGGAGCACATTAAGTTTGAGTGTAAGGAAAAAGTAGCTAGCGAAAGGAATATTGGCCAGCTATTAAAGGGAGGCAGTGAAGGAAAGAGGTGGGTGGCGGAAATAGTAAGAAGGAAAGGAAAAACAGAAGAATAAATAAGTTGGTGGAGAATAATGTAAATTTAATTGTAAGTTGAAGTATATGAAATGTATTAAGAATGTAGATTGTAAAGCCGAAAGGCGAACAATAAACAATATTTCAGGATTATTTTCTATTTATCAAATAACTTTTATTTATTCACAAATATTAAATACACGTCGCTTTGCGACGGGGCGAAGCGCTAGTCTACTTATTATAATGTTCGTAATGTTCCAATTTAACATGGAAAACTCATAAGAACTCATAGATATTTATATATATAGAGCGTTATATATTTATTTATTTATATATTTATATATATATCCGGTAACAAACTCGTATATGGTATCTTTTAAACGGCGCCTACAAAGTTCTTCAAATTTTGGTATGATGTAAAGGACGAATTTCTAAGACTTTTTACGTCCCTGAATTTTCCCCTGAATTTCCGTGGAAAAACTTATACTGGAAAAACTGGAAAATTCGAAAAAATACTTTTGCTAATATCTGACGAACTAGAAAAGATAGAAAACTGAAATTTGGTATGTGTATTGAGATCATAATTGTGCACATTTTCCGATAGTTGGAAATTTGAAATTTAAGTTCAGTAGCGGCGCGAATTTCCGGGGGCAATGTTAGAATACAGTTAGGACGTTGAAATTTAATATGTAGGCTCGCTGTAGACAGTTATTAATGAAAAAAAAAAACAGCCCCAAATTTCCAGTGGCGGCGGGAGTTGACACAGTAAAAGCCAGAAATATTGAAAATGTAGTATTATAACTTAGGGTATGTATGGAGACACTAATTGCGCATGTTTGCCAATAATTAGATTACCAAAATTTTAATTCAGTAGCGGCGTGATTTTTTGGGGGCAATGTCGCAACAGAGCTAGAAAGTTAAAATTTGGAACGGGGGCCATATATAGAGTGTCATTAAAGACGCACTATAGAAAATTGCAACTTTCCAGAGGCGGCGGGCGCTGGGGGCCAAAAACCAGATATTTGAAATATATGGAGATAAAAGGCTATAGTTTAGAATATATATTCTTAGATACAAATAAAATAGATCCTCGTGCTAAAATTTGACAAACTTGTTCAGTAGCGGTGGTATGTGGGGGGTACTAATGCTAAAATTTAAATACAAAGCTGAAATTTAGTATGCAGATATAGATTGACAATAACAATAAAAATATAAAGAAACTACATTTTCTTAAGTGCAACATTAGAGTGGGGGGTGATAAACCGAGTATAAGAACAATATAGAGGTACAACGATGATATTTTGCATGTAGAATATTAAATAGAAGCTAAATAGTTCCCTATAAGTCAGATATTCCAATTACATTCAGTAGTAGAATTGGATTGATTTTTGGTGCGTTTGTTGTGCTGTGAAATCGAACAGGAGTGAGAGGTATAGGGGGAAATAGTTAACAGCCCCAAATATCAAAAAATAGCAAAAGTGAAAAAATAGAAACTATGCATGTGCATATTTGCGAAAATAAATTTAACCTTAGTAGTGGCGTGAAATTGGGGAAGTGGGGGCGAGAAAAAGCTTTGCCAAAGAACTCAATTTTGAAACTTCGATCATTTATAAAAGTAGGGGTAGATCAAGGTAGAGAGAGTTGTTACGAGCAAAATAGATTGCTATGCCTAAAATTTGACAATTTTATTTCAGGAGCGGAGATTAATGGGGAGACTAATATTATAACGTAAATATAAATACGAAATATAGAGTGTAAGATTACAGTACAGTTTTAATCATGTAAATGAATTGCTGTAATATCGAATTGGTAGTGTCTGATTGGAGAAGAGTGTGGCGCTGGGGTTCAGTTCTAAGTAACGGTGGTGTTAGAAGTAGTGGCGATAGATTATAATGGCTCTGGGAGGTAACCGTATTGCAGAATATGTGCTTTGGTGCTGAAAGTGAGGGTGGCGGGGTATGGGGATTGAATCGAAAGTGCAATAACGGTAAGGAAAAGGCCTAGAGATGAGATTATTAGGAGCGAACTGCTAGGCTTTCTTAAAAACATAAATGAATTCCTGTAATTAGTAGGTTTACGTTGAAATTAGTAAAAATTTTATCAAAGATTTATCTTATCGAATAATTATTAAAAAATAATGTACTTCTAAGGATGAAATTTAGTATGCAGGTTGCCAGTATAGTATTAATTTGGAAAACTAATTGTTAAGAGATTAGTACGCAGGAGGTGTAAGCGCAGGACAATTTATTTATTGCGCTAAACGGGGGGGGGGATAGGAAAGTGCCCTAATGAGCGATGATGCTCAGGTGGGCTGTAGTGTTGCAAGTGGGCGCAATATGGCAAAGGTGCAGATGAATACAATTAAAAGTGCGAGAACGATACAGAGCATTGAGCCAAGAGGTGATTGGTGTTTAGGGGCGAGGCAGTGGACATTGTTCAATACTGTGCTTCATTATGGTAAATGATAATTTTACGCAGCGGGGGCGCTGTGAATGTATTCTAAGGACCGACGATGTTCACGGAAGAAGCGATGCAGAGTGTAGGAGGAGGCGCTCTATAACGGAAGTTTAGAGGAATCAAATTAAAAGTTTGGAAACGTAAGAGAGCATGGAGTCAAGAGGTGACGATTGGGGCTTATGGGCGGGGGCTCTGAAGACTGGACAATACAGTGCTTTATTACTGTAAATAAAGGAATTATAACAAAATAAAAAAATATAAATTTAAAAAATGATATGTTTTAGCGAAAATTACTTAAAAATAATATTTTGCATTATTTTCAATTTATCAAATAACTTTTATTTATTCACAAATATGAAATACACGTCGCTTTGCGACGGGGCGAAGCGCTAGTATATATATATTGTTATAATTTTACTCCAGCTTCCAACACCAAATGATTGTAAGTGCGTGAAAGGACTTAGGTTCTTTCCAATTACCGAGCGGAGTAATTATTTACACTATTCAGTCGCGTTGTAACTTATAAAATAAAGAATAGCCACAATTAAAATAATAAGAAGGATTTACACTGTTTACAAACTTTATTTATTCACACAAAAGAAGTACAACTATTTACAATTACTGTTTATAATTTCATTTCCCTTGTTAACTGTTTATTGCTCACTGACTTATTCTTGCGGACTGACTTATTCCCCCGGGTTGACTTATTGTTGCAGACGGACTTACTATCGTGGTCTGACTTATTCCTGCGGACTGACTTGCGGCGCGATGCTCTGGTTTCTTTTATACCAACGAGTAACGTAGCACAATAGCCTTCTCTCGACATTTTTGACTTTCCAGAATATTTCTATAATTATCCAAATACGCCATTTGACCTTCTGAATATTTCTATGACGTTACGCATGTAAATTCGCAGTATAATTAGTTCCGGAAGGAACGCGCGTAAACAATTAACAGATTTGCGCGATATTCATTTCTTTACGTTTATATCCAAGGAACACGCGTGAAGTAAACAACCTTCTTTATCGCAATGTCGAGATATTTGTACAGGTATGTGCAACCTTTTCTCCTAATTCCGGAATAATATTTTACAACTATAACTTTTGTATGCTCAGACGCCCGCAAATTCGTAACAATATACAGGGTGTCCCAAAATTCAACGATAAGCCGGCACCAGAAGGTGGTCCTGCTCATGACTAGACAAGAAAATTCGAAACTTTTTTTTCGAAAATTGAAACACCTTAAGATGTTTTTAACTACCATGACCACAATTTTTAAAATATTTCTGATTTTTTTTTTGTATCAGCAACCTAAATAGCACTGCTATCCATCACAACCATTAAAACTCCCAGAATACTAGTAGTTTTTACACAAAATTTTATCGAAATTATTTTTTTTCCTAAAATTTTAACATTCAGTCAACTTTAACTCATCGTGGTGTAAAAAAAAGTATGAACACTACTATGGCAAGTTTTTTCAAAAATTAGCGCAACTCTTTAGGATTCCAAAATGGTATAATACTCCAGGAAAACTAGCAATAAGAAAAATTATGCATACTATTTCTTAACAAGAACCATATTTTATAAATTGTTGTTGATATAGTTATCACTTTTTAGAGGTTTTTTATTGTTGAATGAATTAATACAAATGGTACAAACAATTTTTCATTTAGTTTATAATTTTTATAGTTTATTTACATTATAGTAAATGTTCAAAATGTTTGCCACCAGCTTAAATACAGGCACGACATCGCCTTAGAAAAAATCTTTTTATTCGTCGAGCATATCGTTTACCTTTCATACGATGTGCATCCTGAGTAATTTTTTGTCGAAGCTCGTCCAATGTTACTACGGGTTTTGAATAAACTCTTTCTTTAAGACAACCCCAATAGAAGAAGTCCAGGGGGTTTAGATCGGGTGAATGGGGTGGCCATAAGATAGGACCAAGTCGTCCAATCCAACGCCCTGGATACCCTTCGTTTAAGTATTCTCACACAGGACGAGCATAGTGAGCTATGCAACCATCATTTTGCAATCGAATGTTTTGTAATTCACTTATGGGCATGTCTTCTAATAATTCTGACAAGTCATTTAGTAAAAAGATCAAATAACTATTGCCATCTAATTTGCTTGTAGCCCAAAGGGCCCAAGCACTTTTCCATTTAATATGTCCGTCCATAGGTTAATCTTGAATTGATATTGGGATTTGTCTGGTCTCTTTAGGTGCGGATTTTTATTGCTCCAGCTATGTAGGTTATGAAGATTTAAATAACCATCTTTCTTGCAGGTTGTTTCATCCGACTATAGAATTTTACCTAAGAATTGGGGATCTTCCTTGAGCTTTTGCAGCATAACACGGCAAAATGCGACCCGTTGTGGATATTATCCAATGGTAATAACGTCCAAAAAAAACAATCTTTTTTAAGGCGATGTTGTACCTGTATTAATGCCGGTGGGAAACAATTTGAACATTTACTGTAATGTAAATAATGCAATAAATTTATAAAATGAATGAAAAATTATTTGTACCATTTGTTTCAATTCATTCAACTATAAAAAATCTATTTTGGGTATTGTAAAAGATTTAAATATCAACAACAACAATTTATGAAATTTGGTTCTTGTTTAGAAATAGTATGCATAATTTTTTTATTGCTAGTTTTCCTGGAGTATTATACCATTTTGGAATCCTGAAAAGTTGCTCCAATTTTTAAAAAAACTTACCATAGTAGTGTTCATACTTTTTTTTTACACCACGATGAGTTAAAGTTGACTGAAAGTAAAAATCTTTAAAAATTTTAGGGAAAAAAATAATTTTTATTGAATTTTGTATAAAAAATACTAGCATTCTGGGAGTTTTAATGGTAGTGATGGATAGCAGTGCTATTTAGGTTGCCGGCCGATACAAAAAAAAATCAGAAATATTTTAAAAATTGTGGTCATGGTAGTTAAAAACATCTTAAGGTATTTCAATTTTCGAAAAAAAAATTTTTTTTTTCTAATTCCTAAACAGAATGAGATAATTTTTTTTTTTTTCTTGTGTAGTCATGAGCACGACCACCTTCTAGTGACGGCTTATCGTTGAATTTTGGGACACTCTGTATAACCAATTTAACTTGATGACAACCAAACCCAGAAAATATAACTCTGATCCGGAGATTCAACCCAAAAACCAGCGTCAAGCATCCCAAACTACATTAACGGGGAGTAAGGTTTAATATATTTAAAAAAACGTTTTATTAATATACATCAAATTAGGACTATTGTGTGAAAATTTTAAGTCGATTGGAGTTATGTAGAGTAGTAAGTCTTCACCTCTCTGGTTCAGTTTTGCGCTGCAACGAGCAGCGACCTGACAGCGCAAAGAAAAGAAAACTTCTAGCACTTTCAAGTAAAGTTTTAAAAGAAATGAAATCTATTTATGAGGACTTGAGTAATGACGCCCTTCTAGAGCGATGTGTTGGAGGCTTCATTCAAAACATTAATGAGAGTCTGAACCAACTCATTTGGAAAATTAGTCCAAATTTTTTGAATGATTCATCCAATATTGTTGATATCGCAGCAAATGTAACAGTCTGTATTTTTTTTATTAGTTATTAATGAAGGCTGTCTTGCTTTGTTGGCATTTATGCAAGAGATGGGTATCAAAACAGGGACAAGTTTTTATGAATGGGCGCAGACAGTAGACAGTATTTGAATGAGCCGAGCGGAGCAAGAAGCTTCAAAAGAAAGGAAAAAAGGCCAGAATTCGCCGTAGACAAAAGCAAATAGATGCACTAGACATCTTAGCTAAAAGCCCTTCGCTTCGTCGACGATTCAATGTAAGTATATAAAAAAAGAACATTCGTTTTGTGCTGTAAAAATATTAAAAACTCTTTAAAGCGTTTTTCTCACACTTAGCTTTTTCTGGGTCGATGCCCTCTCTAGCTCAAAATCTACTGCACCGATTCTTTTTGAAATTTTGCACACTCTTTCTTCGTCGGTAACGCTGTCGAGTTTTTTTTTTAATGTTAACGTATTTTAAATAACAAAGTTTCTGATTTTTTTTATGAAAATCGGTATTTTGACTTCTAAGTCCTGTAAGAAATTGAAAAATCAATATAAAAAAAACTCGACAGTGTTATCTCTAGAATCATTTTGGTTTTTTGATTTCAGATAATCCAGTGATGAGTTATGAGTGACATGATTCGCTGTTAATGGCTCATTTCTTGATATTTATTTATGAAAATTAATATATTTATGGAAATATCTATATAGTAACTGTGTCATCAAATAACATTATCAAAAATATTTTTTTTTTGTATCGATTTGACTTAAATTATCCTAATTTATTCTAAGTCATTTTAAATTTCGCACCATTTTTGGACGAACAATATTCAACCGTCACTGCGGGTACATTTAGCAGATATTGTGTTCCATTATTAACTTTAGAGTATGTACTTTCGATTAAATTTAGAATATCACCGTTTCTCACGGAAATATTACGGTTTTATGTTGATAAAGAAATTACAGCTCTTGTTAAAAATGTTTTGTTTTAAGAGTAAATTTAATTTATTTAACGTAGGCTTATTTTCTATGCTGAGTCCTATCACCGACGATCTCTTATTACGTTTGCAGTTTCTGTGGTATCGTGGCTTCATATATGTTTTACTACACTGTTGGCCTCACAGCAGTCAGCGTCCCGTATCAATGCTCTTGCCCACTGTGTCGTCATATTTTGTAATAAAATTAAATTTTCTACATTTAAATACTTATTGGAAATTGAAAGAACAATTTTTTAATCCTAATTTTAAAGTTTATTGATAATGCATGAACAGATAAGTTGAATAAGTGATTACATATTTCTAATAACATTACAGCTAATACTCTAATACAGCTATGGATACTCTAGATTCACTGTGCGCTTAAAACACAGATTTCCTTTACAATTTAGTGTTGTAATCTTCGCATAACTGTACACACAGTTCGTTCAGTACTTCGGCGGTACGATCCTCGAAGAGTTTCTCCAAAGCTACTCCTGTTGCGAGTTCTATTAGTCTCCTAATAGGCAAGTATTGCTCCTCATTTCCCTGCAGTTTAACGTCAAACCAACTGAAAACAAGACGAATACGAGTATTAGTACCAAAGCACACGTTATGAAATATTGAGTTTCAATTTAAAACTTACCCGGGGTTTGTAACCTTCAAATCAAAAATACTGGATTTGGTAGAGGTGCGGTTTATCAAAATGTCCAGGAATATACTGAAGCCAGTAAACTCTCCGACAATTATTTCTTCTATATTTTCGCCATTATGTTGAACTGCGAGGTTATAAGTGGCCTAATAAATACATATACGAAATTATTCAATGGAGTAAAACTAGAAGTAAAAGTTGCATTATCGGGTCTTTGTCTTTTTTAAATTTGTTTACACTGTCTAATAAGTTCATAATAATGAATGTACATCATAAATTTACCTTGATAACATCCAGAACTACAAAATATATTTTTGGTCTAATGATCGAATCCGAAGATGCAGCAGCCAGGGTATAGAATCAATGTATTTTTTTGAAATAATTATAATTTAAAAAATGAAAACCTATAGAAGTCAAAAATAGACTCTCTAATTAGGAACAAGTACCCCTTGCTGAGGCATTCATAGATTCACAAAGATATTTATTAATAAAATTATATGAACTAAATCTTACTCTTACTAATTTAGTGAACTAATTTTCTCTCAAATTAAAACTGTCTATTAACAATAAAAACTAAGATAATACATCAACATCTACTGAAGAAATAACCTCCACTTAAATGCAGTCTATGTAATTACCAAATAACACTTACTGATTCGAGAAAAGCACGACATCAAGTGTATCTCATCACTACAAAAGTATCTCATCGAGACATACCTTATTAATAAGTTATAAAAGGACAACGATAAGCGAATATGACCTAGCAGTTGAAATATCGAAAACCACTAAAGAAGAACAATACCTCTAAATTGTTTTTTTTTCTAAAAATTTGCATTGAAATAATAACAATTTTTGTCTTTCCATTTAATTGTAATGATAAATATTAATATATATCTATGAGTAAGCGAGAAGCACTTATCATGTCTAGCAGAGAACAAACGAAACAGGTATATTATTTTCATTATTCAAGTTATGACTAATTTTATTTTTTGAGCGTTAATTTTTTACTTGTAAAGGTCTTTAATATTTTAAATTACCAACCGG
Source organism: Panorpa germanica (assembly GCA_963678705.1). Lineage (NCBI taxonomy): Eukaryota > Metazoa > Arthropoda > Insecta > Mecoptera > Panorpidae > Panorpa > Panorpa germanica. The sequence continues at coordinate 6,272,775 of OY783205.1, forward strand.
TTCCCAAATAAAACGCTCGTTAAGACTCCACTAAGACGAGTAAAAGACAAGGTTCGAAGAAATAACGTAACGTAGTATAAATAACTGAAAAATAACGATTCAAGTTATAGTTTTTCAATAATTTAACCGTAGTTTTTTTCATTTCCATTTATATAGTTTAGCGTTACGGGATATAACGCAAATAAAATTTCGTATAACGGTATACGTCATAGTTCAAAGAAAAATCTTAAATAACCAGTACATAACGCTAATTAATCGTTATTTTAGAATTATAAAAATACCATTAAATTATTGGTAATGTATAATTTAATTCGTTATTTTTAAGTAATTTTTTCCGTCATTGGAAAAACGTTTTTTAAGTAGATCTAACTTACCGTAAGTTTTGTAAATTTATATGGAATTATAAGATGAGCAAAAGTGGCATTATGGGTTATCACAACATCTTTGGCTTGGTACATGGTATCAACTCCAGCTAATTTGCCTTCTGTAAAACTCACTTCTGCGATGTGTTCATTCACCTGAACGTGGATAAACGGTTTAGATTTAGTGATTTCCTGCAGACTTTATCTACGCATGTAAAAGAGAGAAAAAAACTTACACCAATGAACTTCTTTTTGGCGTCAGCAAGCGGCACAGAGTTATTAAAAAACATTTCTTTATTGGCTTGAAGGACTCCTTTAACCGCCTCTCTTTCGGCTTCAACAGTTGGGATTCTACAAGTAAAATATTCTGATTACAATGAGCCGACAAGTAGACGTCCCGATTGTGGGTGCGATGCGATGAAGATTCATAACATCATTAAAACATAATTTCCTGAATAAGATATTCCTTCTTTATTTCCTTAATTATTGCACCTTCAATTTTTGAAAAGCTTGACGGAAAAAAATTGTTCCTTTTATTTGGAAAATAATTAGGGGTCTCCGCTCCTTCGTTGCCTCAGAGCCTCCACACCTGCGGCACTGGGTTAAAGTGAATGGGGTTCAGATTGCGGTAAGGTTACAAGATATGCCACACTAGGAATCAAGTGGCATTTCTTGACGGGAGTGCATTGAAAAATAATTCGGACCGTATATTAGTTTTCATAAAGTCAAACAAAAATTCAAGAAAATGCATCTTAAAAAAAATTATAAAGCGGTTCTTAATTTTAGTATGAATTAAGAACATTTTTAAAAGTGTGTTATTTGTGTATTAATATAGATTGTGTTCTTACCCTCCATTCTTAAAAGGTGCCAACGCAGGAGTGAACGGATTTGTCAAGTCATTTGCAGCGACCAAGCCTGCGAAGAACAATACTAGTAATATATTCATTTTAGTATTTAGGAAGAAAAAATAGTTTAATAGCAAAATAATTATTTCAGAACTGTAATGATTCAAACTTTAAGTGAATTTAATTTAAAATAAAAAAATTCTCCCCATTTATATTATCACCAATTTCATTAAAATAAAAACAGTTGACATCATAACAAACATTAATTGCTACATTCTCAACTACGATTGGCTGAAATTCTAATCGTACGACCTATATTTCATTTGGGTTAAGAAGAACATATGCTCATAATTGAAGCAATCATCATCAAGACGTTACAAACCTCTTTGTCTTTAACTTAATAACAATTAGTATTTAGCACTTGTGTCAATATTTCTCTGATAACTATATGTATTTGTTTCAACACTGTTTTCAAGTTGTGTTTGTGACTAACAAATATGAAATATGTACATTACCTTGGGTTCATATTTCATGTATTATTCATACCAAATGTTACATATTATTATTCATCGAATTTCAGAATATTTTCGTATATCATTAACTAAATGTAAAATATACTTAAAATCTTTTGGTAATATATTAGTTTAAAATGTACTGAAAATGTGATGAAAAAAAAACGGAAGAACGGAAGAAGAAATAATGACTAATAAAATTAAACGATTACGTATTTGCTATTCGCATTGTCTATAATGCAATTGTGGAAAGAATATTTTCTCTAACGTCAATTTCATAGTCGGTGCAAAGAATTAGGTTATCAATGGAGACAATGGGCTTGTGTCCTATGTCTTAATTTCTATAAAACTGTACAATATATTGATATAGTTGGCTACCAGAACTTCAATTGTCCAATTATTTTTTAATAACTCCTAAATATTTTAGGAGATATAATCAATTAAAATAATTATTTTTTCCTTTAATTATTAATGGGATTCAACGTTATAGATTATTTCAATATATGTTACGTCACATGTAACAAATATGCCATCTCTTTTATACAACAGAGTATACGAGTGTGTGTGTGATACGTCGTTTCCTACAAACAGCTGAGTTGTGTACACAAAATGAGGCATCATATAACGAAGGTTGCCAACAAGGAAAAATAATCTTGATTACTTATTGCACTTATTTCTTTTAAAATATGTAATAAAACTGAAATTTAAACTTGATATAGCCATAACTCCATAAACAAGGTTTCATTTTGTCGGCCGGTACTGTGGATGTGTTTCTGCGTGACCCTTTTCGCAGATCTTGCAATTCGTATCTGTCGTTCGGCAAAGTCCTGACCACACGATAAGGTCCTTTGAACTTAGGATGTAGCTTACGACTCTGGCATACGGCTGTATCTCCTGTGATTTGTATTGTTACTAGTTCTCCGTCACTGGATTGTCTTGGTAGCCTGCGTGCAGCGTCATATCCTTCCTTTTGTTTTGCCTGGTCCTGTGTTATATGATCCTTAATTCTCAACCTTAATGATTCAAGGTCTAGGCCAGGGTAGGCGAACCAATGGCACGCGTGCCATTGATGGCACGCGACACAATATTTTGGGCACGTCGTCGATCATAAAACATGTGTAAAAAATGTGTTAAGTAATAGGTATTTTGTAGTATTTAAGTAGGATCGAACGCGAGTGATCCTACGCTACGGAGTGTTCGGTGCGCGAGGTGGGGGCGGCGCGGCGGCAGGCAGGAAGCGCTGCGCGGCTCTCGTTTGTTTTGTTTTTATAAGTCGTGGGTTTCAATTGCGAATGACGCATTGTGTTGCGTCGCATATTAACATATTTTTATTTACGTATTTAATTAATATTTTTTATCATAAATATTTTACAACTATGTTTAAACTTATGTATCTATGTTTTGTATATCTATAAGCTGCTCATTTATTTTATTTTAGTTTTAAATCTTTGAGATTTTTATGATTTTAAACTGATATTTAATATGGCCAGTTCAGCAAAAAAACAAAAAGTGCAAGATAGTAAATGTATCAGAGAATTTCAAACTTGGTGGACTGAGAAATATGGCATGATTAGTAAAGGTGACAAAGCGGTGTGTGTTTTATGTTCTGGAACAGTGGTATGTAGAACATCGTCTGTTAAACGGCATTTTGAAACAAATCACAAATCTGTTAGTCAAAAAAGCGAAGCAGAGCAAAAAGAATTAATTGCAAGTGCATTGAATGACAGAAATAAACAGTCAACATCTATGATTAAATTTGTTTGCAAAAATTTTCATACGAGCGCGGCAAGTTACGCGGCTGCAAATGTCATTGCTCGGCATAGTAAACCTTTTCAAGAAGGAGAGTTTTTGAAGGAAGCCTGGTTAGCATGCGCGCCCTCTCTTTTTGATGATTTCGATAATAAAGATAAGATAATTCAGCGCATCAAAGATACTCCTCTATCAAGAAACACAATAAAAGAAAGAATCTTAAAGCTGGCCGAAAATATAACAGATCAACAAAAAATTGACATTAACGATGCTTCTTTTATATCGCTATGTCTTGACGAAAGCACTGACATCACTAAATCTGCACGTTTAGCTGTTTTTGCTCGGTATTGTGTAGGAAACGTCATTAAGGAAGAATTAATTGCGATAAAATCGTTGCTAACAACTACAAAAGGAACAGATATTAGTACGGCAGTTAAAAATTCGCTTGCTGAAAAAGAAATGGATATAAAAAAAATTGTTTCTGTAACAACTGATGGTGCTCCAAGTATGGTGGGTAAAAAAAATGGGTTCTTAAGTTTATTTCAAACAGACGTAGGACATTCAATTCTTGAATTCCACTGCATCATTCACCAACAAGCCTTGTGTTCTAAGAGTGGTTTAATATCCCTTGATAATATATTGGCGGTAGTTACAAAAATAGTCAACCTCATCTCGTTACAGGCTTTAAACAAGCGAAAGTTCGATGCTTTGTTGGATGAAGTCAACTCGGTGTATAATGGCTTACTGATGTATAATAATGTTCGCTGGTTGAGTCGCGGGAATGTACTTGAAAGATTTGTTGATTGCTTGGAAGAAATCAGACTGTTTTTGGCAAAATGAGGGAAAAATTGAACAATACCCACAGTTGTTGGACGTTATGTGGCTTTCAAAATTGATGTTTTTTACAGACATATGCCAACATTTAAATACATTAAACGTAAAGCTTCAAGGGACAAACAAAACAATTATTGTCATGATAGATCTCATTCGCGCTTTTGAGGCTAAACTGCAAGTTTTCAGAAACGATATTATCACAAGAAACTACAAGTATTTTCCAAACTTGAAAAAATATATCAATGATTTTGATATTCACGAGACAGCAGACAAAGAAAAATTTACTGAAGAATTTATTTCTGTGATCGATTCTTTAATCAAGGAATTTTCAGGGAGATTTTCTCAGTTCAAAGAATTGTCGGAAATACTCAAATTTATTATGTACCCTGATGTGGCGTCATTTCATAAACTGAACTTCTCTCAATTGGATTGGTTGGAAATTGAAGAATTTGAAATGCAGTTGATTGATTTCCAATCTAGCTCAATATGGATTCAAAAATTTATTGAAACAAGGAAAGAGTTGGAATTAATTGAAATTGAAAGATTGACAAGTAATTTAAGTAAAAACGCTAATAACAAAATTCTGGAAACATGGAATGCGTTACCAGACACATTTAACTGTTTGAAGAAGCTGGCTCATGCTATTTTAACAATGTTTTCATCTACCTATGCCTGTGAGTCATTATTTTCAGAGATTAAAAACTCGGTTAGAAACCGTTTGACAGATGAATTCAGTTCAGCATGCATTTTGCTAAAAGTAACATCTTACAACCCTAACATAAATTATTTGTCATCTAACCTGCAGCAACAGAAGTCACACTAATTTTACAGTAATTTAATTTAAGCATGTAATAAAAATATTCCAAAATGTACCTCTTTTGTTTACTTTATTTAATAAAGAGTTTTGATAGATAGTATTTATTATTATTATTTTCCAAATAATCAGAAAGTCAAAATTATTTGATGGCACGTCAATGACCTCATTCGACATTTTTCAGAAAAAATGGCACGGTGATCCATAAAGGTTCGCCTACCCTGGTCTAGGCGATCCAAGTCCAGACGAACTGTGTTCAACAATGTTGCTTCTACAGGTGATGTAGTATTGTAACCAATCAACGCTTCCATTGGCGTCGCGTTAATGCCTTTATTAACTGTTGTATTTATAGCTCTTTGAACCTGTTTTACGTACAAATCCCAACAGTTCTCGTCATCGCCGGCCCTCAGAGTGGCAATGGCTGATACTATGGTTTTATTGTATCTTTCACATTGGCTGTTAGCTCTGGGTGTCGCGACAGAATTCAGAATATGTTTAATATTGTAAGTGGTACAGAATGCATTAAACGATGGTGACGTAAACGCAGTTCCACGGTCACTCATAATACGTGTCGGCACTCCAAACAGATGTACAAGGTTCAGCAGCACCTTTACAACGTGTTTTTTCTTTTGCGTTTTGACAGGTTCGATCAGCGTAAACTTAGTAAATGTCTCTACAATTACCAGCAAGTATTTGTTTCGCTTTTTACTAGTCACAAAAGGTCCTACGTGGTCGATGTGTATAGTGTGGAAAGGTACAGTTACTTTCTCTATACTATGCAATCTTCCCTCACGTTTACCTGATTTACTCTTGTAATAGTTGCATCTCAAGCATGCAGCTATGTATTTTGTCACAAAACGCCTCATTCCAGCAAACCAATAGTTTGAGCGAATCTTAGCGAGTGTTTTGTCTATACCAAAATGACCAGTGTCATCATGACATAACTTACAAATCTGGAACGCAGCTGACCGTGGTACAACCCAACGTTTGCTGCCGTTATCCAATTTGCGATACAATCTGCCTTTGACAATCGTATATTGTGCAAAGTATTGTTTAGTCTCATTATTAACTTCTTTAGCCAGAAGGATTTGCCTGATCCTCGCTAATTGTTCATCTTGCAGCTGGGCTGATACCACCCAGTCGCTTTCAGTCAGATTAAAGTGAAGCGTTTCCACCGAAAAGACAGCATTTCGGCTCAACGCGTCCACATGTAACATTTTTTTTTGTCAATGTTGTCCTCAATTCATTACAGTTAGTGATAACTTTCAACGCTAACACAACGGCCATCGTTTCTAACTCGTATTAATGATACTGTCTCTGATCAACAGTTGTTTGTTTGCTGAAATATGAGACCACTCGAAGGTCTTTACCATGCTTCTGAAACAGAATTGCACCCACACCTAAACAGCTGGCGTCTGTGTGCAATTGGGTTTCTAAAGATGGGTCAAATACAGGTAGTACGGGCTTTTCACTCAGCAGTTTCTTAACTGACGTGAATGCCGCGGCTCTTGACTCATTTACCATTCCCATTTATTATTATTTTTAGTCAACTTTGTCAAAGGTTCGACTAAACTGGCGAAGTTGCGCATGAACTTCCGAAAATAACTAGCCAACCCAATAAATTGACGTATCTGCTTTACAGTTTTCGGTGTAGGCATATCCATTACAGCTTTGACTTTATTCGCGCCGGGGCGAATACCGGTTTTATCGATTTGTCGACCCAGATAGTCGATTTGTTTGGCAAAGAATGAACATTTTTCTAGCTTCAATGTAAAATTATGTTCCCTCAATATCTTTAATACTTGTTTGAGCCTATCTAAGCCTTCATCAAAAGTGTGAGACGGTACAATAATATCGTCCAGATACGGAAAAGCAATCGTGTTTTTTAGTGTACCTAGTATTTTATTAATAGTGCGCTGAAAGACTGACGGTGCATTAGTTAGTCCGAAAGGAACTCGCAGAAATTCAAATTGACCATCAGGTGTAACAAATGCTGTTTTATGAATAGAATCGGTAGCCATTGGTATTTGATAATATCCTGAAGCCATATCTAAACCAGTAAAATATTTTTGCCCGCCCAATCGATCTAACTGATCATCGATAAGAGGTAACGGGTAACGATCACGAATCGTAATTGCATTTAATTTTCTGTAATCAATGCATAAGCGGTGACAGGTGACTGTCTTCTTTTTTACAAGTAAAATAGGACACAATAGCATAAGGTGAATCCGATTCACGTATCATATTGCGAACAATTTCACGTTCATTTATTGATAATCTGTAAGGTCTCTGCGCGACAGGGCTATCGGTTGTACATTTAATATGCAATTCCGTTGAAGTTGTACCGTGTGTGTAAGTTGAAACCGATAGAAATGCAATCTTGAAAATCAAACAACAATTCACGACATTTTTGTTGCTGTTTTGAATTCAATCCATTTAATTCAAGTTTATTAATTATATTATGCTTATCGCTAACAGCAGCTGTGACCGACATTATTTGAGGTACCCTTAAAGTAGGTAGCCGCCGTATTGTCACGCTATTAGATAGTTTTATTAACATCACTTCCGGCTGATCTATGAAATCACGACCGACTAGCAATGCTTGTGTTAATTGATCGTCTTGAATTACGATTATTTTTAGGGTGGTTTCAACTTCACTGACACGAACAGTTGCAGTCATATACCCAATGCCAGAACTCAACATGCCTGAAAAACTTTGCAGTAACGGCACACTTTTATCAACTGCCAGCCTCAACAGCACTGCCATTGATTGTCTGATAAGTGTGTTAACTACTGCCCGTGTCTAACAAACATTTTGTTTTAAAGCCATTCACATATGCCGTCAACTGATACGGATTTTTAACGGATATTGACATGGACGTTCCTGAAAACACCCTGTGTACATTACGTGTAGTCTACTATGGCCATGCCTGTTGCACAAGTTGCATTTTGTCAGTGGTTTTGAACAATCACGCATCATGTGCCCGGTGTCGTTACAGTTGTAACATCTCGTCGTTCTTCCGCTAGACCCTCGCGATCCTGTGCTACTTGATTCAACATTGAGCTTCGACGCGCGGGTAGAGGAGATTTTTTCTTTGTAAGAAGCGTCAGGCAAACTGCCCTATGTACACAGATATGTGTACAGCTGTCTGGCCGTCTTGCATTGTGCTGAACGCGCCGACAATGCTATTGCTGAATCCGTGATGCCGCCTATGACGAGGTCTATGACGCAATCATCGGGCATGTCGAACTGCAGACACTGCCACATGGAAGTCTTCTGAAGATAGTAATCACAAAATTTTGTCCGGGCTTCGTCTTGAGGTTGTGGGCGTCTGCTATCCAGCGTGTGTAGGGCTTTGGTCGGTCGTATTGTCTGGTGAGTACGGCCCTTACGTCTTGCCAACGCGTATACGAGAAGTCGCTGGAGTCGTACCATGACCGCACCGAACCCTTCAGCCGACTTGCTGCCACCTGAATAGTAGTCCCTTCAGACCACTCATTAAGGTTCTTTAATTTGTCAATTTTGGTGAGCCACTCTTCAATTAACTGTTCCCCTTGTGGATCGAACGTAGGGATAGATAAGTCATTTGTTGACACAAAATTCCTATCATTCTTCATCATGAGAGCTGTCTCTAACCGCATTATCTTCGCCTGCATGTCTTCCATTGTCGTGGAACACTCAGAACGTTCACGGCGTCGTGAAAGTGGTGAACTCATTATTAATCAACAAATAATGAATTTCTCAATAATTGGCAATTATTCACGTAGCAAGTTCACTTCACTAATGTTAATAACTTTAAATTTACTGCACAACAATAAATTTAACACAACAAAAACAGCGTCACTGCACAGAATAATTGTCTTTTCGGGTTTATTTGTACAAAAAAAATTAACAAATATCACAATTTTGCACGGTGTATCCCACTTATGATATTGTTAGAAACAATACGGTGTACTCAATAATTATAAGTCGAACTTAAGGTTTGATTCAAATATCTTTATTCATAAATATTAGAACCGATACACAAATATCGAATAATCTACTGCTCTGTTCTAATTCATAATGCGACGTGCCCAGGGCCACGTCATGCTTAGCGAGGTGAGAGGGGGATGAAACATCAAGCCCCACTTAAGACTGTTAGCTTATCTTAGTTCTCGGTAATGCAGCGCAGTGGTGTAGTGTATAAGGGTTCTAACAATATATATATATTAAAATTTTTTGGCAAAAATAATGATAACACCCAGTTTGCTGCGACATAGCATAGCTGAGTCAAGACAATAACACTTCTAGGAATAGTCAAATACAATCGACCACTGTTTCGGACCTACAAGAGAGATCGATTACGCATAACACTTATGATCTAATAAGATTGCGGACCTGATGAAGGGATATCGGGACGCAGTAACAACGACACATGTGGGTGCAAGCAAAGCCAGGACCTCTGGATTTGGTCTCGAATTTGGACACTCTTACTGACGGTTTCTGACAGCGATGTTGATTTGACCACATTTATAATCTACATATTTGATTCGGATTGATTATTAATAAATATATTCTTGTTGGATTCATTGTAATGTTTTAATTAAACAACCCTAACAATAATTACAATGGATTGTTGGCAAAAAAGTCTTGAATTTTTCACGAACATCGTAAGCTTTTCCAGCAGCACGTTTTTCACCCGTAGTTCTTGATCGATTCGTGTCGGAGGTTTGTTGAGTTCCGCTGGATGTGGAACCAAAATTTATCGGAAGACCTTCACTATCCATTATGATATTATGCAGTAAGCATATGCATTTGATTATGTTGTCTGCTCGGTATCCAATAACATAATAAGATAACATCCATGCACACCAGATTTAAGACGTAAACAACAACTGAATGCTGTATCAAAAATATAGATAAATAAATTAGTATAAATATTTATTGTGACACACATAGGCGGTTTGCTTTGCCGCTCATCCAACCCGCCGATTTACGTCCGAATTCGCCGTCACTTAAATACGGTCCCATAACAAATAACAGTATGCGCGATATTCATTACGTTTATATCCGAGGAACACGCGTGAAGTAAACAATCTTCTTTATCGCAATGTCGAGATATTTGTACAGGTAAGTGCAACCTTTTCTCCTAATTCCGGAATAATATTTCACAACTATAACTTTTGTATGCTCAGACGCCCGCAAAATTCGTAACAATATATAACCAATTTAACTTGATGACAACCAAACCCAGAAAATATAACTCTGATCCGGAGATTCAATGCAAAAACACGGCGACCAGCGTCAAGCATCCCATACCACATTAACGGGGGGTAAGGTTTTAATATATTTTAAAAAATGTTTTATTAATGTACAACATATTAGGATTATTATGTGAAAATTTTAAGTCGATTGGAGTAAAACTAACGAAGATATGGAGTAGTAAGTCTCCGCCTCTCTGGTTCAGTTTCGCGCTGCAGCGAACAGCAACCTGGGAGCGCAAAGAAAAGAAAACTTGTAGCACTTCTAGCAAGTAAAGTTTTAAAAGAAATGAAACCTGTTCTAGAGCGATGTGTTGGAGGCTTCATTCAAAACATTAATAAGAGTCTGAACCAACTCATTTGGAAAATCGCAGCAAATGTAGCAGTCTGTATTTCTTTTATTAGTTATTAATGAAGGCTGTATTGCTTTGTTGGCATTTATGCAAGAGATGGGTATCAAAACAGGGACAAGTTCTTATGAATGGGCGCAGACAGTAGACAGTATTTGAATAAGCCTTGTGGAGCAAGAAGCTTCAAAAGAAAGGAAAAAGGCCAGAATTCGACGTAGACAAAAGCAAATAGATGCACTAGACATCTTAGCTAAAAGCCCTTCGCTTCGTCGACGATTGAATGTAAGTATATAAAAAAAGAACATTCGTTTTGTGCTGTAAAAATATTAAAAACTCTTAAAAGCGTTTTTCTCACACTTTTCTTTTTCTGGGTCGATGCCCTCTCTAGCTCAAAATCTACTGCACCGATCCTTTTTGAAATTTTGCACACCCTTTCTTCGTCGGTAACGCTGTCGAGTTTTTTTTTTAATTTTAACGTATTTTAAATAACAAAGTTTCTGATTTTTTTCATGAAAATCGGTATTTTGACTTCTAAGTCCTGTAAGAATTTGAAAAACCAATATAAAAAAACTCGACAGTGTTATCTGTAGAAACTTATCAACTAATAAAATCATTTTGGTTTTTTGATTTCAGATAATCCAGTGATGAGTTATGAGTGACACCGCAATGAAGTATTTTATATATTTTTTAAATTTAATTTATTTAACGTTGCCTTATTTCCTATGCTGAGTCCTTTAACCGCGATCTCCTATTAAGCTTGCAGTTTCTGTGGTATCGTGGCTTTATATATGTAAACTACACTACTGCCTGATAAGTTTATGAATACGTATTTACATAAATAATGCTCTCGCCCACTGTGTCGTCATATTTTGTAATGAAATGAAATTTTCTACATTTTAATATTTATTGTTAATTGAAAGAACAATTTTTGAATCCTAATTTTAAAGTTTATTGATAATGCATGAACAGATAAATTGAATAAGTGATTACATATTTCTAATAACATTACAGCTAATACTCTAATACAGCTATGGATACTCTAGATTCATTCTACACTTAAAACACATATTTCCTTCACAATTTAGAGTTGTAATCTTCGCATAACTGTACACTCAGTTCCTTCAGTACTTCGGCGGTACGATCCTCGAAGAGTTTCTCTAAAGCTACTCCTGTTGCGAGTTCTATTAGTCTCCTAATAGGCAAGTATTGCTCCTCATTTCCCTGCAGTTTAACGTCAAACCAACTGAAAACAAGACGAATACGAGTATTAGTACCAAAGCACACGTTATGAAATATGAAGTTTCAATTTCAAACTTACCCGGGGTTTGTAACCTTCAAATCAAAAATACTGCATTTGGTAGAGGTGCGGTTTATCAAAATGTCCAGGAATATACTGAAGCCAGTAAACTCTCCGACAATTATTTCTTTTATATCATTGCCATTATGTTGAACTGCGAGGTTATAAGTGGCCTAATAAATACATATACGAAATTAAACAATGGAGTAAAACTAGAAGTAAAAGTTGCTTTATCGGGTTTTTGTCTTTTTTAAATTTGTTTAACGGCGTCCTATTTCCGATGCTAAGTCCTACGTGCCATGGAATGTGCCATGCCATATATGTGAACTACACCAATGTCTAATAAGTTTATGATAATGAATGTACATTTTAATTTAACTTGATAACAACCAAACATAGAACATATATTTCTAGTCCAATGATCGATCCCTAAGATGCAGCTATCGGTGTAAAGAATCAATTCTCTCATCGACTGTGTCGTCAGGTTTCTTTATTCAAATGTTTATAGTTTGAAATATTAAAACCTACAGAACTCAAAAATAGACTCTCTAATCAGGAAGAAGTGCAGAAGAAGAAGTTTCTTTCCAATTCAAAATGTCTATTAACAATAAAAACTAATACAACACATCAACATCTACTGAAGAAAAAACCACTTTAAGGCCGTATACGTAATTGCCAACAATTACACATTTATAGATAACTTGCAAACCATACGCAGTCATTAAAAAAAAACACGACATCAAATGACATTTACAAGATGTCATGGCAAACGACTCGGTCAAACTTGCAGCACTGCAAGAGTATGTCATCCAGACATAACTTATTCATAAGTATACAAGGACAACGATTGGCGAATATGACCTGTTGAAATATCGAAAAAAATTGTTTTTTCTAAATATTTTCATTGAAGTAATAACATTTTTTGTCTTTCCATTTAATTTTAATAATATTTAATGTTTATAATATTAAATAATAATATATAGTTAAATATATATAGTAATAAATATTATAATTTATAGTTTACTAGCTGTCCCGGCCACGCGTTGATGTGGCTAACGTTTTTGTCATATTACATTACATAGCGCCATCTATTGAATATTTACTCAATCTAGTCAACAGATGTCGCCATCTTTTAAAATCGTTTGGAGCTAACAGATAATTAATAGACAAATAATTTGCAATAAGATTATATTGCAATCATAAATTGAGATGTAAGCTATCCTATCTTTCCAGTTGGATCAAACTGCACACGGTGTACAAATTTGATTAAAATCGGTTAAGTAGTTTAGGAGTCCATCGCGGACGAACAACGTGACACGTAATTTATATATATATAGTAATAATAATAATAATAATAATAATAATAATAATAAATATTATAATTTATAGTTTACTAGCTGTCCCGGCCACGCGTTGCTGTGACTAACGTTTTTGTCATATTACATTACATAGCGCCATCTATTGAATATTTACTCAATCTAGTCAACAGAATATTTACTCAATCTAGTCAACAGATATCGCCATCATCGTCGCCAGATGTCATCGTTTGGAGCTAACAGATAATTAATAATTAATAAGATAATATTGCAATCATAAATTGAGATGTAAGGTATCCTATCTTTCAAGTTGGATCAAACTGCACACGGTGTACAAATTTGATTAAAATCGGTTAAGTAGTTTAGGAGTCCATCGCGGACAAACATGTGACACGTAATTTATATATATTAAGATAATATTTAAATATTTATCATTAATAATAAAAATGTTAATATTTAACTTTAAGTAAACGAGAAGCACTTATACATGACTAGAATGAAAACAAACGAAACAGGTACTTCTATTATTCAAGTTATGACTTTAAGTACAGAGACCGAATGGATGACCACCCAAACACACTGATCAAGTGAATCTGATGAAAATGAGAAGAGAGCGTTGGATAAAGAGAAAGCGATTTAAGCGATGACTAAAATATACTAAATACCCAGTAGTCCAAAATATTCAAGTGTACATTCTTATGTGCACTTGGAAGGAATACTACCTAATAGAGATGTGTATCATTAGATATATTCCTTTCATGATTTATTATGATATGTCACTTATTAAATATCCTAATCCTAAAAAAGATATGCCTAATTTTTATTTTCGAGCGTTTTAATATTTTAAAGTAGCAACCGGTTCCCAAATAAAATGCTCGTTAAGACTACACTAATTCGAGTAAAACCTGAGGTTCGGAAAAATAATGTAACGTAGTATAAATAACTGAAAAACAACGATTAAAGTTATAGTTTTTCCATAATTTAGCCGTAGTGTTTTACATTTATATAGTTTAGCGTTACAGGATATAACGCATATAAAATTTCGTATAACGGTATACATCATAGTTCTAAGAAAAATCTTAAATAGCCTGTACATAACGCTAAATAACCGTTATTTTAGAATTACGAGTATTAAAAATACTATTAAATCATTGGTAATGTATAATTTGAATCGTTATTTTTAAGTAATTTTTTCCGTCATTGAAAAAACGTTTCTAAAGTAAATCAAACTTACCGTAAGTTTTGTGAATTTATATGGAATTATAAGATGAGCAAAAGTGGCATTATGAGTTATCACAACATCTTTGGCTTGGTACAATGTGTCAACTCCGGCTAATTTGCCTTCTGTTAAACTCACTTCTGCGATGTGTCCATTCACCTGAACGTGGATAAACGAATTAGATTTAGTGATTTCCTGCAGACTTTATCTACGCATGTAAAAGAGAGAACAAACTTACACCAATGAACTTCTTTTTGGCGTCAGCAAGCGGAACAGACTTATTAAAAAACATTTCTCTATTGGCTTGAAGGACTCCTTTAACCGCCTCTCTTTCGGCTTCAACGGTTGGGATTCTACAAGTAAAATATTCTGATTACAATGAGATAGGTTTACCTTATGCCCCGATTCAACGGACATAATTTCGGCGCCGTGTACCGACAAGTAGACGTCTCGATCGCATCGCACGATGAAGATTCATAACATTATTAAAAACATAAATTCCTGAATTAGATATTCCTTCCTTATTTCCTTAATTATTGCCCCTTTAATACTTGGATTAATACAAAATTAATGCACATACACTCGAAATAATGTCTTGGTAAATTTGATTGAAATTTAATAAAATCATTTATAATTTCATTTCAATTTTAATTCTATTTTTAACTTTAAAAAAATATTGTCATATTAAATAGAAAAATTTCCATAAAAACTCAGGAAAACAATAGGGGAGGCCAACATATTTTCTATATTTGTATAAAATGAACAGGTTTAAAAGCCTAGGAAGCCCGAGAAACTATATAAAAAAAAACAGGTTTAAATTTATGTAATTGTATTTTTTGTCTTGTGACGAATAAGGAGGTTTCAAAATTACGGTAATCTATCACTGTTAAAAAACATTTTATGAAATTTTAGAACACTTCTCCGAGTAGATTTTTTTTTTGTAAAAACAATTGGAACCCTATTGTTTTATCTCATTGGGCAAGCCCAGTCAGTTCCCAACTAGGCAAGCCCAGTCAGTTCCTAACCGCGCAACCTTGTCAATTACAAAACAGGTAATCCCATCCTGTAAAAAAATTAAATTCCCTAATTCATAATAAGTGTTGATCTATAATTAATAGATATGTAGTAATTACTAACATCCTCATCACAAAATCTACGTGACATTATTCTATAAATTAACAAATTTTTCCGTTGGGTTCAAATGAGGATAAAACAGGTCCGAATTGGAGGGAGGGCAGACGGGGCTTCTGCCCCGGGGCATCCACAATACAGATAAAAGCAAAAAAAATTCGAAAGACTTGACGGAAAAAAATTGTTCCTTTTATTTGGAAAATAATTAGGGGCCTCCGCTCCTTCGTTGCCTCAGAGCCTCCACACCTCCAAATTCGGCACTGGGTTAAAGTGACATTACTCTAATAATTTTCATGTTGGGGTCCAGATTGCGGTACGCTTGCAAGATATGCCACACTAGGACCCAAGTGGCATTTCTTGACGGGAGTGCATTGAAAAATAATTCGGACCGTATATTAGTTTTCATAAAGTCAAACAAAAATTCAAGAAAATGGATCTTAAAAAAAATTATAGAGCGGTTCTTAATTTTAGTATGAATTAAGAACATTTTTAAAATTGTGTTATTTGTATATTAATATCGATAGATATCTAAGAAATGCTACATGGAAATCTAATACAAGAAAAAAATAATAATTTAATATTAAAATTTCAAGTAAAGAATATTGTGTTCTTACCCTCCATTCTTAAAAGGTGCCAACGCAGGAGTGAACGGATTTGTCAAGTCATTTGCAGCGACCAAGCCTGCGAAGAACAATACTAGTAATATATTCATTTTAGAATTTAAGAAGAAAAAATAATTTAATAGCAAAATAATTATTTCAGAACTGTAATGATTCAAACTTTTAGTGAATTTAATTTAAAATAAAAAAATTCTCCCCATTTATATTATCATCAATATTATTAAAATAAACACAGTTGACAAAATAACAAACATTAATTGCTACATTCTCAACTACGATTGGCTGAAATTCAAATCGTACGACCTATATTTCATTTGGGTTAAGAAATGACATTCTAACGTACCTTAACCCATTTACTTACATACCTCTAATGAAGATCATATGCTCATAAGTGAAGCAATCCTCATCAAGACGTTATAATAATATTTTACTCTAGTAGTAAATACTAGTAACTCTTTGTCTTTAATTCAATAACAATTAATATTTAGCAGTTGTGTCAATATTTCTCTGTTAATTAAATGTATTTGTTTCGACACTGTTTTCAAGTTGTGTTTGTGACTAACAAATATGAAATATGTACATTACCTTGGGTTCATATTTCATGTATTATTTATACCAAATGTTACATCTTATTATTTATCGAATTTCAGAATATTTTCGTATATCATTAACTAAATGTAAAATATACTTAAATTTTTTTGGTAATATATTAGTTTAAAATGTACTGAAAATGTGATGAAAAAAAAACGAAAGAAGATTATTGAAGATACAAAGTATAATGATCAGAAGTAATGACTAATAAAATTAAGCGATTACGTATTTGTTATTTGCATTGTCTATAATGGAATTGTGGAAAGAATATTTTCTCTAATGTCAATTTCATAATCGGTGCAAAGAAATAGGTTGTCAATGGAGGCAATGGGCTTGTGTCCTATGTCTTAATTTCTATAAAACTGTGCAATATATTGATAGAGTTGGCTACCAGAAATTCAATTGTCCAATTATTTTTTAATAACTCGCTATATATATTTTAGGAGATATAATCAATTAAAATAGTTATTTTTTCCTTTAATTATTAATGAGATTCTGGGATAATGGGATTATTCCAATATATGTTACTTCACATGTAACAAATATGCCATCTCTTTTATACAACAGAGCATACGAGTGTGTGTGTGATACGTCGTTTCCTACAAACAGCTGAGTTGTGTACAGAAAATGAGGCATCATATAACGAAGGTTGCCAACAAGGAAAAATAATCTTGATTACTTATTGCACTTATTTCTTTTAAAATATGTAATAAAACTGAAATTCAAACTTGATATAGCCATAACTCCATAAACATTAGGATATTTAAAAATAATAAAAACGCCAATATACATTCATATATTGTTAGGGTTGTTTAATTAAAACATTACAATCAATTCAATAAGAATATATTTATTAATAATCAATCCGAATCAAATATGTAGTATTATAAATATGGTCAAATCAACCATCGCTGTCAGAAGCCGTCAGTAAGAGTGTCCAAATCCGAAACCAATGCAGAGGTCCAGGCTTTGCCTGCACCCACACGTGTCGTTGTCACCCCTTCCCGATATCCCTTCATCAGGTCCACAATCTTATTAGGTCACAAGTATTATGCGTAATCCATCTCTCTTGTAGGTCCGAAACAGTGGTCGATTGTATTTGACTATTCCTAGAAGTGTTATTGTCTTGACTTAGCTACAAATGCTGTGTCGTAGCGAACTGGTGTTAATAATTAACAATTATTTCAAACAAATATTAAAAAACGACCCCTAAAAAATGAATTCTAATTTGCCATTATAATTTTGGAATGACATACTCCCAATTTTAAATTATGTGAAAAAAGAAAATGATGAAATTAAAATAGTGAAATCAACTTTAAAATAAAAAAATTAAATGTCACGATTCCTTTATGGTATAAAACCTATAAAATTGCAACACTTTTAAAATATTTACAACTTTATAATTTTATAGAAAAACCCGGATAGGACAATATTTAAAATTATTTTTAAAAAAGCAATGGTATGAAATAAGTTTTAATTATTTTTCTTTATTTATAAAATTTAAATTATAAATAGCATCAAACAACAATCAAAAAACAATGTTTAAAATTAGGGCTCCGAAAAAGTTTCACAATATTTCTAATTGCTTTCGATAAATATTATATTGTGAAAAAAATATCTATTAATATTGATCGGCGTAACATTTTAAAAACATTTACACTTTCCTGTTTATCCAACAAAATACAAAAATTACATTATAAGTTTAAAAGAATGCTTGAAAAAATCATCTAGGCATCTAAATCAGTGAAATTTTTGTATGTTTTCATTAATAATTAAAAAAGGGATCATCAAAATATTAATTCAAAAATACATTTTCAAAATGTGAGCCTCCATTTCAAACTCAAAGTCGCATTCGTTTTCGTAATTAAGTTTTAACTACACTACTAGTAAAGTTGTATTAGGCGCAACTTTATTAGCTACTTTAATTTTACCAGTAACCCTGCATATATATATATATCTATATATAATGATAATTCTCGGTAAGGATATAGAATCGCCATCCAATTACTAGGTATATGTTCAATAAAACAACTTTTTTATCATAGAAAACTTAACTTTATTATATAAAGAAACTAGCAACACTTTCGAAACTTTCGACCTCCCATGCGAAGCAATCTTCAGGTAAAATCCTATATTATAATGTCCGAGGTGTATGTTTGTTTTCTTATATGTTTATATGTTTACGCGATTCGTATGGTAGCTCGAAAACGGCTCCATGGAAGTTTTTAAAAATTTCCTATTTCGTAGAGAAAAAAATTCTAAGACTTTTGGCGTCCCCGAATTTTCCCCTGAATTTCCTGGAAACCCGTAATTTTGGAAAAACTGGAAAAAAAGTGATCCCTTTTTTGCTGTATTACTTTCAAGTCGTAAAAGATAGAAAGTTGAAATTTTGCATGTGTATTAAGCTATTTAATGCTGACATTTCTCAAAAATTAGAATTTCAAAAATAGAAAAAGGGGGGGTTGAAGAAATTCGGGGGCCCGGTAGGGAACTTTGGAGAAAGTTCATATTCTGGATTGTAGAATAATTAAGTATATTATTAATAAAAAAAAATTCAAAATTTCAAAATTTTATTTGGGGGCACGGGGGCAGTATTTTCCGAGAGTAAAAATTGTGCTAGAAAGTTGAAATTTTGTATATAGGCTAACCTTGGTAACTTATTTACGAATCGAAAAAAAAAATCCCAAATTTTGAAAAAAAGTTGGTCAAATAACGCATAAATTGAAAATATTTTTTATTTTGATAAAAAAATAATATTTTTTTAGTCAACTTATATGTGTGTATATGTGCGCGAGTTTATTTATTATTTCAATTTAAAAATAGAACAGTTAAATATGAAATTTAATTACAAATTATTTTATTGGATTCAAATGATACACGCCAAAAAGACGTCGCATTGCGAAGGGGGTAAACTCAAGTATATTATAAAGTCCCAAGTATATATTTATATTCTTATATGTTTATGTGTTTATATGTTTGGTTCGAATTTTGTATGGCATCTCGAAAACGGCTCCAGGGAAGTTTTTAAAAATTTCCTATTTCGTAGAGAAAAAAATTCTAAGACTTTTGGCGTCCCCGGATTTTTCCCTGAATTTGCTGGAAACCCGTCATTTTGGAAAAACTGGAAAAAAAGTGATCCCTTTTTTGCTGTATTACTTTTAATTCGTATAAGATAGAAAGTTGAAATTTTGCATGTGTATTAGGGTATTCAATGCTGACATTTCTCAAAAATTAGAATTTCAAAAATTGAAAAAGGGGGGGTTAAAAAAAATTCGGGGGCCCGGTAGGGAACTTTGTAGAAAATTCATTTTCTGGATTCTAGAATAATTAAGTATATTATTAATAAAAAAAAAATTCAAAATTTTAAAATTTTATTAGGGGGCACGGGGGCAGTATTTGCCGAGAGTAAAAATTGTGCTAGAAAGTTGAAATTTTGTATATAGCCTAACCTTGGCAACTTATTTACGAATCGAAAAAGAAATCCCAAATTTTGAAAAAAAGTTGTCGCATAAATTCAAAATATTTTTTATTTTGATATAAAAAATGTATTTTCTTAGTCAGTTTGTATGAAAAATTAATTGTTATTAAATGTTAAATCAATATAGGACGAGTTTATTTATTATTTCAATTTAAAAATTAAATTTTGACTTGAAATTCAAGCCACTCACAAAAAACAAACGTCGCTTGCGACGGGGGTAAAAGCTAGTAAATTATAAAATTACACTCTCTACTGGCACACTATTCCTTTATTAATATTGGTCCCCTAGTTAAAAAATTGCTATTAAAAATCAAAACAAATTTAGTTAAAGTCAAAGTGTCAAGATCTGGAATCTAATATTATAAAGAGAAATATTTCCAAGGAGCACAATAGAAAACACTAAAAAAGTAACACAAAGCAGTGACATTCCATCAAGAATCCTTCTCTGATTCTTTCATTTATGTTTGTTATTGAATACATCTACTAAATTACAACACCTGTGTCTCATATTTCAGAATTAACATTATTAATATTGTTGGTTGTGTTGATGTGGAACCATTCTTTTAGTAGTCTGCTATCAAGATACCTGTCTTTGTCCAACACCGTCGGTTTACAGCGTGTTTAGCAGCGTTTCATTTCAATTTATTCAGTTTAAAGTCGGACTTGTGTTGCGTAAGGCCTGTCTCAGTATGGGACCGTATTTAAGCGACGGCGTATTCGGACGTAAATCGGCGGTTTGAATGAGCTACAAAGCAAACCGCCCTATGTGTGTCACAGATGTCTGTAGTCGTGTATTAGGGGGTGTATTGGAGTTCTTTAACACTTATATAATTTATCATGAGAGCAAACTTTAACTTTAATTTTTATCGATACACTACTGGTATTAAAGGGACTTTAGCATTTATTATATATCTGAGTTCTGGTGGGCGTGAATTTAAATTTAGTTCTATCCTATTGGTATGGGCATCCGTGCCCATGATTCACTGAAGTACAAACATAAATTGCATGCAGAACATACCCATGTCGCCGATAGATTTCATTTGACCGCGTATTGCAGCGTAACAAAAGGCGATCTTAGGTATCCCCCTCCAGTCTGATGCGGCTTTTTGCATTTACAAAGGTTCATATACGGTATCGTTGTAGTAGTGGTAACGCTTGGATAATATTCGCCTTTATACGCTACTAATGTGCGAGGTAGTGCCGCCCGTATTCGGACTGCTTTGTAGCGTGCAGTCTGAGAGCTCCAGAGCGATCTCATTACATTTACATGGTTCGGATAGGTAAAGCGTAGTAGCCCGTATACGTCCGGCAGAAATTCGCTTAAATACGGTGCCATACTGAGACAGGCCTTAGGAGACGGGCGGCACTACCTCGCACATTAGAACCGTAAAAAGGCGAATTTTATCCAAGGGTTACCACTACTACAATGATATCTTATCCGAACCTTTGTAAATGCAAACAGCCGCCTCAGACTGGAGGGGATACCTAAGATCGCTTGTTGTTACGCTGCAATACGGTTCAAATGAGATATATCGGCGACATCACTTATGACGAGTATGTTCTGCATGCTTCAGTTTATGTTTGTATTTCAGTAAATCATGGACACCGATACGATAGAACTAAATTTAAATTCACGCCCACCAGAACTCAGATATATAATAAATGCTAAAGTCCCTTTAATATCAGTAGTGTATCGATAAAAATTAAAGTTAAAGTTTGCTCTCATGATAAATTATATAAGTGCTAAAGAACTCCAATACACCCCCTAATACACGACTACAGACATCTGTGACACACATAGGCGGTTTGCTTCGTAGCTCATCCAATTCGCCGATTTACGTCCGAATACGCCGTCGCTTAAATACGGTCCCCTACTGAGACAGGCCTAATACTTTCCTTCAACCAATGTGTATCATATCACAGTCCTTGCAATCCAATTTCTATACAATCTCATTGTGTTTTCACATATCAGGCTTGGGTTTGGTTTTCGAAAATAATTTTTTTATATTATACGGATAAGAAAAAGTAGTTAAGTTGTGATTCTTGAGTATACTTTTAATTTTATCCGAGGCCTCGCCTATGCGTTGGACGCCAAACGTTGGATAACAAATTTTCTTCCTAGATCCCTGCTTTCTCATCATTATCATTCATCTTCTACAATCATAATCGGGAGAATTTTAAACGTTCGAAAACTTTTATTTAAATATATTTTAAATACAATTATTTATAACAATTATAAATATCAAATGAAATAAAATTAAAAAAAAAATTCAACACCTTTTTTGACGTTTGCTTTATTACTTTTTTACTTGATATAGAGATTAGATTGCCTAAAAATACCTACACAATAAAGAAAGAAAAGGAGCTAAAAGTAATAAAATGCAACATAAATCAGCTGCTGGCAAGTGAAAGACAAAACGAACACAGCGATTGGTAAGCCGAAAGATGAGTTGCCAGCCGGAGTCTTGTTTTAGAGCAGTGGTGGTCAGTTAAATAGAGAAAGGGATGATATCGATTCACATGTGTAAGTTTGTATTGCATTTCTATTATGGATGCGGTGCTTTCGTTTTGGAACAAATTTTAATGGTGGCTATTAGAGTTTGCTATTTAAGAAATGTTGAACTCGAAATTGCATTTTTTAAACTTACATATAGTAAAGTAATTTGTGTGTTGTATTGCAAAACAACTATTATTGCACTGAAAATTTTACTGCTTTTATATAGGATCAATAGAAAAGAATAATAGAAAAAAGTTCAAAACGAAGGCAATATTTTTTTAATATAAGAAACGCCATACGTTCCCTTGAGAGAGTCTGGTGTTTTTTTATATATATAATTTCTCGGACTTCCTAGGCACGTAGTCTTTTATCGCTCCTAATAATGTTCTGCTTCTTTTTATAGTTTATATCCCGACAACAAGAATGATCTATTCATGGCTACTGCTGTTATAAAATTCGGTTTCTCAATCAAAAAGGCGGTGTTAACAGAAAGCGTCTGCGAAGTTTGTAGCACCGCCTTTTGAAGTCCATTTCTTGCTGTATTTTTACATTGCCACAGAATGTGGTCAGGATCTGACTCCTTTTCACCACATTCGCATTTAGGGATAGTCTGGTTGTTCTATATAGGTCATAGGAACATATGGGAGTTTACACTTGCGACAAGTCTGTCTTAAGACAAAAGGCTTGGCGTCTCTGTTTGTTGCAGAGCTGTGTAGCCGCAGTTGGCAAAAATGTACCGACTCCGGCTTGAACTCCGTACAAAGGATAAATTAAACTGTCTATTAACTTTACTAAAATATTTAAATAATCTAATAAAATAATTCAAATAATAATTAATGTACAAGGATGGATATGATACATAATATTTTTTTAATATTTTGTCGAGTTTTGTCACTTTAATTTGTCACTATCCTGGTTCTAATATTGCGACTATTTAAAACAAATCAATCTAACACTCCCAGGACTGCAATCTAATCTTTAAAATTCTAATTTATACTGATCAATAAAAATAGTTATTTTTGCATTTAATTATTAAAGGGATTCAACGTTATAGATTATATGTTACGTCACATGTAACAAATATGCCATCTCTTTTATACAACAGAGCATACCAGTGCTTGTGTGGTTGTGTGATATGTTGTTTACTACTAACAGCTGCATTGTGTATTCCATGAAGGTTCTATTTCAGCTATATGACTGTATTGAACTGCATGGTCTGTAAGATGAATTGGAACTGGACAGAATGTTATAATGAAACTCTGATGAAGCCTTCTCTAATTAGTTTTTCCGGTCAATAGACATATAATGTCTTATACTTTAATAACATTTATAAATAAAGTACAGTTTACTTTCTAAATGGACCTTCCGCTGACCACAACTGTTCCTCATTACTAAGAGGTATAATGACCTGTCACTTCAAATGATTCTTAAATATATGAATCAATTAAAATGGGAGCAAATTAGCACAAAAACCTTCGCCGTTCGCCATGCAACGTGGAAGTAAATAATTTCGTTTCCTTATTTAAATTTCTCGCTAAAAGGTTTTTAATTTAAGTAGATTAAACATAAAACATGCAAATTTAAATTATTTAAATGTTTAATTAAAATTTCGCAGGTGAAAAATGAAATTAATGAATGTTAAATGTGCATGTTAATGTAGTGTAATGTAAATGTTAAATTGCATTGAACTAAAAAAATTATTTGACTGATTCGTTGTAAAATTATCTTCGTCACGATTTATAAATATTAATTGCGTTGTGAACCAATCATACTATACGAGTATATTGACAACGTTGACTTTTTTAAATATCAACAATTTATAAAAATTATTATCTAATAAAATAATAGTTATTGTTCGCTTGGTTATTAAAATGATAAAAGTTTAGAAGAAATACGTTCGATTCTTGACTTGCTGCATTCTTCCATTCAATGCCATCTATGTTATACAATAGAGGTCAAATGATAAAGCATTATTAGGTATTCTTGATTAGATATAGTTCAAATAACGAGAGTTCGGCGGCGACTCATACTTCGTAGTTGTAGTATGAGAACAAACGAAACGTATAATTTTAATTATTCCAATTTTTACATATTTCTTGATTCAATTTAGTCAAGCACACTTCTTTTTCTAAGTTTACTCAACTAATAACATTATCTCGGCTTTTCTTTTTTCTCCTTTTTATTTTGTTGTATATCATCCCCTGATTCCTCTCGTCATCATCGTCTTCATCATCTTCCTCTTCCTCCTCATCATCTAGATCTTCTTTATCTTCCTCCTCATTTTCAACACCTTTCTCATTTTCTTCTTCATCCTCCTCTTCCTTTTCATCGTCACTTGGCTAAATAATAACAATCTAATCATAAATTTAAGCTAGAGGCACTTACTCATGTCTATATTCGTGTCTAACTATACGAAGCATTAAAAAAGTAATAAAAATTATAATTATACATACCACTACTTTTTGATTAATATCAAAATGTATTTTAAATAGCTAGTTAAAATAAAAAAAACAATCTTAGTTTAATTAGTGCAACTTTAAAACGCTTATTACAATTTAGTGTAATAGTTTTAAATTTAATATGCTAGGTAGATGGTACCGTAACGATAGTTTCATTAGAGTTTCAATGCGACCTCAGGATCAACACATTCTAAACGACTTTTGCGAGACATCAACATTGACAGTAACAGTAACATTGTAACACTCGCGGTTCTGCGATGGCATTCCACATCCGGTCCGTCTCCGTGTCCGTGTCCAAGTACAGGTTCATGTACGAGCAGTCAGTAAGTTAGATAATTAATATCACAAAAAACGAAATCAAGATTTCTTTTCAAATCATTTTTTACTTGTTTTTTTTTTTTAACTTTCCTTCTGTTGATATATCTACTACAAGTTTTGTAACAGAAATGATTAGGTGTTGAATACTTTTTTGTTGGTTTTAAATAAATATTTACACACGCAAATTTAAAGACACGAATAGCTTGTATAATATATTTTAATTAACCGAAAAAATAGTTCTAAATCGGTCTTCCCACTTCAAACTGGACACCACATTTTAGTTGTTGATTTCGATATTTTTTTAATTTCGAGGCGTATTGTACACATGAAATAATAGAATACGTGCTTCGCGAAAAAGATTTGTGATTTTTGAAGAAGGTAGTAATTTGCAATAAATCACAAAAATCGTAGCTTGGCGAACATTCAAACTACTGTTTCATCGAACCCATAGGTCGTACAAATAATCGCAGGAAGTCGTTTTTTAAGATTTTGAGTCATTCTATGTAGTGGTATATTTATAATTTGCGAATGATATTATTAAATTATAATTAATTTGTTTATAAACTTCATTTACATTTTTCGTCATCGACTTGATTAACTAACTTATAATTTTCTAAAAATTATCGTGTTCCCACTTCAATTCTAAAGAAACAGTGAAGATTTGAAACAATAATTAAATAATAGTTTTAACCGAATCTATGCAAAAAATTTTTTTTTGAATTAAAGAGTTCAAATATTTGCTTTGACCATCTTCGAGGTTGGACGAAAATTGTACGTTTCGAAAATATTTAAATATTATAAATTAAAAAATAATTAATCCTGTTTCTTTAAGTGACTATTTTAATTGTTAATATCTTCAATAATATTGTAACTATTTAATGAAATGACATTTGGGGTCCTAATAGTTAACTTAATATACATTTCTAGAATTTAGCCTAAATTAACGTGTACTATAATTGTATGTATTATCAGCCGCAGTTTTATTCTACAACTTTAATGGAACCTGAGATAAATTTAGACTGGAGAAAATGAAATCCAAGATAAATAACATTTAGTAATTCGCTCTGGATAAAATGGAATCTTAATATATAATGGTTTTTAGTACAGGTAAAATTTAGATTCATTTCAATTTTATTTTCAACTCAACCCACTAAACATAAAATATGAATGTTACATTACAATTACATAATATCTTTTCTTAAACACAACCTAGTAATATTTAATCTAAAATTAGTCTTGTTCTTATATTTCTTATTAGTGAATTATTTAAATACTTAGAAATTTGTAAAATAGAATTATAAATTGTAAAATATGTATAAAAAATGTTTGATGGTGGCTATGACGAATAAAAGTCAAGGCAAATAAATAAATAAATATAAAAAAAATAGTCTTATTTTAAGTATTTAAAATACGAATAAATAGGTCAGAGAGCATTGTAAAGAACTTAAAATTGTTAACATGATCTCCTTAAGAAGTTTTGTCAGTATAGTAATACGCAAAAGTGTAGATTTACTTCTCAAAAAGAAGTTCAAATAGGTCTCAAAACATTCCATTTAGGTAAAATCGTTTTCCTAACCAACTACATTTCTTGTGTTAGATGAACATTAAATAACCAGACTGTGTTTAGCGAGTATGTTTTATATATATTTCCTTTTTATATTACACACGCCCAAAAATGTATTAGTATTGAATTTGGTGAAGTCGAGGCAGGAGTCGAACTCGGAGTCGGAGTCGGAGTCGAATGTTTCTTTACCGACTCCGCAGACTTGGTTCGAGGAGCCGTACACATATGCGTGACTAATTGACATTAAAACATAACCTATATACTCTAATCAGTATGAACGTATCATAACGTTTATTATCAATATTTAAACATTATAAATTTCCCCCCCAAATATTAATGTTATAGTAAACAAATAAATGTAATAACCGAACCTTTACTTTATTTAAATGAATATGTCAAAAGTTTAGAAGAGTGTCGGTATGTTAAATATTTGTCATATTTTAAGAAAACGGAAATTTAGAAGAATCAGGCAAATAAAGAACTTAGTTCCAAAATTTGGAATTGATACTGAATGAAAAATTGTAAATTACGTTTCTTGAATTTGAATCAATTGATTTTGAATACTCATTCATCACCCTCTATTTTGATAACTTAAATGGTAGCTTAAAACGTTTCTTTTTTTCTAATATTTTCTTACCAGTAGGTCCCAAGATAAATATAGTTATTGTCAATTTGACAGAGAATTTAATTTTCTACAATTTGCGCAGACCGCTCCCGTGGGCCCTAACTTCTGCTAAACGCTATAAAACTCTTAAAAGAATTCGGTAAGCTACAGTAGTAAAGGTAAGGTAAGGTACTAAAAATTTAGGCTTCTACTACGACGTAGTTATACTCATTTTTAGGAGAAAATAATTTATTTAGCAATTTTCTATTCATTTATAAAATTGCTTTTAACTTATAATCAATTAGTTTTTTTTGAAAAAATATTCTTCTTTATACATTTTACGTAATTTAAGTTACATTTTCATTTTCCATGAAAATAATTAAAATACTCGTATGTTAGGTAGTTTCTTAGATATCGCATTTATACGATCGTTGTGACCACCATTTAAAATTTCCATAAATAGAAAAGGGGGGAAAGATTAAGTGGCTCCATATCTAAAAACAATGTAGTTATTAAACTCTTTCATTACACCTTGTTAGCATTACCCTACACGTATAACGCGTACTTATATAAATACGTCCGCCATATAATCTCATATAAGACTTGCAAGCACATCCTATAATTCATCTCGCACTTCGTCTTGCGCGTAAAACATTCGCTATGAACGCATTCTTGCAAAGTATTCTTATTTTTTATGTGGAGTACGGCCATTTTTAAACACAAATGCTAGGCTACATTGCCTACGGTCCAGAGCCTCGCACCACAAAGGGCTCAAGTTCACATGGTGTCATGCCCTCATAAATCTGCATTCTACCGCAGCCTAATAAGTTTTATATTATCTTTTATAATAACATATGTAAAAGATTCAGACGTCAGACATAAATGCTCTCCATCACTTAATATTATGTACAGTGTACAGACAAAACATTAAATGTTGTTATGTTTTTCTAAATGATATTGTCTTGTTTATATGCCACGACGTTGTGTTATTATTTTAATGTTTTTTCCATTTGGCACTACATTCTTGTGCCATAACTCATTTATTTACATGTTATTGTGCTTAATTCAATTTTGATCCTTATTAAATCTAGACATTTTCACTTTTTCCAAATGAAAAAAAAATATATGTGAATTTATCCTTATAAAAATAAAAACAAAAGTGCTACTGGTACTGTTTCGCTCCCCCTGCTACTCTCCCTTCTGTTTTTATTCTGCCATTTCTTCTCTTTCCTCGTTCCTTCCTCTTCCCTTCACTGCCTCCCTTTAATAACTGCCAATATTGCTTCGCTTTTCGCTTATTACCTTTTTCTCACATGAAAACTTAATGTGCTCCAATGTTTCTATCTCCATTCCGCACACCCTGCGCATCCTTTCCTCGCTATTTGCCAAATATCTGTTTCCTTTCTACTTGTTTTCCAATCTAAATCTGGCAATCCTTCTTATGTTTTTTGTGTCTTTGCCGCTTAAGTATTGAGGTATCTCTCTCTCTCCCAAATTCTTTTATATTATATTTTATAAGTCACGACGTTGTGTTAAGATTTGCTTTTGTTTCTTTCCAGAGGAAATCATTTAAGGTAATAAATTCTTCAATTATCATAAACTAAATAAAATACATAAAATTTATATAAAAAATTCATTTATTAAAGAATTAATAACACAGTTATAAATAAGCATACAAAAAAACAACAACAATATTAA
Source organism: Panorpa germanica (assembly GCA_963678705.1). Lineage (NCBI taxonomy): Eukaryota > Metazoa > Arthropoda > Insecta > Mecoptera > Panorpidae > Panorpa > Panorpa germanica. The sequence goes on from OY783205.1 coordinate 6,302,274, forward strand.
CAGTGACAAATTTAGCTGGCTGCAACGCTGCCTGTGGTTGCATCTATGCATTCACAGCGACGGCTTAGTTCCATCCGTGTCCACCTCCACCTCCACCTCCGTGCTTGGCGTGATGGTAGACGGTCTTGTAGACGGGCACCTTCACGGGGTAGGGCTGGGGAATGTGAACTGGCACGTGCTTCTCAACGGGGTAGGGTACATGTTTCTCTACAGGGTAAGGAATCTTCTTCTCAACTGGATAAGGGATGACCTTCTCAACAGGGATGGTGATTATCTTCTCGATGGGAACAGCAACAGGCTTGGCAACAGGAACATGAATGGGGTACGGCTGGGGAACAGGAACCAGCACTGGGTGGGGGATTTGCACGTGGACAGGTTTGTGAATTGGCACGTGGACTTGTTTGTAGATTGGAACAGCAACTGGTTTACTAATTTCAATATGTTCACTGACTGGAACAGCATGGGAATGCTGTACCTCATGTTGAGCGCCTCCTCCATATCCCCCGAAGTCATGACCACCGTCTCCTCCACCTCCACCGTAGCCGCCAAGATCATGACCCCCGGAGCTGTAGCTTATTTCCTGATGTCCTCCGTAACCTCCTCCTAAGTCTTGGCCTCCTCCGTAACCACCTCCACCAATGTCTCCAGAGTATCCTCCTCGAACACAGATAGCCAAAGAGGCCACGAATATCGTTGCAAACATATTCATGATTATTTCAGAATTGTAAACTTTTTTATATGCTGATCACCTTCGCTTTGGAAAGATGACTGTGGAATGATGTTTGGGGCTCCGTGGAACGCTTTTATACATCAGAAGACTAAGATTAGCGAAGGGGGTCTTCTGGATACAATGAACTTCAGTCAATCCTCTTTGGTCTGCGTTTGCGTGGAGGAAGGCAGCCGGTGGTACTTTCACCTTCTTCCGTCTGCTACACATACGAGTACGAGTACGAGCCCACTGCATTGTTTGCGAGCGTGTTTTTTGTATTTTGTTTTTGTTGTTGTTTTAACCGGTACTTAAGCATCTTAACTATTTGTATTATTATATCGAGAATCGAGATGTAATCTGCGCATTTGCGGTCCGGTCCGCCCGTTGAATTACACATTTTATGAACAAATCTGGTTTTAATGGCGTTAAAGAAAAAGTAAATCGTGATTCCAGAACTCTCGTTTTTGTGCCATTTATTAATCTGCGTGTGTGTGTGTGTGTGTGTATGTTTGTATGATAGTTTGATCAAATTAGAAAACATTTGCATCTAATTATATTTGTCATTATAATTATTAATATGTATATATATAAATTAAAAGTATTTGAATAAATAAGATAATATTAGTTAATTATAATGTTAATTAATTAACTAATATTATTTATATTTTTATATATATTAACTATAATGTTAATTATAGTTAATTATATATTTTTATAGATCTTTCAACTAAGATTACGTCATTACGGCCATAATATTTGTTCATTATTCAAAATTCATTATTCTTCTAAATTTTACTAAAAATATATATTTTTTTTAAATTTAATTTTTCAAAAATTGGCAAACTTGGAAAACTATCACCCGATATTTTAGGCATACACTCGCATTACTCGCATTTTTCGCATAACTTGTTGCTGAACTCATAATTATCGGAAAGGTTAATTAACAAGGCTTAACAGAAAAAGAATAAATCGTTTAGCGAGCCAGTAAATGCTACAACGTCGGTTATTTCTCTTTAACTGGCTCTGTTACGTTATGATAAGTATGAGTTCAGCAACAAGCACAAAGTTGTTGACAAGGCAAAAAAACTTTATTAGATAATTTGTGGTTCGAAAAATGTACACAATTTTTAAAATCTTTGATGGGAATATTATAGATAGACATTAGACATATAGATTTCAAAAAACTTAAGACTAAAGGGAAAAAATGAAATTTAAAAAAAATTATGAAGATCGAGCTGGGCAGCGATGGAAATAATCTTGTGAATGCATTAATGCAAACGGTGTAACGATTTGGTCAACTGTATTTGTTGTTTCAAGACTTGAATCATGAGTATCAAAATAGGTCAAAAATGTACATATATAAAGATAATTTACTAGTTTGTTTGTTTTCTTAAACAATGTAATAAATTATTTATCTTCGTTCCTAATTACCATTTAAATTTTAAACGTTATTTGTTTTTTCTGTTATTTAATTTACATCATACTGTATATGTGAACAAACAGCGATTGCAGCAATTTCTCAGCGGAACAACAGCAGCGGCAGTGTGTACAGTGTGCTGTGTGTGGAGTGTACTGTATTCTGCTCTAGTGCAATGCCCTTGTACGCATCACACATCATTTCTATGTTTGCTGCTCTCCTGGTAATGGTGGCAGCACTTGTTGCGTTGCGGCTGCTGCGATTATACAAATCGAGTTGACGACAGCAAATAAAAAAGCGCAAGGGGACATACGTACAAGTTTTTCTAATTTTTTTCTACAAAAATTATGATGTTGTGAATTAATATTTTGATGATCTCTTTTTAATGTTTGATGAAAACTGACAAGAATTTTAAAATTTAACTGATTAGGATGCTTTATATGATTTTTACTTGTTCTCAATTACTTGTTTTATTTTAATCATTTTTTTAACCTTATAATCACTGGTGTAGCTAGGTATGGGTCAGTCGGTGTTGGGCACCGGGACCAGCAAACCTCGTATTGTACTAGCTAAAAATTCTCCCACCTTTGGAATGTAAATAAAATAGGTTGCAACACGACTTTAAGGTAGTACTGTCGGTCAGAGAGTTACCGTTTAATATTTTCTAAAATTTGGTATATTAGTAGATTATAATAAGACAATGATCTCGTTAAATTTTAGAAAAACTGCAGAGAACCAGTAAAAATATATTGAATTTAGAATGAATTTTTTAATTTAACATTGAGGCTTATGAGAAATCACACTTTTTATTTCATTTTATAAAAAGAACAGTTTAGATTTAGATTTATCGAAGGTAGACCAGCTAAGCATTGTTGTGAGGTATGCAGTAATAACCGGTGGCCGTATTCCTGAGTATTGCGAACAATGATCGTGATCGAACAGATCTGATTTACATGAGTGAAACGTTTTATGAATTACTTTTATATTACAATATTTATCGCTAATAACAGTCGAAAATAAGGCATCAAGCCAGATTTAACCGAAGTCATTGATACTTTTACGAAAACTAAGGCTAGGAAAAGATTATAAACTAAATTGTTATTTTGTTGTCAGTGTACACATCAGTATAGTAGGTAGGTCTGACTTTCATATAATAACTGAAATAGATCCCTTATCTCTATAAGGGATCTATTTCAGTTATTATATGAGTTTGCCTTTGCATATGAGTTATCTGTATATAAATTGTTTTATATTAATGGTTTTATAGTTATCTGCACCGAAAGTTTAAATTTATACTCCGTTTTTGCGGGAGAAAAGTGCTTTTTTATTTTTATGAGAAAATGCACTAACTGCACTAACCTTGAAAACTAAAATTGAAATTTCGGTAATAAATGTGGTGAAAAATAGTATACACGCCAACGAAGAAAGTCGCCAGTTTATTTTTGCACCAGGGCCTTTGGTTACCTAGCTACGCCACTGCATATAATATTTCTTTATCTTGTTGGATAGCCAGCCATTAAAGTGTAGATGTTTTTAAAATGTTACGCCGATCACTTTCCACAAACAATTTTCAATAAACATACAACTAAATCTATTAATTATCAGTAAATAGACCTTCACTTATTGGTGTACAGAATTGTCTTATTAGTATCAATACTTAACGTATCATTTCCACTCACTGCTTTAATTTAATTTAATATTTTGCATTTAATTTAAATTGTTTAACATATGGCAATACGAGTAGTCATTCACAGTTTTTTTGTAAATTAATTTTTTAAGTTTTCTTATTTTTTTTTAGAACCTTACAAGGTCCAATGTTTTAATTTAAATATTAAATTAAGTAAAACTATATTATATTATAATCTCCAAAATGTGACAATATGTCAAAATGCAGTAGGATTTACTTTTAAAAGAAGTTTAATGTTAGTTTTTGAAAAATATAGAAGTGAAAACAATTTCTATTACTAATTGTTATTAAAAATAGCAATTTTAATTATTTCACATACAATTTTGTCGAACTGTCACTAACGATGCATACGCACCAAGTAAATTAATTAAACTTAAATTAAAACACAAATGTGAAAAGGAATTTAAAATTACAATATTAAATAAAAACAGTAAATTAAATATCTTGTAATTAAATAAATTGTAAAATTGAATTATAAATTATAAAAGATGTATAAAAAATGTTTGGTGGTGACTATGACGAAAGAAAGTCAAGGCAAATAAGTAAATAAATATAAAAAAAATATATCAAAACAGTGAGTGAGAATGAGGCTTAAGGTAGTTGTATCGTGATAGTCATGCTCAAAAGTATAACTCAGCAACCTAAAATTATAATGTAGCTGAAACGTTAGTGTCAAATAGTCTCGTTAAAAACTTTTGTGAAAGTACAGTCTCACTGTTCTCACTACATGTAAATAGTATCTACACGTACATACACGTACATACGCATACACAGTCATTTCTTGATTTTATAAAAAATTTCAATGTTTACAAAATTTTATTTCTGTAATGGCGTGGACAATAATTTCCATTTTTTTTTATGTGATTAATAACTACTGTTTCTATAATATATTAAATTTTTATTGAATTCCTTTGAATCGTTTTTATTTTATTCGATAAAAATAACATTGAAATTACTATTTCCCATAAGAGCCTGTGTTAAAATAACAAAACTTTAATATCGTTTTTCTCAATAATGGAGTGGTAAATTTTAATCGACCTGAGGTCAATATGTCTTATAATTAATTAAAGAGCAATTAAATGAAGTTTTATTAAAATCCTTTGAAAAGTCATTCCACGATACAACTACCTTAAGTCTGTGTCTTTAAAAATATGGCTAAAAATTATGTGGTAAAGCAGAATAGATTTAAATAGAGCGATCATATAAAAGCCCTATTTCGATACAGTGTAAAATTGTTAAAGTTTGGTTTAGTACCATAGACTATAACTGCTTTGTTCATACGAACAAAGTCTTTATCTGATTTTGTTTTAACTCAATGTACATAATTACATATACAGCGTCCGTTGTCTACATTGCTATGTTGAAACAGAAACACAGTACATACACATACATATTTGTACAAGGTTAAATTCCTTGAGATAGTGCTGTATATTTTTATTCCTGTGCTCCTAATACATGAACATCGCTTATGCGGTAGACTTGATGCATGGTAGAAAGCCAGCACTCAACAGTCTGCCATATTAAATATTTTCTACTTCAGTGATTCAATTCTGCACTCCTAATATAACAGAAGCAGTAGAAGGACTGTTTCGTCGTGTATGTCGCTCCTTCCAGTCTCTTGACACTCTTTCTAATAAATGTATAAATTTAACTCGTACTACTGACAAGTAGAGGATACGTCGGGGAAAATAAAGCCTACTGCACACGTAACGTGTTTTAACCCGGACGGGACGTGGACGGGACGGAGACAGAACGTGGTATTAGGTAAACCCGTACGGGATTTTATACCCACCGAGTGCATACGCACCGTGGCAGTGACTCGAAAGTAACGTGCTAGTGTGTTAATAAGCAAAGATGAATTTTAACATGCCTAATGAATAAAATAAGTAACCCTAACTAAAATGCAAACTAATTTTAACCAAAATGTGCTTTATCTCTTTCTGTCATATTAAAAAGTCATAATACTTGATTATGACTTATTACATTAATAATAAATATCGACATTGTAAAACATGACAGTCTACTTTATTTACCTACCTGTCTTTTGATTTTAACATAAAATAGTTAAACTGTAATTGTTACATATTAAGATCTATTGCAAAATAATGAGTGTATATGATGCAATAAATGAATTAAATAAAATTTACAAACGTTTTCAGTGAGCGATAATTCTAATGCAATTTTACGCCACAGATAATTTTTATGTTTCACATCTAAATACTTTGGATCTGCCAAACTGTATAAACATGGATTTGATCTCACTAATTTTTCGTCGTCCATTTTATTTATAATATTTTTATTATTATTATTTATTTATTTAATATTTTTATTATTATTTATTTATTTATTCTTCTATATTAGTATTTCTTTCACTTGATTGCATTGAGTACTACTATTTACAAAATAAAATCGACAAAGATCGGTAATAATCGTGAGCTTTCGTCAACAATCGATTAAATGTTCGAGTTGCTGTGTTTCCGGCAATTTCAGTAACATAGTTTTGATAAAAACGTCTTTTGTAGTTTCAGGCAGCGATTGTACAAAAATTGAAGTACTTTAATTTAATTAAATAGACTTGTGTGCTATGTTTTAATTTCGATAAAAGTGTACTACATATTGATAAAGTGGGTTACTAGAACCTCAAATGTTCAATTATTTTTTAATAACTCCTTATATGTTAAGATATATTAACAATTAAAAAAGTCATTTTGTCGGGATTATTAAAGGGATTCAACGTTGTACACATTCCAAGTGCATGTGATATCACAATCCTTGTTTACAGATTACCAATCTTACAGCTCATTAATCTCTGCTATATGTATTTATATATCAAAATATCAAATATTATTTACAGCTATTTCAAGGAACACTCAAATTCCTATATTATGTCTGCCTTAGCAGGGTTAAATAAAATAAAAACTTATTATTCTTTGATTTGACTTGATTATTTGACTACCAACAGCTACAAAACATTACCACAGCACTGACCTACTCAACAAATAACTGACGTTAAAATGCATTTCACGTCATACAAATATGGCCGACCATTTCTAGCGCTAAAACTACAATTCAAACTTTTAATTGCTATATCTCCGTCAATATTTAGATAAATAGACACGCCAATACACATTTATTAACATCAATTTCAATCTCAACAATCTGAAAAATCGACCACTAAAAAATGAGGACACTAGCCCATTTAGTACTAAATCTAATATGCGAGTAGTTTAACAATCGAATTAAAACCCCCGTTGCTGTCTCTCAGGTAGCATGCCTACATTCATTGGCTGCCTTAGCAATTGCGAGGTCGCGGGAGGCAGAACTTTGCGTGGCCACAGGGTGGCAGATCTTTGCGAGGCCCTTGTTCTTTGTGTAATGTAAATTGAAAGAATTTTTGATGATGATTAACGAGAAATGCAAATATTATAAATAAATAAATGTAGAGTTGTAAAAATTTATATTGGAAGATTTATTAACAAAGACAAAGACGACAAATATTAATAATGATAAACTAAGGTACTTAGTGTGTTAAATGATATATGCAGGGGTTCAAGTTTTCTAAAGCACGAGGCGCGAGATTCAAGTACATATATAGTAATGAATTGTTCTAGTTGGGTTGTTGCTCGAAGGTGCGAGGCCGCCCCTGCCCACATTTTTTTACTTACATTTCATCTTTTGATTTTTATTGAACCCGTTACAATAAACGTTACATAAGTCGAGATGCAATTATGATGTTGAGTGAAAGTAAAAGTACTTTCTCTCCATTCACTAATATTTGTAATTCATTTCTTTAGACCTTGAATAGACCTCTCGGTTCTTTAATTATAGGTGTCATAAAGAAAAAATCATAAACGACTCTTTTAAAAGAAATCGAATTGAAAAAAAATATAATAAAAAATACCAATTTTTTTTAAGCCTTCAGAGAAATAGCATCGAAGAAAAAATTTAAAAAGTGACCGAAATATTTAAGCTGGGTTAGACTGCTGTGTCTTTAGGTTCGAACACGGGACCGATGCTATATTTTTTGGATTTAGTTGTTATCAAAATTAACTTGATGAATACATATAACATAACATAATACATAAAAAATACATGATAGCATAAATATTGCCAACACTGTAGGAGGTCGCCTAGGTTCAGCCGACGATAATTAAAATTAATTTAAGAAAAGTAAAACTAAATTTTATACGGTTCTTTTAACATTTATCCGAAAAAAACGGTTTATTTAAAAATCATTCACAATTTTCGAATTTCTAGTAGCAAGTAGTATTTTTTCTATTTATCATATCACTCAAGGTTTTATGACATTTAAATATAAATACAACATTTTGTAAAAAAATGCAGGGGTACTGCACGAGAAGTAGATTCCAGAAAATAATTTGTAGACCAGAAATACACGGGTATATAAAGTATCAAGGCAGCAGAACACCTTTCCAAAACATTGAATTATGATTTAAATGTTGCTGTAAGCATATTGCGCTCCTGATACTTCAGTTAACAATGCTGCTCGATGATTATTGTTGATGATGATGCCTAGACACATGTTGCGAAACAAATTACCAGGGTCTCAGAAATAGAACTAATCCAAGAGATATATAATACAGTTTATCTGATTATTATATATGCGCTCCTAGTATTGCAAACTGAGGAAACTTGTTGTTTGTATTTTGATGGTGCAAGTTTGTTTGCACAATTTAATTTCTATGAACGAACTATTTTGCCGTTCAATGAATCATGCCGGCAATTAGACAGATACTAGTTATATAGTCAGTCTACTAATACGACAAATATCAATGATTTTTTGGAAAGGTTGGTAATTGGGCATTTTTGGTATTTGTTGGTTTGCCGTTTTTGGTATCAATTAAAAGGTTCTACTTACTCCGAGTTCACACATGCAATGTTCGGTATTTGTATACTAATCTGCATGCGTGATATCGACACATCGAAGCGTACGAATATTTGCTTTGGCCAATTTCGAGCTTTAGCAATATATGTAGGAGATGGCCAATATTAGTAAACTCGCTGTATCTTCGGTGAAGGCGTAATTTCTCAATATCCGAAATAATATGGTGTCATCATTTATCATACTTCAGTGTAAAGGCAATATTATGGAAATAGACCTTCTTACAATTAATTATAAATAAAGACGAAGATCATATTTATTGTTTGTTTAGTTTGTACTGACATGCTTAGGTTTTAAATGAAAGAAACAAATTGTCTAAAAACAATAGATAGGAATGACTGAGATAGCAATCTAATATTTACCAATTTATTAGTGACTCGATGATAAAAGTAGAAATGTCAAAATGTTCTTCCGTCCGTCGTGACTTAGCATTGCATTAGATTTAATTTTTGCGATCTTTATAATGGTAAAACACCTGTATCTCCTCGGGCAAATGTTATTTGGTTGTCGAAACGTCCTTAAACGTCAACAAATTACGGATTAACAAACCATAGGAACATAATTCCGTTCTGATAAAGACCACTTGCAAAGCGATTCTAACATTCCAGTGGGTGCATACGAATCACTTGATTGACTGCAAATGAAGTGGATACTATTTCCATTCATATGAATAATCTATTTATTTTGTACAAACATTCCTGTGAGAGCGAGTTTAACATTTTCTATATATCCAGAAATCAGAAATACCTCCAGAATAATTTGTTCTTCGGAGCTTCAACCATGTAATGATGAATCATGGCCTTTAAGTACAGATAAATTTAAAGATTTAGGGCAATATTTTTAGACATCAGCAAAACTAATTCTATGTACTGCAATCACTTCAAGTGATCAAGCGGTGGTGGGGAGGTTTTGATAGTAATTATAAAAATGTGAATTAATTACATATAAATGCATGTAAAATAACTAACATTAATTAATGGCAACTATTATTAAAAAGAGATAATAAATATAAAAGCATAAATGTATGCGAGATAGACCATTGTCGTGGGATACATAATCAGATTCTATGCAAACAATCTATGTTTGAGCCCAAGTTAAAACCAACACATTTGATAAAAACTTCCAATGCAATATTCTCAATTGTGGAATTTTATGAAATTTGTTCTTTCAGTTCCAAGCCACTGATATATAAAAACAATATAGTATACTCGTACTTCATGAAATCCTATTCGATACAAATTGTATAAAGTGTGCCGACAACTGGTTCACACTAATGGTCTTGATTTAAACTCATTATTTCTAAATATACCATTTCAATGAAGAGCTACTGAAAATAAGCAACCTGGAATGGACAAAAGAAAGGGAAGAAAAACTAATTAAATGAAAACAGTACAAAATATTCAAACAAGCCGCAAAAAAGTAAAGAAGTAACAATAGAACACCTACTGATACAATGCAATAAATTTTACCAAATAAGAAATATTTACAACTGAACTACAACGTTACGTTGCTGATCCAGCGTACCCTTCAACATTTGATGCGATCAATTTTTATGCGTCTGATGCGAGTCGTGCATGTTAACAGTCAACAACATATTTTACGTATTACATCCATATTAAAATACTAGTTTAAATCTTAAAACAAAATTGGTTACGTTGCCTCCATTTTTTCAATGTATTCACATAGTGTTGTTTCAATTTCTTAAGACGATCTTCACTCAGTTGTGCAGATAGTAATTAAATGGCGATGATGAAGTTCGGGCACTATTTACAATCTGTATCGTTAAGTAAACCTTGTACTGAGCATTTATAAACTCATTTAAAAAATATCTTTCCCGTGATTGGTTTATTTTTTATTTACTGATTATGATATGAATTTAAATTGCAACTTTGTTAATGTTGTTATAATTGTTCGTTACATATTTATACTTTTCGTTAGTTGACTGTGGTATAATAAATAAATGGTAAATCATTTTTATAATTTAAACTTCAGTTATGTTTTGAATTGGGAAATGGCCAAGGGCACAACGGTCGTGTTTGTTTGCGCTACGAAACAGCACGTTCTGTATTGTAGATGTATCAGGGTAGCATACCTGAAAGTGCTACATTACAATCATGAAAACACATCTTTTATTTGCTCAATAGTTCATGATATCCTGTTATTTATATCTGTAACCTTCTGACAGAATTCTTACAATATTTGTAATTAATTTATTTATTTAATTTTATTTAAGAGCTAGCTACTTATGTCTTATCCTTACGTCTTATAAACCGTCTGATTGAATTCGTAACATTATTGCTAAGAGCATTTATCGCTGAATATTTTTGTAGTGGAAAAAGTGCGTTGGCTGTCAACGCCGGTAAGTACAATAATCAAAATTTGACGAAAAAAAGTTTACAAAATGTTAAAACTAAGTCGTTGTTGAAATAAAAAAATAATATTTTTTTTGTAAATATTTTAAAATTATTTCTGAAATTAGGTAATTTTTAACTGCATATAACTTAAGTTTGGTTTGATATATTGAAAAACCGATTCAACAACAACGTAGATTGCACCTTCCTTAACAATATTCTTTTATAGTAATTAACTATTAAACTTTAAGCAAAGAGGAAGACGTTGGCAGCTAATGCATTAAAACATGAATTTTTTTTTTTAATCTTTAAGTCTTGTTAGATAGTATCAATAATTTGTATATCTTTAATTTTATTTAACAACGACTTACTTATGTCTGATCTCCTGTTATTACATCTTACTGTGTTCTAACTGCCTTTGGACTGAATTCTTAACATCATTATTTGACTTGATTTGCTAGATAGATTTAATATAAAGCAGAACCTCGAAAATTCCTCGGCATTTAATAATCCAGCTGCAAAGTCCCGTTTCCATAAACAAAAATTCATGTTGTAGAGCAGTTTATTCTTGCGAGAACAGTAGATTTAAATCGACAAAACATTGATATTCAATATAATAAATATTCAATACTTGAATCTTTAATTCAAATGAAATTTTATATTCTTTTGTATTATTATATTTTTCTTCAAATCACTTCCTAGAATGAGAAATTTATATACTTATTAAACTGCTTTTTGCTTGTTAAAATGATTTTTTTATGCATATAATAGTTTAATAAATGAAAAATTACCTATAATTAATATCAAATTTATATTAATTCAATTTAAATTCAAATTAAATATTTTGAAAAAGAAATAATAAATTTGGCAACGCAGTAAATTTACGTGTGTTAACGCATGCGTGATTTGGTTCTTCGACAAATAAATTGTTATATTTTATATAATATTTATTGAGATTTTGAATTTTCCGCTTAAATTGGCATTTGCAACATTGCCGGCTCATAACCCACAATTACTGTTTCTTACTGGTTTTATTTAAATACTTTCATATACGAGTATAGGTATCCTTTTGATAATTTTCTTTTTGCAATAGTTACAGAAAAGATTCTTTTATTTACACTTAGTTTTTGAAAGCCGTGTCACCTTTTTTTTATAGTTAAAAGTTATATTATGTGGTGAAATTGAGCAAAACATTATGATTTGTATGGAAAATGACTATTTTTAATCATGTAGAAAAAGAAAACTATGAACCCTAAGTCTCTACAATTTTGAGACAGCATGTATTTTTACTATTTGTATTGACCCTCCAAATTTTACAACGTTTTCATCATTTACGTTTACGTCCTACACCTCCTTAAGGAAAGACATTGAATATAAAAAATAATATATTGAAATAACAATTACATAAAAAGTTTATACAAAATGCATCTGAAGTTCCATCTGAATACACAGTAATTTTGTCAATTTTGAATTAATAACATCACTATTTCGTAAAAACATTTTAAATTTGAAAAAAAAATAATGTTATTGTTCATCGCAGCCATCATTAGCGCGGATAATAGCATCAAGTCTGTCTGAGAAAGCTTCACACGTCCATTCGCGAAGAGCGTCAATATGGTGTCAACCGTCTCATATATTTAGTTGATACTTTGGCCTACAGAATGAATTATATGGAAAAATGGAAATGAATTATATGGAATTAAATGGAACATGGAGGCCATTGTTGTGAAGAAATGAAGCTAGGAACATTTTCTTGTAAAAAACGTTATATTTGACGGGATTTATGAGATGGTGCCGAATCTTGTTGAAACGTCCAATGGTTTCTACCGAATTCTACCGTTTTCGTGGCCAATGTAACAAAGCATCGTTTAAAATCTTTTCACGGTAGATTTGTAGATTTACCTTTACGCACTGTTCAATGAAAACTAGTGGTGAGAGTCATGTGGCAGTTACCTGCATCAGTGATGCAGACGCTTGCTTTCGCAAAGCAATTCGCTTGTCTAAATTGTCTTTTGATTTGCACTCCAATCATACACGACGATTGATAAATTATTAACTAATTATGTAGCTAATCTTATTTACTAAAAGAAAAGTAAGCCTAGCTACCCGGTAGTCTGTTTTTTTACGCAGTGTTCTTACAAGCCCACTACTAACTATATATAGTTGTTACTGAGTACTACCGTTCCGGAACAGATACATTGACATTTGCCTGGGTGAGTATCAGAGCAGCATGAAATCGCAATTACTTCTAGTACGTGACCATTGGTATAATGTGTAAGAGCAGGTTATTCATGATGTCTTGTTTATTCGAACGGTGATTTACTGAGCAACTGTTTGACGCTAATTCGTCGGTTGCGTCGCTTATTTAAATTTAATTCGATGCAACTGTACGAAAACTATTGTGCCCAAAAAATTTTTGCTGGATAGAAGGTTTATGTACATTTTTAAAGTAGTGAGAGGGTTATGCAGCAGCGAGAAGATGAGAGGTTTATCGATGAAAAAATTAAACTGTTGCAATTTTAAAACAAACTTATATAAAAAAAATGATGGGATAGGATAATACAGACATATTTCCAAATTATTATTTTTATTAATGTACTTTTATTAATTTTATTTCTGTTTTCTGTGACATGTGTGATTTTTAATAAAGATATTTTAACTTTAGTTTTCTTCTTTCTTACTTACTCTGTTTTGCATATTTATTTTGTTTTCTTTGATTTCACATATCCAGATGTTCTCAAATCCGGACAGCACGGATGACTGGATAAGAGAGTTGCTACTGTATTTAAATTTATTTGTATCAACGAGTTAACTTGAAATTACGATCTACATATGTTTTATGTTACATTTATTTAATATGAACACATAAATAGTATTCAATAATTAACTAAAATATCAAATATAGTTCAAATATCGAGAGTGCGGCGGCGACTTATACTTAAAAGGGGTTATAAAAGCGGTATAAATTCTATAATACGATAATGAATTTTATCTTATTCGTTTCTATATACATTATAGAAAAATAAGTCAGTTAGTGCTGTTTAGTTATATCCGCAGTTTATACTCCACAACTTGTTTTAAATATGAGTTGCCGATGAACTCTCGTAATTTGAACTATAGAAATAGTTGTTGTAAATAAATACCCCCAGTATCCCAAAAGTCATAAATTATACCCTTAAAAACTCCTAAGTCAGGACTGTGACCCAGTGGCGCAGCTAGGTAACCAAAGGCCCCGGTGCAAAAAGAAACTGAGGCCTTAACTAAACTGTTTAGGTTTTATCAAGTCGTATATATATATATATATATATATATATATATATATATATATATATATATATATATATATATATATATATATAAGAGTAATTCATAAAATGTTTCACTCATGTAAATCAGGTTTGTTCGATCACGATCATTGTTCGCAAGACTCAGAAATACGGCCACCGGTTATTACTGCATACCTCACAACAATGGTCTATCTTCGATAAATCTAAATCTAAACAATTTTTTTTATAAAATGAAATAAAACCTGTGATTTCTCAAAAGCCTCAATGTAAAATAAAAAATTCAAAAGTTCAATATATGTTTACTGGTTCTTTGTAGTTTTTCTAAAATTTAACGAGATCATTTTCTTATTATAATCTTTTAGCCAAATTTTAGAAAATATTAAACGGTAACTCTCAAACCTACAGTACTACCTTAAAGTCGTGTTGCAATCTGTTTTATTTACATTCCAAAGGTGGGAGAATTTTTAGCTAGTACAATACGAGTTCGCTGGTCAGGGTCCGAGGGCCCCAGTGCCCAGCACCGACTGGCCCATACCTAGCTGCGCCAGAGCTGTGACCCTTGCGTGTTATGCATGTAGTGTCGGAGACCCACGCTAAGTCAATGAACCACTTGACTTAAAACTCTTAGGCCCGGTTTTATGGTTCGTCTTACTACCGAACTAAATAGCTAACTCCCGAATTAAACGAAAAATGGGTTTTATCATCAAGGATAAAACTCGGAACTAAAATCGCGGATTAAGATATCCCGTCATAAATCAAGGTTTAAATATTTAACCCGGAGTAAGTGTGCAACAGAGATAAAATATCATGCTATCTCAGCCAGTTTAGCTATCATTATTATAATATTTTAGGTTATAATATTAAATTATTGTTTATTATGAATTTTGTGAGTGACCATAATCAATTATCAATAACAGATGATGAGGAAGATCAGCTATTATACATATATTGTACTAAGTTGAGAAATCCGTCATTTTTAAAATGTTTTAAAACAATAATTAAACTGAATCTGGCATTCCCATGGGTTTACAACTGTAAACAAATATTCGAATTTCATAAAATATGGTTTACGTCTCTACTAACTAACACGGAATTAAATTTGAATGATAAAACCCGCTACAAAAATAGGTACCGAACTAAACTAACTCAAGCAATAGATCAATTTCTATCGAAGATAATTGAATTTGCCATGTAATCTTAATATATATAAATTACGTGTCACTGTGTTGTCCGCTATGGACTCCTAAACTACTTAACCGATTTTAATGAAATTTGTACACCGTGTGCAGTTTGACCCAACTTGAAAGATAGGATAGCTTACATCTTAATTTATTTATCTTATTGCTAATTATTTGTCTATTAATTATCTGTATATGACATATGACATCGGGCGACGATGATGGCGACATCTGTTGACTAGATTGAGTAAATATTCTGTTTAGTAAATCGAAATCTGTTGACTAGATTGAGTAAATATTCAATAGATGGCGCTATGTAATGTAATATGACAAAAACGTTAGTCACAGCAACGCGTGGCCGGGACAGCTAGTAGTGTATATGTTATTAAAGTATCAAAAGGACACAGCACACAACGTATAATACTAACAAAAGTTTTAATTCAACTAAATAAGTAAGATTCAATCAAATCAAAACGAAACAAACCAAATTAAAAAGAATAAATAAAAAAGATTAGAAAGAATAATTAGTGTTAAATAAATAGTTAAGTGTTAAAGTGTTTAAGGCCCGGTTTTATGGTCTTTTATTTACTTCGGGGTTACGAAACCCCGAGTTAGCTTAGTTCGGTACTTATTTTTGTATCGGGTTTTATGGTCCAAATTTAATCCCGGGTTAGTTAATACTGAGATAAATAAATAAACCGTAACGTAAACCATTCATTTTACGGCAAGTGGTACGTAGTAGATTTAAATGTTTATGAAATGGGAATATTTGTTTACATTAGTAAATGTCAGATTCAGTTTAATTATTGTTTTAAAAATGTCTGACAAGAGAACACGTACGTTTAATTTCTCTATTGAGGATTGCCAAGTTCTAATAGATGCGGTGGAAAGTTTCAAGCCAATTGTTTTAAACACGAAAACGGATGGAGTCACTTCCAGAATTAAGGTATGTACTAATTGTCTAATATTATTATTGCAAGTATTTCATATAAATAAAGAAAAATAATTACTAGGAGAAGGCTTGGGATGACATTACGGCTATGTTTAACACCAGAAGCGTCTTGCAGAGGTCTAAAGAAAACCTTAAACTTAAATTTAAGGCAATAAAAAAGGATGCAAGAAAATTATCAGCAGCAGATAGAAAATCAATATTTGGTACAGGAGGTGGACCGGCAACAAATCCGCAAATGAACAATGTCCTTTACAGAGTTAAAGATTTCATTAAGTTATCGGCTGAGGGTGAAGAAGGTATATTAGATTCGGATATTATAAATTTACCTGGTATGTAATTTAACTCATGTACTCAATACATTTATTCTCGATATGATATTTCTATGCATATAAATACGTGTAATTTAAGGTCCGATACCACATACCCAAGAGTCTCGTATGGCAACAGATGAGGGAGCATATGTTAGAGAACTAATGCAAGAAGAGGATACTGAAGGTAAAGTAAAAATATTATGTGGTTTTGAAAATGTTTACTTAAAATTATGAAGACGAATAAATAATTATTATACTTCATTATAGAGCCTGTACAGCAACATAGCTGGGATGATTATACACCAGCTATGTTGTCCATGAAGGTGCATCCTTTTTTAAAAGAACCCAACGAAAATAATGTGCTGAGTCAAACTCCAATAAACGTAGAAGCGTCAACGTGTAATAATAATAACATTGATAATGATATATGTTACAACAATAACAGATACAATAATAAACATATTAATTATAGCAAAAGTGATCAGCAACGAAGATGCAGCAACACCGACGCATGCTGTTCAACTAAAAAGAAGACTCCCCAGTTTGCCAATTACACAGACAATTAAGCAGTCAAAGAAAAAGCAAAAAATTTCTTCAAGGGTTGAAGCGAGAGCAAATGTAGCAGAAACGCAAATACATCTTCTCGAAAAGGAGCACTGGGAAAATGAGAAAAGAAAAAATGAACTCCATGAGTTACAAAAAAAAGAACACAGTGAAAATGAGAACAGGAGAAATGAAATACATATATTACAAAAAAAAAAAATAGAAATAGAATGTGAAAACATTAAATTAAAATTACTAAAAAAAAATCTTGAAAATAAAAAATGAAAGAATACTTTATAAAGATTATTTCAATTAAGATGATATATTATAAATTGTACAATTAATACATAATAAACTATAGTACAAAAAATATATATATATATTTATATATTAGATAATATTATATATTAATTTAGACAATTAGGTATCCCTGTTTCTAATTCTGTCGCGAAAATAGGAAATAAATACATTTCTGCTTCCAATCTGGCTTCCATTATCTTCAACAGTAGCAGAAATATTCCCTTCGGAAATAGCTCTTGCAAGTGATACTCTTGTTTCTGAATCTTCTGGTGGCTCTTGTTCTTTCTCCATTATAGCAATATTATGCAATACTGCACATGCTACAATTATGCCTTGTACTGCTGTCTTCTTTAACCGAATACCCATAGCTAAGACTGGGAATCTTCTTTTCAATACACCATATTGTCTCTCCACAACATTCCTCGTTCTAATTTGCGACTCATTAAACAACTGGTGTTCAGGTAAAGTGCAATGCCTCAGTGGTGGTATCATAAAGGGTTTGCATGCATAACCAGAATCACACAATAATACATTATTGCCAAATACTCCTAACTCAAACTGCGATTGTATCCTTGAATTTTCAAAAATTGTAGAATCATGAGTTGAGCCAGGCCATCTGGCTACAACATCTAGGATTTTCAAGGAATGATCAGATATTGTTTGTACATTGTACGAGAAATATCCCTTTCTATTCCTATATACTTCGGCATCGGCACCTCCTGGAGATTGTATTTTAACATGGGTGCAGTCTATGGCTCCTATTACCCTTGGAAAGCTGGCTATGTTGTAAAAGCCCATATTTACTGCTTGCATTGTTGTTGGCATTTTCACATACGCTGGTCTTAATTCTGCTATTGCAGTAGTGACTCGGTGAACTGTTCTAGATGCTGTTGACTTATGCACTCCAGAAAAATCTCCAACCACAATTAAAAAACTCCCTGTTGCATAATATCTCAGAGTCAATAACAACTGATTCATTGGAGATAGAGACGTAGTATCATTTCTGAAACACATACACAGATAACTAGTGTGCATTATTTTAAGGTTATGCTTAAGTGATTTTACAGTATAAGTATATACATATAGCTGTGTTTTATATATTACCTGCTACTTGAAAATTCCAACTTGTCATTAATGAGATCTAAAATCTTCAATACAGTTGCCTTTTGGAAGCGAAATTTTTCATAGAAATGCATGTCATTTAAGTCATGCAAATAATTTGGTTTTTTTTTAATAATTTTCTTATTTCTCAACTTAATACTATATTCGTATAAGAGCTGGTCTTCCTCATAATCTGTTATTGCTAATTGATTATGGTCACTCACAAATAATAAAGAATTCATCATAAATAATTTAATTTATTAATATTATAACCTAAAATATTATAATAATGATAGCTAAACTGGCTGAGATAGCATGATATTTTATCTCTGTTGCACACTTACTCCGGGAGTTAAACATTTAAACCTTGATTTTTGACGGGATATCTTACTCCGCGATTTTAGTTCCGAGTTAGCGTTAACCCTTGACCATAAAACTCATTTTTCGTTTAATTCGGGAGTTAGCTATTTAGTTCGGTAGTAAGACGAACCATAAAACCGGGCCTTAGTCCGCGAAATAAAAACATGAATAAGTTATCACTATGAATACACCATAAACGAAACATAGCAATATGTAAGCAAAAATGATCTATATTTTTTCTATATTATCTAAAAACTATTTCTTAAGATTTTATAATATTTCTTACGGTTCAGTAAAATACGGTACAGTTAAAAACAGTAAAATAGATCACAAACCGTTGTATGTTATGTAAGATAGCTTACGTAACAGATAACTTTTGTTATATTACATAAGCCTTAAATACACGTAACTGTAATTAATAGGACTATATACCAATTAAGTACGCTTATATTTTATGTATTCCTGATCAAATATCGGAGATATATTCCGTAGTCTATTCCGGAATGCGGAATAAATATTTAAGTTTTTGTATTTATATCTGCTTTGACTTTGACTGCTAATTAAGGGGCACTCTTTTTTTTGAATGCTTTTTTGTAACACTTCAGGAAAGCAAGGGGAGGAGCACCATGGCAGGCACCGTCTTTTCATAAGGAGAGAGTATTAGGAGTGCAGTATGTGTAACAATTACTAGAGCGCACCATTCCAAGACTTACACCACTCTATAACTTGTACATGTTCTCCTGTTATTTAAAACGAAAGTTTGCCAACCTCGTGGGTCTTACAGTGTTTTGTTTTATTTTATTTGAACTGCACATTGAATTCTTATAATATCTGCGACCCTATTCCAACAGCAGAGATCATTTCGTATTCTAGTTGGAGTGATCACCAGTGAGATAGAGATGGTGCCTGAAAGACCAACATCATCGACAAGATACCTTCAGAAAGTTTGCAGCAAGACTTTATTACGAGCACCAAGATCTGCACCAATGGCGGTTCCAGTGATTTTCATGACCAGATCCTTCTGCAAGCACTATCGCGACACAGCTACTCATTTTAGCTAAGGAAATCAACGTAGTTTAGTCTTTGATTAGAAAACTTAGCTTGCATAGTTCGCTGAGCGTCTGGTTATCACTTTTAAAAGATAAACGTCGAACAGGTGTCGAAATGTATCATGGTACGAGTATTACATATTATTCTTATCAACTCTATTATTTGCACATATACTGCCATTTTAAATATTGCGGTACCTGCAAACATAGAATACTAATAGCTGTTCTTCTCAGACATCTCTATACTCGTTCTCTCTATTGCGGCGTAACATCGTTAGCATCAATAATTGCTAATAACATGTTTTCTGTAACGAAATTTCAACAAGTAATCTTCATTTTATGAATAATAATTAAGTTATCGATATGTTCATAATCCGTCCATAAACTTTGAGTTGAAACTAATAAAACGTTACTTAATCAAATAATAAACATTGCTTTGTAATTATTTAAGGGTAAGGAATTTATTTCAAAGGGTAAGCCAACCTGTAAATGCTTCTCATTTGCGCTCAATCTGAATCTACATTATGACCAAGTGCTACTGAAATCATCAATATTCATCGTAAACTGAATTAGATTAGAACAGAAGATTGATAACACCATTTCATTTTACTAAATTATATTATATCAGGGTTTGTTTATAATGAAACTCCATCCCAAATTCCAACGCAGGATACTTTATCATTACTACCTACTTAAAGATGTCCTACATTTTCAACCTGACACGGATTAATAATATTCAGTAATCTTAACTTCACAGTGAGCCCTGAATTAACCCAATAGACACTAGACTCTTGCAGTAGTGGTACCAGCAAAACAGATGAAACGGGTTTTTAGAAAGAGAAGTTGTAGATTCTGATAAAAAAAAAATTCTTGGGAATAAAGGGGCATTTATTACAGGCATGGGAGCTATTTCTTATGTACTTGTGATCTTCCAAAAAACATTTCGGTATATCCCGAGCGGCGGTCTTCAGAGTTGACGAATAATTTTTGACAAAGTTTTTCCGCAGACATATTCGATTCGTATACAAGATTTGGTCAGCACTTTTATTCTTTTCGTACTAACTAACTAACTAAGTTTAATGGCAATTTTAAAATAAGACTGTAATGGATTTACTAGCTGGAACAGGTCGTCGGAAAGCAAAAACATAGCCAAACAACAAACAACAACTTGCCGTACAGAAACATCGTCATTTTGTCTTTGTAAAGTATCAGGGCAGCATGAACGTTCAACCGCTTTCTCGTTGTTGATGATAATGTCTATAACTTGTAAAAGCAGTTCATGTGTTCTTGTTCAGTTGAACGGCAGTTTACTTAGCAAGTATTTTGGACAAGTGTGAATACGACGCATAGTGGTTTAAATACAAATCAAGTAGGAGAAAAATAAAATTGAGTGTACGCTCTAGCCCTCTCACTCATTTCTTAGTTTTATACATTTTATATCTACAGTGCGAGGTCGGTAAGATCATTAATTATTCGATGCAAAAGGGTCTTTACGAAACCTTAAGGGCGGTGAATATTTTTGTAGTGGAAACAGTGCGTTGGCTGCCAACGTTGTGTGAGTACAATAATCAAAATTTGAAGAAAAAAAGTTTACAAAATGATAAATAAAGGTTAAAACTAAGTCGTTGTTGAAATAAAACAAAAATATTTTTTTTGTAAATATTTAAAAATTAAGTTTGAAATTAGGTAATTTTTAACTGCATATAACTTAAGTTTGGTTTGATATATTGAAAAAGCGATTCAACAACAACGGAGATTGCACCTTCCTTAACAATATTCTTTTATAGTAATAAACTATTAAACTTTAAGCAAAGAAGAAGACGTTGGCAGCTAATGCATTAAAACATGAATTTTTGAACAAATTTACAGTCTGCTTAGAGGCGTTTTTAGAAGCTACTATTATAAGTTACACATATACTGTATATGTACAGTTATAGATAAAATTGTGTTAATAGTGGTATAGCGTACAGTCTCGAGTCTCGAAATGGAAAATTAAGTATTTTGTTTATTATGAGATTGTGAGTCTGTGACCGATAACAGCATATGAAACGAATATGTAATAGAATTCAAACGATGGAAGTTCAAAAGAGTTATAGAAAAGGCTTTAAAAATCGATTGCGGTTGAGTATACGCACTAAACCAGGAAAAAAATTAGAAAAGGCGCGGTAAGAATTTTAACAAAATAATCAACTAAAATCAAATTCAATAATTACTATTTGATATCATATTTTATTTTAAAGAAAAGCATTATCTTCGCAATTTATCTACGAAATTTGGTACAAAGTAGCATGAACGCTAAAAAAATGTCGCTGTTGCATCTACTTCACCATTAGAAGACAAAAAAGAAACGCATAATGGGAAAAGCCTTATAATGAATATGGACAACAATATTGCAGAAAGTTATAACAATGTTGTAGCTAAAATAAATGCAAATATTTGTCATCCATTAATGGCATCACCCGCAATAAAGTGTTCAAGGAAGTGTGATAAGACGAATTTATGCTTATAAAGTAATGTAGTTTTCTTGATAATTATTATTTACACGTATATCTTTTAATATAAATCTTATTAATTTAACTTCGGTCTATATACGATGCTGAGTCATTATAACATGGTATAACTGAGTAATTTATAATAATGTTAATTAAGGGGATTACAGGGTTAAATTAAGAGATTATGAATTTACAAAATTTGCAATTGCAATAAATTAAATTGCTTAAAAAAATGTGATGATTACAATTGAATGACAATCCATTCATTAATGGCCAGGAGTACATACAGGTAACACTTTACTATATATATATTTTATTAGAATTAAAGCAAGTGAACTGCTGGACATGTTACCCTGATACTGAATATAAGTACTACTAATGTGTGGCGTTGTTTAGAGTACCGCAGTGATATGATGAAAAATGAATGTCTCAAAAATTATTAACGTTTTTGATTTAAAAATAGCAGGTCTAAATTCTGCTCTAGTTTCTAGAACTATTAAGTAGTTAGCTCATCTTAGGTTTAACAGATACTGAACACAACAACTGTCTGCAACCATTTCGACTATTCCGTATATACATATGAGCATGTGCACATTTACTACAAGACTTCCTTAAAAGTTTTTCACTTGTTTAATACGTTCGTACGGTGTTGTTTCAACTTTTCTTCGATAAAGAATCCAGTTCAAGGTCCCAGAGCCAGCAGAGCTGTGCGCTATTCTGTTTTAGCAAAGCTGAAATATTGAGATTAAATAGTGTAATTTAATGTCGTTAAGAATGTATGTGTACTTGTTAGCTTGAATGCGGGGTCCTTTTACTTTTACGGTTTTATGTTGTTTTATTGCAACTGTAAGTCATAATTCTCTATAAGCTAGTAAAGTGCACTACCACGTACCAGTTTTCGAAGCCAGCAATACCACTGAAAAGTAGAGTATTAATAAACAATAAAGAAGATAGTTAATCTCATGATAAGTGTACTAATGCGAAACAGCTCAAATACACTGTACTCAAAAAGTTAGGGTCTTAAGTACTCGTACGATAAGCTTTCTATAGATTTTAATACATGTCTAGAAACCTAAACAAGAACTAATATGAAGGCCCCATAACAGGCGTGCCGCAACGACAAAAAAAGTAAAACTTTTTTTAACCGTACTGCGAAAATCCGCTGTATCCAGTTACATATGCTTAGATGAAAACAATTGTATCCTGTCATATTTACCATTCGCTAAAAACAATTATATCCAATCACAATTATTTTCGCCAAAGTCAATTGTTTCCAGTTATAATTCTTTCAACCGTAATTACAAAAGTGTGTCACAAAGTGCCGGCTACGCTATTGTTTATCCACCCTCAGTAATATAACAGTAAAATGATTGAAAGCGTTGATGTCAAACGTAAGTGTTTTCAGGTTCGATTCTCAAATCGGACAAATCGGATCAAATTGCTTATGATAATATATCAATAATCTGATAATAATTAGGCAGAGTATATGCTAGTAGGTATTTATAATAAATATATCTCTTTCAAAACAAAAAAATTAAATTTAAAAATAAAATTAAACTCTACAAAGTTAAAGAGAAATTTATTATCCTTTTTAGAGTGACTTGTGACAGACAGTTTCTGAAAATTTCGTTTTATGCTCTTTACGTTATTATCAAACAAAACTCAATAAAATTACTACCAACCACACAACGAAGTTACCGTGTTACTTTTACCGTTTGACAGAACAGGAAAACATGAGTAATACAGCGAATAATCATTTCTGGGATTTAAAGTAACACACAGACACACACAATTTAAGGTTCATGATGGCCTGATACTAAGCACAGCTGAAAAACGATGCTAGTGGCGTTTGTTTAATTCGGGGTGCGACTACGCCTATTTTTTTGTGTGTCGTTCAAATCGTGTTTAATTAAATAAATAAGTTGTTGATTTTTAGAATACAAGAAACTGCCAAGGAAGTCACTTGCCACTTGCTAAAAATTTTCTTCTACTCGTAAAAATCAAATATTTTGGAGTTTTTCATTTTTCATTAGTTAAATTTTAAGCTAATAAGCAAATTGTAACTTTTACAAAATACTGTGCCATTTACAGTTTTAGAAAATTCTAAATATAACATTTTGATTGACATGCACTTTATGCTTTTAGAGCTGCTGATAAGTTAGTACAGATATATAAAATATCTACAGTATACTGTATTCTATAAGTAAGTATAATATAATAAAACACAAACTATAAAGAAATGTTTTCTTCCTTTCCGCAATTGAATGACAAATCCGTGCACTAATTATTAGAACAACATACATCTTCTGCACCCATACACATACATCTACCGCACACATTGGTACTCATATACAGTTATGACTTTTATTCATGCGGCCCTGATACTAACACTCAGTATCTCTGCTATTTTGAATTACGTAATCAGCTTCGTGAGTTATTTTTATATTTTAAAATACAAAAACGTATAAAATATATATATTTCTTTAATATTTATGAAATATCTTTCATGAAATAAAACTTTATATTGTTTATTTTTTAATTGTTATACTTAATTACCCGAAACAATAATATTAAATGCAAATTGTTTCTTAAACATCTTCATTTTTTTAGATTATCAAAAAACCTTTTTTGATTCACTGGCACCTATACTAAACAATAAACAACATCAAAAAATATATTTTTCTAACAAAATACACTACAATCTTCAAAATAATATCAACCAAATGAGTACGCTTCGAATACAAAATAAAACTGAGAGGCTTTTAACACTTAATTTCTACTATAATACTGTTTCTGGGATTATATTATTTTAAAATCACTTAAAATCTACTTTTCACAGCAGTTACAGACATTTTTTGTTTGGAATGTACTTTGCAAATAAATTAGTCACAAAAGGAGCAAGTTTTTGTCGATTTAACGTCATTTCTTTTATACATTTTTTACAAGTTTTTTTGGTGACTACGTTAGACGCTTTCCATATCATATGGCCGATCAATCGATAAATCATGATGCATTAACATCAGATGACACTAAGACCGCTATAGCACACGCGAGTTACCACCTCCAACACCAACTAACAGACTTTATTAGAACAATAGTTCTCAATACTAATCTGTCATCACTAGTAAATAATCTGTCATCACTAGTAAATAATCTGTCATCACTAGTAAATAATCAACAGACAATAATATTGAATTCTAGGAAGCTACGATCTAATTCAAGTTTCTTAAAGTAAACAGGAAATCTTCCATACATCAACAGGAGACAATATCAATAATAACTGACTATAAAAGAATACAACTCCCAACACTCTGGGTCATTATAATTACAAACTTTCCATCGCGGAGTAGTTATACTTTATATTAGTCCATTGTAATTTATAGCAAATTACTGTCAATTAGAATTAAGTGAACAAAACACAGTTACCTAAGAATAAACCTTTAAAATTGTAACAAGTAATTAACAAGTGAAATATAACCTTTTAATAAAAATTTAAATTAGTTTTTTTTAACATCGTTAAGCTCCCCGATCTTAACTGGCGCAGTCGTGCAGATACCAGAAATTTCTCTTTAAAAAGAAAAATTTGAGTTTCCTAACTCTTAATCCGGTAAAAAACGAGCTTACTAATAAAAAGTGGAACAAATAATAACAACAGTGAAAAAGAAAAAGAAGTCTTCGTAGCCGCTAAGCAGAGACAACCAACACAAGAAGATACAAATGAAAATCACAGCGTTACTGTAAGTCATTTGAAATTTTCTTTTCTTTTTTTTCCCAAAAATTCACATCGTTCCTCACCTAACCTAACCAAACCTAAATAAAAATGGCGAACGCAAATGCACCCTTAAATGAAGCAATGAACGTCCCACTACCGAGAGAAAGACAAATAAGACAGGTAGTACCGATATCAGACGCCATCAGAACAATACGTCCCTACGATGGAAATCCAGCAGCATTAGATAAGTACATCAGATCCTGTGCTGATATTCTAGAGATATACGGATCCCAGAATGAAGGAGAAAATTGCATGCTCCGAAATGTTTTCACAAGCAAACTGACCGGACCAGCCGCAGCAGTAACCTTCGGACGAGAAATAAAATCCCTAAAAGAACTATTAGATATATTGCGTGCTAATTTCGCTGACCAACGAAACGAACAAAGCTTAATATTCGACGCATATCATCTAAAACAGACACACCCTGAAACTTGTCAAGCATTTTACGAAAGATGCCAAGACCATAGAGCATTGTTATATACAAATTGCAAAATGAATGAACCAGGTAGTTTGAACATTAAAAGCAGCCTATACGACAACCTTATATTAAAAGCCTTCATAACAGGACTAAAACCTCAAATGGGTTTCCACATAAGAACCATGAGACCCACTACGTTGGAAGAAGCTATCAAATTCATTAAGGAGGAAGAAAATATACAGCATGTCTTACAACGACATACGAGTACATATCAACCACCGATGAATAAAAACCCACTACAAAATCAAGTGAGAGAGAGAGCTGTTCAACCACAAAATTATTACAAACCACAAAATTACTACAAACCACCAGTACCAAATCCCAGGTTCCAGACACCAAACAATTACCAAAATAACAATACCTTTGCACCAAGATTCAGACCACCGTATAATAACAATCAACAAACAACTGGAAATCAATCATATCAACAGAATTTCCAGAGAGATCAACCTCAGACTACAAACATTTGGAAAAACAAACCAAATGTTCCCATACGCAAACAGTGGACCCCTATGGCAGTAGATCCGTCGCAAAGAACTGTTCGTGATAACAATTACACGACACCGATGGAAATAAACAATTTGGAAAGTGAGAGTTTTCTTGAAGAAGAAAATGAATATATCACTTCTGAACAAATGTACGAGATTATTCAAAACTCATACCCTGAATTGTTAGATATCAATGAAGAAATTAACGAGGATAGTCAACCCGAAAATTTTCAGATAGACCCGAACTTGGAAAACAAATCATAGTGAATAATAATACTACTACCCACCTACCGTACATCATCGAACCCACACTAAACTTAAAACTACTGATAGACACTGGAAGTTCGAATACATTAATAAACCCGAATGTTGTATATAGAAATGTACCTGAATATGTAAAAAAGGAAACTTTTGAGATACTAACACCACATGCAAAAACAATACATAATCACGTCGCAACAGTACAACTATTCCCTGTGTTTAACAGCAATGACACCTGCAAATTATATATGTTCCGATTCAACAAGAAATACGATGGCTTAATTGGCACAGATTTACTAAGACAACTTGATGCAACTATTGACTTTAATAAAAAATTGTTAATAACAAAGAATGCAAGAATACCTATACACTATCAAGGAAGTGATGCCAATACATTAAATACCTTCAACATATGTGACAGTCATCTTAATGAAGAAGAATATTATAAACTAAACCACTTACTATCACAATATACAGACCTAGTCCTACAAGATAATCAACCACTAACGTTCACAAATGAAATCAAGCATACCATCAAGCTAACTGATACAGATCCCATCTACTCTAAGGCATATAGATATCCTCAAATTTATAAAGAAGAAGTCCAAATGCAAATAAAGCAGATGTTAGAACAAGGCATAATAAGACACTCCAAATCACCATACAACGCACCCGTAATAATAGTTCCAAAGAAAGAAGATGCTAGCGGAGAAAGGAAATTCCGTCTGGTAATTGACTACAGGTCATTAAATAAGAAAACCATCACAGACAAATATCCTATCCCTAACATAACGGACACATTAGACAAACTCGGACGATGTATGTACTTTACTACCATCGATTTGAAAAGTGGATTTCATCAAATTGAAATTGAACCTAGTGCTATGGAAAAAACAGCATTCAGCGTTGACAATGGACATTACGAATACACAAGAATGCCCTTCGGACTAAAGAACGCACCTTCAACATTCCAACGTCTAATGGATAACACCCTAAGAGAATATATCGGAAAAATATGCATGGTTTATATGGACGACGTAATTATTTATTCAACATCGATACAGGAACATCTAGATTCCATAAAGAAAGTCTTTAATAAACTCAGGAATGCAAATCTGAAAATTCAATTAGACAAGTGCGAATTCATGAAGCACAGCACAAACTTTCTAGGACATGTAATTACGCCAGAAGGTGTAAAACCTAATCCAGATAAGATAATTGCAATTGAAAAATTTCCTATACCAAAAACTGTTACGGAAATAAAAAGTTTTTTAGGTCTTCTAGGATATTACCGAAAGTTCATTCAAAATTTCGCTCAGTTGACAAAACCAATGACGAAATATTTGAAAAAAGGAACAAAAGTAATTCATGATGTAGAGTTCATAAAAAGCTTTAACACAGCAAAACAAATTCTTTGCAATTCCCCCGTGCTAAAATACCCGGATTTTACAAAACCGTTCCTACTAACAACAGACGCTAGTAATGTAGCCCTTGGCGCAGTACTGAGTCAGGGAACTGTAGGCATAGATTTACCTATAGCCTATGCAAGTCGCACACTCAATGATACTGAACAAAAATACTCCACTATAGAGAAGGAATTATTAGCAATAATATGGGCAACACAATACTTTCGACCATACCTCTACGGCAGAAAATTCACCTTGATAACAGACCATAAACCTTTAATATGGTTAAATAATTTAAAAGACCCAAATTCAAAAATGACGAGATGGAGAATTAAATTGAGCGAATATGACTATGACATTGAATATAAAAAAGGAACTTTAAACCAGAATGCAGATGCACTATCCCGAATCAAAATCAACGCGATAGAAACAGAATCCTTGTTTAATAACTACACCTCAGACGAAGATGAAGATCCAAACGTGCAACAAACAATTAAAAATATTGAAGAACTCATAAAAGCACAAGAAGCACTACCCTCATCATCACAAATACCCGAACAAACTATCAATGAAATCACGGAAGATCTGATAACCATACATTCCCAAGATAATTCAGAGGAAGGTATACCTATAACGGAAGACCCTCTTGAAACAAAAAGCAATCAATTAATTATCATACCAACCATGATTAATAAGAAACAAGAGATATTCTGCAACATAGAAGGTAACAAGCAGACCACTATCGAGGTTACGGAACAGGATCTAACCAAAGAATTGATAGAAGTTTTGAAAACAAGATGCTCACCTGAAAATGTCACATACATATATACCGAAGATAGAATATACGAAGAATTATGCAGAATAAAACCACTATACTTCCAAAACTTGCAACTAAAACGTTGTATGCGAAGAGTTAACTACATCACAGATAAAGATGATAAAATCTTTATAATTCAAACATATCATGAAGGGAAGACAACACATCGAGGTATAGATACTACGATCTTGCAAATAAAGAATCTTTATACTTGGAAAGGACTGAAAAAAGATGTTACCGCATATATAAATAAATGTGAATATTGTAAGAAAGCAAAATACAATAGACATCCTGTAGAAGCACCTTTCGAGATAACAGAAACACCTTCGAGAATGTTCGAACACCTACACATAGATACCTTTACCATCCAAAACACGAACTTCCTTACGATTATCGACAAATTCTCAAACTTTGGCCAAGCACTAAAAGTCTTGAGTAAAAGTTCAACTGAAATAGCCTTACAACTAATAACATACTTTACACATCACGGTATACCAAAAGTAATCACATCCGACAACGGTACTGAATTCAAAAATAAAGTAATAGAAGATCTATTCAAATTTCACGATATACAACCACGGTTTACCACAGCATTACATCATGAAGGTAATTCACCAGTGGAAAGATTACACTCAACTTTAATCGAACTATACAGGATACTAAAACTCAAGGAACCAGATGAACAACCCGAGAATCTAATGATATACGCAATACTCGCATATAATAACACCCCAAATTCTACGACAAAATTAACACCCCAAGAAATCATATCGGGCCATACAGAGTCCCACAATCCTATGAATGCGAATTACAGCCAAACAATGCAAGAACTCTATTCTGAACACCATAAACAAAGAATGAAAAATATGTATAGTCAAATACAAGACTTAATACACAAACAAAAAACGAAAATCATAGAACATCGAAATGAAAAACGGCCAGAAACAACATTCCGACCTGGAGAAATTGTTTATGTAAAAGAAACAAACAGATCAAAAACTAAGAATAGAAACATAGGACCCTATACAATTAACCGAGTTCTAGAACACCATCGATACGAACTGAAAAACCAAAGAAACCATAAGTTAAGAATTACTCACGCAAATGAAATAGTAAGTACAAAAGAAATTTCTATTGCCGATGGTGTCTCCTCATAAGCACCATTACTTATGGCGACCGACTAAACGACTGTCGAATAACTTCACTAGCCGACAACAACGGACTATACCCAATAAAAATAGGAACCGCATTCAATAAAATCAACGAATGGCACCTAATAAAGACATTGGAGTTAAAGAACTTATTAAATGAGTTGACACTCGTAAAGACCCAAATAAAATTAATACAAGTTAACCAACTCGAGTATGAACTAAAAAATATAAAGAAATTAAACAAAGGTTACGAACAACTACCTTACCCTATTCAAGCTGCAACCTTATCCCAATACGAAAAAGTAATTTCCGTTTCCGCCTTTCAACGAGATACAAAAATAACCTTCATCCTAAATATACCTCTGGTAAATCCAACACCTTTTGATTACTATCATTTATACTCCATACCAGTCCCAACAAAAGAAAATTTCCAAATGATATTACCACAAACACCTTTGGTACTAATCAATCAATACCAATTCATACTACACGAAAAACTATGCACTGAAGTTTCAGAACAAAACTATATGTGTGAACTAAATGAGTACCAGTCTAACGAAGAAGCACCCTGTGAAGTCAACCTGATCAAAGGATTAGCTAAACACTGTCACCCTGTCTATGTAAAACTAGATCGACCGAAGATACAACCCCTTCAAGACAGCACCTGGATTTTAATCTACCCAGGACCACAACAAGCGACGCTATGGTGTAATAAAAGAAGTAAAAACTTCACCATACATAACACGTACCTGATACACCTCAAGCAAAACTGCATGCTTGACCTAAAAGACGGAACCTCGCTGACGACCTACAACCGTCATCTAGAGCAGAACTTCAACTACCACCTGCAATCCATACCAAGAATGAAGATACCCGAAAATATAACTATATTTAACCCCATTAAAATAACACATATTAATCTAGATGAAATTGACAAGCTAAGAGATGAACTGCGTTCATTACCTGATATACCAGAAAATAGCAGTGCCTTACCTACATTTCACTACTTTAATATAAGCACTATTATAATCATTGTAATAATCATAAGTACTATTGTAATATTATATTTAAGAAAAAGATCAATAAAAAGAAAAGGTAAAACCGAAATAAACTTAATAGAAGTGCCCATACAGGTAGAAACCGAAGAAAATCCTTCAATAACAGAAAGACGTTTTTGAAGTAATTTTCTCTCTGGGAAGGGAGGAGTTACCACCTCCAACACCAACTAACAGACTTTATTAGAACAATAGTTCTCAATACTAATCTGTCATCACTAGTAAATAATCTGTCATCACTAGTAAATAATCTGTCATCACTAGTAAATAATCAACAGACAATAATATTGAATTCTAGGAAGCTACGATCTAATTCAAGTTTCTTAAAGTAAACAGGAAATCTTCCATACATCAACAGGAGACAATAACTGACTATAAAAGAATACAACTCCCAACACTCTGGGTCATTATAATTACAAACTTTCCATCGCGGAGTAGTTATACTTTATATTAGTCCATTGTAATTTATAGCAAATTACTGTCAATTAGAATTAAGTGAACAAAACACAGTTACCTAAGAATAAACCTTTAAAATTGTAACAAGTAATTAACAAGTGAAATATAACCTTTTAATAAAAATTTAAATTAGTTTTTTTTAACATCGTTAAGCTCCCCGATCTTAACTCGCGTCGGTAAGCATCAAGCAAAAACCACGCTCGGTGGTACATTTTGCATTGAGCTCGCACACGGGTCGGTGCGGTAACGATGCGGCGTGACTTGTATGCAGCATGCAAACTGATTTGTTTTGACATTTGTCATTTGTTATTTGATTTGTAAAACATAACTCAATTAAAACTATTGAAAGAAATACAGATAAATCCTATAATATTACATAAATATAATTTGCCGGAGGATTCAAATAAACTTTTAAATGCTAAAAATAAAGTAAATATAATATATTATATTATATATGTATATTGTTATAGCACACATTCCATACAACACAAAACTAACAGTGTCTCTTCAGTATCTTTGCTGACCAAGCACTCTAGAGATAGTAAAATAGTATATAAGTAATGTATTAGTCTTAATCTAATTAGTTCAAGTTTATGTATAATCTGCATCGTGCAGATAGTAATTAGCTGGCTCACCATTTGAGTTCATGTATAAACTGCATCGCGCAGTTAGTAATTGAATCAAATAAATATTATTTATGTAAAACTAAAATAAATTGTTTTTTTATTAAAGTCTAAATTACTCAAACTTTAATTGGCGCAGTCGGTAGGATATTAAGGAATTACAATCGCTGTAAATTTTTCCATTTTTATGGTTAACTTAATATTTCGAAACCTACAAAAATAAAGTTAAAGAATAAGGTAAACTTAATAAATAGTGGAGTGAAAAAGAAACAGAAGTTGAAGTGCTCCGAGACTCATCGACCCACTAGCAGCAGCATATGGACATGAAGATCTCGCAAGGCATCGCGGTGATAATCGTAATGTGAGTACTCATTCATATTTCCTTTCTATATTCACACTTCCCAAAAACAAAAATTATTATTATTTTTACAATAATATTTCCTGTTTAAAAAGGAGTATAAATCGTTTATACAGGCCTAAAACAGGTATTAAATTTAAAAAAGGAGTATAAATCGCTTATACAGGCCTACCAAATATTAAAATAAAATATAAATTACGCAACGTAATACAATAATTAAATAATAATTTTCTAAAAAGGAATATAAATCGCTTATATAGGCCTAATGAAAATTAAAAATATTAAAAATAATATTAAAATAATATTGAAATAAAATATTAATTACATAACGTAATAAATACTATAATGTAATATAATAAAATACTTGCAAATTAACTAAATAATAATAATAATTTTTAAAATAAAATGTTTACAAAATAACATTTCTTAAATAAAAGTTACACTATAAATCGAAATGGAGACATTCCATATTTATCTAAATTATGTAAAGGAATATAATGGAAACAATTCGCTGACGAATTTTATAGAAGATTGCGAAGTGATCATAGATAATTTTGCCATATTCCCCGGTAAAAATGAAGATAAAAAAGAAGCTATTAGGAATAACGGTCTATTGCTCTCAGCTATAAAAAGCAAGATTATTGGAGACGCAGCAAGTTTAATAAAGAATAAACATATTAATACATGGGAGAAATTAAAAACTATTTTAATAAATAGTTATACTAAAAACCGCAGCCATATCCCGGATACAACAACACTTAAACGAAGGCCTAATGAGAAAGTTATTACTTATTACTTTAGATGTTTAGAATCAGTTAACAACTTTAATGTTTTGAACACACTTCACAATAAAACATCTTTAAATATGAAAGCACTGGCAAAACATCACGATTCCCTGATGGTGAGAGATTTCATAAAGGAGCTAAACGATCCCCTTGGATGTAAATTAAGACGCCAAAATCCTAACACAATGGATGAGCTTCTAGAATTAATAATAGAAGATATGACGAACCACGAAATCCATACTAACGAGGAATATAACCACCCTCACCAACAACAAGTGAAGAACACACAAAATTTTCAAACAGAGCCGTCAACACAAAAACCGTGTGAAACAATAATCGAACAAACCATTGAGAATAAAGAAATAGACAATGTACGGACGGAACTACAAGAAGTAATCATAAACAACGAGAGTACAGAAATCAAAATACAAAACCAAAATTCAGAAGAAAAACGGGACACAGAAACAAATGAAAATAAAAACGATATCAAATTACAAAAAGAAATGGCAAACAATGTGCCCACAAATATTAAAATACAAAGCCAGAATAATTCAGAAGAAGTTCTGAATACAGATGAAAAGGAAAAAGAACTTGAAGAGTTTACCAAAACAGAAGTAAAGAAAAAGACAATTGTTAAAGTAAAAATGAAGCAAGTAAAAATAAGCGTCAAACAAAACACAGAAGATCAGAACATGCAAGATTTCAAAGTAGAAAATCAGCAAAATATGAAACAAGAATCAGAGAATCAAAATTCACAACATTTCGAAATACAAAATCAACAAAATGTTAAGCAACAATCAAAAAATCCAAACTTTCTAGATTTTAAAGTAAAAAATCTACAAAAAATCAAACAAGTAGCAGAAAAACAAAATATGCAATATTCTGAAGTAAAAAAATTACACAATATAAAGCAAGGAAAAGCAGGAAATAATAAAAATCAAAATTTTAAAATAAAAGAAAAAATTGAAAAGAAAAAAAGAAACAAAGCTAAATGCATACCAGAAAAACAAGAAGATTCAGAAAACGAGGCACACACTTTGTGGATAAATGATCACAGAAAAGAAATAATTCGTGGACAGAAGATTAGAAATTCGGCGCAACTAAAGCAACTATATGGAACCAAACGAAATAAAAATAATAACTGGATAGATGAATATTTGACGAATATCATGACGAATAAAAATAATAAAACATATATTGACTTTACTTTAAAGAACTTCCTGATAAGATTAACTTAAAAAAATCTTCAATACTTCCCGAAAAAATTAAAATTTCTACCCGAACCTTAACAATTCAAATACGCAACCGCAAGCAACCAAACCCACCTGACTATATAATATTTAACTCCGAAATTTAAAACTAAAAATAATAAAACCCTAAAACGGACAACCACCTTAATAAAGAAAATAGTATGAACTATTAAAAGAATTATACAGAACTAGCAAACCCGGCGAACTCCGTTTCGCCATCATATGGCTTCGTTTTATGTAACATTTCGTTTGGTGATTAAAAGATGAAAAAAATTTTTTTTTTTGTTTTATATTTGAAAAGGAAAAATTTTATTTCATTTCACAACAGTAATGAATTCATTTCGATTTGTGTTATTTAGTTGAACTTCTCTAAGTAAATGAAAGTGAATCCAAAGTAAATACTGAATGGAAGCGTTATACGTGTCCGCAAATTATCCGTTTCATTGAAGTGCTCTTTGGTAAACCACATTTTTTGTTTTTTGGTCTGACGTTAACACAAACAAAGCGGATGGTTTCCCACTTGTGAACACGCAACGTATAACTGCCCATGTGAAAAACAATGATTTTCTAAATTTATCCCGCAAACACTAAGCGATTGGCCTTGCGACTTGTTAATTGTCATTGCGAACGCAAGGCGAACTGGAAATTGCAATCGTTTGAAGTAAAACGGAAGATCAGTCGGAATCATTGGTATTCGAGGAATACATACATTTTCACCTGCGTACTTTCCGTTAATAATGGTTGCCTCAATCAAATTCGGCATAAGTGTTTTTATCGAAAGTCGAGTACCGTTGCAAAGTCGCGGTGGATTCAAATTACGCAATATCATAATAACTGTACCAACTTTGAGTTGCAAGTTATGTGGTGGAAATCCTGGTAACTCCAGAGAGTTCAAAAACTCCGTTGGATAATTTACTACATCCTCGGGATTTGTTATGGAATCAACGGATTTGTATGTCACCAAATCGCCAGCAATTTTTGATTGAATGGTGAAATTCAGTGCGTGTACATCATTATTCTTTGCGGCAAGAATTGCTCGTTGACTTAACCAAGCATAATTCTTATAATTCTCACTAATGTTTGGGAAAACATTTTCAATAAGAGCTAATTGAGAGTCTACAAATCGGCAAAAGTCGTTTGTAAGAGTAATTAATCCAGATGTCGCATCAACTGGGACTTTTCCATTTCCAACAGCTAACAATTGTTTGGAAAATTGTGCAGCACTTTGATCGTTTTGAAGTTGAACTCTCATATTAGTGGTTAGCGATAATGTTTTTACGTTATTCCATAAAGGTGATGCCTTCAGGCAAGCATTCAATTCATCTGCAGGCGTGCCACGGGGAATTACTGGCAACGTCTGCCTGAAATCGCCTGCCAACAATATCATCAAGCCGCCAAAGATGTTGTTATTTCGCCGAAGATCCTT
The DNA here is from genome assembly GCA_963678705.1 of Panorpa germanica. Classification (NCBI taxonomy): domain Eukaryota; kingdom Metazoa; phylum Arthropoda; class Insecta; order Mecoptera; family Panorpidae; genus Panorpa; species Panorpa germanica. Next base: position 6,339,240 of record OY783205.1, read on the forward strand.
CAGTGTGAAGTTAAGTGCTTCAAGTGATTTCTTATGTGCCATTGTGCACTCATCCCAAACAATGAGGTTGCATTGCATCAACAATTTTCCCATTGCACTGGATCGGGAAATATTGCATGTTGGAGTATCAATTGTGTTTAAATTGAGTGGCAACTTAAGCGCAGAATGTGCAGTACGACCGCCATATAGAAGAGTCGCCGCAATTCCAGATGATGCTAACGCCAAAGCTATGTTACATCTTGATCGAATAGTGGCCAAAATCAATGAAATGACAAATGTTTTCCCTGTTCCTCCAGGTGCGTCCAGGAAGAATAGACCACCAGTATTATTGTCCACCGCATGCATTAATGTTTCATATACTTGTTTTTGCTGTTCATTCAGCAACGGCACATTATTTCGAACGAATTCCTGCAATGTATCAACATTGTATTGCAGCTCTCGATTTAATTCTTGGTTGAATGCATCGTGCATCGATCGATTTGGCGCAATCATTCCTACTTCAATCAGTAGCTTGTTTGCAATAGTCAAGCATTGATCATCAATCAGAATCAATCCTTCATTGTAGATTTCATCGGTAATTTGGATGTCAGGATTATTCGTTTGAATGCGCAAGCGATGCAAGATATCTTCACATATGTCGTCTTTGTATTTGTTCCATAACTGAATTGGTTGTGAAGGAAAACATGTGGTGATGATAATTGCGAACAGCGTTCGTATTTGGTACGCATTTGATGAAACAACTGAATCCGCAAGTGTTAAATCCCGATGAGAATCGTTCTCCAGCAAACCCAATAGTTGACATGCTTCTCGATATGTTTGGCATTGGTGGCCATTCACAGTTTTCAAATGCGCAAATGATTTTGGTCCACGTACATTTACCAACAGCAGTCGCAAATAAAAACATTAATCATTTCTAGGATGAACAGTATACATGCGACCTAGTGCATCAGTGGAAAACACCTGTGGCCAATCTGGAACTGGGGTTCCTTGTTTGCGACGGTGGAATTTCTTTGTTGATTGATTCCAAGTGTAATACTTGGGCATTTCAACGTACATCAGCGTCGCTGCGAATGGATCTGCTTCACACATTGCAAAGAAGCTAGTCAATGTTGTCGATGGTGGTCTCTCAGCTCGTTGTGCCGCATTAGCCTCAGTGAAGTAAACTCTTTGGCCATTTTCCAAATGCACTGCTAAATGTACAACTGTGGGATATCTTTCATGAATTTGAAATGACAATAATCGTTACAGTGCTTCATTAGTACTGACGTATCTGCCCATTTGGAAGTTGCTAATTTCGTCAATCGCATTTTCCGACGCAATACCAAACACAGCCATGTCGCTGCCTTTTGTGACGTACTTGCACAAATATTTAATTGATTTGGCCGAATGACAACTCTCAACGTTTGCATGTGTTTTGAAAATTCGTGATAGCAGCGGGCAATATGATACAATGAATTCATTTCCGATCTCAATCTCTTGATTTTTAACTTTAACTTTGATAGTTCGACCATTATCTTCTTTTGAACGCCGACGATAAACTGGATATCCATCGTTCCCTGTGACTGTTTCAGCAACTAACGGTCGCGGATATCGTTTTGTGCACTTTCCATCAGCCATGCAAGGCGATCATGGATTTAATGCACCGCACGGTCCATGCACCATCTGTGTCGTCACAATGTCGTTTAGATGGGGATCAGTGACTGGATCAGGAATTTCAGCTGATATAATGTCATCCACTTCATTTGAATGTAATTTGTTCAGCAACCAAATTAGGATATGAGCATGCGGTAGTCCACGCTTCTGCCATTCCACCGAGTACATATAACAACGTGTGTCACCAAAAACTCGATACTTAGTAAGCACATCCATCATAACCTTGAGTATTTGCTGAAATACTCTGGCGATTATGTCATGGCGATCTTGCGGTTTCTGGCCCGGTTCCAACTCACGTTCAATTTCCGTCCACTTCGGATTGCATGTGAACGTAATAAATAAATCCGGAGTTCCATAATTTTGCACGTACGTCATAGCGTCTTGAGCGTATTCGTGCATGTGTCGTGGGCTTCCGATGTAAGATGATGGGAGAATCGTCAGACGTCCAATATTCTGAACATCACCATATGAATGAATAGCATCACGCAAGTGTATATAGTCCTCAGACCGTAGCTTTGCCTGATTGAATCGGATGAACGCTAAACGTTCGGTCTCGACTTTGACATACATGTCGACAGCGAATTGCTGGAATAGCCGACGGCACTTCAGAATGACATTCTCCTCATGTGTACGAATCATTATACGATACGCATAGTAATTCATTGCGCTTAGATTTTTATTCGTTGATACACCTGAAAATGCAAAATTAAATGAATTGTAAATGGAAACTAATAATAGCAATAATAGCAATAATAGCAATAATTAGTGTGTGAATATTGTACCAGTAATTGGATCGACCATCTTCAACGTGATGTCGTATCCGTCTTGCCCTTGCCAATAAATGATTGGATATTGTAACGCATCGTACAAACGATGTGTCTCGTTTACACGATGCATGATATTGCTTCTTCGCTGAACGACAATGTCTCGCGATTTAGTTGGATCGCCAACAATAATTGCAGCAACATTATTAACGGTGGGTGCATTGAATCTTCGCACATGTTCACCTGTTGGGGTACAATCCGCTCTTATGACAAATTTGTGCGTATCCGATGGCATTCGTTCCAATACTGTTTTGAACATATTAACCACAGCATTATTAGCGTGAAAAAATGCTTGCAACTGTTCAATAATTCGTCTCTTTAACTGTTGTGTTCCCTGTATATTGCACCGCACATTCAGCTGATCCACCATCGACGAAATGAAATATATTTGCAGAAATTGATGCGGTTCATCTGGTGTTGGCACCATTGAACCATGCAAATGATATATTTGTCCTTGTATCTGTAATTGCAAACAATCATTTGTTGAAGAATACGGTGTAACTTCTGATCGTGTGATGGTGTAGTATGTGGTGTATATGTAGTTGCTATGTGTTGCAATTCATTGTGTTGGTGTGAGTGATTGGTTATTTGTGTTGTATCTTTTACCTTGCAAGTCGGCATGAAGCCGCCTTCTCGAATGATATTAGCTCCAAAGGAAGTCATGCGAAAGCAGTTATTGTATTCAAGGATGTGTTGAAGAAAATGGCTGGAATCGGGATCACTTCCATCGAACAATGGTTTCAGTGGCTGTGGTGGTGTAAGTAATGGATCCAGTTTGACTTTTCCACTTGCGCAGCACAATCCAGCCGTTTCTCTTTTGAACTTTAACGCATTGCAATATCGGCATATAGTCGTCGTTCGTCCAATATCTAAATTTTCATCATCACTGTAGTTCGCAGTGGGATCATATAGGAATGCCAAGCGATTGTATGATGCCAATGATCTTCGTGTGCTCACGCGTTGTCTCAATCGGGCATTTTCTGTTATTATATTTTGTCTTTCTTCGCTTAAGTTCTGTGAATACAGTTGTTGCTGGCTTGCATGTCTTGCGCGGCGGCCGATGTTCGCACGTCGTCCTCTAGGCATTTTGGACTATGGACAGAATGGTGAATGTAACCTTAAATGCACGATCCACATAATTTACACAGTTCAACTTACCACCTTAAAGACAAATGCCTGCTGTTGAAATTGAATAAGAATTTGCACAATACACGTGATTAATTTGATGGTTTCCAATTTAAATGTTAGGAAATGAATAACTTATTTTTTTAACTTTTTTTTCACAATTTCACAATGAACACAATACCGGTTTGTCACATGAAATTAATTAACTGAGCAGAGAATAATGAGTAGCTGTCAACCAATGTATCACGCACCGGCGCCTACTACTTAAAACATTGGTCTACTTAAAATATTGGTTTGTATATATGCTATGTATCAGAGTAGGCGCTGTATGTGAAAAAAGATTTTCCCGCTTTTCTGTTGAAATTTTTCCTGAATTCCTGAATTTTCTTTGCTATAAACCTCACGGAGCCCGAGACCTTTCCAACGAATGCAAAACCGTGGAAATCGGTTCGTGCGTTCTGGAGTTATAACGTCAGGAAGGAAAACCCGACTTATTTTTATATAGTAGACAACTATTTAAATAAATTACTACAAATATTACGATAAACAATACATTTACAAAACACAACAGACAAAAAGAAAAAGAAAATGATGAAACGAATTGAGAATCAGAAACAACCACCTTAATGCAGAAAATCGCATAAACACTGGTTATCACCAGCAGTAAAACCCTATAAACATACAACAAACATAAAAACATACAAATTAAACGACATCAAGTAATAACTATTTCGATACAATCACCAACGCAGTTAAAATTATTAAAATTAATAAAAAGAGCAAATTATTTAAATTAAAATAAAGAAACGCGACCTATTAATATCTACATTAACAAAAATACATTTAAAAATAAAACTCATTAAACCCATTGTAATAATAACACGTATTAAATGTACAATAATTTAAAAGATAAACACCATCGGAAAATATAAAAACGAGCATAAAATAAAAAATGATATCAGACATCAAGAAACAAACGCAACGCACAAGGTCATTTACGAAAGATATACCCGCGTATTCTAATAAAATACGTGGAAACTGCAAGCAATTTGCAAGCAATGCAAATACCATGATTTGAACGCCGCTAAATTACACAAAAACAACTGTGAGATCAAAATATAAGCGCATTCCACAATACCAGAGTACACCGTTTCATAAAACATAAACATGACCTATCCAAGTCAAATGTGCTATTATAAGATGTAATGAAACCCTATACTCCAGTACAAAAGATAATGCTACATTAACAAACTAAGTCAGCATTTCTAATTCAGCAACTATGATAATCCATGGACACACATTGAAAAACACAAAAATAAAATAGCAATGTTATGTGCATAAAGTTAAGGAAATAAATACAGACAGTACAAGTTATTATCATGATTAAAGCTACTGTTAAAAATCCAAATGTAGACACAGTATATATGAATACTAACAAAAAACATGGCAATAGCGGAATAAAAACATAGAACCTTTTTTTAAGTAAAAGAACCACCAGAGTAATAATCAGAATCAGCAAGTAATGAAGTAATAGACGCCACATATAAATTAATTTACGAAAGATATACGTGGTCTAATCTACGAAAAGATGTCGAAAATTTCATCAATAACTGCAGCACATGTAAAAAGTGCAAATATAACAGAAAACCAATTAGAGCACCGCTAAATAGCACCGAAATACCTGAGAGACCATTTGAGAAATTACATATAGATACGCTTGGTATAGACAATACCCAATTCCTTACTATAATAGATGTATTTTCAAAATACACACAGGCATACAAAATCGCCAATAGGTCATCCACAGAAATTGCCGATAAACTAATAACGTATTTCTCACACCACGGCATACCCAATCATATTACAAATAATATTAAAAAATATACAAATGTAACTGAATTCTCAAATAATCTCATCAAAGAATTACAAGAATTATATAAAATTAAAATTCATATAACAACACCATACAGACATGAAAGTAATTCTCCAATAGAACGAGCACATTCCACGATACCAGAACTATATCGTATAGTGAAACATAAACATGATCTTACACCCGAAACAATCATGAAATATGCTATTATAGGATATAACGAAACCCCACATTCTAGTACAACATACAAACCTTTTGAAATAATAAATGGACACTTACAAACCAAGTCAGTATTGCTTATGGATTATGATAAAACACTCATGGACTTATACACCCAAAATCATAAAACTAAAATCTCAACCCTATACTCAAAAATTAAAGAAATAAATGCAAATCGAAAAGAACAGGTTATTAATAAAAGAAATGCTACCGTTAAAGACCCAAACGTAAAACAAGAAGATATCGTATACCTCAACACTAAATCAAAACAGGGCAAAAGCCGAATAAAGAACACAGGACTCTTTAAAGTACTAGAAGTATCTGATACTTATATAGCTAAAATAGAAGATTTAAAAAATAAAAAATTACGGGAAGCACATGTAGATAACCTAGTGAAAACCAAAATGAAAAACCCAACTTCAAACGAACTTAACGAAGAAGGAAGTAATGTACTATTCGAATGCACCACACTACCTGTAGATAACATAGAAAAAACCAAAATGAAAAACCCAACTCCAAATGAGTTTAATGAGAAATTAACGTCCTATTTGAACGCACTACGCTACCTGTCGTTAAATCTAAGACAGATTATATTCTACACCTAGTTCGCGACAAATTTAACCCCAGAGACGAAAAACCAAGATACTACAACGGATTCGCAAAGTTAATAGCAAAAGACACACCCAATTTCGAATACGTATTAAATAAAGCTAAAAGAACTAATAACCTCGAAGAGGGCCTATACAAACTCACGCGAGGCAGAACATTTGGACACACAATAAATCTTGTCTGCAATCAACAAAACTGCCTTGACAAACTTGCCAAATTTCTAAAAAAAAAAAAAAATTTTGAAAATTCACCAACCGAATTAATAATACGAATGCCCCCTATAGCACAAGGACTTTTTAATAGAACAAAAGAAGAGGTCCTAGAAGTATTTAAACGGCATGGGCCCACAAAGCACAAATACATCATGCACTCAAATCCCGAAATACAAATAAATTATTTATTTATTAATTAATTATAAATAAATATATTAAAAACACGATCAAGTACTAAGAAATCCTGATTGTTGCAGGATCATCACCGCAATCCACACCAGCGATATTAATGAATGCCGAATTATTAAAATCACTGATAACCCAGGATTATATCCTGTGCAACTAGGAACAGCCCAAAACATCAAGGAATATTGGACTTTAGTCAAGAAAATAGATTTGGACCCCTTAATAAAATATTATAACCACGTACACCTGACTAGAGAAGATATTAAAACGAAATTAGAAAAAAAGAAATTTACAACCTATGGGCACAGCACTGCTGTAATGGACATCCTGGAAATAAGTAGAAAATTTAAACAAATTCTCCCAACTCGAAGAGAAAAAAGAGGCTTCATAGATGGCTTAGGTACTGTTTGGAAAGCAATCGGTGGAAACCTAGACGCTAACGACGGCGAGCGTATAAATTTAGCCCTGGAGACACTTGATAATAAACAAGAAACTCTAAATAAAGCTATATCTAAACAAATAAAATTAACGATCGATATACTCGATCAATTTAAATCGGCCCTACACACCATTGATTCTAATCAAGAAGAACTAGATAAACCAAATTCCTAATGAACGATATCGATAAACTCCAACACCAAGTATTTAACATCTTTATAACAGAATCGATCGGACTTGTCAGTCAATCAATGCAATTACTTTTGCACCTACTAAGAACCATTGAAACTGACATAACATTCGCTAAACTGAACACGCTTAGTGGTTCAATCCTAGAACCTGATCACCTATTAGCAGAATTACAAGCAATAAAGGAACATGTTGATACAACCAAACATATCAAACTGCCTTACGATATTACATCAGAGAACATTCAACAATATGAAACTATTAGCAAAGTCAAAGCATACACCAATAAAAACTTAATCGTTTTTGTAATAAATATACCACTAGTAAACCCTAATATATTTACGTATTATAAACTATATCCAATCCCCATACCTTATAACAATAAATTCCAAATGATTATTCCCAGAACCCAATACACCATTGTGAATGAGTATAAACATGTAGATTTTAATGCACCCTGCCAAGAAATATATAACAATCAATTCCTATGCAAGCTTAGCGAACCACTCAACATCGAGGAAACCACCTGCGAGATAGAACTAATTCAAAACCAGCCAACCAGCAAATGTCAACCCTTAGTGATTTCTCTAACCGGTATCAAGATCCAGAACATCGAATTCAACACCTGGATGTTAATCACAAATGACGAAATCAGTGGCACCTTAACATTCAACAGCCAGCGTGACATACGTCTACAAGGAACGTATATAATACACCTTGCACGAGATTGTCAATTTTCTGTTTCAGATAATACTCTTCAATACATGGATATAGAAGAGAAAGTCGAAGCTTGGAACACCATTTCCCTGCCGAAAATACCAGAGATCCAAAACAAACACCTAAACATCTCTACCGTGACCAACCTAAAAAACCTGGACCTGGGCAACGTAGACAAGCTACAGACCACCCTAGCCCTACTACCTGAAGACTTCGATGACAGAAAAATCCCAGACTATGTGCACATAATTAATTATACATTATTACCCATATTATTCATAATAATTACTATTGTAGTATATAAGATAATCAAATATTTTAGAAAAATAAAAATAATAAAAAATGAAAATGCACAAGAAATAGATAGCAAAAATATTGAAGAGTTGCAAAAACCTTTTGCTACATTTGAAGCATAAGATTTTATCTTATAGGGGAGGTGTTATAGCACACATTCCATACAACACAAAACTAACATTGTCTCTTCAGTATCTTTGCTGACCAAGCACTCTAGAGATAGTAAAATAGTATATAAGTAATGTATTAGTCTTAATCTAATTAGTTCAAGTTTAAGTATAATCTGCATCGTGCAGATAGTAATTAGCTGGCTCACCATTTGAGTTCATGTATAAACTGCATCGCGCAGTTAGTAATTGAATCAAATAAATATTATTTAAGTAAAACTAAAATAAATTGTTTTTTTATTAAAGTCTAAATTACTCAAACTTTAATTATATTATATGTATAATATATATATATAAATGGGGTATAAAAATAACTTACGGAGCTGATTCATCACCTCCTAGATATACAATGCCAAACAACGTTCTAGTCAATGGTATGTCACGTCATCACTTGTAGTCATATCTACGAGTTGTTGGCTGATTACGTAATTCAAAATAGCAGAGATACTGAGTGTTAGTATCAGGGCCGCATGAATAAAAGTCATAACTGTATATGAGTACCAATGTGTGCGGTAGATGTATGTGTATGGGTGCAGTAGATGTATGTTGTTCTAATAATTAGTGCACGGATTTGTCATTCAATTGCGGAAAGGAAGAAAACATTTCTTTATAGTTTGTGTTTTATTATATTTATTGAAGCAGATATTATATGCACAGTTATATAATAAATATTTTATTAATCAATAAGTCCTCAGACCGAAATTATACAGAAAGTCCTCAGACTAAATTTCTGATACAACTGATACAATTCAATTACACTATCTGATTTCTATTCAATTACAATTTCTGATTTCTTATTGACATAAAACAATTGAATTTAATATAATAGTTTTATATAAACAAAAACAAAACAAGTTTAAGTAATTTAATTTAAGAATGAATGTATTGTAATTCCAACACACCCCCTCAAGACATTCATTTCAACAATTTAAATAATTTGAAGTCCCAATCCTTCAGTGAATTTTTCATGTAACTCTCTTGGCAGTGCTTTTGTTAAAATATCCGCAACCATTTCATTAGTTGATACATGACGTAATTTAATAATTCCTTCATCAACTACATCACGAACAAAATAATGACGAATATCTATATGTTTTGTACGTGCATGATAAATCGAGTTCATTGCCAGTTGTTCAGCTCCACGATTGTCAATTAATATTTTAATTTTCAAAAATTTTTCTTGCTCTAGTTCAGTCAATAAATCATTTAAATATATTGCTTCTTTTACAGCTTCTGATTTAATTGCTCTCTTCCACTCAGCACACTCTTGAGAATTAATAGCATCTTCCAATTTAACTTCAGCTACTCCAACAAATATATTATCATTATCATTATCATCTTCATTAGAATCAGATTCAATCCTTTCTTTAACTTCACAATTATTAACTTTTGAAAATAATTTTCTGGGACGTCCTTTCAAACCTGTTTTAATTAATTTTGGTCTTCCTGGTCCTCTTCTTTCTTCTCTAGTATATTCTCTTGAGTTTCTTCTAGGAGTTTCTTGAATAGATGATTGAATACCAGATGAATTTTCATTTTCTTCATTATCTTCTAAATTTTCTTCTGGAATTCCATCTAAAGTTTCTGTCTCATTACTATTTTTAAATCCTGTTATCAATTCAATCCATGGTTTATCCTTGTTTTCAAAATCATTAATAATCAGCTGTTTAATCTCTTGGTTCTTTAAAACTGTAGTAACATTATCTTCAATAAATTTCACATCACGAGCAACAATAAATTTTCTCTTTTCTGGTAACCAAATTCTGTATCCTTTTGATTCACGTGGATAACCTACAAAAATTCCTTTCATTGATCTATCAGATAATTTGCCTTTTGTTGGATCTTTATCTAAGACATATACAGTTGATCCAAATGCTCGTAAATAATTTAAATGAACTTTATCCCTGTTGAACCATCTCTGATAAGGAGTATCTCCATTAATACTTCTTGAAGGACATCTGTTTCTCAAATGACATGCTGTAGCTACAGCATCAGTCCAAAACATATCCGATAAATTTGATTGAAGTAATAAACATCGTCCCATTTCAACTAATGTTCGATTTAAACGTTCAGCAACACCATTTTGCTGAGGTGTTCTTACAACACTTAATCGACGTTGAATACCTTGATTACGCAGGAAAGAATCCATCTCAGTATTACAATACTCTTTACCATTATCACTTTGAAGATACTTAATCTTCTTCCCTGTCATACGTTCAGCTTGATTTTGATACATTTTGAAAGCTTCTAGTGCACCACTCTTCTGTTTAAGAAAGTATACTTCACACCATCGAGAATAATCATCAATAAATGTAATAAAATATTTTGCTCCATTCACTGATTGTGTCCTAAACGGTCCAACAATATCTGTATGAACTATTTCAAGAAGTTCTTCACTCTGTCGTTCACTTCCTGAAAACGGTAACCCTGTCATCTTGCCTCGTAGACACACTTCACATCTTGACAAACATTTCAATTGTTCAGAGGTTACTTTACTTGTAGTATTCTGATTAATCACCCGAAATAAATCCTTAGCATTTAAATGACCCATACGACAATGCCACATCAATAACTCAGAATTAGCTTTATCTTCTCCAATACAAGCTTCTTCATTACCTTCTTGTAAATAATAGAGATCACCACGCCTTTCAGCAACAAATTTAACATTTCCAGTCATATCCATAATTACAGCTGAATCCTTTTTAAATAGAATTTCATGATCCTTATTAGTAATTTTAGCAACTGATACTAGATTTGACCTTAAATCTGGTACAAATAATGTGTTTGAAAAATCTACTGACCTCAGCTGTTTACCATTACTAATCGACAAATTAACAGTACCTTTTCCTTTGATTTCACTATTTGCTTGATTAGCCAAATTTATTTTCCCACTAATTTCTTCATTTAAAGACTTAAATAATTGTTTATCACCACATAAATGTGTTGTACAGCCACTATCAAGAATCCAAGGTCGACAACTTGGAACACTACCAGCAAATTCAACATTAAATACTGCAAAAGTATCATCATCCGCTTGAGAACATTGGTTTTCTTGTGTGTATCTATTCTGTCTATCTGGTCTATTTCTTCTGAAATTTGATTTCAATTGAGTTGGACATTCAGGAGACTTATGTCCTTGTTTTCCACATTTAAAACAATATCCTTTAAAAATATTTTTGTAACTCGGTTGATTTTCAGCCCTTACATTTCCAGCTAACTCAACAACTGAATTTGAACCAATTTCACTCTTCTCAAGTATCTTAACCTTAAGAGCTTCAACCTCCAAGAGTTCATCACGTGATTCCATAGCACATTTAAAGCCTTCATAGCTATCTGGTAGACTATATAATAACATTACAGACAATAAATCTTTATTCACTTCAATATCCATAGCTCCAAGTCGATCAACTATATCCGAAAACTTGTTTACATGATCCCTGACATCACCACATTCAGACATCTTGTGAAGCATAAGTTGCTTGAGTAATAAAGCTTTTCTTGCAGGTCCTTTGGAAGCATAAACTGAGGCAAGTTTTTGCCAAACTTCATGAGAAGTATTACAACCTCGGACATGCTGCAATTCCGTTGAACTAATTGCTAATATTACTTCTGACTTAGCTTTACGATCAATTTTTATCCATCCATTTCTTTCTTCTTGATTATTTTCCGCAGCAACAGGAATCGGTTTTTCACCACTGACATATTCCCACAAATCATTTTTGATCAATAGCGCCTCAACATGAATTTTCCAGGCTTCATAATTGTCCTTACTCAACAGCTCAAATCTTGTAGCACTCACTGATGTCGTCATATTAATTTTTGCCTGGGCCCATAACCTATTGAAGCAGATATTATATGCACAGTTATATAATAAATATTTTATTAATCAATAAGTCCTCAGACCGAAATTATACAGAAAGTCCTCAGACTAAATTTCTGATACAACTGATACAATTCAATTACACTATCTGATTTCTATTCAATTACAATTTCTGATTTCTTATTGACATAAAACAATTGAATTTAATATAATAGTTTTATATAAACAAAAACAAAACAAGTTTAAGTAATTTAATTTAAGAATGAATGTATTGTAATTCCAACAATATTATACTTACTTATAGAATACAGTATACTGTAGATATTTTATATATCTGTACTAACTTATCAGCAGCTCTAAAAGCATAAAGTGCATGTCAATCAAAATGTTATATTTAGAATTTTCTAAAACTGTAAATGGCACAGTATTTTGTAAAAGTTACAATTTGCTTATTAGCTTAAAATTTAACTAATGAAAAATGAAAAACTCCAAAATATTTGATTTTTACGAGTAGAAGAAAATTTTTAGCAAATGGCAAGTGACTTCCTTGGCAGTTTCTTGTATTCTAAAAATCAACAACTTATTTATTTAATTAAACACGATTTGAACGACACACAAAAAAATAGGCGTAGTCGCACCCCGAATTAAACAAACGCCACTAGCATCGTTTTTCAGCTGTGCTTAGTATCAGGCCATCATGAACCTTAAATTGTGTGTGTCTGTGTGTTACTTTAAATCCCAGAAATGATTATTCGCTGTAATACTCATGTTTTCCTGTTCCGTCAAACGGTAAAAGTAACACGGTAACTTCGTTGTGTGGTTGGTAGTAATTTTATTGAGTTTTGTTTGATAATAACTTAAAGAGCATAAAACGAAATTTTCAGAAACTGTCTGTCACAAGTCACTCTGAAAAGGATATTAAATTTCTCTTTAACTTTGTGGAGTTTAATTTTATTTTTAAATTTAATTTTTTTGTTTTGAAAGAGATATATTTATTATAAATACCTACTAGCATATACTCTGCCTAATTATTATCAGATTATTGATATATTATCATAAGCAATTTGATCCGATTTGTCCGATTTGAGAATCGAACCTGAAAACACTTACGTTTGACTTTTGACACTTTTGTAATTACAGTAGAAAGAATTATGACTGGAAACAATTGACTTTGGCGAAGATAATTGTGATTGGATATAATTGTTTTTAGCGAATGGTAAATATGACAGGATACAATTGATTTCATCTAAGCATATGTAACTGGATACAGCGGATTTTTCGCAGTACGGTTAAAAAAAGTTTTACTTCTTTTGTCGTTGCGGCACGCCTGTTATGGGGCCTTCATATTAGTTCTTGTTTAGGTTTCTAGACGTGTGTTAAAATTTATAAAAAGCTTATCTTCCTGTCTTCTGCCATTTATGCTTTGTCTCACCTTAGTAAAAACATTATTAAAGACATGTCTTTAGCCAGTCATTTGAGCGAACGTATAATCTGAGCGAGCTAGATCTTACACTGCGTCCGAGTACTTAAGATCATAACTTTTTGAGTACAGTGTATTTGAGCTGTTTCGCATTAGTACACTTATTATGAGATTAACTATCTTCTTTATTGTTTATTAATACTCAACTTTGCAGTGGTGGCTGCTGGCTTCAAAAACTGGTACATGGTAGTGCACTTTACTAGCTTATAGAGAATTTTGACTTAAAGTTGCAATAAAACGACATTTTCTTAATAATGATTTTATTTCTTATATATTAAATCAATCCAACGACTTTTATCAGTGGCGAAATGGTCAATAACTTTTTTATTAAAATCCGGCATTGAATGAATGAACCTTCTTTCTATCTACTCTATCCTGGGACCTAGTGTTTCTGAGAAACGTTTTAACTCTCTTCAGAATTGAAAATCATCGGTCGCTTTCGACTGAAGTCATTGGTATTGTGCAAAGGGTTTTGAGAAGTTTTGTGGTCTCTGAAAAAGGTTCAGTGAGATCATTATTGTAAAATAATTGCAGTATTGCAATTGCACTGTTTGCGTTGATGAAATCGTCGACGTTATATATTGCAGAGAGCTCGCTTTTCAACTTGTATTGCTCCAACATGCTGTACGTGGAAACTGTGATCTTGAAATCCGCATCGGGAAAAGTAGCACGATATTTCGTAAAGTTTTTGCAGTAAAATAATTTATTAGTTATCAAGTGATCGCAGAAATTAAATCGGTATTTCACTAGTGTAATAATTATAATGCTACTACGGAACGGGATGATTAAGTTTTTTTTGTAGAGGTTCTTCAGTTTGGTCAATGAGTCGCGTGGATTGTGTACACTTCTTTCAAAATTTTGAATACTGTTAATAAATGCATGCAATATTCATAGTTGTGTATCAATATCTTGCTTTTATTTTTAATTAATGTTAGATTTAAGATTTCTTTGTCTTAATTCATTTCTATTTTATACCAAGTTGTTTTATATACACTGCTCTCTGTGGGCAAACGACAATATTTTTATGTAAACATCCTTTGTTTATACGATTCACTTCTACTAATGTTCGACACTACGCATTTCTTATCGCTTCAACACTCAAACCTACAGCACGCTTAACCTTTTGGTGCATATACATAAAATAATGAATACACATATTTTTATCTATAACCTAAACCGCGAGTTACCGTGTCGTAACTACTATTTTTAATAACTAAAGTATTTATTCAATTAATATGTAATTCAATAGTGTAGTTTAAAATAAATGTAATCTAAAAAAGTTCTGATGTTTTGCTGTGTCTTTTGATATAAATAAAAAATTGCTATTAATTAGTTAATAGCTAAAAGGTCCTTCATAATTAAATTGTGCGCCCACTAAGCTATTGAAAGGAAGTGAGCGACATTTATCAGCTTATAGATCTCTATAAGGTCCAAACTCCACAAACAAATACTGTTTGCATCTGTTTGAATAAAATTTTACTATGTGGCAAAATGGATTGAAAGAAATTGAACCAATATAAAAAAGTACTGTCGTTGAGATATCTTAGAAGCATATCAGCCTGGTTTATAGAACCGGCATTATTTTCAGATTGTGTAATTGTAGTTTGAAATGCATTCTTTTAAAGGCTCTTTATAACAACGAACCGATAATTTTTATTTTAGCCTGCACTCCACCAATATTTCCGCTAGTTAACTTCAGATTACGACGTACATATGTTTTATGTTACATTCTTTTAATGCTAACACATAAATTGCATTCAATAATTAACTAAAATATCAAATAACAATAGATGTGTTATGTTAAGTAAATAAATGTCATAAATTAGACCCTTAAAATGTACTATCGGAGTCCAACGCTAAGGTAAACATTACCCCTTACCCCTTAGGTAAAATTAGTATAGTTCAAATTGTGAGAGTTCAGCGACGACTCATACTTAAAACAAATTGTGCCGTACAAAATGCTGAAACAACGAAATAGCACTGACTCACTTATTTTTATATAAAGTACTAGCAAACCCGGCGAACTCCGTTTCGCCATCAGATGGCTTCGTTTTATGTAACATTTCGTTTGGTGATTAAAAGATGAAGAAAATTTTTTTTTTTGTTTTATATTTGAAAAGGAAAAATTTTATTTCATTTCACAACAGTAATGAATTCATTTCGATTAGTGTTATTTAGTTGAACTTCTCTAAGTAAATGAAAGTGAATCCAAAGTAAATACTGAATCGAAGCGTTATACGTGTCCGCAAATTATCCGTTTCATTGAAGTACTCTTTGGTAAACCACATTTTTTGTTTTTTGGTCTGACGTTAACACAAACAAAGCGGATGGTTTCCCAACTCGTGAACACGCAACGTATAACTGCCCATGTGAAAAACAATGATTTTCTAAATTTATTCCGCAAACACTAAGCGATTGGCCTTGCGACTTGTTAATTGTCATTGCGAACGCAAGGCGAACTGGAAATTGCAATCGTATGAAGTCAAACGGAAGATCAGTCGGAATCATTGGTATTCGAGAAATACATACATTTTCACCTGCGTACTTTCCGTTAATAATGGTTGCCTCAATCAAATTCGGCATAAGTCTTTTTATCGAAAGTCGAGTACCGTTGCAAAGTCGCGGTGGATTCAAATTACGCAATATCATAATAACTGTACCAAGTTTGAGTTGCAAGTTATGTGGTGGAAATCCTGGTAACTCCAGAGTGTTCAAAAACTCCGTTTGATAATTTACTACATCATCGGGATTTGTTATGGAATCAACGGATTTGTATGTCACCAAATCGACAGCAATTTTTGATTGAATGGTGAAATTCAGTGCGTGTACATCATTATTCTTTGCGGCAAGAATTGCTCGTTGACTTAACCAAGCATAATTCTGATAATTCTCACTAATGTTTGGGAAAATATTTTCAATAAGAGCTAATTGAGAGTCTACAAATCGGCAAATGTCGTTGGTAAGAGTAATTAATCCAGATGTCGCATTAACTGGGACTTTTCCATTTCCAACAGCTAACAATTGTTTGGAAAATTGTGCAGCACTTTGATCATTTTGAAGTTGAACTCTCATATTAGTGGTTAGCGATAATGTTTTTACGTTAATCATTTGTTGAAGAATACGGTGTAACTTCTGATCGTGTGATGGTGTAGTGTGTGGTGTATATGTAGTTGTTATGTGTTGCAATTCATTGTGTTGGTGTGAGTGATTGGTTATGTGTGTTGTATCTTTTACCTGCAAGTCGGCATGAAGCCACCTTCTCGAATGATATTAGCTCCAAAGGAAGTCATGCGGAAGCAGTTATTGTATTCAAGGATGTGTTGAAGAAAATGGCTGGAATCGGGATCACTTCCATCGAACAATGGTTTCAGAGGCTGTGGTGGTGTAAGTAATGGATCCAGTTTGACTTTTCCACTTGCGCAGCACAATCCAGCCGTTTCTCTTTTGAACTTTAACGCATTGCAATATCGGCATATAGTCGTCGTTGGTCCAATATCTAAATTTTCATCATCACTGTAGTTCGCAGTGGGATCATATTGGAATGCCAAGCGATTGTATGATGCCAATGATCTTCGTGTGCTCACGCGTTGTCTCAATCGGGCATTTTCTCTTATTATATTTTGTCTTTCTTCGCTTAAGTTCTGTGAATACACTTGTTGCTGGCTTGCATGTCTTGTGCGGCGGCCGATGTTCGCACGTCGTCCTCTAGGCATTTTGGACTATGGACAGAGTGGTGAATGTAACCTGAAATGCACGATCCACATAATTTACACAGTTCAACTTACCACCTTAAAGACAAATGCCTGCTGTTGAAATTGAATAAAAATTTGCACAATACACGTGATTGATTTGATGGTTTCCAATTGAAATGTTAGGAAACGAATAACTTATTTTTTTAACTTTTTTTCACAATTTCACAGTGAACACAATACCGGTTTGTCACATGAAATTAACTGAGCAGAGAACAATGAGTAGCTGTCAAACAATGTATCACGCACCGGCGCCATCTACTTAAAATATTGGTTTGTATCTATGCTATGTATCAGAGATGGCGCTGTATGTGAAAAAAGATTTTCCCGCTTTTCTGTTGAAATTTTTCCTGAATTCCTGAATTTTCTTTGCTATAAACCTCACGGAGCCCGAGACCTTTTTAACGAATGCAAAACCGTGGAAATCGGTTCGTGCGTTCTGGAGTTATAACGTCAGGAAGGAAAACCCGACTTATTTTTATATAGTAGATATAGGAAGGAATAACATAAAATTCATTATCTTATCATAGATTTATATGGCTCTTTTAAGTATGAGTTGTCGGCGAACTCTCGCAATTTGAACTATATATACGTAGTTAGAGATATAATAGGTTAGTCTGTAAAAGAACAGACTTCAATCGGGATTGTTTTACTTTTACTGTAGAGGAAGGTACTGTTGAGCTTGAAGATATTCCTGGTTTCAGTTATATTGATTTTGATACCGATTTAAAATTCGTTCTTTCGCTTATGTCGCTTGTTTTGTAGTAAAACCATTAAAACTAAAATCTTTGCGAAATATGTGATACTTGTAAATTAGATTTAGTTGATTCGATAATTCGAATTTATTAATAATGTTCAAAGAACATTCTCACGAGGAGCAGTATTTATTGTATCCTAGTAACAATTTAATTTCATTTGTTAAACATGCTGCTCGTATTAATAATTATAAAGATGAGTGTATTGCAAATTTTAATTTAATGATTTAGGAAGGATTTTACATGAAGAATTATTTAAAAAAATAAACTTTATATTCAACACTCATAAGGACCATGTTTCTAGTGTTTTAATTAAACGGACAGCTTACAAAGTTAGCTTATTACTTGTACATTATTAGGGTTTACAAGCATTGCATTTATTTCAAGATTTTTTATTAGAATTGAAGTCGGGAAGCATTCATACTTCAATTGTCATTTTACTATATAAAAATATTTTAGTTTAATTATTTACTCTTATTATTAACTTAAACACTTACAACTTTGTCTTCGTTGTATTTTTTTATTCTTTAATAGCAATATTTCGTTTAATAATAATAAGTAACTGGTATTTTCATTTTCAATTATGTCCTTTACTGGAACTTCTATTTATTATTTATGCATGTATGCATTTTTGAAAATTATGTTGCAAACATCATACACAATAACAATGTTGGTCTTTAGATTTTAAAGAATTATATTTAAAGAGTGCAAAATATTGTTTTATCAATATCTGGTGATAGATCTTTCATTTTAAAAATATTATATTACACTTCTATAATATATATTCAATGAATGTTAATATATATTATATTATATGATTCAATTAATTTTAATAAATGTTATAAATGAATTTATGATTTTTAATGTTCCCATTCTCTCCCCCTACCCTAAAATGCACATGTATACAAATACATGTATATACTCTACACATACATATGCAATTCATTTATACTCACTCATACATATACCAAGTACATGTATACTCACTAACACATGGAAAACTTGAGGGTCCAGTCGTATGTTAGTAACAAGTATTACCGCAAAGTTTCACTTGTTTTTATATGGAGTTGAACATCTCTTATTATCTCTGGTAATAATCAGATAGAATTCGTACATCCTAGGAAACACACGTGCTTTATAATATAAATCCAATTATATCATATTTAATTTAGAAACTACAAACGCTAATATAAAATTCGTGTTTCAACTAGAATATACGCTCTTTTGTGATCATTACTCGAATGATGTATTATAAACTCAATTATAATATTTTAAATTAGAAAAACAAATTAGAGAAAGACATACATATATAGACTAACGCTCATGTTTAGCCCTGCGGTGTGTAATTCAAGAAGTTGGTTTATTAATAAATGTGTTTTAAGTGAAATCAACGTTATCAAGTGTTATCATTTGCAAAGTTACTAGCCTCTTTAGAAGAACTCCAAGCATATAAAAAACTCTATATGCACCTTTATGTGTAGTGAATATCTGTTTACCAGGAACCAGTTCAAACTAAACACTTTAAGCACAAAGAGTCTGACCTTACAACTCCGACTAGATTCTTGCTACACACCAATAGCTGTGCGTGTTATTTTGGTTCAGTAATGATCAATTTCTATCGCAGATTATTGACATTACCATAAATTAAATCTAAGATACAAAAGCACAAAGTGCAAAAGAAACGAAAGAGAACCATATTAAAATAATGTTGTGTAACTGGTTGAGTTTGGACCTATGGATCTATATAAGCTTGAGGTTTGCTTATCTGCGATGTTGACGGTTTCCAATTCTCGGATTGCTTGATTGCATCTAACTCCTTTGATAGCTATAGATTGCGCCAAAACTTCTCGAAGGACCTTTTTGTTATTAAATAATTAATAACAATTTTTTATTTTGCTTTAACTCTAATAGCAGCGAAACACTAGTATTTTACATAAAACATTTATTATACAAATACACTTGACGAATTACAATAATTGAAACTTAAATGAATAACTATATGTATCAATGTTACTGTGATACAATTCACTATTAAAATCTTTTATTATAATTATTAAACTGTTGAAAGTTGGAGTTGATAATTTAGATGTTTACTGTTCTAGATGATAGTTAATAAATTAAATATATTTAGTGATGTTTATTGTATGAAGTTTGAGTTAATAATGAATATTTTAATAATGATGAAACAGTACATTGGTACAAAAAGGCATTTGCCAAACCGGCTGGTGGCCTTGGTACGGGCTGGTACCGTCAAATACACAATGCCAGAGTAACAATGACAATAACTTTGTTAGTTAATTCAATAACAAAGAAAGATAAAATATTTGATTAAACAATAGAATTATTACAGAACTTAAGAACTAAAAATATACAAAATTAGATTCTAATGAAATACATTAAAGAATGCGAAATATCTATATAAAAATATAGGTTGTGTATGTGTTCTTTACCATACTCCCGCGCGTTGAAAATTGGAAGAGTCATCTTGGTTTTCAACTGATGTTCTGTAAGTAGCGGAACGAGATATTGCACTAGACGCTTTGTTTCTGCCTTAGCTGTCTTGATAGTGGCTGCTCGAGTCGCTGAAACTTCATTAGCACTTAATTTCACTTGGCTATCCAACATCCATTGTGATGGAGGAAGATTTGGCTTCTTGATTAAGACCAAAGTTCCTTGCTGCGGTACAGCATCCTTGGACATTTTCCATTTCACGAGCTGATTACAGTGTCCTAGGTATTCTCTTGACCATCGTTTCCAACAACTTTGAATAAAGTCTTGAAATTGTGAGTAGCGCTGCGTTCGGCTTAATTTAATTGGAGCGTCCTCTGCAGGAGCGATGCTAGTGATTTGCCGTCCTTTAAAGAGGTGTCCAGGTGTGAAGGGAATAAGGTCATTGGGATTATTGGAAGTGGGATAAAAGGGGTGGAAATTGAGCATTGCCTCAATTTGAGTTTGCAGTGTATAAGTGTGTTTGAAGTTGGTATGATAATTTAATTTCGTTAGCTTGGCAAGTGGATAAAAATGTAAAATACTGTATTTAAAACAGTCAGGTTTAGAGTGCCATTTAACGATTAAATTTTGAAATATTCTATACCTCCTGGATCGATATAGAAGAGTTTGTCAATTATGATATTGCGGTTGATAGATTTAAAATAAATACAAGAACCATATGCACTTACTAACGCATCACAAAAACCATGAATTTCAAATGCTTTGGAATTCTTGATTAATGATTTTCGTGATATGGATGCATTGCTTAAGGTCGGTAATTGCTTTATTAAAGGAGTCCATGTTTTTACTAAATGTTCTGGAATTTCAACATTCCAGTGTAGATTTGTTAGCCTTAATTGTGGTCTCAATAGCATAAACGGTATGACGCAGGGTGATAATAATCCAAGCGGATCAAAGATTTTAGCAATGAAAGATAGAACATTTCTATTGGGTAATTTTATAGGTGGATCAAAATGGGCGATATTGTATTTGAAACAGTCTGTTTTTGAGCACCATTTGACAATTAAAATTTTGAAATGCTCTAAGTCTGCGTGATCTATATAAAAGAGTTGGTCTTGAATAGTGTTGTCTAAATCGAATAAAATAATGGGATCATTCGACATCCATTTTCGTAAATAAAATCCTGCACTGCTTAATGTTTCTATTGTTTTAATACAGCGTAGCTTGAATTCTGATAGATCATTTGATCCAGTCAGTAGCTTATCAACATATGAATCATTAAGGGTGGTGTTTGTGGCATATGGATGTGAATTTAAAAATAATAATTTAGACCTTGTATGTAAGTTAATTAACCATAGTTGTTGTATCATTAATTTGCATGGTATGTCACAAGGCAATAGTAATGCGAGTGGATCCAAGGTTCTAGCTATTAATGATAAAACATAATTTCATAAGTAATTGAATTGAATTATGCAATTCCGTGACCATAAAGATGCCGTTTGTCTTGTTTCTAGAATTTTGAATGAAACGTAAATAGTATGTGGTGACGCTATTGATCGATTTAAAATTTGAAAATTTGTCAAATATAAAATTTGACTTGGCTATGGAGTAATTTGACAATATGAATGATTTATGATGTTTACTAGTAACACGCTTTCTTTGTGGTAAAAGAAAGGGTTTAGTAATTGCTGATTTGGAATCTCCTATACCGTGATGCGGTAAAATATATGTAGGTTCGGATGAATTTTGAATAGTGTTAGTGGTCATGTGACCTAATCGTATATATTCATTAATGAATGCAGAATACATAGATTTATGTTGTGTATTTCTATCAAATTTTCTTTCCAATGAAAGAAATTGTTTGGTAGCTGTGGTTTTGGAATTTCCTAGAGCTGATGCGGGCAATTTTAATGGTAATGTACTTACGAATCTACCATCTGAGTTGCGAGTAGTAGTTTTGTTACAATGATCATGGCATGCTTGTTCTTCTAAAGTTAAAGTCCTACATTTCTTAACAGACTCGCTTCCACAAACCTTGGGAATTTGAGTTTGTTCTTTTATAATTAAAGTGCTACATTCCTTAACATACTCGCTTTCACAAAACTTGGGAATTTGAGTTTGCAAGGATGTGTGATAATGATGCGCATGATTGTTGTTGGTAACAGATTTGTATTTAGTTACTATCCAACCCAGTGAAGTGTTTTGCAACTGCAATCGATCATTGGATAGTGTTGATTTGCCTACGCGTAATAGTTTCCAAAAAATATCAGCTCCTAACAATAAATCCACAGATTGTGGTTTGTTAAAACTAGGATCTGCTAGTTTTATGCTATGCGGTATTGATAGATTGACAATATCCAATGTGATGTGTGGAATTTTGTCGGTTATTGTGTCTGTAAGCAGACAATTTACAAAAGTTTTGTAATTGTTATTGGATGAATGCAAAGTGATTTTTGCTTGTTTATGAGTTTTAGTTTCGGAGTTATCAATTCCGGTTGTAACTACATCCGAATTTGTAGTATGAATGTTTAATTTTTGTAATAAACTCTTGGTAATAAAACTTGATGGACTACCGTTATCCAGAAGAGCGCGTGCAATAATTGTTTTACCGTTCTTGCCAGGAATGTTCACCAAAGCGGTTGATAACATAACTTGACTTGTGCGTTTGACTTGCGCTGTGAGTGTGCTGGAAGTGGCAGCTTTAGGAATTGAAGTGCTTGATGCTTCAATTGATTTAGACACTGAGATAATTTTATTGATTTTGGTGCCTATTTTAACGTATTGCATAAGAAAATCAGTATTTTCTTCATCAATGCGGTCTATTTCAGCTTGATCCTCAGTTTGTTCATGCATTTGTTCATGAACTTTATTAATCGAAGCCATTAGTGGTTCCCATTGTTTATGAAGAAACTTTATGTTTTCCACATCGTAAGTGGATGGATCTTTTATATCAACATTTTCAATGGCTTTACTGCATTGCTTTAATGATGATTTAATACAATGTATTTTTGTAATTAAGATTTTTAAAGACATTGTGAATGGACCTTTAAAATCTCTATTGATATTTTAAATATAATATTTAAAACTAATTGTAAAAGTATATTATTGCTGATGCAAATAATATAAATGGTACTCTATTACGTACAATACGTAAAAGACTTCTGTGCAAAATACACAGACGGTAATTTTGGTTTGAAAAAAGAATTCAAACGCTAAAAATGGAATAATAATATTCGCTATGTAAATGCGATTGGCGTATGTACTCTAAATGTCGTAGTTCATTGAGAGGACGTTAGATGACCTATGTGAGACTATACTTATGGAATCGAATGTTCGCAACCAATGCAATTAATGTATGTGTGCTGAATGACACAAATATAATATTTAAAAATGATTGAAAAAGATATATTATTGTAGATGCAATAATATAAACGGTGATCTATTACGTAGCACGTAGAAAGATTTCTGTGCAAAATACACAGATGAGTATTTTGGTTTGAACAAATGTATTCAAACGCTTAAGTCGGAATAATAATATTCGCTAAATAATGCGATTGGCGTATGCTCTAAGTGTCGTATTCCATTGAGAGGACTTTAAATGACGTAATGTAAGAGGCTATACTTGTGGAATCTAATATTCGCAACCAATGCAATTAATGTATGTATGTATGTGTGCTGAAAGATACGAATACGAGCCCTTATAGATGGTCATTAGCTTGGTAACGCTAAATGACTTGACTAAAGTGGCAAGGATTTATTAACTACAAACAGAAAACTAAATATCGTTGAATGATTGATTAAAAAATATAATACAACAATGATACGAACTTATGATGGAAGTGAATCATTGATGTCTAAACACCTTGGTACAATGAAATAACGATTGAAACAGTAGTAAATGTAAAAAATTTGTAAAATATGAGATGTAAATGCAAAAACCCAAAATAGAGGTAATAAAAGGATAGGATGGGAATTATATAAATGTTTTAGGATTACCTTGACACCACTGTCGTGTAGTAGCTCTCGTTTCAAGACTGAATCCAGATGCTGCTGCGATTGACTCGTGTGTGCTGTTGTACTTGGCGCCAAAAGTGAGATTTTTCTTGATTGTTCACCTTGCTTGATGAATCCTTTTCAAAGATGACCAATGCGGTGTGAATCTTCTTTGAAGATGCTCAATTGCTGGATCCGATGATGAGAATCTTGCTTGAAGATGATCAAATGGATGTGAATCTTCTTTGAAGGATCAAAATACTGAATATCCGTTCTTCAAGATGATCAATTCTTGTGAATCCACTCTTGAAGATGGTTTAATGGTGTAAATCCGGTCTTGAAGATGGTTTAATGGTGTAAATCCGCTCTTGAAGATGGTTTAATGGTGTAAATCCGGTCTTGAAGATGGTTTAATGGTGTAAATCCGGTCTTGAAGATGGTTTAATGGTGTAAATCCGGCTCGAAGGACCAAATGGTTGAGTTTGGACCTATGGATCTATATAAGCTTGAGGTTTGCTTATCTGCGATGTTGACGGTTTCCAATTCTCGGATTGCTTGATTGCATCTAACTCCTTTGATAGCTATAGATTGCGCCAAAACTTCTCGAAGGACCTTTTTGTTATTAAATAATTAATAACAATTTTTTATTTTGCTTTAAATCTAATAGCAGCGAAACACTAGTATTTTACATAAAACATTTATTATACAAATACACTTGACGAATTACAATAATTGAAACTTAAATGAATAACTATATGTATCAATGTTACTGTGATACAATTCACTATTAAAATCTTTTATTATAATTATTAAACTGTTGAAAGTTGGAGTTGATAATTTAGATGTTTACTGTTCTAGATGATAGTTAATAAATTAAATATATTTAGTGATGTTTATTGTATGAAGTTTGAGTTAATAATGAATATTTTAATAATGATGAAACAGTACATTGGTACAAAAAGGCATTTGCCAAACCGGCTGGTGGCCTTGGTACGGGCTGGTACGGTCAAATACACAATGCCAGAGTAACAATGACATTAACTTTGTCAGTTAATTCAATAACAAAGAAAGATAAAATATTTGATTAAACAATAGAATTATTACAGAACTTAAGAACTAAAAATATACAAAATTAGATTCTAATGAAATACATTAAAGAATGCGAAATATCTATATAAAAATATAGGTTGTGTATGCGTTCTTTACCAGTAACAATTAATAATAATAATAAATAGTATTAGTGTATTAATTAAGTGAAACACCAAAAATATAAATTTAATATGTTAAAACACATTTTATTAAATAAATGTTTTCTTTTCAAACCACGACTTATAAAATAACAGCAAATTAAACTCGCAAATATAAATTTATTAATTACTTTCGGCTCCCAGAAAGTATACTATAGTCCAAATCACGATAGTTCGGCGGCGACTCATCTTAAAAGAGGTTAAAGACCGGTATAAATGTATAATAAGATAATGAATTTGATCTTATTCGTTTCTATACGCCACGATGGACATTCTGCATGAACGATTTGAGGGTATGGTAATCTCTCGTGGAGATGACGTGATTTGGCAATCAAGGCCATTGCTCAAATTCAGCCAGATATATGCAGCAGAGTTATTGAAAATTGGATTTATCAGATTCGTGTCAACGTGCAAAACCACAGCTGTTATTTTCACGATATAATATTCCATGCAAACCGCCATACATCATACATACACAAAAGAGGAACGATAATTTAAACTTGAAAAATTAACGCTGGACACCCTTTATATACCCTCTCTTAGGCCTGTCTCAGTATGGCATCGTATAAAGCAGCAGCTAGCTCAGCGACGAGAAGTCTCAGAGCAAGTTACAGAGCAAAAGTACTGCGTTCTTTAGATGTGTTGTATCACAATGCATACAAACCACGTATTGACAAGACAGAACGTCGACTCGTGTGTACAGTCCACATAACCTATTTTTTTTAATATTATAATAATTATTATATATATGTATATATACGTTAATTAAAAGTTTTTTTAATTTAATTTATGTATTTTTTATTGGCGTCTTCATAAAATATTAAATTATTTATATATATATATATATATGTGGGATTTAATTTAAGATTAGATATAATTAGTTTTTAAGAAATAATAATTATAAAGAACTCTGTCTTATAGGTTAAGAACTTGGCTAATATTAAGAAATATTTAAATGTTTAAATGTAAATGTTTTTAAACAACTTGTAGACCCCTCTAAGCAGTTCGCTTACAGCGTCCAGAGAACGTCTAAGGGAACGGGGCAACACAACGTTCGCTAGCTATTAAAGCTGACGACACATGTTGGGCGCGGCTCAGATGATAAAAATTAAGATGGCTGATATACGTAGATATACACAGAGTTGTATGGCGTCATTATTACATTCAGGAATATGTTATTTTAACTAGTTGTTAATATCATTGTGAATTGTAAATCAGTTTAACTATATTGCTAGGTGTAATATTTGTTATTGTTATAGGCATAAATAGTGGAGTTTTTGCAAACAAGTATAGTGTTAATTACTAGGTTGTATTTATCATTGTAAATCGTTGTGAATGTAAACTTTGTACTATTTATACTACGCATTACTTTGTGATATGCAATCATTGAAAGGTCTTCAAACCTAAACATTGTATATAAACAAGTGTTAATGTTATTGTGAACTATTTTGATATGTTAACTTTATTGTGATGTAATTGTTTTTTTTCTTTGTGGAATAATTAAATGAACTACTATTATTCAAAAGTTATGTGTTAACTTATTCGTAATAAACTATATTGTTACTGGGGGCTCAACTTAAGGATTTAAAGGAGATCAAAACAGCTACGTCAACAAAGATAGCATTATTGTCACCCCACACTTGAGGGCGTCAACCGGGATAGGTTTAATTGTCACCCACACTTGGGGCTAAACCGTGATAGTTTTATTTTTCACCCCCACATATATATATTTTTTTTATACATGCATATGTGTTTAAAATTATTAACATTTAAGCATGAATCATCAAATTGGGTTTGACGTAATTATGTTGAAATTAATAAAACATTTGAAATATGCACTTTTGCCCTTTGCCCTCTGCAAGTGTTTTTTAATATTCATTGCATATTCTACGCCCATCATTGCTCACTGAAATACAAACATAAATTGAAGACAAATCCCTTCAGTACGTTGCATTGCTTGGCGATATCGCCCATAGAACCGAATCAAAGCGGATACCCGCGATTATCAGCGATGAACGCTGTCCACTCCAGTCTGACGGCTTACAACGATTCTGATTGGTTTAGCGTTTTGGTGGGGTTAAAAAACGCTTGTAATGTGAGAGGTAGGTACCGCTCGTATTCGGACGGCTTTGACACTTGCAGTCTGAGAGGTCTCATTACATTTGCGGGGTTCGGATAGGTAAAGCGTAGTAGCGCGTATAGTTGAAATTCGCTTAAATACGGTGCCATACTGAGACAGGCCTTACTTTATAAGTTTACGCACCGTCCTGGAGCTAGTATAGTTTCAGCATAATCTTAACATAAACAACTCTGGAATGCGTACCTCTGCCTGATAGAGTGACGCAATAGACTTAGCCCTTGCCCTGGTCCAAGGCACTGCGAAACGATATTCATTAATATAACAGTCCTTGATATGTACAGTTCTTTAATATATCAGTTCTATAATATTCAGTTCTTATATTTGTTAATAAATACTATTGTACCAATATTATGTCCGGCTTATGATTTGTAGTTAGTAAATCCTAATTATTCCTGACAATAGTAATTCTTGAATTTGATTTTAGTTGATTATTTTTCCTGATAATTTGTGTGTACTCAATCACAATCGTTTTTAACGTCTTTTCTATAACTCTTGTGAACTTATATTGTGTGAATTCTATTACCTATTCGTATGTTGTATTGTTACGCTACAGACTCACAATCTCACAATAAATATTTGCCATCTGGAGACTCGAGACTGTACGCTATACCGCTACAAACACAATTTTATCTATAGCTGTGTATGTATTGTACACTATATTTGTTAAAAAAATCAAGTTTTAATGCATTACCTGAAACGTTTTCCTCTTTGTTTAAAGTTTAATACTGTATTACTATAAAAGAATATTGTTAAGGAAGGTGCAATCTATGATTCTGTTTTAACAGTTTTTCAATACATCAAACCAAACTAAAGTTACATACAGTTAAAAATTAGCTAATTTCAGAGTTCATTTTGAAATATTTACAAAAAATATATATTTTATTTATTTTAACATTTATTTATAATTTTGTACTTTTTTTCTTCAAATTATGATTATTGTACTTACACAGCGTAGGCAGCCATCGCACTTTTTCCACTGCAAAAATTTTAAGTGATAAATGCCCAATCAATATATTTTTACAACAAAATAATTTTAATGCGTACGCAGCTCAACTATAAATACAAACCAAAAACAATTTTCTTGTTCTCGAATCTGAGCGTACTTTCGAACGAAAAGAAAACGCGTATTATATTCAACACTACAATTCTGTGGGAACGGAACAACGGCATATATTGAGCGATTAATCAAGGAAACATGAAGAGAACAACTGAACAAGTTTACTACTTGGACTACGTTATGTTAGTATACATTGCTGGAGTCTAGACTATTCATGTTGCCGTGATACTCAACAATCACAGCGATCCATTGCATCATCATCATCATATTCGAATTATTGCTTGATGTTAGTATATAATCTATTAGTTAGTAGACCGGACGCTAGAGGTTAGTGAGGACCGAATTCCACCAATGGATTTAAGTTAACAAAAGGTCAAAAATTAATAATGCGGATCTTGCCGGTCAAATATTTGGTCCATTTTTATTTTACCCCTCTACTCTTATTTGTAAAGGAAATGTATTGAGTACAATCTATAAAATCATTATTTTATTAATATTCCTTTAAATGCGGTTAAAGAAATAAAGACATCAAGTATTATTAATTCAGTGTTTAATTTAATATTACCCAACCCATAGTTCCAATAGAAACTATGAAAGATTGTGTGAATTAAAAAAAATTACAAGTTAAAAGTTAAGTTAGTTGAAAAAAATTATTACACTCATTTTTAAGTACCTTTTGAACTCAGTTTTACCCAAAATCTGAAAAAAAACCTAGTTTGTTTTTATAATTTTATATACTAATGTTTAATATAAATTAATTTATATTATTCAAATCTTTGTTACTTTTTACCGTTTGAAGAAACAGGGTAACATAAGGAGCACGTTCAATAATCTATTCAACGTTTCAAAGTCAGCGTACAGTCGATGGACGAGGTTATGGGGCCCTGATGCTATGCACAGCTGAAAAACGATGCGGCTTACTTGTGACAAAGGCTTGTCCGGTTGTGACAATGACAACAACAAGGGGTGCCTTTGGTAGACAAGAACAACAGAGGTAATGTGCTGTAAAGATGCTACAAAATGGCAAAGGGTTTTACGAAAGTCGCGGTCAATTTTAGTTGTAACGATTTTATAACTGTGTCTAGGTTTCCAGAACTGGTCTTGTAGCCTCTTTTTAGTCTAAATCTTATTTATTAACTTACGAGTAACTTAACACATTTATTTCAAGTATCCATAAATTACGTCGCACAATTTTCATGAATTTTTGCTCTTTATCGACATTATTGCTTTATCGACAGTTGAAGATAAAACTATTTTTTTAAACTAATATTATTAAAATGTTTCTGTAGTCTTCTTACATACAAGTTATTTTATATGAGATTATCCAACAATATATTATCTATTGCATTTCATTTCAAAACAATATTAAATGTATTACTTTCAAATGAAGTATCTTTCTTTGCACGAATATCTGAGTCGGACCGAGAGAATTACTAACTTTGGCGTTTCTTAGTATAATAACCTTAGTCTACTATATAAATAAAATTCAAATAGGATCCCTATTTCTTTACAGTTTGGAGACCCCTTTACCTCTCTCGCATGCACATCGAATTGTTTGGGGTTTACGTTTCGTGAAAAAATACGCAAAAAATTATAAATACAGCAGCTGTCAATTAATATTCTTAGTTATTGAATATAGGACCGATTTCTTCTGTACTAATTCAAACACCTATTAAGTGACACACCTCTATAAAATATAAACAATCAGAATTAGTGTCAGGAACTTAAGCTTCATCAAGGCGGGACAAAGACTATAAACTGCAGCACTTTTCAAAAATAACAACTATTAATTTTAGTTATTTTCAAGCACTGATTTATTTGTTCATTTATTGTATAAACTAAT
The DNA here is from genome assembly GCA_963678705.1 of Panorpa germanica. Classification (NCBI taxonomy): domain Eukaryota; kingdom Metazoa; phylum Arthropoda; class Insecta; order Mecoptera; family Panorpidae; genus Panorpa; species Panorpa germanica. The sequence continues at coordinate 6,370,281 of OY783205.1, forward strand.
TACTAATTAATTTAAAATTTTGATAATCCATTAATCATGTCAAATGTAAAGAAGTTGTTGGGGCCGTGATGCTAAATGATATAAGCTTCGTGATGCTAAATAAAAAAGGGAAGAAAAAGAATTAAAATCAAAATAAGACATACAATTTTTTTTAAGACGAATATTGTTAAATTTTTTAATTTAAAACACATTGGTCATGCTCAAATTTGTTTGTATTTGTTAAATACTCGTAGTATCTAACTCTATGCCAGTGTGCTTAAGGCCTGTCTCAGTATGGGACCGTATTTAAGCGAATTTCTGCCGGACGTATACGGGCTACTACGCTTTACCTATCCGAACCATGTAAATGTAATGAGATCGCTCTTGAGCTCTCAGACTGCACGCTACAAAGCCGTCCGAATATGGGCGGCACTACCTCGCACATTAGAAGCGTATAAAGGCGAATTTTATCCAAGCCTTTGTACATGCAAACAGCCGCCTAGACTGGAGGGGATACCTAACATCGCTTCTTCTTTCGCTGCAATACGGGTCTTTTCGCCTCTATCGCGACATCGCGTATGACGAGTATGTCCCTTTAATACCAGTAGTGTATCGATAAAAATTAAAGTTAAAGTTTGCTCTCATAATAAATATTAGTGCTAAAGAACTCCAATACATCCCCTACAGTTCACAAGTTAGTTATCTGACGACTACAGGAGATCACTACAGGCTAACAAATCAATAACAAAACAAAAACCAATAACATAAAATAAGATAATATACCCTTATCTTATTATCCAAGCACACCAGATTTATGACGTAAACATCAAGAGGATGCTGTATCATAAATATAGATAAATAAATTAGTATAAACATGTATTGTGACACACATAGGCGGTTTGCTTTGTAGCTGATCCAACACGCCGATTTACGTCCGAATACGCCGCCGCTAAAATACGGTCCCATACTGAGACAGGCCTAACTTGCACTTTAATTTACCGCGCAATGAAGTTGCCGCTGGAACCAAGAACCCCGCCTTGACTCTCTGTTTTCAGGAATGGAATCACAAATAACATAAATGCAAATGTATTTCAAAGATTTGCCGTATTGTTTTCTTCCCTCTATACTGTGAAGTTATTTTACAGTAGGAGGCGTCTTCTTTTTATAGTTTCGTGTTGTTGGCCCGATGCCTCTGGTCGGCTCTGATATTACGTCTTAGAAAACAAGAAACATGGTCTTCATGGTTCATGCTATGAAGGTATCATGCTTAAGCTATTCAAATACAATACATCGGAGAAACAAATCATGTATGTGTTCCTGTTACTTGGAGCGAAAATTCACTTGCTGTGCACTCTTTGTTTACATTTTACTTTATTAGAGCAACATGCTTATTAATTAAAGTAAAAAATGTGCAAAGAATATGAATGTCAACATGCACTGTGAGTTATGCGACTCTATTACTTAAAGTGAAGATTTAACATTTAGTCTTGAATCCGGTTGCTGCATCCGGTAGTTAGTGAGTTAGTTAGCGGGTTAGTTAGAGACCGCGGGCGGATGTATAGTAAAACAAGAATACAAAATGGGGTTTTTTAACTAATTTTTTAGCAACGCTATTTTAATTTTTGATTGAAATAAAGGTTATATTATATTACATATTTTTTTTAATTTACAAAAGTTGACAGAGATACCTACTATGAATTTCAGTGTTGCTGCATGTTTTAGCTCTGCATAAGATGTTACAGAAGAAATAAGTAATACAGATTAATTTTTCTTATTCACAACCATCACAATATAAAATTTCGTGGGATACACAACTAGCTGTTAGAAGTAAATGACGTATAGCACTAGCTTCTCTGCTGTTTAAAAGAGATGGCAAATTAGCGGATGTGAAGTACCATGCAGTAGTATTTCCAATAACGTTGACCATTTTAATTGTCCTAAAAATAGTCTTTTAAATTTTCTAAAATATAGCGAGTTGTTAAAATTATTGAAAATAATAATATATTAATAAAGGTATTTATTAACTTCAATCCATGTTCTATTTTAATTAAACAAAACACAGTAATATTTAACATTTTAAGGTGTTATTATATATTATGGTATGGTCTTCTAAAGGCATTATAGTAATGAACTCATGACTATATAAAAACATGATTTGTATAAAAACATACAATTAAAAAATAACACTAAAAATTACAACAGCAGATAGAAATGATATTTAATACTTATTAAACTTGATAGAAAACAATTGATTCAAAACAATCACTGTTACGAATAGTCGCGCATACTCGAATACTTGTGGAACAAGCATTTTGAATGTTGTGTGGAGCGAACATGTATTACGTACAAATCGTTATTGTTATTTTACTAGTTACTCGGTAGATGTCTCTAGTTCTCGTAATATTTTTTGAATGTACTGTTGTTAGTCTAACATCTCGGCGTTGTTGTACGTTGTTAGCTCACTAACACGGCTGAATTTTGATGTCACGGTACTCTGTAGCGAAATTTTTTTATTGTTACTGGATTATGATCCGAATCAGTTTGAGTTAATGTTACTTCCAGTATTTGTATTGCTTGCTAAGTCTATATAACTTGTTCCTTGTTGTCAGCAGAGGGGTGTAATGTGTTGGTGTTGTCCAGGAGATATTTGTGCAGCGCATTGCCGTTCCAGGATGCATGTTTAGCGTTAAGATCGTCCGGTATCATTACTTTATTATTCAGTTTGAACAATGTGTTTAGGTCTGCTTTACTTATAACAGTGTTAGGTGTATATAAATAACTACTAGGGTGTGATTGGTTGTTGTACACATTGTAATGTAACTGCTGTTGCTTCAGTGCTATGTAGTGCCGGTAAATTAACGTATGTATGTTTTATTGAATTTTTTATCATGACTGCTGTGCATCCTCCCATGCTATGTGCTCTGTCGGTTCTATATATTGTATATTTATCTAAAATTAGTCGGTGCTGCGGTTTGAGCCACGTTTCACTTAGTAGTGCATCGTCTATGTCTTCGTTTTTCATTATGTTTCAAGAGTTCTTGTGGGGTAGTAAGCTGTGGCAGTTCCAATATAGTACTTTTATGATTAATCTAGTAGTGATAGGAAGCAATTTAGTAGTATTTTTAGCTTTGTTTTCCTGTCTGGGGTTTTTCTATATTGGTGATGCAATCCGAGAGTGCTTGCATTGACGGCATGGTAAAATTTGCAGTATCAGTATCTTTATCTGTAGTGATGGATTCATTTAATTGATTGTTGGCTGTCAATATATTTGCATACGTCGTTGGCGCTCGTTGTGTTGTTCTGGGTAGTGGGGTCACAGGATCACTTCAGGTCAACCGGTGCCTCCAGTCGAAAACGCGCCATATATTGTTGATGAACTATCGATAAATCAATGATTATAAATATTTGTCAAATTTTATTAACTTATATTATATACTAAATATATATATATTATATATATACCATTTTAATGTCAATGTTAAATATCAATTTTGTTTTCTGTTACAAACTCAGTGACTCTTTTGGTACTTTTTTCTGATGTTAATAAATACAACACATTTACTGGAAAAAACACTTTACTTTTTAGATCTCGCAATAATTTGTCTATTTGATTTTTAATAAGTTTAGATTCTAAAATCATATGATCTATTGTGCCTTCCTCTCCACAACGACAGTTTGGAGATCTTACCAATTTTATTTTATGTAGATGATATGGACTTAATAGATATGGTAGTAATAGTTGAAATAAATTTGCTAGAGTTTGATTTGTTGAACCATACATTTGTTGATATTTTTGGATTATGCTTATAAAATTGTTTTCCGGTGAGAGTACTTCTGTCGTTATAGATGTTTTGCCAATCTACCAAACAATTTTTATTGATTAGGGATTTAACATCGCCCATCGTCCACCTCACATCAAACTCTTCTCCATTTAAACAAGCTTCTCTAGCCAACCTATCAGCCATTTCATTTCCTTTTATACCTGCATGACCGGGAATCCATAAAAATTTAACATTTATATTCTTTTCCTTCATTTTTAAAAGATAATCCTTAACTGTGCATATTTTGTAATTGTTATTGGTTTTGAATGTATTGTTATTTATAGATAAACAAAACACTACGAGAGTCTGTGACGATTAATATATTCTTATTATCAGTGTTTTGTATTAAATCTAAAAGTTTCATAATAGCAGTCAATTCTGTATTATACGAATTTGAGGTGTTCTTGAGTTTATATTTATATTGTTGTTCTGTATTATGGTTATAAATACCTATTCCTCCAGTTTTATAATTTTTGTTCAAAGATCCATCAGTAAACCATATGCTCCAGTTTATATAATCTTTTGTTATGTATTCCATATATTTTTGATAAACTTTTTCATTACTTTCATTCTTATTAAAGTAATTTACTTCTGTATCAATTTTTGTCAAACTTATCTCAAGCTGGAATTTGAAGAAAGGGATAATCTCATGTACCTCTATGTTTAATTTTTCATATCTGTCGAAACTATTTAGGAGTGCCGGTTTTTTTCTGATTTATCCAGTAGGCACTATTAAAAGAACATGTAATTTTTCTATTCTTGTATTTTAGGGAATACATGAATTATGTATACTTTTACAATAAAAATTATCTGCGATTTGTTGTATTCTGACGCTGACTGGGGAGGGATATTAGTTAAGTAATTAAGAATTTGACATGGTGTTGAAATCATTGCCCCTAATATTATCCTTAAACATTTATATTGTATGATTTCGATTTTTTTTAACCTGGAGTTATTTGCGGTGCAGATCATGGTGCTAGAGTAATCAATATGAGGTCTAACTACCGCTTTATATATTTGTATTAATGTTGTTGGATGTGTGCGCCCCATTTATAACCAGCTATACATCTCATCAAATTAAATCCTTTTTGACATTTGGAAATGATATTGTGAAACTTCTTTCGCCCAAGTACTCTTTGTGTCAAAAAATATACCCAGAAATTTGATGTTTGATCTAACCGTTATGTTCTTATTTCTAATGGTTATTTTTGGACTAGATATAATTGAATTATCATAATCAATCAATTATCATAATTCTATGTCTTGTAAAGATAACAATTTTGTTTTCTTGTGAAGATATGTTTAAATTGATTTCCTTTAAAAGATCTTCTAGTTTTCTTAGTTTTGTTTGTAGTCTATTTTGCGCTATGTCTTGCGTATGACCCACACTGTAAATAACTATATCGTCTGCGTACATCATTACTGTTGTATTATTATCTGATAATGATGTTATGTTTTCTGTATATATAGTGAATAGCAATGAAAATATTATGGAGCCTTGTGGAATTCCATGATTACAAATAATAGGGTTGTTTGTCTTGTTATTGTATCTAACTATTATCTCTCTATTTTGAAAGTAATTAGTAATCCAGTTGCACATTTTCGAGGATATACCTATCTTTTCTAATTTCTCTTTTAAAGTATTCAGATTGACATTGTCATATGCAGCTTCTATGTCTATGAAAGCTATCATATAGTGGTTCTTACTATATGTTTTTTGAATATCGATATTCAATATATTCAAATTGTGCTGCGTACTCCTTGTTTTTCTAAAAGCAAATTGTAGATTCTGTAATCTTTTATGATGTTCTAGAAAGCATTCTATTCTGTTTTTGATAACTGCTTCCATGGTTTTGCCCATACATGATAACAAAGTGATTGGTCTATATGATTCTTGTTTGTTTGGATCCTTACCTGGTTTTAAAATCGGAACAACAATATGTGTTTCTTCCAATCTAATGGTATACAAGCAGTACTGAAAGATAGATTAAATATATTTGTCAGGTGGTTTATTGCATTGACCGGAAGGTTTTAAATCATTTTGTAATTTATTTTATCGAATCCTGTGCTACTATTTTTATTATGTTTTAACTCAAAATTAACTTCTTTTATAGTTATAGAATTATCCAGGAAATTTTCTTTAATGTAAATTATGAGTTGTAATAATTGAGCTGTTAGTTTGTGAAAATCTATTTGTAACAAATTCTTCTATCAAATTTTCACATTCAAGTTATCACTTATTCTTTTAGTACTATAGTTTTTATTATTAATTTTTCTTATATTATTCCATACAATATTAGTTGTTGAGTTCGGATTTAAGCTCTCGCAGAAGTTCTGCCATTCTATTTTTTTCCGGGCTCTAAAATATCGTCTAGTTTTTGCTTGATGTTTTTTAAAATTTAAATAATTTGTCATTGTCATGTTTTTGTTAAATGTAGTTAGGGCTAATTTTCTTTGAGCTATCATTTTGTTGCACACATTTGTCCCACCATGATGGTTTAATTTTATTAGGAGCTATATTGTATATTTTGGTAAATAGAATATGTTTGTTAGCCGAATCGTTAATAATATCTCTAAACTGAATATATTTGTTTTCAACGTCATTAGGATCACTTGTGTTTCGGCTAGTACAAGGAGATTATATTCTATTTTCTATTTCAATACTATATTTCTGCCAATCAGCTTTTTTAAAATTTCTCCTCATTATAAGTTCTGATGGAGAGAATCGGTCCTTCTTGTCATTAAAACAGAAAAAGATTGGGTAGTGATCACTACCGAGGCTACCTGTAAGAGTTTGCCACGAAGTAATTTGTTGTGTTAACGTCATAGATACCAATGTGAGATCCAATATACAGTCCCTTGTACTGAGATTGCTTACTCTAGTTGGTTTATCATCGTTGATAATATTTAAATTTTCGTTTTCTATGAATTCTAACAATTCGTTACCTTCATACTGACTACCTGGACAGTTTATATCCCAAGCAAGATTAGTCGCAATGAAATCTCCAGCCAGTATAACAGGAATAGTTATTTTATCTGTGATTAGTTTGAATTAGATAGTTTATGATTCGGTTTAGCATAGATTGATAAAATACATATTACATCAGTTTCGTTATGTGTTATAATTATTCCAGCTATTTCGACCGAATTAAATGGATTATTTAACATTACTCGTTTATATTTTATAGATTTATGTATCAAGATAGCAACACCCCCGTGAGGATTATAGTTTGTATTCTGTATACTATCTTCTCTTTCAATAAAATAGCCTTTGATGTTGAAATTGAGATTTTTTGTTAAAAACGTTTCTGATAGTATGCATAATATGTATGTTATGCTTCTGTAACATATGTTGTATTTCCTCTTTAATATATCTGACTCCTCTACAGTTCTGTTGAATAGAATTTATCATTTTAACTGTTTTAATTAATGATTAATTTTTATATCTGATGTCTTAGACCAAAATTAGACATGTCTAAAGCAGTCCTAAAGTACAGTTCACTTAAAACCAGTAAAAACAAATATGGTCCTACAGAGATAGATAAATTACCAATTAAATCTATATACAATGACGACGTTTATTGTGTTTTATGTGCGTTTAAAACAAAAGTGAGATCTAATATGGTAAGACACTTACAACAACATGCTGCTGAGAAACTAGTTTCAGCTATAGCTCCTGTTAATCCAGTTCCTTGTTTAGTAACTAATGAAAAACACTTTGATAAAATGACTAACTTAGCTATTAGCTCCCACGAGGACGGTCGTGCTGGTCTGAAAACTACAAAAATATTGATTCGTTGACATTAGAAGAAGAAAAGGCCATTCCTATGTATATATCAGCAATGAAACGATTTGTTTGTGGAATTTCAAATTGCAAGTACTTAACAGTTAATGCAGAAATGCTAAAGCACCATTACAAAGCACCCTACATTCCGATGACACCGACTATAGTTGCCCACATTGTCCTAACAAGGGCGAACAAATATTAAAAGGACCAATTTGTATAGATGATATATTAGCTCACCTAAGAAATCACGAAGCTAAGTTATATAGATGTCCTCATTGTGTATATTATAAAAACCATAAATATCTTATTGAAACTCACTTAAAAGATAACCACTCAGATTTAGCTGGTACCGTAATGATATTAAGAGAAGTTGAAGAAGATAATACATTAACAGATGAAAAATCTTTAAAAGTAAAGAAGCAAAAGAATTGGAAATGTGATTTATGTACTACTAAAACTGTAGATCAATCTGAAATATCTCAGCATGTTTTGGAGAATCATGGGTTGCGATTTCAGTGCCAATGTGGTCTCTGTATGTTTAGATGTTCTGAAACTATTCACTTCGGTGAGCATTTTTCTGTTAGGCATGTTGATCAACCAATTCAGTATGTGTCTATGTATTCAAAAGTAATTTCTGTAGGAGATATTAAAAAATTGTCAACAAGTGGCTCCGATCTTGATGATACAACGCCTTTATGGAGCAGAGAGAACAATGGATGTCGTTATATTAGAGGTATTCTACTAGATGAAGAAAATGATAAAATTACAACTTCGAATACAACTAAAGGAATAGTTAAAGTAGCTCTTAATGATTCCACAAAAGGGTCTACATCTGAAAAGTCACGTTGGATAGATAGCTTTGTTTCGCCGTCGAAATTACGTAAACGAAAACATAAGTCCAACACAACAGCTATAGCTACAGCTACTATCGATACTGAAGAAACGGGGGAGATTTTGAACACTGAATCAAAAGGAACTAAACGAAGAAGAACGGTAGACTCAGTAAAAACTAAAATACAACTCAATAATTCCGAAATTAATGACGTCTCATTATTGGATGATAAAAATCAATTTATGTTACCAGATTCTTCTATGGATTTTGGCCCTATAATTGATTTTACTTTAGAGGATGATGTTATCGATATAAGTGCTATAGGAGATTTAGATGACACCGATTCTCCTTCTATGGACACCGATATACCTTCTAGCTATATTAATATAACGAATGATATACCGCAAATGATGTCGGCATTGAATAATGATTTCGTTGATTCAAATGATGCTGGCGTTGTGGTTGAAGGATTTTTTGGACCATACGGCGAACCAAAAGATGGGAAATTTGTTTGTCCATTGTGCGTAAAATTCACCACAGCAAGTTCAGCTGAAATGGAAAACCATCTATTCATTGAACTGCAATATATGCGGTGAGTTACAATTTAAAACAATTTGTATTATTAGAAAGGCAGTTTACCTGTTAAATATGATGTAGCATTGTTTTGCAAATCAATACTGTATTATAATGTAAATACTTTTATATTTTTATATGAATTATATAAGAAATTGCAAACAGAAATATTAACTTAAAAGAAGTAATAATTTAAAACTATTAAATAAAATTGTTAAATATATCATAGTATTCTAGCATGTTTTAAATTAATATAATTAATTATTATACCATTTTTCAATGTAAATATTTTCATAAATTTAATTCACTTATTTTTGTATTACAGGTGGCAATGTTGCACATGCCACATACTAAATCTAACCTGACTGTTAATAATAATACAATAGAGTCTATTGATTTATCAGAATCCCCGATTCAACAAATTCAAGAAACTGTCCAGAAAGTTGAGAATGTTTTTGTAAATGTCACCAGTTCAGATGTTAAGCCATTGTCCAATGTTAAAAATATTGCCCCTTTTTCCAAAATTATCTCAACACCGTTTAACCCTAAATCGGATTTTGTTTTATCTATACCTCAAAGTGTATGGAAAGAATTAAATAACAATAGTAACTCTAATCGTTTGGCTAAGGCATGGACAAATATATTTGCAAGCAAATTTAAATTTTTTAACAACAAATGCGTTCTATTATTTAAGTACAATAGAATTAATCAAAATTTTTCAAATATTTATTTTAATGCAAAGGCAGTTTGTAAATTTTCTGGTTGTGCTAAATATTACTTTAGAGTTTATAAACATTCTAAAAACGACAGCAATGTATTGGTTCATGTCGAACAAAATGGTGTTTTTCATCATAACGCGGATGAATTCCATAGACGGCAAATTAGAGGAACAGTTCGCAATCGTTTCAAGAATTTCTAATTTAACAATATGGTTGTTGTATATATCCAACAGCATTAATTTTTTCTTGTCCATCATAAATCTTGGAGGTGTTGGAAGTGTCAGCCAAATCACGCGTATGCCTTTTAGCTTCTTTGCAATTGATTGAATTATTTGCTTGAACTTCCTTGGTGAACAGTTCTGAAAATATTTTATTATATATAGTATTATAAATATTCAGATATTTTGATTTCATTGTGAATAGTTATATTTTACTTACATTTATAACATCGTTTATTCCAATCATCACCAAACCTTTTTTTATTTTTGCGTCGCTCTCTTTTACGTGACGAAGGCTGCATTCCAACTGTCGAGCAGTTCTCCCACTTACAGCTCTGTCTACCTTTTTCACTTTTCGTGGAATGTTAAAAACACATTTTCCATAGCGCACTAAAAAGCTGTCACCAAATAAGTAGTATTCACGGTCCTAGAATATTAAGTTAGTCAATTACTTCAGACTATTATTTGTTCTATTATATGTAATAGTAATCCATTTTTAATCTTACCATATTTTATTGTGTTCTGCTACGCTTCAACAATTTCAAAATTGTTGTTCTTGATAACCAACTTATTGCTGATCTAATTGAAGTGACTGAAATAAATAATATCATAGTTGTAGTTTACTCCTTAGAAAATCTATTTGAAAACGTCTTCTCAAGAAATGTATGTATTATATTATAACAGTAGTGTAATAATAAACATAGTAATAAGTAATAATAAACAATATTTCAATTTCTTTAGTAATAATCAGCGCAGCCCAAAAATTGGCAATAGTTAATGGATTGATGTTAGTAATTTCTTGATCCATTATGTTGTTGTTTAATCATTGTTCTTTAATAAGTAGATGTAATAATAGAATTTTAATGTTATAGAATATAATATTATTAGAAGTAATTAAAAAAAAAGATTATTTCGATATGATGTTAATAAAAATAAAATACTATATATATATGTATATATATGTATACATATAACAACAGTTAGTATAACGAAATAAAGGTACTTACAGTTTTAAAGTGTTTCACCACAAATCACCCAATAATTTATTTACACAGTAATATTAAGCGTTAATGACAAATTATGACAGACAGCTTGGCGGCAATATGACCAGGGAATCCCCAAATTCATAAACGTATTTCGCTTATTATACAGAAAAATATCTTCTCAAACAGTGTCATCTGTGAGCATTATTGCGACATAATTTAAAATACTAGATGTTACCAGCATATTTAAAAATTATTCACAATAAAATAAACTATTTTTTTTTACATTAACCTGTACTACCGAATCTATAATATTTTTAAATTGTTTTGAATTTAAAATATAGTAATGTATAATACACATGTTAAATATTATTAAAAAATAAAAATGTATAATTTCTTTTTTTTTTAATTTTTATATCAGCATGTTTATATGTGCGTATGAAATATAACACTTTTCAAAGACCTGTACTTTCAAACCTAATATATTTTACTAAGGTTTTGAATTTAAATTATAGTTATGTATAGTGTATACTATACACACGTTTAATTTTATTAAAAAATAAAGATGTATAATTTGTTTTTTTTTTGAGTTTTTATATCAGCATGTTTATATGTGCGTATGAAATATAACACTTTTCAAAGACCTGTACTTTCAAATCTAATATATTTTACTAAGGTTTTGAATTTAAATTATAGTTATGTATAGTGTATACTATACACACGTTTAATTTTATTAAAAAATAAAGATGTATAATTTGTTTTTTTTTGAGTTTATCTTCGCGCTGCTATCTTCCATTACTTGCGCTTTATATCAGCATGTTTATATGTGCGTATGAAATATAACACTTTTCAAAGACCTGTACTTTCAAACCTAATATATTTTACTAAGGTTTTGAATTTAAATTATAGTTATGTATAGTGTATACTATACACACGTTTAATTTTATTAAAAAATAAAGATGTATAATTTGTTTTTTTTGAGTTTTTATATCAGCATGTTTATATGTGCGTATGAAATATAACACTTTTCAAAGACCTGTACTTTCAAATCTAATATATTTTACTAAGGTTTTGAATTTAAATTATAGTTATGTATAGTGTATACTATACACACGTTTAATTTTATTAAAAAATAAAGATGTATAATTTGTTTTTTTTTAGTTTATCTTTGCGCTGCTATCTTCCATTACTTGCGCTTTATTTAGTGCTATTCAGATCCACTAGGATATGACCGTTTCGACATTATATTATAATTCAGCAGGTATTTATTTTTACACCGAAAATAGTCGCTAACACAAAAAGAAACAAGCAAACGATGATTTAATTAAAGAATACCTCTGAACACAATCAATAACAACTACAAACGTCACAACACCACATACAAATACAGGGGAATCACCGACCGCCGAGTCGGTTTATTTAAGTCCTTCGGTCACGTTCAGTTTTACGTCGTTGTAGGGATCCTGCGAGTAGATCTTAGCGGTGTCGAAAAATTACTTTAACAAATATTTTATTGAATTTTATTTATAAAAAAAATACAATTAAGTAATAATTAAATATTGTTGCATTAGAGATTGCACTAAAGATAAAAACATATTCATATTTGTAACAGTGAATAAGAGAAATCGCGGTCGGTAACAGGAGTCCTAGTGGCTGTAGCGGACCGCTGGAAGGGCTGTTGATCGAGAGTATAAGAAGTGGAGGCCTTAAGGATTTCAGTTAGTTAGGTTGGAGAGTTGGTTTGGTCAGTTTGGTTTGGGTAGTCAGCTGGAGTTGTTTTGGAAGGAGCTTACGAGCAGTCAGTATATCCAAGCTATTTTCACCTAGACGTCGAAAAAAAATTCTCAAGGACACCCACACAACTTGTTCACGGAAACTCAAGGTATTAAGAAGAAGGATTTGGATCCATCATACCACACTTATTTGTTAAGTACGAAAAGAATCGTCATGTTGCGAATGGATATTTGACAAATTATTGTTTTTATGTAGAATATACGGAAGTAATAATGAAGAAGTCTTCATTTATAATAAAAAAACCTCAATGTGAACTGAAGTTCTCAAAAAAACAAATCTATCAGATCACAAATTTCATTGTTTTATTAAAATTCATTGTAAATAAATAAAATATGTACATATTATTAGCATTTATATTAGTCTGGGCCAAAAAAGATCAAGTATTTTTTTTTTAAAGGTACATTGAAAATCTTATTCGGAATGTCAAAAAAATTTTTTTGTGAAAGTTTGACCCCTTAAAATCAAAATTAACAGGTCTATCATCGCAATTTTAGATTTTTATTCTTCTTTTCAAATTCTGTTTTAAGAACTTCTAAACCATCAAGCTAAAAAAAAATGAACTATATTTATGCTTATAGGAAATTAAATGCTCTACTAAAAATGATGAGTGTACTACTGATGATTTTTCTTTAAAATGGGTATGTGCTTAGTATACCATTATCCTATATTATAATGTCCCAGGTGTATATTTATATTCTTATAGTCTTATATTCTTATATTCTTATATTCTTATCCTATATTATAATGTCCCAGGTGTATATTTATATTCTTATAGTCTTATATTCTTATATTCTTATATTCTTATATTCTTATATTCTTATATTCTTATATTCTTATAATCTTATATGTTTATATGTTTGGTTCGAATTTTGTATGGCATCTCGAAAACGGCTCCAGGGAAGTTTTTAAAAATTTCCTATTTCGTAGAGAAAAAAATTCTAAGACTTTTGGCGTCCTCGGATTTTTCCCTGAATTTCCTGGAAACCCGTAATTTTGGAAAAACTGGAAAAAAAGTGCACCCTTTTTTGCTGTATTACTTTTAATTCGTAAAAGATAGAAAGTTGAAATTTTGCATGTGTATTAAGGTATTCAATGCTGACATTTCTCAAAAATTAGAAATTCAAAAAGTGAAAAAGGGGGGGTTGAAGAAATTCGGGGGCCCGGTAGGGAACTTTGGAGAAAGTTCATATTCTGGATTCTAGAATAATTAAGTATATTATTAATAAAAAAAAATTCAAAATTTCAAAATTTTGTTTGGGGGCACGGGGGGGCAGTATTTGCCGAGAGTAAAAATTGTGCTAGAAAGTTGAAATTTTGTACATAGGCTAACCTTGGTAACTTATTTACGAATCGAAAAAAAAAATCCCAAATTTTGAAAAAAAGTTGGTCAAATAACGCATAAATTGAAAATATTTTTTATTTTGAAAAAAAAATAATATTTTTTTAGTCAATTTATATGTGTGTATATGTGCGCGAGTTTATTTATTATTTCAATTTAAAAATAGAACAGTTAAATATGAAATTTAATTACGAATTATTTTATTGAATTCAAATGATACACGCCAAAAAGACGTCGCATTGCGACGGGGGTAAACTCAAGTATATTATAATGTCCCAAGTGTATATTTATATTCTTATATGTTTATGTGTTTATATGTTTGGTTCGAATTTTGTATGGCATCTCGAAAACGGCTCCAGGGAAGTTTTTAAAAATTTCCTATTTCGTAGAGAATAAAATTCTAAGACTTTTGGCGTCTCCGGATTTTTCCCTGAATTTCCTGGAAACCCGTAATTTTGGAAAAACTGGAAAAAAGTGATCCCTTCTTTGCTGTATTACTTTTAATTCGTATAAGATAGAAAGTTGAAATTTTGCATGTGTATAAAAGTATTCAATGCTGACATTTCTCAAAAATTAGAAATTCAAAAATTGAAAAAGGGGGGGTTAAAGAAATTCGGGGGCCCGGTAGGAAACTTTGGAGAAAGTTCATATTCTGAATTCTAGAATAATTAAGTATATTATTAATAAAAAAAAATTCAAAATTTCAAAATTTTATTTGGGGGCACGGGGGCAGTATTTTCCGAGAGTAAAAATTGTGCTAGAAAGTTGAAATTTTGTATATAGGCTAACCTTGGTAACTTATTTACGAATCGAAAAAAAAAATTCCAAATTTTGAAAAAAAGTTGGTCAAATAAAGCATAAATTGAAAATATTTTTTATTTTGATAAAAAATATATTTTTTAGTCAATTTATATGTGTCAATGTGTGTGTGTACTGTGTATATGTGCGCGAGTTTATTTATTATTTCAATTTAAAAATAGAGTTAAATATGAAATGTAATTACGAATTATTTTATTGGATGCAAATCATAGACGCCAAAAAGACGTCGCTTTGCGACGGGGGTAAACTTTAGACTTTAATAAAGACTTTAAAGAGAAAAAATTTCTAAGACTTTAGGCGTCCCATAGAACAAGTTAAATATTTGAATTTCAAAATGGAAATTAAATTTGACATGAAATTAAAGCCATACACAAAAGGCAGACGTCGCTTGCGACGGGGGTAAAAGCTAGTATATTTAAATTTATCTAAGCATGCTGAAGTCGGAAAGCCTAATTTTTGGGCGAGAGTAGAATAGCTTCGCGCATTTAAAAGCGAGTAAGTTGGTATTTTAGTCAGTAATTTAGGTTTGATTTCTTCGAATCAAATAAGTTTTTTGGTAATAAATATTGGTTATCGTTTGATGATCTGACAGGAACTAGGAACTTTGTATTTGATCTGAGGGGGGCCCCTATCGATCGCGGGGCCCTGGGCACTTGCCCAAAGTGCCCACTGGGAAAGAGGGGTCTGGTTAATGCAGTTGGTTTTAGGACTCATCACTTCATTCGGTGATGGCGTTCCGCTTGAAGGCGAAAGGGTTGTCATGTATGTTTCCACAGGCTTATCGTATACCCTACCTCTACTTCATATAGTATATTGTTTATTAAGTGTTGCACTTTTGCATATTGTGTTTTTAATCTTCGTAATTTACGACTCACGAATTCACCAAACACGTCAAAATCATCACGCGTTGATTGTTCTTTTCTTTCCTACTATTGTAAACAGATTTCATCATTTCAAATGCTTCTTACCGTATGTTGGTAGCAGTTGGTTTTTATTTTTTGGTGATCGGTTTGGGAACAGTAAATGAATGCTCCACTTTCTCTGCGGCGGCTTCTTCTGGAGTCCCGCTACTTTCATGGTCAAGGGTCCTCACCATAAGTTGTACTCTGCGTGTCATTCAATTCATTCAAACTATTGTCTGATAGGCTGTCGCTGTCCTGAGAAGGAGAAAAAGAAAATAAATAAATCATCATACTACATTATAGTCTATGGCATACTACTTCGGTATTCAGAGTTCTACGTAAGCCTATACTCTTAGAACCAGCAAAGGCAGAAAAAATTTGCTTGCATAATACTCCAAATGTGAAAATAAGAATTAAGTACTTGATATTAAGAATTGTAGTTATGTCACCTATATACCGTGCTTATATTCATATCTTATATTCTGCTATATATTCATTTCATGTTTCCCCTCTTTCGTATCGACTGCGGGCCGAAGTGCAAATGTATACAGAAACTAAAACTGCGTATTCAAACCAAATAGACTAAGGCCCTCCGTACACGAGTCTGATTGAAAACTCGAAGTTTTCAATGTCGAGCAGTGTTTCGTGACTCTATAGAATTTTTAACAATAGCATTACAGGTGATTTTTCTGTGTCGTATTGTGAGGTATTTGTATGTATATCTGTATTTAAATACTTTTGAAAAGTGTGTGTGCACATCTCTGCTCATGCTGTTCACCATCAAGATTCAGGGCTCGCGTTTGCGATCATGTGCGGAGAACCTAAAAACAACGCAACCGTGTTTCCTATGATCTTTACCGACTCTAGATGAGAATGTGTTTTGTTGCAAACAACTGCAATAAATGACAAAAATGTTTTAGTTGGTGTAAACATTGATACAACTTTAAAAAAAAAACAATTTTTTGTTGCAGTTTTATGCAACTGTCTATCTGGTGTAAAACCGGCATTACATGACAAAAAATATACACTGGAATCGTTAGTTATCAAAAAAATTAAAGACATAGATATTGTTACAATTTTACTGGGCGCTCTTCAGCTTCTAACACCAAATAATACAAACTTGTAAGGGCGTGAAAGGAGGATGAAGGAAGTCTGACTCTGGAATCTTCTATGACGCCAAAGGTACAAAATTTGTATGTGCGAGTAAGGATTAAGGGAAGAGAGATTAGGATTATCGAACCTTCTAAATATACGCTGTATTACGCCTGCGACTTTGGATTCTGTTTATTTACCGAGCGGAGTAATTATTTTCTATTATTTAGTCGCGTTGTAAAATCCTTAGGGCACTCATAAAATATATCCTCACTGGACAGGCTCAAGAGAAATCTAAAACAGAAAATAAATTATTTCTCCACACGGACATGCAGACCTTTAGCCGTATAATACTCTAAAAAAAAAAACAAACGAAGCCAAGCCAATCCAAAACAAAAATGGATGCCGACGCTGACACAGCACATGAAATCAATCAAACTTAATCGACCGCGATCACAGATCAGTATCAGACATGTCCTGTACTCAAAACTCACTCGAGCACATAGAGAAACTCATGCATCACCACTTAGAATCACTAATAACTTTTTATCTTTTAAATAATCATTAATTTACCGAAAACTGTAATCCACCATTTAATAAAATCACTCGTCACTACAACAGGAGACAACCATCTCGTTCAGCTGTACGACCATCATCTCAATCCCTCTCTCGTATTGCCAGCAATTAGTGTTAACAGTATCTAAAGGATGTTCGGCGAACATTTTTCGATTTCGAAATTAAATAAAAAATAAACTAATAAGTTTTAAATACTTATTATATTTTAGAAACATAACAAGGGTCTGGGGATTTCACTTTTTAAAAACATTGTCTTCTAAGTGACATCCATTTCTCGTAATACACTCTTGTAAACGAACCCTCACATTGGCAAGTACGCGCGAACAAAGCGCCGGGATGATAGCAGCGATTTCACGCCAGATATTTTCTTGTAGAGCAGTTATGGTACGGGGACCCCACAAGAAGAAATCACATGATGACAAATTCGGCGATTGGGGTGGCCAGGGTATGTCTCCGTACTTGCTTATTAATTTTCCAGGGAAAATTTTGCTTAATCTTTACATTGAGACCCTGGCAGTATGTGGAGTTGCCCCATGTTGCCGAAAATGAGTTCTCTATTGTTGCTTCCGTGAAACACTTACAATTGCGGTCCCAAAAAGTAGTCAATCTTACGGCAGTATACCGAGGAAGTGACAGTTTCTCTCTCATTGAAAAAATATGGACCGATTATTCCATGAGCAGAAATGGCACACCATACTGTTGTTTTAGAGCAGTGCAAACTCTTTTGAAGCCGTTCCCTTGGATTGTCGGGATAACGCATGTTTATTTACATAGCCTCTGATGTGGAAATGAGCTTTATCGCTAAACAATATGTTTCCACGCGTTCTGGGGGTCCGAGAACGTTCCAACATCAATCGGGCGTACGTTTCTCTAAAAACATAATCGTTTTCATTTAGTTTTTGGACGATTTGCATTTTATAGGGATGAAGTTTAAATTTCTTTTTTCAAATTAAATGCACAGTTGACTTCTTTCTCTCTGATTTTGCACCACACGTTCTGGCGTTGCGGCTGACGAGGACGGTCCAGGGTGTGATCTATTAACCTCTATCCCTTTTTGTCGGAATCTTTGTACCCGCGACCATATAAGCTGCGTGCTCGAACCATCGTTTAAGTGCCGAATATCAAAGTGGGAACAGAATGCACGACGCGCTCGAACCAACGATTCACCACACTTTAAATATTGCTGCACTGTAAACGCGACCCGTGACCGTGACTAACAAATTATGGTGACCGTGACTAACAAATTCGCACAGACGCTACCTCTTAAGCGTCCCTAGCCCCACTAATAAATGAGTAACAATAATTTAAACTTGAAAAATTCCCGCTGGACACCCTTTACAAACAATAATTTACTGTACCACAAATGTGGCACTGCATTCAAATCAACGTCACAATATTAAGAGAGGGAGAGAGAGATAATTATTTTAAGATACTAGATTTTCTTCGAATATTATACAAATATCTCAATCAAAGTATTACAAAAATTTAAAGAAACTTATACTATTTTGACGTTGAATCTGGCGGTATTTCGCTAGATTCAACGGCACAATCAAACAACAAACATTTTTCATAATTTTTATTGTATTTTAGTACCGTGTCTCACTGCAGTTACCCTCTCTCTGAATATGTCTCGGTAATAATCGGGGTTACCGAGAGTTACCGAGTGCTTGTTACATTGAGCACGGGCTGCAGTGAGAACAAAGAGTAGTTGAAAGGCAGTGAAACAACGAACGCAAGCAAGTGGATTAACAACTGGAAATTATGATTAGATTCATACATATTTGGTGATATAGTTTTTTAATATTTTATAATATTTATCAGTTTTTATGGTTTTTTTTATGCAAACTCCTTTGATGGGTTTTGATTACTTAAATGTAATTACAACGCCGGGCACGGGTATGTTAAGGCCGATGGATTTTTAATTTTATATTGAATAATGATGTTAAAAAATTATTTTCATCGATGATATTGCTGCTAGTGGATAAGTAGTGTTTTTTTTTTGGTATGGATTTTACCTATTTTTGCACTGCAGTATTCATAATTTTCATGGTTTTTGTCAACGATGCAAAGGGATCTATTTTTTGGATTATTCAAGTAGTTTGAATTGTAAATATAAAAAATATTAAAAGAGTTGCCCTAGTATATTATTTATTTTATAATTTAAACCAATCCATGTGATATCTGATGCTTTCTACATTTATTTTTACTATTTTGATTAAATATTTTATCTTTAAATAGATTTATTGTGTGTATTTTTTCTATATTATTTATTATTATTATTCAAATGTAATGAAGGATTGCATTACTAAGATTTCTGCGTTACACTATCTAATCTAACATCTTATATTCTAATCCTACTTATAAGTACACTTCACTATCCTTTAATATAATTTTAGTTTTAACAATTTTACACAGTACCATATAATGTTTTTTCTCTCGTTTTTCTCGCTAACATAGCTGAATCTTGTGTTGCCGACGTGACACCACATCGTACAGCATGTTTGCAACTATTGGTTTAGAGCTAACACTTCTTATTGATGAATCTCACTTAGTTTATTCATATAGATCAATCCTAAAAAAAATAAAATTAAGTTTAATTCTCAAAAATTAATACAATTTTATTTTTTAAAATTAGCTCTCACAAATAAAATGTTATTCATTTTATATATAAATTTCCAATTCCCAATCAATGTTCCCAATTTTTTTTGTTCCCAATTTTTTTGGTAAATAAATAATTTTGTTTATTTGACTATTTCGATTTCATTGTTGTTCGTTGATTGATGTTGGATGTTGAATATTTCTTATATTATTTAAGTGTTTGGTTTGAGATTGAGAATTAATACAAACAAAAAGTTATTAGAAATGACTAAAGAAAAATACTGAAGTTGTGATATGAGTTTCAGAAGTCTGATATTAGACACTTACCATCGTGTTTTGATTGTATCAGCCAGCGTTGTCCGTATGTTTAATTTAGTTTATTGAGTGTGTAATGTGAGTGTCGTAACAATTACCGGTATCTACTATGATTCTAACTTCAATAAAATATAAATATGCTGCCAATGTCTAAGCAAAATATTCATATAATAAATATTACACAGTAATTGTTAAGTTTTATAAAAAACTTGTGGTTTTCTATGAAGGACGTTGCGTAAGAAATTATACGAGCGCGAATTTATTAATTGATTAAATTAATTTATTAATTATTTTAATTATATATTTTTTATTTTTTTTTTTTTTTTTATTTAATTTATTTAACGTCGGCCTATTTCCGATGCTTAGTCCTATCACCGACGACCTCCTTCAATGTTGGCAGTATTTATGGTGTCGTGGCCTCATATATGTGGGCTACACCACTGCCTAATAACTGTATGATTATGTATGACCATAATCAATATAAGTTCATAATAACCAAACCCAGAAATTATATATCTGGTCCGGGGATCGAACCCGAAGACACAGCAGTCGGCGTCAAGCATCAATGCTCTCGCCCACTGTGTCGTCTATTTTTTTTTTTTTTTTTTTATTTTATAAATCTCTATCTGGGAGTAGTGATTTATTTATGAAGAAAATAAGGAATGTAAGCTTAATACAATATATTTTGTTCGGCCCCTGTTGAAGAGAGCCCTGAAAAGTTAATTACAGTAAAATAAATACTTTTCAATAAAGAATTAACATATAACCTATTAAATAAAGTTATGAAGGCAATAAGGTCGCACTATTTGTGACTGTTCGAGGACTCGCCACTGTCTCTAAAGTACGGGTCGGTAATCTGGGTAATTGCGCCATTATAAAATAAAAACTTGGTACTATTACAATATCAATAAAATGGTTGCC
This sequence comes from Panorpa germanica, assembly GCA_963678705.1. NCBI lineage: Eukaryota > Metazoa > Arthropoda > Insecta > Mecoptera > Panorpidae > Panorpa > Panorpa germanica. Next base: position 6,391,549 of record OY783205.1, read on the forward strand.
ATCTCTTAGACTGTACCACTTGTTTACTATTTATATTAAAATAGTCCTTATAAAATCTATAATTTATTCTAGATGCGAGATAACGGTAGGCTATGTATTTCAAAGATTTTTGTATTTTTTCTTTCCTCTCTAAAGAAGATATTTTACAGTAGCTGGGCTTCTGTTTTTGGCGCCCGATGATACCGTACCTGTTGCATGAGCCCCTATTCATAACATTACTTTTTGGATATTATGATAGTTGGACTCATGATGATAAAACATCACAACAAGAAACATCGTCTGTACTTCAGTTCATGATATCAAGCTATCATGCTTAATATTTTAATATGCAAGATGTCCACAGAATCAAATAATGTATGTGCTCCTGTTACTTAAAACGAAAATTCACATGCTACATTCTTCGTCAATAATTTCATTTGCTTTACCAGGGCAACATACTGATTAATTAAAGTTGAAATGTTCAAAACATATCTACATTGTGAGTTATGCGGCTCTGTTACTTAAAGTAAAGATTTAACATTCAGTCTTGTATATCCGGTTGCTGTGTAAATCCGGTAGTTATCTATCGGAACCTCCTTATCCATAATATGGTCAGATATAGATCAGATAGCATAGTCAGATCAGCATAGTAAAACAAGAAACGAAATTTAACGAAATTTTAACCTACTTTTTTGTTATGTGTTAATGTAGTGTGTATTATATACTTATTTTAGTTTCTATTTTTGTTTGCTTATATCAACATTTTTGTGTTTTCTTTTATTATAGTCTAGAGTGGTTCGACCATATAATATTCCGATATTTTTAACTATCCACTGTGCGAATTGAAGAGCTGATTTAGTTTGGAACGTGTGTTAGAACCCCTATACACTACACCATTGCACCGCATTACCGAGACCTAACATCAGCGAACAGTCTAAGTGGGGGTTGTATGTTTCATTCCCCTCTCTCACAGTTGAACATGACGTGTGGGCCCTGACCGGACACGTCGCATTATGAATTACAACAGAGCAGTCGACATATGTATATTTGTATCTGTCTTCATATTTATGAATAAACATCTTTGTATCAAACCTTAAGTTCGGCTTATAATTATTAATTAGTACACCCTGTTGTTTCTAACATATCAGAAGTGGGATACACCGTACAAAATTGTGATATTTGTTCATTTTTGTTGTTGTGTTAAATTTATTGTTGTGCAGTAAATTTTAAGTTATTAACATTAGTGAAGTGAACTTGCTACGTGAATAATTGCCAATTATTGAGAAATTCATTATTTGTTGGTTAATAATGAGTTCACCACGTGGTTCACCATTTTCACGACGTGAACGTTCTGAGTATTCCACGACAATGGAAGACATGCAGGCGAAGATAATGCGGTTAGAGACAGCTCTCATGATGAAGAATGATAGGAATTTTGTGTCAACAAATGAATAATCTATCCCTACGTTCGATCCACAAGGGGAACATTGAATATTGTTAATTGAAGAGTACCTGTCCAAAATTGACAAATTAAAGAACCTTAATGAGTGGTCTGAAGGGACTACTCAGGTGGCAATAAGTCGGCTGAAGGGTTCGGCGTGCTCATGGTACGACTCCAGCGACTTCTCGTATACGCTTTGGCAAGACGTAAGGGCCGTACTCACCAGACAATCCCGGACAAAATTTGGGTGACTATTATTTTCAGAAGACTTCTATGTCGATATGCCCGATGAATGCGTCAACGACCTTGTCATAGGCGGCATCACGGATTCAGCAATAGCGTTGTCGGCGCGTTCAGCACAATGCAAGACCGGGGCCGGACAGCTGTACACATATCTGTGTACAGTAGGTAGTTTGCCTGACGCTTCCAACAGAGAAAATAAGCCCTCTACCCGCGCGTCGAAGCGCAATGTTGAATCAAGTGGCACAGGATCGCGAGGGTCTAGCGCAATGATACTCAACCTTTTTTGTCTTCGGGCCACATACATATATTTGTAAAGCTACGCGGGCTGCAGCACTAAACTGGTATTGCGAAAAAAATCATGAAACCCCCCACCTTGCGTTTCTTAGGAAAACAAATTGAGATATTAAAAATTATAAAGTAAAACGGAATAATAATACATATATCACTTATCATTATCAGCTTACGGTTCCTTAAAAATTACAATAGTGAAAAAGCAAAACTCAAAAGTAACATGTATCCAAGCGTTTATTTCAAAATTACCTAGTGTGATTTTTGACATTGAGATAAATTTTCAACAATTTTGGATAATTCGGGTTTATAATTGCTGCATGCTACCCTCAATACGTCATCAAGGTGAGAATCAGTAAGTCGATTCCTGTATACGTTTTTTGCATATTTCATTTTGGAATATGATGATTCACAAAGATATGTTGATGCAAACAATGTGAGGAGCAGGAAAGCACAATTTTTTACAGTCTTGTATTTTTCAGGAACTAATTTCCAAAAATGGATGTACTCCTTTCCCTCTCTTTTTTCTTCAAAAATAGCTTTCAGATTAGTATCGTTCTTAAATTCAATAAATTCGTCAAAAAGCCCTGCATAATCATTTCCCAATGCAGCTAAATTTGTTATATTGGCTATTTCTAGGTGCCAGGGATTTTCTATAAGTAACAAACAATTCTTGACTCGACGTAAATCCTGAAATCTGCTCTTAAATTCCTTAGCTAAGGCAGATAAATAATTTAAAAATATCGTATAGTTTTCTTCAGAAACATGTATACCATCTTGCTTAGCTTTTACTACAGTTGGAAAGTTATGCAATACTTGGTTCTTTATTTCTTCGTGGTAGATGCTTAATTTCTCTTCAAAAGCAAATACTTTATTCGCCATCTGCGAAATGATTTTATTTTCACCCTGTAAGCCACGATTGAGTTCATTAAGTTTTTCTGTGATATCACACAAAAAAGCTAAAAGACACCACCATCCATCATTATTAAGTTCGCTGTAAATTTTACTATTTTGCTGTAAAAACAAAATTATTTCATGCCTCAAAGAATAAAACCGTTCCAGAACTTTCCCTCGGCTTAGCCATCTCACCGAGGTATGTAAAAGAACGTCACTATAGTTACTGTTCAATTCTTCCAAAAGACTTTTAAATTTCCTGTGGTTCAGTTCTTGTGCTCTAATATAATTAACTATACTTATTGCAGTCTTCATCACGGCGTCTATTTCGGCAATGGATATACGTGCTGCTAAGTTCTCTTGGTGTATGATACAGTGGAAAGATAACAGATTTGTCAAATTATATTTCTTTTTCAATAAAGTAACAAATCCTTTTTCGGATCCCGTCATTGAAGGACATCCATCCGTGCATACACAAACCAATTTTTTTATATCAATATCATTATTTTCCTGAAATGTACTGATAGTATCGAGATAGTCCGTGCCTCTGGTTTGATTTTTCATAGGAAGAAATTTCATAAAATCTTCATGAACTGAATTTTGTCCGGTACAATATCTAACAAAAACGGAACATTGTGATGTTGCTGAAATATCGGTGCTAGAATCAAAAGTCAAACTAAAATATTGGCATTTTTTCATATCTTCTATGATGCGATTAAATATGTGTTTTGCAATATCTTCAATGCGTCTAGCAAAGGTGGAATCAGAGAGCTGCATACTTTTGATCTGATATATTATTTGATTTTTATTGCTAAATTTATCAAATAATACGTTGGAAGCACTGAGGAAACATTCTTTCACAACCTCTGCGTCAGTAAATGGTTTCATATATTTACCAAGTATGTAACAAATTTCATACGACGCTCTTGTCACCGCTGCGTCATGTGATACCGCCATTGATATAATATTTTGTTGATGTTGTAAAGACTTCTTGAAGAATGTTAACTTTTCACGTCTTATTAAAGAGCCACGAGGAAAAGTATCATTAAATGTTTTGTGCTTCGTGGTATAATGACGAAGAATATTATATTTTTTAAATATAACACTCTCACGACAGATCAAGGTCACCAAAGTTAGCCCCTCAAAAATATTTTTTTTTCTATTTTCGACTTTTTTTCTATTAATTCGTTTGTTCATCGTTTGTTCTTAATTGTTCGCTGTTAATAATTGTTTGTTCCCCATTTATTTATTTAAAAAAAATTAATTAAAAATATACCTTCAAGTTAGCCCCCCTATTGCAATCTTTAATATTTTTCCGTCGATAATGACTTGTAAATATTTATTTTCGATTGTTCGTGCATAAAATACATTTGTTCTCTTTCGAAATTACTCATTTTTTGTTTAATTAACTATTTTAATTAGTTGAATGTATGTTTGCAAAATTTGTGTATTGCGCATGCGTCAACCATACGTTTAAACTTTCTACGCGGTTGTTTTAATCGTGAAAAAAAAAATACAATTTTAAATCCTGAAGGAGCAATTAATTGGTATACAGTTTAATTAAAAAAATAAAAAAATAAACAAAATAATGTGCATACGCGTAAACTAACTACATACACCAAATACATTTTTTCCATCCCTTCTTATCTGTCGTTATTATGGAGGGTAGAGGTACCTCTACCCTCCATAGTCGTTATGAAGGTATAAAAAAGATAGGGTTGACAAAATATTAAGGGTTGACAAAATATAAACAAATAAGTAAATATTTATGTTCATTATTTCTCTTTCAAGAGATAATTGTCTTTCAATTATTCATATCAATTATATACGGTGAAGCGAAAATTATTTCTTTACTGAATTATTTAAGAATGATAGGCATATAACGTTTTAATACGCTATCTTTGTTTATGATTTTTAATCTTTATTATTTAAAAATAGAAAATAAGTTATGTTAAATATTTTTAATTTTGTGATTTATGGGGTGGTCACAATCATTATCATAAAATTAGAATTTGTAAATTCAAAAATATTCATAGAAGAAATTAATAAATAATTATATGGTATTAGAGTTCGGGCTGTTAGTAATTTTCGGATGTTACATGACAAAAATAACAGATATAAAAAAATTCCTTTAGTTTTTTAAATTTTTTTGTCGAAGAATGTGTATAACTTATCATCTTGTTCATGAATAATTTGTGAAAACAGATAAAAAAATTATTATGTAACTGTAAAATTTTACTACTAAATAAATTTTTTTTTTAATTTTCTAATGATTTTCGGATTATCTAGATATCTACGTCTCTATTACAAGTTATTATATACATTTTTTAAGAAAAAACAATAAAGTTATTATGTTTGTTAGTTTAAATTACTAAGTAATAATGACTATAGTCATAATTTGTTTTTATTAAAAAAATAATTTTATTTTCAGATTGATTTAAAATTATAATGGGGATGAAATTAATTTTTTCATCCACCATAATTATGACGGCATAACTCGAATGAAGATAACGAGAGATCGTAAAAATGTGCATGAAAATCGAGTTGTATAATATTAATAACAAGTGGATGGGAAAATACACGATGTCATGTCAAATTATTATGATCATTGACTGAATCAACTGGTTGATCCTCTAACTTTGCGGCATCCATAAATATCGTTGCATTTCAACAAGCTAAACAATTAAATGTCTGTCACTGCTAGTTATACCTTGATAAAAAAAAAAAGTAACTATATTAAATTACTCTAAAAAATTCACAAACTCATGAAATCAATGTAAAAGGCTAACAAAAATATTTATTTTTTATAAGTGCAATACTTTGTAAATTAATGTTATGTTAAGGAAAGAGATAATTTTTCAAGAGTAAATGAAAAAAATTTCCTTACATAGGTCTTTTTTTGTAAATTATCAAATTCATTCATTATTGTATATCAATTAATATAATAAGAATCGCAGCTTTGAATAAAAAAAGACACTCAATAACTAGAGCAAGCCATTTGATATTTTTTGGACAAGATTAAAATTAAGTTTGTTATTGTTTTGTCAAGAAAAATATCTATATATGTATAATCATAAAATATTATTTTTTATAATCATGTTTTTTTAGAATTTATTGTCAATAACTGAATGTATTATACAATGTATTGATATAAATATACGTTTTCTTTTTATGATAAAAATATAATTTGTATATCGAATGATGAAAATATGTACATTTGATAATATCTAGATGATGATAACTTTTTTATTTCAACTGCATTTATAAAAAGTGGATCACTTAATTAGAAATGTTTTCGAAATTTTAGAAGGTACGAATAACAAAAAAAAAATTGAAATATTAATAAAGACCTACTGAAAAGAACCTCTGCTGTATAAATAACATTTCAAAAATTTTATAGATTCTCTAAATCGTATAAGATCTGGATAATAACGAGTATGAATCTGCCAGAGCTAAATTAATGTCTATTGTCATTAACAAAAATATAAGGTTAAATATTAATAAAATGAAATAATAAAAGTTCCGCATTAAGAAAATTGAAAAATCTATCCAAGTTTTTTTTTTAAATTTCCATTTCCTTTATTAAAGATTTATTTGTCTCATTAAAAATTTCATCAATGTTGATTAAATCACACTTATAGATAATAAATGTTTGTTATATAAAAATGAATTATTTTTTTATTTATGATTAAATGATACGCTGTATAAGTTATAGTTATCACTTGATATTTTTTTATAAATTTTTTTCCAGATTTAAAATGAACTAAAATTATATTGATACCGACCACTTTTAAGAAACTAATCATAGAGATTTTCAAGCATTAAGTCACAACTAAATTCATTAAGAGCCCGTTTTACAATCAAAGATTAAAACAAAATTAGTACTGGGAATATATCTGTATTTATAAAATACACAGATATGTTTTGACCGCAAAGTTTGCACGATAATTAGCCAAGATCAATTATAGTTGAATTAATTTATTCGAATGAAGAGAAAAATTTATTGATTAATTTATTGACAAGTAGAAAAATAAAATTAAATATAAACAAAAATTCATTTTCTATTAAATATATTCATAATAACTTTATTACCCGTACTATACATTTTTTTTTACCTAAAATCTAATTAGTAAAAAGTAATTAGTAAAACGTAGTAATTAGTAAAAAAAAAGTGATAGCCTCATTGTATCTCGGATCTTGTTGTCTTGTTAGTTCTTTGATAAAAGCATCGTTGGCACAAGCTTACTCTGTAAAATATTAAATTTTATGAGGTTTAATAATCATATCACAAATATAATTTTATCACGCGAATAATGACTTAAAAGATTTATTGTTTTTTCCTTTTGCTTAGTTAGCTCTAATATAACTTCAATAATTTAACGATCTTATTGATGCCTTAAATAAATAAAATTTACGAATAAAAAAAAAATAATGATTTTATATTGAAATTATTAAACATAAAAATTAATTCACCTTTAATGTGTCCATCGGAGATATTTCAGTGTATTAAAACTTATATACCTTCAAATAATTCAGCGAGAATGATAATCCTTATATCACCATTTTAGTAGTGATACTAATAGTAATTCAAGTATTGATAATAATTTTAATCAATATTCATTGGTAATTAGCTTCTTCTTCAAAGAATTAATCATTCTAATATATAGAACACTGCGTGTAGTTCAACTTTGGCATGATCAGATACAGATTCAGGTTTTATTGACAAATCGTTGTATTCCTGCCAATTACCTCCTAGTCGTCTGCAATAAGCCAAGTAATGGCCCTCAATAAACGCCACAACGCCTGATATTCTTAAAATAAATAAATTTTTGATGTTATTTACAACAATATGCATAAAATACGAATATTAACAAGTGTAATAAATATACCTATAACGTAAATTAGTTTTAGATTCCTCACTATTTTCGAGTTGCAAATTTAAATAAAGTGGAAGCTCACTTAATTTACATCTTTTTCCTCTCGGTCCGCGCTTTTCGTCCCGTACATCTAATTCAATAAATAGATATTTTTGAGGAACAGTGACACGAGTTGCCATTGCTTTAAAGCAAAATGGACAACGAACGTTGAAAATTTTGTGATAAAATTGTAAAGCTTTTTCATGAGCTTTAAATCCATGTCTTGTTATTATTCTGTGGTTAGCACTTATAGCTGGAATAGTTTGCGTATAAATTTGACACAAACTATTTGAGCATGAAGTAGTTTCAATAACACTTGGTGCAGCTTCATGTAATTTTTCCCAAAGCTTGATGACGTTATCTTGGCAATTTATGTAGGGAGCCAAGTTGATTTTTAAACTATTTTCCTCCAATTTTTTTGTGTCAAAAATAGGATGTAAAATAGCCATTCGTTGTTCGTATATTTCCTGCGTTGCTCCGGTCTTTATGAAACTTTTAACAAATTTAAATATTGAAAGGTCAGAATTATTTATGAAGTGACGATAATGAGTATTATCGATTGCTGCTGTGAAGATAATTTGAACTATTGAGTCAAAGGGGCAAGTATTCAATGCTGTCCATTTAATTCCTTTAAATTTAACTGGACCGGTTTTATTACCGTTACGAAGTAAAAAATCTTTTCTTTTTTTGGTACCTTCAGATTTTTCATCATCTACTAAATTATTCAATAGAGCAACTTCTGGACATTTTTGGAAGTAATGACCGTTTTTTTTCTTCATCATTTTTTGTTTCATCATGTTTTCTATTGCTAAAGATAAAGGATCACTATCTTGTTTTACTGTCAAAAATTCATGAGTATTTTTTTTTTCATTATCGAGATATATTGTGGATGATGATAAATTAGAAATACTATCATCTAGAGAATCAGTAGAAGTAACAGTAACAATTTGAAAGTCAGTATTTAATAATCCGACATCAATAGTTTCGTGATTTTCTACACTAGTGATACTAATATCGAGGCAATAATTTTTGTCTTCATCAAAATTTCGGTTGTCACTAGAATCATTTTGATCCTCTAACGAAACCACAGAATCATTTTGATTGGTTTTATGTTTAAATGATAGTTCTTTATCAGAGCTGTTGATTTTTTCATTAATAATACTAGTGTTTATATTTGAGTCTTCATGTTTTTCTTGAATACTTATAGAGCTATAGTTGTGATCATCACCAATGTTGAATGCAGTTACAGAGTCATTTTGATCAATATTTTTCTCTGCTAAATTCGTATCTTCCACCAAGTCAATAGGATTCTCCGACACGGTAGCTGAATCATTATGTTCAACCTGATCCGGCACATTTCCGTAATCTGTTGCCCAATCATAATCTGTCGCAGTTTCATTTTTACCGAATCCTTTCCAGTTTTCATACTCATTCTCTTCTTTTGATTTCTTCTGATACTCGTTGGAAGAATTATCGACTACAAATTTCGTTAGTTTTGATCGGAATATATTAACTCCACCTAAAATGTCAGCAATATGTAATTTTAAAAACTTGTTTACTGTCGTAGGTAATTTTACTTTTTTTCTCAAATTCATTTTCAGGTCTTTGAAGTCTGTTTCAACGTAACAAGAAGTTGGCCGTGACATAGTCTTAGGTGTGCATACTTTTGTCCAAAGTGGAAAATCTTTCATCTTATCAACGAGATCAGCATACAGGCCTGGGACATAATGAGTGTTAAGCTTTTGACCAATAAAAATTGTTGTATTAACTTTTTTACAAAGATTTTCAATCCATGTTACAAGAGCTACTGACCACCCGTTGTCATTAGTAGCTTTTGATGATAGTTCTTCTAAAATTACAGTTTTATCAGGATCAACTTCAACAGAATCGATAACAGTAAGATCAGGATTCCGTTTTGCCACTAATTCTTCTAAATATTTTCTAGCTTCACCTGGAGTCATCACGCGGTCACCCATAGCAATGATTGTATCTTCAAACTCTGTGCTACACACTATTAATGTCATCATAAAAATTTCCTCCAAGTTAGATAGTTCTTCACAATCAATCATCAATGCGACACAGTATAGAAAAAATGATTTTACGATTTTATGCAGGGCAGTTTGAAAACATTTCCAACTGCTAACTGCATGAAGGAAGTGTGCTGCATCCAATCTAATGAAAGTACGTGGTTGTAAATTAGCACTGGTGGTTACACTTTCAAACAAAAAGTTAATATAATCTTTTAAAGATTTACCATTAAATGCAACAGACATTGCATTTAAAAGAGCTCGGGATCCATCAGAGACTGCTTGCTGTGGTAAATTAACTTTTTCTGCCCATTCAGAAAGCCAAAAGGCAATAAACTTTGCACTATGCTTTTCTGATAGCATTTGATAAACCGGAATCGAAGTATGATCAAAATTAATAACAATTTGATACAGGAATATATGACCAGTTTTTTTATCTCGAGAATCTGACAGTTTTTTAACTAATCCACCAGTTGCATCAATCTCTATTGATGAGTGTTGTTTGTGAATTCGCCTATATTCTGCGTAAGTGTGAAATTGTGTTGGAGTTGCATAGAAGACAAAGAATGGTGAATCACCAATCCATAAAATAGAATTAACATACGATGGATCCTGATTCATCTTGCGTATAGCTAATATCATATCTCTTCGATCATCAGAATGAATTCCAAGTTCTTCATCTGTCGCCTCTTTTTTAGCTTGGTGAAGTGTGCTTGAATTGTATAAAAAAGGCGATCCAGTATCTCCAGGTTTTAAAATGGTTTTAGCTTCTTCCTTCCTCCAACCTAGAACACCAGAACGTAGTAATTTTGGCTGAACTTCTTTACGTTTTTTACCATTAAGAGGACGTTTTACATCAGCATGCTTGGAATAACGTGTATCCCTACACTTCATGGTAATAACAACTGGCCCGTCATCTAAAGGAGGATCTTTAATAATTCCACGAACAGAGTTAAGACAAGAGCGATCTTTACATCGTCCATTCATGACTGCATAGTTATTACTTCCATTAATTTTACCACGTTTAAATACAAAAGCACATTTGAGACGGTATTGTTCCCAAAAAGCGAATGAAACAATATTTGTCCACACACCAGGTTCAAAACCATAGTACTTGCGACCATTATAAATAAATGGTTTGTCATGTTTCATTAGATTCCATTGCTCTCGTGTAATTGTAACGTGGAAATCTTCACACTCATCATCGTTGTCACTCACAGTAGATTCAAGTTCACCATTTTTTTCATTATTATTATCACTGTCATTGTCATTTAAATCATTTGTAGTATTAGAATTATCAGAACTGGCAGTTGAAACATTCAAATTAGAGGAAATATTTTCATTATTCTGGATAAAAATCCCACATTTTTCTCGAGCAAGTGTTAAAATTTTCCTTCTATTTTGCCGTACATTAATCCTTACAGCTGGGACTTTCCACAATCCTTTTAATTCATCAGATATATCTTGCCATACTCTCGAGCTATGTTCTGGCAATTTATCAGTATTAAAGTATGTTATATACTTTATTAACGCATTAACTGCCAAATCAACAGGTACTACTGATATTGCTGGCATTATATTAATATATTTCACACAATATTCTGGAAAAAATAAAGAAATTCATTAGCATTTAAATAATTAAGATTTTTAAAGTGGTTACAATTACTTACTGAACAAACTACTAATCGTCGTTATACTCTGCCTAATGTGATTAATATAAATTAATTTTTATAGTAAAAATTACCTGTACTTTCAAAGTTTTGTTTGTAATAATTTACATATTTAGCTTCAATGTTTACATATATAAATTTAGAACTGAAAAATCATTTATTTCACGGTAAACAACCACGTAGCTACCATAACCTCTATGCGACTTTGTATTTAATTATTTATAATTAAATGATATGTGTAAAGTCCTTGGTCGTTAATTAAATTATGATGAATAATATATTTTTTTTTTTATTTTTATTTATTTATTAGTTTATTATTTTATTAGTTTATTTTTTTATTTTTTTAATTAAACTGTATACCAATTAATTGCTCCTTCAGGATTTAAAATTGTATTTTCTTTTTCACGATTAAAACAACCGCGTAGAAAGTTTAAACGTATGGTTGACGCATGCGCAATACACAAATTTTGCAAACATACATTCAACTAATTAAAATAGTTAATTAAACAAAAAATGAGTAATTTCGAAAGAGAACAAATGTATTTTATGCACGAACAATCGAAAATAAATATTTACAAGTCATTATCGACGGAAAAATATTAAAGATTGCAATAGGGGGGCTAACTTGAAGGTATATTTTTAATTAATTTTTTTTAAATAAATAAATGGGGAACAAACAATTATTAACAGCGAACAATTAAGAACAAACGATGAACAAACGAATTAATAGAAAAAAAGTCGAAAATAGAAAAAAAAAATATTTTTGAGGGGCTAACTTTGGTGAACTGACAGATCAAGCATGTGGTCGAACCATGTTTATTTGCAACAACGAAATATTCTTCTTCCCATATGTCTTGAAATACTCTCTTCTCGTCGGACATTTTTCGATTGTATTTCGAAGACACTCCCGCCATTATGGGCAATTAAATTATAACAAAACAATATTAAATAAGACAGCAAAAAATGCTATTTTATCCGTATTCCGCGTTATGTTTACTTGAAATAAAGCCACAACACTATAACTCATTGACGCATTCAAGTTCGGAGCTGTCAAATATTTACGTGTTGCCACAAGCAAAATTATTTGCGCGCATACTTGTCTGTCAAATAATGTTTGTTTTTTGGTAATAAATCTAACGTGTGCAATAGCAACACTCTTATACCAGATTTGATGTTGACAGTTGACACAACAAAGACAATCCTCTTCGGGTGTCACTATCTTGTACATCAAAGTCGAAATTAATCTCAAGATATAAGAAATATAGAATTCCAGATTTTTAATATCATGTTACTGATAATAAATGTGTTTAGGGCCGCACAAAAAAGCCTTACGGGCCGCATGCGGCCCGCGGGCCGCAGGTTGAGTATGGTTGGTCTAGCGGAAGAACGACGAGATGTTACAACTGCAACGACACCGGGCACATGATGCGTGATTGTTCGAAACCACTGACAAAATGCAACTTGCAACAGGCATGGCCATACTAACAGGCTTGTGTCGTAAGTACACAGGGTATTTTCAGGAACGTCTATGTCCATATCCGTTAAAAATCCGTATCAGTTGACGGTATATGAGAATGGCTTTAAAACAAAATGTTTGTTAGACACGGGCAGTAGTAACGCACTTATCAGACGATCAATGGCAGTGCTGTCGTAATTCAAGACGATCAGTTAACACAAGCAGTGCTAGTCGGTCGCGATTTCATAGATCAGCCAGAAGTGATGTTAATAAAATTATCTAATAACGTGACAATACGGTCACAGCAGCTGTTAGCGATAAGCATAATATAATTAATAAACTTCAATTAAATGGACTGAATTTAAAACAGCAACAGAAACGTCGCGAATTGTTGTATGATTTTCAAGATTGCATTTCTATCGCTTTAGCAGATCTAAAGTTCTTATCTAATATGTTTTTAAGATATTCTGATACTTTATATCGGCGGTTTCTTTTCTTGTATTGTTTAATAAGTTATATATAATAAATAACAACGTTCATGATCCCTTGGTCAAGTCCAACAAAGCAGTGACCACATGACAAGGCGCAACTATTATGACCAAATGTAACGACAGTCTTTGAAAACCACAAGTATTTGTCACTGAAGCAATAGTATGTTCTCTCGATAATAAACCGTTGCAAGGAGGCGCTGTGACGACACAGAAACTTGAACTATTAAAGAAGGTAAACAAACAATCAAAGTTTATTGAATATTTTGAAAGTTATGCACTGCACTTATTGATTAAAGAAAGTCAAATAATTGATAGATAAAATATAGATTTTTACGCAGTAAATGTTGATCTTAATATAAAAGAAACAAGAGAATCGATGATAAAAGAGTACGAAATCTACAAGCAGTGATGAAAATGTAAAAATCGTAAACGATTACGATCGTAGAATCGTAAAATATTTTAATTGGGTTAAATGCTCTAATGTGTAAACGCTGCATCCGAAGTATTCTATCAGGATGCTCTCTCACTTTTGTAAATAACTCCGATTCATTATAACGACATTGAAGAAGTTTGCACTAATTTATTTTCCAAACAAAGATCCACAGCAGGTAAACTATCAGTTAATAAATAATTTCTGAGAATTGAAATTACTATTATTTTATATGTCGTTGTTTGCTAGTTATTTATTAACATGTGTCTTAAAGGACCGTGGTCCTAAGAAGCCCGTATTAATAAAAAATAATGTGTTTTATTAAATTTATAATTTTACGTTACACTTAATTAAAATACTAAAGCCTCATTCCCACTCACTGTTTTGATATTTAATTTACTGTTTTTATTTAATATTGTAATCTATATTTCAGGTTCTCGTTTAAGCATTCCTTTTCTCATATGTGTTTTAATTTAAGTTTAGTTAATTTAGTTGGTCGTTAGTACTATAAATTTTGACAGTTCGACAAATTTGTATGTGAAATAATTAAAATTGCTATTTTTAATAACAATTAGTAATAGAAATTGTTTTCACTTCTATATTTTTCAAAAACTGGCATTAAACTTCTTTTAAAAGTAACTCCTACTGCATTTTGACAGATTGTCAAATTTTGGAGGTTATAATAAATATAGTTTTACCTAATTTAATATTTTTAATTTAAAACATTGGACATTGTAAGGTTCTAAAAATAAATTAAATTAAAATTTGTCGTGCTAAGTAAGTGATGGTATTGAAATTTTTTGAATATTTTTTGTTCTTGTAATATTTTACGCAGTTTGGCTGTCAAGAAGTAATGTCTTCAGCCACAACTCTCATGTGTTTCACAACTGAAATTCTAATTTAAGTAAAGCACGCACGCACAACAGCACCAAGTGTATCAAAAGTATCAGGATGGCATGTCGTGTAAGAGACAACGATCAAAATAGAACTAGGGTGTAGTTCGGCTTGGCGCATAACGTGAATATACTACTGAATGCAGACTCATGTTCTCCTGTTGAGAAAACGGATTTACAAACCGCTTCTTGGTGAAGTAAAAGTACACACTACACAAAAGTAATTTTTGCTTGCAATGAGTTTTTTAATTTTGGAATTTAGTAGTTATAAACTATACTACCAACACCCATTTGTTTACTTTAAATATACTGATCTACATATTTTCATTTTGATTGTCACTATATTTTATTTTAACTACACATTTAGGTTGACATTTTAGGTGAGTTTTAGATATAGCTGTACAGCAGTTTGTGGAGGTATACAGTATTAGGAAATATTACTCAAGACAGATATTCAATTGATTAGGTATGTTCCGAATGTAATCATTAGGCAAGCGCTAAAAATACTTAAATAATATGCACTTATTTTTGTTAAATTTGAAAGTAAAACGATAAGATATATGCAAGTAAGTTTTCAGAAACGAAGTTTTAATTATTATTATTCAGTTATCTTTAAAGTCTTGTTATTCATGAAAATTAGTATTTGACATGGTATATATTTTAAAATATTCAAACATAAAACTCTTTCCATCAGCTCGCAATATTTTTTATATCTACTGAAAGATCCTTTCACATCAACTTAATCTGCTGCTACTTTAGTAGAACTGTATACCATATCTTCCTTCCTTCCTTTCTTTCTAAAATGTGATTAAATGTTCATTTTTGTGCCAAATGATCCATATTTTATTATACTTTTATTATACATACTTTTTATTTTTTGTTCTACTTCTAGCAGACTTTCTGACAACTCCAAATTTTAAATTAAAATAAAATATAAAACAAAAATATAAACAAACGAAACAAAAATATAAACAAATAATTTAATACCTTGCCGGAACATCATTGAAACCAGCTCAAATAAATATGTATTTTATATAAAATATGCAGAAATATGTAAACTCATGTAAAACTTATAATTATTATTATTTAATTATTAATTATATTATTAAACTTATAATCATTGGCGGCGTAATGATCACATATTAGGAGATAATGTATTACACATATAGAAGTCCTCGATATCAAAATACAACCAAGTATCGTAGGAGGTCGTCGGTGATACAGATTAACATTAAATAGGCCATTGCAAGAAAATTAAAAATGAAAACGATATTTCCGTACTCATTATATCCTCCTACATCAGTGAAAATTTTAAACGACAGATTTTTAATCAGTTAATTTAATATTTTCTTATTTTTATTCATGTATATTTTTTGTAAATTATTTATATTGATGGACTTGCTTCAATCAGAAAAACATCAGAAGAACAGACCGCATCAATTATGGATAATATATCTGATAAGCTGTCTTATTTCAATGATTCTATGATTTGTTTTTATCCCTCTTGACTAGCATTTCATTTAATTCCCGAGTGAATAACCGTGTGATTCCTATTCAAAAACGAAGAACTAAATTTGAACAGGACTACATAAACTGAAAAACTCATAAGATTTCAAAGTATATTTACCGTAGCTCTAGGTAAAACATTATTTGTATGCCTATATATGTTGCCCTGGTTCTCCTGGTGGGATTACCTTGTGCAATCCTATTCATTTGAATTCAATTTTGATCAGACGACCACGGTGTCAACTCACTCTACAACTGCACGTCTTCATAAGAAACATAGTAGACTAGTTAGCGAGGGATATCAACTTTGCTGTACTTCAAAGAAAAAAGATAACCGTTTGACTACATACAAATGACGTCGTGTGAAAGCTAAAAAAGGTAATTTTAAAGAGTTTGTAGCACTGCACGCCAGCAATTTAGTTCATCAGTATTTAAAATAAGTATTTAGTTAATAAGTATTAAAAAAATTAATCGGTTTTATATTGTGTCTAGAGAAACGTTTTGTCGAACAGTTTTGTCTTTTGTGTGCACACATTCGTGCACTTACTTGAAATTTCCTTTGAACCATAGTCGTTGAAAGAAATTGCCTGAAAAAAATTACAGACGGCTCTTTTGTAGCTCTTAGTGAGTGTAACTACGCGACTATAACTCTCTAAGATTGTCTTTGTAAAACATTTGACTGCTTAAACCGAAAAACACAATTCGCAGTATTGGACGTTGTCTTGTCTAAATTTCAATATTTATTTCACAATTCATCTGAAAATAAACAACTGAACCAATTTTTGTCGAAGTGACATTTGTGTATATAGTGGCAAGAATCTCATAGAAACAAGCACTTTTTTTTCAATTTCAAGTTTTCAATTTTCCTTATCCTAAAAACCTTATTCAGACTATTATGAACAGTTAATTAAAAAATTAGCTCAATCGTTTCAGTCGTTCTCAAGTGATGTGCCTATCAACGAACAGCACGTAATTTATATTTATGAAGACTTTAGCAAATCTACGATGTTTTCGAACCGGACCAAGAACTGGACATTGGCGGCCCCGTCTACCGCCTACATTAGATTGGCCATTATTTCCAAAGATAAAATTCTTTTCGCACTACCCTCCCATTTGGTACCATTGCATAAAAAAACAACCTGTGTCAAATTTCAGGTCAATCGGATAACTGAAAGCGTGCTCCAAAAGCCTTGAAAATCGAAAAATCCCACAATTTTTTTTTAAAGTTATGATGACATGACTTATTATGATGACATAAAGACATGATTATTTTAGATTAATTATTTTGCAATAAAAAGTCCCAACATTTTTTTTACGGATTAACGGATTATGGATATGTATACGGACATTCATTAAAATTAATTGAACACATTGAATTGAAACGATGCACTTAAAGTGACAACTTGTTGCTATAAAATTGGTGGTGTCAATCGCACTTGATACAAATAAATATTTTAAGCATAATGAAATCTCGAATGAAGTAAACGCGATGCAGTTTAAGCCTTGAATTTGTTGATGTAAAATGACTGTAAAAGCAAATACAAATCTTATTAATTGCAGTTTCATACGAATATACCCAATTCCGTTAAAAACCGTGATTTTTATAAGTTGTATATCATTTGTACATTGTCAACAGTGCAGTCCTTGATTCTACTGCGTCGATCAGATAATCCTTCCGTAATCAATGGTCGTGCTCATGATATACTTTTCTTTCAAGCATGCACCACAAGAAGAGAATTAACAAAGTACCAAAGGGATCGGTGCTAAGCCCATCGCTGTACAACTATTATATTAATGACTATTAAATTTAATTATATTGAGTAAAAATTTGTGTTCGCTGGTCAGCCCAAGATGTGATTTACGGCTCATTTAGTCTTTGAACGTGAATTACTAAAATATTATTTACAAATATTTATATTTGATCACTTCAGTCTCACCGATATAAGAAGATATTTTTTATTTTATATTATTTTTTAGTATGATATATACATAGTACATTTATATAGGTTACTTTGAATATGGTTTCATGATACCCTGGTACTTTATATATATAATATCGGCGGTTTGTTTGGTTGTTGTTAATTTTAGGTTCATTGCGAGAACACATGATACAGGGCACAATGTTCATGATCCCTTGGTCAACTTCAACATAGCAATGAGCACATGACATACCGTAACCTTGATGTCCAATGTAACAGACGGCCTTGAAAACAATAAGTAATATTTGTCACTGACTACGATAAAGCAGCGGTATGTTCTCCTCATAATATACCGTTGCTTGGTGGCGCAGTGTACGAAACAGAAATTTGAATTACTAAATAAAGTATTTTCAAAATATTTTCAAACTTCGTCACACGGTTATGATTTAAAATAAATTACGTAATTGATAGACGCATATATGTAGTTATTATCAAATGTTTTTATTACACATTCACATCAAAAAGTGCTCTATAAATTAATTACGTTATTTATTAAACCTGTATTAAATAAGAAGAGGGGCGGGCGCAGTTACTCTCTCAGTAATAAATTTATAAAATGTAATAAATAATACATACGTCATAACTGTGTAACTCCTAAACCGATGATTGAACAGGGTTTAGAACCATAACGAATTAATAACATTAACTTAACTTATTAACTGAATTAGAACATAACGAACTGCACTGTATAAATTTCGACGTCAGAGTCTCAAATATACAATTATTCTTATTCTAATTCGCAATAGTATGGAAATTATTAACGATTGAAATAGTCATTTTTGACCATATTTACATTATGAAAAAAAAGTAAAGCAAAAAATTATAAATCTCTGACGTCATTTTTTTTGTAACCTTCTTCCTCCTTATCATTACCACATATATTCAAAGATAAGAAGACAAGTTTACATACATTTCGAATGACAGTGATATAAACGATAATTTTGTAGTATATAAAATAACACAATTTTTGAATTTTCAACAAAATAAAAACGACAATAGCATATTAATAGCATATTACTAGCATATATTTCAATAATTAATATTGAAAAGCTCCCCTATAAAATTAATACACAATCCAGATATGCTTATCTCATTAACCATAAGATTCTTCTAAAAATATAGCCAAAATAGGTAAAAATCACGAATGGAATGGGACCCAGCTATAGGAATAGGACTCAGCCATATAACGGCATGTGTAGTGAAATAATGCAAAACTGAATCAAATAAAAATATTAAGAACAAGGTAATGTGTGTTGCCATTTGTATATATGTAAGTGTAAACATATTATTTATTTCAATATATGTTATATGGTGGAGTATAATTTAAATATAAAATATAAAAGAACATTTAATTTATTTTAGAATAATTGTCAAGACATAAGATTAAGAAATAATTAGCCACAACAAAGCATTCTGTATTTTAGAACATTGTTTACGTTATTATTGTTTTCCTAGGCATAAATCACCAACAGAAAATGCTCCGTCAAACATTTGCGCAGCAGCACTATGTATATCACTAGTATCAGGGCGACATGTTCTGTAAGATACGTGAATCTATTTTCATGTTCTCTTGTACACGAAACGGATTTATAAACCGCTCCTTGATGAAGTAAAAATACACACCACGCAAAAGTTATTTTTGCTTGCAATGAGTTTTTTAGTTAAGGAAGTTAGTAGTGGACAACATTTGTTACCAATACCTATTTGATTATTTAGAATGAAACTGATCAGGATTTTTTGAAATCGGTTGAAACTATTTTTAATTTTGTGAATAACTTTCTATATCCACACACATTTTATTACTATCTACCTACTAAGATCAATAATTTGAAATACGTTGTCAATACTCATAACAGTTGTTGCCATCGAAGCATTTCCGTAGACAATGTCAATGATCTGATGCGTATTGTCCGACTCGGACCTAGGTACTATTACCCTAATTAGCTGCTGTGAATGATTTATCCTCATTCTAACGAACCTACTACGTTTATATATTTTCTCTTAATATTTAGAGATATATGTCAAGACAGATTTAAGTAAATGGAGGCATACAGTACCAGATCGAATTTATCTTATCGCCAGCCCATATTTTCTGGGTTTGGTTTGCATTGATTTAGTTCTCTCTTAATAAAAAAAGCTTATTAGACTTATTCTATACAACGTCACCATAATCTTTTACCATTTCTCTAATGTGTAACGGGTACTGGTTGTGACTTGGTGATTTATACTTCGTTAGAGGAGTAGATTTCCATGCTGCCATTTGAATTATTTTAATGAGTTCTTCCAGAGTATCTTCTAAATTTTCAAGTGTCTTCAGTCGCATGTTGAGACAAATATTTTCAGATATAAGCTGAAGAAAATAGATAAAATCAGTAGCTAACGTAGCATTAAAATTATTATTGTACTGATTGTTAAATAATCGACAAATGATCAGAAGAAGACAAGAAATAGTTTTCTGAGACCCCTTTTGTTATAAAGAAATCTAACAAGTCTGGTATTTTCTTTGGATCTGTTGGCCAACAGATACGTCGGTTCGTGTTAAGTACACAGTCCTAAAAAATTAAAATTAAAATATAAATATTGAAAATAATAAAATTAAGTTTAACTCTCAAAATTCAATACAATTTTATGTTTCAAAATTAGCTCTCACATATAAAATCTAATTCATTTTATATATAAGTTCCCTGTGTTCCAAATTTTTTTTGTAAATAAATAATTCTATTTATTTTACCATTTCGATTTTGTTGTTGTTTGTTGACTGATGTAGGCTGTTGAATATTTATTATATTATTGAAGGGTTTGGTTTGTGTTTGAGAATTAAAACCCAAAGGAAAAATACTGAAGTTTATGATGTGAATTTTAGAAGTTTTATAGTAGAGACTTCATCTTTTGATTATATCAGCCGGCGTTTGTTCTGCGTCCGTATGTTTAATTTAGTTAATAAGTGTGCACTGTGAGTCTGTCGGAACAATTACCGTTATCTACAAATTACTTATAAGGAGTCGTAATGAAACAATTTCATTAAGTTTTAATAAAAGTAACAAAGGCAATGTCTAAGCAAAATACTCATTTAAAAATATAATTATTATTAAGTAAATACAGAGTGATATTATTATTTAAACATTATAAAAATATAATTTGAGAAATAAACGATGCATGAGATGTAAAAGAGGACGTGATAAAAATGATCATGACTGCCGTGAAAATTTTAGTAAGAGTTCGAAGGCCATGGAGCCAGACATGGCTTTTACACAATAAAGACTATACAGCTGAACGTGTAAAAATTAGGGTGTTAATTGGAGATGATGATTCTAGTAGCATTACTAGATTACAGAGATCTGATCTGATCTGAGAGAGCTGATCATCAAATTATGAAATGGTCTACTTTGAATCAAGCTACATTTGATTACATTTTGTTATCAGTCGCAGAGTGGATTAAGACATTGGGATTGAATTGTTGTTGTTCGTGAAAAATAAGCGCTGGCCGGTTTCGAGATGCACAGGTAAATAGATAACTGCTGGATCCCGTTCATGAATTGGGAAACCGAAGATACGCCAGGCAGCTTCATTGGAGCTGATATACCGGATAAATTTGGTATTTCGTTATTTAATCATTTTTTTTATTGGAGTAGCATTTACATTAGTATTTTCAATTCTACATACAGCCATATCACTTCCTTTATTCACATACTTGAAAATATATTTGATGTTCTTCACCGAACTGCAGAACTCAACATTATGAGCATTGAATGTTTTACTCAACAGAGCTGAATATAGTACCACCCAACAATTGTCAATGTCAAACTTTGCGTTATTGATATTTTTAGTATTTCTTCGACGATATATTGGATATCAGTCATAATGTGTGACCGTATCGTTGGTGAAATCTTTAAGGAAACGCTTTGTACATTTTCCGTCTACCATGCAAGGCGATGATCGATTCAGAGCTCCGCATGGACCATGAATCATGTTTGTAGTGACAATATCAAACAGTAATTGATCAGTAGACGGATCTGGAATTTCTGCAGAAATTAAACTATCGATGTCTTCAGGACGTATTTTGTCGATGAACCAAATCAAAATGTGAGCATGAGGTAATCCTCGCTTTTGCCACTCAACCGAATACATCCAACAACGTGTAGGGCCAAATAAATGTAATTTTGTAATGAAGCTGATTAAAGACTTCAATTTTTGTTTAAAAACACGTGCTGTAATGTCATGACGATGTATTGCATTTTGTCCTGGTAATAGCAATGATGTAATTTCTGGCCATTTTGCATTACATGTAAAAGTAATAAAAAAACACAGCCGTCCATATTCGCGCACGAAAGTCATAGCATCCTGTATGTATTCTTGCATGTGACGTGGACTACCTATGTCCGATGATGGTAGAATGACAGAGTTACCAATTTCGGCAGTATCAGCGTTGTTCGCAATAGCATCTCGCAGGGGAATATATTCTTCCGCCCGCAGCTTCTGTTGGTTATGTCGCAAGTATCGTAGTCGTTCACTCTCTATCTTAACGTACATGTCCACCATGAATTGCTGGCAAAGCTCACGACATCGTAAAATGATGTTGTCTTGACCGCGTCTAATCATCAAACGACACGCATAGTAATCTTTCGAGCTAACGTTCTTGTTTCTTTCGGCCCCTGTAATAATATATATGTGGGATTTGATTTAAGATTAGATATAATTAGTTTTTAAGAAATAATAATTATAAAGAACTCTGTCTTATAGGTTAAGAACTTGGCTAATATTAGGATATATTTAAATGTTTAAATGTAAATGCTTGAAAACAACTTGTAGACCCCTAAGCCGTTCGCTGACAGCGTCCAGAGAACGTCTAAGGGAACGGGTCACCACAGCGTTCGCTGACTATTGAATGCTTACGACACATGTTTTGGGCGAGGCAGATTGAGTTAGAAAATGGCTGATACGTGGATATACACAGAGTTGTTATGGCGTCATTATTATATTCAGGAATATGTTAGTTTAACTAGATGTTAATATCATTGTGAATTTTAAATCAGTTTAACTATATTGCTAGGTGAAATATTTGTTATTGTTATAGGCATAAATAGTGGAGTTTTTGCAAACAAGTATAGTGTTAATTACTAGGTTGTATTTATCATTGTAAATCGTTGTGAATGTAAGCTTTGTACTATTTATACTACGCATTACTTTGTGATATGCAATTATTGAAAGGTCTTCAAACCTAAACATTGTATATAAACAAGTGTTAATGTTATTGTGAACTATTTTGATATGTTAACTTTGTTGTGATGTAATTGTTTTTCTTTGTGAAATAATTAAATGAACTACTATTAATTAAAAGTTATGTGTTAACTTTATTTTAATGAACTATATTGTCATTGGGGGCTCAACTTAAGGATTGAAATGAGATCAAAACAGCTACGTCAACCAAGATAGCATTATTGTCACCCCCCCTCTGGGGGCGTCAACCGGGATAGGTTTAATTGTCACCCACACTTGGGGCTAAACCGTGATAGTTTTATTTTTCACACCCACATATATTTTAATTAATTGACGTTTTATTCTTTAATAATAAATTAATTATGTTCTTAATAATGAATGAATTACCTGTTACGGGATTTCGTTGTTTAATGTTTATGCAATATCCGTCTTGTCCCTTCCAGAAAATTAGCGGATATTGGAGAGCGTCATATGAACGGTGGGTATCAGCAATGAACTGAAGATTATTATCTCTTCTTCGAATCACGATTTGTCGCGTAGCTGTACGGTCGCCAACCATGATTCCAGCAACGTCGTCAAGAACAGGGGCGTTGAATCTACGTATATGCTCTCCAGCTGCTGTTCTATCAGGATTGATTCCAATAGCGTGATTGTCACTTTGTAGCTTGGGCATGTGTGATTTGAAGAATTTCAACAATTCATTGTGCTCATTTAAGAGGGCGTTCAGCTCGCCGACGAAGCGCCTGGCAAAAGGTGAATTGAGGTTATTGTAATCGCAACGTGCATTCACGCGATTGGCGAGTGCGTTCAGAGTCCTCGCCACCCATAAAGTAAATTTGTAAAAATTTATGAGATTCGTTTGGTATTGGCAGTGCCAATGAGCCCACTTTGTGATAAACTTGGCCTTTGATTTTAAACGTGGAATTAAATTGTTGACCGTTTGCAGCAATATTTTGAACAATTTCTGATGCTCTGAACGATGTCATTTGGAAACATGAATTGAATGTACGAATTGACTTTAGGAACAGGCTAGAATCTGGATCTCTGTACCGATAAGTAAGCCGATTAATAGTTCAGGTGGTGTTTTAATTTCCGTTCGTTGCACTTTTTCTGATGAGCAACACATCCCGACTGGCTCATTTTTAAATTTAAGTGCACGACAATGCGGGCATTCCTTGTCCGAAGTACCAATGACCACTTTGTAATGAGCATAATATTCAACATCAGGCTCACACTGGAATGCTAATCGAAGAAACGAATCTGATGTAAGTACTTGTTGACAGTACATAGAACATATAAATGAATTAATTTGAAATACTTATTGTTGACAAAAAAGTAACTTAATATTGTTCGGGTAACTTAATTCGTTATGGGTGTGAATTTAGAAGACATTAATGAATTTTTAAGTTAAGTAAATAAATAATAATAGCGAAGCATCACAATGTTTTGAGAATGCAGTAGCCACCTCTGATACGAAGAGCTTTTCTAGATTTAAGTAAAATATATTAATAAGAGCCTTTTCTTAAATTTATTAGGCTTAAATATTTTTACAAACCTGTATTATTATTCCTTTTTCTTCTCGATCTTGTTTCTGATACTATTCCTGGTACAACAAATACTTCTTCTGCTGAGGATTCTCTGATTGGAGACTGATAAAAACCGTCTACCCAAATTGCCCCATTACCTAATGATGAAACCTATATAGTTATGTGTTATTAGTTAATATTATCATAATTTTTTGGGAATTTATTCACAAAAACTGCATATTACATCGTCCTGTCCAGTTGCAGAAACATTTTCAAGCGTAAATATATCTTCCATTTGGTTTAGTGCAGATTCCTAGAAATTAATAATGAATTAATTCATAATGTTTTTATTAAATTAATATTATAAAACTTACATCAAATCCTGCAATTACTGTTAGGTCCGGTGCCCCCTGTTTTACTGCTGTTGGTAACAGCTCTATAAACCTTTTATCTGCATCAGATAAAGGTTTGCGCCCAGCACCTTGACATCCATGTATTTTTCTGAACTTTCTTCTCGTCTCGGTCTTCCTCGCGCGCAATACCTTTACACAATAACATTGTATATATATATTTATAAGTTATTTATAAAACACATTCATTGAATAATTGTGAATAATAAGTCATTAAACGAAATCTTTAATGATATACAATAAAACAACTTACTTTCTTCCACTCCGAGATTTCCCTTATTACATCCGATCCACCACAATTACGCAATTCTGCTATTATCATATGCACATATCCTTTAAATATGATGGATTAGAAGGAATAACTTTATTTTGTCCTGATGTTCAGACAAAAAATCAACATATAAATTATATTGTATATTTGAAGTTTTTACATTTCTTCTGAGCTCCATATTTCTTGAAAATTTTTTGACAAGTGAACACAGTGTATTCGTACTTGTCAAGTGTTTGAATTTTTAATTATTTGAATATTTTGAATGTCGTGATTGGTCAAATATTTTTAAAATTGATGACGTCTTAAAATATGTCATCAATACCAGTTTATACTTTTTCACCGCTGATATAAGGGCGGTGGAAAATTTTGCATACAGAATACTACTTTAGATATTTTAAATACAGCGACCTTATTCTAGCGGTGAAAAATTTAATATTTTCACCGCTGAAAAAATAATGTCGATTTTTTGAAAAGTTACAGAATAAGGCCCTTAGTAAAAAATTAAACGACAATATTAAAGCGGCATATTCAATTAACCGGTAAACCGGTTTTTCTTTAATTTTTCCATTGCATTTGGAAACTGGATATATCCTTTCAACATTCCTCTTTCATGTACTACATTGATTACTTGATGCTACGGCTTACTGATGGTTGAATAATTATAATGATCTTATGTTCTGCCATATCTTGTTGATAACTTCCGGAGGCAAAGAACCGTAGTACAGCTAATATCTTTGATAGAATAATTATGATTAATAAAGAAAAGAGTAGTTTGTATATTTGTTTGTAAAAATATGTTTTACCTTTTAATGAAGAAGATCTTGTCTTTGGTTTCATTTGCGGTATTAGTTTATTATTCAGGTCTTCTACAATACTTTTGCTTAGACGGAGAGTGACATTTTATTAATTAGCAAATCACAAGGTAGGATAATGTCACTACTGACGTTTATAATACATATTTAAGTTGTTTAAAAAATACTCTGGTGAAAATAGTCCTACCAATCAGAATCACTGAAATTTATCATTCGAATGACAGTCGTTTGATAAATAGCACCTCAGCAAATATTCACTTTTTTGTATAATAACATAGTCCGATATTATTCGTAAAATTTTCAGGAATACTATCTTTCTAATTCTGTGTGTCTTCTGTGAATTGTATACTGCCACAAATGATCATTTCCTCTTTTTATTATCACTCTTCTTTTCTGCATGTCTTTGGTTCCTTACTGATTCCTCTCCTTTTCGAAATACTCCTTTTTATAGTCTGACTCCATCTGCCTATACTCTCCTGTAATTCACCTTTACGTCCTGTTTAATCTTCTCCATTTATTTCTGTGCCCTTTTTTCCAGTTTTTATTAACTATAATGAATCTATTTTAGGTTTTATGCAGAAATTTGAGTTTAGTGAAAGTTTCCATTTGTTTTGATAAAGGGTAAATACTAAAGTTCGTAAATGAAACAATAGTGATTAATGAAACAGTATTAACTTAAGTTCGTTCTTTGAATACAATACGAACTATATACAAAATCGACTTAAATAAATGTATAGTATATGTTAAATAATATATAGTAAAATATTGTTAATGTCTTTTGCATTATTCTTTGTAACTGAATTATGTTAAATTTCGGTAAATAATAAACCGTAACGGTTGTAAAAAATATTGCGTTAAATAATAGACGAGTTTACATTTTGTGTTCGGAGGGAAACTGTGTAAAACAAAGTAGAAAGTAACAGGAAAAATAGAAATTAGTATACTAGGTTATTAGGCAAGTTTGCCTTTACTACTCTCAGTATAAAAATCTCTAGCCACTATTTGCACTTTGTCTAGATCGTCAAAATGCACGTCAGTTCCTTTGAAGATGTTATTGATGCTGCAACACCATTCAGTTGCCATTGTTCTTATTGCAGTTTTAAAAATGATTTGTTTCACCCAGTTGGTGTGAATACTGCACGCCAGCATACTTTAATAACCTGCAAACATTGCAGCATTGTTGGAATCGAACACTTGTAATAACAAACAACCGGTATCAAGTTTCTTACAAGGATTCTGGCAGCGTCAAATTTTTAGTTATTTTCTTTTCAAAAGCTATACTCAAATATTCGTCTAAAAAAAAAATATTTCATGAAGCATTTTTAAAAATCAATAGAATTTTTTTAAAAATCAATACTAAATTATAGGAATTAAATTCTTGATTAAACCAGATTTGAAATCAATATATTTTTCACATGATAGCTTCTATTCTTTCCAAATTTTTGTACTAAGTCGTTAATATAGTGAGTGCTCTGCAGTGGCACAGTATTAGATTTAATAGATTTTCTATAGTCTTCAGTCTATCGGAGTTTGGAAAGTAATACACAGCACTATCGTTCAGTAATGAATTAGCTTGTGTTAGGAAAGAACTACGTTTATCAAGACATTTGGCATAATCGTATTCAGAATTTATCCCAAATGCCTAAGGCTCACTTAACTTAGTTATTAAAAATGTTTTGTAGGCCAAAGAAAATTGATAACTAGTCTGCACAATATTTCTACCATAAAGAGACCTTATCTGCCCAAAGAAGTTTTGCAGATCGAATTGGTTTACATTTTGTAATAACAGTTTGTCAAAAGCAAAAGTTCTTTGTAAGTTATTCCAAAGAACTTTGACATTATCGATGGTAAAAGCCAAACTATTAAGACAAGTAATTTTATTATTAAATTTGCCAGTCCTTAAAAGTGTTGCTTGAATATTTCTTATAGTGCTTAGATGCTTATTCCAAAACGCTATGTGTGAAGAATTTTCCTCTAGTGGCCTTACAATGGTTTTGTTACGTTATCCTCTTGTCTCTGTGTAAAACCACTTAAACTATCAAATAGTTGGTCGCAAAACAGAAGAAATTCTCCAGAATCGTTAGTACTTTATTTCAACGAATTGTCTTGCAAACCTACAATTTAAATTAAAAGTGTGAATGAAATGGTAATTGATTTGTTGGCTTAATATTTGCACGGTATATTTAACTTTCATTCTTATTAACGTTCTTCTTGACATGTCTTTTCGTTATGTGTCCCGGGAATGTTCTTCCGCGAGGAACCTGTCTTATGTCTTTTTTGTATGCTGCACAAATAGGTGTTCATGTGGCAACACTTTTAAAAACCTCGCCCGCTAAAGTATAGGTATAACAGTTGTCCATTTCTGATGCACTTCATAACATGAGGAACATCATAAAGAGGAACAATTGAATCACTGCTAACGCTAAGTACTGCACCTGATAAAATATCTTTGTGTTGTTGTAAATGTGTAGTTTAAAAAAATACCTTTTCTGAAATTGGTTGGGTTTGGTTTTAGTAAGTGAAATGGCACTGGTTACATTTTTACACACTTATATTACACAATTAAAATAACAGAATACAAATTAGGTTACAAAAGGTAATTATTCTTAACTTATTTGAGGTTGCTCTTAATTTGTTGTTTTGGCTGTTGCTGGTTTGAGAGCCATATTAGTGATTTAACCAGCAACAGAACGTTCTAATCTTTTTAATATAAAACAAAAAGAGCAAATCGAAATAATATTTAATAACAATACATAAAGGAAATGAATGAATATAGACCAGGGTAGATAATTTTAGAAACATAAAAAAATTAAAGTAGAATGAAACCTATTGGAAATGGAAGGGAATACTACTAAAATGAAAGGAAAAATAAATTACGGGCGATCTGAGGTTGGGAAGGGGTAGGGGGTGAGGTTTTAAGGGTAAAAATCGGTAAATCTTGATTTCCGGCAAAACTACAAGTCCTATCGAAAAAAGTTAAATCGCAAAGTTGTAGATAATAAAAAGATCTACAACTTTTGTATCTACACTTTTTCTCCATAACCTCAAAATTCATGTAAAAAATCCAAAAAACCACATTTTTGATTTTTTATTTTTATCTTTTACAAAAAAATTTTTTTTTTCATGATATTTGGTGAAAACTTACCTCTTTATGTCCCAAACACACTAGAATTTTGAAGATTTAAAATATTAATTTTTTCACCCTATTTTGACTCGATATCGAAAAAGCACCCTAATTTTCAATCGAAAATTCTCACGTCAAAATATCTGATTTTTCAAAAAAGTCGGTGGGCTTTTTGTTCGTTGAAATCTCTGTTTTCTGATGGTGTAAAAAAAATATACATTACTATGGAAAAATTTTTCAGAAAAAGCAAAAAAACGAAAAATACTAAAATTCGAATTTTTTTTTTAATCTATATGTACAATTTTGAGGTATTCATTAAAATTTTTACTTTAATTACTCGAAAAACGTTAGGTTCCATGTTAGATTAATAAACAAAAAAATTACAAACCAATTAAACATAAATATCGCAAAAAACATAGTTGTTGTAAATATTAAAAATACGATTTAAAGGGGATTTTATTAAAAAAATGTGACTACTGCTATTTTTTTCAGTAATAAAAGTTGATTTATTAAATTTTCATTACATTTATGTATTAGAAAATCTCATTAGATAGAAATATACACGTAAATCGTACTATTGAGTAGAGATTTTTTTTAATGATTACACTATACATTATATTATTTCTAAAAGCATTAATCTTTGTATTTATCAAAACATAGTATTCAATTCGAATCACTTATTCATCAGTTTCTGTCTTTTTGATGGTATTTCTTGATCGTTAGATTCGACAGGCCTTTCTGATTCTAGTAGATCTTCGACATCTTCAAGACCATCACCTCGTCTTCGTCTCTAACATTATTTTCGGTCTGCATTGGTTCTTCATCCGCAATTTCATCTGAATCATTAACTTCCTCGTAGATTTTTTTCTCCACATTGGCGCATTGTTCAGAACCATCACAATTTGAGCATAAATTTGTGCATTTTAAACCATGTTTTCGGCAGCCACATTTTAAACTATTACATCCAGTTTCACAGCTGCAGCAAATAGTTTTCAGCAATTTTTCCGGAATTAATTCCATTTCTGTAAATTTGGGCATAATTCCATGTTGATGTTGCTTCCAGCCCCAATCTGTTGCTGTCAATTCATTACCCAGCCACGTTTGAAGCTGATAATATGCCCTGTAACAATGTTGTTCTGCTGCACCTTCTGTGGCTGGGAGATTTGCCAATATGAAAGATGATTTAATTTTTGCTAATTGATATTTTTGAAATCTTAATTGATTCAGTGATATATTATCCTTTTTACATTTATAAATAGATTTAATTAATTTCAATCCATTTTTTTTATATCTTCTTTGTTTACATCTTTTTTAAAAAAAATATTAGCCAAATTTGACAAATTTTGATTGTCTAATAATGAATTTACGATAGTTTTCTTTCCTTTTCCGGCAAATCCAGATGTTGTGTCGCAACCAGAAAAACAATGCAGAAATGCAACGATGTTTTTGACGGATTCACATTTGAAACTATTAGACGTGAAAAAAAGATCTTTTATATTTCCAGAACCGGGCTTGAGAAAATAAATTTTATGATTATTAGAATTTAACTGATTCAAAAGGACCAAAAGATAATATCTTGTCCTACAACAATGACAGTTTTATTAGTATCTTTGGCAATTTCTATCGAGGTCTTAATAATGTCAGCATCAGCATCTTCTTTAGCTTGTTTACAGGAAAATCCTTTTGACTGTAATACTTGCATTAATGATTTTATTATTTTGTCTTTGTTTTTCTCATTAGATAAAAATTTTTCTTGCAAAAATGATATTTTTGTATGGTTTTGATAATTCAACTCTGGAATATTGTCTGACGTCTTTCTACGACTACGTTCTCCTTTTTTAGTTGAATGAACTGCTGGTACTGTTGACACAGTAATTGATTTTTCAATTTCATGGCACCCATCAAAAACTGTACAGCTGTCTGCTGCGTAATGTTTTTCTACATAGCGTAAATATATATTCATGATCTCTTCCACCGTTTCATTTTTCTGCCAAATTACTTAGTGTAGTAAAAATCCACCGTCGACGACATGCACAATGCCATCAAAATGCGTTGGTCTATTCGTACTCACAAATAATTCGTAGAGCTGAGATTTAACGTTTTTTCTGAAGCCATTTTCGGTAAAAAGAGATAATGGAAACAATGCAAGCTCGTATTGTAAATAAGTTTCCATATCTTTTTTACTGTCGATCGTTAGAGATATTCTTTGAAATATCAATAACGGATCAATTGCTATAATATCTCCGTTTACTTTAACAGAAGATTGGACCGTTTTTAGAGACAAGACTTCACTCAGGTATATAGGTATAATTTTAAAATAGCAATAAATAGGCATCTGGTTGAGTATGGACCTATGGATCTATATAAGCTTGGGGTTTGCTTATCTGCGATGTTGACGGTTTCCAATTCTCAGAATGCTTGATTGCATCTAACTCCTTTGATAGCTATAGATTGCGCCAAAACTTCTCGAAGGACCTTTTTGTTATTAAATAATTAATAACAATTTTTTATTTTCTTTAAATCAAATAGCAGCGAAACACTAGTATTTTACATAAAAACATTTATTATACAAATACACTTGACGAATTACAATAATTGAAAATTAAATGAATAATTATATGTATCAATGTTACTGTGATACAATTCACTATTAAATTTTATTATGATTATTAAACTGTTGAAAGTTGGAGTTGATAATTTAGATGTTTACTGTTCTAGATGATAGCTAATAATGAATATTTAAATAGTGTTTTATCAGTACATTGGTACAAAGAATGCATTTGGAAGGCCAGCTGTGTGTCCTTGGTACGGGCTTGCAAACTAGAATACAATGCCATGGCATCAACGACAATAACTTGTTAATTTATTCAATAAGAAAGCAAGATAAAATGTTTGATTAAACAAATAATTATTACAAAACTAAAAAACTAAAAAATATTATATTCTAAATGAAATACATTAAATAATGCGAAATATCTATATAGCAATATAGGCTGTGCATGCATTCTTTAACATACTCCCGCGCGTTGAAAATTGGAAGAGTCATCTTGGTTTTTAACTAACATTCTATGGGTAGCGGAGCGAGATGTCGCACTAGACGCCTTATTTCTCCCTTAGCTGTCTTGACAGTATCATCTCCAATGCTTAATTTTACTATTCTACCCAGCATCCATTGTGATGGAGGAAGATTTGGCTCCTTGACTAGGACCAAAGATCCTTGCTGTGGTACAACACCCTTTGACGCCTTCCACTTCACGAGCTGATTGCAGTGTCCTAGGTAGTCGCTTGACCATCTTTTCCAAAAACTTTGAATACAGTCTTGAAACTGTGAGAAGCGCTGCATTCGGCTTAATTTGATTGGAGCATCCTCTGAAGGAGCAATACTCGTGATCTGCCGTCCTATTAAGAGGTGTCCAGGCGTGATGGGAATAAGGTCATTGGGATCATTGGAAGCGGGATAAAGAGGACGAGAATTTAGTATTGCCTCTATTTGAGTTAACAGGGTATAGGTGTCTTCAAATGTAAAGTGGTTGTTTTGCATGACACGTTTGAGATGTGATTTGGTTGACTTAATGTTACTTTCCCATAAGCCACCCCAACTGGGTGAATATGGTGGGATAAACTTCCAAGTAATAGTTAAATCGGAAGCTACTGTTTGGATCGTTCTTTCACTATCATCATCAGCTAAAAATTTGCCCAAGGCCCGGCTAGCTCCCACAAAGTTCGTTCCATTGTCAGAATAAATAGTGGTGGGTTTGCCTCTACGCGATATGAATCTGTTTAAAGCAGCCAAAAAACACTGAGTTGTAAGTTCAGTGACCAACTCCAAATGTATGGCTTTAGTTGCAAAACAGATAAATAAACAAATGTAGGATTTGATTAACCTACTACCTCTACCATATTTATTTCGGACCATGATAGGGCCAGCATAATCAATTCCGGTGTCTTTAAATGGGAAATCTAGGGATACTCTTGCGAAAGGAAGAGAACCCATTTGTGGTGATGGAAAGCGTGGTCTTTGTTTAAAACATGTCACACATCGATGCACGATAGTTTTTGATAAGGATATGCCTTTAATGGGCCAATATTGGTCCCTTACACTAAATAATAACTTTTGAGGGCCTGGATGTAGTAATCTCAGGTGCTCCCTTTCCATTATCAAAGTTGTCAGTTTGTGTTTATTATGTAAGACAATGGGATGTTTCTTGTGAAATTCAAAATTCGAATGTTTTAATCTGCCACCCACTCTGATGATGCCATCATCGTCAAGAAATGGGTTAAGACAGAGTAATGAGCTTTTTGCATCTAAAGGCACGTTACGCTTTAGAGCTTTAATTTCAGATGCGAAACATTCCACTTGTGCTAGTTTGATGAGTGATTGCATAGAAGCTTGCAATTCTGTGACTGATAAAATGCCATTAATTCTAGTTTGTTTATTTCTGGAATTGCGAATGAAACGTAAACAGTATGCGGTGACTCTATTAAGAGTTCTTAAATTTGAAAATTTGTCGAATATAAAATTTGATTTCATGGTGGAAAAATTCGCTAATATAATTGATTTAGTTTCTGGTAAAAAATTTACGGTGCAATTGCTTTCAGGCCATGCGATCTCTGATTGAGATAGCCAGTCTGGACCTTGCCACCAGAAATCATAATCAACTATATTACTTGCAGGAATACCTCGTGAAATCAAATCTGCTGGGTTATGTTCTGTACGAATGTGACGCCATTGTGAAATAGAATTCATGTTTGTTTGGATTTCAGAAACGCGATTAGCTACAAATGTTTTCAGTGTACTAGGTATGCATTTGAGCCATGCCAGCACAATGACTGAATCTGACCAAAGAATTATATTGTTTATCGGTAATGAAATTATAGCCAGTAATTTCTTTGTCATTCGTGACAATAATAATGCTGCGCATAATTCTAAACACGGAATGGTTAACGTTTTCAAAGGTGAGACCTTAGATTTTGAGTGTAATAAAGTAGTTTTGGATTGGTTATTGTGGTTGGTACTTTTAAAATAAATACAAGCACCATATGCACGTTCTGACGCGTCACAAAAACCATGAATTTCAATTGTTTTGAAGTTCTTGATTAACAATTTTCGTGGTATGGATACGTTGTTTAAGCTTGGTAATTGTTTTATTAAAGAAACCCATGTTTTTACTAAATGATCTGGAATTTGATCGCCCCAGTGTAGATTTGCTAGCCATAATTGTTGTATCATTAGCTTAAACGGTATGACGCAGGGTGATAATAATCCAAGCGGATCAAATATTTTAGCAATGAACAGTAGATAAGTTATAGGGATCCTGGGCCAACCGGAAGGATGACACCTTAGTTATCTTGTCATTATCTTGTCATGTAGATAACCGTAAGGATGACACCCTCTTATCAGTTGTGGTTATCTTGTCATTATCTTGTCATGTAGGTCAAGGTCACCCCGCAGGGGTGGGGTTAAGGGGGGTGTTGTTGAAGGGTGTTTGTTGTCAGGGGTGGTCAAGGGTGTTGGTGTTGTCAGGGTGGGTGGTCAAGGGGGGTTGTTCAGGTGTGTGTGTGGGGTAGGTCAGTTATCAGCAGCAGCAGGTGTGTGTGTGTCAGGTGTATGGGTGGGGTAGGTGTCTGTCTGTCTGTGTGTGTGGTAGGTGTGGGGTTGGTCAGAGGGTTGTGTCGTGGGGGGTCAGGTGTGTGTGTGTGTGTGTGTGTGTGTGTAAAAAAGTCTGTATTACGAATTGTTTACTAACATTTTGACAACTACTGGTTGTTTGGTTGAAATGAAAGAATTTTATTAACATGTAAATATTGTGCCACCTAGGATGGCTTAGTTGGTTAAGTTGTGTTAAAAAAAAAAAAAAATATTCTATAACACCCTATTCGCGCTTCGAGTTCGATTCTCGTGAGAACAACATCAAAGGTAAAATTTCTCGCGAACAACATAGAACGGTATAAATCACACAGGTAAAAAAAATAAAAAATAAAATCAATGCAGAATGGAACAACATAGAACGGAATAAAATCATAGGTAAAAAAAAAAAAAATAAAAACATATAATTTGAAATAAAACACTTTTTTGTTGTTAAAAAAAACTAGGATAATTTTTGTTTTATTGTAAATAGTAAAAAAAAAAAAATACATTATATATATATATATATATATGATTAGAAAAAAGGACTTTAAAAAATATGGATTATTACATATATTTCCTTTTTTTTGCCGCATTGGTGGTTGTGGTGGTGTCGGTAGTTGTGCTGGTAGTGGCGCTTGTAGTGGTGATATCTCTTCCCAATGCTCTGTGTAATCTTGGGCTATATTGACCACCCACAATATACCCCATGTACTGTACCAGGCGATTATTAATATATAGAGGCGGTGGGGGTATATATCTGGGATACCCCCAGTGACTGCACTCGTCCGCCAGTGTTTCTATTATCTCGTCTAATTTATCCTCTGCTGGTCTTAGATTTGCCATTTTTTTTTACTTTTTGTACAATGCTTATAGAGAAACAATTGTGAAGTGTTATAGACCAAACCAGAACCTTATATATATAGTGTGATGGTATATATATATATATATATATATATATATATATATATACATATGTTTATTATGTAAGATTAATGGAATTTTTTTCCCCCCCACTATCCCTTTTAATCATCTACTAATTTGAAAAATAATTAATATAAAGTTCACACGACTGCAGCTGCATATTGTGGTTTTGCATGTAAAAAAAGGAAACCAATAAGTAAAAAAAATCAAAAAAATTCCATGACGACGGGGTTGTGGTTTTTTGTAAACGATACTATTAATAAACAACACAAATAATTCTCACGATGACATTATTGTTTTTGGTGATAAACTGATTAAACTGATTGCGGTTTGGAATGTTGAATTGTAAAGGAAACAATTAAGAAACGATTTTTATGAGAAAAAAATTAGACGACGTTTTGTGGTTTTTTTGTTTCTTTGGGAAATGTATTAATTAATTTATAAAAAAATATAATTTTTCTCAAAGGAAGTAGCATTGTGGTTTTCCTATGAACTGATATATATTTGAAGCCCTTCCATAGTGTAAAAAAAATTATTTTTTAACATCTAATTAAAATTGAAATTATTGTATATTTGTGGTTTAGATAATATGACTTCCTAAAAAAATGTATCTTGCGTAGGAGTAGGTAAGTAATATATATTGAATTTGTACATATAATTAATTCATTTCATTTAAAAAACTGCTCGAAGTACTTTGAGTTTTTTTGTGTAATAAGTGTTTGAAGAAAAAAATAAATCTCAAAATGCAAAGGTTGGAGATTAACAACGGTGTGGAACAACCCCATATTGATGACTACAGCCAGATGACTATCAGACAGGAACCACATAGTGAGGAGGAACAACCCCTTGACTACAGCCAGATGGTTATCAAGCAGGAACCGCAGAGTGATGTTGATTATGATGATGATGAAATTAGGACAGTCATTTTAGATCGTGACAACAACTACAACGCCGACGGCAATGACATTGAGTCAAGAATGTCTCAACAACAACAGCGGCAAAGGCAAGAAGAACTAGATCGTGACAACTACAACGTCGAGGACAATGACATTAGGTCAAGAATGTCTCAACAACAACGGTGGCAAGAAGAACAACAGCACCGACACCAACTAATGCAACTACTGCAACAACAACAACAACGACAACGACAACAACAACAACAACAACGTCAACAACAACTACAAGAACGTCAACAACGACTACAACAACAACAACAACAACTACAATGGCAATATGAAGGTTCTAATGCACGACAACGACAAAGACAGCGGCAATATGCAACTGCTGTAGCTGCATATACTGCGTCTTCAAGAGCTAGAACTTTCGTTCCAAGAGCAAGGTTTCACATACCATCTCCAACGATGATTACAGTTGAGGCATCTAGAAACATAGTTAGCCACCCTTACATACCCAATATTACATTGACCGGTACAGACAATAAAATGTCACTTCAGCATGTGACAAAGCTAACGGACGCATTCATTGAAAGAATAGCCGATCACACTTCGTATTGGGGTCGTCGTTTCTTTATCCCGGCACCACCATTGTTTCTAGGTGATATGTTTATCACCTATCACCGTTATTATAACGGTGAGGGCAAATATTCACCTGAACTACACAAGCGTCTAGGGCGAGATTAATTAAAAAAAGGTATGCTATATTATAAAAAATTTTTTCCCTTACATATTTAACATATATATGAAACTTAAATCTTTTTCTTTTTGTTGCAGGAGGTGTTTTTTTTGTCTTATATATTTTATTTTATCTTTTTAATTATGTTTATGTTTAATAGTTTTATTTTATCTTTCAATTATGTATATTAGTTTTATTTTATCTTTCAATTATGTTTATGTATAATAATAATAATAATAATAATAATTTTGTTGTTTTTTTTTATATATATACTCATAATTATTAAATTGAAAATCAAAGATACAATGTCAGTCGATAAGTTTGGTCGATATTATTATGAATCTAATAAATATGGTGAAGGGAAAAAATGTCATGGTCTGCCTGGCATTGGATTTGTTTTAACGGATGATAATAATTATGATATGGAATCGAGGCGATTAGTGAATTTAAGTGAACCGAGTGATGAAAATGATGCAACTACAAAAAAATATGTTGATGGAATAATAGAGAACAAAGTAATGGTTAAAGTAGAGGGTTTAATACAGAATTTTTCTAGTGCACATCTGACAAAAGTTGAGGGTTTTATAAATAGTAATTTAAATGAACAAAATACAAGAAATGCTAAATATAATAATGATATTGTCATATTAAATAGCAAATTAAATAATAGTACAGCGGCTTTAGATAATAAAATTAAACAGATAGTTGATGTTATACCGGTAATTATAGATTCAAAAATATCTGGAGCTATAAATAACAAACTTAAAACGGACCTTGATAAAATAATAGAGAAAGCTGAAACAAAATATGTTTCAGACCAAGTTAGTGCAATTGATAATAAAATTATAAAGGACCGACAAATGAATTGACATATTTGAGAAAGCTGTAACAAAATTAATTTTTGGATAAAATTGAAAAATAAAAACACATAAGTTCGATAATGTTAATTTTTTTTTTATTAATTAATTATACATAAGTTAGATAATATTAATTAATTTTTTACTTGAATTAGATGTAAATGTGAATCTGAAAAAAATAAACATATCAGTACTTGATATTATTTATATATAATATTTTTTTTAATTCAACACATACCTAAATATCTATGTCCGTTTCATATCCATCATCGTCATACATTAGGGGTGGTACAATTTCTGCTGCAACATTCGTATGTTCAAGATATACACTATTGGCATAACAATGTCCATTTCGCACATGAAATTTGTAATACCCATAAGCATTACCATTCTCCTCATAATATATGCGCACAGTAAAATATGATAAAATAGGGTCAATATTTAGTACATTTAGTAGGACGACACCACTAGCTAGATTATTTAACTTAATAAGACACCCCATACGTCCATTATGATATCTTAAACCATATATATATGGTTCATTAATTGTTGTTGCACTAATATTAATTAATGGTTTTAACTCAACACTTATAAAACGTATGCGTCCACTGCGTCCAGACATTGTTCTTTTTTTAATGTGTGTTTCAACGAAATATGTACACAGTAAAATTATCAGTTCCTGTTGTACCCCACTAGTCCCTCACCATCACTCCCCCCTCCTCAACATAAGATGTTTAAGTTTTTTTGTTTTTTTACACCAGTTGTCTATATATACATATACATATATTCATATATATTGGGCAGAAAATCTAAAACATAAATTAGTAATAGTACTACTATCACACAAATCGTTTGAAAAAATTAAAAATGCCACCACAATGGGAAGATATTTGTACAGCATTCAAAATGCGTGTATTTTGTGGAAAATTAGTAAATGTGAACCATATAGTTGATCCACTAATATTTATGGAACAGTGCAAAGTTCCACTAATGAATAAAATTGTTGGTTTCTTGTCATCTAATAATCATGTGTTTAAAATTCAGTGTCAACTAGTGTGTGAATATTTTGTTCATAAGAATGGCGAAGAGATTATTAGTACAATAGCGCATAATACTAAGATGATTTCTTTAACACTAAGTGATAATCCAAATGTATGGTTTAGTGAAAATATTATTTCAAGTATAAAGGTGCGATTAGATGAATTTCAAGAGCGTGATAGCGGGAAGTCATTAAATAGTGTACTATACCTGCAGGTGAACATTAATAAACATAATCCGTTGCATGGAAGTTCCTATCTTCCATTACCACCATCTATAAGTTTTAAAAAAGCTGTGATAAATGTTCAAAATATGGACGACAGGTGTTTTTTGTGGGCTATTATTTCGGCGTTGTATCCATCTAAGAATCATCCTGAAAGAGTTTCAAATTATAAAAAAATCAATCAAAATGAAGTATTCAACCTAAATAATGTAGTATTTCCAATGCAATTGAATAATATATCTAAATTCGAATTACAAAATAATATTTCAGTTAATGTCTATGGTCTAGAATTAAATAATAAGCATGTTTGGAATGTAATTGGGCCATTGCATTACACAAAATATAAAAATGCATATAATAAACATGTTAATTTATTATATATAAAGAGTGGTAAGAAGGGGCACTATTGTTGGATAACGGACTTAGGTAAACTTATAGGAAGTCAACTTTCTAAGGCAAATGTTAAGAAACATATTTGCGATCGCTGTTTACAATATTTCTATAATGCAAATAAGTTTCAGTGCCATATAGAGGATTGTAATAAAGTTGATAATGCGGTTAAAATTGAAATGCCTGTGGGAGATGAAAAGTGGTTAAAATTTAAAAACTATATGAGAAAGGAGAAACACCCTTTTGTTATTTATGCAGACTTTGAATGTTTAACCCTACCCATTGATACTTGTGCACAAGATTCTAGTAGATCATACAGTAATAACTACCAAAAACACATTCCGTGTGCCGCTGGCATTCAATTGGTGTGCTCATATGATAATACAATATCATTTTTCCAGTCATATTGCGGTAAAGATGTTATAAATTGGTTTTTACAACAACTCAAAATAATT
Organism: Panorpa germanica; assembly: GCA_963678705.1. Taxonomy (NCBI): domain Eukaryota; kingdom Metazoa; phylum Arthropoda; class Insecta; order Mecoptera; family Panorpidae; genus Panorpa; species Panorpa germanica. Next base: position 6,432,267 of record OY783205.1, read on the forward strand.
ATAAAAGATATTGAGGTACTTTATGCAAATATCAAACCTATACAAATGACGGATGCCGATTGGTTGGATTTTAATAATTCCATTACCTGTCACATATGTGAAAAACATTTTAACTTAGCAGATGACAATTTTAAAAAAGTGCGCGATCATTGTCACTTATCTGGTCAATACCGTGGCAGTGCACATTATACATGTAATTTAAATTATCAACAACCAAATTATATTCCTGTTTTTTTGCATTGCTTAAGCGGCTATGATAGTCATCTTTTTATACGTGATTTGGGAATAGATGATGGGCAAATTGATATTATACCATCAAATGAGCAAAAATATATATCATTTAGTAAGACAATTGGTAAATTTAAATTGCGATTTTTAGACTCGTTTAAGTTCATGAACGGGAGCCTAGAAAAACTAGCTAGTTATATGGATGTATCAAATTTTACATTATTGAGAAAATGTTTTCCCTCACCAAACGATGATGATAAATTTAATTTAATGATTAAAAAAGGTATTTTTCCTTATGACTACTTTAATTCATGGGATTCCTTTGACGAAATTAATTTACCATTAAAAGAAAATTTCTATTCCAAGTTAAAAGATGAACATATTTCCAGTGCTGATTATAACCATGCCAAAGATGTATGGCAAAAGTTTAAAATACAAAATCTTGGTGAATACATGATGCTTTATTTGAAATCGGATGTACTGTTGTTAAGCGACATTTTTGAGAATTTCAGAAATGTTTGCTTAAAATCATATTCATTGGATCCCGTACATTATTTTACAGTGTCAGGATACACCTGGGATTGTATGCTAAAAATAACCAATATAAGGCTAGAGCTGTTAACTGATATTGATATGCTGTTATTTTTTGAGCGTGGCATTAGAGGTGGTATTACCCAGGCTATAAAACGTTATTCATGTGCGAATAACCCATATCTGTCTAATTTTGATGTGAATAAGCCAGAAAAATATATAATGTACTATGATGCATGTAATTTGTATGGCTGGGCTATGACGCAATGTTTACCATATGGTAATTTCCGGTGGTTAACAAGTTCTGAAATAGAACAGCTTGATATATTAGCTATTTTAGATAATGATTCCAATGGGTATGTGTTTGAAGTAGATTTGGAATACCCTAGGGAGTTACATGATATGCACAAAGATTTTTCATTATGCACAGAGAAAATGAACCCACCCGGAACTAATAAAAGCAATATAAAACTTATGACTACCTTAACTAATAAATATAAGTATATAATTCATTCTATGAACTTAAAACAATGTGTTACTTTGGGATTAAGAATTATTAAAATTCATAGGGCTATAGTATTTTCACAATCATTTTGGCTAAAAAAATATATCGATTTAAATACGGATTTTAGGAAATTATCCAAAAATGATTTTGATAAAAAATTTTATAAGTTAATGAATTGCGCCATTTTTGGCAAATCGATGGAAAATATTAGAAAATATAGAAATATCAAATTGTGCACTAGGTGGGAGGGTCGATGTGGAGCACAGAATTTGATTTGTAGACCCAATTTTAAGAAACTAAGTATTTTTGCGGAAAATCTTATATCTGTTGAATTGAATAAATCATCAATTAAATTTAATAAACCCATATATATTGGAATGTGTATTTTAGACATTTCCAAACACTTAATGTATGACTTTTACTACAATTATATACAGAAGACATATAAAGAGGTTACACTGATGTATATGGATACGGATTCTATGATTTTGGAAATAATCAATCAAAATCCATATGAACAAATGAAACGGGATATTGCAAAATTTGATACATCTGATTATGCACTAGATAACATATTCAATATACCGCAAGCAAATAAAAAGGTTGTTGGCCTAATGAAGGATGAGGCGAATGGTAAAATCATAAAGGAATTTATTGCTTTGCGTGCTAAAATGTATAGCATCAAAATTGAGGGTGTAAATAAACTTATTGCCAAGGCAAAGGGTGTATCAAATGTTGTTGTAGGTCGCCTTTCTTTTGATGATTACAAGGACTCACTATTCAATAATAATTTAAATTATAAATGCCAAAATGCAATTAGGTCTAAGGACCATAACTTATACACAATAGAGCAAAACAAACTAGTCTTAAGTGCTAATGATGACAAAAGGTTTATATTAGTTAATAAGATAAATACATTGCCATATGGCCATTATAGAATAAATGATCTGATAAATGAGTGATATATATATATATATATATATATGTGAAATAAAAAGAAATATATTTAATTTAAATCTGTTTTATTTATCCATGAATTATGTTTATTTTCAAAACCCAACCATTTTACAAATACTTTATTTTTATTTGTTTTTAAAATCTTCTCCACCAAATATACATCAGTATATTTTGCTTTTTGCAATTCCTTTTCATAAAAGCCCCCCTCAATATTTTGGCCGGTTGTGTCCTCCAATTTATAGGTTACCGGATTTGTTCTACACACCTTTTTAATAATAAATATTTCTGTTGACCAATTTGGTTCATAGCCTTTGCTAAAGAGACTCTTCACTTTGCTAATGCGTACAGAATCACCAATACGATATTTTGATATTCCTGCAATTTTAATGTGATTATAAATAGTGTTAAGTAATTTTTTTTCGACTTTTTTCGATGTCACATCAATTGGTTTCATTTTTATTGTAGAATGTTTTGTATTATTATAAGTTTGTAATAAGTCCTCTAATATATTTATCCATTTATGTGATCCTTGATAGCTAAATTTTTTCCACATATTAGTTTTCAGGGTCCTGTTAAATCTTTCGCATACACTGGCCTTCATTATTGAATATGTAGAATAATGTTTTATATTATATTTTTTCATAATTTTATTAAAAGTTGCATTATAAAATTCCTTTCCATTGTCTGTTTGCAAAAATTTCGGTATACGGCCTCCATCCAAGATATTAATAAAAGCATTTGTAACATCATTACCAGTTTTTGTTTTTATGGCTTTAGCCCATGCATATTTTGAGAAAACATCTATTACGGTAAGCATATATTTATAACCTTTATTTTCAGATGCATAAGGTATCATTTCAACCAAATCACATTGCCATAGGTCATCAATACCTTTTGTTATTACTCGTCTACGTGCATATTTTTTATACGCTGGTTTATGGATTTCTTCAACTATTTGTAATTTTATATCTTTTTTTTTATTATTATTGGTCATTATTGATATTTATTTATTCAATTATATGTGATTCTCTTAACTCTTCAATGATAGATATAATTTCATTATCATGACCTGTATGACCAGCCTGTTTTGAGCCTAATAATAATCTTAAACGTTCAACTAATTCATTAGCATCATTCCAATAAATATACTCATTATTTTTATTCGATACTATTTTATGTGATGGTGATATTAATCCTTCACCTTTTGTTTTTAAATTAAGGGCTGGTTTAATTATCTGTACGTATTTCCATCCCGCATTACCACTTATTTGACCATTAGGATCATAACTACGTCTATATGCGTTTGTATCTTTAATGATATTGATAAAATTTTCCTTATCTTCTTCCGTATAACCTAGTGGTTTTTTCAATTGTAATAGTTGATATAGGCCTTCTGTTCCAGCATACAATTTACTATTAATGACTATATTATTATTTTCGATTGTTATTGGCGTTTTACCAATAAAGAATTTATTGTCACCACCTATAGTAATTCCATATATTTTATCTTCAATAGGTTGATTTATTAAATATCTAAATGCGATATCACCAATGGACTTAACACTATTGGCATCAACTAAATGTGGTTCATTATTTTTATATGATGACAACTTCTTATCATCATATTCATCATCATCATCAATATTTTCTTTTTTTTTTTTTTTTTTTAATGCATTATGTTGTGATTTTATCTCTACAAGTGGTTCTGTTATAGGCTTAAATATTTTTTCCAAATCTTTTTGCTCTTCATAATCACTATATTTTAGAGCTTTATATTTTGAACGAATTATTTTACTCTTTGCAATAATATCTTTTAATATGTCATTATTATTATTAAACATATTTTCGAGTTGTTTTCTTTTTGTATATATATATATATATATATATATATATGTAAGCAGATAGCTAGACAAAAGTTATCATTCAACTAAACGATTTACTACTAAATATTCTATTATATATATAATTACAGTTTCAAGAAATTATCAAATCCATTTCTATATCGTCCGTTAGCGATATCGCTATCCTTATCAATGACCACATATCCATATTTATTTTTCCAACATTCTGAACAGAACTCTTTAAAGGTTAAAAATGACATATCTGTATTTACATGATCATTATAAATATGCTTAAGATTCATTTCGTCCATTTTAAATAATATTATAAAATTTGCATTATCTCTGATTAAATGTTTTGGTATATGGGCATAGGTTTGACAAAGATAAAAGGAATCAACTAGGGAATGACGTCCCATTGAGAAATAATTACGCATACAATCTTGTTTATCAGTAATTACATCATCAAAGATAAATACAGAATTTGGTTTTGCATCATTGGACTTAATAATATCAATGTTACTGTCATAACAAAAATAGCCTATTTCTTTCACATGTGATAACACTTTTTTTAAAAAAATATATTTTGGTTGATATAATGATTTGGAATAGAGATATATATTTCTAAATTTTAAACCATTTTTTTCAAATAAAAGAGCCAACATGATATTAGTTTTTCCAGAATTCGATGGCCCACATATAATACATCTTATACTATTTGGTAGTAAATCGCCATGTTTTTTCACTTTCTTTTTTTTATCATTTTCATCTAAATTATCTAGATTTGCAATATGCAAATGTTTTTTTTGCTTTATAAATTTCATTGTATATATATATATGCACGTGTTACTTATATATTACATCATTTAATGCTTAGACACCAATGATCATATACCATGGTGAGGGCTTATTAAATAGGGCCATAAATTCATTGCCTATAGAATTACATATGCCCGGTTATAATTTTTGTGGTCCAGGAACAAAGTTAAAAAAACGTCTGTTACGCGGTGACAATGGAATTAATGATTTAGATAATGCATGTAAAGAGCATGATATTTCTTATTCTAAATCGAAAAGTGATTTAAAGTTAAGACATCACGCGGACAAGATATTGCAGGAAAAAGCTTGGTCAAGAGTTGTATCCAAAGACGCCTCTATTAAGGAAAAAGCGGCTGCTTGGACAGTTACTAATGCAATGAAAATCAAACAGAAATTAGGTATGGGCATCAAGAGAAAAAACAAGAAAAAAATTAACATGAAATTGGAAACAAATCATAATACGTTTAGGAAGGCTATAAGAAGCGCTAGTGCGGCAATAAAAAAATCGAAAATAAAAAATACAAGTACTGCAATAAAAGTTGCATTGAAAGCTGCAAAAAAAATCATTAAAGGAAAAAAACCGAATATTAAGTCACGAATTATACCAATTCCTAAAACAGGTGGAATTCTTCCCTTTCTAATACCATTATTCGCGGGATTATCAGCCGCGGGGGCCCTAGCGGGTGGTGCTGCTGGCATAACAAAGGCTGTTACAAGCGCTAATGCGGCAAAGAAAAAATTACATGAATCAGAGAGACATAATAAGATGATGGAGGCCATCGCATTGGGTAAAATGGATGGTAAAGGTCTTTACTTAAAACCTTATAGAAAAGGTTTGGGCCTTTACTTATCACCACCACCGACAACAAAAAACTATTAAAAATATCAGTTAAAGATTTACCTAAGAGGGCTTTAACTGATATTGATTTAAATAAATATGCAAAAAAAATCCCCTATTTTAGAGGTATTTTCATGCGTAATTCATTACCAAAGCATCCATATGAAAATGAATGTGCCATAATAAATTTAGATAATAAAACGGGCCCTGGAACGCATTGGGTTGCATACAGAAAATTCAAATCGAATATTGAATATTTCGATAGTTTTGGTAACCTGGGGCCACCTAAGGAATTGCTCGAATATTTTCTACAAAGAAATTTAAATAAAAACAAAATAATTTATAATTATAAAAAATTTCAAAATTATAATACATATAATTGTGGACATTTATGCCTAAAGTTTTTAATAAATACTATGAAATAAGATTCTTTTTATTCATTATCAATTATGTCCTCGACCTTTACACTTAGTGGTAATACATCCATATTAAGCACAAATTATTTTCCACCCATTGAATTGGATAGGAAATTTGAATATGTACTCGGATTAGTTGATTTACAAACATATAATTCAATACTGAATGTCCATGAGAAAAATAATCGATTTTATTACAATGATGAAGTTCTAATAATACCTGAAGGCTCCTATGAAATTGATGACATATATAAGTATATAAATAACACAATAAGTAAGAACAAGTCACTTAAATATTTTCTTACTATAAATGCCAATAATAATACGCTTAAATGTGAAATAATAAGTTCGTTGGTGATAAATTTTGAAAAGGAAAATAATATTGGTTCACTATTGGGTTTCAAAAAGAAAATATTGCAACCACATACAAATCATATATCCGATTTGCCCATAGATATTTTGGGTGTAAGTTCAATACAAATTGATTGTAATATTATAAGAAATTCTTATAGAAATAACCAACTGATACATATAATACATCAATTCTTTCCTGTTGTGCCGCCTGGTTATAAAATAGTGGAAATACCCTCCAATGTAATATATTTACCCGTAAATGTTCATACAATCAATAACATAACATTGAAACTTATTGATCAAAACGATAAGTTAATTAATTTTAGAGGTGAAAATATTACAATAAGACTGGAATTAAAGAAAATATCAAAAAATGGGTATTGATTTCAATATAAATACTGTAACAAACATAAACAGAATTAGTACGCTGCCTGTGGAGGATCAAGCCACATGTAAAAAAAAAAAGAAGAATAATTAAAAAAAATAATAATAAACTATCGGTTATTAATAAGCAATTTTTAATTGCACAAGGATTTAAATTGAAGGAAAAATAGAAAAAAATCATGAGTAATATTTTAAATATTAATCAAAAAGCCACATTTGATAATACAATTAAACGTGTGGAATGGCATAATTATATCCCATATGCGGCCACAAGCTATGATAACAATGATGAGATAAGAATTCCAATTCATTTTCAAGATATTTATACGTCACCATGGGACAGCTATATAACCATTGAGGGTAATTTGTTAACAAAAGACGGTGCTGCACTTCAATCGCATAACGCCAAATTATGCAACAATGGATTCGCATTTTTGTTTGATGAAATAAGATATGAATTGTTTGGAATTGAAGTTGATAAAGTTAAAAATGTAGGCATTACAACCACAATGAAGGGCTATGCTTCTTTAAATAGCACTGATAAGATTGGATATGCAATCGCTGGATGGGATAATAGTGCTTCAATTATAGATAAAAAAGGTTATTTCAGTGCATCTATACCATTGAAATTGCTCTTAGGCTTTGCAGAGGATTATAAATTTATGATAGTAAATGCTAAACAAGAACTAGTATTGATAAGATCTAGAAGTGATGCTAATGTTTACATATCTGAAACAGAATACAAAATTAATATAGCTAAAATTCAATGGCGTATAAAACATATACTTCCAAGTGATGAGGAAAGATTAGTATTATTAAATAAATTAAATAAAATGGATCCGATTGAAATATCGTTTAGAAGCTGGGACCTTTATGAATATCCTATGCTGCCAAATACTGATAAGCAATTGTGGACAATTAAAACAACAACCCAATTGGAGAAACCACGTTATATTATTTTAGCATTTCAAACAAAAAGACATAATTTGCATAATGCAAATACAAGTGCATTTGATCATTGTAATATAAGAAATGTAAAATTACATTTGAATTTAGAATATTATCCATATGAAAGTTTAAATATAAATTTTAGCAAAAATCAATACAATATTTTATATGAAATGTATCTACAATTTTCAACTTCATATTATCATAATAATAAATATAATCCATTTTTAACGTGGTCAGACTTTAAAAATACGGCACCATTAATAGTAATTGATTGTTCTAAACAAGATGATGCATTAAAACATGGAACTGTTGATATCAAATTAGAATTTGAATCTTCGGAAAACTTTCCACCGGATACTACTGCATTATGTCTTTGTCTTCACGATAAAGTATTAGAATATATTCCCTTGTCTGGAATAGTTAGACCCACTTATAAATAGCATTGTTTTTTAATATAGATTAGTATAACTTTGCTATTGCAAGAATGATGTTCTCCCGTTATATTATTATTATTTTATTTTTAAATGTATTCTTATATAGTCAGGAGTTAGATATTAAGCAATATTTATATGAATATGGCTATTTAGAATTTAATAATGAGAGTGAATTGCAATTAATTGGACCGGATAATATTAAATATTTGCAGGCATTAGCTTTATTTCAAGAAAATTTTAACATAAATAAAGATGATAATGCATTGAATGAAACTATAGCACTAATGAAGGCTCCAAGGTGTGGTGTATCAGATAGTGCAATGTTAAATCATGCTAATAAACTAAAATGGGATAATCATAATATCACATGGCATTTCCATCGAGCACCACCGAAACTATTACAACTCGCTCAATTAGCCTTTGATGTATGGTCTGAACATGCAAATATTAAATTTATACATAATTTTACTAATGTCAATATTCTATTAAGTTTTGGCACTAGGCGACATAATAATTTTCAACATTACAAACAAAGAAGTAAATGTAGTGCAATTTTCGATGGTCCTGGAGGCATTATAGCGCATGCTGATTTCCCTGAAAAAAATAACCTGTACAAAGAAATACATATAGATAATGATGAGACATGGAATATAGAAATAAAGCCAAATGAAGAGAAATTAAATTTATTACATGTATTGATTCATGAAATTGGTCATTCTATTGGTTTTCATCATACTCAGAATACCAATTCAATTATGTATCCAATTTATTCATATAGAAATGTTAGTTCAGAATTAGTATTAGATGAGGAAGATATAAACTCAATTAGTTCACTATATGGTAAAAAAAAAATTAAACGGGTATCAAATAATAGACCGCAAGAAACGACCACAGAAGAAGTGAGTACAGAATCTATTGCGGTTACAACAATATCAACCACAACACACTCTAAAGATAAACCAAATATATATCCAGATTTATGCAAAGTGAATAACTTAAATACATTTTTAATCATTAATGATATGCTCTATGTATTTTATAAAAGATATGTTTGGATCAAAGAACTTAATAATGAAAAATATAGTTCCGAACCTTTTCTGATCACCGATTGGCTAAAATTTTTACCTGAAAACTTTACAGAGATAACAGCCATTTATAGACGGCCCAATGGAAATATTGTAATAATTATAGAAGCAGAAACATATAATATAAAATTTCCATCTTTACAATTAGATAACATTGTAAAACCATATTCAAATAATATAAAAAATATACAGGGTATTGTTCACACAAATACCGGAAACACTTATCTGTTTTATGATAACACATACTATTTAACAATATCTGAATGTGAATATAGAACAATTGAATACGGTAGAATTGATAAAAAATTTATAGGTATACCATCTAATATTGATGGCGTATTCAAATATACAAATGGTAGAATATATTTTTTTAAAAATAATAATATCTATTATGAATATAATGAGTTTACAAATGCTATTGAAAAAGCCGGTGAATTTAGTCCTTCAATCTTTAATATAAATTGTCCAAACATATCAATTTTGCAACAATTACAAAATTTATTATCAAAATTAGCCGACTATAATTTTATTAATTAGGAGAAATAAAACAAAATTGTATTTTATTATACATATATATATATATATTAATAAAAAAAAAGATAATACATGAAATTATTGTGTTTTATTTACATCATAAAATAATATAGCATATAAATCTTGTTGTACAAAATTTGAATAATAAAAAAGCATTTCCATATAAGCTAAATTTATCAGTGTATTTGCTTTATCATTACTTTCATCATCTTCATTTATAGATTTATTTATAAAATCAAATGATTTTTCATTTGATAATACTGCTAGTCTCATTATTTTTAAATAATATTCATTAAAATTTAAACTACTTAAATGATTTATATGTCTGTTTAACATAGTGTTTATTTTTAAAATACATATAAAAATTTTCTTATTAAAACAAAATTCATTATTCATCCATGATATCATTAAATTCCTTTTATCTTTAATTAGACACGAATGAAATTCATGCTGGAGAAAAAGACACTACAATTTGCTTTTATTGTAATGGGGGATTAAAACTTTGGAAAGAAACCGATGTTCCATGGGAAGAACATGCATTACATTTTTATAATTGTGCATATGTTATATTGTTAAAAGGTAAATCATTTATAAAATACATAGCATCAGTGAAAAATAGAATACTTACACCTGAAGAAATTATTCGTATTAAGAAAAGTGTGCTTCCATCTCATCCTCGACCTGTATTTCAATCACATAACACCAATATAAATGAAAAATGTCATTTAAGAGATATTAAATTGTGTAATATTTGTTATTTTCAACAAAAAGAAATTGCCTTTATTGCATGTGGACACATTATTGCATGCATTAAATGTTCCGTATCCTTAAAAAAATGCCCAAAGTGTTATATGCCATACAATGGCTTAATGAAAATTTCCATTGTTTAACAAAAAAAAAAACCAAAAAAACCAAAAAAAAACAACTTTAAACCACACAAAGGAATGTGTTGATAAGATACCGTTTTTATTTAATTTTTAATTGGCATAAACCGCAAAAAAATATATATGTTTCCGTGGAAATTTCCATTGTTTAACAAAAAAAAAACCAAAAAAAAACAACTTTAAACCACACAAAGAAATGTGTTGATAAGATACCGTTTTTATTTAATTTTTAATTGGTATAAACCGCAAAAAAATATATGTTTCCAGTGGAAATTTCCATTGTTTAACAAAAAAAACAACTTTAAACCACACGCCCACACACAAAAAATAGTTTTTAATTGACGTAAACCACAAAAATAATCTATGTTTCCGGTATATAATTGTCACAGGAAGGGGAGGGGGGTGGGGGGCTTGTACAATTTTTTTTTGTTACCAAGGAAAAAAATTATAAAGAAGTGGAGGGGGTTGAAAAATGTATATATAAGTTCATGTTAACAATGATCTATTAATTAGTACATTGTTTACCGCTAAAAGTAATTGATCGTTGGGACTAGAAGAAAAAAAATATGGATCTTTTGGAAAAATATATGGATCTTTTGGAAAAATTAAATAATCTCGCTGTACAAAAGGAAGTAAGGGTTCTATCAAGCCTGGAAGCCGGATCCTATTACAAAATTCTAAATTTCCAACCAAACGATGGCCGTTATGGAAAAAAAGGAGTAATGATGGAACTTGAAGATTTCTATATTTTCCTGAATCAACGCTTTAAGAAATTAATGGGGGACAAAGACCTACCTAGATTAAACGAAGAAGCACGTGAAGGAAATCTAAAACTACACATCATCAGACAAACTGGAACTAATACCCATTTTTCATTTGTACGTTAAGTTAATATAATAATATTTTTTTCATTGATATAAAAATATGTACACAACAAAAAAAATGTAAATATAAATACTGTAATATACTTAATATAAACTTTAATCACACCACTAAAAATGAAGGGTTGGGGTGTGTGTGTGTGTATGTGTGCGGTGGTTTTCTTATCAGATTTTTTATAGTCCTTTTTTCTAATCATATATATATATATATATAATGTATTTTTTTTTTTTTAATATTTACAATAAAACAAAAATTATCCTAGTTTTTTTTAACAACAAAAAAGTGTTTTATTTCAAATTATATGTTTTTATTTTTTTTTTTTTTACCTATGATTTTATTCCGTTCTATGTTGTTCCATTCTGCATTGATTTTATTTTTTATTTTTTTTACCTGTGTGATTTATACCGTTCTATGTTGTTCGCGAGAAATTTTACCTTTGATGTTGTTCTCACGAGAATCGAACTCGAAGCGCGAATAGGGTGTTATAGAATATTTTTTTTTTTTTTTAACACAACTTAACCAACTAAGCCATCCTAGGTGGCACAATATTTACATGTTAATAAAATTCTTTCATTTCAACCAAACAACCAGTAGTTGTCAAAATGTTAGTAAACAATTCGTAATACAGACTTTTTTACACCCACACACACACACACACACACCTGACCCCCCACGACACAACCCTCTGACCAACCCCACACCTACCACACACACAGACAGACAGACACCTACCCCACCCATACACCTGACATACACACACCTGCTGCTGCTGATAACTGACCTACCCCACACACACACCTGAACAACCCCCCTTGACCACCCACCCTGACAACACCACCACCCTTGACCACCCCTGACAACAAACACCCTTCAACAACACCCCCCTTAACCCCACCCCTGCGGGGTGACCTTGACCCCTGTGACCTTGACCTACATGACAAGATAATGACAAGATAACCACAACTGATAAGAGGGTGTCATCCTTACGGTTATCTACATGACAAGATAATGACAAGATAACTAAGGTGTCATCCTTCCGGTTGGCCCAGGATCCCTATAACTTATCTACTATGAACGATAGAACATTTCTTTTGGTTAATTTTACAGGTGGATCAAAATGAGCGATGCTGTATTTGAAACAGTCTGTTTTTGAGCACCATTTGACACCTAAAGTTTTGAAATGCTCTAAGTCTGCATGATCTATATAAAAGTGTTTGTCTTTAGTATGGTTGTCTAATTCAAGTAAAACAGCGGGATCATTAGAAATCCATTTGCGTAAATGAAATCCTGCACTGTTTAGTATTTCAATGATTTTGTTGCAGCGTGATTTGAGTTCTGCTAGGTCATTTGACCCAGTCAGCATGTCATCAACATAGAAGTCATGAAGTCATGGTATTTGCGGCGTTTGGATGAGCAATAGTGTTGTCGTAACCTAGCTGAATTAAACTTCTAATTGCAAGATATGCTGCAGATAATGTACCATAAGTCACAGTGTTTAACTGATATGCTAGTAACTTGTCGTCTGGATTATCTCTCCAAAGAATCTGTTGAAGGTTTCTTTGGGAGGGATGCACCAGTACTTGTCGGTACATCATCGCTATATCAGCTACGACCACATATTCGTAATGACGAAATCTAGTTAAAATGGTGAATAAATCGTTTTGAATTGTTGGCCCATTTGCTTGTAACGAATTAAGTGAAGTGTTTGTCGTACTTGACATGGAGCCATCGAAAACTACTCTCAATTTACTAGTAGTGCTGCTTGGTTTTAATATACCGTGATGCGGTAAAAAGTATTCAGGTTCAGCTGAATTCTGAATAGGGTTAATGGTCATGTGACCTAATCGTATATATTCATGAATGAATGCAGAATACATAGATTTATATTGTTTATTTTTGTCAAATTTTCTTTCTAATGAAAGAAATCGTTTGGTAGCTGCGGTTTTGGAATCTCCTAAAGCTGATGCGGGCAATTTTAATGGTAATGTAACTACGAATCTACCATCCGAGTCGCGAGTAGTAGTTTTGTTGTAATGATCCTGGCATGCTTGTTCTTCTAAAGTTAAAGTGCTACATTCCTTAACAGACTCGATTTCCCAAAACTTGGAAATTTGAGCTTGTAAGGATGTGTGATAGCAATGCGCATGATTATTATTAGCAAAAGAATTATATTTGGTTACTACCCAACCTAACGAAGTGTTTTGTAAATGTAATCGATTACTATATAATTTTGCTTTGCCTACGCGTAATAGGTTCCAAAATATATCAGCTCCTAACAATAAATCCACAGATTGTGGTTCGTTAAAACTAGGATCTGCTAGTTTTATGCTATGCGGTATTGATAAATTGACAATATCCAATGTGATGTGTGGAATTTTGTCGGTTATTTTGTCTATGAGCAGACAATTTACAAACGTTTTGTAATTGTTAGTAGATGAATGCAAAGTGATTTTTGCTTGCTTGTTTATTTTAGTTTCGGAATTACCAATTCCTGTTATTATTACATCTGAATTAGTAATGGGAACGTTTAATTTTTGTAATAAAGTTTTAGTAATGAAGCTTGTTTGGCTACCATTATCCAAAAGAGCGCGAGCAACAATTAATTTGCCATTTTTGTCAAGAATGTTGACTAAAGCGGTTGATAGCATAGCTTGATTTTTTTGATTAGCGTGCGCCGTGAGTGTACTAGAAGTGCTAGCTTTAGGTATGGACTCATCCGATTCCTCAGTATCAATATGCAATAATGTATGATGCCTCTTTCTGCACGTAAGGCAACGACTATTTGAAAGACAATTGCTACTATTGTGACCTTTGCGGAAACAATTTAAGCACTGCTGCCTTTTTTGGATCTCATTGATCCGAGCCTTAACGTTAAGCTTTAAAAAGTTTTGGCAATGTCTTATATTGTGACCCTTATAACAAAATGAACATTTGTCGCGAGGTGATGCGAAAAAAGACTTGTGCGGTCTTGATTTATGAGTATTATTTGAATCACAACTATGTTCGTCCAACTCGTGTGCCCGTTCAAGTATGAAAGAGAGCATGAGGTCAATTTCTTGATAATCTGCTTTAGAGATGTTGGAAGCTAACCAATGCTTCTTAGTTTCTGAATCTAGTTTTTTCGATATTAAAATAGCAACAATGTGGTTCCACCTATTTTCCTCTGGAATAATGTTTTCTAACGCTTTCACGTGTTTTCTAATTGAAGCTGCAGTAGCTCTTAACTTATTGCTATTCTCAGAGGTGATAGCCGGAATTTTTAAAAACGCATTTAAATGATAAGAAATCATTTTTCTTTTATTGTCATATGCTGTGACTAATAAATTCCAACATAGTTGATAATTTGTGGGGTCTAATGGCACCGATGCGATGGTGTCAAAAGCTTCACCTTTTAATGATCGACGTAAAAGATGCAATTTTTTGAAACTAGAATATTTTACTTGATTATGGACTAGACTTTCAAACGTGGCCTTAAACTCATCCCAATGTTCTATATTGCCGGAAAAAATTGGAATGTTGATGGATGATAAGTGCATATCTTCATCTGAAAATACAGATGATTTTGTTTCAGGGGTAGATACTGTTTGATTAGCAATCGATTCAGAAGCTGAGATGATTTTATTAATGATTTTTCCTATATTGACATATTGTGTATAAAAATCATTATTTTCACTGTCAATGCGATCTAAATCAGCTTGATCATCAGTTAGTTCGCGCATTTGTGAATGAACTTTGTTGATTGATGCCATTAATGGTTGCCACTGTTTATAACAAATTTTTATCTCTTCCACATCGTACGTGGATGGATCTGTTAAATCAACATTTTCAATTGTTTTGTTACATTGCTTTAATGTTAATTTGATTTGCTGTATGGCTTTTATAAGTTTTGAAGACATTGTGAATATGACTTTAAATAATCAGTAATTGATGTTTTAAATATAATATTTAAAATGATTGAAAAAGATATATTATTGTGGATGCAATAATATAAACGGTGATCTATTACGTACAATACGTAAAAAGATTTCTGTGCAAAATACACAGATGAATATATTGATTTGAACAAATGTATTCAAACGCTTAAGATGGAATAATAATATTCGCTAAATAATGCGATTGGCGTATGTGCTCTAAGTGTCGTATTCCTATGAGAGGACGTTAGATGACGTAATATAAGAGGCTATACTTATTGAATCTAATATTCGCAACCAATGCAATTAATGTATGTGTGCATGTGTGCTGAATGACACTAATACGAGCCCTATAGATGGTCAATAGCTTAGTAAAACGTTAGATGACTTGACTAAAGAGGCAAGGATTTATTAACTATAAACAGAAAACTAAATATCGTTGAATGATTGATTAAAAAATATAATTCAACAGTGATACGAACTTTGTGATGGAAATGAATCATTGATGGCCAACACCTTGGTACAATGAAATAACGATTGAAACAGTAGTAAATGTAAAATTTGTAAAATATGTAAGATGTAAGTGCAAAAACCCAAAATAGAGGTAATAAAAGGATAGGATGGGAATTATATAAATGTTTTAGGATTACCTTGACACCACTGTCGTGTAGTAGCTCTCGTTTCAAGACTGAATCCAGATGCTGCTGCGATTGACTCGTGTGTGCTGTTGTACTTGGCGCCAAAAGTGAGATTTTTCTAGATTGTTCACCTTGCTTGATGAATCCTTTTCAAAGGTGATCAATGCGGTGT
The DNA here is from genome assembly GCA_963678705.1 of Panorpa germanica. Taxonomy (NCBI): domain Eukaryota; kingdom Metazoa; phylum Arthropoda; class Insecta; order Mecoptera; family Panorpidae; genus Panorpa; species Panorpa germanica. The sequence continues at coordinate 6,448,628 of OY783205.1, forward strand.
GAATCTTCTTTGAAGATGCTCAATTGCTGGATGCGTTGATGAGAATCTTGCTTGAAGATGATCAAATGGATGTGAATCTTCTTTGAAGGATCAAAATACTGAATATCCTAGCTCGTATCCGTTCTTCAAGATGTTCAATTCTTGTGAATCCAATCTTGAAGATGGTTTAATGGTGTATATCCGGCTCGAAGCTGACCAAATGGTTGAGTATGGACCTATGGATCTATATAAGCTTGGGGTTTGCTTATCTGCGATGTTGACGGTTTCCAATTCTCAGAATGCTTGATTGCATCTAACTCCTTTGATAGCTATAGATTGCGCCAAAACTTCTCGAAGGACCTTTTTGTTATTAAATAATTAATAACAATTTTTTATTTTCTTTAAATCAAATAGCAGCGAAACACTAGTATTTTACATAAAAACATTTATTATACAAATACACTTGACGAATTACAATAATTGAAAATTAAATGAATAATTATATGTGTTCAGTACAAAATTAGTACAGAACATAAGAGATGTCTCTGTTGACATTCCAACATTATAATGTATTGTTGTCTCTGATAGAAGTAATGCGCATGGCAACAATACGACGATTGCTGTGTACGCTACGGCTATATGGCAAGCGAGTCAGTTGTGGTCTGGGCTTCTACACTGTCAAGATCATAATTCGCAACCATTTTGTATCATAAGTATTTTGGTTAAAGTTATTAAAAAGTGTAAATTAATTTTATCATTAAACGATTGAATAAATTATTCAATCTGCAATACTCGCATGGTTTTATTTCGTACATGCGAAGCTGGTCCTTCGAGCCTTACAAAGCCGATCCTTCGAGTTTATTATCCGCGTGTGTTTTTCATTGTGTTTTGAGGCGTTTTTTACATTTGCCCCTTGGCGATTGCCATTGATTGGGTAATGCTACGCTCTATTTTGGCGGATTCACGGAGGATTTGGATTTTACAATTACATTTCAAGAAGGTTTTAATTCCTACAAAAAAAACTGGTCTTACAAGCCATTGGTACCCGCGTGTGATCTCGTTGTGTTTTGAGGTTACGTCTGTATAGTAACCGGCACATGTGCAAGCTATTTTTTTACATTTACCCTATGGCGGCCTGGCAAGTCATCAATTGCCATTGATTGGGTAATGCAACGCTTGATTTAGACGGATTCACAGACGGTTTGATTATAGTCCAAGATCCCAGAACGATCTGACATAACTTATTTTCAAAAGCATAGAACTTTCGGTTCTAAGTAGTCTCTACATGTACTTTTAATACCTGCGTATTTGTGGAGTTTGCTCGGTGACACCTGGGCAGGTACCAGGTGAGAAAGGTAACTAAAAATCAGAGTTACTTTACTTAAATTTGTATGACTGATTTTTAAATATATTTTGTAGAATGTTATTTCTGAAGTAAAATTAAAAGTGTCAGACGCTTTCCATGGGCCAGAACTTTTGTTAGACGCTTTAAAGCTCTGTAAAAAATCTTTAAAGGATTCTTTAAAGGATTTTAAAATAAGGATATGAAATCGTTTCGTGTAGACCGTTTGGCCTAATGGATAAGGGGTCGGACTTCGGATCCGAAGATTGCAGGTTCGAGTCCTGTCACGGTCGAATTACTTTTTGCTAGTTTTAATATCATCTACAACATAATATCTAAATGGATGTTAAATATAAGAAAGATCCCGAAAAAAAAAACGGTAACTTAGAATTAGTATAGATATCGCATAAAATAGTAAACGAGTGGTAATTAATGCAATTAGTAGCCCAAGAAACTGATCCGTACACAGCATTTAATTATGTTCTTACAAACCGTGAGGAATATAAAGGATAGAGGATCTAGATGATATTATGTTGTAGATGATATTAAAACTAGCAAAAAGTAATTCGACCGTGACAGGACTCGAACCTGCAATCTTCGGATCCGAAGTCCGACCCCTTATCCATTAGGCCAAACGGTCTACACGAAACGATTTCATATCCTTATTTTAAAATCCTTTAAAGAATCCTTTAAAGATTTTTTACAGAGCTTTAAAGCGTGTAACAAAAGTTCTGGCCCATGGAAAGCGTCTGACACTTTTAATTTTACTTCAGAAATAACATTCTACAAAATATATTTAAAAATCAGTCATACAAATTTAAGTAAAGTAACTCTGATTTTTAGTTACCTTTCTCACCTGGTACCTGCCCAGGTGTCACCGAGCAAACTCCACAAATACGCAGGTATTAAAAGTACATGTAGAGACTACTTAGAACCGAAAGTTCTATGCTTTTGAAAATAAGTTATGTCAGATCGTTCTGGGATCTTGGACTATTACTACACATTTATATTTCAAGAAAAATTATCATTACGGAAGAGGATACATGGATGCTGGAAGAGAGTAAAATACTTTTTTACTCATGAAGGTACAAAGCTATTATTACTATCTACAAGTACCAATTTATTAAAAACTTCTTATGTTGCTGGATTAACCTGGATTAGTTTTGTCATCCACGTTTCATCTATCATACAAGTACGAATTTATCACCTAAGCAAGATGGAGGGATTGAAAAGGCTTAGATCGGCGCGGACGACTGCAAAAAGTTCAATATCAAGGATGGACAATTACGTCAGCGACCCAAGGGCTCTCGACTCCGCTACAGTGGAGGTGCTGCAGGTGAAAAAAGAAAAGATGATGACTACATTCCAATCGTACGAGCTCACGCAGTACAGCATTTTAGAAATTGATGATCAAGATGAGGAAGACATAGAAGAAGTTGAAGAAAAGTATTTTAATATTCTAGCAAAATTAAATGCTAGCATCAATAGATTAAAAGAAGTTAATAGGCCTGAATTAGTTCCATTGAAGCTCCCAGCGGTGGAAATTCCAACCTTCGATGGCAAGGATATAACCAGGTTTAAGCCCTTTTATGAGCTCTTCCAAGCAGTTGTTCATAATAATACCTCATTGTCCGATGTACAAAGACTTTTTTATTTGAGAAAGTATCTCGTTGATGAGGCTCTCTCAATAATTATAAATCTGCCGCTTGTGAACAGCTCATACAAAGAGGCTGTTGATTTATTGTTAGCGCGGTATGAAAATAAGGCGAGATTAATCTTTTATCATATTAATATATTACTTGACATTCCCAACATGCAGAAAGGTACTGCAGTCGCTATAAGGGCCTTTTTATGTCAAGTAAAACAGCAATTACAAGCGTTAAAAAATCTTGATGAGCCTGTAGACAAATGGGATATGATTTTAATCTCGACCTTAAGTAGAAAATTAGATATCGTTACTAACCGCACTTTCCACATGGAAAGAAATTTAGAAGAACTGCCTACTATGGCAGAATTTATTTCATTTTTAGAAAGACGTGCAATTGCACTTGAGTATAGTTTAGATTATAAAAATATGTCACATGACAATAATAATAAAGAAAAATTTATTGATCCAAGAAAATTGCATAATCAAAATAAGTATTCACATAATAATATTGTATGTAATCTTGCTATTTGTGACTATACAAACCTTGAGAATGTTATGGAACAATCTTGGACGACTGAGAAAGTCCCAGAGGAATCAGATAAGTTTTCTGAGGATTACTTAAAGGCTGAACATAAATTTCAAAATTCAGTAGCACTTAAAAATAATAATTTAACTGTTGATTTGCCATTACTCAGCCTAGTAAATAAAATAGAATTGGAGGATTCTTTCTCAGTCGCCCCGCAAAGATTTAATGTGTTGGAAAAAAGATTTAGACGCAATCCTTCATTATTGGAGGTCTATAAAACTTTATTAAACAGATCAACCATTATTATGACATTAGGTTTGAAAAACAATATTATTTTTATAAATAGTAAGATAAAAACAAATTTAATTTGCTACAAGTCTAGTGTGGCTCCATCAAGTAAGGTACTTACAATACCCCAGCTTGAGATTATTAGCGCAGTGTTGCTGGCGCGAATAAAACAAGCAACAAATAAAATTTCTGATTTAAATACAATACTTCCATCAGAAGGTGAAGATACTAATAGCAGTGCTTACAACATTGAAGTAAAACAAACACCTGTTCTGTTGGAATTGTTAATGATATTGTATGCTACATTGTTAGTTACGGTTTCTGTTATATTTAGGATAGTTATTAATTTGTTTTATATTATTTTCACAAAATTATGTAGACTACCATAGAATTAAGAAGTTTATATTATTTTGTGTAATTTTGTTTATAATAGTTTTAAGAAGAATTAGAATTAAGAAGTTTACATTATTTTCTGTAATTTGGTTTATAATAATTTTATGTAACATTGTATAATTTGATATTGGTTGTGAGCTTATCTATTTATCCTGGCCCCCCAATTTATGTTCAGTACAAAATTAGTACAGAACATAAGAGATGTCTCTGTTGACATTCCAACATTATAATGTATTGTTGTCTCTGATAGAAGTAATGCGCATGGCAACAATACGACGATTGCTGTGTACGCTACGGCTATATGGCAAGCAAATCAGTTGTGGTCTGGGCTTCTACACTGTCAAGATCATAATTCGCAACCATTTTGTATCATAAGTATTTTGGTTAAAGTTATTAAAAAGTGTAAATTAATTTTATCATTAAACGATTGAATAAATTATTCAATCTGCAATACTCGCATGGTTTTATTTCGTACAATATGTATCAATGTTACTGTGATACAATTCACTATTAAATTTTATTATGATTATTAAACTGTTGAAAGTTGGAGTTGATAATTTAGATGTTTACTGTTCTAGATGATAGCTAATAATGAATATTTAAATAGTGTTTTATCAGTACATTGGTACAAAGAATGCATTTGGCAGGCCAGCTGTGTGTCCTTGGTACGGGCTTGCAAACTAGAATACAATGCCATGGCATCAACGACAATAACTTGTTAATTTATTCAATAACAAAGCAAGATAAAATGTTTGATTAAACAAATAATTATTACAAAACTAAAAAACTAAAAAATATTATATTCTAAATGAAATACATTAAATAATGCGAAATATCTATATAGCAATATAGGCTGTGCATGCATTCTTTAACAGCATCTACGCATATAATTTAAAGAAAATTCGACAATTTTCTCAAAATTTTGTAGATGTCATATTAAATATTAACTTTATTAACTTATTTAGTTGTTAATTATAGTAGTACATTTCGACTTGCAATTTTTTGTTTATTAATCTAACATGGTCCCTAACGTTTTTCGAGTAATTAAAGTAAAAATTTTATTGAATACCTCAAAATTGTACATATAGATTAAAAAAAAATTTCGAATTTTAGTATTTTTCGTTTTTTTTGCATTTTCTGAAAAAATTTTCCATAGTAATGTATATTTTTTTTTACATAATCAGAAAATAGAGATTTCAACGAACAAAAAGCCCACCGACTTTTTTGAAAAATCAGATATTTTGACGTGAGAATTTTCGATTGAAAATAAGGGTGCTTTTTCGATATCGAGTCAAAATAGGGTGAAAAAATTAATATTTTAAATCTTCAAAATTCCAGTGTGTTTGGGACATAAAGAGGTAAATTTTCACCAAATATCATGAAAAAAAAAAAAATTTTTGTAAAAGATAAAAATAAAAAAATCAAAAATGTGGTTTTTTGGATTTTTTACATGAATTTTGAGGTTATGAAGAAAAAGTGTAGATACAAAAGTTGTAGATCTTTTTATTATCTACAACTTTGCGGTTCAACTTTTTTCGATAGGACTTGTAGTTTTGCCGGAAATCGATATTTACGGATTTTTACCCTTAAAACCTCACCCCCTACCCCTTTTTAACCTCAGATCGCCCGTAATTTATTTTTCCTTTCATTTTAGTAGTATTCCCTTCCATTTCCAATAGGTTTCATTCTACTTTAATTTTTTTATGTTTTTAATTATTTTTGACGGCTTCTACCCTGGTCTAATAATCAAAAATAATATAATGTTTCATTTAAACTAAAAAATACAAAATATATGAAATTAAGGAGGGATTTTGCTTTACCAATCTTAATACTAAAGTCTTTTATTTTGTTTTTAATGTTTTCATTTTTATACTAAGTATAGAAATTATTACCTCGAAGATTTGAATTGTTTTGAGCGCTTTCTTCAATTAAATCTTTAACATTGGCTTTAAGTTGGTCACATACTGTTAAACAACGATAGATTCTTTGAAAAATAATATGTAATGTATATTATTTGTTCAAGATATAGAAATAAAAAATTTGAAAATAAACTAACCAGTGCCGTTATTTCTTGAATAACTTTTCGAAGGCAATTTGTAATTAGAGGCGCAGTTAGGGATTCTGTATAATAAAAGGATATAGGCTGTTTCCAGTTACTTTCCAGATTTCGAAACATAAAACATTACACACGTTTTGCCATTTTTGCCCGCTAGTAATCATTTCCATCACCTCAAACCCCGTAAAGCATCTCTTGGAGTCATCCCAGTCAATGTGTGGTTGTATTGCCATCTCGTCCCACATAACTATGCAAGCACGATCTTTTATGTTCAAATCATTTGCCTCACTTTTTAAGTGTTGTATTACAACATCATTTATTCTTAAATTTTGGTACTTAAATTTAAATTCATTCTCTCATATTGGGGCAAACTGGAATATTGTATAAATGAGTTATTCTAATCCCACCGGTTAGAGTTTCTAGAAAATAATAGTCATAATTAAAGAATTGAAAACAAAATAAATTGAATATTACAATCTTCTTTTTATAGAAATATTTACCCGTAGCAGTTTCTCCATTAATAACACATTTACCAGTAGTGGTTTGTTGTGATGTTTTAATCTCAGACATTTTTTTACATTTTTTTTTTTTTTACAAATCGCAAAGACACCACATATCATTGGCTATTTTATTAAAGTCAATAATTCGTCGGCCATCAACAATGGATGCTAAAATGTTAAACTGCATAGTGAGGTTTTATGAAAGATTCAATGCGTATGTTTGATGATTGTGAAAGTACCAAACATCCGACAACTTCTAAAAAATTTGTAAACAATGTAAATACATGTATAAATGAATAATATAAAATATAATATTAAATACAATCATTATACATACCGTAGTTCCAAACACATATTAAATGAATTATTATCTATTTCTAGTGCTCGTTCTTTACAAAATAATCCTTTCTTGTTAAGCTTTTGAGGTATATTCATTTTTAAATGTCAAAAATTTAAATTTATTCCAATGTCACATGGAAAAAAATAAACAGAAAAAAGCTGTGTTGCCAAATGTAAAATTCACGTCACGTGATAATTTTCTTCCCTTTACCCCACAAATGCTCAAGCCTATCCCCACCCTTCAAAATTTACTATTACACCACGCCCTCGCTCATACATCATTAAGCTCAAATTTTTCATATTAAAATTAGAAATGCACTGTCCCTCTTTTTCAAATATCATACTTGTGCATGATATAAATAAACATTTTAAAATAGAAATGCTGTTTTTCGACTTATAATATTTTAAAACTTTTACTTTAAAATCGCTTGTTGGAACGATTATTATAAAGGATTTACTTATTATATCTTAGCAGAATTTTTTTTAATTATAATTATATAATTATTTTTAAATGTTTCATAATTAAATTTAAATATTTTTTTTAAATATATATTTATTTACATCGTCTTCATTTTTCGTACACTTTAATATACACATAATGAAAATTATTTCTTCATTGGCCAGTAAACAATATTCTTTGTATATTTCATGTCCTTATCATTGTAACGTACTAATTCCCTATAACGTAGTACAAGGGTGAGAGGGTTCGTTACCATAAAATTAGTATAATGAATAACAATCCTCATTAAAATTATAGCGGGGGTCGTAGCTATTAATTTATTGAATGATTAACATTGGATTATAAAAAGGAATGAATTCATAAAAAGACATGTGACGACCTGAAAGCAATCAAAATACCAAGAACATACAATATAATATATATAACACCTAAATCTAAAAGTAATTAATAATGTAATAATGAGAACTTTAATAATAACTTATAATTATACTTATCTAAAACCAATAGAAAAATCTAAAGCCAATAGAAAAATACATACAGAGAATTTTAAATTTAAAGACAGACACTACTATTTGGCTTAAAAATTATGAAATATGACATCATTACTTATATAACACGAAATGCAGGTAAAATGGCAAAGAGTACAACATTTTGAACATACAATATTGTTACGAATTTGCGGGCGTCTGAGCATATAAAAATTATAGTTACGAAATATTATCCGGAATTAGCAGAAAAAGGTTGCATATCCCTGTATAGATACCTCGGCGTCATGAAATAAACAAAAGGCTGTATACTGGATGACTCATATCCTGTTTACGAGTTATGTTATTGCTAGTTTATTATAACAATAATAACAACATTTAAAATATAATGTACTTTATTTAACAATAAATGCACTTTTAATACAATGATATACTTACTTATACTACTAAGATTACCTTCTCGATGGAGAGTAACTAATATACTACTTAATATTACAAAATGTTTCCTTATTTATACTAGTTTATTTATTTATATTTTTGGTACGGCATCCTGCTGTTGTTTACGATTTACATTTTGGGTGCCTGGATAATAAGATAAAAATGTGTTTATCTTATTATGCCATTGGTTTTTCCATTTGGTTTATTGCTATGTTAGGATTGCATGCGCCGTGAGAGAACTCCTCCTCCTACATTTGTGGGCCTGAATAATTATGCCATTGGTCTTTGCAAATTTAGTTATTGTTATAGTATATGTTCTGCCGAAGCAAGGGGGAAGAAAAGAAGAGAAAGATAATGGAAAAAAAAAGTACACTGAGGGGCACGGATGTGTACATAGAGGACGACTTGACGTACAAGGAGAGAGAGGTGCAGTGGCAATTGAGACAATGGGCAAAAAAGAAAAGAGAGGAGGGGAAAAAGGATGTGAAGGTCGGGTACAAAAAAGTATGGTGTGAAGGAACGCAGTATATATGGAATGAAAAAAACGAAGAACTGGAAAAGGGGGAATTTCGAAAACATGGTGAAGGAGTTGGGGGAAAGTAAAGAGAGGGGTAAAAGTGGGAGAGAGGAAAGAAGAGAAATAAAAAAGAGGATAAAGATAGGTTTCTGGAACGTGGCGGGTATAAAAAGAAAAGATAAGGATTTCTGGAGATACATCAAAGGTTGGGATGTGATTGGGATGGTGGAAACATGGCTGGAAAGCAAAGATTGGGAAGAATGGGAAGACAAACTACCGAAAATATACAGATGGGTGTGCCAAGGTGCTGTTAGGGAGCATAAGAAAGGGAGAGCAAGAGGTGGAATTATAATGGGGGTACGTAGGGAGCTAGAAGAGGAGAAGGTACCAGACAGAAGAGAAACAGCAGTAAGGAGGACGATAAAACTGGAAGAAGAGACATGGGAAATTGTAACAATATACAGTAAAGGTAATATAAAAGAAACAATGAAAGAAATAAAAGAAATAATTAAGGATGAGAAACAGGAAAACCTATTAATTGGAGGGGATTTCAACGCGAGAATTGGGGAGTTGGGAGAGGTGGACGAAATATGGGGGAATAGAAAAAAGAAAAGAACAACGAAAGACAAAACAATAAACGCCGAGGGAAAAGAACTAATGGAAATGCTAGAAGAACAAGGATGGATAGTACTAAATGGGAACAAAGAAGGAGATGAAGAAGGAGAATATACCTATGTGGGAAGCAGAGGGGATACAGTAATCGACTACGTGGTGACAACGCTGGGAGGAGGACAGAAGGTAGAAAGAATGAAAGTGGAAGAGAGGGTGGACTCGGATCACCTACCGCTAGTGGTGGAGTTGGAAGCGAGGAGAGGTGAAAGAAAAGGAAACGAATGGAAAGAGGGCAGCGATTGGACAGAGGAAGGAAGGAAGAAGTTTATGGAGGAATTGGAACGGAGATACGAGGAAGAAGGAGAAACGGAGGAGATGGAGGAAATTGAAGAGAGGATGAAGGAAGCCACCCAAAGTAAAAGGTGGAGAATATCTGATAGAACGGGAGAAAACAAATGGTGGGATAAAGAATGTAAAGAATGGAAAAAAGAGGTAAAAAGGGAACTAAAGAGATGGAAGAAAGGAGAATCAAGTAAAGAAGACTTCAAGAGGAAGCAAAGGGAGTATAACGAAAGGATAAAAGATAAAAAGAATGAGTTCAAAATAGGAATAGAAAAAGAAATTAGAGATATAACAACGGAGAGGCAGGCATGGGATTACATAAATAGGGAGAAAAAGCGAAGGAAAGAGCCAAGCAAGGAAATAAAAATGGAAGAGTGGACGAAACACTTTATGGGAGTACTAGGAGGAAAGAAAAGAAACGAGAAAACAAAGAAGGGGATAAAAGAGAAGGAAAAAGTAAACGATATAAAAGTAGGTGAAATAAAAACACAGATTCAAAAACTCAAGGAAAAGAAAGCACCAGGTAGAGATGGACTAAAGAACGAGGCGTGGAAAGCTGGGCAAGAAAGGATAGAGAAAGGATTACTGACAGCGATGAACAAGATATGGAAAGGAGGAAACCTGCCGGACAGCTGGAGAGAAGGGGTAATAACGCCGATATATAAAAAGGGAAATAGACATGAAGCCAAAAATTACAGGGGTATCACACTACTGAACACAGGGTACAGGATTTATGCAGGGATTGTGAGAGAAAGACTGGAAGAAGAGGTAAAAGTAAAAGAAATACTTCCCGAGACACAAGCAGGCTTTAGAAAGGGACGAGGGACTTTAGACAATATATACGCACTGAACCATTTAGTTGAAAAAGAGCTAAGTGAAAAAGGAGGACAGATATATGCAATGTTCATCGACCTTAAAGCGGCGTTTGACATGGTCGACAGACAGAAATTGTGGAAGTACATGAGAAAGAAAAAAATAGATGAGGACATAATGGAATGTATTGAAGAAATTTACGAAGAAACAAGAATGAGAATAAGAGTTGGGGGTGAAGAATCAGAAGAATTCTGGACAGACAAGGGGTTGAGGCAAGGTTGTCCTCTGAGCCCCATTTTATTTGCGATATATACAGCAGACTTGGAGGGGGTAATGGAAAGAGGACAAGACAGGGGTGCTAATAGGAAGGCACTACAAGATATGGACTTTAGCATACGCTGACGATATAGTCCTGTTGGCAAAAAGGGAAGGAGAGCTGCAGGAGATGGCAAACCGGCTAGGGAGGTATATAGACAGGAAAGGACTAGAGTTAAACGTGGAAAAGACAAAAATTATGGTATTTAAAAAAGGGGGGGGGGGGGAAAGGAGACTTAAAAGGTGGAAATACAAGACAGAGGACATTGAGGAAGTTGAAGAATTTAAATATCTGGGCTACACTTTTAAAAAGAATAATGGAGAAGAGGTGGCAAAGAAGGCAGAGCAAGCAATGCGACGGGTATGGTGACTAGGGGAAAAGGTATTTGGGGGGGACATACAAAAGAGAATATGGATATATGAGAGACTGATAGCCAGTATGATGTCGTATGGAGCAGAGGTTTGGGGGTGGAAGGAACAAGAAAAGTTGGAAAGAATACAGGTAAGATATATGAAATGGGTACTAGGGCTGGACAGGTGCACGCCAGGATACATGGTGATGGAGGAGCTAAAGAGGGACAAGATACGAATTAAAACAGGGGAAAGAGCGGTAAAATACGAGGAGAAATTGAACAGAGTGGAAAGCAAAATCTTAAAGAAAATAAGAGAGGATTACATAAAGAATGGGGGGAAAGGAGGTCCAAAAAAGAGAAAAGAATACTTTGAAAGGAATGGAATGGCGATCGAGGAGGCAGAGAGGAGAAGAGAAGGTGGCGCAAGTGTGGCAGAGGAGCTAAGGAGAAGGGATAAGGAGACACAACAGCAGGAGAGAATGGGAAAAATAGAAAAAAGTAACTACAATAAAAGATATAAGAGGTTATGGGAAAATAATGTGCCTCAGTACCTTATAGAAAAGGACATAAAACACATAAGAAGAACAGCAAGGTTTAGATTGGGAAATGAGGAAAAAGGAAACAGATACTGGGAAAAGAGTGAGGAAAGAAAATGTAGAATGTGTGGAGCGGAGGACGAAACACTGGAGCACATTAAGTTTGAGTGTAAGGAAAAAGTAGCAAGCGAAAGGAATATTGGACAGCTATTAAAGGGAGGCAGTGAAGGAAAGAGGTGGATGGCGGAAATAGTAAGAAGAAAAGGAAAAACAGGAGAATAAATAATCTGGTGGAGAATAATAGAGAGGGTCAAAAAGAAGAAGAAGCAGAAAGCACTTTTGGAAGTAGTAAAAGTCGAGAAGATTTTAAGTTTATTTTAAGTTTAGTTTTTTTTTAAGTTTGGAATGTATATAGGAATGAAATGTATTAGAAATATAATACTGTAGATTGTAAAGCCGAAAGGCATACACAATTAATATATAAATAATAAAATAGTTATTGTTATATTAGGGTCGCTAGTGGCCGTGAGAGAACTGTGTCGTCAGATAGCTCGCGCAGTTCTCGAATATAACACAATAAAGAATGTGAAACGAAGTTAAGTGGGACGTCATAGAAATAGTCATAAGGTTAAACAGCGTAATGCATAATTGCATATAGAATTATTCTCGAATGACAAAGATGTCGATATGATATAAGAGGACCAGAGCATCGCGTCGCAAGTCAGTCCGCGAAAGTCAGTCAGTAACCAGCAATCAACCAGAGCAAAACTAATAAGTGAAATAATAAACGGTTATTGTAAATAGTTGTAATTGTTTTGTGTGAATAAATAAAATCTGTAAAAGTGTTAATCCTTCTTATTATTATGAATTGTGGCTATTTCTTTATTTTATAAGTTACAACGTGACTAAATAGTGAAAATAATTACTATACTCGGTAATTAATCGAACCCAAAGTCGCAGGCGTAAGACTGCGTATATTTAGAAGGTTCAAGAATCCTAATCTCCCTACCCTTAATCCTCGCTCGCACATACAAATTTGTACCTTTGGCGTCATAGAAAGTTCCAGAGCCAGACTCCCTTCATCCCCCCTTTTACCCATGATTTACCTATTTATTATACCATTTTGGAATCCTGAAGAGTTACGCCAATTTAAAAAAAAAACTTGCCATAGTAGTATTCATACTTTTTTTTTACACCACGATGAGTTAAAGTTGACTGAAAGTAAAAATCTTTAAAAAATTTAGGGAAAAAAAATAATTCGATTGATTTTTGTGTAAATACTACTAGCATTCTGGGATTTTTAATGATAGTGGTGGATAACAGTACTATTTAGATTGCCGATACAAAAATAATCCGAAATATTTGAAAAATTGTGGTCATGGTAGTTAAAAGCATCTTAAGGTGTTTCAATTTTCGAATTTTAAATATTTTTTTTGTAATTTCTAAACAAAATGAGATAAATTCTTTTTTTCTTTTTTTCTCGTGTAGTCATGAGCAGGACCACCCTCCGGTGCCCGTTTATCGTTGAATATTGGGACACCCTGTATATGTTTTACAATAAAACGGGTTCCATTACAAAGTCCACTATTAGGATTCATATTTCTTAAGAGTTTTATGATTGCACCTATTTTTAAATTTAATTTGGGTGGAGGCATACTGGACGTGGTGTTAAACTATTTAAAAATTCTACTGGGAAATGATTTTGTTCTGAATCTGAATCAGTTGAAACAGAGTCATGACTTAGAAAACAAATTTGTTCCCCAACCAATAAATTTAATATTTTTTCATTAATCTGTAATATATCTTCATTTTAAGGACATAAAATTAGGCGAGATTTTAATTCATCAACACGAACTAAATTAATGTCACCGTATATTTCATCGACTAACGGTTTCTCAGAAATGAATTTATTTGGAATTTTAACCATATTTACAACACTATCTGCACTATCATTAATTAGTCCATCTCCAAGTTGTGATAACCACGCCTTAAATTCGATTTCTTCTTGCGCAACTCTCATGTTAATTGTCAGATGCTTAATTTTGAAAAGAGAGAGAAGAGACTTTAAAATGCAATTTTGAATACATGTTGCAACTATATCTGCCACTGTTCTGCGTTGACCTTGTCGCGAGGACATTGTCGAAAATCTCCTCCTAGTAAAATGATTTTATTTCCAAATGGCTTATTATTTTTCATTAAATCGCAAAGGCACATATCTACTACATCTGAAGCAAAGTAAGGCGCCATTGTTACCTCGTCCCATATAATTAATTTAGCAGACTTTAATATATTGCATCTATGGTTTCGTGGAAAGTGGAATATTCGATTCCATTGAGAGTTGTAAAGTCTTTGAAACATGTAGCGCCGCGTACATAAAGCATAACCTTGAATAAAACTTTTCACCTTCTTTAGCATTATTACTATACATTTTCGGAATTATCAAGTGACTTATGCGCTGCGGCCTTAAAGTTCATGACTTGTTGCGATCAAAAATGTAATGTTCGGGACTTTCTGTATAAAAATGTGTTTTAGCCTCTACCGGTGTTGAATTTAATTTAAACCAAGCGGTTAATGTAGTTTCTGAAGACTTTGCTAATACAGCTTCCTCATTTCCTTCAGTAATTAAAATGTTTTGTTGGTTTTCCAAATGAATTGCTAACCTATATATGGTGTGTGTTTTATATTGCAGGTCGAATGAAATATTCTCCACATGGCTTGTATGTATATGTATCCCCACCAGAAGCGGTGGGAATGTATATTGCGCGTCTAAATAAAATGAAACTTCATCCTAGTATATTTGTGCTTGTCCTTCAGACAAGGTATTGGTATTTTATCATTGACACATTCATGGCCTTTATAGATATATTTAAATAAATATTTTACGCTTTTAACCGAAGCGCAAATTTCAACATTAATATGGCATCTATATATCAAGGAAAAGAATCTATTGTACGGTACAATCCATCTATTATCTACTGTATGTTTTATAGTGCCTTTTGCCGTGTAGAAATCAATTTTTGAATTATTATCCCGACGTCTGTACAAAGGGTACCCGTTACTCTTGTTTACAGTGAATTGTTGTCTTTCATGCATGGAGCGTCTAAATTATATGGCCCACAAGGTCCGTGAATCATACATATCTTGACTACATCAAATAAAATGGGATGAGTTTCACTATCTGGAATGTTTGCAGATACAACTTTACCAATAAGTGCCGTATTTCGAATTTTATTTTGATTATTTAAAATATTTAAAATATGAATATGAGGTAAACCGCGTATGAAATTCAATAACAGACATAATAGCTGTTATGTTGCGAAAAATATGTCTTTTCAATAGATCGTCAAAGACTTCTTTCACTTTTAATTGAAATACTCTGAAAAGTAAATCGAGACGATTTTCGATTCGCTGATTATGTAGCAAATTACTTTTAATTTCTGGCCACTCGGGATTACATGTCATTGTAATAAACAAATCCGGTGAACCATATTTACAAATAATTCCCATAGCATCAAGATAATATTGGTACATCCCATGTGGGCTTCCTACAAATTTACTTGGTAAATTAACCATTCTACCATCTATAATTCCTTTATTAATGGATTTTTTTTTAATAATAATTCACGGGCTTCCTAAGACCACGGTCCTTACAACAATTGATTTCTTTTAAGATGTGTCAATGTCCTGTGTGGTCTACCCTCAGTCTCGAGATAAGTGATAACACTCTTTTCGGACCTTGGGCTTTCCACCACCAACTACGTCCGCACACCGAAGATTGTAAACTGAAAAATGTTCTTTCTTTCTCTGAATTGTTCCACATATCTTGCCACTTCTGTTTCACTTCATTTTTGCTCTTTGCCAATAAGTCCACTTCATATTGAATTTCTCCATATTAATGGATTTGTTTTTGGCATAATGCAATAAACCCTTATACAATTCTGATCGCAATTTTTTTTTTTCGTATTTGCGTTGCGAATGGAATTAAGTCTATTTCCTTCGATTTTAGAATACGCGTCAACAATATACTGTTGAGTAAGTTTTTCGGCGCTGAGAAATGGATTAAAACAGCCCGTGCATCTAAGTTTATAAGAATAAAATTGCCGATGCGAAATTCTTCTTGATTGCGAAACATTTTGTAAATGTTCTGAATGACCGAGTTCACCGGTTGGACATAACAATGGATAAGTTATTGGATCGCAATTTTCATTAAAAATATTAATGGTTCGAAGATTACCATCTTATAGATAGACACATAAAAATAATCCATCCTTAAAATTATTGCTACTTCATTGATGGACAGAACGTTGTAGATCTTTTGCCAGTTGCTGTACAATGTTCATGTGCACGTCAAAATAATTTCTACCTTCCAAAGTTATTTTTTACAACCTCTTTTCTTTCTACTTGAGCCATCATTTTATAGGCAGTAGCGTAAGAATTTATTTTTCTTATTCAAGAATCTAATTGCTCAAATAGCTGCCTCAAGCATTTACGATTAACGTCGCCTCGCATTATATTACATATGGCCTCATCATGATCTAGAATATACAATTGATCATAGTGTGGCTATTTTCCTCGCGTAGGGTGTGTCGATGATATTCTATGGTAAACCTGACCACATATCTTGAAACAGTAGGGCCCACGTGTGCCTGGACTATGAATATGTGCTCCAAATGAAGCAAATGGAAAGGAACTATAATAGTTTCTGATGTTATCCATTAAATTAGCAGAAAGAGGATGTATATTAGTCATTTGTGCCATTAACAGCTTTGGAAAAGGAATATGAAAATGTTTTGCAAAATTGACAAATGACGTTCATAGATCCACAGTGATGTTGTATTACAAGTACTTCGTCATCTATTTCTTTAAGTGCTGTCTGTATTTAATGTTTGTTGCAATATGGTTTGTGCTATGTTTTGTGTTTCACGTTTTAATGCTTTATCTAATTATCTTTGTTTTGCAAAAAGCAATATTGTTTAATCTGTTACGTTTTGCCTCTTCCTTCCTATTGGCCAACCTAATTCTTTTGCGAAATAATAATATTTCTTTTCTTTTTCTTTTGAATTTTCACATAAAATTCGACATTTATTTCTTTAAATCTGCTTTTCGAAGCAAATTTGCTTTAATTCTATTGTGCCACTACAATTAATTTTGTGGGTTCAAAATTAATTAAAATAAAAAATTAATTTTATATTTGTAAGCTAAGCTTTTATTATTTTTTTTACTGGTACAGCAATATATTAGCAGTCTGATTGCTTATATTATTTTATATCCCTTTTCTTTTGTTTTCTTGTCCGGTGATTAGATATTGGTGTATGAGTGTGAAATTTACTCCTCCATACTTACTTGAAAACTTATCATAGGATTTCTGTATTATTCATTTCATTAGTTTTCATTAATACTAATTTTTTTTTTTTATAATATGCTTGTATTCATATGATTATTTATTTGAAGAATTGTTAGGGTAATATACAGGCTATACAGGGTATATTTCATCTTATATCGTTGTCTATAACTGAGAGAATGTTTCTACTTCAGCATCTGTGCGTTATTTCCTGATACTCGGGTGTGACAATCTCTTTGTGTACCTATTTCTTTGAGTGTGCAATTAACATTTGATGTGCTATTGTAAATAGATCTATATGTAGTTTTTCGAATGCTTTACGAGGTGTTCCTGTAATTTCCATTAGTACTTGCGATGGTTTCGTGTATACTTGGCTTTTTGACTTTTTACACAATTATTGATAAATTTTTAATGGTATTCCAAGTTGCTGATTTCTTGTGAATGTATAGTGTTATCGTCGTCTGATTCTAAACGGATAGATGGACTATTTATCTGTTGGATTACCTGTACGTAATCTCCTAATACTGGGGTGTGAAAATTTCTTTTCGTACCTATTTCTTTAGGTGTTTCAGTGAGATGTCGCCTTCCTCATCGCTGGCCATTTCATTGAAGTTAACCATCATAGATTGTTTATCTATATTACTGCTAGTGATAGCATTGATTCGTATTCGAGAGAGTGCGTCAGCAACCTTGTTATCTTTACCTGGCTTATAATATATATCCAAATCGTAGAAAAAATAATTTTACTTGATATCGTGCAAGTTTACTTGAACTCTCTTTATGAGTTTTCAGCCTTGCTAATGGTTGGTGATCTGTAAATAGGTTAAACATTCTTCCATAAGGATAACGTCAGAAATGTTTTACTGCCCAAACTTAGGCCAGTAGTTTCTTTTCGATTGTAGCGTAGATACAATCTGCTGGATTACTTATCTGTTATTAAAGAGAATTTCTTTGATAAGTCTGGTCTTCTAAGAACTGGTTCATTCGTTAATTGTATTGTATTGTAAATGTATTCTGGGCATTTGGTGGTTTTGAACTCCTTTTTTGAGACATGCTGTAAGTGGTTTAGTTATTTTTGTTTTTGTATACGTTCATCTTCTGCAATTATTCTTTGCTGCAATTCTTGCATTTGCGCGATTATTATTGCGTGAACCATGTTATATATATATTTTTTCAATTTATTTTAATTATGATTTGTTTTGCTTTAATGAGACAATTGTAAGCAAAATATAAATGAAGGATGACTTACTGTGATGTTGTAAGTAGTAGTACTGCGGTGATAATGATTTTCAACAGTTTTACTTTGTTGAGATGTTCCTCTAATGCGAGATACTGGCTTGTAGTGTAATTAGAGTGTGGACTAGTACTTAGTTTGTTGATCTGCGAGGAGTGTCAATCTTTTATTGAAGACTTTCCAATTCGATCCGTGGACTGTGCGTTGTGAAGTTCGTTTTCTTTCGTTGTATGGAGGTGTAGGAGATTGCCTTCTTTCCAATAACGTTGCACAATCCTACCGACTGCGCCAATTAATTGAGTGGGTTTAAAATTAATCAAAATAAAAAATAAATTACAAGTAGTATTTGTAAGCTAAGCTTTTGTTATTCTTTTTATTGGTACAGCAATATATTAATAGTCTGATTGGGCGCGTTCTGGACACTGTCTGCTGGTACAACTGTTTGCTGTCTGCTATGTAACATGCAGCAGAAATTATCTCTTGACCCAAATCAAAATTTAAAATGTCAAGATATTTTAGTCTCCTAAATTTTCCTTTCAGTTGTTCAAAAGCCCTCTCAATTGTAGATCTTATGCTGCTCATTTTTTTTGTATGCATCTTGTTTTCTGCTCAAATGTCCATTATCTCTAAAAGGCGTTAGAACTTGTTGTATCAGTGGATACGCTGTATCACCTATAATATGATAATTTTGTGGCAATTACATGTCAAGGTGGTTGAATATTGGGCTTTTCCGGAAAACTCTGGCGTAATACATCCGTCCAGGCATACCAATAAATACATCAGTAAATTTCATTCTATGGTCACATATTCCTGAAAACATTTTAATGTTCTTATTTCTCATATATTGTGAAAGAGTTTGAGTTAGTTGATATCTTAACTGTGTAAATTAGAGTAATTCATTTTTTCTGTTGATAACTTAGTGTTGTGTTAAAAATATTTAAAATAGTGTTGTTATAAACTGATAACTCTGTATACTCTGTTAATTAATTAGTTGCAATCATTACCTTGAAGGATGATGGAATGAAATCCTTTTCCATTATAAAAATCTGTAGGGTTACCAATTGGTTGCTTGCAGGGAACATGGCACCCATCGATGACTCCTACTATGCCAGGAAACCCATAAGATTTTGTTTGAAAAATCTGTTAAAATATTTTACGATAAGTTGTTCCTTAACTTATGTGTTTCTAACAAAGAATGTACTCATATTTATGTGTTTCTAACAAAGTATGACAGATTTATACATACTTTAGAAATGGTTTCATGATTTTTATATTCAGGCCATTTAATGAATTGTGGCATGAGATTTGAGAGTATTTTAATAATATATGCAAAAATCTTATGTGCAGTGCTTTTGGAAAATACAAATCTGTCTCCTGTAGATAAGAAACTTTCTTGTTTTGCAAGCACCCATACTGAAAATAATATCTTCTTGGGCAAAGGTACTTGCTCATAAGGTTTGTTGTCAATAATTGTATTTCCAATTATATTGGTTAGTATCTAAAAGAAAAAAAGTGTTATGTTTATAATACCACTAGCAAATGTGTTTTACTTGAAATATATTTGTTTTATTTTGTACTTACTTCAAAACTTTCTCGAGACATTCGAAAATGTTCAATAAACATATCGTTTGGAAATTTTGATATTCTTTTCTCGAAAAAGTTTTTAGTTTTTGCATTTTCTTCAATACCTTCCTCACTTAAATATTTAGACATACACGTATTTTCTACTATTCCTCTAAGTACACCTATATCAAAACCACTGTCTAACGCTACACTTAATACGATGTCCATATCATTCGTATCCATTTTTATTATGATAATAATAATCACAAATAATATATATATTAATTATGATAATTTTGTTTTGACAGTTTCGAACTCAAACATGCTATATTAGTGCGTTCTGGATCTTAGTTTACCGCTCACTTAGCGCTTTATGATAAGTTGTCCCTGGTTTACTCAACTGTTGAGTGTCCAGAACGCTTTTCTTTTGTTTTCTTGTCCGGTGACTAGATATTGGTGTATGAGTGTGAAATTATCTCTACTCTCAACTGAATTTATTTCTTAAAATAGTTTTTAATATCTTTAACTTCTCTTGTTTCTCATTAGACGTTTCTTTTTGAAATTTCATGTTATTTCTTAAAGCCTGTTTTCCAAACGAATTAGCCTTAATTAATTTGCCTTTCTCATTAATTTTTTCTTACGGTCAACTTTTTGTTTTTGTAGCCTCTCTTATTTATCATTCGTTGTTTTCCTTTGCAATTTATTTTTATTTCTCAAAGTCTGGCGTTTCGATTTGTGTTGTGTTGCATTTTCAAAAAGTATTGCTAATTCTTTCTTTCAATGCAGTACCTCGTCCGAGGTTTTTTTTCTTGAATGATATTACTTACACTTACACATATTACTTCACTAATCCTTACTTTTTGTAATTCATTTATTATATTATCCCTTTTTACACTAACTTCACTAATAACACTAACTTCTCTCCTAAAATTTAAATAAGAATATTCAATTATTTCTGAAATATTAATATTTCCGGTAAAACTTTCCACGGCAGTGGATTAATAGTAAAAAGGGAGGAGCCCACAGAATCTCGAAAATTATATTTAATTAAATCAACTAAATCACTTAAGTATTTATAACATAAAAGTACTGCTTTGCCATTAGAATTAGAAATTGATTGTCCTTTTGAACCCCTTGAATGAGAATCAAAGATCCAGAAAAGGCTGTCATGTTTAAAAATGTAAAATGCTTGACTGCACGTAGTGAATAAGTCGTTATTGTATTCGTAGAAATATGTTTCTAAAAGATCTCCTGTCAGTATATTGAGATGACCAATTACCAATCGATATATTGGCATTAATCTCTTCAATTAATAAAAATGGGTGACAACCAGGTTTTAAATTGTTTCGATAGCAATTGCCTTTCAGTATGAAAATATAATCTAATAGCACCTTAAGTGGTGCAGTTATTTAGGTTAATTAATTCATGAATACGTATACTAAATAAGGCTATTAGCTCACATTGAGAATTTTTGGTAAAATTTGTAAAAATATCACTTGCCTGATTAAAATTGGATTGCACAATTTTATACTATTACTAGCTTTTACCCCCGTCGCAAGCGACGTCTGTCTTTTGTGTATGGCTTTAATTTCATGTCAAATTTAATTTCCATTCTAACATTCAAATATTTAACTTGTTACTCTATATAAATTTTACATACAAAAATAAATAATTTTTCATATAAACTGACAAAGAAAATATATTTTTTTTAACAAAATAAAAAATATTTTCAATTTATGCGTTATTTGACTAACATTTTTTAAAAATTTGGAATTTTTTTTGTTCGATTCGTAAATAAGTTACCAAGGTTAGCCTATATACAAAATTTCAAGTTTTTTGCACAATTTTTACTCTCGGCAAATACTGCCCCCCGTGCCCCCAAATAAAATTTTGAAATTTTGAATTTTCTTTTATTAATAATATACCTAATTATTGTAGAACCCAGAATATGAACTTTCTCCAACGTTCCCTACCGGGCCCCCGAATTTCTTCAACCCCCCACTTTTCAATTTTCGAATTTCTAATTTTTGAGATATGTCAGCATTGAATACCTTAATACACATTCAAAATTTCAACTTTCTATCTTTTACGAATTAAAAGTATTACAGCAAAAAAGGGCTCACTTTTTTCCAGTTTTTCCAAAATTACGTGTTTCCAGGAAATTAAGGGAAAAATCCGGGGACGCCAAAAGTCTTAGAATTTTTTTCTCTTTAAAGTCTTTTTTAAAGTCTAGAGTTTACCCCCGTCGCAACGCGACGTCTGTTTGGCGTGTATGATTTGAATCCAGTAAAATAATTCCTAATTACAATTCATATTTAATTCTATTTTTAAATTGAAATAATAAATAAACTCGCGCACATATACATTAACACATATAAATTGACTAAAAAAAAATATTTTTTTTATCAAAATAAAAAATATTTTCAATTTATGCGTTATTTGACCAACTTTTTTTCAAAATTTGGGATTTTTTTTTTCGATTCGTAAATAAGTTTCCAAGGTTAGCCTATATACAAAATTTCAACTTTCTAGCACAATTTTTACTCTCGGCAAATACTGCCTCCGTGCCCCCAAATAAAATTTTGAAATTTTGAATTTCCTTTTATTAATAATATACTTAATTATTCTAGAATCCAGAATATGAACTTTCTCCAAAGTTCCCCACCGGGCCCCCGAATTTCTCCAACCCCCCCTTTTTCAATTTTTGAATTTCTAATTTTTGAGAAATGTCAGCATTGAATACCTTAATACAGATGCAAAATTTCAGCTTTCTATCTCTTACCAACTCAAAGTAATACAGCAAAAAAGGGCTCACTTTTTTTCCAGTTTTTCCAAAATTACGGGTTTCCAGGAAATTCAGGGAAAAATCCGGGGACGCCAAAGGTCTTAGAATTTTTTTCTCTACGAAATAGGCAATTTTCAAAAACTTCCTTGGAGCCTTTGTCGAGATGCCATACAAAATTTGAACCAAACATATAAACATATAAGAATATAAATATACACCTGGGACATTATAATATAGGACTAGCGCTTCGCCCCTTCGCAAAGCGACGTGTATTTAATATTTGTGAATAAATAAATTTATTTGCTAAATTGAAAATAATGCAAAATATTATTTTTAAGTAATTTTCGTTATAATATATCCTTTTTTAAACTTTTTTTTTTATTTTGTTATAATTCTTTCATTTACAGTAATAAAGCACTGTATTGACCAGTCTCCAGTGCCCCCGCCCATAAGCCGCAATCATGACCTTTTGGCTCCATGCTCTCTTACATTTCCGAACTTTTAATTTGATTCCTCTAAACTTCCGCCATGGAGCGCCTTTTTCCTTCAGCACTCTGTGTCGCTTTTTTCCTGAGCATCGTCGGTCCTTAGAGTACATTCACAGCGCACCCGCTTTAGCACTATAATTAAATAATCCTTCGTTTCCTCCTCTCTGTGTAAAATTATTATTTACCCTAATAAAGCGCAGTATTGAAAAATGTCCACTGCCCCGCCCCGTAATACTAATCATCACCTCTTGGCTCAATGCTCTGTATCGTTCTCGCACTTTCAATTGTATTCCTCTGCACCTCTGCCACAATGCGCCCACTTGCAACACCACAGCCAACCTGAGAATCATCGCACATAACGGCACTGTTCTATCGCCCCTTTTACCGCAATCATTAAACAATCTTGCGCTTTTACCTCCTGCGTACTAATACTCTTAACAATTAGTTTTCATAATTAATACTTTACTGGCAACCTACACACTAAATTTCATCCTTAGAAGTATATTATTTTTTAATAATTATTCGATAAGATAAATGCTTGATAAAATTAATTTTCACTCATTTCAATGTAAACCTACTAATTACATCAATTCATTTATGTTTTTAAGAAAGCCTAGCGGTTCGCTCCTAATCATCTCATCTCTAGCCCTTATCCTTCCCGTTATTGTACTTTCAATTTAATCCCCTGAACCGCCGCCCACATTTCCAGCACCAAAGCACATATTCTACAACACGGTTATCTTCCAGAGCCATTATAATCTATCGCTACTTCTTCTAAGACCACCATTACTTGGTGTCCTGAACCCCGGCGCCACCCTCTCCTCCAATCAGGCACTACCAATTCAATATTACAGCAATTCATTTACATAATTAAAACTGCACTGTAATCTTACGTTCTAATTTTTGTATTTATATTTACGATATAATATTGTCCTCCCCATTAATTCCCGCTCCTGAAATAAAATTGACAAATTTTAGGCATAACAATCTATTTTGCTCATAACAATTCTCTCTACTTTTATAACCTTTATTACTACTATCTACTTTTATAAATGATCGAAATTTAAAATTGAGCTCTTTATCAAAGCCTTTCCCGCCCCCACTTCCCCAATTTCACGCCGCTACTAAGGTTAAACTTATTTTTCGCAAATATGCACATGCGTAGTTTCTAATTTTTTAATTTGATATTTGGGGCTGTTAACTATTTCCCCCCTATACCTCTCACTCCTGTTCGATTTCACAGCACAACGAACGCACCAAAAATCAATTCAATTCTACTATTGAATGTAATTTGACTATTTAACTTACAGAGAACTATTGTGCTTCTATTTAATATTCTACATGCAAAATATCATCGTTGTACCTCTATTTTGTTTTTATACTCGGTTTATCACTCCCCACTCTAGTGTTACACTTAAGAAAAGGATTTTTTTTTTATATTTTCGTTATTAATTTGTCAATCTATATCTGCATACTAAATTTTAGCTTTGTATTTATATTTTAGCATTATTACCCCCCCACATACATGCGCTACTGAACAAGTTTGTCAAATTTTAACACAGGGATCTATTTTATTTATATCTAAGAACATATAATCTAAACAATAGCCTTTTATTTCTATATATTTTATATTTCTGGTTTTTGGCCCACAGCGCCCGCCGCCTCTAGAAAGTTGCAGTTTTCCATAGTTTGTCTTTAATGACACTCTATATAGAGCCCACGTTCCAAATATCAACGTTCTAGCTCTGTTGCAACATTGCCCCCAAAAAATCACGCCGCTACTGAATTAATATTTTGGTAATCCAATTATTGGCAACATTCGCAATTAGTGTCTCAATACATGCCCTAAGTTTTAATACTACTTTTTCAATATTTCTGGCTTTTACTAACTCAACTCCCGCCGCCACTGGAAATTTGGGGCTCTTTATTTTTTTTCATTAATAACACTCTAGAGCGAGCCTACATATTAAATTTGAACGTCCTAACTCTATTCTAACATTGCCCCCGGAAATTCGCGCCGCTACTGAACTTAAATTTTAAATGTCCAACTATTGGCAAATGTGCACAATTATGGTTTGAATACACATACCAAATTTCAGTTTCCTATCTTTTCTAGTTCGTCAGATATTTGCAAAAGTATTTTTTCAAATTTTCCAGTTTTTCCAGAATAATTTTTTCCAGGGAAATTCAGGGAAAAATTCAGGGACGTAGAAAGTCTTAGAAATTCGTCCTTTACATAATATCAAAATTTAAAAAACTTTGTAGGCGTCGTTTAGAAGATACCATACAGATTTTGTTACCGGAAATATATATATATATATATATATATATATATATATATATATATATATATAAATATCTATGAGTTTTCCATGTTAAATTGGAACATTACGAACATTATAATAGTAAGATAAATGGTAGTTGTTAAAATTTCCACAACGTTTATAGAATCAGTAGAATAATTTATTTCTGTTAAAGTATTGTTATTTTTAGTGCTTAATATACTGATAGGAGCAATAGAAAATTCTGTGTTTTAACAGTTATTAAAATTAAATTTAATCAAATTTATGACATCAAGAAATTTTCAATTCTTTTCAGAAACAATTTGCCCTTTAATATCATGATGTTAATCAAACACCGAAAATAAATCAGATTCTTTCAAAATAAGAAAAGTCTCATCATTAATTGTAAATAATCCTTTTTCTTGTTCTACAAAAAAATGATTCTAGATATGACATTATAGTTCCATATTTCTCCATTTGATTTTATAAGCGCGATTACTTCAATATTATTTTCAAAAACTATTTGTTTTAGATTTATTAATTTGGATTTTAAACTGGGGCAGTTCCATTGCATTGCAAACAGGTGTTTTAATCATTATTTATTATGTTTGTTTACTAATATTTGTATTAGAACATTTCAATATTTTGATTATCTGGGGGTGGAATAGTATGGTTATTTACAATTCCTGGCTTCAAATTATTAGTAACAGTTTCTGCTTGTAAAACTACCTCTGGTCAGTGTCAATATTATGGTTTATCTCCTCTGATCTCTTTCAAATTCTCAATAATATTTTTCTCTAAATCAGGTTTCTTAACTAACTCTGATTTCTTAATTATCTCTGTTTTCTTAACATAATCGGTCTTATTTACGGGAATTGGCTTAGAGCGTTCGTTTTCCTTTGCCTTATGTATATTATCAGGCTTCCACGCCCTTTTCTTTACTTCTCGGGGGGATCTGCGGGGTTCTGAATTTTTTAGAACTCTACGAATTTTCCTTTCTGGTTCACCGCTTATAATACAGTCTTTAATCTTCTTCTTATTTATACTTTCTTCCAAAGAAGGGAACTCAAAGAGATTTAATTTAAATACTTCTTTCACACAATCAATATTAATTTTTTCTGTAAAGGTACCTTTAGCTTTAGCTTTGTTTTTGTTTTTCAATTCTAAGTATTTGCTGCAGGATCTATCGTCAGCTTTATGGTCTTGTTTACAGTTGCGACAAACTAACTTCTCTTTCTTGCAATTTAAAGGGGTGTGATCTTCACCACAACATTGGCAATATTCAGCACTTTTGCAGAAATTAGTGGAGTGACCAAATTTCCAGCACCGACGACACTGTCTAATTCTCTGTATATATGCCGAAACTGGGTAAAGGATACCCTGGAAGGCTATATATTCCAAGATCTTGTCCCCGCTGAAGGATATTAAGCACTTACAAGTAGTAGTCT
The DNA here is from genome assembly GCA_963678705.1 of Panorpa germanica. Lineage (NCBI taxonomy): Eukaryota > Metazoa > Arthropoda > Insecta > Mecoptera > Panorpidae > Panorpa > Panorpa germanica. The sequence continues at coordinate 6,475,711 of OY783205.1, forward strand.
TTTGCCTTCCTCGATTCTATTAAATCTTATAAAATTGGTAATTTTTGGTGCTAATTGTCTACTGTTTTTGTTAAAGCCTACTGCGTCATGTAGGAATACGTCCTCCACATTATCGGGGTGTAAGTCGATTAGCCCCTGCACTTCTACCAAATTCTTTAAAATGATGCTCTTGTATTTACCTAGAACTATGGCGTCTTCTATTACTTCATTAGCCAGAAATGTGCTATATTTTTCTTTGGCTGACAGCAATAATGTTCATCTCCTTGTAATTTGACCGCAAATATTGTGCTATAAAGGCAGGGTTTGTATTATAAGAAATTGGTTTTAGAATTACCAAGTATACTTCTGAATAACTATGTGGATAATAGCTGGTTCTTATCTTTTTTGCTTCAAAGAGGTCTTTCAAAATACATTTTTCGAAATACAAAAAAATATTAAACAATATAACATTAATTTCAAACTTAAATTAACCTAATGAGCATACTCTTTTGTTTTCTCTTTTTTTTTCAAATTCTTTCAATTTACACCATTGAAAGTTACATCCTTTAAGTAGTGACTGATGTGTCTTATTACAATTTAAAATAACAAAATTCAAAAGAGTCTTCAAAATATCATAGCATTATGGAAATAAAGTTATAAAATAAAATAACATCAATTTTTTTTCGTTTGCAATTATAAACTTAAACATTGAATAAACATTACCTGAAACTTGGCTGGTACCTTTTTCTCTCGTTTTGACTTCCTAGCTATAGTGAAAGGGCTTGGCGGTGATCTTTCCAATTGCCTCTTCACTCCTTGCTCGATGTCAAATTCCTTGTTTTGTAGCTGCTGTTGACAGTGTAACCAGGCAGACCACTTGATTGAGAGACCTGATCGGTGTTTTCTTCATCTTGGTGCTCTACTAGTCTGCTACTTGTCGTTCTTATGCGCTTAGATTGTTTCCCACCTTTTATCTTAGTTACTTGCTGTTCTTCTAAACCCGACTCACTACATTTATATGGCTCCATATATGCTTTGAAATGTGAAGCATTTCTTGATTTTAGGACACCTTCATGATTTTTTGTTGTAATCTGGCTTCCTTTTCTTTCTATTACTTTTTCTGGATTTGTGTAATAGCCTCTTTCTTTTTCCATACCCAGTCGTCTTTCTTTATGTCAGAATATTTTGCTCTTCTTCTTTTATCTGGATATTTTTTTCCTTTCTGTTTTATTTCACCGTCTCGTTTCCTTAATTCTTCAAAACTTTTCACTTCATTTTTGTTTGTTGGCCTTCTAAATTCTTTTACAGCAATTATCTTATCTTTTGAAGGTTTAACTCCATCCTTTGTTATTAAATGTCCCAAGATCTTAAAGTTGTTGTTTATCAAATTGGCATTTCTTTGTAATCAATTCTAAACCAGCTTCTTCCAATTCTTTAATTATTTTTCTTTCATGCTTCATCAGCTCTTCTTTTGTTGACGCATGTATCAGATAATCATATATATAGCAACAATAGTTTTCACATTTTCCATCACTTAATATTTTTTCTATTGTTTTCTGAAATATTTCCGGTGCACAATTCATTCCCATTACTAATCTTTTAAAAACATAGGTATGTTTAGGTCCCATAAAAGCTGTTATATATATACTTTCATCATCTAATTCTAAATGATAAAATCCATTTTTTAAATCAAGTACTGTGAACCATTTACTGTTTCCTATTTCTCCTAAAAAATCTTCTAGTGTAGGTATCGGATGCTTTTCCATTTTTATCGCTTTATTTACTTGTCTTAGATCTATACAAATTTTGACTGTGTCATCTGGTTTTGGTACCGGTACAATTGCTGAATTCCAACTTTGAACTCCTGTAACTACTTTAATTATATCAGTTTTCTCCATTTCATCCAGTTTCATTTCTACTTTTTTTCTCAGCGACAGTAGTGGTCTCCTATAAGGTGTATAGCACGGCCTCTTTGTTTATGGGTAGTTTTATTTTTATTCCTTTTGCCTTTTGCATCTTTTTGTCAGATTCGATTCTGTTTATATTTAGTCCAATTTTCAAAATACCTAATTCTTTTGCTGTTTCTTTTCTCAAGATTGCTTCTCCTAGTTCTTTTGTTACATATATGTAGTGTAATTATTCTAAACCATCCCTGTTGAGACTACCATTTGCAGTGTGATATTATAATTCTATCCCGGATGAGCCTCCAAGTTGTAGTTTTGCAAGTAACAATTAAGGTTGAATCCTCAAGTGTGGTGCAAAAATAACAATATAGTTTATTTTAAACGAGTAAACACATAACTTGAATAATAGTAGTTCATTTAATTATTCCACGAAGTTATACAATTACATCTGAATAAAGCGAATTAATCAAAATAAAGTTCACAAAGATAATAACACTTGATTAAAATACAATACTTAGATTTAGAGTCCTTTTACAATGTTTTGCGTGTTACCACGACATACGTAGTTTCCATAGTACATAGTTAACAAACACAATGGTTTACAATGATAAATACACCCTAGTAATTAACATTACATTTGTATGTATAACTCTAACTATTTACGCTGACAACAATAACAAATATTACACACAGTAATAAAGTTAAACTGGATTTAAATTCACAATGATAATAACACTCGTTAACATAGCATATTCCTGAATTCACTAAAGACGTCATACACTCTGTGTATCTCTGTTGATCGCCATTTTTCAATCTAGTCTATACTACACGATAACCAACTATTACAACTTATAATAATGATTACTATTTTTAAATGATATTAACAACTAGTTAATATTACTTAAATTCACAAAAATAACGACGCCGTACAAACTGTGTATCTCTCTCATCGCCATTTTCTTACTTCTTTCTAACTGTTGCCTGTACCACATGTGTCGTAATGACTCGTCAGCATTCAACAGTTAGTAAGCGCTGGTCTCGAGAGTTTTGGGGTTTACATACGCAAAACTAGTTAGTGTCTGTTGTCGAGAGTACAGATTACATTCACACTCAACACACCCTCATACTAGCAAAGATCTTAACCTAATTTACAGATTTCTTATAATTATTATTTCTTTTAACTAATTATGTCTAAACTTAAATCTAATCTTAAAAAATATCCCACAAATATTTTTGTTGTTACTACTCTATTTCCTACAGTAATATCAGTTTCAACTTTACCTAAAATTTCCAGTGACTTCTTTGATCCGTATGCATACAACTTCTTTTCAACTTGTGTTGTTTTATATATTATTTGTACTCGTTGTTGCTTCAACTTTTTCCATGTCCTTTGATCAATTACACAGCAAATACTCCCTGAGTCGACCAGCATTTTTATTTCTACTCCTCCTACTGAAACATTCAATTTATCATCTTTACTCTCATATTGCGAAATTCCTCTTATTATGAATAAATTTTCATCACTCTCTGTTTCACTTTCATTTTCTATTTCGTCGTAGGCTTCATTCTGTACCCATTTTACTCCTTTAGTTCTACAAACTTTAGCAAAATGTTCAATTTTTCCACAGTTTACACATTTGGCTCCTTTTGTAGTGCATTGAGGGTCTCTACCAAAATGTCCCACTCTACCACATCGGTAGCAGCCTTTAATTTTTGACACGTACCTGTTTGTCTTATGTCTACCTACGTCTGACCCATGACTATCAAATCGCGTACCTTTTTCAAAATTCGTACGTTTTCCAGAATTCTGCCCTTCTCTATGAACAACTTTATCTTTTTCTTTTGTTACTTAACTGGTTTATATTGGAGCTTCCTTATTCTTTTTCAAAAAGTGCCATTGTCAAGTCTAAACTTTCAAACGTTTTACCAACTTGGTTTACTTCATCTAGTTTCACTTTACCTTTTTGAAGTAACTTTCTTCTTAGCTCGACTGATTGACAACCTGTTATTATTTGATCTACCAACTGATCATCTAAATTGTCACCAAATTCACATAACTTAGCCTGGATTCTTAATCTAGCAATATATTGTTCTAATGTTTCATCAGGTTTTTGTTCCATTTTTCTAAAAACATGTCTTTCATATTTAGTATTAGACTGACCTAAATAATGTTCATCTAGAGCTAATAATATTAATTCATAACTCAACTTTGGTTTGTTTACCTCAAAAGCAGTTTTTTCATCCGCTGTAGCTGTACTATGTAATTGAGATGTTAATCACATTCTTTTACGACTTTTCTAGCTCTGGTGTTATAGTTATGATTACTTTGTATGCTCGATTAATTTTTGCCATACGACTCTTTTGCTTGGACCCCAAAGATGATACGTCACTGCTGTCATCTGTTTGCTGTTCGGCACCCTGACCTACGTCATCTTCAGTTTCGAATAACTAGCGTCTGAGAACACTCCCCATGGCTTCATGTGATCGGCACATGAATGTATATTAGAAGAACCTTCCCCTTTACCGATGCGTCTTACCCTATACCGCTCATTTGGGTCAACTCCTGTAACCTGATACGGTCCTAAATATTTGTTATGTAATTTCAATCCAGTAATTTCCTCGTATTTTTTTCGCATGGTAATACCATTTACGTTTATTGTGGTTTTTTAAGAACAAAAGTCTAAAGCAAATTTGAAAAACAAGTATTAAAAATTAAAAAAAGTATTAAAAAAATTCTTATAACGTACCTTAATTTCGTTTACTATACCAATGCATTAAACCCCTTTAAAACACATTTCTGCATTAATTTTGTTTGAAATTTAATAACCATATTTTTAAAATTTAAGACACATTTGTATTAATTTTGTATGAAATTTAATAACCATAATTTTAAAATTTAAGACACATTTGTGAAGACATTTTTTTTAAGACATATTTTTGAAATTACACATTTATTTCATTTATTGAAAATTATTTTACATTAATAATACATTGTGAATAATTTTAATAATAATACAATAACTATAGTTTTCTTTATAATCTACAAATTAAATACTTCATTAAATCGGTCAACTTCTTTTATGAACTTCTTCATTCGAGGTTCAAATGTAGTTTTACTTCTTTTGACTTTATTTTTACTTCCCGTTGTTGCATATATTTCAAAAAACATCATAGAAAAACAGAAGTATATATTACCATTAGTACTAAAATTAAGTTAATAATAACAATTAGTACTATAAATGTTTATAGTTCAAACCTTTGAATCAATTCCAATGTTCTTTTCACCTCGGGAGCATAGCAATAACCAAAATATAATACCTCAAAAAGGTTAGTAGTACTCCATTTAAAAAGTTTGATGCATATAGTAAAATTTCTCTTTCTAAAACTACAATATATTCTGCACTGGAATCATACAAACTTTTCCTGTAGATTAGAAATATACGATTTAGTAGAAATTCAATTTCAAATTTTAGTAGTTATTAATATAAATTACCATAATATATTTTAATAAATAGACTTAAACAGCTTATTTAGTAACATACCTATTACTATTAAAATAGGATAGTTGGTAGCTATTTTACAACATGCTTCCTCAATGGTTAATTTAAAATTTATTAAATTGCAAATTAGAAGCAATTAAAAGCTATACAAACTTACCTCTACTAACAAATAGATAAAATTTGCGTCTTCACCTATCCAATCAATAAAAATTGGAAAAATAACTCCAATGTTTGGAATTTCAGATGTCATGATAAGTGCTTCACGTGCTGCATTAGATAGCATGGTCTGCACATATAATAATTGTAATGGTTGCTTTTTTGCATTATCTTTTCATATAGCATCTACTTGCTTCCAACATTCAACGGCTTTTAAATATTTCTTTATAGGATCGTGCCACTTTCCCAAAGACGTGCTCCAAACAATACTTACGTCTCTGTCTAAAAGTTTCGATGCGTGACTAATTAGCATTTTATATTTTCTCAGATTTGGCCACCGTATAAATATATTTACTGATATTGGACTACAGATATTAATAGCTTTACGTTGCGAGGGATATGTTTCGCACATTAACTTCTCTATTTCGTTGTCATTCGCTTTATCAGGTTCATACAGTTCCAACAACCTCCTTCTCTTCTTCTCTTGTAATAAAGGAGTTTCATCACCTGGAAGCAATGGCTCATATGCTAGGCATCCATACTCATCATGCTTAGGGCCAGAATTTAAATGTGTTGTTGTGTCATTGTCGCTGTTATCAGCAACACTTTCACTCTGCCTTTTATATCTTTTGTCTTTTCTATAATTGACGGCGTTGTATATTTGCGCTGCAAGAGATTCATATCCTGATCCATATGTCTGACCGACTGCGGTATCACCGAATGTTTTTGGAAATTTATTATATAATTCCTGCGATATTCTCCTGGCAGACAGCCGACTTACATCACGTAATTCATTAATCATATAGTCGGCTATACTACTTACAATTAGGCGTCCCTCTTCCGGACCAACTTTTTGTTCTTCTTCACAGCTCTCTTTTAATTTATAATAAAAGAGTTGCCATACATTTTCATTGCCTTGCTGTTCTTCTTCTGATATTAAAGAAGAGTCTAAACTTGGTAAATTATCTGAAACAAACAAAAGCATAGGTTTATTTGCAAATTGAGCTGCTTTTGCAAGTGCAATAAGAAATTCATCATCATCTACAATTGTGTTATCTTCTAAAAATATTTATAATATATTGAAACATATTTCATTAATGGTCAATTGTAAAAATACATACACATTTTATTTCTAATTTCAATGAAAGTGTAAATAATACCTGAAACTGTTCTTCTGCCGGAAGATTAAGTTTAACTATAGCTGCTTGTATAACTTCCGTTACTGTAGAAGCTATCACGGCAACCTTTTTAGTTTGCTTTGTTATATATTTTGTAATATATTTTAAATATAGGCATTGTCACTTGTTAGTTTCTTGCACAGAGAGTTCAAGACAGTGGTGTTCAATTGTTTTTACATAAGAAGGGCCTGAAATGGGATACCAGAAATATTCAAGATGTCTTGATTCAAGACCAACACAGACTAGTGTTGCCAGAACTAGTTTGCTTGTCTTTGTTATTTTGACAGATTGGTTCATGTGTTTTAATTATATGCACAAATGAATAAAAAAATTAGAAAAAGATGAATTTATATTAAAATTATTAACAAAAGCGATTTTATGAAGTAAGTAGCATCTTAAGAAATGGTAGTATGTATTATTCATCTTATTTGTCATGGACATCCGGCGCGGCATTAACATGTTTGAATTGAATTGATTAAATGAATTTGAATAAATTATAAAGAAGTTACAATTATTAATAATTAATCTTAATTACATAAAAACATTTTACGAATTGAAAGTTTTATTAACCAATTCATAATTGGGTTTAACACACAACGTACTATATATATTATTATATTAAAAATATATAATTTCTAAGCACTGGCAATTGAATTTATAGATAACAATTCAAATCGTATAAATTTTCCTAATTTATAAGCATGAAGATAAGGCCGGAATAAGGTTTTAACTACTTCTAAAATAAAAAATATTTTATTTTCATTGAATAATATGGAAGAAATTTATCCAACTTCAATTTCAGGTCGATACCCTTTCTGTGATATAAAAAGGCCATCATCATGTCTTTTATAAGACACACCATTATTTATTATTTCGGAACATTCTTGTGTTTTGTGAGTTAGCTGCATTTTTCTAAAAGCTTCTTGAATTTTATCGTTGTAAAGATAAATATTGGCGCTCATATTCCCATTAGGTTGAATATCAAATCTAATATCCCCTCCTAATCTGCAATAACATTGTGATAGCTCATGCTTATTACTTTAAGATTTTGTAATATTAATGAAATTTCTTTGAAATCGAATATAAAAGCGGATATATACATTTGAAAAAACAATGTTTACTTTCAAAACGAAGTGTCCACACATTCATTAATGGTCCAAACTCCAGAATTAATTGAGGATAGTGCATGAGAAAATGGCGCCTAGCGCGAAGTGGCTGTTTAAAGAATAATCTCAAAGATATACGAGTATAGTCGCGAATTAGATCATTTAAATAACTTGTGCCCGAAATGTGTAAAGAGGGAGCACATACGATTTCAATTATCTCAGTAAGAATGATGATGCTTTTCCAATTAACATCGCTAATATCTTCAACTTGTCGTCAATAAGTAGTGGCAATAATCTTAAATAGTTCCACAATTGTCATGCATCTCCTGTAATTTTAGTCGCATGTTTGCCAATAGTACAAGGCTTACATCTACGATCTTCTATTGAATATTGAAAGGTATCAATTCTGTGATTTAACAGTTTGTATGAAAACCATTTCTTTTTAATTAATCTATCTAGAAATAATTTAACATCATAAGCAAGCCTCTAAATATCATGCCCAAGACAAGGTGGTAATCCGGGAAGACACACACAGTAATATTTTAAATTATTAAAAACTGAATTAAATTAAACACCTTTAAAATTCGAAAAAAATTTCTTCTGGTTTATCTTATTAATCGATTCGTCATAAGATACGATGGTTCTTTTGTCGTATGCCTTAAAGGGTCCTTCATCACCATAAAATTTATTCTTGCAAACTAAACAATATCTGCAAAAATATTTAGTCTTACTAAAGTTTTCAGTAAATCTCCTAAGCCATGGCTCCCTAGGTTATCGCCGGCCATAAATACAACTGCGCCTTTAATTACTTCATTGGAAGGTAATTGAATTCCAGTGGTTTCAATTTCTTCCAAGTCTTCAACAATTCGTCCATATACTTTATAATGATCAAAATATTTTTCTCTGCACAGGGCAACAAGTTGCATGGAATTGACATGTGATCCTATGTGATTAGGAAGATTTCCAATATTTTAATAAAAAGCAAGAATGTTATATTTAGTTTTAGCTGACCCCAAAGGATTAATAACTTCAAAACTATCTTGATATAAAATCAATTTTAATGTTTTTTTATTTTCACGAAAAAAAATGTTTTGTTTATAAACTAAGCCATCAGTGAAGTCGTGTAAGACATGTTGGTCAGATTTCACAGTCTCCAATTTTAAATGATTTTCCAAGGATTTATTCTTGAAAATTAGTTCCAAAGTTTTCTTTAAAGGAATATAGTGGAAGTATATTCTATTTCCAGCTTTTTCTCCTAATAATATCTCCAGTGGTTCTACATAAGGCATATGATTTTCAAAAAATTCTTGACGTTTATACTTTGTACCCAATTTAGATTTAATATTTGAAAATACATCACATTCAAAAGATTAATTCACTATATCATTTGCATTTTGAACTGATATACCAATATTTTCTAAGTGAGATAATAAATTATTTTTTACAGCTTTATGACTTTGTTCATGCATACTAATCATTTGAGAAGCTATAAATTGAATCGTTGAAGCAGGGATACAAAACTTACTTTCTAGTTTTAAAAAAAATATTGCCTAAAATATCAATAAAAATGAATCAGTTGTATCATCATCTAAATGTATCGTATCAAGATCTAAAGACACTTCTTGAGAACGTGAGATAAACAGGTGATATAGGATCATTAGAATCGGATAATATTAGATTACTATTAGAAATAGCGTTGGTTAAAATAGAATGATTGTTCGTATTTTTATGCTGTTTCATTGGTTCTTCATTTGCTTTATGGCTCACACTTATATGTGATGTAAATGAACTGATCTTGTTATAAAATTTGACACAATTTAAAAAGGGACAATCAACTTTTGTTCCATCTTTCATATGATACCTTAAATGCTAATTCAACATTTTTCAACTGTCACATTTTTGTATGCACCATGTGACAGTGCAAATATATTTATTTATATTATTACATCTTGGTGTTGCATTTAACAATGCTTCACAGTTTATTTCATCAGATAAGTATTTAATCTTTTATTTAAAATATACGATTGTAAAAAATGAACATACTTTTATAAACTATAAAAAATGAATGAATTAATGAAACAAAACGATTCAAGTGATGATTTACAAAAAATGATATGGTGACTTAGATAATAAAATAATTTAATAATAAAAGAAATTTATAAATATTTAATAAAAGATAAATATTAAGTTATTTCTTTAACATACTCCCCCCGTTGATGTATCGGCAGGTGCATCAAGATTGTCTAAGCGTAGTAAGGCAATTTTTCTTACGGCTCTAGTAGTTTCACCATATTGTGTTTTTAATACTGCTACTCGTGCTTGTGAATCTGTGCCTGGTAACAATTTTATTATTCGTCCTAATGCCCATTGGGTTGGTGGCATATTGTCTTCCTTTATTAGGACCAGAGATCCAATTTTAATGTCTGGACTAGTAGTTGTCTTCCACTTACTTCTTTGTTGGCAGTGAATGATATAATCAGATGACCATCTTTTCCAGTAATGTTGAATACAATCTTGTATATAAGAGAAGCGTTGCATTTTATTTAAATTAACTGGAGGTTGCGCTACTGGTGTGATATTAGTGCCGATAATTAAGTGCCCAGGAGTGATAGGAGTTAAGTCGTTGGGGTCAGAGGACATAGGATATAATGGACAGGAATTTAGAATTGCTTTTACTTATGTCAAAAGAGTATATAAATCTTCATAATATAGATGACTATTTATTAGAACTTTTTTCAAATGACTTTTAGTATATTTTACAATCGCTTCCCACAGCCCACTAAAATGTGGAGATCTGGGTGGTATAAATTTCCAAGTAATGGATAATTCAGAAGCAGAAGCTGCAAGTTTAGAAGTGCTTGACTCGTTAGCAAGAAATTTTGCCAAAATATTGTTAGTTTCCACAAATTTAGTTACATTATCGGAGTATATGGTGAGAGGTTTTCCACGGCGAGATATAAACCGATTAAGTGCTGCGAGGAAACATGAGTGGTCAATTCCGTAACCAATTCTAGATGAATTGCTTTAATAGTAAAGCATATAAATAAATAAATGTATGCTTTAATAAGACTACCTCCACGTCCGTACCGGTTTTTAATTAAAACCGGACCGGCATAATCAATTCCAGTAGTTCTGAAAGGATATGCGAAGTTTATCCGTTCATGAGTTAACGAACCCATGATTGGAGATAATAATCTAGGTTTACATTTAAAGCAAATTATGCATTTATGAACAATCGATTTTGCGAATGAAATACCTTTTAGAGGCCAATATTGGTCCCTAATGGAGAACAGTAAAGCTTGAGGTCCAGTGTGCAACAATCTATTATGTTCATATTGCATAATCAGTTTAGTAAGAGTATGACTTGGATGCAATACAGTAGGGTGTTTTTTATTATATGAAAATTTTGAATGAATTAAACGACCGCCAACTCTAATAATTATATTATCATCAATAATTGGATTGAGCGATAATAGTGGGCTAATCTTTAACAATGGTGAATGATTTTGTAAAGAATTTAATTCGTTTGAGAAATATTTAAATTGTAATAATTGTATTAAAGTGTTCATTGCGTTTTGCAATTCAAACACAGATAAAGGTCCTATTAGTTTTGTCGCATTCTTTTTACAATTCTTTGAAAATCGTAAACAATAAGCTGTAGTTCAATTCAACTTTATTATATTAGAATATAATTTAAATATGTTGAATGACGAAGTAATCAATAGACTATTAATAATAATACTTTTTACTTCAGGTATTTGTTTTAAATTAAAATTACTTACTGCCAAAAATCAGAATTTTGGTTTAACCAGAAAGGGCCTGACCACCATAAATCATTACTTATGAGCTGATTAGCAGTTGTGCCACGTGAAATATAATCAGCAGGGTTACTGTCTGTGGGTACGTGACGCCATTGAAACTTTTCAGTCATAATTGATTGTATTTCAGAGATACGATTAGCTACAAATACCTTTAAAGTATGTGGTGAAAGTTTTAACCAAGATAGTACTATTGTCGAATCAGACCAAAGTATAACTTTATTAATCTTGATAGGCAGAGTGCTTTTTAATTTTTGAGTCATTCTACTCAATATTAAAGCTGAGCATAACTCTAAACAAGAAATGCTAAGTGATTTTAGTGATGCAACCTTAGATTTAGAATGTATTAACGATACTTGTGAATCGCCTGGAATGTTAAGATTTAAAATATACACAGGCGCCATAAGCCTTTTCCGAGGCATCACAAAAACCGTGCAACTCTATATTAATGAAGTCTAAGATTATAACTTTCCGAGGTATTAAAACATTATTTAATTCTGGTAAATTCTGGTAATAATGTAAACCAAAATTCAACCAAATTTTGTGGTAATTCATCATTCTAATTTAATTTATGTAACTATAATTTTTGAATCATAATTTTAAATGGAATGATGCAGGTCATTAGAACCTGTTATTAAATCATCAACATAAAAATCGTTTTTGCTTGAATTTGCAGCATAAGGATATGAGCTTTGAAATTCATAACCTAGCTGCGTTAAACTCCTGATTGTCAGAAATGCTGCCGATGTGGTGCCACATGTGACAGTATTTAATTGGTAAGACAATATCGAATCCTCAGGATTAAATCGCCAAAGTATCTGTTGTAAATCACGTTGTGACAGATTTACTAATACTTGTCTATACATCGTGGCAATATTCGCAATAACAACAAATGTGTGTAAACGAAATTTAGTTAGTAAAGTTAATAAGCTACTCTGAATAGTAGGTCCAGTTGCTTGTAATTCATTTAAAGAAATACCAGTTGAATCCTTAAAAACTACTCTAAGCTTACTAGTGGTACTTGTAGGTTTCAAAGCGCCGTGGTGTAGCATCAAATATGAAGCATCAGTTATATTTTGTTGTGGATTTACCGATATGTGTTCGAGTGAAATATATTCGCGCAAGAATGCGTCATACATACTTTTTAATTCAGTATTCTGAATTAATTTCTTCTCGAGAGACAAAAAACATTTAGACGCTTTTGTTTTCGAGTCACCTAATAGAATTATAGGTTTGATGTATGGAATAGTAACTACAAATCTGCCAGTATCATCAAGAATTGTGTCTCGCTTAAAATGGTCTTCGCAAGCCATTTCTTTCGCAGTAAGGGTACTACAGTTTTCTACTGACTCAACTTCCCAGAATTTGGTTAGCTGAAGGTTGATTTGTGAGTGGTAACAATGTGAAGCTTTATGTCTATCAGACATTTTTGTTCCTATAGCTATCCAACCTAAAGTGGTTTTCTGGACATTTAATTGATTATTGAGTAAATTTATCTTTCCGATCCTAAGTAAATCCCAGAAGATATTAGCTCCCAATAATAAATCAACACAGTCTGGGTGGTTGAAATGTGGATCTGCCAGTTTAATATGTTTAGGAATCATTAAATTTTAAATATTTATTTCAGAGTGTGGTATTTGGTTTGTTATTTTGTCAATAACTAGACAATCAATCGTTGCTGTATACTGTGTAGTTAGAGAATGTATATTTACATTTATTTTAGAAGTGATATTTGTAGATGCATTGCCAATTCCAGATATAACTACACTAGTATTCGTTAAGTTATTACTTAATTTATGAGCTAGATGTTTAGTTATAAAACTGGTTTGACTTCCATTATCAAGTAATGCCCTTGCTATAATCGATTTTTCTTTATCAAACATGATTTTAACTAATGCTGTTGAAAGCAAAGTTTGATTAGCATTTAAAGTTTGAGATGTAAAAGTATCACAAGAGGTGGATGGTATAGCTGAATCTTTTTGAGGTGGTTTAGAGGTGGAAAGAGATAAGTGCAACAAATTATGATGCATCTTACCACATACATTACATGAATATTTTGAAGTGCATTTCTTAGTAAGGTGACCTTTTTTCATACAGTTCAAACATAAATTATGTTTTCTGGCTTCTTCAATACGTGAACTTACTGTCCAAATAGAAAATGTCTTGCATTGGTGGACGGGGTGATCGTCATTACAAAACTAGCATTTATTATTCTGAGAAACTACTAGAGATCGCTGTAACTTGGGTTTCTTAATAACTTTTGTATATTTATGTTGCTCATCACTTTCACGGGCGCGTTCCAGCATGCTTGATAGGATTGAATCAACAGTTAGAAAATCACTTTTAGGGCTTTGAGACAAATGCCATTGAGCTTTAGTAAAGGAATCTAATTTTTTGAATATTAAAGCAGTAATAATTTGATCCCAACGTTTTTCAGATGGAATACTATTTTCCAGACTTTATATGTTCTCTAATGAGGGATGCTGACTCTCTTAAGTTATCAATAGATTCTAAATTTAAATTAGGGATATTTAAAAATGAATTTATGTGATGAGAAATTATTTGTCTTTTATTGTCGTAAGTTTCAAGAAAAAGTTCCCAACATAATTTGTAGTTTTGGCCATCAATTTCAACGAATGATATGATATCAAGTGCGTCAACCTTTAAACAACTTTTAAGTAAATGAAGCTTTTTGTGATTCGAAAAGTTAACTTGACTGTGAATCAAGCTCATATAACTTGATTTAAAGGCATTCCAACTTGCAATATCACCGTAGAAAGTAGGTACTGAGATACAAGGTAATTCAATATCGTTATTAGTATGACTGCATGAATTACTTATATTTAGAGATAATTCTGGTTCAGAATCAGGAAGGATTTTATTTACTACGGACTCAATATCTAAATATTTGTTGTAAAGATCAGCACGTATATCATCTATTCTTTTTATTTCAGAAACGTTATCAATACTTAGCTCCTGTATTGAAGTGCAAGTTTCTTGTAATTCATCATACAGAGGAAAACATATTCTTTTAAAAGATCTTATTTTGTAAATATTATAAGTGGCAGGATCATCTACATTTATTTTGTCAATTAATTTGTTATGAATATCTAAAGTAAATTGAATGGAATGCAACTTAGCATTTAGTTTTCTTAATACTGATATAGTGATAATAAATATTATTGAATATTTAATTAAAACAGTAATTAAGTTATGTATATACCTAACAACTTTGTGGGGTTGACGTATATTTGAATTAATGTATATACCTATGAAGTTTACTTTGTGGGGTTGAGGTATAAGTGCGACTATTTCTATGAGAACGAATGTAAAATATAATATTGAAAGCAATTATAAACAAGATGCAAATAGGGTTAGTTGTTATTTATCGGTAACATCAAAACTAGATCTTTTATGCAGTATTTTATGCTCCAGATAATCAATTCCCAGCTATGTTGTAGTTTAATATGCAGAATTTTAATATTTTACCTCATAATCAATTTTCGAAGATGGTGTGGATTCACTTTGTTCAATTCACAATAACGGTTCAAAAATGGTTGGTTGACGACATCCGTGGCTCTATGGACCAATGGTTGGTTAACTATATCCGCAGCTCGAAGTATTTTATATTTTATACAATTAAGTAAACACCCAAATTAATATGTATAAGTTTGCTGATGTTTCGTTTGTAAAACCATTTGATAATTATTTAATCTTTTATTTAAAATATACGATTATGGAAAATTAACATACTTTATAAATTATAAAAATGAATGAATTAATGAAACAAAATGATTCAAGCAGGGGCCAGACATTCACGAACAAACTTTTCGTACAAATTTTAATCATCGACAAGTGGATAATCAGAACTAACACATTTTTTAAACGTGGGTACCACTATATCGCATGGGTAACACTGAATAAAATAATTGTCGACAATTATCGGCAAGAATTGTGAACAACCGGCAAAATTTAAAAACGCACATGGAGCAACATCACATGGTTTGTAATCAACATGGATGACAGTGTTCAAATTCGAATGTGAGTGTTTTGAAGCTTGTGAACAAATATATTTAGTTTTTTATAATATAAATATAATTTATTAACTTCTAGTATGTTTATTATATTATAATCTTTTCACTGAAACAATTCCTTGACAGTATTATTGCATGTTTAAGGATGAATTTTAAATGTCAGGTACCGTGGTGCAAGGATCCTCTTAATCCGAGGCACAAATTTCCTAAAGACCACAAAAGAGCTCTGGAGTGGTTAAAGGTGATAGGTAGAAATGATTTAGCCTCATTGTTGCCCACCAAACTACACACCTTAATGATATGCTCTAGGCATTTTGATAAAAACCGGCTATATTATCATAAAAACATTAGTGAAACTAGGCTCCTGATGAATGCGATTCCTCTGCCAGAGTTATGTGACGACCCTAGCAAAAGAAATACTGGTAAGTACAAACATTCCAGATTACAGCTATGTTTAATAAAATTATCAAAAAACATTCCTCCTTCTATGATCAATTACAGTGAATTTGGATCATGATCATGATTATTGCGGATATGCACATGCTCCAGATAATAGCATAAGTGCAAGTTATTTCAGAAAGAACACAAAATTAAAAATACAATTTTAATTGTAATATTCAATAGGTCCTTTTAATTTAAAATTTTGTATTTACAGTGAATCTGAATCCGGTTTATGACATGTCTACACTTCCTCAAAATGATACTTTAAGTGCAAGCGATTTTCGTAAGAACATTCCATTTCACTCCATTCCATTCCATTTCTTCACAATACAAAAAATCAATTTTCTAATTATTCTATCTAATGTGTTTTTCTAATGTATTTTGTATTTCTAGTTAATTCGGACTATGCTTATTATTGTGGATATGTTTCTATAATTATAATATTTATTTACAGTGAATTTGCAACTTGTTTATTTTAAATATAAATATAATATTTATATTTATTTGCCAGTACAGAATAATTTATATGTTTTCTATTGTCAGCATTCAACAATGGCATAGAACAACATTCAGATATAGAACAGGAATTAGCTGAAAGTAATGTGTTGGAAATGGTTGAAGAAGCTGTGCATACGACTGAAGAAACCATTAATAATAGCAACACCCAAACGACACAGTCTTCAGTTAAGAGACCCAGAAAAAGACGGCACAGAATTGCAGTATCAGAATTGTTGTTCAATATAAAAAGAAAATTACGCGATGCTTAAAAACGTGCGTCATATCACAAACGTTTTGCCGTTAAAAGCAAACAGTTTGCTGTTTTTTTTTATGAAACTAAATCTTTTAATCTACTCTCAGAAGAGCAGAAAGTGTTCATAAAATGCCAAATTAGAACAGCAGGTCAGGATCCAAATGGAATACGTTACACAACTGATGAAAACATTCTGGCACTTTCTATTTTTAAGCGTTGTCCAAAAGCATAGGAGTATATGGTGCACGTATTTCAATTTCCATCTGCTAGAACTTTGAGACGTGACCTTGCCAAAATTCCTCTTGGCCCAGGTAATATTTTAAAATACTTACGATAAATCAAATGTAGAGAAAATGTTTTTAAATTTAAGTATCAAAATTTAGGAATTGACGATGCTGTCATACGACACTTAAAAAGTGAGGCAAAAGATTTGGACATAAAAGATCGTGCTTCTATACTTATGTGGGACGAAATGGCAATACAACCCCACATTGACTGGGATGACTCCAATGGATGCTTTACGGGATTTGAGGTCATGGAAAATTATTACCAGCGGGCAAAAATCGCAAAACATGTGTTATGTTTTATGTTGCGAAACCTGGAAAATAATTGGGAACAACCTATATCATTTTATTATACAGACACGGACACTGGTTAGTTTATTTTCAAATTTATTATTTCTATATCTTGAATGAATAATATGCATTATATATTATTTTTCAAAGGATTTATCGTTGTGGCAACGGTATGCGACCAACTTAAGGCCAATGTTAAAGCAATAGAAGATTTAATTGAAGAAAGCACTCGTAGCAATCCAAATCTTCGAGGTAATAATTTTTGTACTTAGTATAAAAATGAAAACATTAAAAACAAAACATAAAACTTTAGTAATAACATATTTTATCATTTTTATCAGGTTCAGTATTTAGTTAGTAAATATGAGTCACCGCCGATCTATCGTGATTTTGACTATACTATACATTTGTTTAAGTCGATTTTGTATAGGATGAGAAGAAACAAGAAAGGAAGATACAGTTACTGGATAGTAAAAGGAAAGGAAAGCTTCCATGTTTCTAATATTTCCATATTTTTTTTATGTAATAGATACTTATTCAATGAATTTGAGATGCAATGATGCTTATATCGTACAATAAACGATATATTAAAACTAAAATTTAACTCTTTTTTTAAAGTAGTAATAAGTTTGAATAAGTTGTAAATAAATATTTTTTTTAAGTGCAAATAACTATCAAAAGTTGATGCCCTTTAAATAAATTTTTTTTTACTTTTAAATTTTATAATAATTAAATTTTGAATATAGGCTCCTCCCACAAAAATCTGTTAGTTTCAATTTTCCATTATGAGACCGCCACTTCTCGAAATGATGTCAAATTTTGTACGAAAAATTTGTTAGAGAGTGTCCGGCCCCTGTGGATTCAAGTGATGTGATTTACAACAATGATAAGGTGACTTAGATAATAAAATAATTTAATAATAAAAGAATTTTATAAATATTTAATAAAAGATAAATATTTAGTTGTATGTTTAACAACTATTCTCAAAGCTTTATATTGAAATTTTTCAAGTGATTCTATCGTATTCTTTTTACACATTTTTAGTACCGCTGCACCATACTCCAAATGAGGGCGGACTAATGATTTATATAATTTTAGTAGCGAAGATGTATTTAGTTCCCATCTTTGTCCAGCAAACATTTTGAGTATATTGATTGCAGGTTCAGCTTTCTTTTTAATATTGAGTATTATTGATTTTTCGTATTTATTTGTGGAAAATGGAAATCCTTAGTCTATATGTTTATTTGTGTATTCCAATTTTTGTTTACCTTGAGTTATTATAGGTGGTTGTGATATTTTTGAACGCACGTTAAAAATCATTAGTTTAGATTTTTCGGTTGATGCTTCTAAACAAGCATCATTAAGCCATTTTTCTAAGTTATTTACAATCTTTTGCATTTTTTTCCAGTCTCCTCTATAGTATTTTTCTGCAATAACAAAACTAAGTCATCCACATATAATATTAATTACATTGTTGGGTTGAGATAAGGGTTAATTGATCTAACCATCATATTAAGGAGGAGAGGACTTAGTGCTTAGCCTTGTGGAATGCCTTTGGAACATATTATCCAGTCCGATAATAATCCAATAATCCATAGTTAAGTTTTCCTGCCACTCAGTAAATTCTTTAGTATATTAATTATTAGTCTCGGTACTCCTGTTACGTATAATAGTTTTAATAAAAAATTGATGTTTACATTATCAAAAGCTGCTATTATGTCTACAAACCAGGCCATTGATATATTGCCTTTATTTTTCCCTGCTTCAATTTCAGCTGATATTGCAACTATGCCACCCCTGGTACTTTTACCTCTTCTACAGCCTAAAATTTGCATTGGTATTAACGACTTAGAATCTAACCAATATTCTAATCTCGTTTTCAATATTTTCTCAAAGACTTTTTGGCAGGATTTAATGAGAGTTATAGGTCTATATGAGGTTGTTTGATTTATTGGCTTATCTATTTTTAATATTAAAACAATTTGAGTATTTTTCCTGGAATTAGTTCTTCGTCCAAAAATTGCGTTGTATATGTTTAATATTAACTTTTTAGCGATTGATGGGAGATGGCCTAACATTTCATATGATATTCCATCTGGACCAGACGTGGTTGTTTTCGTCATTATAAGGTGAGATTGTAGCTCCCACATTTCTACTTCTTTAATTATCATTTTACTAGAGGCGTCTTGAGTGACTCCATATAGTACGCTTTCTTGCTCAGGTACCCAGGGCGGTGCTATTACTTGTGAAAGTTCACATAACAAGTCCTCACTGTTAGGTGAATTTGTGTTCGTGCATTTTCCTGAACCTCTCATCCTATTAATTTTTTCCCATAATTGTTTAGTAGTTAAATTCTGGTTTAACTCTTCGGCAAGGTTTCTCCAAGCTTGTCTTTTCTTGAACTTTAGTAAGTTGGTCGTTTCAGATTCTACTTTTTTTAAAGCTACTTTATTTGTTTCAGAACTATTTCGGTGGTATCTTCTGTAGGCTCTTTTTCTGTTTTGCACAGCCTCTTTGCTTTCATCATCCCACCAAGGATTTGGCGGATATTTTGAGATTTTATTGTTTGCAATATTTTTCCCCCACTATTTAGCTGCTGACTCAATTGAGCCAATGAGGTAATTATACTTTTTTTCCAGCGTAGTATTGGACTGAATTTGGTTTGCTAATAAGTCTGTTTCAATTTGGTTAAAGAAATTATCACAGTCGAATGTATTTGGTACAATATTTAATTTAAATCTTTCTTTGCCTCTGCTTGATTGACCAATTTGTGCCCCATTCATAAGTATAATGGCGTGATCTGAACCTAATTGATCTTCCATTACGTTCCATGAAAGCTGGCTACCAAGAGATGGAGTTGCCCATGATAAATCGATTGCTGACGCTGTTCCTGAATGGATGTCGATTTGAGTAGGAAAACCATCATTAAGGAACATCATGTTATTGTCCATCACCTGACATATAATTTTACCCCTTGGTATAGTCGTAGGTGTTTTCCAAGCAATGGCTTTAGCATTCCAGTCACCTAGAATTTGCCTTGGTTCTGGAATAGATCTTAATATTCCTATAGTAATAGATGCTGTTGCTGGGGCATAAAGAGATACAACAATAATATGCTCATTTTCCCATTTAATTTTTGCTCCTATAATTTCAATATGCCCTGAGAGAGGAATTAAAATTCTGTCAATAAAAATGTTGTGGTTTATCACTAGAGCAACGCCTCCACCGTTGTTATTTCTATCTGCTTCGATTAGTTCCATAATATTTCATTTGATTTTATAAGATGGATCAAGCCAGGTTTCCGAGAGCGCTATTACTTCAATATTATTTTCAAAAACTATTTGTTTTAGATTTATCAATTTGGATTTTAAACTGCGGCAGTTCCATTGCATTATACAAGTATTTTTATACATTATTTATTATGTTGGTTAAGTAACATTTGTATTAGAACATTTCAATATTTTGATTATCTGGGGGTGGAATAGTATGGTTATTTACAATTTCTGGCTTCAAATTATTAGTAAGAGTTTCTGCATGTAAAACAACCTGGTCAGTGTCAATATTATGGCTTATCTCCTCTGAATTTCTGATCTCTTCCAAATTTTCAATAATATTTTTCTCTAAATCAGGTTTCTTAACTAACTCTTATTTCTTAGTCATCTCTGTTTTCTTAACTTTATCGGTCTTATTTACAGGAATTGGCTTAGAGCGTTCGTTTTTCTTTGCCTTATGTGTATTATCAGGCTTCCACGTCCTTTTCTTTACTTCTCGGGGGGATCTGCGGGGTTCTGAAATTTTTAAAACTCTACGAATTTTCCTTTCCGGTTCACCGCTTATAATACAGTCTGTAATATTCTTTTTATTTATTCTTTCTTCCAAAGAAGGGAACTCGAAGAGATTTAATTTAAATACCTCTTTCCCACGATCAATTTTAATTTTTTCTGTATATAGGTACCTTTAGTTTTAGCTTCGTTTTTGTTTTTTAATTCTAAGTATTTGCTGCAGGATTTATCGTCAGCTTTATGGTCTTGTTTACAGTTACGACAAACTATCTTCTCTTTCTTGCAACTTAAAGAGCTGTGTGTGAACATAAATACACGATAGCTTTTTGGTTTTTTTTTTAAACAAACCATTTTAAATTGTAGTTATTATATACTCAGTCCTACATTAGTTTTCAACTAGATTTAATTTATTCATTTTTATTATTTTTGAGAATGCTTTTAGTTCATTTCGGTAAGCACATTCCTTCACGTATTCTATCAGTGGTTTAAAGTTTCACACATTTTAATCGCTTTAACCTTTGACTCGGTTTCCGTTCACAATATACACTTATTAATCACATTATTTTACGACTTTTCTAGCTCTGGTGTTATAGTTATGATTACTTTGTATGCTCGATTAATTTTTGCCATACGACTCTTTTGCTTGGACTCCAAAGATGATACGTCACTGCTGTCATCTGTTTGCTGTTCGGCACCCTGACCTACGTCATCTTTAGTTTCCGAATCACTAGCGTCTGCGAACACGCCCCACGGCTTCATGTGATCGGCACATGAATGTGTATTAGAAGAACTTTCCCCTTCACCGATGCGTCTTAGCCTGTACCGCTCATTTGGGTTAACTCCTGTAACCTGATACGATAAATATTTGTTACGTAATTTCAATCCAGTACCAAACTGAGTTCTTTTTACGGCAACAATGTCTCCGACTTTGTATGTCCTAGCTGGTTTTCTTTTTCGATTGAAATTCATGCGGTTTTCTTCCTGTGCTTTTAATATTTGTTTCTTGGCGTTAACACGTAACTCTTGCAAGCCGTCATCATGCATTTCTCGATTAACTTCTTCTAACGGCTGATAGATATGCATCTCATCTTCTGTTTTCATTGTCACACCTGGTAATAACTTGCGCTGATAAGTTTTGTTTATTGCTTGCTCATCGACCTTTCGTCGTTCAACCAGGTTTCTACATGTTTCTCAACTTCTTTTCGTACCTCATCGGTCATGTATATTTTCTTCTACTTCAGTAACTCTTGTTACTTTTGGTTTATAAGTTTTAACTAATCTAATCTAATCTAATATTTTATTCTGTTCACTTTCCTCGTATTTTTTTCGCATGGTAATACCGTCTAGGCTTATTGTGGTTTCTACTTGGTCTAGCAGAGGTTTACCGATTATAACATTATGTCTAGTTGTACTTGATGCAACTATTAAAAAGTTGGTAGAGTACTGTTCATTGTCCACTTTTACTTAAGCACTAAATTTACCCAAAACTTTGATTTGAAAACCTCCGATTCCATTAAATACAATATTGTTTTCGCACACAACCGCACTATTGCTTAATTTAAAGTAGTCGTCAGCTTTAATCAAATTCTGATCACTTCCGTTATCAATCAGACATTTAAAACTGACACTGTCTATGCTCACGTCTTTTCTCATATCGCATATTTCTGTGGTGTTCACTAACAAAGCATCACTCGTTTTATTCGCAGTACAATTTCTCGAAATATGTCTTCATGACATTTGAAACACTTTATTTTACTTTCACTTTTAATGTTTTTCTCACTTGGTGCGCCTCTTTTAGTCTTACTGTCTTGGTTGCTTTTGCGGCACACGTTTGCTTTGTGTCCGGTTTCATTACAATTAAAACATTTTATCGCGTTTGAGTCTTTCGGTCTGTCCTTGCGTACACTAACCTGATTCCTTTCTTGAACTTGTAATAGTGTCGAATCATAACGTTTTATTTTTAATAACAAATCTGGCACGGCTTTAAAATCGCACATTGATAACGCACTTATCAAGTCTATGTTATTTAATCCTGCTATTATGTATTTTATAACGGCTTTTTGACTAATATTTTCGCTTTTACTAGCGATTGCTTTAACCGAGTATACATAGTCTTTAATTGCTTCATCTCGTTGTCGCTCCATCAGTTCCATGTGTACGTCAGATTCATCGTACTCCACTGAGAAATTCCAAAGCAGCGGCTGCAAGAAATGTGAAAAGCGGTAGCAGAAAGACTCAATAAAATTCCGGGTTTGCATGAAAGTGCCGACGAGTGGAAAAAAGTATTTTCAATTTTTGCTAATTTTGACAATTTTCACTTTATTTTTTAGTGAATATTCACAATCTTTACTTTTAGTGTTGGAGTGACATGAAACATTCCGCAAAAAGGAAAGCTGCTGCTATTAGCAGTTACAGGAGGCAGACTGGAGGCGGTCCAGCCACCTCCACAAAATTATCATCGTCTGAGGAGAAAATTGTTTCGTTTGTGGGTGATACAGTAATGACAGGAATAAAGAATGTGCCGCCAAGTGAAACACAATATGTATGTGATGAACATATATACTAAATACATTTCTGCGTGCTTATTAATGCAATCAATACATTACAGGATATAGATTTTGAAAATTATGATGAAATAGAATATCTGCGAGATGAAGATATACAATTTAATGATAACGGTAAAGAAATATTTCATTCAGAAAGTGGTAAATTTTTAATTATTTAAATAAATCAATATTCTATATGCTTTATACAATTGATATTTACAGAGGAAGTGTGTCCAACAAATAACAAAAGACTACGATTGGATAATGATTTTGGTTCAGAAGCTGGTAAATATTTAATTATTATTAATAAATTAATAATATATAAAATAACTCTATACAATTCGTATTTACGGATCAAACACCTAACCGACTAAAACCTGCAAAAAGGCGACTAATTGAAATTGAAAAAAAATCGGCGTTCATTAACGATTTATTGCAAAAAAAATATATTTCTAGAGAGAAGTATCTACAAGAGAAATTAAAGATATTGGAAAATGTACAAAAAATGCAGGTGGATGCAATAAATCTACAGACTGCTATTAACAATCAGACTGCAGCCATACTAAATCAGACTGCAGCTATAAATAAATTATTTGAAAGTGTTAACTGTGCAATCAAAAAATAAAATTATTATTTTTAAAATAAATATGAAATGTGATATATTTTTAATTTTCTTTTTTGTACTCAAATTAGAATAAATGGTTAAATTATTACATTTATTGCTTTTCTGATTTTTTAATAAGCCTACTTCTTGTATTTTACAAATTAAACATAGTGTTTTATATATATCATAAATATATATATATATATATATATATATATATATATATATATGTAGGTATTTTCCCACAATTATAAGTTACAATTAACATCAGCCTAAGGTTGATGTACAATACAACAATATAGTTTCTTTTAAAATGAGTAAACACTTAATTTGGTTATTAATAGTTTGTTTAATCACTAATCAAAGTCATAAACTTATATCTAAATAATGTTAATCAATCTTAATTATATTCACAACAAAATACAACTAGAATAAAATGTCTTTTCACAATGTTTTTACGTCTCAGTACACACTACGCAGTTGTAATTGTCTATAGTTATCAGCACAATAATTTCAATAATAATACACCTTAGTACTAAAATATTAATATCGCTGCCTAACTCTAACAAAAACAATGATCAAAATAACAACTATTACACCGTAATAAAGTTAACTTAATTATAAAACACTCAATAACGACCATATATACTCTTTATACATTTCTATCGCCATTTGCATTATAAAACTCTGTACACGTATAACCATCATTATATTCTGCACACAAAAATAACAACCAAATGCAACTAGCATTGTTCAATCGCCATTTTGCTTCAGACTGCTTTTTGCACACGGCACCTCGTACGTATGTTTTAGCTAACGCCCTGATGTCGTCATCTTTTACAGCTAGCTAGTGAACGGCGTCCTGATCAGTTCGCTTTGGCGTTCTGCCCCTGCGTTCACTTGCTTGTCTCAGCAAAGATTTACACCTAGGTTTACAGTTATCTTACTATTACTTAAAACTAAATATAATCTAACTTAATTACACCTAATTAAAAATAACCCCACATCTCGGCCCATTCCTGACTAGTAACTGTCCACAGTTGCTACATCATTCTTGCCCCTTGATGTCATCTTGTCTGCAGATGTAGAAGTCCTGTCTGGCCCTTCACACCCTCCTGCTTCCTCCACGTCATAACGATCATTTCCTTTAATTCTCGTTATCTTGTATGGTCCTTTGGTTTTAGCTTTAACTTTAGCTCCTGTTGCTTTAGTAGGTAACAACCAAACAAACTTTGTAAAAGCATTTACTTTAACGAGAATATGTTTATACTTTTTGCTTGTTGTCTTACACCTTCTACCGTAGCTAATTCTGTTTTCTTGCTGAACTCTTAGAATAATTCCTTTATCCTCTTCTCTCAGCTTCTTGTGTTTTTCTACAAACTCATTTTGTATTTCTGCTGCTTGTAACCTCTCCTTTGGCTTCGGAAAATGCTTAATGGCTTCATCCTTATCCTTCGAGGAACGAACAGTGTCTTGATTGGTTTTCATTTTAACCCCAATCTTCAATTAATTTTCTTTTATACACTTCCTTGTATAATTCTTTGCTTGTTGCGTCTTCTTCGGCTTCGGAAAATGCTTAGCTGCTTTGACCTTATCCTTAGAGGGACGAACATTGTCTTGTTTCCTCATCTTCGGCTTCGGAAAATGCTTGGCTGCTTTTACCTTGTCCTTAGATAGACGAACAATGTCTTGTTTCACTGCACAACCTAGGTCATTCATTTCCTGGGCTGCCTGTATGATATGCTTTTCTAACCCTTCACCCAGCTGCTCTGCAACAACTAGTCGATCTGCAGGTGGTAGTCTAAGCGATCTAGAAAATATAGGAGTATCATTTTTCAATATAATTGTCTTTACACTTTCAGAGTTGCATAACTCTTTTCGTTTGTTATTGTCCACTGACTCGTGTATTTTATTAATAACAATTTTATCGTTTATATGAGATAAATCTAATTCACTTTCTTTATCACCATAGTCTATTTTCATTGTCATTAATTGTTTAACCTCACTTTCATCTACATCTTTATCGCTATAAAGTTTATGAAATGTAACCCCGGTTTTATCAATAACTACTTTAGCTTTAGCTATAATGTCCAATCCTATCACCATGTTCATATGCATTGCATGAGATGGCAACACCTCAAAATAACCCACGTAAGGTTCTGAATCAATTTCAATGTCCAATTCAATTCTACCTATAGAATTAACTCTTGAGTTTGATAAACCACGTAATGTTATTTCAGAGTCATATAATTTAACATTCTTTAATGTTTTAAAATAATCTTCCCGCACTGCTGACAAATCACTGCCAGTGTCTATTAAAGCATTTACATTACTCCCGTTATTAACACAAATTGATTTTATCATTTCAACTTTCATAACATTATGTTCCGCTTTAACAGTTTTTATTTTAGTATTACAATTTCGGCTAATATGTCCATAATTACCACAATTAAAACATTTATAACACTTGTCTTTATCGGGACACACCTTAGATGAGTGTGATAACGAACCACAATTAAAACATTTAATCTTCTCACCTGTTGTCTCGATTTTAGTTTTTGTACCTGACCTAGATCTCCTATCATAGTCCTGGGTATCCATTTTCATTTTTTCATATTGTTCCAGCTTACGTCTAAGTTGTCCAATATTCTCAGCTCCATAAAGTATTACCTTGTTGGCTGCACTGTCGCGAATTCCTGCTATGATATAATCCATGATAGCTGCTTCTTCGACGTCTGCTTGTCTAGCTATATCTAAAATATCATACACGTATTGCCGGATACTTTCAGCTGGCTTCTTCACCCTTTGTTGAAGCATTTTGTGAACCTGTGCGCTATTCAAACTCGTATCAAATTCATCAATCAAATACGATTTAAATGTATCCCAATTTATTATCCTGGTTTCGAAATTAACAAATTGTTTTGCGGTATCAGTCAACAATCTCCTGGCATACAAATATCTGTATTTTGTATCTATTTCTGCCTGGTCACAGAAATCATCAAATTGTTTAATCCACAATCTGACATTTTTAAGCCCATCATATTTAGGTAAAGCCAATTCTAAATCTAAAAATGTATAATTAGTTTTATTGACTGTTTCATTGTTTACAGACCTATTCTGTTCACCGACACGACTATTAAATGAGTTCATTCTTGACAACAATTCTGCACGATTTCCACGCTGACTAAGTCCAACAAAATTGAGTTCTTGTCGTAGCTCTGCCACTGACAAATTGTCCAATTCTTGTGTCATGGTTATAATTTTCAGTATTCCTCTTGATTCCGCTGATCAATAAGTCTGGATCTAAGGTTAAATATATTTTTGACTAAATATACTTGGTTTCGCCCTTATTCCGGTTCTGATCAATTAGTCTGATTCTAAGG
Source organism: Panorpa germanica (assembly GCA_963678705.1). Lineage (NCBI taxonomy): Eukaryota > Metazoa > Arthropoda > Insecta > Mecoptera > Panorpidae > Panorpa > Panorpa germanica. The sequence continues at coordinate 6,503,468 of OY783205.1, forward strand.
TTAAATATATTTTTGACTAAATATATTTGGTTTCGCCCTTATCCCGGTTGAGCCCCCAATTTGTAGGTATTTTCCCACAATTATAAGTTACAATTAACATCAGCCTAAGGTTGATGTACAATACAACAATATAGTTTCTTTTAAAATGAGTAAACACTTAATTTGGTTATTAATAGTTTGTTTAATCACTAATCAAAGTCATAAACTTATATCTAAATAATGTTAATCAATCTTAATTATATTCACAACAAAATACAACTAGAATAAAATGTCTTTTCACAATGTTTTTACGTCTCAGTACACACTACGCAGTTGTAATTGTCTATAGTTATCAGCACAATAATTTCAATAATAATACACCTTAGTACTAAAATATTAATATCGCTGCCTAACTCTAACAAAAACAATGATCAAAATAACAACTATTACACCGTAATAAAGTTAACTTAATTATAAAACACTCAATAACGACCATATATACTCTTTATACATTTCTATCGCCATTTGCATTATAAAACTCTGTACACGTATAACCATCATTATATTCTGCACACAAAAATAACAACCAAATGCAACTAGCATTGTTCAATCGCCATTTTGCTTCAGACTGCTTTTTGCACACGGCACCTCGTACGTATGTTTTAGCTAACGCCCTGATGTCGTCATCTTTTACAGCTAGCTAGTGAACGGCGTCCTGATCAGTTCGCTTTGGCGTTCTGCCCCTGCGTTCACTTGCTTGTCTCAGCAAAGATTTACACCTAGGTTTACAGTTATCTTACTATTACTTAAAACTAAATATAATCTAACTTAATTACACCTAATTAAAAATAACCCCACATATATATATATATATATCATTTAGGGCCTTATCATTTCGTCGTTTTTTCCCAGCGACAAGAATAAAATCGATGATTTTTTTTTAAAGAATATCAAATAAAAAATCATCGCTTTTGTGACGTCATTATAAAACAATGAAATTTTTCAACGATGGAAATACCGTACATAATAAGGCCATTAGTTAAAAGCTTATCCTCTTGCCACCGATACTTTGAAATTATTCCACTGTATTGTTCTACCGGGTTGGTTTGCACGTCATTAATTAGCATCACTATGGTCTAAGCGATGAACAAAATTATCCGTTTCCGTGTTCGTATTATTTTCTTTTGTGCAAAAATAATATGCACAATTTTAGTGTACTTTAAATATTATAAGTCTTCAAATATGTGATATATTTGCAATGTCTGTTTGCAGTTTTTCAATTTTCGCACTGGTTTCAAAAGAACTATTTTGATTGAATTTCAGTGCACTTGTTACTGCTCTTCTTAGTTTTGAAACATTGTTTTTGATCAGTTTATATATATATAAAAATATACTAATATAGTTGGTGCTGAATTTCCTGAAAAACTAATTTTCGAAAAACCGGATATAAATAAAAATTAAGATATAATAAAGATATAAAGTTACATTTTTGCATGTTTATGACGCTATTCAAATCGAATATTTTTCAAAATGTAAAAATTGATAAAAGAGACGCTGAGAAAATTAGGAGGCCCATTAAGAAACTTTGGAAAAAGTTCGAATTTTGGATTGTATAATGATAAGTAACCTAACTAATAAAAAAAAGATATCATGGGGTCGGTTTTTTGTTCAGAGGAAAAAAGTGCTTTAGGAAGATAAATTTTGTATATAGGCTAACTTTGGTTTCTAATTTATAAATTGAAAAAGAAATTCCTAAATTTATAAATTTGTAAAATTTATATTTTTTTAAAAATAATAACTATCTCCTGTTCAATCAGTTCTCTATTCTGAATGATTACATATTATTATTTCTTTTCCATAAAGTTATAAATATAAATTATTTTGTTAAATGTTTAATAATAATTTCTGTGTGTATAAAGCTATAGTCTTCATATTGATTTCGATACAATATACATATTCATTAGCTATTTATAATCTCATTTTATATTTGCATTTATATTTCTTTATATATTGTTGCAATATCTTCTTCTACTATATAAAAATAAGTCGGGTTTTCCTTCCTGACGTTATAACTCCAGAACGCACGAACCGATTTCCACGGTTTTGCATTCGTTGGAAAGGTCTCGGGCTCCGTGAGGTTTATAGCAAAGAAAATTCAGGAATTCAGGAAAAATTTCAACAGAAAAGCGGGAAAATCTTTTTTCACATACAGCGCCTACTCTAATACATAGCATATATACAAACCAATATTTTAAGTAGACCGGTGTTTTAAGTAGTAGGCGCCGGTGCGTGATACATTGTTTGACAGCTACTCATTATTCTCTGCTCAGTTAATTAATTTCATGTGACAAACCGGTATTGTGTTCATTGTGAAATTGTGAAAAAAAAGTTAAAAAAATAAGTTATTCATTTCCTAACATTTAAATTGGAAACCATCAAATCAATAACGTGTATTGTGCAAATTTTTATTCTATTTCAACAGCAGGCATTTGTCTTTAAGGTGGTAAGTTAAACTGTGTAAGTTATGTGGATCGTGCATTTAAGGTTACATTCACCACTCTGTCCATAGTCCAAAATGCCTAGAGGACGACGTGCGAACATCGTCCGCCGCGCAAGACATGCAAGCCAGCAACAACTGTATTCACAGAACTTAAGCAAAGAAAGACAAAATATAATAACAGAATATGCCCGATTGAAACAACGCGTGAGCACACGAAGATCATTGGCATCATACAATCGCTTGGCATTCCAATATGATCCCACTGCGAACTACAGTGATGATGAAAATTTAGATATTGCACGAACGACGACTATATGCCGATATTGCAATGCGTTAAAGTTCAAAAGAGAAACGGCTGGATTGTGCTGCGCAAGTGGAAAAGTCAAACTGGATCCATTACTTACACCACCACAGCCACTGAAACCATTGTTCGATGGAAGTGATCCCGATTCCAGCCATTTTCTTCAACACATCCTTGAATACAATAACTGCTTTCGCATGACTTCCTTTGGAGCTAATATCATTCGAGAAGGCGGCTTCATGCCGACTTGCAAGGTAAAAGATACAACACACATAACCAATCACTCACACCAACACAATGAATTGCAACACATAACAACTACATATACACCACATACTACACCATCACACGATCAGAAGTTACACCGTATTCTTCAACAAATGATTGTTTGCAATTACAGATACAAGGACAAATATATCATTTGCATGGTTCAATGGTGCCAACACCAGATGAACCGCATCAATTTCTGCAAATATATTTCATTTCGTCGATGGTGGATCAGCTGAATGTGCGGTGCAATATACAGGGAACACAACAGTTAAAGAGACGAATTATTGAACAGTTGCAAGCATTTTTTCACGCTAATAATGCTGTGGTTAATATGTTCAAAACAGCATTGAAACGAATGCCATCGGATACGCACAAATTTGTCATAAGAGCGGATTGTACCCCAACAGGTGAACATGTGCGAAGATTCAATGCACCCACCGTTAATGATGTTGCTGCAATTATTGTTGGCGATCCAACTAAATCGCGAGACATTGTCGTTCAGCGAAGAAGCAATATCATGCATCGTGTAAACGAGACACATCGTTTGTACGATGCGTTACAATATCCAATCGTTTATTGGCAAGGGCAAGACGGATACGACATCACGTTGAAGATGGTCGATCCAATTACTGGTACAATATTCACACACTAATTATTGCTATTATTGCTATTATTGGTTTCCATTACCAATTCATTTAATTTTGCATTTTCAGGTGTATCAACGAATAAAAATCTAAGCGCAATGAATTACTATGCGTATCGTATAATGATTCGTTCACATGAGGAGAATGTCATTCTGAAGTGCCGTCGGCTATTCCAGCAATTCGCTGTCGACATGTATGTCAAAGTCGAGACCGAACGTTTAGCGTTCATCCGATTCAATCAGGCAAAGCTACGATCTGAGGACTATATACACTTGCGTGATGCTATTCATTCAGATGGTGATGTTCAGAATATTGGACGTCTGACGATTCTCCAATCATCTTACATCGGAAGCCCACGACACATGCACGAATACGCTTAAGACGCTATGACGTACGTGCGAAATTATGGAACTCCGAATTTATTTATTACGTTCACATGCAATCCGAAGTGGACGGAAATTGAACGTGAGTTGGAACCGGGCCAAAAACCGCAAGATCCATGACATAATCGCCAGAGTATTTCAGCAAAAACTCAAGGTTATGATGGATGTGCTTACTAAGTATCGAGTTTTTGGTGACACACGTTGTTATATGTACTCGGTGGAATGGCAGAAGCGTGGACTACCGCATGCTCATATCCTAATTTGGTTGCTGAACAAATTACATTCAAATGAAGTGGATGACATCATATCAGCTGAAATTCCTGATCCAGTCACTGATCCCCATCTACACGACATTGTGACGACACAGATGGTGCATGGACCGTGCGGTGCATTAAATCCATTATCGCCTTGCATGGCTGATGGAAAGTGCACAAAACGATATCCGCGACCGTTAGTTGCTGAAACAGTCACAGGGAACGATGGATATCCAGTTTATCGTCGGCGTTCAAAAGAAGATAATGGTCGAACTATCAAAGTTAAAGTTAAAAATCAAGAGATTTAGATCGGAAATGAATTCATTGTACCATATTGCCCGCTGCTATCACGAATTTTTAAAACACATGCAAACGTTGAGAGTATTCATTCGGCCAAATCAATCAAATATTTGTGCAAGTACATCACAAAAGGCAGCGACATGGCTGTGTTTGGTATTGCGTCGGAAAATGCGAATGACGAAATCAGCAACTTCCAAATGGGCAGATACGTCAGTACTAATGAAGCACTGTGGCGATTATTGTCATTTCAAATTCATGAAAGATATCCCACAGTTGTACATTTAGCAGTGCATTTGGAAAATGGCCAAAGAGTTTACTTCACTGAGGCTAATGCGGCACAACGAGCTGAGAGACCATCGACAACATTGACTAGCTTCTTTGCAATGTGTGAAGCAGATCCATTCGCAGCGACGCTGATGTACGTTGAAATGCCCAAGTATTACACTTGGAATCAATCAACAAAGAAATTCCAACGTCGCAAACAAGGAACCCCAGTTCCAGATTGGCCACAGGTGTTTTCCACTGATGCACTAGGTCGCATGTATACTGTTCATCCTAGAAATGATTAATGTTTTTATTTGCGACTGCTGTTGGTAAATGTACGTGGACCAAAATCATTTGCGCATTTGAAAACTGTGAATGGCCACCAATGCCAAACATATTGAGAAGCATGTCAACTATTGGGTTTGCTGGAGAACGATTCTCATTGGGATTTAACACTTGCGGATTCAGTTGTTTCATCAAATGCGTACCAAATACGAACGCTGTTCGCAATTATCATCACCACATGTTTTCCTTCACAACCAATTCAGTTATGGAACAAATACAAAGACGACATATGTGAAGATATCTTGCATCGCTTGCGCATTCAAACGAATAATCCTGACATCCAAATTACCGATGAAATCTACAATGAAGGATTGATTCTGATTGAGGATCAATGCTTGACTATGGCAAACAAGCTACTGATTGAAGTAGGAATGATTGCGCCAAATCGATCGATGCACGATGCATTCAACCAAGAATTAAATCGAAAGCTGCAATACAATGTTGATACATTGCAGGAATTCGTTCGAAATAATGTGCCGTTGCTGAATGAACAGCAAAAACAAGTATACGAAACATTAATGCAAGCGGTGGACAATAATACTGGTGGTCTATTCTTCCTGGACGCACCTGGAGGAACAGGGAAAACATTTGTCATTTCATTGATTTTGGCCACTATTCGATCAAGATGTAACATAGCTTTGGCGTTAGCATCATCTGGAATTGCGGCGACTCTTCTAGATGGCGGTCGTACTGCACATTCTGCGCTTAAGTTGCCACTCAATTTAAACACAATTGATACTCCAACATGCAATATTTCCCGATCCAGTGCAATGGGAAAATTGTTGATGCAATGCAACCTCATTGTTTGGGATGAGTGCACAATGGCACATAAGAAATCACTTGAAGCACTTAACTTCACACTGAAGGATCTTCGGCAAAATAACAACATCTTTGGCGGCTTGATGATATTGTTGGCAGGCGATTTCAGGCAGACGTTGCCAGTAATTCCCCGTGGAACGCCTGCAGATGAATTGAATGCTTGCCTGAAGGCATCACCTTTATGGAATAACGTAAAAACATTATCGCTAAATACTAATATGAGAGTTCAACATCAAAACGATCAAAGTGCTGCACAAATTTTCCAAACAATTGTTAGCTGTTGGAAATGGAAAAGTCCCAGTTGATGCGACATCTGGATTAATTACTCTTACAAACGACTTTTGCCGATTTGTAGACTCTCAATTAGCTCTTATTGAAAATGTTTTCCCAAACATTAGTGAGAATTATAAGAATTATGCTTGGTTAAGTCAACGAGCAATTCTTGCCGCAAAGAATAATGATGTACACGCACTGAATTTCACCATTCAATCTAAAATTGCTGGCGATTTGGTGACATACAAATCCGTTGATTCCATAACAAATCCCGATGATGTAGTAAATTATCCAACGGAGTTTTTGAACTCTCTGGAGTTACCAGGATTTCCACCACATAACTTGCAACTCAAAGATGGTACAGTTATTACGATATTGCGTAATTTGAATCCACCGCGACTTTGCAACGGTACTCGACTTTCGATAAAAAGACTTATGCCGAATTTGATTGAGGCAACCATTATTAACGGAAAGTACGCAGGTGAAAATGTATGTATTCCTCGAATACCAATGATTCCGACTGATCTTCCGTTTGACTTCAAACGATTGCAATTTCCAGTTCGCCTTGCGTTCGCAATGACAATTAACAAGTCGCAAGGCCAATCGCTTAGTGTTTGCGGGATAAATTTAGAAAATCATTGTTTTTCACATGGGCAGTTATACGTTGCGTGTTTACGAGTTGGAAAACCATCCGCTTTGTTTGTGTTAACGTCAGACCAAAAAACAAAAAATGTGGTTTACCAAAGAGCACTTCAATGAAACGGATAATTTGCGAACACGTATAACGCTTCGATTCAGTATTTACTTTGGATTCACTTTCATTTACTTAGAGAAGTTCAACTAAATAACACTAATCGAAATGAATTCATTACTGTTGTGAAATGAAATAAAATTTTTCCTTTTCAAATATAAAACAAAAAAACAAATTTTCTTCATCTTTTAATCACCAAACGAAATGTTACATAAAACGAAGCCATCTGATGGCAAAACGGAGTTCGCCGGGTTTGCTAGTGTATTGTATAAATTTTACTTGATAGTATTAATTTCCTGACATTCTATATAATATTACAAGATGCATGAATATTGGTTTAGAAATATTTGCTATACCAATATGCAAACATATTAATAGAGCAGAGCTCTATATTAAATGACAATTATTGTGACAGTAGGTATTTTAAAACATATCTAAATGCTACTCGCCAATACGTAAAATATAACTCGTTAAAATTGCAGCTATTTACTTTAAGTTATTAATTATTAACATTACCTTGCAGTTAATAATATTTTAAATTATATACCTTGAATTATGCTGTCTGATGATATAAATGTACATATGTATTTACATTTATTGATATTATGTGGTCTTGAAACATTATTATTACCTGTTATATTATACAAACACTTTTTATTACAAGTATTTTTATTAAACTTAACCCTATGCAAGAGGGCTTATGTAGAGATTTTTACATTTAACATCATCTAATATTTTTAGATATGACATAACGATATTCTAAAATGTAGTGTTGGGCTCTTTGCAGAGTATTGACTAATTGAAATATTTCTAATTTTCCAATAACTAAAATATAATAAAATATAGTAAACTAAATAACATGTCTACTTTTTATATTTTAAAAATCTGTGCCTCGATGCTAATAGGACAAATGTCAATAATTCCACATTTAAAAAAATAAAAAATTGTTTTACATTACATTGGTTACATTTAAACTAGACCTTCCTTGCAGTAATATTGTGCTCCAGATAATCAATTCACAGCAATATTGTAGTTTAACATGCAATATTTCTATATTATACCTCATAATCAATTTTTGAAGATGGTGTGGAAAAATGTGGATTTACTTTGTTCAATTCACAATAACGACTCAACAATGGTTGGATCCGCTGCTCGAAGGACCAATGTTTGGGTTTGGGTATATTTATTTTATGTATTTAAGTAAACACCCAAATTAATGTGTATATATTGCTGATGTTTCGTTTAATAAAACCATTAAAAATTATTTAACCTTTATTTTACTTTTATAATTGTGAAAGATAAACATAGTCTTTTAACCAGGGCCCGGACACTCTCGAACAAATTTTTCGTACAAAATTTGACATCATTTTGACATGTGGCGGTCTCATAACGGAAAATTGGAACTAACGGGGAGGAGCCTATATTTCAAATTTAATTATTATAAAATTTAAAAATAAAAATATAATTATTTAAAGTGCATCAACTTTTGATAGTTATTTGCACTTAAAAAAAACTCAATCAAAGTTATTACTATTTTAGTAAAAAAGTTTAATTTTAGTTATAATACATTCTTTATTATTCATACATACTAACTATTACATTATTCGGTTAAGAATCCAAATTCATTAAAAAAGTTGTGTTACAAACACAAAAATATGTAAATACTTTAAACGTCGACGAAGAATTAAAGGAATGTTTTATACACTATAAATTTCTATACATAAACAACAATTTAAGTTTTCTGACGTTAATAAACCTTTAAAATATTATATATTGTTACATATCAAATTACGATAGTAGCAAAAGATATTTTATTAATATCTTTTGAATTTATTGAATGATAATGTAGCAGAATTATGTTAAATTTCGGTAAATAATAAAACGTTAACTAATTACAAACTAAAAAAAAACTCTGTACAAAAGAACTTAAATATGAAGCAATAGAAAAAAAAATAATAAACAGAAAATAATAATGTAAACGTTTACGTACGTATACCTTTAATTCTAGCTTTTTAAAAATCTGTAGGCCCTCATTTGCATTTAATCTAAATCAAAGCGTAGATCATTTCTATTCAGCAAGATATTCAATGAATAACAATTTGACCGTATAACAATTTGAATAAGTATCCTTCCTTTACTGTTCAAGCAAATCGACAAACAAATTGGTAATAATTTGTGATCGAGGTACCCACCACATTTATGTTGATCATAAGTTCCCAGCGACCGTCCATCAAGATTTCGGCGTTGTTGATGACAACGTCGAGTCCTCTGAAAGCTTGGTTTGCTTTGTCGAAAGCAGCTTCTAATTCGGGAACATAGGTGACATCTGTCTTTAGGAAGATAACGGTGTCCTTGCCGTATTCGGTATTGAGTTTCTTGGTGTTGGCTTCTCCGTTCTTGACATCCATATCGGCAATCAAAACTTTCTGAAAAATGAAAAGTGAAATTGTGTTAAAATCATTTTTAATAATTGTTTAAATTTTCTTTAGAAAATATTGTTAATAGTTCAGCTAAAATTGCAATTAATTTTTTATACTAATTTATTAAAACTGATGCAATTTATATTTTGCAAAATGAAAATAATTGTAAAATTTTAGAAGCATTACAAATTAGAAGTGAAGAAATGGCAAATCAAAAAAAGAAAATATATTATAAAATTTCTAATTAAAGTTTATAGACGGCTTGACACTAGACTGGTACGTTTTCTAGTTCGGTCCCCAAAACAGCGCTATATTTTCTAGATTGCATGAAATGCAGCGTACACAATTTTGTGTTTGTGTTAGCGTTATATTTTAATTCTAATATTTATGTCCAAAAATTATTGTAGAAAAATAATTTTTAATAAATAATTACTGTCTAAAAATCTTCATTCAAAAAATTGTGCAGCATGCTTCAAACAAAATAAATTTATTTACCTTAACTCAATGAAAGTTGTAGACCTATTAAAAATGCATATATTATCCTGTATCACTTTTTATATAAATCTAACAGTTTCCGCGAAAACAATGAAAATCAATTCATTTTTCTAAATATTTGACTCTGAGATAAAGTCGATTTTGTAAAGCCTGGAAACTTTCGGCGATAATCATTTACAACTTGAAGTACATACTGTTTCTGTTTTTCGGTTTTCGTAAATAATTTATTATAATCTTCCATGAGCTTAACCCACCCTTCTCTCGGCCGAATCATTTACAACTTTTAATTTATTGACCAATTCCAGACCTTTTATATAACTTTCATTTTTATGCCACACCGATGTCATAAGGAATTCATCATTCCAGTCAAATCTTATGAAAAATTTTCTATTTTCAGAAGAAACGAATTGTTCAATTTCATCATTATTAATTTCTGGAATTTCATCTATTAGTATCTGTATTCGCTTTTTATTAGTTACTGATAAATCAGTTTCGCGATTCAAAGCATTGACCATTTTCATTGTTGAATCAACCCAGTAAACAATTTGGTGAAGTGTTCTATTTAGTGACGTTTCTATCACTATTTCACTTCAATTATAGTTCGCATCAACTTTATCTTCATTTGTGTTCCGACAGGTCGAGTAATTTTGCCACCTGTAGCCGATAATGTAGACATTTTATATGAAAAACTGTGAGAAACAGAACTATAAATGAACTCTTTCATAACAAAAAAATCATGACGCATCTTCAATATGTTGTCAAAGTGACTCCAAAATGTTTACTGGGGAATAACAAATTTGGATCAAAAAACGCTAAAGCAACAACCTGAGTGCTTAAATACCAGAAATGATTGCTTAGTTTTTGTAAAGCCAAATGAGAGATATTACGGTCGATAGCTTAATATTGAAAAAGTTTCGAAAGAACCTTAAAATCCTGATACAATGCTTTGGCAGCACAAAACCATGCTTCGAGATACACACTCACAAGAAAAATACAAATATCACAAATTGCACTTTGTTCTAGTTCTAATAATTCAATTTTATCACGAAAAAATAATAAATATTTTCAAGCAGTAAATAGGTTTTGCCATTCACCTCGCATGATGGAAAGCCCCGGGAACACGGAAAGATATTCCACGAGATGGTGTTTCGCCAAGAAAAATAGTTGTTAATTCTAAAAGTTCCTTCTAAATAATCCTCTCAAGGCTGCTGTTCGTTCAAAGTGTTTTCAACAAAGTCAAGAATGTGAGATACATCGCCCCGATTTAAATGCCTCATGACCTTTTCGTCTTCAATCCCGGATCGGAATTTTTTAAGATTGATTTTAGGTCAAGCACTTTGAAATTTTTTAAATATTGCCATAGTTGGACCTGTAGTTTTACCCATCTTTTTATCGAAAACGCTTCTAAGGATAATTTCATATATATGATGTCTACATGCAAAATACAAAAAATTTCTTTTCAAAAAGTTTCTTTCTAAAAAATGTTCTATCAAACCGCATGCACCTCTAAAACTTCCAGTATTCGTAGCTGGTGTGTCGAAAACGAGTGCATTAATATAATTTTGGATTCCCCACTCAGCGAGAATTTCAAAAACAGCAGATGGCTGCTTCCTTCCAGTTCCGGATTGTAATACAGGCACCCCCAGAAGTTATTCAGTATCACCATTTGAAAGAATCACAGGAAGTCTATCGACGCTCTCTTTTCCTGTTAACGCTGGAAGCAACTTGCCATCCCAGTGCACCACAGCAGCTTGTAATTTGGTGTCCTGAAAGCGCTTTTTAATTTCAGTTACCTTTTGTTTGCGCATTTTTTCTCTATAACAATGTATGCAATAACAATTCTGTTGATGATAAACTCCTGTGAATCAAGACAAGAAGTTAAAGAAAACTGTGGGTGGGTCTTTGGGTGCGGGAATAAAGGGGATATGGAAACAAAAACTACTATGAGTCAAAATTTGAACTATCTGTACAATGTACAAATCATTTTTGAATTATAGATGCGCTAATATTTGATTCACGGCATCTTGTAGTACAAGCTGAATTTCGATCATCAGTTGTTTGTCGATAGAAATCAGACGTTGCATGGAAATGAAGTGGATTATATGTATTTCTCGAAAATTGTTCGTCGTACGAAAAAAAGTCATAGATGATAATATATGTGTTTTTAATAGCCCGGTCAAGATAGACATTTAAAATAACAAAAATTCCCGGAGAGCCAAATATTGGTGGAGAGCTAGGGTTTATCATTACAAATAAAGCTTTAAAAATCCCCATCTATTCTATGTGTGCTTCTAAAGTTATTCAGGGCAAAGGTCAAAATTTTAGGTTTTTTGGATTTTTCTCGAAATCGGTAAGTTTTATCAAAAAAAAAAACCTCAAACTAAAGTTGTAGATCTTAAAATTCTCTACAAAAACGGTCGTTATGATTTTTTTCCTAAGAGTTACTATTCCTGAGATCTCGCGATTCTAAGAGTCACATTATACATGATATGCACATATTTCCACGCCACCTGTGAGGTAGTGTACTCGGCGCGTTTTTTTTACCGTGGTTTGCCATACTCTTGAAAGTCTACTTTAACAGTCATGTCTTCTTAGATTTATTCTTCTTCTTCTTCCTCTTGCTGGATGTCCATAAATTGTTCAAATGTGGCTGAGTCATTAGTCTCTTGATTAAAGTCACAGGAATCTTTCTCTATTGTACTCAACTGGACATTTGAGCAAGACTGACCTTTGCAACTGGTACACGCTGGAGAACACACCCAACTTTTTTACAGCCACATTTGGCACTACAACCTTTTTTGCAATTGCAAAAAATAGTGTTGAGGAGTTTTTCTGGAGCAGGTGGGAGTAAAGTTTGAATCGTTTCTAGAGTATTATCTATCAATTTCCAACCCCAGTCTTCTGGGTTCAGTTGATTGCCTAGCCATGTTTGAACTTGATAGTATACTCGATAAGTGTTGAATAGCAGGTGCCGATGTTGGAGGAAGACATGATAGTTGTACTTGTTCCTTGTTTCGCGTATTTTTTACAAAAGTTAAGTATCGGCATTTATCAATGCAAGTAATTTCTTTTGGAGCTCCATAAACCACAAGAAGAAAGCGAATTCCTTCCGTAATTATTGTTTGAGGTGTGGAATCAATTTCTGTAAATACTTTAGCGCAGTCTGTCAAATCTTTTTTTCGAATAATTTAAATACAGGGTCTATAGCTACTTCTTCTTCGTGAACTTTCACGATGTTACTCGCAGCTAAAAGAGGGAGTACTTTTTCAGAGCGTTATAAAAGAGACACAAATAGGTATTTATACTTGTCTTAAGTGCCTGATTATGTATACACGTGGCTTATACTCGTATGTGCATATCATGTATAATGTGACTCTTAGAATCGCGATATCTCAGGAATGGTAACTCTTAGGAAAAAAATCATAAGAACCATTTTTGTAGAGAATCTTAAGATCTACAACTTTGGTTAAAGGTTTTTTTTTTATGAAACTTACCGTTTTCGAGAAAAATCCAAAAAACCTAAAATTTTGACCTCTGACCCCGAATTACTTTTGAAGCACACATAGAGTCGATGGAGATTTTTAAAACTTTATTTGTAATGGTAAACCCCAGCTCTCTACCAATATTTGGCTCTCCGGGAATTTTTGTTATTTGACCACTATTTTATGTTTAAATTGACCGTTTTAAAATTAGTGTTTTGTTTCTGCAAAACGGGTCAAACTGATTTACAAACATTTGAGTAAAATATCACTGTAAAATCACCAACGCGTCGATTCTTGACTTCGTTATAAATATTGTTACATTATTTTTTTTGTAATTATAATGTAATTAAATAAAATTAACATATTTTTATCTATTCTTCATTGTCAAACGCTATAAATCTAACAATAAGTTTTTATTACTGAAATAAGACTACTCTCTGCACTTTTTAATTATGGTGTGGTTTAAAATAGAATTTTGTTTGGAACACCAATGAAAGAGGTACAGGTCAACCTCTCGTTCGTCTCGGTATAGTCCACGCTCGTATTTTATATATAGAGCTGATACGTATATATGTAGACGATATCAGTTAACACATTGCAGTCTGTGTTAAGTCTGGTATCAGAAGTCAGTTATAATTCTATGAATATATTTTGTATCTATATTAAATCGAGTGAAACAAAATGCGATCTCAAATTCTTAAAAATGTAGTTATTGGTTTAAGTCTGTTTGTAAGTTCGGCATTGGCGGAAGACTCTTTCACAGGTTCGTAAATATTTACACACTAGTAGCACTAATTTGCTTGGATTTTTATCTTTACTTGTTTCTATTTCGAGGTATGAACTACTCGATATATAGACGTATGTAAAATTTAAAGTTTAAATTCAACTACTTAGCCTACTTGTAGTATTTAAACCGAATGTAGAAACTTAAATTATCATACTTAATGCTATTGTTGCAAGAGAGTTAAAAATATTATTTGCAATATTCAGTAGATACAAAATACATCTTCATTCTAAGACCGAAATATTTAAAGGAGAATTAATTATCAATCACTCTGGTTTTTATTCCAGATAGATACGTAGATTTCCTGTACTAAAGATTAACAATAATTCATTAAAGAAAATCGTTAAGGTCCTTAATACCTGCTACTTTTATTGAGGAGTTAAATTCATAGAATGATTAAAAACCATAGTACACTTCACTAAAGAATAATAATGATAATAATATGATTTATTTTTTATGTATGATTATTAATATTTATTTTTTGACTACGTGTCGCTATGCTTTACATTATTTTCATACTAAATTGTTTATTGTATTTCATTGGAAATAATTTTTCTCGTGTCCTTTACTTAACTAGGTTAAACTTCTTGTTTTTAAACGTCCGTCATCCACCTCCTACCTTCTCTATCTCCTTTCAGGAGCTTTCTCTATCATATTTTTACTGACAATTCTAAACTCATATTCTCCTCTTATATGTTACAACGTCATCTTTTAACGCATTCTATATACCTTTCCTTCTATTTATCTTCAATACCAATTACACTTCTTTTCATTTCCCATTCTAAATCTTGCTATTCGCTTTGTATTTTTTGTGATTTGTATTTATATAATTAGTACTTGTCTCTCCCATATTCTATTGTACTTTTCATTGTATTTTCCTTGATGTATTTTCGCCATTCTTTCTAGTTGCTGTTTCTCCTTTTCTCATTACCTCAACTGCTCCTCCACACTTTTTTCTTCTCTCTGCCTCTTCTACTTTCCATTATTCACTCTATTTCTTTCGTACTACTCCTTTTTTATTTTCGTTCCCCCTTTTGACTTTCTCTTAAGCATCGCCAGTATTATCATAATATCTCAAGACAGTCTCTGCGTTGCTAATTCTCTAGTCATGGCTTTAATCCTTATTTTTTCCTTCTTCACTTACTTCATCGTTAGGTATCCCGGCGTGTACCTATCCACTTCCATATCCCTTTTCACACACCTTTCCTGCGTTTGTACATCATCTTTTCCTCTCTCCATCTTAATATCTCTACCACCTATAATATCACGCTTGAAAGAAGCCTTTCAAATCTCCATAGTTTCTTAATAATAAGAATAATTTCCTAATAAGTTTTTGTAATGTGTATTTTGTCCACAGCAACTGAAGCCGGCCAAGGAAGATTGTCTAACCCACTAATCACTTTAGGAGGAAAACAATATTACTTTGAAATATATTTTAAGGTACACATTACGCATTAATATTTGCGTCCACTGAAATAATTTAAACGTGACATTAACTAAGATAACACGCAAGAATACATTAACTCTACAATTTACATATCCTATTATGCTAGTCCTAGGTTATAACATATTTTTTTAACGGATTAAATGTTTTCTACCAAAGTTCATTGTACTTATTATTATGCGTTTTAGACTCTAGACATGATCTGTTATAAACGACCTTAGTTATCAGCTTTACTTACCAGGAATGTACAATTTCAATTTGACTAAATTAAAAAGAAACATTAATTTGAACATGATTTTAGGCCAACTGGTTTCATGCATATCAGTATTGTCGAAAACATGGAATGTATTTGATTAGCGTTATGAGCCAGGACGAAAACAACAGCGTATACCAGTATACCGTACAGGAAGGTAATTATTATAATTCAGACACAGTCACATATATAACGTCAGTTACATTTCGCTTTAGTTTTTCAAAAAGGTAAAGTCCTTGCCAGACCACTGAGTTACATAAACAATTTTATTCGGGGCATATTACTTCTAGTCCTTTTGCTTTACCTTTTGCGCAAGTTTTATACATTTCCAGTCTAAACTAATAATTGTTTGTTATGAAGTTGATTGATAATATAGAAAGAAATGTATTAACAGGTTTACACAACGAGTACTGGTGGACATCCGGATCCGATTTAGAGAACAACGACTCATTTGTTTGGGTGGCAAATGGCAGTAATCTAAATTATACCGCTTGGAACCCAAATCAACCAGACCATCATTACGGAAATGAACACTGTTTGCAATTGGTGAGATTCGGCGATGAATTCAAGTGGAATGATCTACCTTGTTCTACTAAATTATTTTTTATTTGTGAATATTTGTAGATAAACTTTATCATTAAATTAGTTTATGTCTATGGAACCCGTAGTTTTTAATATAATTTTACCGATACTTAAGTGTCATTGATTTGTGTGTTATTGGTTTCAACAGGATTGTGCAACGCGTTAAGTTTGATAGTTTTCTTATTGTGCGATTTAGTAGAGCACTTTAACCTGTTTTGTGGACTCTATATGCGGTATATCAGTATAATCAACCTATTCTGTTATTGGCAACTAAAGGAACGCCATTGCCAGCTGTAAGTTGCTGCAGTTCTTTGGACGTTGTTGACATTCCATGGAATAAATATTTCAGTCTATACACATTACACAGTATTTGTTTCATTTACATTTCAAGTTATGTCGCCATTGTGCTGATAAGTTTCGATAAAAGTACTACATAAATGTCCCGGTAAATAATTTGGTCACTATTCGAAATCGTGTTTTTTAAAATCTACGAGCTTGGCGACGCAGTTGGCGATAGCATTGATGGTTGATTGCTGTGTCTTTGGGTTCCTTCACCGAAATAAGAATTATATTCTTTGTTTTTGGTTGTTAAGTTAAAGTGATTACATAATCATAAACTTATCAGGCAGTAGTATAGTTTACCATACACCATGTAGTCTACCATAAAAACTGCCAACATATTAGGAGGTCGTTGGTAATACGACGCAACATCGGAAAAAATAAAATAAAATTTGTTTTATATATGGCAAGCCATTTCTCCGAATTGTTTACTGGAGTGTTTTTTTTATCTAATAATTACAATTTCTATAGCGATATAACAACTGCCATGAGTATTATATTTTATATACTTATGTTATCCCTCATCCTCGGGTAAGAAACCCGTTCAAAATATATCAGAGTACTGAGTATAATGTACTTCAAAAGCCAATATCTTCGCCGTCATCAGTTTTATTTTGACCTCTACCCCCAGAGCTGCTCCGGGAGATTGTAGATGCTAATAGGTCTTACTGATTGACGCTCCGGACCAGAACAGCTATCCCCTCCTTTACATATAGAGTAAAGCATATGAGGAAGATTTCATTATCAATGTAATATACAAAACTAATATACTCGTACATGTTCGTCTGGTATTTCTTAACATAGCCGTTTAAAGTTAAGATATTGACTTTAAACTGATTGACTATCAAAGCAAACAAATTGTTTTGTTAGAAATATTTTGTTAAGTTCAATGAAAAGTTTATAAAATTCATAAAAATTTTATAACATTCATTTATGGATAATCATTTCAATTATATAGTCAGGACTCTTAAGCGATCTGTACAAGTCGAAGTTGCAATGCCGAGCGTTCTGTGTACAATATCCCGTGCTAAACTCGCAACTCCAAGTCTCAAAAGAATTGCATCGCCATTTCTGATAAGAAGACACCTCTACCCGTTTGCATGATATCATTGCTAGGCTTGTGTTAAAGAGCTAAATGGTGCTATTATTAGTGCCAATTTATTTTTAGTTTACAGTCTCATTACTCTGAATAACTTCGAGCTGCGTGAAGAAATGAAATTAATAAAAACATATACACTAGTATGGTTATATTAGTTAATGCAAAAACAAACGGTAAAACAAAATCTCGCCTTAATTTATATATTTTATATTTTTTAGTTTAAATTAGATATTTAAGTTACTTGATTATTTGTTAATTCCTATGTATTGTTCTTAAGTATTTGGTTCAATTTGTTCTTTTTTTGTTTTTCATTCAAAAGGTTTGATCGTTCTTTTGCTGGTTAAATCGCTCTTAATACAGCTCTCAAACCAGAAATAGACAAAACAACAAAATAAGTGCCAAACTCAATTAAATTAAGAATAATTATCTCTTGTATTATATATGTATACTATTATTTAATTGTGTGTAAGTCCAATGTGTTAAAATAATACCAGTGCTATTTCTCTTATTAAAACCTAAGCCAACCAAATCAAGAAAAGGTATTTCTTCAAACTAAACATCTTCAACAAAACAACAATATTTTATTAAAACTCAAAGAAAAGAAAGCATCAGGTAGATATGGGTTAAAAAGTGAAGCGTGGAAAGTAGGACAGGAATTAATTAAGGAAGGATTACTGTAGGCGGTGAAAAAGATATGGAAAGGATGAGACTTACCAGAAAGCTAAAGAGAAGGTATAATAATTCCAATATACAAAAAGGCAAATAGACACGAAGGCAAGAATTATAGGGAAATTACACTAATGAACACAGGGATAGTGCGAGAAAGGCTAGAAGAAGAAGTAAAACAAAAAGGTTCAATTCCAGAAATTCAAGCAAGGCTTAGAAAGGGAGAGGTACTCTGGATAACATGAACTATATAGTTCAAAAATAGTTAAGGTCAAAATGCGGGAAGATATTTTCCATCTTCATTGATCTTAGAGCAGCGTTTTGATATAGTGAACAAGCTGTGGGAATTAATGGGAAGAAAAAAGGTTGACGAGAATCTAAATCAACTTATTAAGGAAATTTATAGACAGACAAAAATGAGAATAAGAGTCGGGGGCGAGGAGTTTTGGACGGATTTTCGCTATTTTCAATATACATCTCAGACATGGAGGAAATAATGGAAAAATATGAAAATGTGGACCGTAGCTTACGCAGACGACTTAGTTATATAAGCAAAAAGAGATGAAGAACTGAAGGAGTTAATAGTTCCACAGAAAAGGGCGGCAGCTGAACACGGAACAAAACAAAAATATGGTGTTTCAAGAAGGGGGAGGAAAATGGATAAAGAGAAAGTGTAAATTAAAAGTATATGACATTGAGGAAGTAGATGAATTGAGGGATAAAAGGTACAAGTTTAAAAAAAGACAACGGACAAGAAGCGAAGATAAGGGCGGTAGCGAAGAAGACGGATTTAGCAATGAGAAGGGTGAGGAGATCAGAAGAAAATGTGTTTCGTGCCGATATGCAAAGGGAAAAATAAGAGAGGAGAGTAAAAGTGATGGCGGAGGAGGAGGAACGAAAAGGAGAAATAAGTATTAAATGAACGGAATGGCGACAGAGGAGGTAGTGAGAAGATAAAAGGTGGATTGCTGAGATAGACCCAAGAAGGAAATATTAAATGAAATAGAAATAGTAAAGGAAGAGAGCCAAGAAGAAATAGTAAATAGAGAGAAACAATGAGAAGTACTGAGTAAGAAAATATAAGATCAAGAGTATAAAAATAAAACATTGCTTTTTTTTTTAATTTAGAAAACCTTGTATTGTTAGAATTTACATTTTTCTTATCGTTATAATAATGCTGCGAAATATATTTCTCTGTAACAGGGGAAAATATCAGGTTTTAAATTGTTTTTGTAAAGGGTAAAAATTGTGTTAAAAAGTATATTTTATAGTAAGTCTTTAATAAGTATTTCGTAAAGGTAAATGTTATACATATGTAAATATGCATAGTAACGGTATATATAAGTTATAGCTATTTTCATTGTACTGTGAGTAGTGCTATGAGTAACTGCCTACTCTGACTCCAACAAAGTAAGGTGATACAAAGTTCGCCTGTCGGTGAAACAGTGACCATATACTCATGGACTCCATGGATAACGTTGTAAGGAATAACGGTCAACACAGTTGATATTTGGAGCTGACAGAACTTACTGCGGATAATTTTAAGTTATTATAAAATTAGGTAAAAAGGAATTGACAATTTAAATAATAAGCTTTAAATATTAAGCTAGCTAACACTAACCAAAGAAACAAAATAAAGGCAAACTAAATTGAATTAAGAATAATCATCTTTTGTACTATATATGTATTCTATTATATAATTGTGTGTAATATAAGTGGGTTAAAATAAAATCTGGTTGCTTTTTCACTTACTAAAACATAACCCAACAAATTTACAAAAGGTATTTCTTCAACCTATACATCCACAACAAAAACATTGGTCCTTCGCAGCACAGATTAAATTCAACGTCTTACAAACGGGGGATTTTCCACTGAGTTTAAGGGAAGAAAATTATCTTTGAAAAATTTGGAAGACATCATCCAAACGAAAATACATTCGCATCCAGCATTCTAACATCAGTACGAGGAAGTGTTATCGTGGACCGAGCGTTCAAATTAGTAAGTGACCTGAAATTGCACTTTATATTTTTTTCCTATATTTATTCCATATCATTTTATCCTTACAAATTGTACCATTTATGTTGTTTTTGGATTTTCTGATTGTTTTTTATGACTTTTTACGTCGTACGTATTCGTTATAATGAGTTAACCATTGTGGCCAGACCAAATTAGTCACACCTATTGTTTCTTGATAATTACCGTTGACTTTGAACCCCTATCAAAGCAATCCTTAAGTACTTATAATTGTGAAGATAGGTATAAGGTCAAACTTAGAATCTATGAGCAATTTATAAATGGATGTGGTCAGACCACATTGATCACATTATTTTAACTTGGTAAACCTTTTGTTAGTTTGAACGCATATGAAATTATTCCTTAAATATTTTTCTACTGTTAAAAAGGATCTGTAGTTTAGGTGACCTTCATACAGTGTTTTCTTTGGAATTTGTATTCAATCTTCTGTTTTAAGGGCGGGGTCTGGGTTTTCACTTTCGAAAAATCGATTTTTTTTTTTGTTTTATCTTATTGTTTAACATTTCAAGAATATGTCCTCAAAATTTTAATCCGATCTAAGCAATATTCTTGAAGTTATTGTTTAATTAGTCTCGGGGCCTCGCTCTAACTCTAACAGCTACGGGCGGTTGGGATTGCAGTGCAGCTGCAGCCAAAAGTGCTTCGGTGTACCGGAAGTGTACCGGAAGATGTTGAAAAACATTTTAGAATCATAGATTTAGATAAAAACAGGCTGAAGACATCGACAATGCTGAAGGATGTGTGCTGTATGGAGCTGGAATTGATGATTCTGTGTAAGTTTAAAAAAATAATTTTTTCTTCACTTTTTTGCTTCATAAACTTTAAAACGCGTTATTCTCAAAACTACTTTTTCAAAGTCCGTGTTCACTGCCATTTGAAAACTACTCGACCGATTCATTTCAAACTTTGTACACAATTTCTTCATATAAAATACCTCCCCCCTACGTTTAGTAAAAAATTTTTTTTTTAACATTAAGGGTGTTTCCTACCCACAAAATGGCGGAAATTTTAGTCGAAAATAACGGTTCACACTTTAGATGGCCGCCAAAAATTTTTAAATTAAAAAAAAAATAATCAGAGAACGTTGGGGGGAAGATTTGTTTATAATTTAACTAAATTTTTATGGGTTTTCATTTTCAGATAATTTCCGGCCGAGTTACAGTGAACACCGCAAATTGTTTTTTTTTCAAGACGTCCTGGGGGAAGCTCTGTCACGGGCTAATGATTTAATATTTTTGCATGAAAAATTTACAGAACATAGACAAAACTATGCTCAACAATGTATAGAAGGTTTGAATAAAATTGCTCAATCGATATTTGAGATAAAAAATCACAAAAAAAGTGTTTTTTTTTACGCTGAAACCCAGACCCCTCCCTTAATAAATGTTTAGAAAGCTTTAAATTTCTATTTGTAAAAAATTGTTGTTTCCTTTATTCAGCTCTTTTGTTTTCATATCTCTTTGTACAAATTATTATTCGTTTTGAATATTTCTAAAGCCACTGTAGCAAATTACAAAATTATATTTCAAAATTTATTTCCATATTTAACAATAGTTTGTTTAAGATAATTTTTTTTACCCGTTTACAATGGTACTGAATAAGGGAATACAATTCCAAAACGCAGCCATAATCAACAAAGTATTTAGCTGAATTTAAAATCATCGCCTTATACTAATGGCGTTACTGAACGAAGCTATTGAGCATTTAGAAGATTCCAATCAAAAGAGAACTTCATTAATTTGTGGTGGACAAAATGATTTAGATAAGTTATTTGAAATTAAAATTAAAATTTTTAGTAGATTTATTGCTGAATGGTCACAATTTAAGTCTAGTGTCCGAAAATTATAATACAGCGTGGCAACTTCTATTAGATAAATATGAGAACGAGCACCCGATCATCCCTCATCATTTACAATCTTCATATTTACAATTATCCCTGTGACAAACGTAACAACCTTATTATATCCAAATCAATTTTTGAAAATTATAACTTCAACAAGTCATTTATTAACGCTGAGAAAATTGATATAATATTTAAAAAATGTATTAGCGCCCTAACTAAATTGAACCTAAATTATACTTAATTCCTTGTTTTGCCCCCACAATAGAATCCTCACCTAAGTATTTTATGTGTATTGGTGAACTATTGAAATATTCACATTTTAATTTTAATGTAAAACTCCCTGCGGTTTTAGCTTCTGATCATCCATTATCCAAAATAATAATGACATATGAATACAAAAGAATGTTTCATGCACGCCCTCAAGTGTTATTATTTTCCCTGTACGAAAACTGAATACTATTCCTCCCTACGAGGTCACCTAATTTAAGTTATTTTTACATTTTCTTCCAAGCTGAAGCAGTTGGCTTTATATTTTAGGCAAGAGTTTACAGAAACATTATTCAGGATCACATAACAAATCATTTTTTTTTAGAAGTTAAGATTTGTAGTAACAGCAGTGAAAAAACTGCCACAGGGTGCAGATTTTCTCCATTTGTTTAAAATGTTAATAACTTTTAAAATATTTAACTTCGATTTTTTTAAATATTTTTCTGATAACTGTTATGACTTGGCCTATAACCGACTTTCGGCTTGACGTCGACTTCTGGTAAAACAGAATTCCACCTCATATTAAAATATTTTTTAGTTTTAATGAAATATTTAAATTACTTGATTATTTGTTAATTCCTTTATGTATTGCTGTCAAGACTTGTGCTGACATAAATCTACTAGTTTGTACTATTGTTTTTATAAGCACATTCCCTGCGTGTATACATTGGGTCTTTAAAGGAATGCTTGAAATTTCAAACTCCTATTTCTCTCTCATGAGTATAGAGCGCGCTTCACCTATCCCCCCTAAACAAATAAACGTTTAAATGCCGAATGAACGAAGATATCGGAAAACCAGAAATCGTGGCGTTTTATAATGCTACAAAAGAAGGAACGAATACGTTTGAGGAGCTCTGTAAGGCCTTGTTATACAGCAAGCCGAATC
Source organism: Panorpa germanica (assembly GCA_963678705.1). Classification (NCBI taxonomy): domain Eukaryota; kingdom Metazoa; phylum Arthropoda; class Insecta; order Mecoptera; family Panorpidae; genus Panorpa; species Panorpa germanica. The sequence goes on from OY783205.1 coordinate 6,527,145, forward strand.
ACCAAGTGATGGCCTATGGGATTCTTTTTTGGAATGCTGAATCAGGTAGGACTGACTAGCGCTATTTTATATAATCGTCGCGCTTTTTTAAATGCATTAGTTGACAGTCAGATAAAAGCACATTTAGAAGATCGTCTGCGAAAAACCACCTTACGCAGATACATTAGAAACCTGATGGGCGAAATTTCCCCTGATCTCACAACGGGTAAGCTAGAAAAGTGAAAACGATAGTCTCTTTGCACTTGGAAGGAAAACAAAAAAACAATGTATTCTTGTGTATTGTAAACGGAATATTATTTGTATATTAAGTAAACGGAAACGGAAAAAGTGGTTTTATATTAAGTAAACTTTAACGAATATCTTACACTTTCCCAAAAATAATAAATTATACATTTAAAAACACTAAGTTAGAACCGTGACCTATGTAGTGTCGCAAATCCCACGCTGAGTAAAAGAATCACTTGACACTAGTTATCAAGTGACCCTAATATCATGCTTAAACAAGATAATAAATATATTATCTAAGTAACCAAATAATATTCAAATCAAATTGACTAAAATCAATTTTGTTTTAATTAATTGATTAATTCATTTGTTTAAGTACTTTAGTTATACTCCATCGAGGAGATAATATTTGTAATATTAAATATATAATTATAGAGAAACTTTATTTATCAATATAAATAAAGTATATACTATTTTAAATATTGTTATTTACTAATAACATAACTAGCAATAACATAACTGGCGCAGTCGTCGTCTAGCGGCGGAGATAAAACCAAAGCATCGTGACGGAAAAGAACAAATCTATTCACCCCAGGGAAGAAGATTCGAAAATTAAATAAAATTAAAAATAAGCTGTGTAAAATATAGTGAAGTGAACTGATAACTAAGGACCAAGGACAAAGGACTACAAGAAGATTAAAGGTTCATCTATTAATATATGGTAGATCAATTGAATTACCTTTTTACACAATTGAATATAAATAAAAAAGAAAAAATGACAACGTCAACTAATAATAATTTCCAACAATATTTGGGAATGATAAAAGAGTATGATGGTAGATCCGAAGGCTTACCGGACTACATCAGAACAAGCGAATTGTTACTAGGCCAATTTTTCAATGAAAATAAATTAGATTGCTTCGACAACGTCGCTTTAATAGAAGCGATTCGAGCAAAATTAATTGGAAAAGCTGCCTCACTAATAGAAGGAAGGGACATACAGAGCTGGGCAGAAATTAAAATGACATTGACACAAGCATTTTGCGACCCTAGAGATGAGATGTCATTACTGCGAGAACTGATGGAAATAAGGCAGAGGAATGAAACATTCCTTGAATTCTATGAAAAATGTAGAAAATTGAGAGCATTATTATATGCTAACCAAAAATGCAATGGAGCAATAGTAAAAAGAAATATGAAGACAAAAATGTACGACGAAGTGGCTCTAAAATCTTTTAAAGCAGGCTTAAGGGAACCTTTTGGATCATTCTTGAGAACCAGAGCACCCACTACACTGGAACAAGCAATCTCTATTGTAATAGAAGAACAGACAGAAGAACGACAGGAATTGGCAAAGACAAGAAAATACGAATAATAATCTGGTACAACAACCAGTCAGAATGACACAAAGAACATTCAACAACCCTAAACAATCGGAAAACTTTAATAATTCCCACACATCCGATTTTAATGATAATCAATCACGGAGACAGAGCAATTTTCAACAACCCCATCAACAAAATATGCGAGCACCAAATACAAAGGTCTCCAAAGAAAGCAACTTATGGAACCGATACCCTAATGAACCTATTAAGAAGCAGTGGACACCTACGGATACTACATCAGTAATTAACTCACAGATTGGAAGCAGAGAAAATATAACAATTAATAATATAACATCAAGTAATTTCCTACCCTATATAATTGATAACAAACTCAACATAAAATTACTTATAGACACCGGATCATCCAAAACCATAATTAACCCCAATTTGATATACAGAAATTTACCTAAATGTATTTCTGAAGAAGCTTTTTGTATTCAGACGGCCCATGGTACCACATACCATAATAAAGTGGCTCACATCCCCATATTTCCAATATTTAAGAGTCAAGACATTTGTTTAAAGTCTTTTTGTTTAAATGTAGTGATAAATTTGATGGATTACTAGGAATGGATTTGTTGACAAAACTTGGAGCTAATATTAACTTCAATAAAAAGATGTTAACCATTAATGATACCGTGATACCGATATACTTTCAGAATTCAAATAAATTGGAACTATATAATACTGAAATCAAAGTACAGAGTGAAAATACTACAGATGAAGTTTGGAATACAGAAGTAAACGAAAAAGATGTTAAAACATTTATTAAAATATAAACCGATGAAAATTCAATTGTTGAAGTAAACGTCAAACAAGACACAGAAGATGAGAACATGCAAGATTTCAAAGTAGAAAATCTGCAAAATGTCAAACAAGAAACAAAGAATCAAGAAATACAACATTTTGAAATACCAAATAAACAAAAGGTTAATCAACAAACAAAAAATCAAAACTTTCAAGATTTCAAAGTAAAAAATCAACAAAGAATCAAGCAAGTAACAGAAAAGCAAACTATACAAGATATTGAAATAGAGAAACAACAAAACATGAAACAAGAAGAACCAGGAAAACAAAATATGCAATATTCCGAGGTAGAAAAGTCATACAGTATAAAGCAAGAAAAAGCAGAAAATAAGAAAATTAAAAAATTTAAAATAGAACGAAAAATTGAAAAGGAAAACAAAACTAAGTGCTTACCGGAAAAGCTAGAAGATTCAGAAAAAGAGGCACACACTATGTGGATAAATGTTCACAGAAAAGAAAAATACTATGATAAGCCAACATATGAACAAAATGATATAAGTATAACAATTTTCAACAAACTAGAGGAAAATATGATTGAAGAAATAATCAGAAAAAAATACTATTGGGACTATATGAACAAACACATTCAAGAAGTATACATTAGAAGAAATGATAGAAGAAGAGGGAAGATAACGAATCCACAAACAGGACCACATAAAGTAATCAAAGATAATAAAGTATTAGCCATTTCCGATGCAGTCATCAATAAAATCAAAGATGTTCATGTAAAGCAAATTTCGCAGAGAAAAACCAATACAAATACTATTGCTGCAGAACTCTTATCAGGAAACAGAAGTGACGACTACATCTAGAAAAATCGAGACACCTTCACGAAATTTCTCTATTTTTCTATCTAAGGATGGAGGAGTTATCAAGTGACCTTAATATCATGCTTAACCAAGATAATAAATATATTATCTAAGTAACCAAATAATATTTAAATCAAATTGACTAAAATCAATTTTGTTTTAATTAATTGATTAATTCATTTGTTTAAGTACTTTAGTTATACTCCATCGAGGAGATAATATTTGTAATAAAAAATATATAATTATAGAGAAACTTTATTTATCAATATAAATAAAGTATATACTATTTTAAATATTGTTATTTACTAATAACATAACTAGCAATAACATAACTCACTTCACTAAGGCTTGTCGCAGTATGGCACCGTATTTAAGCGACGGAGAATTCGGACGTAAATCGGCGGGTTGGATGAGCGGCTACTACTACCAAAGCAAACCGACTGTGTGCCACAATATATAGAAATTAAAAATTAATAAATAAATTTAAATTAATAAATTTAAAATTAATAAATTGTTAAATGTTTTATTTCCAAAGCCACACGACTTATAAAATAATAGGAAATTAAACTCGCAATTAAAAAATTGTTTATTACTTTCAGCTCCCAGAACGTACACATTAACTAACACACGGAGGATTAATAATATTTTTATTTTAATTAAAAGTTTTTATATTAAGAGAATAATATTAATAAATAAATATTGAAATAATACAATTGTCATAGCTATATTTTTAAACAAAACTGTTCAGAAATTAATTTATACATTTTAAAGAAAATGGGATAGACACAACCTGTTTAAAGTATCTGAAATACAATTTATGTAAATATGTATGTTGTTAAATATGTGTTTAAATAGGAACTAAATAACAGTGGATAACATTTGTATTATATTATATAATAAATATCATTTATAATAATTATATAATAAGTTTTAAAATAAATAACACTTCCTGTTTTCTCTATAAAGAAAAGTTAACAAAACCTTAACTGAAACTTTAAAGAATGTTATAAATAAATATTATACGAATTGGTAAACCTGTCAAAGAAATTAAATTATGTTGTTGTATATGTATCCCTTCTAGTATATACGAGTATATATTATTATTTCTGGTCCACACATGCGTGTTGGTGAAAAAATATCTAAATTGACTTATAGTACAAGTGCTCACAGGGCAAATTTTAGTGTTCATAGGACAAACATTTGGTATAACACTATAACGTATGTTTTCGCCTAGTAATGAAAATTTCAAAATATTCAATAAAAAAACGTTTTTTACTAATTGAAGTTTCTATTTCGTCCACTGCGCCACTATGCAACGATTTATGATTAGGAGAACATACTTACTTGTCTCGTTGTTCAGTGACAAATAGTAGTTTTGGTTTTCGGCATCTCATGTGCTCAATGCTATGTTGAACTTAATCAGGCGATCATGAACAATGTGCCCTGCACATTGTGTTCTCGCAAGGAACCTAATTAAATATTAATAACCAAACAAACCACCGACAATATATGTATCAAGTATCAGGATATCATAAAAAAATATACAAAAGAACCAATGTAAAATGTTTTTGTATATGATACCATAACAAAACAAATTCTTTTCAATCTTTCCTTTTTATGTCGTGAGGGTGGAATCAGAAACTATTAATGTATGTATATGAATTATACAGCTATAGCTATACTTCTATACATTTACAGCTACTTGATAAAGCTTAGGAGCTCTTATTTTTAAATCGCAACTTTTAAATGCCCCGGGACACAGGGGCCCCAAACGTGTGTAAAGCAAAAATTCGCATTTTTTTCCTTCACTATTTGAAATCAATAATCCTGTTTCTAAAGCTCTACAGCATGAAATTAATGACTTACAGAAAGCTGGCATTTTAGTAAGTGTTATTTTGAACAGACTGAACGAAATAAGAACTAGTCCAGAGGTCTAACAAAGAGTGTGGAGTAACAAGTGTTTTTGAAAATAAAAGAAAGAAGATAACGAAGCGATTTTTTTATTAGTTATCACAAGATGAAAGAATTTCAGAACCGGAATCGTACTTCAAAGTCAATGTGTACTATTGCTGATAAGTTACATTAATTCAAATATTTTCTTAAATTACATGGCTGTTACATGGCAACTTAATATAGAAGAGTGTTAGAATCTACAACCTAATTCCTTGACTACACAGAGAACAGCCTTTATCTTTGCCGAAACTTTAAACCATACCTAACTAAAAGCAATTCATTAAGTTTTTCTAGATGTTGCATTGACACAACTGGAAGCTCAGTTGAATTTAAAAATTGAAAAATGTGACCTCTTCATAGATGAGGAATTATCATTTTCGGATGCAACTCCAGATGATGTTCTACTCCATTCTAGAAATTAAATGTCCAATTTCCGCAGCAGGTATGGATTGTAATGACAATTATGCGTTGAAATTTGCAGTTTGAACTGGTACTGAAAATGTAATGAAAAATGTCAAAATATGCAGAGATGATGAATTTTTTAATGTTAATATGAATTAACAACTAACTCGCTTTTATATGGATTGTATACTGCCTGAACTTGTCGATCCGTGTTTTCCAAGAAATATGGCAATAAGAAATCCATCGTATTTACAGAAATAATTTATAATTTACTTTTAATTTGTTTTTATTTCTAATGATAAGACCAGCAGTTCACAAATATATTAATGTTTTATATAACAATTATAGTGTATATTATATAATAAAATTAATTCCTTTTATATGTTGATCTTAATCTTGATCTTTTATTTTATATGTCTTATTGTCAAATAGCAAATATGTAAATACTAAATAAATACAAATAGTTTTTCATATTCAAAATAATTTTTTATTTTTGAATATATATTTTTTTTTTTTTTTATTGTTTATTGTTCGCCTTTCGGCTTTACAATCTACATTCTCAATACATACTTCAAATCACAATCAAATTTACATTATTCTCCACCAGCTTAATTATTCTCCTGTTCTTCCTTTCCTTCTTACTATTTCCGCCATCCACCTCTTTCCTTCACTGCCTCCCTTTAATAGCTGGCCAATATTCCTTTCGGTCGCTACTTTTTCCTTACACTCAAACTTAATGTGCCCCAGTGTTTCGTCCTCCGCTCCACACATTCTACACTTTCTTTCCACACTTTTTTCCCAGTATCTGTTTCCTTTTTCCTCATTTCCCAATCTAAACCTTGCTGTTCTTCTTATGTGTTTTATGTCTTTTTCTATAAGGTACTGAGGCACATTATTTTCCCATAACCTCTTATATCTTTTATTGTAGTTACTTTTTTCTATTTTTCCCATTCTCTCCTGCTGTTGTATCTCCTTATCCCTTCTCCTTAGCTCCTCTTCCACACTTGCGAAACCTTCTCTTCTCCTCTCTGCCTCCTCGATCGCCATTCCATTCCTTTCAAAGTACTCCTTTCTCTTTTTTGGACCTCCTCTGCCCCATTCTATATGCTATCCTCTCTTATTTTCTTTAAAATTTTGCTTTCCGCTCTGTTCAATTTCTGCTCGTATTTTACTGCTCTTTCCCCTGTTTTAATTCGTATCTTATCCCTTTTTAGCTCCTCCATCACCATGTATCCTGGCGTGCACCTGTCCAGCCCTAGTACCCATTTCATATATCTCACCTGTATTCTTTCCAACTTTTCTTGTTCCTGTCACCCCCAAACCTCTGCTCCATACAACAATATACTGGCTATCAGTCTATCAAATATCCATATTCTCTTTTGTATGTCCCCCCCCCAAATACCTTTTCCCCTAGTCCCCATACCCGTCTCATTGCTTGCTCTGCCTTCTTTGCTACCTCCCTTATCTGAGCCTCTTCTCCATTGTTCTTTTTAAAAGTGTAGCCCAGATATTTAAATTCTTCTACTTCCTCAATGTTCTCTCTCTTGTATTTCCACCTTTTATGTCTCCTTTTTCCACCCCCTTTTCTAAATACCATAATTTTTGTCTTTATCACGTTTAACTCTAGTCCTTTCCTGTCTATATACCTCCCTAGCCGGTGTGCCATATCCTGCAGCTCTCCTTCCCTTTTTGCCAACAGGACTATATCGTCAGCGTATGCTGAAGTCCATATCTTGTAGTGCCTTCCTATTAGCACCCCCCATCTTGTCCTCTTTCCATTACCCCCTCCAAGTCTGCTGTATATATCGCAAATAAAATGGGGCTCAGAGGACAACCTTGCCTCAACCCCTTGTCTGTCCAGAATTCAGATGTCTCTTATTCTCATTCTTGTTTCTTCGTAAATTTCTTCAATACATTCCATTATGTCCTCATCTATTTTTTTCTTTCTCATGTACTTCCACAATTTCTGTCTGTCGACCATGTCAAACGGCGCTTTAAGGTCGATGAACATTGCATATATCTGTCCTCCTTTTTCCCTTAGCTCTTTTTCACCTACATGGTTCAATGCGTATATATTGTCTAAAGTCCCTCCTCCCTTTCTAAACCTGCTTGTGTCTCGGGAAGTATTTCTTTTACTTTTACCTCTTCTTCCAGTCTTTCTGTCACAATCCCTGCATAAATCCTGTACCCTGTGTTCAGTAGTGTGATACCCCTGTAATTTTTGGCTTCATGCCTATTTCCCTTTTTATATATCGGCGTTATTACCCCTTCTCTCCAGCTTTCTGGCAGGTTTCCTTCTTTCCATATCTTGTTCATCGCTGTCAGTAATCCTTTTTCTATCCTTTCTTGCCCAGCTTTCCACGCCTCGTTCTTTAGTCCATCTCTACCTGGTGCTTTCTTTTCCTTGAGTTTTTGAATCTGTGTTTTTAGTTCACCTAGTTCTATTTCGTTTACTTTCTCCTTCTCTTTTATCCCCTTCTTTGTTTTCTCGTTTCTTTTCTTTCCTCCTAGTACTCCCATAAAGTGTTTCGTCCACTCTTCCATTTTTATTTCCTTGCTTGGCTCTTTCCTTCGCTTTTTCTCCCTATTTATGTAATCCCATGCCTGCCTCTCCGTTGTTATCTCTCTAATTTCTTTTTCTATTCCTATTCTGAACTCAGTCTTTTTATCTTATCGTTATATTCCCTTTGCTTCCTCTTGAAGTCTTCTTTACTTGATTCTCCTTTCTTCCATCTCTTTAGTTCCCTTTTTACCTCTTTTTTCCATTCTTTACATTCTTTATTCCACCATTTGTTTTCTCCCGTTCTATCAGATATTCTCCACCTTTTACCTTGAGTTGCTTCCTTCATCCTCTCTTCAATTTCCTCCATCTTTTCCGTTTCTCCTTCTTCCTCGTATCTTCGTTCCAATTCCTCCATAAACTTCTTCCTTCCTTCCTCCGTCCAATCACTGCCCTCTTTCCATTCGTTTCCCTTTCTTTCACCTCTCCTCGCCTTCAACTCCACCACCAGCGGTAGGTGATCCGAGTCCACCCTCTCTTCCACTTTCATTCTTTCTACCTTCTGTCCTCCTCCCAGCGTTGTCACCACGTAGTCGATTACTGTATCTTCTCTGCTTCCCACATAGGTATATTCTCCTTCTTCATCTCCTTCCTTGTTCCCATTTAGTACTATCCATCCTTGTTCTTCTAGCATTTCCATTAGTTCTTTTCCCTCGGCGTTTATTGTTTTGTCTTTCGTTGTTCTTTTCTTTTTTCTATTCCCCCATATTTCGTCCATCTCTCCCATCTCCCCAATTCTCGCGTTGAAATCCCCTCCAATTAATAGGTTTTCCTGTTTCTCATCCTTAATTATTTCTTTTATTTCTTTCATTGTTTCTTTTATATTACCTTTACTGTATATTGTTACTATTTCCCATGTCTCTTCTTCCAGTTTTATCGTCCTCCTTACTGCTGTTTCTCTTCTGTCTGGTACCTTCTCCTCTTTTACCTCCCTACGTACCCCCATTATAATTCCACCTCTTGCTCTCCCTTTCTTATGCTCCCTAACAGCACCTTGGCACACCCATCTGTAGTTTTTCGGTAGTTTGTCTTCCCATTCTTCCCATTCTTTGCTTTCCAGCCATGTTTCCACCATCCCAATCACATTCCAACCTTTGATGTATCTCCAGAAATCCTTATCTTTTCTTTTTATACCCGCCACGTTCCAGAAACCTATCTTTATCCTCTTTTTTATTTCTCTTCTTTCCTCTCTCCCACTTTTACCCCTCTCTTTACTTTCCCCCAACTCCTTCACCATTTTTTCGAAATTCCCCCTTTTTCAGTTCTTTGTTTTTTTCATTCCATATATACTGCGTTCCTTCACACCATACTTTCTTGTAACCGACCTTTACATCCTTTTTCCCCTCCTCTCTTTTCTTTTTTGCCCACTGTCTCAATTGCCACTGCACTTCTCTCTCTTTGTATTTTAAATCGTCTTCTATGTACACATCCGTGCCCCTCAGTGTACTTTTTTTTTCCATTATCTTTCTTTTCTTTTCTTCTCCCTCACATCTCGCTATTACTATTCCCTTTTCTTTTCCAACCGTGAACGCTTGAGTTATTTTTACTTCTTCCTTTAATTCTTTTAGTATCCATTCTTCCACTTCTTTCCTCAGTTCCGCACCCATTTTGCTTGTTTTTACACCCCTTATGACTATGTTCTCCCTCTTCTCGCGCTTCCTGGCTATTTCCTGTTCTTTTTCCAGCTCCTCCACCTTTTCTCTAACTTCTTTCTCTGTTTCTTCCTTTTCTTTTCTTCTTCTTTCCTTTCTTCTTTTTCCTCTTCCTTCTCTTTTTCCAACCTCCTCATAAGATCTTTTCTTTCCTTGCGCGATTCTTCGATGAATGTCTTGAATTCTTCTTCCATCTTTTTTAATCTTTCCCTCATTTCCTTCATTTCTTCTTGCATTTCTTTTTCTGTTTGTATCCTTTTGATTTTTTCCTCTGTTCCGTCCTCCTTCTTCTCATCCTGCTCCCTCCTCGTCTTCATTCCCCCCAGCATTTTTTTTTCTCACCACGTCACCTATTGTTATTTGTTCAATTCTTTTTTTTTTGTTATTTTATGTAAATAACTTCTTATTAAACTATTTCTTTGCACTAGAAATAACAAATCCCACAGCAAAAAACCGAACCTTTTGTTTTTTACTGAACAATAGCAACAAGTATTTTTTTACAATTTTAAATCTGCAAGCGATTCTCGGAACCCGTCCTCACTGCAGCACGATCAAACTGTAATAATTTTTTATTATAATATCTTGTACTTGCAACAAAGAACGTTGACAATGCATGTTTACAATTTTATATTTTGTTACATTACTAAATATTTCATTTTAGTAGTAGATAAGTTATAGGGATCCTGGGCCAACCGGAAGGATGACACCCGTTATCTCTGTTATATCAACTTCCGGTATCTTGTCATTACTTCCGGTGTTGAAGTAGGTCAAGGTCAGGGTCAGGTGTGGCGTAGGTCAAGGTCAAGGTCAGGTCAGGTGTGGGGTAGGTCAAGGTTATGTGTGTGTGGTAGGTCAGGTGTGTGTGTGTGTGTGTGGTGTGGTAGGTCAGGTATGTGGGTGGTGGTGTCATCAGCCGCCTCAAGGTGCAGCAGGTGTGGGGTAGGTTAAGGTTTTGTCACCGTGGTCTGTCTGTGTGTGTGTTTTTTTATTATTTTATGGGTGTGAGCGCGCGTAATTTTGAAATGAAATAATTAACATGGAAATATTGCCCCCCCAGGATGGCTTAGTTCGTTGAGTTGTGTGTGTATGTGTGTGTTGGTTGAGTTGTTGTTGTTGTTGTAAAAAAAAATCTCTAACACATATATACACACACTGTTCTTTCATCTACTAATGATGGTGGGGGTTCGAGTTCGATTCTCGAACATAGAATAAAAAAAATTTAAAAAATGTATTCTATGACGTTGTTGTTGTTTTTTTTTTTTTTTTTTATATAATATGTTACTAAGAGAGAGAGATTTAAAAAAATATATAATTTGAAATAAAACAAATTCTTTTTAAATACATATATAAAAATAATTTTTTATTGTAATATTTTTTTATGCAAAAATACATTTTAATTTTTTTTTATGGTTATATGATGTGAAAATATTATTATGATTAGTATTATTATTATTATTGATTTTTAAGTATTACAGTATTTTTTTTTTTTCAGAACTTACATTTTATTTTATTTTTTTTTGTTGTATATATTTTTATATACGTATGTGAAAAAATATTAATTTAAAGGACAAATTTACAATGGGTATAAGCGCCAGTTTGTCTGATGATGTGTAGTTTTAGTTTTCCTTCACGTGCTTCTTTGTTTAATTTAGGTAGTTCATTGTCGTCCATTAATTTGTAATAGCGTTGGCCCGGGAAAACATAGAAATCTTCAAGTTCTATCATTACTCTAGGTCCATAACGGCTCTCGTTTGGCTGGAAACTAATAACTTTGTGATAGGATCCGGCTTCCAGGCTTGATAGAACCCTTGTTTCCTTTTGTGCAGCGATATTATTTAATTTTTCCAAAAGATCTATATTTTTTTCTATTTTTTTTCTTTAGCCTCAACGATAAATTACTTTTAGCAGTAAACAATGTACTAATTAATAAATCATTGTTAACATGAACTTATATATACATTTTTCAGCCCTTTCCACTTCTATATAATTTTTTTCCTTAGTCAAAAAATAGTACAAGCCACCCTGCCGTCTGTGGATGTGTGTGTGAAGTTTCATCGTTTTACATGTTAAGAGTCACGTGTGGTTGAAATAAGTTACAATTATATAGCGGAAACGGAGTGTCGTGTGTGTGTGTGTGTGTGTATGTGTGGCTTCAATTATTTTATGTGGTTTATGCCAATTAAAAATTAAATAAAAACGTTTTTAGTTTGAAAACGGAGTGTCATCGGCATTCTTTTGAGTGGGCGCATGGCTTAAATTGTTTTATGTGGTTTATGCCAATTAACAATTAAATAAAAACGTTTTTAGTTTGAAAACGGATTGTCATCGGCATTCTTTTGTGTGGGCGCATGGCTTAAATTGTTTTATGTGGTTTATGCCAATTAACAATTAAATAAAAACGTTTTTAGTTTGAAAACGGAGTGTCATCGGCATTCCTTTGTGTGGACGCGTGGCTTAAATTGTTTTATGTGGTTTATGCCAATTAAAAATTAAATAAAAACGTTTTTAGTTTGAAAACGGAGTGTCATCGGCATTCCTTTGTGTGGGCGCGTGGCTTAAATTGTTTTATGTGGTTTATGCCAATTAAAAATTAAATAAAAACGTTTTTAGTTTGAAAACGGAGTGTCATCGGCATTCCTTTGTGTGGGCGCGTGGCTTAAATTGTTTTATGTGCTTTATGCCAATTAAAAACTAAATAAAAACGTTTTTAGTTTGAAAACGAAGTGTCATCGGCATTCCTTTGTGTGGGCGCGTGGCTTAAATTGTTTTATGTGGTTTATGCCAATTAAAAATTAAATAAAAACGTTTTTAGTTTGAAAACGGAGTGTCATCGGCATTCCTTTGTGTGGGCGCGTGGCTTAAATTGTTTTATGTGGTTTATGCCAATTAAAAATTAAATAAAAACGTTTTTAGTTTGAAAACGGAGTGTCATCGGCATTCCTTTGTGTGGGCGCGTGGCTTAAATTGTTTTATGTGGTTTATGCCAATTAAAAATTAAATAAAAACGTTTTTAGTTTGAAAACGGAGTGTCATCGGCATTCCTTTGTGTGGGCGCATGGCTTAAATTGTTTTATGTGGTTTATGCCAATTAACAATTAAATAAAAACGTTTTTAGTTTGAAAACGGAGTGTCATCGGCATTCCTTTGTGTGGACGCGTGGCTTAAATTGTTTTATGTGGTTTATGCCAATTAAAAATTAAATAAAAACGTTTTTAGTTTGAAAACGGAGTGTCATCGGCATTCCTTTGTGTGGGCGCGTGGCTTAAATTGTTTTATGTGGTTTATGCCAATTAAAAATTAAATAAAAACGTTTTTAGTTTGAATACGGAGTGTCATCGGCATTCCTTTGTGTGGGCGCGTGGCTTAAATTGTTTTATGTGGTTTATGCCAATTAAAAATTAAATAAAAACGTTTTTAGTTTGAAAACGGAGTGTCATCGGCATTCCTTTGTGTGGACGCGTGGCTTAAATTGTTTTATGTGGTTTATGCCAATTAAAAATTAAATAAAAACGTTTTTAGTTTGAAAACGGAGTGTCATCGGCATTCCTTTGTGTGGGCGCGTGGCTTAAATTGTTTTATGTGGTTTATGCCAATTAAAAATTAAATAAAAACGTTTTTAGTTTGAAAACGGAGTGTCATCGGCATTCCTTTGTGTGGGCACGTGGCTTAAATTGTTTTATG